>CAMTDV010000025.1:5000-1437500 GCA_947069175.1 Scalesia atractyloides | reverse complement strand
GTTACATTTGATATTGTTCAAGCATGTTCATAAGTATGTATTATCAAGTAATGCCTATCATGAAATCGTATGATCATAACATATCACATCCATGCAAGCACACACCACATCATGATTGATTTTACAATGATTTTCGTGTTTTCAAATCTCATCAAAGTGAGTTCTCATGACGGGCATGTAGTAACTGGAAGGGTACTAGTACCGGTAGTCGGAACGTCCTGTCTAGGCTGGCATTCGTATAAATCCAAAATAAAGGACCAGTTTGCCTGCCTGGGGACTAACGATGAGAGTACGAAATACCTATTAGGCCAAAGCATGCTATACCAAACGTCGTGAGAGCTAATCCCACTTTGAGTTGTCATTGTGTCTACACCTGGACACGTTCCGACCAAATATCTCATGAACATATTTTGTGGTTAGCATTCGGGGATGCGAGTGTTAAATTGCCAATACTAATGTGAATCCTACCAAGCCAATAGCCATGGGGGCCCACATGACTATATAGGTGAAGGTATGGGGGACATTTGAGGCCCAACATGAGCGAACCCAAGACATCCTTTGGATGTAGTTGCATTATTGACATTTATGTTATTTTCATTTTCTTAAAGACACATGACACCTTAAAAGATACCATAAACTCACAATCTTCTCATTTTATGATCCTGTAGATGTCATCTAGACCGCATCGAAGGAGTAGGAAATCGGAAAAGTCTCGGGAACGTTTGGCCACTCATATCGCGAATCAAATGGCCACGATATTACCTGACATCGTAGTACAAGTACAACAAGCCCTTGCTGCAAATCCTACTAACCCTCCTCAACAACAGGACCAGATCATCAACAACCCTCCTACCATCAAATGCTCCTACAAACATTTTAAGTCCTGCGATCCCCCAAAATTCGAAGGGACTGAGGGAGTCACTGCTCTCCTACATTGGTTCGAGGAGATGGAAAACGTTTTCTTAAACTGCGATTGTCCTGAGGATCGCAAAGTTCGTTATGCCACCGGGAGACTACTTGGGGTAGCTCTCACTTGGTGGAATACCGAGAAAGGAAAGAGGGGAACGGAAGATGCGATGGCCTTAACTTGGGAGAGTTAAGGGAAATCATGACTAGGCGATTCTGTCCTAGAAGTGAAATTAAGAAATTGGAAGATGAATTTCATGCCTTGAAGCAAAAAGATGGTGATCACTCGACTTACAACAAAAGGTTCTTGGAGTTGAACCAAATGATTCCAAACTTATTCACTCCAACCTACCGTCTGATCGAACATTACATTCGAGGACTTCCCTCGAAAATCCAAGATTCGGTCCTCAGCGTTTCACCGGTAACACTAGAAGCTGCCATGGAGTTGGCGACAGAACTGACCGAAAACCGAATTCGCAATGGGAAGTTCAAGGAGGAAAAGAAGAAAACCCCTGCTGAGGGACAAACCTCAAACCACCATACTCCTTCCTCTAAATTTGCTAACAAGAGGAAGCGTAACACCAGGAATTTGCATTCACCCAAACCAACACCCTTGTTCCTGCTGCACCCATTACTTAAGCCACTCCTCCACCCGCGCCATACAAAAGACCATACACAGGGCCACTACCAAAATGTAACCGTTGTCAGTATCACCACTCCCCTGACTATCCTTGCCAATACTGTACCGGCTGCGGTCGCGCTGGACACACTGTTCAAAACTGCCGCACGCTTCAACGAACAAACCGCCACCAACCTATAACCCAAACCCACCAACAATTTATGGGTCAAGCCCAACAACAACAACCATTTCCACCCACCCAACATTTAGCCCAAACATACTATCAACCCAACTACCCTATGGGCCAACCTATGCGGGCTTGTTTCAATTGCGGTGATCCAAGTCATTTCAGGAACACATGTCCAAGGCTGGTCAATATTATTCATGCTCAAGCCCAAGCCAACCCTGTGAATCAAGCAAACCAAGCTCCTCCACCTGCTAGAGGAAGGGCTTTCAATATTAACGCAAACCAGGCCAGAGCTGACGGCAATGTGGTCAACGGTACGTTTCTTATAAATGGTAGATATGCCTCTATGTTATTTGATACTGGTGCGGATAGAAGTTTCGTGTCATTAGAATTTGAACCTATCTTAAGCAAAAATCGGGATAAGCTCGCGGAATCCATAACGGTGGAAGTTGCGGACGGAAAACCAGTTTCGTTAGACTCTATTTTACGCAACTGTACGCTCACCCTAAACGACCACGATTTCTCAGTCGATCTTATTCCTATGAAGCTGGGAAGTTTCGACATCATAATCGGAATGGATTGGCTCAGTCAGCATCATGCGGAAGTTGTATGTCGTGAGAAATTTATTCGTATTCCTCTTTCAAACGGTCAGACTCTTTGCATTATTGGAGAAACCTCGGCGAAAGGGCTCAACTTAATGTCTTGTCTTCAAGCTCAAAAATACCTTCGCAAGAATTATGTCGCGTTTTTAGCCCATATCATCAAGAAGGGGACCTCAGAAAAGAAACTTGAAGATATCCCTGTTGTAAAAGATTTTCCACAAGTTTTTCCTGACGACATTTCTTCCTCCAATCAGAGATGTCGAATTTCGTATCGATCTTATACCTGGTGCTACACCAGTGGCAAAATCTCCATATAGGTTAGCCCCCTCTGAAATGCAAGAGCTAGCCAGTCAATTGCAAGAGTTGACTGACAAGGGATTTATACGCCCCAGCTCATCGCCATGGGGTGCACCTGTACTTTTTGTAAAGAAGAAGGATGGATCTTTTCGCATGTGCATCGACTACAGAGAGCTCAACAAGTTAACTATCAAAAATCGATATCCTTTACCTCGCATAGATGACCTTCTTGATCAACTACAAGGTGCCAGTTGCTTCTCGAAAATCGACCTTCGATCAGGCTATCATCAGCTTAGAGTGCATGAAGAAGACGTCCCTAAAACTGCTTTTCGAACTCGATATGGTCACTATGAATTCATGGTTATGCCGTTTGGATTAACCAACGCACCAGCTGTTTTCATGGACCTAATGAATAGAGTCTGCAAACCTTACCTTGATCGATTTGTTATTGTATTCATCGACGATATTCTTATCTATTCAAAATCTAAAGCTGATCATGAGCGTCATCTGCGACTTGTTCTTGCACTTCTAGAAAAGGAAAAGCTTTATGCCAAGTTCTCTAAATGTGAATTCTGGTTAAAAGAGGTGCAATTTCTCGGGCATGTAGTCAATGACAAAGGAATACATGTGGACCCATCAAAGATCAAAGCAGTTCAAGAATGGCAAGCTCCACGTACGCCAACTGAAGTAAGGTCTTTTCTTGGACTTGCTGGCTACTATCGTCGATTCATTTCAAACTTCTCTCGCATTGCGGTGCCACTCACGGCTTTAACCCATAAAGGGAAACCATTCGTATGGGGCCCAAGCAAGAAGAAGCTTTTCAAACTCTCAAGCAAAAACTTTGTGATGCACCAATCCTCACTCTTCCTGAAGGTTGTGATGATTTTGTAGTCTATTGCGACGCGTCAGGGCAAGGATTAGGTTGCGTTCTCATGCAAAGAGGAAAAGTCATAGCTTATGCCTCAAGGCAACTCAAGACACACGAAAAGAACTACACCACTCATGACCTTGAACTTGGAGCTGTTATATTTGCTCTTAAGATATGGAGACATTATCTCTATGGTACGAAGTGTGAAATCTACACTGACCACAAGAGTCTTCAACATATCTTCAATCAGAAAGAGTTAAATATGAGGCAACGAAGATGGGTCGAACTCCTAAATGATTACGACTGTGAAATCAGATACCACCCTGGCAAAGCAAATGTGGTGGCTGATGCACTTAGTCGAAAGGGTTATGCGAACTCCATTCATCTTCTATGTTCGCAAATTGTAACCAATATTAAGGATCAAATTCGAGAAGCTCAACACGTTTCAATAACAGAGGAAGATGTACAAAAAGAGATGTCCTGTGGAGCCGAGCTAAAACTTGAAACTAAATCTGATGGTATTTTGTATTACCTAGATCGTATATGGATTCCTAACCACATCAATCTTCGTGAAACATTCATGCATGAAGCTCACAAATCGCGATATTCTATACACCCAGGAGCTGATAAGATGTATCAAGACTTACGGTACACCTATTGGTGGCCTGGAATGAAGAAAGATATTGCCGTTTTTGTTTCCAAGAGTCTCACTTATTCTAAAGTAAAGGCTGAACACCAAAGACCCTCAGGACTTCTAGTCCAACCAGAAATACCTGTTTGGAAGTGGGAAAATATAACCATGGATTTCATTACCGGGTTACCTCGCACTTCTAGTGGGTATGACACTATATGGGTGATTATAGACCGACTTACAAAATCAGCTCACTTTATTCCTATTCGAGAAGATTTCAAGAACGAAAAGCTTGCTCGTATTTATATCAACGAAATCGTCAGCCGACATGGAGTTCCATTAAGTATTATTTCTGATCGTGATGGCCGTTTCACCTCACGAACATGGCAAGCAGTACAATCCGCTATGGGCACTCGATTAGATCTCAGTACCGCCTACCATCCTCAAACTGATGGACAGTCTGAGCGCACCATTCAAACCCTTGAGGATATGCTTAGAGCATGTGTCATAGACTTCAAGGGAAATTGGGACGCCCATCTACCGTTAGTTGAATTTTCGTACGACAACAGTTTATCATTCTAGCATCGGCATGGCACCTTTTGAAGCTTTATATGGTCGAAAGTGTCGATCTCCTGTTTGTTGGCACGAAATTGGGGAAGCACAAATTACTGGTCCAGAATTGATCCAAGAAACCACAGATAAGATTCATCAAATCCGAAACAATCTTCTAGCGGCTCAAAGTCGTTAAAAGAGTTACGCAGATAAACGACGGAAGCCCTTGGAGTTTAGCGTTGGTGATCATGTGCTTTTAAAAGTATCACCGTGGAAGGGAGTAGTTCGTTTTGGTCAAAAGGGAAAGCTAGCACCACGTTACGTAGGACCTTTCAAGATACTCGAAAGAGTAGGTCCTGTAGCATACAAGCTTGACCTACCGGAAGAACTCGACAGGATTCATCCCACATTCCACGTGTCGAACTTGAAGAAGTGCCTCGCTGATGAGAATCTTCATATTCCACTGGAGGATATTCAGATTGATGAATCCATGCATTTTATTGAAAGACCAGTAGAGATTATGGACTATGGAGAAAAGCGTCTACGTCGAAGTCGCATTCCTATTGTTAGGGTACGCTGGGAGTCGAAACGGGGACCTGAGTTTACTTGGGAACGTGAAGACTCAATGCGTGAAAAATACCCTCATCTTTTCCCTACTACTTCAACTGTTTAAATTTCGGGACGAAATTCCTAAAAGTAGGGGATACTGTAACATTTGTATAAATCGGGTCTCCAAAACCCGCTCCGTTTTGTAATCAAATACCAAGTTATGAAAATACAGTAATTATTTATGGTCATCTTGAGTTTAAACGTTACATAATTAATAAATAAACTAAACTATAAAAATTAAATTGGATAAAAAGTTAAAATAAAATAAATAAAAACAATTGTAGCTGACCGGACTCGAACCCGGGTCAACTGCTCCAACAACTTAACATCCACTTCCCAAACCACTCCGCCACAACGTGTTTTCTGTAACAATTGGCAACTAAATGGATCTTATACGCAAACTTGAATTAACCATAGGTGCCATCTGAATAACGGAAACCGGCAAACCGAACGCTAAATCATTTCGACTTCTTTTGGCTAGCTTATAACCGATGAATACGGTTTCTAATTATGTCCGAATTGAATGAACTTAAAGACTTCATCATTTCCGGTTTTTGAAACCGAAAACATACCAAACTCTAATTTAATCCAAGTCCTGATCTTTTGCGCGATTCATAACTATCACACAACACTCAATTTCATTTTCGTCAAGATTCTGAACTGTAAGATCCTCTGAATTCGATCGCCGGAACTTTTCTGCAACTCACCGGAAAACCGGGAATCGCATTCTCACGGTAATTCCTTCGACTCTTTTTGTTTAAAACATGTGATTAGTTAATCTCTAACACAATTCCATCATCAGAATCAACCTTAGTCAACGTTTATCGGAAATCTCACCTTCGCCGGAAAGTTTCTGAAATTGCCGGAATTTCACTGTGAAAGGGTAAGATATCCTACACTTCATTTAAACCTTGTTTAGATGATTTAATTCTATAAATAATCGAACCACACTGTTAATTGTTTCAACAGTCGGAGCTCAATTCCTGTACCGACAAAACCTTCGCCGGATTTCTGTGATTATCTTCAATTGGTAAATTCTGTTCTTTAAACTCTCTTCATTCCTTACTCTTGAATTACTGATAGTGTCTAAAAAGTTTGTAAACCACAAATCAATCGTAATCGGTCGAGTTATGTGGCCTGTGTAATCGGTGAAGAAGATGAAGTTCAATCAGAATATAAGGGTAATTAAAAACCAAATTATAAACGGGTTAGACACACAGTCCAGCGGTGGACTGTGTGCAAAGTTTATATACAAGTCCCGAGTTCGATCCTTACTACACACACGCTTCACGTAATAACACTCTTTTTATTCATGAACTAACCGGGTTAGAACGGGTAGTTGTTAAGTATAATATAAATCAAGAATATAACCGGGTTAGACACACAGTCCAGCGGTGGACTGTGTGCAAAACAAACTTCACGTCGCGCGATCGAGTCCCGTCACAAGCACCGGTTCATGAGATTAAAACGTTTTGCAAAATAAAGGAATTTTCGGTAAGTTCGAATAAGTATATAAATATAATTAAAACTGGGTTTCTAATGGGTTAGTCACGTAGCTCAGCTGGTAGAGCTACGTGCGCGTGAACGGAAGGTCACCGGTTCGAATCCCGCTTGGCGCAAATATTTACCGCTGACCGAACCGGTCAACGGTCAACGGTCAAACAGTAAAAAAATAATATTTTTTTTTAAATATTTATTTGTTTATTTTAATTTAAAAATCAATTAAAAATACTTAAAAATAACATTTTTAAAGATAGAAAATAGCCATAAACTCACAAAAATATATCTAAAAATCCCATTAAAATCCTTAATAAAATCTATCCATTTAATATATCTTTCCATTTCTATTTAGGTTAGTATTCCTCGTCGACTCGCTCGTCTAAATCGTGCGCATCTCACCATCTCCAATCCAACGCACCCAATGTGAGTGAACCCTTCAAATTCCCCGTTTTAATCACGTTTTTGGGGTGTATCATGTGTCTTGTTCATTTACATATTATAACCAAGTTATTGTGCATATATCATATCATGACATGTGTGTTAGTTTGTTGCTGTTAAGTAGTTATTATTGTTTGCAAATTATTATTTCAGTACATGCAATTGCCGAGGCCGTAGCTCCCCATCCATCGAGGTTGAGTTTGATCCCCATTTTATTATGCGGTTGATCAGGGCGTGCCCGCACGATCGGCTCCGTTTGATTGAGCCTTGATCGGTCATTTCATTTTACATTTCAATACATGCAATACGCTCGGCTCCGTTTGATTGAGCCTTGAGTGCACAGTTCAATTTACATTTCCAGTTCATGCAATACGTTCGGCTCCGTTTGATTGAGCCTTGAGCGCACAGTTCAATTTACATTTCCAGTTCATGCAATACGATCGGCTCCGTTTGATTGAGCCTTGATCGCACAGTTCTTTTATGTTAATTATTATATGATGTTGGTATGTTCATGTATGCTATCGATTGTTAATTGATGTTTGCCAATGTTTGATTTCATACATGTGCTCTTTTATGATTATGCACAATATTTTATTGATAAACTAACCAGAAAATTATTATCAAATGTTTATCTATAAGGTTCACTCGCCAACTTATGTTGACCCAAAAACCTCATATTTTACACATGATACAGATGAACCAGCAGCAGCTAGGAACACGTAGGACCTGGATTAGAAGAAATAAAACGATTTAGTATTTGGATTATTATGTTTGGTTATTTTCCCTTGTAATGAATGAACATGTTTGGATGCTTGAGAAATGTAACTTGACTTCATTTAATTATGAAACATAATAGTAAATGTCATGTGCTTTGGTGATAACCCAATTATGCCCAGATTCTTATTTCCGCTGCGGGTCGGGGTGTGACATTTGCTGTCAGAGTACCGCTTCGTAATCAAACTCTTGATGCCACCCTTTATGTTTTTTGCTTGTAGATCCTGTTCAATTTCGTCAAAGTTAAATATTTCCTACAAATTCAATAAGAAAAGTTAAAATATTATTATAAATTAAGTCTAACGACCCGTGAAACAACAGAAAATTATATGCATATAACTTATTTACCCTCAGGTGGCTCATGAGCGCATCCTTGTACGGTTGTACCACATTCTCCCATCCAACTTTATCGAACGGGATGTACCGCCACATAAATAAACCGGCCTCTCTTGTAAACATGTCCCTTCCTTCACCAACAGGGTAAACGTGACATCCCTTTCAAATGTCAGGGATACGGGCCCCCCCGCCTTAACCTTACGACGGAGATTTTCATTTTTGACTTCCCCCTAACCCTCTTCGGGGGATCAGCTGCAATTAAAACATAAATAATTAGTAACAACATTTATAATATATGAAACATAACAACTAAAAAAATATTTAAAATAATTAGAAACAACATTAATAATATATCAAATATAAGAACTAAAAAATAATTTATTAAAAGACTTACCATCAAGCTCGTGCGTGCCTCTCAAAAAATGATTTGGAGGCGGTGGATCATCGGCGCCGTCTCCTCCATGTCCCCACGGGGCCAGATCGGCCATCAAATAAGCAAGTATCAACAATACCGAAATCATGATTCCTAAAAACTTGCAAATGTTATATATCTAATACAAATTAATGAAAAGTACAACAAGTGTAACTCATATTCAGATAAATATTTCAACAAGTGTTTATCAAATACAAATTAATATAAATTAATATAAATTACAATAACTTTTTTAATCAGACTCCACATAATCGGGATCGTCCTCATCACAATCAGTCTCGACCTCAAACACTTCATCGACGGCAGCCGTTGGGGATCAACTTCAACTGCAGGCTCACCCGCAGTAACATGAGAAGAAGATCCAATTTGAAAGTATTGGGTCAAGTCAATGACAAGTGGACAGTCATATGAAGAGTTGTTGTCGACAACATCAGTATCTTCTAAGCCTTTGTTAGCATTTTGAACCTTCTTGGTGTGGTCATCAATTAATGGCTGATCCCAAATTTTTCGATGATTAACATTTTCAACTACCCACCTATGTTTATTTCTTTTGGTTTCGAGACTGTTCTTGGATGAAGAACACTTGTTTGGCTTACGAAGCAAATATGAGTTGATCGTATTTGTCCCATTCATGTTCGGTGCTTATAGTGGTGATATATTGTCATGGTTTACACCCCTTCGAGTATCAAACCACTTGCACAAAATAGGACAGTTGAATAATCATTTGTATAACGCAACTCAATAATTTCTTTTATTTGGCCATAAAATTTGACACCGTTCTCTCCAACCACTTCCACCCCAGAGTTTTGCGCTGCGCAGTTTGCATCACGTTCAAGTGTCTTAAACCTAACACCGTTGACTATGCAAGCAGTGTAAGTATAAGCATTCATTTTCGCACAAATTGAAAGAGCATACAACTTGGGTGGAATTCTAGAGAATTTTGTGTTTTCATGAATGGACCTAACAAATAGAGAGTAATAATGTTTGTTATATATGTATTACCTAGCAAATGTAGAGTAATGCGTGCTATATATGTATATATGTATTATACCTTATGGAGAAACCATCCCGGAAATGCGGTTTTAAGATCATCTTGGGGATGTGTATGTTTGAATTCACTACATTGATCACTAACATAAGCAGAGAATGAAAAATACTAACTAACAAATTATGAAAAGTTAAAAGATAGAAATACTCACTTCATGTACTCCCTGACTTCTGCGCAGTTTTCGAGGACAAACCATTCCAACTCGCTTTTTTCGATGAATGATAGATGTTTGTCCTTTCTTGCGCCAACAGGACGACATTTGGACTCAAACACCCATAACTTTCTTTTTTCAACAACGACATCCTCGTTTCTATCCGGGCGATTGAACTTAGTCTGAACATCTTGAAGGTACATTGAACAAAATGTTAGAGCTTCTTCAAGCACATAACCTTCAGCTATACAACCTTCCGGCCTTGCCGTGTTTTTGACATAGTTCTTTAGTTTTTTCATGTATCGTTCAAATGGATACATCCATCTAAAAGCTACTGGACCTCCAGCAATCGCCTCATCAGGTAAATGCACAAGTAAATGAACCATAATGTCAAAGAATGCAGGTGGATAGATCATCTCTAACTTGCATAAGATGGTAACAATGTCATCCTTCGCTTTCTTCATATCATTCACCGATATTGTTCTAGAGCAAAGTTGCTTAAAGAACATACAAAGGTCTACTATCGGCGTAGATGTGTCTTTGGTCAAAAGCCCTCTAACTCCAATCGGTATCAAACGTTGCATGAGGATATGACAGTCATGAGATTTCAACCCGGTAATGTTAGCATTGTTATCTGTCACCCTCTTACTGATATTAGATCCAAATCCATCTGGTAGTTTAACATTTTTTATAAACTGACAGAAAAGTATTCGATCATCGGACTTGAATACTTTGGGTGGGGACTTAAGAACTTGCCACCCGATTGTTTCAGCCATTGTGCCGGCCGAATGTTTAGGTTTTTCAAGTCGGACCGCGCATTTGGCGTGTCTTTGCTCTTATCATTCATTAGAAGAGTACCGAGTAAGCTGTCGCACACATTTTTCTCTATATGCATTACATCTAAGTTATGTTTCAGATGCAAAGAAGACCAGTACTCAAGATCAAAAAATATGCTTCGTTTGGACCAGTTCAGCTCGCAATCTGACCGTGTTATCCTCCCACATCCAAAAGCTGGATGCTTGCCAGGTAGACGCTTAATTAAACGACTGTGTTGAGTTTCTATGTCAGCTGGACTAAACTGTCTCGGAGGGTCTCGTGTCTCGGGTCTCCCGTTAAATTCGAGACTTGTTCTCCAACGATGGTTGGCATCTAAGAACCAGCGATGACCAACATAAGCACATTTACCAGTTACAATTGGTTAAGATGACTGCCACAATTGGTTAAGCTCATCCACTAACGGTCTAAGGAAAACGTCCATGTCTTTCCCAGGTGATTTAGGGCCAGGAATCAATAAGGTCAACATGAAGGTGGACTCTCGCATGCAAAGCCATGGAGGCAGATTGTATGTAGTGAGTATAACCGCCACGTGCTATGAGTTGAGGATCCGCTACCGTTGTTAAATGGATTAAAACCGTCAGCTGCAAGCCCTAGGCGAACATTTCGTGGCTCCATCGCGAAGTTTGGGTACTTTTTATCAAAGTCTTGCCATGAAGATCCATCAACTGGATGACGCATAGTCCCATCTTCCGATCGTCCGGTACTATGCCATATCATATCTTTTGCTGTGTGCCTTGAACAATACAAACGTCGTAGTCTAGGCGTCAAAGGAAAGTATCGTAACACCTTACGAGCCACCTTACGTGCCTTTTTTGTCTTTATTGACCCATCGACTCTCTTTACAAATGGGACAATTTTGCAAGGACTCGTTTTCTTTCCAAAAGAGAGCACAATCATTTGTGCACACGTCTATCATCTCATATGCTAAACCAATCTTCTTAAATGTCTTCTTAGCTACATAATACGAAACGGGAATCTTGTTGCCCTCTGGCATCGAATCTCGCAACAAGAAGAGGATTCGATCAAATGCTTCATTAGTCAAATGTGCATATCCTTTATATTCATAAGCTTTGCTAAAAAGTCAATAGAAGAATACTTAGTACAACCAGGATATAATTATGTTTCACCTTCTTTACCAAGTCTTCAAAATCATCACGAACACTGCTACTATCTCCATTCGAGTTTTGTTGGTTAACGTATGTATCTTCTTCCATACGCTCCCCCCTAACGTCTTCATAACGTTTCCCATACTGTTTTGTGGCGTAACATCGTCTACTTCCGCAACTGGATTCTTTCCACATGATAGGTCCACTTCGTGTAATCCTTCCAAAAACTGCTAATACGCAAATGGCGTTTCATAGTTGCCTGTCTATTAAGCCAGAATTTTTACATACGTTACACGGACATCTAACTTCATCGTCGTTTTTTATCACTCTTTCACACATCTTGATGAAAGGACTCGAGTCCTTGCTTGTAGTAAGGTGAATGACGTGGGGAATCAATCCAACTTTTATCGTAAGTCATTATGCAAAAGAAAATCTAATTTAAGATTAACAAGACAAGGGTATGCTGCTAAACCCACTTTTGAACACCTTATCTCATATGTGAATGTGCATTACATGATTGTTTATTTAAGAAAAATTCGGCAGCATTTCCTCTTAGCTCCCAAGTATATATGTAATGATATATACCCGAGGAGCAAAGAGAAAATGATAACCAAATCTTTCTTAAACAAACAATCGTGTAATCCACATTCACATCCTAAATGAGATAAAATATTTAAAAAGCAGTTCCAAGTTAAACGGGGACAACCTGAAATTAATTTCTAAATCAATTTCGGGGGGGGGGGGTATTTCTAAGCTCGTTATGTTTAAAATGATGAATTCAAACTAGGGCGCAGTTTTTAAAGCTTGTAATGTTCTTCATAATGGTTTAAATTTCGGGCGACTATTTTATTAGCAGGGATTGTTTTAAATAATAATTTTAATTTTGGCGGGTATTTTCGATGTTCGTTATGTTTTAAATGATGATTTTAAGTTAAGGAGGGTATTTCCTAACTAATATATATCGGGCGAGTCTTTTATTAGCTCCTTTTCTTTTAAATAAAGATTTCAATTTTGGCGGGTATTTTTTATGTTCATTATGGTTTAAATGATGATTTTAATTTAAGGAGGGTATTTCCTAACTAATATATATTTGTCAAACTTACATAAACATAGAAATTATCAAAGTTGAATTTTTTTTTTCAAACCTACATATAAACATTCAAATTATGAAGTTAAAATATATTTTTTTCTCAAACCTAAAGATAAACATAGAGATTATCAAGTTAAACATATTTTTTTTCCAAACATAACCATAAACATAGAAATCATGAAATTTAAACATAATTTATATTACCAACACATATACATACTTATAAACATATATACTAGCATACACATTTTTTACCAATTGCAAACATATAGATGCACAATTGTTCATCAATTACATACACCTACATACTAACATACAACTATATACATTCATTCATAGACTTACATACACATAAACATTCATCCTTACATACACCTACATCAACAAATACATAGATTTCCATATACACATTTTCACCAAACACACCTACATTATACATTTTACATACAAACATTCATCCTTACATACACCTACATCAACAAATACATAGATTTTTACAAACACATTTTCACCAAATACACCTACATTATACATTTTACATACAAACATCCATCCTTACATACACCTACATCAACAAATACATAGATTTTTACATACACATTTTCACCAAACACACCTAAATTATACATTTTTACATACAAAAATTCATCCTTCCATACACATTTACATACCTAAACAAAAAATTATACAATTTCTAAACAAAAAAAAATACATATAAAACTAACCTTTTTTTGAAGTTTCAAGGAAACGAAGACCGCGGAGAAGAGGTGGTGCCGGAGAAACGATGGTGGTGACCGAAGAAGAAAGGTGGTGATCCGAGTTTTCTTCCACAAACACAAAAATACACAAAAACGCGCAAAAAATAAAGTCTATAACATGAAAATAACAAATGTAGATAAGAAATTTAACATAAAGAGAGTTAAACTAACCGATTTGGGCAAAAAACGGGGTCTCCGACGGTGCTCAGGCGACTTTTGGGGGGAAAATGAAGGAGGAGGGAAGAAATGGGCTGTATAGGGACTGGTACGTCGACACTTTTAGCGGCGACGACGAGTCGCCGGTATTGATAACGTGTCGCCGCTATTGGGTTAACTTGGCTAAGATTTATGTGGCTAGGGTTTATTGTGGTTAAGGGACCTTTAGCGGAGACGCTGTCGCCGCTAATGGCCATTTATATGTCGCCGCTATTGCTTGTTAAATCCCCAACCGTCAGATCTTGAAAATGATCAACGGCTGGGGTTTGGACTGAGAGCTTGGGACACGGATCGACCAATAGCGGCGACACTTTGGTTGTCGCCGCTAAAGGTGTCGCCGCTAAAGGGGGGGTATTTCTTGTAGTGGGCCTGACCGAAAAACGTTGGACCGCACCAAACCAACTATAACATATATACAAAAGAAATTTACACAATCTTTTCAAACAATATTACGATATTTGGATGTACATCTTAACCATAAAAGACCCAAAGTCCTCACATCCCCCAAAATCTCATCACTATCGCCTCCGTCGTTGGAAAAATCTTAGCGTTCCTAGCTTTCCATATACGTACACCAGCATGTTACTATCACGAGCCCGCCAACAATCTCTTTAGTCTTTTTATCCCCGCCACATCCTTTGTGAACTTCAATCAAATCCCATGAAAAAGCGAAAATAGGAGGAAGCTTGGCTCAAATATTCAACCGATTCCACACCCGAAACGAAATCTCACAAGCCGTAAAAATATGATCCACGGATTCTTGGACATCTCCGCAAAGTGCACAAGCATTCTATTAAAATATTTATCCTCACCAAAGGTTATCTAGTCGGGATTCGGTCTAGATCTGCCCGCCAAATAAAATGTTGCACTTTGAAGGCACCCAAACACATCTTCTCATCGCATAATTATGTTCAAGGTTCATATCTTCCAGAGCCAACTTTTTAAACGATACTGTAATGTACTTACCTGAGACGTCAGCCATCCATTTCCAGCTATCGTTCCTCATCGAGGAACTAACGTTAACCAGCGAACTCAAGCAATCTTCCAGTTCAGAAACCTCATCCCGAGATGAAGGAGGTCTAGACCAGCTCCAATCCCAAACCTCAGCCTCTCCAATAGAAGATAACGGTCCCTTATAAAGCAGTCTTTATTGTTCTCCAACGCAAATAATCTGGGCCACTTGAGCATCAGCGGTTCATCACCGAACCACTGGTCGATCCAGAACCGAATACTTTTGCCATTACCCAACACCCCTTTGATATATCTGTGGATTCTCTTACCATTTAACATCACTTTAGCCTCCATCTCATAATATTCGTCCAAACACCAGTAATTGACGAGTTGGAAGGTAAAACGGTCCACCTCCTTCGCCTACCATGGCTAGCCAAAACCTCCCTTTTCCAAAGACTATAATTGCAATTACCTTAAGAAACCCAAATGTGGCTCGCCACTCTTCAAGTAATTGTGGCTCGTTACCCGTTTGTTACTATTATTATTGATTATCGTTTGGCCATGCGTAATGAGACACTATAAGGCTGTGAAGAAGCTTGATAACACCCTAACACCATCCTCACAAGCATTACAGGGCATGAAGAGGGAGAAACAAAATACTATATTAAGTGTTTTGATGTAAAATGTCATCTTGAATCTAGACACCAAATTTACCTACAACTAAGTAATATCACACCTTGTAGATATATGTGTTATATGATCCAATGTTCTGTTGGGTTTCAGAGATGTCAACTTTACTTTTATCAAAACAAGTTTGATATATTTTATTAATTGGAAGAACCGAATAACATCAACTTTCACAAATGGCTTCGCAATCTGAGAATAGCTCTCAAGATGGCGAAAAAAGCTATATATCTTTAAAGAAATATTAAATTTAATTACAAATAATGTGTTATGTGTAACCAAAAGATAAAGAGGTATGATCATGTCGACCCGTGCTAGGTCGAAAGGGTTTCTATTAACATAAATAAAAAAACCATTAGAAATAATTATTATAACAAAACAATAATGATAGCAATAATAATAATAATAATAATAATAATAATAATAAAATAATAAATAAATCCAAAATAAGAAAAAAATAAAAGAGGGAGAAAACCATCCATAATGGTTAATGCCTCTTAAAAAGGGTTTTCCGCACATCAGCATCATAACATCCATTTAAGATGTATAATGGTTAATGTCCTTTCAATCATTATTTTCCATTTTGTTTTTTCTTCATTTTGCGTTATCCTAGAAATGCATACAGTGAAGATGACTTTTAGTCATGTACGTAACGTAAGCTCGACTAGTTGTCAAACATAACCTTATGAGCTCTATCCGCGAACCTTTTTAACTACTTAGAGGCTGGCAATAGAAAAGTCAGGTTGTCTTAAAATTTCAAAAATGGCTACAAAAATGTACTTACCAAGACCACAAAAGAGGACTGAATATATTATGTGTCAATTCTCAATTGATAACCTCTAATATGATCAAAAGGAGGTGGGAATCAGATTCCTAAGACTCCTCACACCCTCTCATTAACCTTTGTAAACACTTATATAAAAGTGAACTTTTGGGATCGAAAACACCTGCGAATTAGTGACCTGTCATAAATAGAGTTGGGCCTAATAGCTATGAAAAAAAGCCCTTATAATATAACATAAAATGTCACTTGTTATTTAAAAATATTAAAATACATACAAACAGTTTAAGCTTTAACAAATAACAAGTATAAAGTGTTCACTTACTTTAAAAGTTATTGTTGTCAAATAGTTTAGAATCACGATAAATGATAATTAAAACTTGTTGGAAACAGTTAATATGCAAAAGCATTTTGTTGGGATCATATTCCAAAACAAGAATATGTCTATATAAAAAAACAATTAACTTACCAATTCAACATAAATATTTTTATTAACATGCATTATCTAAAATAAAACTCCCAAAGTATGTTGGGTTCGTAGGCTTTTGGTAGCTGACCCTAATTAGATTTAGGTCTACTTAGTTAACTTGTTGATAAAGTAGTTAACCCTAATCTTATTCTACAAATACATATGATGTAATTGTAACCTTTGTAGCACTTAATAAAAGTAAAAATTAGTTGCAACTCGTGGACGTAGGTCACCTTGAACCATGACTGAAGATAAAGTTGTTATGGAAAATCTCAATGGGAATTGACTTTGCTTAGTGGAGAATGCAAGTAGAAGCATTGCTCAGTCAAAAGGTTTGGATGTGGTTTTGGAGGAAAAGCCGAATAAAAAGGCAAAAGGGGTGATTACATTGGTTTTGAAGAGGAGTGTTGAATTTAAATTTATGCAGGAAACCACGGCTCGTGGTATGGCGGCTCTGTCAAATATGTATGAAAAGCTTTCTGCCGGGAATCAAGTGTTCTTGATGAGGGACTTATTCATGACAAGGATGCATGAAGGAAGCTCAGTCACATGTCATAATCTAAACTTGATTATGTCCATGTTATCATTGGTGGGCTGAAGTTTGACGACGGGACTCAAACTGTGATATTGTTATTTTCTCTGCTTGACAACTGGTCCGGCTTTGTGACAACTATGACCAATCTATCGGGGACTAGTGGTATGACATTTGAAGAGATATGGGATGCATTGGCAGGTGAAGATATTTGTTGAAAAAACATGACTAGTGGATCGACTTCTTCTAATATATTTCATGTTGGTAGTATAAGGGGTAATAACATGAGTTGTGGGAGTCGGAATAACTCGTCTGAAGCTCGGAAGAATGTGCATCGCTGGACTTGTAAACAAGTTGGACATATTAAGAGTCAATGTCTAAATGAAATAAGCACAGTTGTGGGGAATGCACTGGTGATGATGATAGTGAAGCATTGATGCTAAGTATGGAAAACTATGTGGGCTCTTGGGTCATGGATTATGGTGTTTTGTTTCACGCCATGCACAGTGGGAGGATGACAACGAATCTAAAAAAGATACTTTGGAAAGGTACGATTAGCCAACGGTCATGTTCTTAATGTTACGGGCATTGGAGGTGTCAATATGAAGACTCCACTGGGCATTACATGGAACTTATAGAATATCAGGGTAATTCCAGATTTAACGAATAAACTTATATCTGTTAGTCAATTGGATAAACATGGACCAATGTTAAGTTTGGTGGTGGGATGTGTGGAAGGTGATTTATGGAAATTTTGTTGTTGCCTGGTGGAAGAAACGGGGATCATTGTATCTAGTTGAGGTATCTGCTGAGAGAGTAGTCGTCCCTGTTAAGCATAAAGTCTGGTTCACTGAAACTAGTAAGTGGAAGAGGGTTCAACTTGCAAACTTGAATCTGGTGCTTTTGGGATGTCAGTTGAATGTGGTCGGGGGTCTAAGTTTAAGCCGTTAGGGGATTTGGTGATAGTGGGAGCACGGAGTCGTGTTCCGGGTACAATCACAAAGTGCCGTTGAGTTTTGAAGACGAAGGTTTCGACCGAAGAGAAATGCTCTCCTGGAAATAGTTTGCAAAAATGTGGAGAGTGGTATTGATTCTCGATGTATTTTTGGATTCGGTGGAGTGTGTAAGCTAGTTGAGACAGAGAATGGGTAAGTGGCGGTTTTAGTCATGGTTGAGCCTGTAAGATTGTTGGGTTGGAACTCATAGGAGCTTCAACTGGTCTCTCAGGTACTTGATGAGAGGGGTGGTTACAACTAGGAAGATATTACTGAAGTGTTAGTTTGTTATTGGGAACTAGAGGCTTGGAGTACTAGAGTCTTAGCTTGTTTTGGAATTGGAGGCTTGGAGGACTTGAATGTGAAGATTATTGAAGTTACTGGTGATGAGTTTCCTTGATGCACTTTATGGACTATGCAAAGTTCCCGAGCGGGAAATTGTTGGGTTCGTAGGCTTTTGGTAGCCGACCCTAATTAGGTTATGTCCACTTAGTTAACTTGTTGACTAAGTAGTTAACCCTAATCTTGTTCTATAAATACCTATGATGTAATTGAAATCTTTGTAGCACCTAATAAAAGTAAAGCCTTTGTTTCAACCCGTGGAAGTAGGTCACCTTGACTGAACCACGTAAATTCTCGTGTTCTTTATTTTTTGCTAGCGTGTGTGTTTATTTCGTTTCCGCTTGAACCTTCTCTGATCCAAGACCTAACAAAGCATACCTGAATGAATGATTGACAAGATTATTCTTTTCACATGATATGTATTTATCTTTATTACACAATATCTAATATATCACACACACACACACATACTAGTGCGATTCCCTCGCGTGATGCGACATAAATTTAGTTTTGTTCGGTATTGATTTGGCGTGGTACCGGCACTCGGTATAACTGCCGAAAAAGAAAGCAAATAAAATAAAGTCGTGATATCCTCAAAAGGATACCAACTCGAAAACTATAAAAACAAATACTGGTACCGGTTTCGATAATACCATCTACTATGTCAGTATCGATTTAGTTCGTCACGATACCGACGATCACTATAGCTTACAATACTTAAAAATAGTCTATTTTTAATAAAAAAAAATGTAAAGATTTTGGATTTCCTCCTTCCGACTTATAACATGAAAAGAGTCAAATTTTGGGTTATTACGTCTAACTTGTTTAAATAAATGGGTTGTGTTTGGTTGTAATAAATTAAAAAGTCAATCCATTTAAAATTCAACTGCGCTATAAATTTTCAACCTGTCAACTCATTTACGAATCATTTACAACGCTCCAACAGGATTAACCTGTTAGATAAGTGTGTTACATGGTTATGTTTGGGTTCAACAATTTCAACCCGCCAACCACAAATGATTTTTTATCTGTGACGTTATATAAATTTCAAAAAGTTATATGTAAATGTCAAAATAATATAGTTTAAACTTATTTAGATAATAATATGTTATAATCTCTCAAGAAATCTTAAGAGATTTATATTAAAACTCAAACACTTGAACAACAAACAAAATATCTAGACAGGCAATCACTAAAAAAATTAAACATAGTTTATACAAGATCTAAAGAGATTCAAACATCATAAAGGTTAACAGATTCACGCCAAACTAAATGTTGTTTCCAAACGTGTTTCAAATATTGGAGGCTTGACGTGGGCCAAACAAACCAAAGCCAAACACTTATAATAATTCAAAGGTTGGCAGCCGAAAACTTCAATCATATAATAGAACACATAAATAAGCAAAAGGATATGAGAATCAGATTCCGTGACTCCTTTTCACCATTCATGTACATAAACCTTCACAAACTCTTATATAAATAGGTGTTATGAGTTCAATATAACTTCATCCAATCCATCAAGCAACCATTTACTACTAAACATCATCAATATGTCGAATACCTACGACTCAACCACCCATCACTACCGCAACAAACACCATCGTCACCAACAGCATGACTCGTCAAAGAAAATATTGAAGGAAATGCCGCACAAGTTACATGACACGCCTCCTTATTCTGACATCTACTTCAATGGTAATGGGTTTGAGAGATACTCCAACCAACCTCAAACAAACACTAGAGTCGCAAACTACCATGATCATAAGCACACGTACGGGTTTCTACACAAGGAGGAGGATATAGATGCGCAAGCTGCGGATTTTATCGTGTCTAGGCACAAAATGTTTGAACTTAGAAAAACAATGTCCATGATGGGAGGCTAGGTCATATACATCTTACATTATATGTGTTTATTATTTATATATCTTAAGCAATCTTTGTTGAATAATGTTTATCTTTCATGTGAATATATGTTTTTATGGTGTGAAATTAAAAAAAAGTTTGTTTTTATTTCATCTTTTTACTACTGTAACTTGTCAAAGGTAGATTGTATTTTATAAATCACAACCTAATTGTATGTAGAATAATGAAAAACCCTACCAGGTGTTATGTTTTACTGATCAACTAATTATAGGATTACAATGAAAATAACTCCAAAGAAAACCTAAACAAATAGTATCTTCTAACTATTATAAATATGCGAGAATAAACTATAATATTATGATGTAATGTCAAGATATTAAATGCAATGAGGAATCACAATTCTACTCTTAACTAAGATGATAAAATCTACATTAATAAACCCAGATATGGCTCTTCTAGTAATCGTGGCACATGACTCGTTTGTAATTAACTCAAAAAAGCTCAAGTAAATTCAGTCCAGGCTAAGAAGCCTAAGATTATTATTAATGATAAACGTATATGATTAATGTTATGGGTCGAATTTCCGGTATGGTATCCGAGTTTAGTTAGGGATCCAGGATCTTGAATAGACTGGTATCCTCATACACTAATAATAATTATTTGATACCTATACTAGTTATTTTGTTGCATCTTCATAGCTATTCGGTGAAGATTAAGTTAATACTAAATAACTAGAGAACCATTTTTGGGAATCCCGAGTCCTGAAGGATATCGTATCTTGAATATTAATGCTACTAACTGTTATTTGTTCTTTATTTTAATTCCCAATTGCAGGAACGATCATACAACCAAGTCGTGACCTAAAGACTCACATTTATAGTTGAAGTGCACGTGGGGAAAGAGTTGATCAAGTCTACAATGGTCATAAGTGAAGCCCAAGTAACATCTAGGATTCTAAGAGAGCTATTTAAAGAGCTAGCAGACCGACTAGAAACACACACCACTCTCTCGCAACCACTGTAACACTTAGCTATCGATATGTCACAACTTACATTGCACTCTTTATTTTATTAATAAGAAGAACTACGACAACACAATGTTTAGTTGGCACCCGGGGTCTTATGCCGAAGATCCTCAACAATCAAGGGCTTTCCTTATAATATCCCAAGTTGTTCATCGCTTTATTACACACACACTTTGTAGTGTCATGAAAAGCACATAACCTCACAACTGAAATCACTAAATTGCTTTGGTAATTTTTGAACAAAACAATTAATAGGACCGCACCAATAAATAACGAGCTTTTGAAATTATCATTACACTCTCAATATTAATGCTCAATTGGTGAATTATGTTAGTGGCATAACCCATTACATATACGTTGGCTGGTGTAGGTGAAGAGTAGCCATTGGGAGTTGTGCTACAAGCGGTTTCCAACTAAATTAAAGGGAAAATTTTATAGGATTACAGTTAGATCTGCTATGTTGTATGGGATAGACTGTTGGGCCATTAAGAAACACATTTGTGCAAGATGGAGGTAGTAGAGATGAGGATACTAAGATGAATATGTAGGTATACAAGGCTAGATATGATAGCAAATAAGGTTTTTAGGGAAAGTTTAAGTAGCTAGTATATTGTAGAAGATTAAGGAAAGGAGATTGATATAGTTTAGGCATGTGAAGAAGAGGTAGAAAACATTGCTAGTTAAAGCAGTGGAAACCTTCATTGTGGAGGGGAGGAGCAAAGACACTCCTAAATTAACCTAGGATGGGCGGGTTAGACATGATTTGATAGAGTTACACCTCTCTAAGGACATGATCTAGAAAAGGGGTTCGTAGAGATGTTGGATTAATGTTAAGGACCTTTAAAATATACACATATGTGGTCTAGCTTTGTTTTTAAGGCCTTTTTAAGAATGGAATTAGCATAGGATTGTCTTTATGTAAATATGTAGATATGTCGTTTTATGTCATTATAGATGTCTATGTGCATGCTTATCGAGCTATCCTCTCACTCCTTTTGTTATTTAGTAACTTCCTAACAGTATAGTACCCGTCTATTTGCTTGTATGATGTCTGTTTACTCGTATGCTTTCTGATTTTTGAGCCGGAGGTCTCTATGGAAGCAGCCTAGAGGTAAGGTTTGCCTTCATGTAGGATTGTCGGTAGCGTTGTTATTTGTAGGATATATCGGGTACCGTTGTTATTGTTTATAATTAATGAGTTTCTTGTTATCTTTTATTTTTTTCGAGTGTGAAGCATTTGAAATCTGGTTATTCTCACTCTAATTAATGTAAATTCACATATCGGTGTCTACCTTTAAATAGTTTCTTTAGTATAACGTTCTCTAATCCTATTATGCATTACAATGCACGACATTGTAAATATTTTTTTAGTTGTAGGAAAATGTTGTTACACCAACTTTGGTTTCTAGATTAGGGATAACTTTTTATATCAAAACATCAAATATAGTATTTTGATACATACATGGGATATGACCTTTTAGTCATGATCTTATCATCACGTACGTTACGTAAGCCCGACTAGTGGTCAAACATCGACTTATAAGCTTTATCCACAAACCTTTTAATGGCTCAAAGATTGGCAATAGAGAAGTTGAATCATATTAGAATTCAAAAGTGGCTACAAAAATACACATACAAAGACCACAAAAGAGGACCGAATATATCATATGTCAAATCTCAATTGATAACCACCAATATAATCAAAGGGAGGTGGGAATCATATTCCATGACTTGTCTAAATATGAAGTTAAAGGTTGAAAGACACGGCTTGGACCCGCGAATTAGTGACACCACCCTAAGGGAGTCGGGCTTAATTCAATAGCCATGACTAACGTCCATAGTGTATAACAATTGAACCTGCCTGAGTAATGACCAATTAGACCTGTACCCAACCCAAGCCAACCTAACCTAACCTAACCCAACACAGTCAAGTTGCAAGCTTAATCAGTTACCTTTTTACCCTTGGAATATGTTTAACATATTCTCAACAATGACCGATCACATGTCAAAACCGCTTATGAGACCAAAAATACAGTTTCTGAAAACAACTTTGTTTTCGTTAAAGTTTATCGGAATGTTCAGAAAAGACAAAAATAAAAAAGATAAAAAAGACTATGTAGTTAGTTTTTTTTTTAAACTAAGGAGCACAAGTCATTTGAGAAAAACCAAATTAAGTTCATTAGAAAAAAAATTATAAAAAAGGTATGGTGAGGTGTTACTTTGTGATTGGCTCCACCAAATAATAAATATTATTAACGAAACCCAGAAACCTTGTGGCGCGGTGTTTACGTGGTAGTGATAGTGACAACGACATGGTACCCCTAGTCTCACGTTCACCAACCATAACACATGGTCTTAAGTAAGAAACATAGAAAGCTTGGGAGTAGCTGCAACTATGGTTATCCTTCTGTTTGTCGAGGGCTTCACTGCTTTGTGTCAACTGGCCACCACAAAGACCTACTTGAATCGAATCGCAGTTCATGGTGACTGAATTCAGTCCCAAAGTAAACAAACTAGATTGCTTCAAACGTCAGTGTCGCGCCTGTATATATGTGTGTGTCTGCACATATATGAACCTAGCTTCCATTTTATAATCATTGAAAACATGCCATTATGTGCCTAAATATAACTTATTATCGTAATGTTTAAATTATCAACCCCTAATATTATTTTTATTATTGTGTATATCTTATAAATACAACTTTTACTCAAAGTAAATGAAAATAAAATTATTGGTATGTCATATATTAGATTTGGTATACTTATTAATAGATGCTATGTGAATTTAATTAATAATTAGTTATTATAAAATCATAATCTAAGTTAATGGTGTATATTTGACAAATAAAATATTTATCATAATTAACATTTAATTATATATTATATTACCACCGTTAGTAGTAACCAACTTTTTAGAAGATCTTGAACGTATAAAGTCTTCAACTTTTAATCCTAGCCATTTAAAATACCTAAACTCTAGAAGCAGCAGCAGTTGGTGGAGGCTTTTTGTTAGCCCTAATCGTAGCTGTCTGATTCTTCTTATGTGCAACCAGGCTTGAAGTCTGATTCTTCTTCATCGTCGTCTTTGTTTGATCCATATCAAAAACGGTATGTGTAAATGGTTAATTGATAAATTTGTTTGTTCATTTTTGTGTAGCTGTTCCAATTATGCGATTATTAAATGTCGATTGTTGATTTGAAGCACTAGAAGACCAAGAGGAAGTTTGTATCAAGTATGATCTTTGATTTAGATTACTTTTTTCCGTTGCTCGTCTCTTTAATTTTTATTCAAGTTCAAATAGTTATTGTGATGATTGAAAATTAGTAAATTATGTTTGCAGTGAAATCATTTCTCTGGCTCAGGTAATAAAGTGAATTGTTGCTGTTAAAAAAATCAAATGTAGACAATTATGATTACAGTTAACTGATATCTTGGCTGAAAATTTGCTATGTTGAGTTTTGTGATGTTTCTACATTAATTACTAGAGAGTTTACCTACAAATACAGATTTTTATAAATTAATGTGGAGTAACCAACCCAATTCCTAAAAAAAATGGGTAGTGGAACCTGCAGATTATTTTACTTTTATATAACGAGGAGCAGGGCTGAATTTGTCTGCGACGGAGGGGGCAGCGATCTCTTCAACTCCGCCAGTAACGTCGGGCTCCACTTTCAGGTGACTCATTTATGTTGCTTCAGTCGATTATTAATATGGCTTGTGTTTGCTTGAAATGAGTGCAACTGACTGATACTAAGAAGAACAACCACGAACTCTCTCGATTGGAATCTTGAATTGAAATTGTATCACGATTTGTACAATGGGAATTCTAGATCCGATACCTGAGGTACCTTTTGGTACGAATTTTATATCCTTTATATCCATAGTTCTTAGTAATGGGTTATGTTATTACCAATATTGTGTATGATGACATTATCAACTGATGACTGTTTGACATGGTTCTAAAGGATTAAATATTTTGACATTGTGTGATTTTTAATAGATCTATGATATTTTACTTTACTTTTAAAAGAACTGGTGAAATTAATGGAGAAACGGAATTTGAACAGGAAGCAGTGGCGACGATGAAAGTGAAGCCTAAAGATGAAGCGTTTGGTGTTTCCGGTGCTAATGTAAGTTTCTTACTGCCTGTGTATATCATGATCCGGGTCAATATTTTAACTAATTGTTTTCATGTCATATGGAATTGTCACATGTGGCTGTTTTTATCTTGGACATTAAACTTTCAATTAAGTTGCAACTTGGAATTCACCTGAACATGGTATATGTATTGGTTTTTGCAGTTCTTAAATCTTAGCAACGAAGAACAATCATATATGGCTGTGGTTTTCGTTGTAGAGAATACGATTTTTCGCCTATACTATGTCCTGATGACTATATTTGGTACACAAGACTCTATCATTTCCACATTTAATTCATTTATTTCTAGTGGCTGTTAAAATAAACATAAGGTTTCCTTGTAATATATTCAAAAGGTAATTGGGTATTTGAATCAGGTGGAATCATGGGCACACAAGAACCCTTTCATATCTATTTCATAAACAGACTGTCAGATTGGTTTTTGGCGCATGCATGAAAATTTTCTGCCCCTAAAGCTCAGTGGGCACAAGTGTTTGAACCGCTAGGTATGCAAAAAACAGGTTAATGTCAACTTTTCTTTGACAATTGTGAGTCATTTGCTTCACATCTCTTTTGACATTTTTTTGTTATAAGCTCTTATTGCTATATGTAGTTCTAAAAATTAGGTTAATTACATATCGTATGACTCAATTTGAAGGGTATTTTATATATTTGGTTAGCTTAAAACATGATATGCTCATTGTGAAGGTATTCAAGACTGACACTTATCTACAAATCTGCACACCTAATTTTAGTAATGCATGAGTCACAAAAAAGATAGCTTTTTTTATACCTTCTACCAACTTGAATCCCAACCATTTAAAGTGAGAAAACAACTGAAAAAGCACCGGTTCGATTGAACCATGCACCATTGTAGTGGATCCTGTGGGGGGTACTGATGGAAGAGAGTGAGAGGTTAGGATTATATTTATTTAGCGTTTTTTTGTTAATCATTTGTTTTTTTTGAGGTTAGACATTTTACGATTTTCTTCTTTTTTTTGAGGTGTATTATTGTTATTCCTTATGATGCTGCTGCATTGAATCTTATTAGGTTATTGTTGATTCCTTAGGATGATGCTGCATTGAAAAGCATAGTGCACTTTTTGCTCTTACTGTCTCAAATATAGTGCTCATAAACATGTACGTTCATCTTACTATCGCATTTTAATGATCATAGTATTGTTCCCCTATAAGCAATATCTATTTTTTTTTCAAGTGTCATATTCTAATAACTCTCAACTTCTGATCATATTTGTTACTTAGTTTTGTGATCTTGAATTTCATTGGGATATCTACTGGACTGGATTCTTTTGCTACTGGTGATACACAGGCCATCTATATCTTTCCTGTTTACGTAGAAACAAGCTCCATCTCTAGAGCATGTAACAAGCCCCGTGTAAATATAATTAAAAACTTTGTCACTAGGGGACCAAAAACCCGTCCACCGGAAGACATACACAATGATGGAACATATTACATGAATAAGTGAAGGTTAATTTCTTCACCATAATTCTTTTATTATTGTTTTTCTGTTCTCATGTATTATGTCTTGAATAATACTTACACCATGGCATGAAAGTGATGGGTTAAATTGTTTACCATACTTCTTTTATTATTGTTTTTCTTATGTTCTCATGTATTGGGCTTTGTAAATAAAAGGATCAAGATGACATTGTTGAAGCTGAGATACACCAAGTCAAGAAATTGAAGGTTAAAGTGTTTACCATACTTAATTTATTATTGTTTTTGTTTAAATTCTCATTTATTCCATTTTGCAAAGAACAGGATCAACATGACAGTGTTGAAGGTTAACGTGTTTATCATAATAACATAGTTATTAGTATTCTCTAGATGAACTGGTGTGTGTACAAGTTTAGAGGTGGATTTGGAGGCCTGCTATGTGACATTATAATGCATTTGTAGCAGGAAAATTTTTGTTGGCAATTCTAATGGTTTGTTTGCCTAAAAGTTAATGTTTGATCTGTCTTTTTTGTTTAGAGCAAACATGTGGAGCAAAGGGTCGGAAGAACTATCAGAAAAGAAAAAAAGAATACCACCAAAGTTGATGGGTAACAAAAGGACATCAACATAAGATTTAATATTGTTTTTTCAGATCGTGACCTCATCGGACACATTTTTCTAAACGATGCCATTGACGGAAGATGTAATCAAGAGATAGCGCCCAAAGGTCATGGGCTGAAGACAACTGATCTTACCTTACCCCACACATCAATGTATGTATGATACTGTATCTCCAATATGTTCTCTATAGTCTTTGGTTTCTAATGTAAAGTTTGTTATTCTCTCTCCATGATAGATAGTCTAATGACACTTATTGCCAACCATATAAACATGTTAGTTGAAAACTATGGTAATTGTTGCAGTTATGCCAGTTTCTGCATATGATTCATGAATATACTATGTTATTGGGCTGTTTTACAAATTATATATTTGATCATATTTGATGAATTGATAGACCTGATCATATTTCAGTGAAGAGACGGTATGGTATTATGTGGCGATTTAGTTTGCTTTAGTGGTTGGTTTCATGCATGTTTTCTAATCAGAGGTAAGACAGATCACTTTATATTTGACATTTTAAGTCAAGCTCACTGAGTTGTGAGAAAAATTTACAATTATTTGTGACAGGGGTTCTCTCTGTTTTGCTTGCTACATATGATTATTGTGTATTTGTTTTGGTACTTAAATGGTTTAAGCAGTTTCTTGAAGACAAATTATGTCTATCGCTGAATCGGTTAAAATACCATTAAGTGTTTGAATTGTCTCATACATATTTTTTGTATCTTATGTCAATGGCTAATGGTTGTTTCCTTTTAAGTAACAGAGTAGTTGGATTTATCCGCTACTGAATCGACAACGTGTGTACTTGCAGCCGCATGTGCGCCAATTTACAGTGCAAAACTCTTACCAAACGGGATCATTTTCAGAAACTGCATTATGCACGGTAATTGAAAAACGTCAAATGCATGATCTTACAGAAACTGGATTATGCAAGGTAACTGAAAAACATCAAATGCGTGATCTTACAAATTGTAGATATCTGCTTTGTGGTGCTTTAATTGTGTACTATAAAGTAAATACTAATATTACGAGTCCTATTCGTACAAATACAACATCTTTATTTTTGTTGGTTTCATTTATAGTCACCAACTCTTCAATGGGGTGTAAAAATGAGCAGCATGCCAGAAAAAGAAGAATAAACGGAATCCAACATATTCATGGTTGTTAGGAACATCCAGTTCAAATCCTTTTTGTATATCTACGCTTATATTTTTGTGAGTTGTAAATGGCCAATTTTGAAATATGGTTTGTTAATTTTTGTTACAAATCTTAAATGTGGTTTTGATTCTTATACACTTAAGTATAAATTTAGATAAGGGGCAATGTCGTTTGTAGTTTTATAATAGTGCATATTACTGTTGTATCTGTTAAACTTTTTTTTTTAATTTTCTGATCAACGGTTCAAATAATCTAATTTGATTTTGATGCTTATAAATAGAACACATGTTGAATATTATATATCCTAGACAATTAAAAGTGAACAAATGAGTGCAGGTAATATAATTATGAAAACATGTATATATAGTAAATAATAAATAAAATAAGAATTGCCAATACACCATACGACATTTATCTGTTTTTCCTAACTAACCGTCAATAATACTTATTTTATGACAAGCTTCTTCATAAATTATTACAAATAAATATCTTTTAGAAATGCGTATACTTAGTTTTATACAAGTTTAAGGTAAACAATTGCAAATATTGAATATACGATTATACAAGTGTGATGCAATCATATTTATATTTATATTATTACGCCGTTAAAATACCCGGCCTAAGGACGGGTATCCCGCTAGTTTACTATGTAGCAAATGGTAAAAAAAAAAGAGATTAACAATATTAAAATAGGATTAAGATACTTTTTTCTACTTTGTAGAACATTTGTTTTATTTAAGGTCATGGAGGGATAGGACCAAAAGATTGGAGAGGTAAAATATGGTGTCCAACTTTGTAATAACTTCTTGAAGAATGTTAATGGCTTTACTTAAATCAAAACCTAAAACACTTCGAGAAAAAAAAGGCAATGACTAAAATTTATACATACTTTATACATCATCTAAAGGGACTCAAACGCCATAAAGGATCATAGATTCCCACCAAACATAATGTGCCACAACACTTGTAATAATTCAAAGGTTGGCAGCCGAAAACATTGATCATATTATACCTTCGAAAACAGATTTTAAGGAATCTTTTCAGTACATCATATATATTATATATAAGACTTATAATTATAATATGTGGTTGGATAAATGATAAACACCTAAAATATAACAAATGGATGTAAGAATCAGATTCTACAACTCCTTTTCACCATTCATCTACGCAAACCTTCACAAACTCGTATATAAATACGCGCATGTTAGGAGTTCAACATAACTTCATACAATCCATCAACCAACCATTTACAACGAAACACCATCGATATGTCGAATTACCACAACTCAACCATCCATCACCACCATAACAAACACGATCCTGCTACTATAATGACTCATCAAAGAAGATAGTGAATGAGATGCCACACAAGTTACGTGACACACCACCTTATTCTGACATCTTCTTCAATGGAAATGGGTTTGAGAGATACTCAAACCAATCTCAAATAAACACTAGGGTCGCAAACTACCATGATCATAAGCATCAACACCATCATGACTGGTCAAAGAAGATATTGAATGAAATGCCGCACAAGTTACATGACACACCACCTTATTCCGACATCTTCTTCAATGGAAATGGGTTTGAGAGATACTCAAACCAAACCCAAAGAAACACTAGGGTCGCAAACCATGATCATAAACACCGATACAGGTTTATGCAAAAGCAAGAGGATATTGATGCGCAAGCTGCGGATTTCATCGAGACTCGGCACAAAAAGTTTGAACTTAGCAAAACAATCCCTATGATAGGAGGCTAGGCTATCTTACATTATCTATGTTTATTGGTTGTATATTTTGGGCAATCTTTGTTGAATAATGTTGTATCTTTCATTTGAATAAATGTTTTAATTTGTGGTGTGAAGTTAAATAAACAAATTGTTTTTGTCTCATCTTTTTGTATAGTTTCATTTGTCAAAGGTAGATTGGATTTACAAATCACAACCTAATTGAATTTAACAATGCAATGTAAAAATGTTAAATGGCACTTACATTTTATTTTAAGAAACCCACATGTTGCTCTTCAAGTACTCAAGACTCCCGTTTGTAGCTTAGGTCGAAAAAACTCAAGTAAAGTAAGTTATGGTTGATTTAGTTTTAGCCAAGAAATCTCACAGGTTCTTAGGTACGAATGACCAATTGGCAACGCCCCTGGCGTGGTCCAACTTTATTTTTCTTGTCCGTTATACATTGGAAGTTTCTTCGGCTTTGCATTATTGGTTAGAAATTGCATGAAAAATGGTGGCGAGTGGTAATTAAGATCAACAATGGTAACATGGATCATCAAGTGGTAAGCCAGCTTAGTACGTACTAAGATCGACACTACTGAGTAGTTACAACTTAATCCTCAATAGTAAGTTAAAACTAAGCGGTGGCAACTTAATCATAGGTAAGTTAATAATAAGGTGGTGTCTTCAGTAGAAAGTAAGTTACTACTGAAGAGTAAAAATTAAAACAAAACTTGATGAACAATAGCAACAGTACAACTGCAAGAAAAAGGATCTTAGCGACGATAACTGTCGTCGCTAAAGATGCCTAAAGTCGTCGCTATTTCCTTTAGCAGCGAGACATCGTCGCTAAAAGGTCGCCGCTAGTGGCCCTCTGTCGTCGCTAAAAGAGGCCATCGCCGCTAAGATGGATGACTTTTTAGAGGCGACTTTGTGACATTTGCGGCGACATTTTTGCCACAAAAGTCAAAAAAAGGAAAAAAAATTTCATTTTACTGCTATTTCCTGTAATAACCAAATACAATTACATGCACATTTTGAAGTATTTCCTGATGATAAACCGACCAAAACTTTCACAAGTATACAAAGAATACATCTGTAACAAAAGTTGCTATGAGAAGCTAAGGTAGTAAAGGTACCAAGCGGTTATACAAACTCAATGCACACTGTGAGCAGCAATGATAACAACATTCTCTACAGGGATACCTGTGGATAGAAAATATAAAATAATTAAGAACTATTACGTCTTTGGAGAGTATGACTAAGAGTATGACATTTTAGCCTCATCCCTGTTTGGTTTTGACAAAAATTGCGGGTCAAACCGTTAATTACAGCTTTGAAATTTGTTTCGTCAGTTACGCGAGTTTTAATGGTTCGAATTTAGCGGTTTAAAATTGTTCTTTGTTGACAAATATTTCATATGCATAATTAGGCGTTAAAAAAGACTAAACGTAACTACCAAACATACAAACCGCAACCGCATAAATCTCAAACCAGCTGAAAAAGCAAATTGGTTTCGGCTTGGGTGGTTCGGCCAGTTTGAACGGTTTAAGAACACAAATAATTTGTTTATAATGACATAACACCATATAGAGCTAGTTTATACCTTATAAGAAACAGAAGGCGAGATTTTTTCCAATGCTTGTTCAGAATGAACAGCTTTAATAGTGTGTGGCATGCCACCTATATAGCTTTTCTTCAACAGCAGCCATGGCAGCTTCGTTCATCAACTCATGCTCGTCTTGATTTGGTAGAGAGACATGCATAAGTTTCCCAAACCTTCCAGGTTGTAACACTTCTTGATCCATCACCTCTGGCCTAGAATAATTATGCCAACAAGATCAATAACTACAAATACTCTATCATACATTAGTAATTATTACGGAAAAATGAAGTGTTTCATGTACCTGTTTGTAGCACCAATTATGTAAACGCCCTTGCGTTGATCAGCCCCATCTAGCTCTATCAATAACTGCAGAAATATAAAGAATTTTCATATATTGGATACAAAAAGAAAAAAAAAAAGAAGATGGTTATAAAAACTTTAATATTAAACTATTGATTCACATTACCTGATTCAAACGCCCTTGCCTTGATCAGCCCCGTCTAGCTCTATCAATAACTTCAAAATATAAAGAATTTTCATATATAGGATACAAAAAGATGATGGTTATAAAAACTTAAATATCCAATTAATGATCTCTAATAACTCACTGATGAAGTCTCAACTAAGGTCTACATTGATTTAGTGAACTTGTCATATCCTTTCACGAAGAGTTGCGATGTTTCAACAAAATTGTTGGGATGATTCAACCCCTACTTAAAAGAACTCGTTTGGTTTGTTTAACATACAAATTTATAACTTCGTTTGCCACAAGGAATACATTCTCGTTATTTGAATAAACTTCCTTTAATATCCAATTAATGATCTAGTACACACAAAGTACTATAATCTAGAAGTGAGTTCCACATGATTTAGAAAATATCTATGATGATTAAGAAATATGAAATATTAGACTATAAAATGTAATAACACTTGAGCAAAAAAATAGACAGGCAATTACTTAAATTTACACGCGCGCGCGCGCCACGCATATATATATATATATATTAGTGGATCATCCCCCTCTCTCACTCTGTCTATCTCTCTCTCTATATATATTAAACAATTATATTTATAAATAATAGCCTAATAGTTTAATACTAAATATAAAAGTAAAAGCCTAAGCCACCAAGCGACAATTTTTGACCTGGAAAATGTGCTTATCGCCTCATTGTATCCCACTTCACCCCAAGTCAATCGTCTATTGCTCTCATCATCATCGTCGTTTTCTACAGTCTGTTCATCATTATCGTGCGGCCACAACATTGCCATTTGTGAAAAATGTTACGCTATGAAATATGACTGCTTTTTAAGTTATAGAAACTTCAGACCTAACATTGTCAGTATCTTTCTCTACAAATTTAAACCAGATGGCACACTAGATAGTAAGGCTGTCTAAATTGCTCATCGCTCGCTCGACACTATCTCGGAGTTTAAATACAACGCTTGTTAGAACTTCGGCTCCATTGTAAAACGAACCGATCGACTCGACTTGACTCGGTTTGTAACGAGCCTAACACGAGCAAAGGTCTGCTCGGTTTGACTCGGCTCGTAAACAATCCTATTCTAAAGAGACTGAAACGTCAAAAAGGTTAATATATTTCCACCAAACCAAATGTTGTTTCCAAACGTGATTCAATTTTGGAGGCTTGACATGTGGCAAGCAAACCAAAGCCATAACACTTGTAATAATTGAAAGGTTGGCAGCCGAAAACATCAATTATATACCTTCCAAAACGGATTGTTAAGGAATCTTTTTAGTACATCAAATATAAGACTTATAATATGTGGATGGATAATTGATGAACACCTAAAATATAACACATGGAAATAAGAATCGGATTCCATAACTCCTTTTCACCATTCATCTACGCAAACCTTCACAATCTTCGTATATAAATACGCGTTATGAGTTCAACATAACTTCATACAATCCATCAACCAACCATTTACAACGAAATACCATCAAGATGTCGAATTACCACAACTCAACCACCCATCACCACCATAACAAACACGATCCTTGCTACTATAATGACTCGTCAAAGAAGATAGTGAATGAGATGCCACACAAGTTACGTGACACACCACCTTATTCTGATATATTCTTTAACGGAAATGGGTTTGAGAGATACTCAAATCAACCTCAAACAAACACTAGGGTCGCAAACTACCATGATCATAAGCACCAACACCATCATGGCTCGTCAAAGAAGATATTTAATGAAATGCCATTTGCAACTAAACTAAACACCATCGATATGCCTAATTCCCACAACTCAACCACCCATCACCACCATAACAAACACGATCCTTGCTACTATACTGACTCGTCAAAGAAGATAGTGAATGAGATGCCACACAAGTTACACGACACACCACCTTATTCTGACATCTTCTTCAATGGAAATGGGTTTGAGAGATACTCAAACCAACCTTAAACAAACACTAGGGTCGCATACTACCATGATCATAAGCATCAACACCATCATAAGTCGTCAAGGAAGATATTGAATGAAATGCCGCACAAGTTACATGACACACCACCTTATTCTGACATCTTCTTCAGTGGAAATGGGTTTGAGAGATACTCAAACCAACCTCAAACAAACACTAGAGTCACAAGCTACCATGATCATAAGCACCGATATAGGTTTTTGCAAAAGCAAGAGGATATTGATACGCAAGCTGCGGATTTTATTGAGTCTAGACACAAAAAGTTTGGACTTAGCAAAACAATCCCTATGAGAGGAGGCTAAGCTATATATATGTATGTTATATTATCTATGTTTATTATTTGTATATTTTGGGCAATCTTGAATAATGTTGTACCTTTCATTTGAATATATGTTTTTGTGGGGTGAAGTTAAATAAACAAATTGTTGTTGTTGTTGTTTCATATATTTTTATGTAGTTTCATTTGTCAAAAGATAGATTGGATTATACAAATCACAACCTAATCGAGTTTAAGAATGTAACGTCGAAATGTTAAATGGTAGTTTAATCGAACTTCGAATTTCCCGCTGTAACTTCTACTATTCTTTTACTCTTTATAGTCGAAATCCACATTGAAGTTGTCCTGTTGTGATCAATCGATATCGTCAATGGAAGCTATTCAGCCGTGATTTATAGTCGAAATCGTCAATCGGAGCTTTCTCTGTGTGAAAGTACACTGTTTGCTTTTTTGTTTGAAGATACTCTATTTGATAATCTTTTCTGTTTGTTTTGTCGATTATTTTGTTTGATTGTGAAAAATCCATGTCTGAACACTTTACACAGCATACTATTTGCTTGGTGCAATTGGTTATCAACTGATTATGTGAAAAATTGCTGGATGTTGTTTCACATTAAATTTTCGATATTGGATTTACTCGTTGGAAATGAACATATATTATAGGTTATCAAGATAATGTGAACCGGCAGGTTTTGATCAGAAGAAAGCAAATCTTGATGTTGTGTAAGTATAAGTATTGATTGTTGGTTTAGATAAAAATTTTAAGGTATAAAACATATTATTTTTTTTTTCACAATAAAAATTTCACTAAAAAACTTGTCAAGTTACATAAAAATAGAAGGGGTGACGGGCAACAAGCTGCGGCGCCACCCCTTTCTGAATTGCAAACCCTTTCTTCGGCTTTGTATTATTAGTTTGAATGTAGCTGTAACTGCGCCTTATTGGCTTCTTTTCAGTTAACAAGCAAGTACGCAAACAGCCTTCAGTTCCTAACAAGCTAAGCACCTACCCGGGGAACTACGAACTAGTTGCATGAAAAATGGTGGCCATTGGTAATTTAGATCAATGGTAACATAGTTTATACAAAATCTAAAGACTTCTAATTACACATAGTTTATGCAAAATCTAAAGACTTATAACAATTCAAAGGTAATAGATTCCCGCCAAACTAAAATTTTGTTCCCAAACATGTTTCAACTTTGGAGGCTTGACTTGGGCCAAACAAAATAAGGCACGAGATTTATAATAATAATAGTTCATTCAATGGTTGACAGCCGAAAACTTAAATTAAAATTATACCTTCCAAAACAGCTATATGAATTAACGAATTTTTATAATATATTAAATATAAGACTTATAATAAGCAAAAGGGTATGGGATTATGAGAATCGGATTCTGTGACTCCTTTTACCATTCTACGACTTCCATGTAACTTCATTCAATCCATCAACCAACCATTAACAGCTGAACACCATCAATATCAACTAGTTTAATACCCGTCCGGTAGACGAGTTACGTTGATGTATTATACAGTAACAACATGAATGAACCTATGAACGCCCAACCCACCCTAAGACCACTGTGCATATCTCCAACATATTATTCCTCTTCTAAACAATCTGCATGACAAAAGATGTTAATCTGCATTACAAAGTGTACAAGTACCGTAGCGTTTGAAACCTCCTAAATGGTTTATCTTTTTACGTGTCAAACAGATTAAGCAGACCTGAACTTTGACATGAATTGAAAAGAAAGTTAAGTTAGATATTCATAGTTATTGATTATTACATATATATTTGCAACTACATGCCTGCCAATTTCCCATATATCCATCCATAACACCGTCTCGTATAACCCATGTGTTGTGTGAAGTTGGGGCTAAGTGGGTTTGGATGACGAACCCAGTTTCAACTTCCACCCTGTTTTTCATTCAGGATTTTTGTTTTCTGTTTCTTTGAAACAGGATCACCTACCAACCCATTTAACCTGTTTATATAATTGGGTAACAAAAGTCATGTTAGGGTCAACAGGGTTGTGATCGAGTTGGATTATACGAACCCGCAGTTCCGTAAACCATCAAGGTTTAGTTAATACGAGTAGTTAAACAGCAAGATTAGTTATAGGAGTTCCAAAAATATATTAAGTTTAATACATAAAGTTAGGGGTGTTATTGGGTATTATAATCGGGATTCAGGTCGGATTAGTCAGGTTTGGTGGTGCAACACTTCAAGCGGACACGTGTTGGTTCAGGCCCTGGTTCCACACACTATAGAACAAACTATCTATGTTCATTTCTCAAGATTAAAACAAACCATTACAAGGATTGGTGAAAATATAAACTAAGCTGCCCTTTTTATAATTGAAACATAAAACAAATATAAAACACATGTCAAATTATCTAAACAACCCATGTAATAATAACCACAATCGTTATTCCTCGGTCAAACTCTTTGCCAAGTAAACATACATGTGCAGCCAAAATCAATGATATTTTATCCTTTCCCACGTCTAAAACAGCCTTGAATGACCCTTTTACCCCTGGACAAATTCATCTAATGACCCGCAACCTGCTGTCCCGTTTGACCCACTGACCCGTGACCTGTTAAACCAACCGATTAACCCAACAATACCGACTCACATACATTTGGTACAATCGATATTCTGTTATGGATATTTGGGTTATGGCATGCGCTGCTAAATAACTAGCATTACTAAAAATGTGCAGAATGTTTCATAAAATTTAAGCGTGCACCTACTGCTTAAACCATTCTGGCCTCAGAATTGTCCTCAACCTCGAATGGGACCTTGTTCCATGTACACATATTGTTAACCTGCACCCTGGTGTAAAATGTAAAAATATGTGCCAATTAAAAATAAAAGATTGCTGCTGAAGTTATGAACAACATTTCATAATGTAAATACTATTATTAAAATGTTCAAATAGATTTATATTATTCTGTTAATTATTAAAATAGTTGAATTGACGTAAAATTTCAAAGTGCTGCTACTAAATTTGGAATTCCAGCAATCTTCAGCAGATCAAATCCAAAAATACACAACAGCAGATGCAACACCACTTATAAAGGTCAAAGTAGCCATGATTAAGTTATTTGTTGTTGTCATAAAGCCGACCTCTAAGAGCCCAAATAATTCCATTAAAAGAATGAAAAAAGGAGTAAACGATGAAAAGTACACACACCTCCATCTGGTGCATATAGATACCGCGCTGAATATGCTAGTTAGCTTCTTACATAATCTTAGTTACTGCTTCAATAGATTACATTTGAATCTGAACAAAGCGAAAAACATTGTCAAAGTGATCTTCCATCTATTATTATTTAAAAAAATAGTAATACAAGCAGCATAACCTTCCAATCAGAAGTCTCAAAACCTTTAAGAAGGGCATGTTTTATCTTTCCACCAACATATGCTCACATGGCAAGCTATCCAAACCACCACCAGACCCAGAAGATACATAATCCGTTGCTTTAACAGTCTTTTTAGGTGCAGCAGCCCCACGCACCCTGCACATTTGAGTAAAAGAATATAAAAACAACTTTAATTTATTACTATAAGATAAAAAGAAAATCATTTTCTTAAAAAGGTTACTGAACTCAAATAACTCCATGGCTTTCAAGTAAGGCATAACATATGCCAATCTATAGTGGTTAGCTAGGACTCACTTGAACTCAAATTGTAAAAGAAAGAACATAATCACTAACCAAAACCTTCAAGTGAAGATATAAAGACACGAGGATGCCGGGTGAAGTTGAATTATAAACATACACTAATCTGTAACATCCAGTAATAGCAATTTAGCTTTAAAATAATAAGCCAAAGCTTTAGCAAGTGTTTGCTCATAACGTTTTTCAAAATCCACCAAATAAACCTCACTAATAAATGAATGATATAAATTCGAAATCAGTTACGAAAAGGATATTCATTTACCAAAACTAAGGATATACTTGATTCTGTGGATGAATTTGAAGGGGGTGTCGAAATAAAAAACAACTTTTGACTTTAATTGCTGCTGAGACTTGATTGCGGTTGATACATGGATGAAAATCAACCACCTCACTGTCTCTCACCACCGCCACCGTCGTGAGTCCGGAAAACACTCACCCCACCGTCGTGACATAAAAAGACAGATGGTATCGTTGGAGGGTTTGTGCACATGATGGTCTTGTTGAAAATAAAAGATTACGGGATCAGTCAAGCATCATCTCCCAAGATTAGCAGGGTCAAACATAGCTAGTAATCAGCTGTTAAGATTAGCAGGATCGAAGACAGCTGGTAATCAGTTGTAAATCCAGCCGTAAACCAAGCTGTCTTCTATATTTAGATTACGGTTTTGTGTATAAATTCAATACCTTTCTTGTAATGAAAACATACAGAAATACATACCTCAATTCAGTGATTCTGTGAATCAACTTCTAACATGGTATCAGAGCAGTGTCGTTCTTGACCTGTTCATCATTTACCTTGCTCACCCAAACCAATCATCCTCTCAACCAAGCTGCCATGGCCGAAGCCGGTAACTTGGGAGAAGATCTATCAATTCAAATCGCCAATCTGCTCAAGAATGGCCTCAACCCACAAAACCGAAACCCAAAACTGTCCGATAACCTTCAAATAAACCTCAAGCTCAACAGCCAGAATTATGCCTTATGGACCCGGATGATGAGGGTAGCCATAGGCGGTAAATCAAAAACCTTTCTAAACCATTTATCAACCAACCCACCGAACCAAACCAGTGAAGAATATGAGCAATGGGAACAGGACGACCTAGTCGTCTTCTCATGGCTCATACAAAACATCGAACCAACCCTCGCCAGCAATCTAACCGAATTTCCGACAGCAAAATCGCTGTGGAATGCCCTGGCTATAACATATAGCAGTGGGCGTGACAAGCTCCAAACCTTTAATCTTCATGTCAAAGCGAATGACATCAAACAGAACAATACTTCTCTCGAAGAATTGTGGATCACCCTCCAAGGCATATGGGGAGAAATCGACCGCATTGATCCGAATCCGATGACTTGTTCAACGGATATTCAAACATACTCCAGAATCCGAACTGAGCAAAAACTCTTCCAGTTCTTAAATGCCCTTGACCGGAAGTATGACCCTATAAAGAGGGAAATACTCCGGTCGGAACCACTTCCGACTGCAGAAGCCGCATATGCCACTGTTCGCAAGGAGGCCGCTCACCAAAAACTTCTCGGAACACCTCTCAATGACGCACAGGGCATCGCAGCAGGTCTAATAGCCACAGAAATAGAAGGGGCAGGACTTGCATCGAAAGGGCTCCGACGGTTTGACGGAAGAAGAACTGGATCCGTAAGCAGAGATGACAAAACTCATCTCAAATGTGACCATTGTGGTATGACGAAACATACCCGGGAACAATGTTTCAAACTCGTTGGGTATCCTGAATGGTGGTCTGATGGTCAAAAGAGAGGCACAAAGACTACGGAAAAGGGGAAGTCAGCTAGCACCAGAGAAGAAAGCCGGAGCAGATCGGGGTTCGGCGGAATGGCCAAAGCAGATGAAGAAGAAGACAGCACTGCAACAGATAAAGGGTTTGGGGCGCAACCAAACCCTCGGTCACACACAAGTTTTAAAGAAACGAATATTGCGCGTTTAGTCCCTGAGAATAAGGGAAATAACCCTCGGTCACACACAAGTTATAAAGAAACGAATATTGCGCATTTAGTCCCTGAAAATAAGGGAAATATCAATATGGCCCACAAACATCACAAAAAACAAAAACTATGGATTTTTGATTGTGGCGCGACCGATACGATGACTTATGAGCTATCGGATATTATTTCAACAACCAAACCAGAAAAAACACATATTCAAACGGCAAACGGAGGAATAATGGATGTAAAATCGGGAGGGACTATTGAGATTTCACCCACAATAAAAATCTCTAATTGTCTTTATGTTCCTTCGTTATCACATAAGCTGCTTTCCATCAGCCATGTTACAAAGGAACTCAACTGTATTGTCCTAATGTACCCTACGTTTTGTATTTTACAGGATATCAGGACGGGAGTGATCATTGGGCGTGGCACTGAAAATCAAGGGTTGTACTATGTGGATGAGGTGACTCAAAGTGGTGCTGTGATGCTGACTCATGGACATCGGAACGAGAAGCTTGGCTATGGCACCGAAGATTAGGTCATCCTTCTACAAGTTATTCGCATATTTTATTTCCAAAACTATTTCCAGTTAATTCTATGTCACATTGTGAAACATGCGTTTTAGCAAAGAGCCATAGAAAAACTTTTAAACCCAATAATACTAAGGCTGCTTTGCCATTTTCATTAATCCATTCTGACGTATGGGGTCCTGCCCCAGTTCTTGGGGGGCAAAACCTTCGGTACTTTGTGATGTTCGTTGATGATTGTACCCGAATGACCTGGGTTTATTTTTTGAAAAACAAATCCGAAGTATTTGAAAAATTCACTATGTTTTACGCCATGATCCAAACCCAATTTCAAACAAACATCAAAATATTCCGATCTGATAATGGCGGTGAGTTTGTTAATACCTCGTTTAAATCCTTTTTCCAAGACAAGGGAATAATCCACCAAACTACATGCCCAAACACCCCAGAACAAAACGGTGTCGCCGAAAGGAAAAATTGCATTTTGCTAGAAATGACACGAGCTCTCCTAATCGAATCCCAGGTCCCGAAATATTTTTGGCCTGAAGCCCTTGCTACTGCTACCTATCTTCTCAACCGACTCCCAACAAAAATCCTAAAGCTTAACACTCCGTTACACACCCTTTCAAAATTCTTCAAACTACCCTCAGTTCTTACTCTTCAACACCGAATCTTTGGATGTACTGCCTTTGTTCATATACCTAAATCAGATCGAACCAAACTTGACCCTTATGCTGAAAAATGTATCTTTGTTGGGTATGGAATGAATCAAAAGGGATACAGATGTTATAATCCAAAAACACGTCATATGTTCACCACAATAAACTGTGACTTTCTTGAAACCGAGTATTACTACAATTCCCAACTCAGTGGTCAGGGGAGAAGGAGTGTTTAGACACACTAAGCTGGTTAAAATATGTGCCCTATGTACCAACTACAGAGTCACCTACTACAGAGTCACCAGACTTGAATTTCAGTGCCACTGATGGTCCTAATGTTCCTCCTAACCTGGTGTCCGAGGTAAGTAATACTCATCCTACTCAGTCTGGTGGTATTTTTGAAGTTTCTAATGACTCCGAGGATACCAGTACTTCTAATCATGAAACTGCCACAGAACAAACTGAAAATTTGCAGGCAGATGAATCCAGACAAGAAGAACCACCATCAAGATATGTGTTACCCCCTAGAACAAACAGAGGGGTTCCTCCGAAACGGTATTCTCCTGAAAAAGAACCAAGAAGATCTAGTTACCCTATAGCTGGTGTGGCTGATGGAAATTTCACCAAGGAAGCCAAAGCCTTTATCTCATCTGTTTATTCCGAAGAAACTCCTACAAACGTGGATCAAGCCTTAAAATCTGAACATTGGAAGGAAGCAATGAAAACGGAAATGGAAGCCCTAATCAAGAACAATACTTGGGAAAAATGTACTCTCCCATTGGGAAAGAAATCCGTGGGGTGTCGTTGGGTCTATACGGTTAAGTATAAACCAGATGGTACAATTGAAAGATATAAAGCCCGACTGGTAGCAAAAGGTACACCCAGACACATGGGATTGACTATGCTGAAACATTCTCCCCAGTTGCAAAAATGAACACAATTAGGGTTCTTTTTTCGATAGCTGCAAATGAAGGGTGGCCGCTTCAACAGTTTGATGTAAAAAATGCCTTTTTACACGGGGACCTAGATGAAGAGGTATTTATGGATGCTCCTCCAGGATTCACAAAAGATTTCAAAACTGGAGAAGTTTGCCGTCTGAAGAAGTCTCTTTATGGTTTGAAGCAATCTCCCCGGGCTTGGTTTGGCAGATTTACGATAGCTATGAAAAAGTTTGGATATAAACAGAGTAATGCCGATCATACTTTGTTTCTCAAAAAAAGAGGAAAATTCGTAACCTGCCTAATTATCTATGTAGATGATATGATCATTACAGGGAACGATAAAGAAGAAATGGTAAAACTCAAAGAAAACTTGTTTGCTGAATTTGAAATGAAAGATTTGGGCAGACTTAAGTATTTCCTCGGTATTGAAGTACTAAGGTCGAAACAAGGAATCTTCATTAGTCAAAAGAAGTATGTCTTAGACCTGTTGGCAGAAATTGGAATGATCGATTGCAAACCAGCAGATACTCCTATGAGTGTAAACCAAAAGCTTTACATGGAAGAAGGAGCAAAATTAGCAAATAAAGAAAGATACCAACGGCTGGTGGGAAAACTAATATATCTCTCACATACTCGTCCAGACATCGCCTATGCTGTAGGGGTAGTAAGTCAGTTCATGCACCAACCTCAACAGTCACATATGGAAGCAGTTTGGAGAATTATTAGATATCTCAAAGGAACAGTGGGTCATGGAGTCCTGTTTCAATCACATGGACACCTAAATGTTCAAATCTATACTGATGCAGACTGGGCAGGAGATAAGGCAAGTCGGAGATCAACAACAGGCTACTTCACTTTAGTTGGAGGGAATCTTGTTACTTGGAGAAGTAAAAAACAAAAGGTGGTTGCTCTTTCAAGTGCAGAAGCTGAATTTAGAGGTATAGCTCGAGGTTTAACAGAAGCCATGTGGATACGGAGACTCTTAGCTGAGATTGGTTTTCCGTCAAAAGAAACAAGTAAGATTATGTGTGATAATAAAGCTGCGATTCAGATTTCAGAAAACCCAGTACAACATGATCGAACTAAACACGTGGAGATTGATAGGAACTTCATCAAAGAAAAATTGGAAGATGGGACGATTGAACTACCATTCGTTCGATCAAAGGATCAGCTTGCTGACATTCTAACAAAAGCAGTTAACGGGAAAATTTTCAGCGATTGTTTGGGCAAGTTGAAATTTGGAAATCCAACTATTCAACTTGAGGGGAGTGTTGAAAATAAAAGATTACGGGATCAGTCAAGCATCATCTCCCAAGATTAGCAGGGTCAAACATAGCTAGTAATCAGCTGTTAAGATTAGCATGATCGAAGACAGCTGGTAATCAGCTGTAAATCCAGCCGTAAACCAAGCTGTCTTCTATATTTAGATTACGGTTTTGTGTATAAATTCAATACCTTTCTTGTAATGAAAACATACAGAAATACATACCTCAATTCAGTGATTCTGTGAATCAACTTCTAACAGGTCTGGTGGGTTTCAGATGACAGAGCAGAAAGATGAGTGAACAATGTGTATGCGTGACATTTTAATAAGGATAGAGAGCCCAAAAACCATTTTTTGAGGATTATACGGACATAGATTAGAGGGGAAAGAGGAGAGTTATTTGGTAACTTGCTAAAACTGAAGCTAACTGGCGATAACCGCTCAAAAAACAGTTAATTTGAAGAGTTTAAAGGCTCAGATTCAATGTTAGCAAGATCTAAGGGTTGTAATTGATTTCAAGAGCAGTTAGATTTAATGGCCAACTGCTCTCACAAAAAGAAAAAAACCTGTCAAATTCTTAAGCATTAACTAGTTATTATGGCTAAGATTTAATCTTAGAATTAACCATCTTCAATCGACGGTCCATATCGATACCTAAAACGGTTAAAGGTTACATTTTAGATGGTTGAGTTGTGGAGATAGTGGGCAACAAAAGGTGTAGGTAACCACCAGCTGCAAAAACCGACCATAACCTCCTGGAACCGCCACAAGAGCGGTTATTTTTGTGAGTTTAAACGGCTGAGATTTCATCTCAGCATGATCCGACGGTGGATATTGATTTGGATGGTGGTTAGACTTAATGGGATCCATATATAATATATATATGTATATATATATATATATATATATTTATAATATGTCGAATACCTACAACTCAACCGCCCATCACTACCACAACAAACACAATCTTCGCCATCATCATGACTCGTCGAAGAAAATATTGAACGAAATACCACACAAGTTACATGACACGCCTCCTTATTCCGGCATCTTCTTCAACGGTAATGGGTTTGAGAGATACTCAAACCAACCTCAAACAAACACTCAAGTTGCAAATACCATGATTATAAGCACAAGTACGGGTTTATGCAAAATGAGGAGGATATAGATGCGCAAGCTACGGATTTCATCATCTCTCCGCACAAAAAGTTTGAAATTAGCAATACAATGTCTATGATGGAAGGCTAGGCCATATATATATATATATATATATATAGGGAGAGGATCATGAGAAAACTACTTAAATGTGAGAAAACTAGAAAACTAACTAAAAAAGCAAAAAAAACACATAACAAACATACATTTTTTTTTACATTTTTTATAAAAAATCGCTGCTTTTTATATATAAAAGAACTTTTTTTTCAAAAAAAAACTTATACTGCACATGTGCACTATATGTGTACTACACATGTGCATTATATGTATATGTTGCAGATGTGCATTATATGCTTTTTTAAAGTTTTTTTATATAATATATGTAGCGATTTTTTATTTAAAAAAATCAAAAAAAAAATTGATATGTTTTTTTGGCTTTTTTAGTTAGTTTTTTGGTTTTATCATGATCCATCCCCTATATATATATAGGGTAAGGTTAATGCGAGAACCACCTTTATTGTTAGAACTGCAAAAACCACGAAAGTGACCCACTACATCACCACTAAAAACCTAAAAAAAACCTAACCCCCCCCCCCCAAACCTAGAAACCAACCAAAATTTTTTAAACATTTTTTATATGATACTTTTCCTCACCAATTTTTTTTTAAATTTAATTTTTTTGGTGACGAAAAGTAGCGATTTTTTTTTATAAAAGATGTTAAAAATGGGTGGTTTTTAGATTTTTTTATGTATTTTTGGTTGTGTTCACATTGGTTCTCGCGGTTCTCGCAATAAAGAATCGTTCCTAACGGATCATTGTCCTATATATATTGGGATCAGTACAAATAAAAACCATCCCTAGTTGCGAGAACCGCGAGAACCATTCTCCACCAATCAGATCATGCCACCTATACACTAATATTTTAAATATTAAATGTTTTTTTAGTAATTTACTCAAAATATCATGTTCCTCTCTCTCTCTCTTTAAAGTCTTATCAGTCTTTTCCATCCATCAAATTGTCATATCTGCTCTCTCTCTCTCTCTCTTAAAATCTAAAAAAAATTTGTTTCTTGGTAAAAAAATCTATTATACATATTTCTGATTGGTCAATTTAACTTTCTTTTTTCCAAAGCAAAATTTTGTTAAGTTGCAACTTTTAATTAGTCATTATTGTGTATGATGCAGTAAAAATGTAGGTTAGTTTGATATGGTTGGTTTTGGTGTGAAGAAAAATAAATAAATAATTTTTTTTTCCTTTTACTTTTCATTTTTATACTCCACACTATATATGTGATACAAGTTTTTAATGATTTTAGTAATATGGTTATTTTTTAATACGTTTGTTAGTTTTCTTAAAAAAAACGAATACGTAGTTTGCTTAATTTTCGGCATTGTAAACATACGAGAGTCGGGCCGATACCGTGACGAACCGAATCGAATTCCCGCCACGGAGTGCGGGTAATCCCACTAGTTTTTTTGTAAAAAAGTTTAAAACGTTAAAAAAATTTAGCGTAAAAATGTTTTAAAACCAGGTCGTAAAAAAAGTTTTTTATACCCGGCGCGTAAAAAATGTTTTAAACCAGCGCGTAAAAAAAGTTTAAAAACGCGCGTAAAAAGTTTAAAACCGAGGCGTAAACAAAGTTTAAAAACCGACGCGCAAAAAAAGTTTAAATCGGCGCGTAATAAAAGTTCTAAACTGGCACGTAAAAAGAGTTTAAAACCGGGGCGTAAAAAAAGTTTAAAACCGGCGCGTATAAAAAGTTTAAAACCATGCGTAAAAAAAAACCGGTGTGTAAAAAAAGTTCTAAACCGGCGCGTAAAAATAGTTCTAAACCGGCGTGTAAAAATAGTTTTAAACCGCTTGTAAAAAAGTTTTAAAACGCGCGTAAAAAAAATATAAACCGGCGCGTAAAAAAGTTTAAAAAAAGGCGCGGCAAAAGTAAAAAACGCCGCGTAAAAAAATTAACTGAGAATTAAAATTCATGTTTAAAACAAAACTAATAATTCATGTTAAAAAAATTAACCTAGAATTAAAATAAAAATTATGTGAGAATTAAAAGAAAATCAATAATGCATGTTTAAATTTTCTAAAAAACAATCTTATTAATTAAAAAAAATTAATAATCATACCAATCATTAAAGCTATAGTAAATGACCAATATGCCCTTTTTACTAAAAACAAAATGTCATTAATAAAAAAACAATTATTACATTGGTTTATTGTCTTTTAATCTCTCTATCAAACCAACTTGATCAATGGCTAATATTGATTCCTACGTTTCTCACAACTAAAGGTGGTTTTCATTTTACCCATCCTCTCTCTCTCTCTCTCTCTCTCTCTATATATATATATATATATATAATATATATATATTGTCACACCCCGACCCGCAGCGGAAAAGGTGATCGGGGCATGATTAGGTTATCATCAAAGCTCATAACATTTATTATACGTTTCATATTCATTAATACACTTTAATGGAGAATTACAATCAATATTACAACATGTCCTAAATATCAATCTAGGCTTCATTGTTTTCTTCTAAGGCATTTCCTATGTTTTCCTTGCTTCATCCTGTTCACCTGTATCATGTGTAAAAGGTTTTTGGATCAACAAAAAGTTGGCGAATGAATCCTATGGAAAACATTTGAACAAGTTTATTTAATTGATTATGAAATAAAGTGCACAACCACACATGAGTAAAAATAGATATAAACTTATTCATCATCAATTTAATATTAAACAATACACACATGAACAATAATGGATCGTTTAGAGGCACGCGTTGCTCAACTCGTCTCTCACGAGGAACTGATGGGCTTAATGAATGAATTGCATAAACATGATAATATGAAAGACATAACTACAAACAATATAAACTCAATGATACACACATGAACAATAATGGATTGGTTTTGAGGCACGCGTTGCTCAACTCGTCTCCCACGAGGAACTGATGGGCTTAATGAGTGAATTTCATATAAGTTGACAAAATGAAATACATAATCACAACAATATAAACAATCTAAGTTTAGATCACGATATGGTATGGCACAAGTTTAAATAAACAAGTTAATTATTTTGTGACACATGACACACCCCAAAACGTGTAATTAGAAAGGGGAGTTGTAAGATTCACTCACAGTGGGTGCGTTCGGTTGATGATGTTGAATGCACGCGAAGTGGTTTTAACCACGAGTGAAATTAACCTAGATAATGGCATAATGTTTCGGTAAGTAAACGGATTTTAATAATCCATTTTAGTAGGATTGTTGGGTGTATTTTTGTGAGTTTAAGGCTATTTTCTAACCTTAAAAATGTTATTTTTAAGTATTTTTGATTGATTTTTAATTAAAATAAATAAAAAAATAATAAAAAAAGTTGACTTTTTGACCGTTGACCGTTGACCATTGACTGTTGACTTTGACCGGTTCGTATGTGTGTATATGTGCGCTGGGTGAGGCTCGAACCCGAGACCTCCCGTACGCGTGCACGCAGCTCTACCAACTGAGCTACGTGTCTAACCCCAAATATTTCTGTTTTTAATTATATTTATATATTAATTAGATTAATCCGAAAATCAACTTATTTCTAAAAAGATTTTAATCTGTAACTCGGTGCGCTCCACAGGTCTCGAACCCGGGACCTGTGGTTTAGGTTAAACACACAGTCCACCGCTGGACTGTGTGTTTAACTTGTTATATAACCTGATTTTTATTATACTTATATACAATTAAATAAATTTCAGTTCCGCCTTATTTAAAAACGTAGAATAATTGTCCGGACCGGTGCGGTAGTCCGGATTCGAACTCGTGACGTGTGATTAAACATTCACACATCCACCACTGGACTGTGTGTCTAACTTGGTTATTATTCCGGTTATTAATAAACTTAACATGTACAGCGGTGACTCCGGTTCGGTTAACAAAAAAAGACATTTTTATTAAGGCAAGCATGCGTGGAACAAGATTCGAACTCGAGACGTTTACGTGTTTAATGTGCACACAGTCCACCGCTGGACTGTGTGTCTAACCCGAGTTATAACTTGATTTTAATTATACTTATACACAACTGGAACTTCGTCTTCTTCGTTAGATTTTAACCAGAATCGGAAGTCCGACTGGTTCGATGTTTTAATCATGTTCTTTAGTATTTTGAGGTTAATTACAGGTGAGGTATATAAAAAGAATGAAAGATTTAAGCGTAAGGTATACCGACTGAACTCCTCTGTTTCTCCGGCGAAACTCCGGTGACAGCAAAAGATTCCGGCGACGTGTGTCTTGCGGCAGAGAGTCTTCAGCAAGCTTGAAAAGGATGTGGGTGACTTCGGTATAAGCTCAGGGGGTTTAGTAAGGCTCAGAAGTGAAGGGTTCGGTTTTCCGGCGATGTGCAGAAGTTTTCCAGCGAATGGAATTACGTCGGGTAAAGGTGCGGTTTTGAGCGAAAAAGCTTGCAGAGGTTTGAGGGGGTATTTATAAGGCAGGTCATCGATGAATTTGGTCCGATTTCCGACTTGATTCGTCGGTTAAAAATTCTCCGGCGGTTATAGCTTGTGTCGCGGACTCAGGCGTCGGTTATAACCGATGTAGTGTTTAAGGTTTACGTTATAACTGAAGTAACCGTCCAATCTCGCGAGATCGCCGGGATTTCCGACGACTGCATTTTGGCGCGCCGATTTCGAATTCGGAAAACATGTTATGAATTAATTGATTCTAATAATTAACAAGGAACACTAGTGGCGCAGTGGTTGAGTGTGTGTGCGATAAGACTGTTGACCCGGCTGACTGACCCGGGTTCGAGACCCGGCAGAACCATTTTATTTTATTTCATTATTTTTAACAATTTTTCAAAAACAAATTATATATTCCATATAATAATTAATTATGTATCGTTTAAAATTAATTTGGGCATTAAATACGCCACGAAATTTTAAACTGATTGTTCGGTTAAAAACGGAGCGGGTTTGGTAAAATCCGTTTTTTGATGGATGTTACATATATATATATAGAAACAGGATCCAGAGAAAACGATTTGAAGTGTGAGAACGTGAGAACGGATCCTGGCCTAAGACGTGGCAAAGGGCGCATGATCGTCATTCTACTGTTCCCGTGCAATAAAAGGCGTTTTCAATTAGTTTTTGTACAAAAAGTGCTTACCTCATCCCCAAGCTTTCGAGACACTTGCGTTTAACATGGATTCAGATTTACAGAGTAATTGTTTGAAGATGGCGTTTATTTTTTTTAGTTTTGTTGCGTTTGTAATATTAATTCGTATAATTTTTGTTGTTTAACGCGTTGAACCTCCATTAAACAATGTTTGCTACTATTAGTTTTGGCGTTTATTATTTATTCGTAAAGTAGTTGTTGATACACGCGTTGTACTTCCATGAAACAATGTTTGCTACTATTTGTTTGGCATTTATTTAGCAATCTTTTTTATGATTGTTGTATTTTGTCTGTACAATCTGATATTCATATTATGGCGTTTTCATTAATCCAAATTCTTTTGTTATCATTTATTTTGTAATTTTATGTTCCACGAGCTAGAAACATTATTCATTGATTATTCTTTTTTATATGTGTGTACAACTTCATATTTGTTTACTCTTCAATAAATGGCATTTTAATGATGGCGTTTTAACCAATAGTGTTTGTTTTTTATCGATAATGATTTTTTCAGACGAGAGTTTTTCATCGAGAACTGGTTTTCCATTGATTATTCCCGACGTTAGTGAAGAGATAAAGCCAAAAATAGACATGATATTTACAAGCCTCGATGATTGTTATTCAATGTATGTTAAGTATGCGAAGGCTTTATACATGAGTGTGGCGTATTAAGTTTCATATGGCGTTTTATACATAGTATGGCGTGCTATGTTAGCGAATTAAAAAGACCCTTTTACCCTTAATGAAGCGCACCAGCTTAATAAAGCTGAGGTTATTTAGGAAAACGCCACCGTGCCAATTTAATCCATTGATTGTTTTGATCCCACGGCTTGTAACGCCCGGCTGTTTTGTACTTTCCATAATTGGGAAAACATCCCTTTGTCCTTCTATTTTTTTAGAAACCTTGTACCCTCTTTGTAATCGACTTTCGTTTCCATTTGTAATTTGGGACTATTGATCATAATGAGAACGAAACTATTTTTATCATGTTTGAGCATTATGTTATCCAAGATTCTTGATTCGTTATTACACCATGAAACTCGATACTCGTTAAGCTAAATTAATTATTTAAATTAATTAAATTTATTAAACTTTCTTTTTTACTAATTAAAATTTATTTCTTTTTAATATATATATAATAATAATTTATTAACCTAGATAATTTAATGGTGATATATCATAAAAATAATAAAGTTAAGGGTCTAATTGGTATTTTACTAATTTTAGAACTTACAGGGACCATTTGTTTACATATCCATAAGTGGTATAGGTGTTTAATAAATTAAAATAACCAAAACCGGTGCCCGCGGGACTCGAACCCGGTTCAACAAACACCGCCTCAACCACTCCGCCAAGATACCCACATATGTGGGAACCCGGAACTAAAAAGCTTTAACCACTTGTTCCCAGCGACAACTTCAGCGCGCAGAACCTTGGTGGCAGCGGGTTTGGCGGGATTTTGGGCATTTTTTTTATTTTAAACATACCTTTATGACCTTAATTACTCACCCCAACTCAACTAAAACCTAACATAATCATTCCCTATAAATACCAAGCCCTTTCCAAGCCATTTACACTTTTCAAATCACACTAAACTCTCACAAATCTTCCGATAATCAACTGAAAATCCAAGTTCGAACAGAATTACCACCTCTTACAAAAGTGACCACTTATTTCTCAACATTTTTCATCCATTCTTCTTCCTACTTACTTGGAACAACCTTAGGAACATTTACAGAGGTTTTCCATGGAAAACCAAGCACTGGAATGTCACCAAAAAGGCTCTAAAGTGGGCTGTTTTGTTGTTATCTTCATTTAAACTTGTTAAACTTTGTTGAACTTGAGTCTAACTCATCTCAAACCTATGTCCTAATGCTCATAACGGAATGAATGGTTAGTTGGGCTTAAAAAAAGGTTGAGACATGTTAAATCAGAGGATAAAATCTCACAAACTTTCTGTTTTAGATAGGGTTTTACCCACAAGTAGTGTTCAAGCTTAGATCTTGATGAAAGTGTGATAGTTCGACTAGCTTGGGCTGTCCTTCATAGAAATCCACTCACTACTTGATGTTTTCCTAGATTAGTTGTACTTTTATTTCATTCTTATTATAAGTTCATGACCCTCCTTGTTGTTTAACAACAAGTGTAGTAGTAAACAATGGAGGTACCTAAATGGAAGCTTTGTTCTTCTTACCTCATGTATGAATTATATGACTCAAAGAGGTGCCTAAATGGAGACTTTAATCTCCTACCTCTTACTTGACTATTATTCTATATATTCTATTTATATATACCTAAGTAACAAGACTTAATGATAACTTAATAATTACTTGTTAAGAAACATGTTACATCATCCATGACCATGCACTTGTTACGATTCTAATGGATCTTTGAATCCATGAAAACACACCAACCCTTGAGGTTTCAAAAGTGTCAAGAACAAGTATTATGTGTACAAGATGATTAAATTTATATAACTACTTTTCATATTATTTAAATTCCGAATCTACAAATCTTCCATCACCATTCCAATACTTACTCACCTTCGTTTACCCCATGTAGGGTAACCTCGGTGTTCCATCCTCAACTCTTCAACCTTCACGGAATAACAAAGGAAAGCTTTGCAAAACCGTGAGTATACTCGATCTCATTTTACTTTTAAACACTTTGGGTGCAACATGTATCTTATACAAAACACAACACTTGAAACTATTTTAATCTCTACCCATGCTTAACATAAAACTACTTGATGCTTGTTAGACTTGTATGTTATGTAGACTTTTGTGTCGATGTATGCTCATAAACTATGCTAGCCTACCTTTAAAATTATAGCGCTATAGGATAACGCACCGCCCAGGAAACTTGGGGTATTGTTAAGTTAAACATGTAAACCTCCCGCTACTCTATTGGGATAGACTATTTTAATGTGTTGCATTCTTGGGTTTGAACATATAGTACACCGTTTTGGCATGCTAGTAAACTTGCATAATATGATTCATGTTGGATATGAGACTTTAAACAAATTTTATTCTATATTATGCTATGTAACAAAGCTTGTATGCTCGCCAACTTTTGTTGATATATTTTAATACATGTTTGCAGGTTGATTGATGAGGCGATGTTGAGAAGAAATGCAATTTAGGTGGACTTAGATACACACCTAGATAAATTTTGTTATTTTAATGTTATGTTATGAACAATGTTGTTTTATTTGGAATCCTTGTATGACATTTTAGTCTTGAAATGAAATTTGAATTTAACTTATATTGTCACATAGTGTTATGAAGTTTTGAGCAATTTGTTCGTCTCATCACGATTTTCCGCCATCGGTTGGGGTGTGACACGACTGATGGGTGTTCTCAAGGTTTTCACACTTTTCACCGTTTTCTCTAAATCCTGTATATATATTATATATATATATGTATATATTATATCTTACATGGGGAGGGGTAGAAAGAAAACACATTTAAGTTAAAAAAACTCAAGAAAACCTTATGTAATAAATTTTTTTTTGTACAATAGTTAGGGAATATAAGTTATAATTAACGTTTTCTAACAAAAAAACAAAACAAAACAAAACGCACCGAGTGGAATTTTTTTATAAAATTTTTTTAAAAATTCAGTTTTTTAGCATATATATATATATAAAACACTGAATTTTAAAAAAAAATAATAAAAAATCCCTTCCGCGCTTTTTGTTTTTGTTGTTACAAAACGTTCATTAACATGTAACTTACATTCCCTAATTTTTTTACAAAAAAAAAATTGTTACATAAGGTTTTTTGAGTTTTCTTAACTTAAGTGAGTTTTCTCTCTATAATTCCCCTATCATTATGGCCGACTAGGCCCGACTAGCGATTAATAGGCTAATTAATGAAAAATTACTCAGTTACTACTGACTGGCGCGTCGCCTAGTCGCGATTTTTACAACACCGGTAAAAATAAGCAATATGATTAATACGGTTGCAACATTAATCTCTTTGACTTTTGAAATCATCTTCTCACTCATTAATGTTCAATTACTGAATTACGGTGTTTATAAGGAGCATCTTTATATCTACTTTTGATGTTAAAATCCGGTTATATTCACTTTAGCTAAAGTAAATTCACATGTAGGGGTCTCCCTAATTATTTTAAATAGTCACAATGATCTTACTATGCATTACAATGCATGGCACTGGATCATACTATACATATGTTCTAATGACGCACATTGAATATGACCTTATGTGTCGACATGTACATTGCGTAAGCACAAGTGGTCAAACCTCGCCTTATAAGCTTAATATGCGAACCTTTATAACAAGACATTATTGGCAATAGAAACGTTGAATCGTATAATTTCAAAGTGACTATAAAAATATACTTAGCGTGACCGCAATAGAGGACCGAATATATCATATGTCAATTCTCTTTAGTAACCTCCAATACAATCAAATGGGGGTGGGAATCCGATTCCATGACTTATAAGAATATGAAACTGAAGGTTCCAAAGATGGGTTTGGACCGTCCGAATTAGTGGCTCGTGTTCAGTTGTACTAAAACTAAACAAGTCAATCCATTAAAATTAAGAGAGCAATTCAATGTCCCGGACACTCTCTTATGACCTGTTACAAGTAGAATACAGCCCGTCAAGTTTGACCTATTTAGATGAATGGGTTATACGGGTTGTATCTGGGTGACATAACTTAAGTGTATTTGAGTTATGTCACACCCCGACCTGCAGCGGAAATAAGAGTCGGGGCATAATTGGGTTATCACCAAAGCACATGACATTTACTATTGTGTTTCAAAATTAAATGAAGTCAAAGTTACATTTCTCAAACATCCAAACATGTTCATTCAATACAAGGGAAAATAACCAAACATAATAATCCGAATACTAAATCGTTACAAGTTATGGTTAATGTTTTTAACATAAATAAACATATCAGCCTATATTAAATATCAACATATTTATTTTTTGTAAATATCAAAATAATATAGTTTAAACATGTATAGATAGCAATATGTAATAATTTCTTGAAGAATATTAATGGCTTTACTTATATCAAAACCCAAAACACTTCAAAGAAAAAAAGGCAATGACTAAAACTTATACATAGTTTATACATGATCTAAACTAGATTGTCGCAACCGTTCGTTGCTCTTCGTTCGCTTAGAAAATGCTCTGAAACCGATCCTTCGATTTTCAGTTCGGGTTCGGTTTTGTAAACGGCCTTATACGAGCTAAGATCCGCTCGGCTCGGTTAAGCTCAAATGATTTTTTAATTTATTATATATATATATATATATATATATATATATATATATATATATATATATATATTGTACAATCATTTTATACAAAATAGCATAACAGTGTAACACTAAATTTAAAAGTAAAACCTTAAGCCTTTGACCTGGATAGTGTACTCGCCTCATTGTTTCCCGCTCTCACCCTAATTCAATCATCTCTCACACTCATCATCATCGTTCTCTACAGTTTGGTCATCGCCTTATTAGCCACAAAATTGTCATTCATAAAAAATGTTACGATATGAAACTTGGTTGCTTTTTAAGTAAAAAAAACTTGACACCCAACGTTGCTGGTTCCCTCTCTACAAATTTAAACAGGATGACACACTAGATAGTAAGGTTGTCCAAATTACTCGTCGCTCGCTCGACACTTTCTTAGAATTTTAACGGTCCGAAAACGCTCCTTAGAACTTCGGCTCAGCTCGGTTGTAAAAACAAACAGATCGACTAGACATTACTCGGTCTGTAAACGAGCCAAACACAAGCCAAGGTCCGCTCAATTCGATTCATCTCGTGAAGAACCCTGATATAAAGAGACTTAGATTTCCACCAAACTAAATGTTGTTTCCAAACGTTTTCAATTTTGGGGGCTTGACGTGTGGCAAACAAACTAAAGCCGTAACACTCGTAAAAACCAAAATGGCGTTAAGGAATCTTTTTAGTACATCAAATGAAAGACTTATAATATGTGGATGGATAAATGATAAACACCTAAAATATAACAAATGGATATAAGAATCAGATTCTACAACTCCTTTTCACCATTCATCTACGCAAACCTTCACAAACTCGTATATAAATACGCGCATGTTATGAGTTCAACATAACTTCATACAATCCATCAACCAGCCATTTGCAACTAAACTAAACACCATCGATATGCCTAATTCCCACAACTCAACCACCCATCACCACCATAACAAACACGATCCTTGCTACTATACTGACTCGTCAAAGAAGATAGTGAATGAGATGCCACACAAGTTACACGACACACCACCTTATTCTGACATCTTCTTCAATGGAAATGGGTTTGAGAGATACTCAAACCAACCTCAAACAAACACTAGGGTCGCATACTACCATGATCATAAGCATCAACACCATCATAAGTCGTCAAGGAAGATATTGAATGAAATGCCGCACAAGTTACATGACACGCCACCTTACTCTGACATCTTCTTCAATGGAAATGGGTTTGAGAGATACTCAAACCAACCTCAAACAAACACTAGGGTCACAAACCATGATCATAAACACCGATACAGGTTTATGCAAAAGCAAGAGGATATTGATGCGGAAGCAGCGGATTTCATCGAGTCTAGGCACAAAAAGTTTGAACTTAGCAAAACAATCCCTATGATAGGAGGGTAGGCTATATATATGTATGTTACATTATCTATCTTTATTATTTGTATATTTTGGGCAATCTTGAATAATGTTGTACCTTTCATTTGAATAGTATGTTTTTTGTGGTGTGAAGTTAAATAAACAAATTGTTGTTGTTTCATATTTTTATATAGTTTCATTTGTCAAATGATAGATTGGATTTTACAAATCACAACCTAATCGAGTTTAAGAATGTAATGTCGAAATGTTAAATGGTAGTTAATGTGAAATCATGATTCTACTCTTAGTTAATATAATTACATTTTATCTTAAGAAACCAATATGTTGCTCTTCAAGGAAATCAAGACTCTCGTTTCTAACTAGCTTGAAAAACTAAAGTCAGTTATGGTTAGTTTGGTTTTAGCCAGTTGGCTTGTATAAATTTCCCAGCTAAAAGTTTGAGCCGATATAAGCTAGCTCGTTGAGTGAGGTAAATGTTGTTGCACCAAATTTGTTGTCCAGATTCAGGATAACTATAAAACATCAAAGTTAGTTTTTGATACATATGTTGAATACGACATTATAGTCATGAACATTACGTAAGCTCGACTAGTGGTCAAACCGCCTTATAAGCTTTATCTGTGATCCTTTTTAACCACTCAAAGGTTGCGATAGAAAAACTATTAGAATTTCAAAAGTGGCTACAAAAGGATACTTGCCAAGACCACAAAAGAAGACCAAAACATGTCAACTCTCAGTTTATAACCTCCAATATAATCAAAATAAGGTGGGAATCAGATTCCATGACTTATATAAAAAAAAGATGGGCTTAGGCCCTGCGATTTAGTGACCGTCATTATAAGTGGAGTCGGGCCTAAACCATTAGCCAAGAATAAAGCCCATCGAGAACAACGGATTGAACCTGCCCCACCTTATTACAAAACCAATTTGACCTTTGCTGGACCTAACCCAACCCGACCAAACGCAGTCAAATTGAAAGCCTAATCAATTACCTTTTCCCTTAAATATGTTTAACATAATCTCAATAATGACCATAAGCTTTAAATATAGCAAAGATCTGTCTCTAAATCATATACTATGTGGATCTATAACAAGTAACCATACTACTGAACTTTATCCATATTCACCCAATTCGCTTCAGGAACCATATTTTCAACACCAATCGATTTGTAGTAATCTTTTTCTGCTTTGTATACACGGTCCTGAAACATTTTCCACTCGTTTTTGCACCTCTCCTCACCTGTCACAAATAAAGATGTGACCACCAAAAGTTAACATTTGCTACAAAAGACTAGTGCATGTAATCTTAAGAGATCCATTTCATACCCCTCTCCATCTAGCTTTCCCATCATCTTCATTTCCCTATCAAACAACACAAGAAAGATTAGAGCATTATGGTAAACAAAAATATTACAAGGACAATTTGGGAATTTTTGCTCATTACCTGGTTCCCGAGTGAAGGCAAGCCTTGATGAACAATCCATTGTGCATCTACGACTCCAATTCTTTCGAATGCGGGCTGTTAAGAAGGAAAAAAACTTTCTCTTATTAATGCCTCAAGCTTCTTTCAAAAGACAAGCAACAATGGAATTTTAATGACCGTGTGATTAGGCTGATTTGGGTTATGTTTTTATCTCTGTCAGGTCAACCTGTTAAAATTTTAAAGAGCAGTTGAAAAAGAAATGAGCGGAAGTCACAAAATTGTTTTAATGCATAAAACCTAGTAAATCACTTTATTAGAAAATAGACCTTTTTGAAATAATATAACTTCTCTAATCATATTTTGACAATGTGACATACCAAATTGTGACTAAAAAAAGTTCAACTTTTGACAAAGTGTTATAATTTAAGGTAAACAACATGAACATGAGTTACCTCAACACATTTTTGTAGGGCAAAGTCAAGACCCCATCCATGAACCAAATCATTCTGCATTTATAACCAAATGAAGCATTGAATAAAAGAAATAACACATTTTTTGATAATTTGATAATGGTATATGCAATACCTGGATTAAGTACCATACACAACGCCAAGTCTCTCTAGAAAACACAGGAGCCATGATCTCCACAAATCTGTACCCGTAACCGTACTTGGTAAAGTCAACACTAATAAGTAACATTTGTTTTGGTAGGTTATCATGATCAAGTTATTTATTATCCCTTGACATTTAATTCATATCGCACTAGTCAAACACTTAATCTAAACTATAGTGGATAGCCATGCTCAAATAGGCAGGTTGGATAACTAATCAAAATGGTCAATTTAGTAAGGGTTAGCACGGGCCGGGTCAGTTTGGATTGACCCATAAGTGTTTTTTGCCCATTTTTATGGAATTTTATAAACAACTAATCCGTTAAGTGTAGGTTGACCCATAAGCTTTTTTGCCTAATGTTGACTTCCAACCCATTTGGTCCGATTTACTTTTAGCTAAACTTCTTTAGCTTCAACCATTTGACCTTTGAGTAGTTGGAGATGAAATATAACCCAAATTGAACCACTTTTCGGTAAATGGGTAAATTGTACCCTGCAATCTTGAATTTCATATGAGCCCGTTTGACCTCAAAGTCAAATTGTATGTAAAAGTTATAATAGGAAACAAAATATGTTCATACGCTGCGCATGGAGGCAAATGCGGGTAAGTGCACCAGCCTGGTTTCCCTTTTATTTTTCTGCCAAACCATAACAAATGAAACAAACATAAAAACACTACTTCATTGATTAAAATACGTACAAAAAGGTTTTATGTTAAACGACTGAACAAAAGGTCAAAATGCCGACTTACTTATGAACTTCAAGGTCTTCTTGTCTCTTGGTCATATGCCATGTCAAACCCTTACTTTTTAGATCCAATCCGGGCTGTGATATCTCCAATTTGTGCTTCTTCACAAGTTTAATGTATCTGAAAATGTAAAGATTCAATGATCATGTCAATTTAAAAGTCAAAGTCAAACATTGACTATTTAAAAAGTCTTCATAGACACTCACTCTTCAGCATCAAAATTCTCAACTCCCAGATCTTCATCCCATATAAATATGAAGTCATACGGTGCAACAATATCCGGATGTAGGAATCTTTTAGCATACCACCTATGAAATTAACTTAAGGTCAAAGATACCACCTGAATCTTAACCAATAAAAGTGGTTAAGTTCCTTTACCATTTGGTTTGCTTTGGAACACTTATGTGAATGGCTTGTTTTGACCACTCAAATTCATCCCATTCGGTTGTTCGGCCATCATAGTGAAACAAAAGGATGGTGAAGTTATCCGAAAACTGTAGAATCAAACATAATTAGAGGCGGAGATATAAGGTGGCAAAGGTCCAGAGATAAAGGAATAAAGTTTGACCTTTTTGACTGCTTGGTCAATGCTATCTTTCTGATCATAACCAACAGTGAAAGTAACAAGATACTTTGGTTTGAATTTTGGGTCCTGAAAATCACAAGGAGATTAAATGTGTTAAATTTTAACAAGTCTCCAAGCAAGTCAAACCAAAATAGCAAGTTTGACCACATATTTGCTGACCTCACTAGGTCTACCATATAATCTTCTAGGATAAAAGTCTGATTCAGAAGCAACTATAGCTGGAGGTAATCTTTCTGCACCGCGAGGGTTAGTTGACACGAAAATCTGCATAAATGACAAATTATGAGTAATAATCATACTTTATTATTGATGAAAGAATAATAACTTGAATAAAAGATCATAGTTTAACAAATTTAAGGAACCCTATAAACAACACTAAATTGTAAACAATAGTACCTGTGATGGATCATCAAGTTTTTGAGCTTTGGTTGAGACATTGTCCCTTGAGACAGAAATGACATTTAAGATTGTTTGCGTAGAACGCCCCGAATTTTTGTCACCAAGGTATGTATCAATCGAGGGTACTAGTTTGAGCTATCAAATTAAAACCATAATATAAATGTCATAAACATAATGCTTTCATTCAAATATGATACAAAAAATCAGTTTAGTCCCCGATCTCGCGGATACATAGTATATTTATAAGGCAACTATAGCTACTTCGACTCTTTCAAAAGTCATAGATGCCGAAAAAAAATACATACCTTTGGTGGTGAAATATCCGGAAATGATACTCCAATGAAGAAACCAAAAACAATACTGACTATGATCGTTACAGCAGCCCTCATCCATGCATTTTGTTTTCGGAAACTTGCATCATGAACAAAGAAGTATCACATAATAATATTCCAAAAAAAAGTTAATATCAAATTTAAGGAAAAAGAAAATAAAAGAAACAAACCTACGGCAACTTCCCCTTCTTTTATAGTCTTCAATTTTCATGGTGACAAGCCAAATTAAACTTCCAAAGTGACTTGCATTCTATAGTTTGCACAAGCTGTTTTGTAAGTTATAAAAGTTTTTTAATGAAGCAATATATCAGCAACAAAAAGACAAACAATGGTAGTTTGAGGATCAAATTATAGTTAGCCAAAAGTTTATCGTTTTCACAGCAAATTAACACATTTAAAACGTGTTTAACCAACTGATCTTTGCCCGGATGCAATGACTTCAACTTGTTTTTTTCCTCTTTATTTTTGAAACAATTTCTTACTTCAAGAACAACAAAGAATCCTACAAAATTCTATGAATTCCACACACACACACACAAAAACCTCAGAAACACAAAAAAATATATATATAATATAATATTATATTAATAAAAAAAATGTTCAATCAATTCACAGTAGCATTCCACATATACATATAAAAAAAAACCTTGCCTGCAGTACATATTGCTTGTTTCATCAACTGACTTAATTACATAGCAACAAAAAAAAACACACACACAAAAAGTAATCGCCTTTTCCGAAAAAGGTTACCTTTGTTAGAAAGGAAAGTCTGACCTTGGAGATAACCGCAGCAAATCAACAGCAGGACTCGATGCAGCAGCTAATCAACAGCCGGACATCCAGCCATCCAGCCATCCAGCTAATCAACAGCAAATCAATGACAGCTAGTAGTCAGCTGCTATCATCCATGTTTAGATTACGGTTTTGTGTATAAATTCAATACTTTTCATTGTAATCAAATATACAGAAATACATACCTCAATTGATAGTTCTGAATCAACCTCTATCAACTTTTAACATGGTATCAGAGCAGTGTCGTTCTTGACCTGTTCATCATTTACCTTGCTCACCCAAAACCAAATCATCCTCTCAACCAAGCTGCCATGGCCGAAGCCGGTAACTTGGGAGAAGATTTATCCATTCAAATCGCCAATCTGCTCAAGAATGGCCTTAACCCACAAAACCGAAACCCGAAACTATCCGATAACCTTCAAATAAACCTCAAGCTCAACAGCCAGAATTACGCCTTATGGACCCGGATGATGAGGGTAGCCATAGGCGGTAAATCAAAAGCCTTTCTAAATCATCTATCAACCAACCCGCCAAACCAAACCAGCGAGGAATATGAGCAATGGGAACAAGACGACCTAGTCGTTTTCTCATGGCTCATACAGAACATCGAACCAATCCTTGCCAGCAATTTAACCGAATTCCCAACAGCAAAATCGCTGTGGGATGCCCTAGCTATAACATATAGCAGTGGGCGTGACAAGCTCCAGACTTTCAACCTACATGTCAAGGCTAATGAAATCAAACAGAACAATCTCTCCCTAGAAGAATTGTGGATTATACTCCAAGGAGTATGGGGAGAAATTGATCGGATTGACCCAAACCCTATGACCTGCCCAACCGATATCCAAGTATATCACAAAATCAGGACGGAGCAGAAACTGTTTCAGTTTCTAAACGCCCTCAACCGGAAATATGACCCTATAAAGAGGGAAATACTCCGGTTAGAACCCCTCCCAACCGTAGAAACTGCATACGCCACTATCCGCAAGGAAGCCGCTCACCAGAACATTCTGGGAACACCTCTCAGTGACACACAGGGTATCACAGTGGGTCTAATGGCCTCTGAAACTGACGGATTAGGGTTTGCATCAAAGGGATACCGACGGGCCGAGGGAAAAAGAATCGGAACAAGTAACAGAGACGACAAAGCTCACCTCAAGTGTGATCATTGCGGTATGACAAAACATACCCGAGAACAATGTTTCAAACTCGTTGGATATCCCGAATGGTGGTCTGATGGTCAGAAGAGAGGCACAAAGACTGCGGAAAAGGGGAGGTCATCCGCCACCAGCAGCCGAGATGTCACCAGAGATGAAAGCCGGAACACATCAGGGTTCGGCGGAATGGCCGAGGCAACAAGTGAAGGAGATGAATGGCTAGGTAAAGGCGGAGAAGAAGAAAGAAAAGCGGACGGGTTTGGGGCGGATGGGTTTGGGGCGGGTAAACCGAACCCATTTAGTCAAAATGTGAATATGTCACATTTGGTCCCTGAAAAAAATGGGAATGCTAATATGGCCCAAAAACATTATGGTAAACAAAAACGATGGATATTCGATTGCGGTGCAACCGATACAATGACTTATGAGTCATCGGATATTATTTCAACAACTAAACCAGAAAAAACACATATTCAAACGGCGAATGGCGGGATAATGGATGTAAAATCGGGAGGGACTATTGAGATTTCACCCACAATAAAAATCTCTAATTGTCTTTATGTCCCCTCGTTATCACATAAGCTGCTTTCCATTAGCCATGTCACAAAGGAACTTAACTGTATTGTCCTAATGTACCCTACGTTTTGTATTTTACAGGATATCAGGACGGGAGTGATCATTGGGCGTGGCACTGAAAGTCAAGGGTTGTACTATGTGGATGAGGTGACTCAAAGTGGTGCTGTGATGCTGACTCATGGGACATCGGAACGAGAAGCTTGGCTATGGCACCGAAGATTAGGTCATCCTTCTACAAGTTATTCGCATATTTTATTTCCAAAACTATTTCCAGCTAATTCTATGTCACATTGTGAAACATGTGTTTTAGCAAAAAGCCATAGAAAAACTTTTAAACCCAATAACACTAAGGCTGCTTTGCCATTTTCATTAATCCATTCTGACGTATGGGGTCCTGCCCCAGTTCTTGGGGGGCAAAACCTTCGGTACTTTGTGATGTTCGTTGATGATTGTACCCGAATGACCTGGGTTTATTTTTTGAAAAACAAATCCGAAGTATTTGAAAAATTCACTATGTTTTATGCCATGATCCAAACCCAATTTCAAACAAACATCCAAATATTCCGATCTGATAATGGCGGTGAGTTTGTTAATACCTTGTTTAAATCCTTTTTCCAAGACAAGGGAATAATCCACCAAACTACATGCCCAAACACCCCAGAACAAAACGGTGTCGCCGAAAGAAAAAATCGCATTTTACTAGAAATGACACGAGCTCTCCTAATTGAATCCCAGGTCCCGAAATCCTTTTGGCCTGAAGCCCTTGCTACTGCTACCTATCTTCTCAACCGACTCCCAACAAAAATCCTAAAGCTTAACACTCCGTTACACACCCTTTCAAAATTCTTCAAACTACCCTCAGTTCTCACTCTTCAACCACGAATCTTTGGATGTACTTCCTTTGTTCACATACCTAAATCCGATCGAACCAAACTTGACCCTTGTGCTGTAAAATGTGTCTTTGTCGGGTATGGAATGAATCAAAAGGGATACAGATGTTATAATCCAAAAACACGTCAGATGTTCACCACAATGAACTGTGACTTTCTTGAAACCGAGTATTACTACAATTCCCAACTCAGTGGTCAGGGGGAGAAGGAATGTTTAGACACACTAAGCTGGTTGAAATATGTTCCCTATGTACCAACTACAGAGTCACCAACCACAGAGTCACCAGAGTCAAATTTCAGTGCCACTGACGGTCCTAATGTTCCTCCTAACCTGGTGTCCGAGGTAAGTAATACTCATACTATTCAGTCTGGTGGTACTTTTGAAGTTCCTAATGAATCTGAGGATACCAATACTTCTAACCACGAAACTGCCACAGAACAAACTGAAAATTTGCAGGCAGATGAATTCAGACAAGAAGAACCACCATCGAGATATGTGTTACCCCCTAGAACAAACAGAGGGGTTCCTCCGAAACGGTATTCTCCTGAAAAAGAACCAAGAAGATCTAGTTATCCTATAGCTAGTGTGGCCGATGGAAACTTCACTAAGGAAGCCAAAGCATTTATCTCATCTGTTTATTCCGAAGAAACTCCTACAAACGTGGATCAAGCCTTAAAATCTAAACATTGGAAGGAAGCAATGAACACAGAAATGGAAGCTCTAACCAAGAACAATACATGGGAAAAGTGTACTCTTCCGTTGGGAAAGAAATCCGTAGGGTGCCGTTGGGTCTATACGATTAAGTATAAACCAGATGGTACAATTGAAAGATATAAAGCCCGACTGGTAGCAAAGGGGTATACTCAGACACATGGGATTGACTATGCTGAAACATTCTCCCCGGTTGCAAAAATGAACACAATCAGGGTTCTTTTTTCGATAGCTGCAAATGAAGGGTGGCCACTTCAACAGTTTGATGTAAAAAATGCCTTTTTACACGGGGACCTAGACGAAGAGGTATTTATGGATGCTCCTCCAGGATTCACAAAAGATTTCAAAACTGGAGAAGTTTGCCGTCTGAAGAAGTCTCTTTATGGTTTGAAGCAGTCTCCCCGGGCCTGGTTTGGCAGATTTACGGTAGCTATGAAAAAGTTTGGATATAAACAAAGTAATGCCGATCATACTTTGTTTCTCAAAAAAAGAGGAAAATTCGTAACCTGTCTAATTATCTATGTAGATGATATGATCATTACAGGGAACGATAAAGAAGAAATGGTAAAACTCAAAGAAAACTTGTTTGCTGAATTTGAAATGAAAGATTTGGGCAGACTTAAGTATTTCCTCGGTATTGAAGTACTAAGGTCGAAACAAGGAATCTTCATTAGTCAAAAGAAGTATGTCTTAGACCTGTTGGCAGAAATTGGAATGATCGATTGCAAACCGGCAGATACTCCTATGAGTGTAAACCAAAAACTTTACATGGAAGAAGGAGCAAAATTAGCAAATAAAGAAAGATACCAACGGCTGGTGGGAAAACTAATATATCTCTCACACACTCGTCCAGACATCGCCTATGCTGTAGGGGTAGTAAGTCAGTTCATGCACCAACCTCAACAGTCACATATGGAAGCAGTTTGGAGAATCATTAGATATCTCAAAGGAACAGTAGGTCATGGAGTCCTGTTTCAATCACATGGACACCTAAATGTTCAAGTCTATACTGATGCAGACTGGGCAGGAGATAAGGGAAGTCGGAGGTCAACAGCAGGCTACTTCGCTCTAGTTGGTGGGAATCTTGTCACTTGGAGGAGTAAAAAACAAAAAGTGGTTGCCCTTTCAAGTGCAGAAGCTGAATTTAGAGGCATAACTCGAGGTTTAACAGAAGCCATGTGGATACAAAGACTCTTAGCTGAGATTGGTTTTCCGTCAAAAGAAACAAGTAAGATTATGTGTGATAATAAAGCTGCAATTCAGATTTCAGAGAACCCAGTACAACATGATCGAACAAAACACGTGGAAGTTGATAGGAACTTCATCAAAGAAAAATTGGAAGATGGTACGATTGAACTGCCATTCGTTCGATCAAAGGATCAGCTGGCTGACATTCTAACAAAAGCAGTTAACGGAAAAATTTTCAACGATTGTTTGGGCAAGTTGAATTTTGGAAATCCAACTATTCAACTTGAGGGGGAGTGTTAGAAAGGAAAGTCTGACCTTGGAGATAACCGCAGCAAATCAACAGCAGGACTCGATGCAGCAGCTAATCAACAGCCGGACATCCAGCCATCCAGCCATCCAGCTAATCAACAGCAAATCAATGACAGCTAGTAGTCAGCTGCTATCATCCATGTTTAGATTACGGTTTTGTGTATAAATTCAATACTTTTCATTGTAATCAAATATACAGAAATACATACCTCAATTGATAGTTCTGAATCAACCTCTATCAACTTTTAACAACCTTTAAACTGGTTTTTAGGATGAACCCACAACTAATTTTGAGGAAAACAATGTGGGTTTAACAACTTTAACCTTAAAGATTTCGTGAATGAGAAGGTTGCATGAGAATTATGAGTTGGTTCAGCAAGAATTATGTGGGTTTCAACGAGTATTCTGTTTAGAATGATTTCAAGGTGTTCATGATAAAGACATTATGGTCTTTGGTTTGAATTATGAAGATAAAATATTAACAATTGGGTACATAGAATCCATTGATTAAATATATTATTTTACCCGATTAGACGAGTTCAAACTCAATAGTTAATCAAGGTCAATTTGTATATTAATTAAGATGTTTATTATTACAAGTCTATCATTGTAAATCATAAATTCTGATAAAAACTTCTCTACATGGAAAATATGTAATCTAATTATATTAAGGTAATTGACCTTTTATAAATGACACTAGGTTATAACCCGGGAACTTCTCGGATAGGAAAATTTAAAATTTACATCAATAAAAAGTGTGGAAACTTCTCCGATAGGAAGATTCCTATGATAAAGGAGAAGGAAATAAAAAAGGAAGTCGATTTTTAATTTGGTCCGATTGCCGGGGAATTGAGACAGTTTCATTTTACTAAAATCTTTAATTAGCTCCTTAGGTATTATAACATGAGACCATGAATCGAACCAGATCAAAACATTCAGCTGTCGACTAACCACACTTTGCCAGAACGTCGACCGAAAACGAAGGATAGCCAAGCCCCGGTTCCCAGGGTTAGGGTATTCTGAGCAATGCATATGATTTCGTTCTTGAATTCAATAACCCTTGTTTAGATGACTTTGAAAGCCGCTTTACAGCAATCTCTTAGCCTTCTAGCACACCCTGGATCAATTTTAACATTATTAGACATAAAGTTTTTAGACACGTACATTGGTAATGATGTTAATTGCCATCCCCGTTACCTTGTACACTGGACCAAAACCATGCTCTCCAAGCTTCTTGTCGATAGAGAACCTACTGGTAGCCTTATAGAAATTGTTGATAAACGAAAAACTGGCAGCTCTATACTTCTCGTCTTTCTGCTACTATTGTGATCATTTTGAAGGGGCTTTACTGTTAAATTTGAAAATTTTAATAGGTTGAGAAAAGCTTGTTTCCAAAATCTGATTATTTGGTATTTAATTGATCAATTTCATTTGCCTTCTTGTTCTACATCTGGTCTAGCCTCTCTTAATCCATGTGCAGATTGCTAATATCACAACCAACCTCTCAAATGTTGACAAACTGTTGTAATAATTATTCGTCTCTTTCTTGGGATTCTAGATTGAATTATATGGTTTCCACCTATAAAGGGCGTTGTTGATAAATTTACTGGAACAATTACAATGTTAAACAAACACGCAAGCTGTAGATTTCATCGAGTCTAGGCACAAAAAGAGGATATCGATGCGCAATCCCTATAATAGGAGGCTAGGCTATATATATATATATTTGTATCTTACATTATCTATGTTTGTTATCAGTATATTTAGGGAACTCTTTGTTGAATAATATTGTATCTTTCATTGGTATATATGTTTTTATGGTGTTAAGTTAAATAAACAAATTGGTTTTGTTTATGTAGTTTAATTAGTCAAAGCTAGACCGGATTTTACAAATTCTAACCTAATCCAGTTTACCAATGTAATGTCAAAATGTTAAAAGGTAATAATTCTATTCTTAATTAATATAAGTACATTATATCTTGAAACGCAAATGTTGCTCTTATGTAAACGGGACTCTCGTTTGTAACTAGCTCGAAAAAACTCAAGTAAGCTATGGTTAATTTGGTTAAACCAGTTGGCCCGTATAATGTTACTGGCTAAGTTTGAGCTGATATAAGCTCGCTCGTTGAGTTGGGGTAAATTTTGTACCAAACTTGGTGTATAGATTCGGGATAACTACAAAACATCAAATTGAGTGTTTTGATACGTTGAATATGACCTAATAGACATGTATGTTACTAAAGCTCAACTCATGGTCAAACCTCGCCTTATAAGCTTTATTTGTGAACCTTTTTAACGACTCAAAGATTGCAATAGAAAAACCGAATAGTGTTAGAATTTCAAAAGTGGCTAAGAAAATATACTTACCAAGAGTCCAAGACAACAAAAGAAGACCGAATATTTCACATGTCAACTTTCAATTGATAACCTCCAATACAATCAAAATAAGGTGGGAATTAGATTCGGACTTATTCAAGTATGAAGTTAAAGCTTCCAAAGACGGGCTTAGACCCTACGAATTAGTAAGCCGTCATAAGTGGAGTCGGGGCTAATTCAACAACCCAACCCAACCCAACCCTAATCAACTACCTTTTTACTGTTGAATATGTTTAACATACTCTCAATAATGACCTTCAACTTTTAAAAACAGTAAAGATCTGCCTCAAAAATCATATACAAGTAACAATACTACTATTGTTATCCATATTCACCCAATTCGCTTCAGGAACCATATTTTCAACACCAATAGATTTGTAATAATCTTCTTCTGCTTTGAATAGGCGGTCGTGAAACATTTTCCACTCGTTTTGGGACCTCTTCCTCACCTGTCACAAAAAAAAATTGACCGCCAGAAGTTAACAGTTGCCAAAAAAACAGACACATGTAACAAAAGAGATTCATTTCATACACCTTTCCATCTAGTTTCCCCATCATCTTCATTTCCCTATCAAACAAAACAAGAAAGATTAGAGCATGATGGTAAACAAAGATATTACAAGGACAATTTGGGAAAATTTTCTCATTACCTGGTTCCCAAGTGAAGGCAGGCCTTGATGAACAATCCATTGTACATCTACTACTCCAATTCTTTCGTATGCGGGCTATTAAGAGGGGAAAAAACATTCCCATGTTAAAAGTTCGAGGTTTCTTGAAAGACAAGCAACAATGGAATTTAAATGCCCATATGATTAGATTGATTTGGGTTATGTTTTTATCACTACCGGGTCAAACTACAAAATTTTTTAAAAGTAGCTGAAAAGGAAGTGGTCTGAAGTCACGAAATTGTTAAACTTTATTAGAAAAATAGACGATATAACTTCTCTAATCATTTTTTTGACAATTTGACATACAAAATTGTTATTTAAAACAGTTCAAATTTTGGCCAAAAAGGTGTTAACGAAATTTATGGTAAAGAACAACGTTGAGCATAGATTACCTCCACACATTTTTGTAGGGAAAAGTCAAGACCCCATCCATGGACCATATCATTCTGCATTTACAACCAATTGAAACATTGAATTATATAAATAACAAGGAATTATTATAACAAGGAATTTTTTTAATAATTTGATCATGGTGTATGCAATACCTGGATTAAGTACCATACGCAACGCCAAGCCTCTCTAGAAAACACGGGAGCCATGATCTCCACAAATCTGTAGCCGTAATCGTATTTGATAAGTCACACTATTACACGATTTGGTAACACTTATATTTTTGGCAAGTTATCATGATCAAGTTACATATTTTCCCTTGGCATTTAATTCATATGGCACAAGTAAAACACTTGAACTAAAGTTCAACATAGCGCCGGGTCAGTTTAAATTGACCCATAAGCTTTTTTGCCCATTGTTGACTTCCAATCAATTTGACCCGATTTACTTTTAGCTAAACGTTTTAGCTTCAGCCATTTGACCTTTTAACCGTTGAGTAGTTGGAGATGAAATAGAACCCAGATTGACCCATTTATAGATAAATGGGTAAATTGTCCCCTGCAATCTCGAATTTCATATGAGCCCGTTTAACCTCAAAAGACAAAGTATATGTAAAAGTTATATATGAAATTAAATATGTTCATACGCTGCGCATGGAGGCACATGTGGATAAGTGCACCAGCCCGGATTTCCCTTTACTTTTCTGCCAAACATTAACAAATGAAACAACAAACATAAAAACATGACTTCCTTGATTAAAATACATAGAAAAAGGTTTGATGTTGAACAACTAAACATAAGGTCAAAGTGTTGACTTACTTGTGAACTTCAAGATCTTCTTGTATTTGGGTCATATCCCATGTCAAACCCTCACTTTTTGAACTTCTTGTCTTTGGGTCATACGGTGCAACAATATCTGGATGCAAGAATCTTTTAGCATACCACCTATGTATTCAACTAAAAGTCAAAGATACCACATACCCAATAATAAGTATAAACTGATTTTGTTTCTCTACCATTTTGTTTGCTTTGGAACACTTATGTGAATGGCTCTTTTTGACCACTCAAATTCATTCCATTCGTTTGTTCGGCCATCATAGTGGAACAGAAGGATAGTGACGTTGTTTGAAAACTGTAGAATCAAACACCATTATAAACGAATATATAATGAGGCAGCGGACAGATAAAAGTAAAAAGTTTGACCTTTCTGACTGCTTGGTCAATGTTATCTTTCTGATCATAACCAACAGTGAAAGTTACAAGATACTTTGGTTTCAATGTTAGGTCCTGCAAATCAAAAGAAGCTATAAATCTTTAAAAAAAACTAAAAAAAATCAACATGTATCCAAGAAAGTCAATCCAAAATAGCAAGTTTGACCACAAATTTGCTGACCTCACTAGGTCTACCATATAATCTTCTAGGATATAAGTCTGATTCAGAAGCAATTATAGCTGGAGGTAATCTTTCTGCACTGCGAGGGTTAGTTGTGACGAAAATCTGCATAAATGACAAATTATGAATAATCATCATATCATATTTTTAGTTATTATTGATGTTATGATCATATAATTGGATGAATCATATTATAATCAATTTAAGGAACCTGTCAAACAACATTACCTTTGATTGATCACCAAGTTTTTTAGCTTTGGTTGAGACATTGTCCCTTGAGACAGAAATCACATTTAAGTTTGTTTGTGTAGAACGCCCCGAATTTTTGTCACCAATGTATGTATCAATTGAGGGTACGAGTTTAAGCTGTCAAATATATAAAATAAGTGGCATTAACATAATGCTTTAATTCAAATATGATACAAACAATTCAATTTAGTTATTGGTCTCATGTATACAACGTAACTTTACAAGCAATGGCGAAGCTTAAGATTTCCGAACGGGAGAGTCATCAGACCTAAAAAATTTATAAAATCGCAGGGTCGAAAACGTATATACCCAAAAAATTCTATACGAAAACTACATACTCTCCACTACTGAGCGAAAAGTTCGGGTGGTCGGCCGCCCCCTCTGGCCCTACTTAAGTTGCGCCCATGTTTAGAAGCCAACTATAGCTACTTTGACTCTCGAAAGTCAAGAACAGACTTTTTGGGATATAAGTTGAAATATCAAGTATGTAGCTTTGATGGTGAAAAAGCCAGAAACTATAAAGAAACTTTATAAAGTTCAATCTAGCTACCAATATCATCTACACAAAGTAAATACTTCTTGATAATTTGAATTAAAATATAACTACTTTGACTCTTAAAAGTCAAATCACACGATATATGCGTAAAAAATACATACCTTTGGTGGTGAAATATCCCTAAATGATACTCCCAATGGAGAAACCAAAAACAATACAGATTATGATCTTTACAGCAGCCCTCACCCATTCATTTGGTTTTCTGAAAGTTGCATCATGAACAAAGAAGTATCATATAATAATATTCCAAAAAAAGTTAATATCAAATTTAAGGAAAAGAAAATAAAAAGAAACAAACCTACGATAACTTCCTCTTCTTTTATAGTCTTCAAATTTCATGGTGACAAGCCAAATTAAACTCCAAATGTAACTTGCATTCTATGATATCTGCACAAGCAACCAAATATTTATTATTCAAGAAACTGTTTTGAAAGTTATTAAAGATTTTCAATCCAAACAATATATCAACACCAAAAAGACTTAAACTAGTTCTTTTTTCCTCTTTATTTTTGAAACAATTTCTTACTTTAATAAACAATGCAAAGATTGAGCAAAATATAAAGAGAATCAAGAACAACAAAGAATCCTACAAAACCCTAATTGAAATATGGGATTCCAAAACTCACACACACACAAGTCATATACAGTTTGGGAATCAAGATTAGAATGTTTACCAAAACCAAGAATTAAAAAACCTCAGAAACAGAAACAAAAATAAAAGTAAAAATAAAATAAAAAATGTTCAGTTAAATTAATGAAGCACTAAATCAAACAACAAACTCAGCTGATTACATTCAATTAATAATAACATTCACCATGAACATATAGAAACCATGCCTGCAGTACATATTGCTTGTTTCATTAACGGACTTATATCGCAAAAAAAAAAGTAATCAAATTTGCATCAAAGATTACCTAAGAACTTGTTTTTAGGAGGAACCCACAACTATTTCGAGGAAAACAATGTGGGTTTAATGACTTTATTAATCTTAAAGATTTCATGAATGAAAAGGTTGCATGAGAAATGTGACTTGGTTCAGCATGAATTATGTGGGTTTCAACGAGTATTCTGTTTACAATGATTTCAAGGTGCTCATGATAAAAGACATTATGGTATTTGGTTTGGATTATTAAAGGTAAAACATTAATAGTTGAGTACATAGAATCCATTAATTAAATATATTATTTTACCGGTTTTAGACTATTTCATTTCAAAATCAATAGTTAATCAAAGTCAAATTGTATTTTAACATTTTTTTGAACGATTAATAGACCAACTGGTTGGACTTTCGCACCAACTTCAGTGGTACACAAGAGACCCGGGTTCCAAACCTTAACATGTTTACATATAAAAGAAACTTTTAATAAAGCTTTCACAAGTACATGTATATTAAACAAGTTAAATGATTTTAATATACAAAAATATGGTTTGATGATACAAATGTTAATTAGCCACTAAACAGCCCTTCATATGTAACTTCTAGAGAAGAATCAAGTACACAAAGAAAGAGAAAAAGGGGCAACAACAAGGATCTTAATTTGGTTAAGTCAAACTTGGTGTTTAGATTCGGGATAACTATATAACACTAGTCATGTACCGACTAATGGTCAAACCTCGCCTTAAGCTTTATATGTGAACCTTTTAAACGACAATAGAAAAACCGAATAGTGTTAGAATTCAAAAGTGTCTATAAAAAATAAACTTACCAAGAGTCCAAGACCACAAAGAAGACCGAATATATCACATGTCAACTCTCAAATGATAACCTCTGATATAATCAAAATAAGGTGGGAATCAGATTCTATGACTTACTGAAGTATGAAGTAAAAGGTTCCAAAGACGGGCTTGGACCTTGCGAGTTAGTGACCCGTCATAAGTAGAGTCGGGCCTAATTCAATAGCCCAACACAATCAAGTTGCAAGCCTAATCAACTACCTTTTTACCGTTGAATATGTTTAACATACTCTCAATAATGACCATAAACTTTTAAATATAATAAAGATCTGCCTCAAAATTCATATACTATGTGGATCTCTAACAAGTAACCATACTACTTAGTTTTATTCTTATTCACCCAATTCGCTTTAGGAACCATATTTTCAACACCAATCGATTTGTAATAATATTCTTCTGCTTTGAATAGACGGTCGCGAAACATTTTCCACTCCTTTTGGGACTTCTTCCTCACCTGTTACCAAAAAAAAAGAAATTTGACCATCAAAATTTAACATTTTCTAAAAAGAAAAAGACTGGTGCATGTAATTATAAGAGATCCATTTCATACCCCTATCCATCTTGCTTTCCCATCATCTCCATTTCCCTATCAAACAAAACAAGAAAGATTAGAGCATGATGGTAAACAAAAATATTACAATTTACAATGACAATTGGAAAGTTTTGCTCACTACCTGGGTCCCAAGTGAAGGCACGCCTTGATGAACAATCCATTGTGCATCTACAACTCCAATTTTTTCGTCTGCAGGCTATTAAGAAGGAAAAAAACAACATTTTCTTGTTAACACTTCAAGCTTTCTTGAAAACAAGAATAAAAATTTAAATGCCAATATGAATAGATTGATTTGGGTTATGTTTTTATCTCTATCGGGTCAAACTACAAAAAAATTTAAAAAGTAGTTGAAAGGGAAACGGTCTGAAGTCACGAACTTGTTTTAATGCATAAAGCCTAGTAAATCACTTTGTTAGAAAAAAATAGATGATATAACTTCTCTAATCATATTTTAACAATTTGACATACCCAATTGTTATTTTAAAAAGTTCAAAATTTGGACAAAAAGGTGTTAATGGAATTTATGGTAAAGAACAACATGAACATGGATTACCTGGACACATTTTTGTAGGGCAAAGTCAAGAGCCCATCCATGGACCAAATCATTCTACATTTACAACCAATTGAAGCATTGAATTACATAAATAACAAGGAATTTTTAATATTTTGATCATGGTGTATGCAATACCTGGATTAAGTACCATACGCAACGCCAAGCCTCTCTAGAAAATACGGGAGCCATGATCTCCACAAATCTGTACCCGTAACTGTACTTGGTAAGTCTACACTATTTGGTAACACTTATATTTTTGGCAAGTTATCATGATCAAGTTACATATTTTCTCTTGGCATTTAATTCATATCGCACAAGTAAAACACCTGAACTAAACTATAGTGGATAGCCATGCTCAAATGGGCAGGTTGGATAAGTGATTAAAAAGGGTCAATTTTGTAAGGTTTAACATGGGCTGGGTCAACTTGGATTGTTGACTTCCAACCAATTTGACCCGAGATACTTTTAGTTAAGCTTTTTAGCTTCAGCCATTTGATCAATGAATAGTTGGAGATAAAATATAACCTGAATTGACCCATTTTTAGGTAAAGGGGTAAATTTTCCCCTGCAATCTCGAATTTCATATGATCCCGTTTGACCTCAAAAGTCAAACTATGAGTAAAAGTTTAATGTGAAATAAAATGTGTTCATACGCTGCGCATGGAGGCAAATGCGGGTAAGTGCACCAGCCTGGTTCCTCGTTCATCTCTTTTATTTTTCTGCCAAACCATAACAAATGAAACCACAAACATAAAAACATCAGTTCATTGATTAAAATACATACAAAGAGGTTTAATGTTTAACAACTAAACAGAAAGTCAAAGTGTTGACTTACTTGTGAACTTCAACATCTTCTTGTCTCCTGGTCATATGCCATGCTAAAATCTTACTTTTTTTATCCAATCCAGGCTGTGATATCTCCAATTTGTGCTTCTTCATAAGTTTAATGTATCTGAAAATGTAAAGATTTAAAGATCATGTCAAAGTCAAAGTCAAACATTGACTATTTATAAAGTCTTCATGGACACTCACTCTTCAGCATCAAAATTTTCAACTCCCAGATCTTCATCCCTATGAATTCATACGGTGCAACAATATCCAGATGCAAGAATCTTTTAGCATACCACCTATGAATTCAAGTAAAAGTCAAAGATACCGCATAACAAATAAAAAGTACAAATCGATTAAGTTTCATTACCATTTAGTTTGCTTTAGAACACGTATGTGAATGGCTCGTTTTGACCACTCGAATTCATCCCATTCGGTTGTTCGGCCCATCATAGTGGAACAGAAGGATAGTGAAGTTGTCTGAAAACTATAGAATCAAACACCATTATAAACGAAGATATAATAAGGCAGCGGACGGATAAAAAGGAAAAAGTTTGACCTTTCGGACTGCTTGGTCAATGTTATCTTTCTGATTATAACCAATAGTGAAAGTTACAAGATACTTTGGTTTGAATGTTAGGTCCTGCAAATCACAATGTGTTTTAAATGCATTAAAATTTAACAAGTCTCCAAGAAAGTCAAACCAAAATATGAAGTTTGACCACAGATTTGCTAACCTCACTAGGTCTACCATATAATCTTCTAGGATAAAAGTCTGATTCAGCAGCAATTATCGCTGGAGGTAATCTTTCCGCCCCGCGAGGGTTAGTTGAGACGAAAATCTACGCTAACGACAAATGATGAATAATAATCATATTATATAATTGGATGATTATCCATAGATGCATAACTTGAGTAAAAGAATCATAGTTTATTTAATTTAAGGTACTTTAAAACAACATTAGATTGTCAAACAATAGTACATTAGTACCTGTGATGGATCACCAAGTTTTTGAGCTTTGGTTGAGACATTGTCCCTTGAGACAGAAATCACATTTAAGATTGTTTGTGTAGAACGTCCCAAATTTTTGTCACCAAGGTATGTATCAATTGAGGGTACGAGTTTGAGCTATCAAATTAAAACCATAAAAATAAGTGTCATTAACATAATGCTTTAATTCAAATATGATACAAACAATTCAATTCAGAAGCCAACCATAGCTACTTTGACTCTCCAAATATGTATGTACCTTTGGTGGTGAAATATCCGGAAACGATACTCCAATGAAGAAACCGAAAACAATACTGACTGTGATCGTTACAGCAGCCCTCATCCATTCAGTTGGTTTTCTGAAAGTTGCATCATGAAGAAACAAGTATCAGATAATAATTTTACAAAAAATGTTAATATTAAATTTATGGAAAAAGAAAATAAAACGAAACAAACCTACGACAACTCCCGGCAGCCTTAATATTCCCCTTCTTTTGTAGTCTTCAGTTTTCATGATGACAAGCCAAATTAAACTCCAAAAGTGACTTGCATTCTATTATTCCACAAACTGTTTAGAAAGTTATAAATATTTTCAATGCAAACTATATATTAACAACAAAAAAGACAAACAATGGTATTTTGAGGATCATATTATAGTTTGGACAAAAGTTTATGGTTTTCGCGGCAAATTAACACTTGAAAACACCATTAACCAACTGATCTTTACCCGAATGCGATGACTTCAACTTGTTCTTTTCCTCTTTTTTTTGAAAAAAATTATCACTTCAATAGACAACACAAAGATTGAGCACTAAATATCTTTGCACCAGACAGTAGTGGATCTAGAAAATCCACAAAGGGGTAACGAAATTGAAAATTTGTCAATTTTTTCTAAAATTTACACTGTCGTCGGAGCGTCAAGGGGCAACGGGGGTTACCCCTTGTAACACTATAGGTCCGCCCTAGCACCAAATATAAAGAGAATCAAGACCACAAAGAATCCTCCAAAATCCTATTTGCAATATGGCCAAAAAAAAAAACCAACAACTCATATACAGTTTGGGTATCAAGATTAGAATGTTCCCCAAAACCCAGAACAATAATAGAAAAAACCTCAGAAAAAAAATAAATAAAAAATGTTCAAATAAATTGATGAAGCACAAGATCAAACAACAAACTCAATTTATTTGATTACATTCAATTTATAATACAATTCCACATAAACATATAAAAACTTTGCCTGCAGAAAAAAATACAAAAAGTAATCAACTTTGCATTAAAGATTACCTACAAACTGGTTTTTAGGATGAACCCACAACTATTTTTGAGGAAAATAATGTGGGTTTAACAACTTTAATCTTAAAGACTTCGTGAATGAAAAGGTTTTGCATGAGAATTGTGAGTTGGTTCAGCAAAAATAATGTGGGTTTCAATGAGTATTCTGTTTAGAATGGTTTCAAGGTGCTCATGGTAAAGACATTATGGTATATTTGGTTTGAATTATTAAAGGTAAATCATTAATAAATTGAGTACATAGAATCCATTAATTTTATATATTATTTTACCCAATTTAGATGATTTCAAAATCAATAGTTAATCAAAGTCAATTTGTATTTTAAGGTGTTTATTATTACAAGTCTATCATTGTAAATCATAAATTCTGATAAAACTTCTTTACATGGAAAATATCTTATCTGATCATATTACAGTCATATTGAACTTTTATACTCATAAATTCTGATAAAACTTCTTCACATGGAAAATATCTTATCTGATCATATTACAGTCATATTGAACTTTTATACTCACAAATTATGATAAAACTTCTTTACATGGAAAATATCTTATCTAATCATATTACAGTCATATTGAACTTTTATAAATTACATCCAAACTTTTTAAAATTGTCAATTAGTAATAATTTTTTTATGTTCATGTTGACTCTTTGTGACATTAAAATGTTAAATTACAGGTTAAATGTATGGTTATGTTATGATTTTATGAAATATAATTATTTGTATATAGATTTGTGAATTAATTATGTATTATTGAACGCCAAATGATTAGAAAAGGTTTTCATTTATATGATTAGGTACCCTATTTACTAAATTAATTAAGTTTCTTATTTAAATTTAATTTTAGTACTTTCATTTAAAATCATGTGTGAATTAATTATGTGTTATTGAATGTCAAATGATTAAAAAAGTTTATTTCATTTATATGATTAGGTACTAGGATGAGCAAATGGTACCCGGTACTGGTATTGAACCGGTACCGAATTTACCGAACCGGGTATATTTTCGGTACCGATTTTTACCCTCAAATACCGGTACCGAACCGTGTATATTCGGTAACGGTACCGGTACCCACTTTTGGGGATTTTCGATACCGGTACTTTCGGTTCTGGTACCGGTTCGGTACAAGACGGTACCGAGCTCATCCGTATTAGGTACCCTATTTACTAAATTAATTAAGTTTCTTATGTGAATTTAATTTTAGTACTTTCCATTTAAAATCGAATTGAAATAATGAATTAGGTTGTTGAAAATGGTGGATAGAGCCTAGCCTCCTTGCAGATATGTCAAGTTCTATTGTCACACCCCGACCCGCAGGGGAAAAGGTGATCGGGGCATGATTGGGTTATCATCAAAGCTCATGACATTTATTATGCGTTTCATATTCATTAAATACAATTTAATGGAAATTTACAATAAATATTACAACATGTTCTAACTATCAATCTAAGCTTCTTTGTTCTCTTCTAAGGCATTTCCTATGTTTTCCTTGCTTCAACCTGTTCACCTGTATCATGTGTAAAAGGGTTTTTGGATCAACATAAAGTTGGCGAGTGAATCCTATGGAAAACATTTGAACAAGTTTATTTAATTGATTAAGAAATATGTGCACAACCAAACATGAGTAAAAATAGATGTAAACTTATTCAACAATCATTAGATATTAAATAAAGCACACATGAACAATAATGGAACATTTAGAGGCACGCGTTGCTCTACTCGTCTCTCACGAGGAACTGATGGGCCTAATGAATGAATTGCATAAACATGATAATATGAATGACACAACTACAAACAATATAAACTCAATGATACACACATGAACAATAATGGATTGGTTTTGAGGCAGCGTTGTTCAACTCGTCTCCCACGAGGAACTGATGGGCTTAATGAATGAATTTCATATAATTTGACAAAATGAAATAAGTAATCACAACAATATAAACAATCTAAGTTTAGATCACGATATGGTATGACACAAGTTTAAATAAACGAGTTAATTAATTTGTGACACATGACACACCCCAAAACGTGTAATTAAAAAGGGGAGTTGTAAGATTCACTCACAGTGGGTGCGTTCGGTTGATGATGTTGAATGCACGCGAAGTGGTTTTAACCACGAGTGAAATTAACCTAGATAAATATCATTATTGTTCGGTAAGTAAACGGATTTTATTAATCCATTTTAATAGGATTGTTGGGTGTATTTTTGTGAGTTTAAGGCTATTTTCTAACCTTAAAAAAATGTTATTTTTAAGTATTTTTAATTGATTTTTAAATAAAATAAATAAATAAAAATAATAAAAAGAATTTGACTTTTTTGACCGTTGACTTTGACTTTGACCGTTGACCTTGACCTTGACCGGTTCGTATGCGAGAATAATTGTGCGCTGAGTGAGGCTCGAACCCGAGACCTCCCGTACGCGTGCACGCAGCTCTACCAACTGAGCTACGTGTCTAACCCGAAATATTTCTGTTTTTAATTATATTTATATGTTAATTAGATTAAACCGAAAATCATTTTATTTTTAAAAACGATTTAATTGATTCGGACCGGTGCGCTCCACAGGTCTCGAACCCGGGACCTGTGGGTTGCGCTAACACACAGTCCACCGCTGGACTGTGTGTTTAACATGTTATATAATCCAATTTTTATTATACTTAAACACAAACTAATCATTTTTATTTCTGACTTATTTAAAAAGGTAAATAATTGTCCGGGTCGATGCAGAAGACCGGACTCGAACTCGTGCACTTTGATTAAACATACACACAGTCAACCACTGGACTGTGTGTCTAACTTGGTTATTATTCCGATTATTAATATACTTAACATATAACAGTGTGACTCCGGTTCGGTTAACAAAAAAAATCATTTTTATTAAGGCAGCGTGTGTGGAACAGGATTCGAACTCGAGACGTTAGTATGTTTAATGTGCACACAGTCCACCGCTGGACTGTGTGTCTAACCCGAGTTATAACTTGATTTTAATTATACTTATATGTTACAGGTACATCGTCTTCTTCGTCAGATTTTAACCAGAATCGGAAAATCCGACTGGTTCAAAGTTTTAATCGGTTTCTTTAGCGTTTTATGATTAATTACAGATGAGGTATAAATAAAAAGAAAGGAAATTGGGCGTGAAATATACCGACTGGCTTCCTCTGTTTTTCCGGAAAAAGTCCGGCGACAGCAACAGGCTCCGGCGTCGGGTGTCCTGCAGCAGCAAGTCTCCAGAAAGCTTACAAAGTATGTGGGTGACTTCGGTATAAGCTTAGGGGGTTCAGTAAGGCTCAGGAATGAGGAACCCGGTTTTCCGGCGATTTGCAGGTGATTTCCGACGAGTGAGTTTTCGCCGAGAAAGGGTGCGGTTTTGAGCGAAAAGGTTTGTAGAGGTTCAAGGGGGTATTTATAGGGCAAATTATCGATGAACTTGGTCTGATTTCCGACTTGATTCGTTGGTTTGAATTTCTCCGGCGGTTATAACTTGGTGTCGCGGACTCAGACGTCGGTTATAACCGATATGTAGTTAAAGTTTATGTTATAACGGAAAGAATCGTTAAGTTTCGCGAGATTGCCGGGATTTCCGACGACTGAACTTTGGGCGCCGGTTTTGAATTCGGAAAGTCATGATATGAATTAAATGATCCTAACATTTAACAAGGAACATAAGTGGCGCAGTGGTTTATGTGCTGAATGTTAAGTCTTTGCTGGCCGGTTACTGACCCTGGTTCGAAACCTGGCAGTGACAAATTATTTTTATTTTCTTATTTTTAACATTTTTTCAAAAACTAATTATATATTCCCATATCATAATTAATTATGTATCGTTTAAAATTATTTTGGGCATTAAATTCGCAACGAAATTTTTAACTGGCTGTTCGGTTAATAAACGGAGCGGGTTTGGTAAATCCGTTTTTGACGGATGTTACAGTATCCCCTGCTTTTTAGAAATTTCATCCCGAAATTTAAATAGTGATATATTTGACTAAAAGAATGATGGTATTTAGTTTTGACAGTTACATATTTTGAAAAAGTAAGAGTTTTTAATTTTTTTTTGTTTGAGGCGGTAGCGTCCCTTGTAAGGGTTAAGTACCCTATTACAGGAATCGCTTTTTGTTGCCTACTGTAAAAGTATTGATAAACAGAATTGATTTGCTAACTATGATATCATGCATAAGAGTTTGAATATGTTTGGAAGGGTATGGTTATATCCTAAGGCAAACTTCTAATACTATAACCTACATGGAACATAAATAAAGCACAACAGCTAATATTTGAACATAAATAAACACAACAGTTAATATTTGAATCCACATTCTGATAGCATATATGTTTGGATGGTGCCAGTTCCTCTCTCGTTTGTTATGATGGAGAGGTTAGTTTATGTAGAAATGGAACACAATCAAATCTCCTTAAATAGCAAGATGATATAAATGTAACACAAAATTCAACCAAGGCAATACTAAATCCTATATGGAACTTCTCATAACCGCCTGATAATGCCTCTGATCCTTTGGCAAGAATACTTATATATAGGAACTACCAGCGGCGTATCCACCATATTCTTGCCAAATTTTCATTGGTTTTATCCTCAAGTTATGATTAGTTACCAAGGAACTACTAAATCCTACATAGAACTTCTCATAACCATCTAACAGTGCCTCTGATCCTTTGACAAGAATACTTATATATAGGAAGTACCAGCGGCGTATCCACCATATTCTTGTCAAATTTTCATTGGTTTTATCAGTGAATTATGATTAGTCCTATATAACTCTACAACCAATACAACAAACATAAAATACTGAAATGAAAAATGTCTGTGCGATCAAGGCTCAATCAAACGGAGCCGATCGTATTGCATGTACTGAAAATGAAATTGTCTGTGCGCTCAAGGCTCAATCAAACGGAGCCGAGCGTATTGCATGTACTGAAAATGAATAACTGAATCTAAACAACAATCACACAAACAGCCTATGCATGGAACCTCTCATAACCGCCTGATAATGCCTCCGATCATTTGACAAGAATACTTATATATAGGAAGTACCAGCGGCGTATCCACCATATTCTTGTCAAATTCTCATTGACTTTATCCACAAGTTATGATTAGTTATATGCGACTCTACAACAAACACAACAACCACAAGATACTGATAATGTAAATGTCTGTGCGATCAAGGCTCAATCAAACGGAGCCGATCGTATTGAAAATGAAAATGTCTGTGCACTCAAGGCTCAATCAAACGGAGCCGAGCGTATTGCATGTACTGAAAATGAATAACTTAATCTAAATAACAATCACACAAACAGCCTATGCATGGAACCTCTCATAACCGCCTGATAATGCCTCTGATCCTTTGACAAGAATACTTATATATAGGAAGTACCAGCGGCGTATCCACCATATTCTTGTCAAATTCTCATTGACTTTATCCGCAAGTTATGATTAGTTCTACGCGACTCTACTACAAACACAACAACCACAAAATACTGATAATGAAATGTCTGTGCGATCAAGGCTCAATCAAACGGAGCCGATCGTATTGCATGTACTGAAAATGAAAATGTCTGTGCGCTCAAGGCTCAATCAAACGAAGCCGAGCGTATTGCATGTAATGAAAATGTAAAATGAACTGTGCGATCAAGGCTCAATCAAACGGAGCCGATCGTATGCGGGCACGCCAGGTTCAACCGCATAATAAAATGGGGAACAAGCTCAAACCTCATAAATGGGGAGCGGCGGCCTCGGCAATTGCATATACTGAAAATAATAAACAATAATTACTCTAACAGTCTACACATGGAACCTCTCATAACCGCCAGATAATGCTTCTGATCCTTTGACAAGAATACTTATATATAGGAAGTACCAGCGGCGTATCCACCGTATTCTCGTCAAAGTTTCATTGGCTTTATCCTTAAGTTATGTTTGGTTCTATGTGATAAAGAAAAACATAAAACTAAACGATAGGAGTTGAATCTGGATCTTCGGTGAAGAGGACTAGTTGAGTATCTTCGTTTAGGCCGTCATTATCTTCGACAGGATTGGCGTTGATATTGAAGACTCTTCCTCTTGCTGGTGGCCTAGCGGTTGGGTTTTCTTGGTTTACTTGGTTAACTGGGTTTGATTGGGCTTGAGCGTTGATGACGTTAACCAATTGAGGGCATGTGTTTCTAAAGTGGGTAGGGTCGCCACAATTGAAACAAGCTCGAACATATGGGAACACGGGGTAATGGGGTTGTTGATAGGTTTGGGCCATGTTTTGAGTAGGGGAAAAGGTTTGGTTTTGAAAGGTGCGACAAACCTTGCTCGAATGACCATAGCGTCCACAAGTTGTACATAGTCGACAAGGTAAGGTAAGAGGATGGTGGTAAAAAACAGTTGTTGCATTGAGGGTGAGGTCCAAGATATGGTTTCTTATTTGGGTAGGTTGAGTTGGGTGCCACTTGGGTGATTGGGATAGCTCGGATGGATATGGCGTGTGAAATTGGTTGATTCCGTTGGATAGCAGCGAAAAGTTGCCCGTCTCTTTTTCTCTTAGAAGTGGGTTGAGAAGGAGATTCGGTTTGGGTGGAGTCGGAGGTTTCAGTCGATTCTTTATCCTTCTTCTTCTCCTCCTTGAAGTCTTTGTTTCGGATTCGATTCTCGGTGAGCTCTGTTGCTAACTCCATTGCCGCTTCCAAAGTTGTAGGCGCGGTACTTATCACAGGGTCTTGAATCTTTGACGGAAGACCACGAATGTAGTGCTCGATCAAACGGTAGGGGGAGTGAACATGTTGGGAACCATTTGATGTAATTCGAGGAATCTTTTGTTGTATGTGGTGTGGTCTCCTTCCTTTTGCTTCAATGAGTAAAATTCATCTTCTAATTTCTTGATTTCGCTCCTTGGGCAAAATCGTCTGGTCATGATTTCCTTCAATTCGTTCCAAGTTAAGGTCATAGCATCTTCAACACCTCGTTTGGCCTTCTCTGTATTCCACAAAGTAAGTGCTATCCCATATAATCGACCGGTAGCATATCGCACTTTGCGATCATCGGGGCAATCGCAATTTAGAAAGGTGTTCTCCATTTCTTCAAACTAATGGAGGAGAGCGGTGACGCCTTCAGTCCCTTTGTATTTTGGAGGGTCGCATGATTTGAAATGCTTGTAGGTGCATTTAGTGGTATCTGGGGAAGAGTTGATAACTTTTTGGTTTGCTTGATTGACAGGATTATCGGTGAGTGCTTGTTGTACTTGGATTACAATGTTGGGTATTACGGCAGCCATTTGTTGAGCGATTAAGGCAGCCATGCGTTCGCGGGCTTTTCCTGTTCTCATCTTCCTACGGGCGTGGTTAGAAGACATCAACAAGGAATACATGTCAAAAGTATGAGTTGGATGTTTTTGGGTTCATGGATCGCACTAGGAATGATCATTCATAAAATAATTATAGAAAAAATAAATATACTACATCCATAGGATGTCTTGGGCTTTGCTCGCCATTAGGCCCTACATGCCGCCATACTTTACCTGTGTAATCATGTGGGCCCCCATGAATACCGGTTTTTCATATGGTTCGCACGGGTTTGCCAGGTTGCGTACACTAAAACCCGGAGAAAATCGAGAAATATGTATACAACGTGTGATATTCGGAATGTGTCCAGGTGTAGACACGGTGACACCTCAAAGTGGGGTTAGTTCGAACGACGTTTGGTGTGGCATGCTTTGGCCTAATAGGTCCTTCGTACTCTCATCGTTAGTCCCCAGGTAGGCAAACTGGTCCGTTATATTGGATTTATACGAATGCCAACCTAGACAGGACGTTCCGACTACCGGTACTTGTACCCTTCCAGTTACTACATGCCCGTCGCAGAACTTACTTTGATGAGATTTGAAAATTGCAACAAAATCTTTGAATAATGAGAGTATGAAAATAAATTGAATACATGAACATCGATATATGTATAATGAATATGTATATAAGTATGTATGGTTGACTGTAAGTATAAACAAATATGAAACAAATAAATATCACAAGTTTGTATGTAACCACCTAATCAATTAAAATTTAGGCAGACTATAGTATAGGCTCTAAGGGTCTAATAACCTATCCATATATCCCTATAGTCAAACCCCGACCCGCAGCGGAAAGGGTGATCGGGGCATGATTGGATTATCATCAAAGCTCATGACATTTATTATGCGTTTCATATTCATTAAATACAATTTAATGAAATTTACAATAAATATTACAACATGTTCTAACTATCAATCTAAGCTTCTTTGTTCTCTTCTAAGGTATTTCCTATGTTTTCCTTGCTTCAACCTGTTCACCTTGTATCATGTGTAAAAGGGCTTTTGGATCAACATAAAGTTGGCGAGTGAATCCTATGGAAAACATTTGAACAAGTTTATTTAATTGATTATGAAATATGTGCACAACCAAACATGAGTAAAAATAGATGTAAACTTATTCAACAATCATTAGATATTAAATAAAGCACACATGAACAATAATGGAACATTTAGAGGCACGCGTTGCTCTACTCGTCTCTCACGAGGAACTGATGGGCCTAATGAATGAATTGCATAAACATGATAATATGAATGACACAACTACAAACAATATAAACTCAATGATACACACATGAACAATAATGGATTGGTTTTGAGGCACGCGTTGTTCAACTCGTCTCCCACGAGAACTGATGGGCTTAATGAATGAATTTCATATAATTTGACAAAATGAAATAAGTAATCACAACAATATAAACAATCTAAGTTTAGATCACGATATGGTATGGCACAAGTTTAAATAAACGAGTTAATTAATTTGTGACACATGACACACCCCAAAACGTGTAATTAAAAAGGGGAGTTGTAAGATTCACTCACAGTGGGTGCGTTCGGTTGATGATGTTGAATGCACGCGAAGTGGTTTTAACCACGAGTGAAATTAACCTAGATAAATAGCATTATTGTTCGGTAAGTAAACGGATTTTATTAATCCATTTTAATAGGATTGTTGGGTGTATTTTTGTGAGTTTAAGGCTATTTTCTAACCTTAAAAAAAATGTTATTTTTAAGTATTTTTAATTGATTTTTAAATAAAATAAATAAATAAAAATAATAAAAAGAATTTGACTTTTTTGACCGTTGACTTTGACTTTGACCGTTGACCTTGACCTTGACCGGTTCGTATGCGAGAATAATTGTGCGCTGAGTGAGGCTCGAATCCGAGACCTCCCGTACGCGTGCACGCAGCTCTACCAACTGAGCTACGTGTCTAACCCGAAATATTTCTGTTTTTAATTATATTTATATGTTAATTAGATTAAACCGAAAATCATTTTATTTTTAAAAACGATTTAATTGATTCGGACCGGTGCGCTCCACAGGTCTCGAACCCGGGACCTGTGGGTTGTGCTAACACACAGTCCACCGCTGGACTGTGTGTTTAACATGTTATATAATCCAATTTTTATTATACTTAAACACAAACTAATCATTTTTATTTCTGACTTATTTAAAAAGGTAAATAATTGTCCGGGTCGATGCAGAAGACCGGACTCGAACTCGTGCGCTTTGATTAAACATACACACAGTCCACCACTGGACTGTGTGTCTAACTTGGTTATTATTCCGATTATTAATATACTTAACATATAACAGTGTGACTCCGGTTCGGTTAACAAAAAAAATCATTTTTATTAAGGCAGCGTGTGTGGAACAGGATTCGAACTCGAGACGTTAGTATGTTTAATGTGCACACAGTCCACCGCTGGACTGTGTGTCTAACCCGAGTTATAACTTGATTTTAATTATACTTATATGTTACAGGTACATCGTCTTCTTCGTCAGATTTTAACCAGAATCGGAAAATCCGACTGGTTCAAAGTTTTAATCGGTTTCTTTAGCGTTTTATGATTAATTACAGATGAGGTATAAATAAAAAGAAAGGAAATTGGGCGTGAAATATACCGACTGGCTTCCTCTGTTTTTCCGGCAAAACTCCGGCGACAGCAACAGGCTCCGGCGTCGGGTGTCCTGCAGCAGCGAGTCTCCAGAAAGCTTACAAAGTATGTGGGTGACTTCGGTATAAGCTTAGGGGGTTCAGTAAGGCTCAGGAATGAGGAACCCGGTTTTCCGGCGATTTGCAGGTGATTTCCGGCGAGTGAGTTTTCGCCGAGAAAGGGTGCGGTTTTGAGCGAAAAGGTTTGCAGAGGTTCGAGGGGGTATTTATAGGGCAAATTATCGATGAACTTGGTCTGATTTCCGACTTGATTCGTTGGTTTGAATTTCTCCGGCGGTTATAACTTGGTGTCGCGGACTCAGACGTCGGTTATAACTGATATGTAGTTAAAGTTTATGTTATAACGGAAAGAATCGTTAAGTTTCGCGAGATTGCCGGGATTTCCGACGACTGAACTTTGGGCGCCGGTTTTGAATTCGGAAAGTCATGATATGAATTAAATGATCCTAACATTTAATAAGGAACATCAGTGGCGCAGTGGTTTATGTGCTGAATGTTAAGTCTTTGCTGGCCGGTTACTGACCCGGGTTCGAAACCCGGCAGTGACAAATTATTTTTATTTTCTTATTTTTAACAGTTTTTCAAAAACTAATTATATATTCCCATATCATAATTAATTATGTATCGTTTAAAATTATTTTGGGCATTAAATTCGCAACGAAATTTTTAACTGACTGTTCGGTTAATAAACGGAGCGGGTTTGGTAAAATCCGTTTTTGACGGATGTTACATCTATTAGGTTCTATTCTGAGCCTACCGCGGGTTTTCGTCCCATATTGTGTTATGCTAGAGAGCGTTCAACTCTTGTGGTAACGTCTGTGGGAGAACGTCCAAGCCAAACTCTGAAGCAAGCGTAGACCTGTTAAGACAATATAGTCTGACCGAAGTGAGAGAACGGGGCTCTCTAATTTGAAGAATATGGTAGTCTAATACAAAAAGTCGTCATTCAAAAAAAGTTTGTTAAAAATGGAAAAAGGAAAATATTAATAAACAAGATGGCCTCGCTTTTTACTTTGCTTCAACTCTCCAAAATAATTAAACCGCCCATGCATATAGTTTAAGTATATACTAGATAGATGAGAAAGGATCAGGACTTTAATTGTAAGAAGAAATATTATAGTAATATTCTTTAATGTGAACACAATAAAAATATTTAAAGAAAAACATATAAAATTTCTTTTTTTCAATATTCTATTAAAATAATCGCTACTTTATCGTCACTAAAAATATTAATGACGATAAAGTCGCGTTTTTTATAAACAATATCAAAAAAATTGTACTTTTTAGATTTTTTTAGGTTTTTGGGAGTTTAGTTTTTAGTTTTTAGCAATTAGCTTGGGTTTGGGGGGTGTGGGTGGGAGGGGGGTTAGGTTTTTTTGGGGTTTTTTGGTGAGGTATAGTTTTTTTTAGGAGGGGGGTTAGGTTTTTGGGTCACTTGTCAAAATTATGGTCACTTGTTACTCTATGGTTCCTTCTTACACTTTTTATTTTAAAACCCCTTTGTATTAAAACTCAACCCCTAGATAAATAATAGCTTGGCAATGGTCAAGTACAATATATGATTATTCAAGAAAGAAAGTGTAAATATGTGTTTCCAGTTGAGTAATACTTATTATCTATTTTGGATTAGGTATTTTCAAAAAGCTCGCAACTCCTTCAAAGTTTGTTTGGAAAAAGCTCGACTTGAAATCAACTTGGTTTTAAGCAAGCGAGCCGGCACAGATCAGTTTGTAAACAAGTTAAGCCCAAGCCAAGGTAGGTTTAGTTCGTGGCTTGCGCGTTAGTTGGCTCGTTCGCTTGATCCATTAAAATTCCAATGTATTTTTAACCAAGTATAAAACTTAAAATTCCAATATATTTTTAAGCAATGGTTTCTAATATATTTTTAAGAAGATGTCCTGAATAAATAAGTTGTGTTCAATGGATTATGATATTTTTTAAACTCAGGATTATATGTCAGAATTCTATACTAAGTTTCAAATAATGAATAAGTGGGGTTTTTTTTCAAGCATGATAAGAGAAGTTAGTTAACCTACATAAATAAACATTTATTCCATCACTTCAAATAAACTAAATTTCAAGATATTAAAACCATTTAGTTATTCCAGGAAAATAAAGTTAATATATGCCAACCAAACTATAATGTTGCTTCAAAACGTGTTTAAAACTTTGTAGGCTTGACTAGTTGTCAAACAAGCCAAAGCCACAAAACTTATACCTTCTAGAGCCAAAGGTTGGCAGCCGAAAACCCTAGCTACATTATACCTTCCAAATGGCTACATCAATCATTTCACAAACCGAACAAAAGTCATGATAAGAAAGAGCTAGTATAAATATATGTTAAATAATCAAAGTAAACATATGTTACTTCTAATAAGTTACTAAAAATAGCTAGAGGAATCCATTGCCAACCCCATAAAAGAAAGCCAAGTGACATCTCAATTATTAGACTCTAAAACCACATATTTGAGAACTTGATTCCATGTCAGGCACCTTCCCATCCTCCACAAACTCGTATAAATGTGTTCGGAATTCAACATAACTTCATTGAACCCATCAACCAACAGTATGCAACTAAAAGCCCATTTGGCGTCAGCAGTCCACGGTTCGACTTCAATTGTACATCGACAGCACCACTATCGCGCTTCCATGAAGAAAAAACTAAAAGAAATGACACACAAGGTACTTGATAAGCCTTCTTATCCTCGCATTGGTAATGGCTTTCAGAGACTTCCAAGCCTCCCACAAGAAATTGTTAAAGAGCCACGAGCTACAATAACCGAAAGCACATGTCTAGTTTCTCCCTAATCGAAGATGATATAGATGTGAACGTTGATGAAGAAGCTACGGATTTTATTGAGTCGCTGCACAAAAAGTTTGAAATTTAGAAAAGAAATATCTATGATGGGAGGCTAACCGTAATATGCATTGTCCACGCCTTATACCTCTTGTGTTTGTCCTTGTATTTGTATGCTGAACAACCTCAGCTATAAAAAAATGATCATATCAAATGTAACTTTTTGATATTTTGATATGGTATAGATTAAACAGTTTCAACTTCTTTTATAATCGTATATACATTGTGCTTTCTAAAATCATTGAGATTTGGCTCGGTATAATTGTGTCTAACAAAATTATTTTAATGTGCTTGCAACATAGAATTGAGGCAGGTCCCCACCTAGTGTAACCGTACGGAGTGCGGTCTCACCGCGTGATAAAAAAATAAATTTAGTTGTGTATATATGTTAAAATCCCGACTTTCCCCTGTGAAATTTCGACACCGACCCCTAGAATTTTGAGAAAGCCCGGTTGACCCCATGAATTTCAAGACGGACCCTAATATAAATAAAATTACAAATTTACATAATACTCTATATAAATTATAAGAGTTCTACAGTAAAAATAAAAGTATATTTTATTATTTATTTTCTTTACTTTAATACATTTTATATTATTATTTGTTTTTCTTTACTTTCATACATTCTAAACTAAATAATTATTTATTTTCCATTTTTTTACTTTTGATTTTTATTTATAATATAATTATATTATAAATAATTTTATTTGTTATTTTGTTAATATAACATTTTATTGCTATAATTTTGTTTTCGTTTGTAATTTTATTCGAACATGTTAAATATATGTTAATTTTTTTTATTGGAAGGAACGAAACAGTACCATATTCGTTTTTATGTTTTCTTAACATGGAGCCAAAAAGTTTATTGAAAATTAAGATGTATAATATTTTTTTGTACCCGGTACAGTAATTTTTTCTTTACCGAGAGGAACTAAACTAATACCCTTTGAACATCGTTTTTATGTTTTCTAAACATGGAGGCAAAAGTTCATTGAAAATTAAGTTGTATTCATAATATAGTATTTATTTGGTACCAGATACACTAACGGAACCGTGAGAAGCCGTCGCATTGTGTGGAAAGTTGTTACCCGCCGCATCACGCGCGCTTATTTTTACCTCTAGTTTATAAAATATTTACAACATTTAAAAAGTCCACAATTTCAATTTAGTCTTAAGTAAACAAAATAAGGTGTTGTTTGTTTTTTAAGAGGTAAAATTTATGCAGTCTATGGACCACATCTGTAGATATCTGTAGAAGAAGAGGTGGACCAAACCTCTGCAATCTGCAAGAAGAAGGGTGTTTGTTTTTTAACGTAGGTAGACTTCTAAAATAAATTGGTGGTGGTGTACAGACGATGGTCATGGGTGGTTGTGGTGGCGCTGGACGGTGGTGATGGGTGGTGGACATGGACAGTGGGTGGTACTGGTGGTAGACGATGGTGGTGGTGATGGACGGTGGTGGTGTTTAACCCTCTGCAGACCTTGGAAGATTTTAGAAGTGTTTGGGCCAAGTCTGTACCAAGAAGAGCTCGTGCAGACGTTTGTACATGAATCGTCATTGGAAAAAACAAAGAGTCTGCATATGACAATGTTTGCACGTGGTCTGCGCGGCGCAGACAAAAGAGCTTGCGCATATATTTTTTAGAAAAACAAACACCACCTAAGTCTTTTGAGCCCATTTGTTATAGGAATAAGTGGTTCGTTTTTAACCTCAACAGAATAACCAAAGGGCGGCAATCGATCCGACACCCCAACTGAAATTGTTTCTGTCGACGAAAAATTTCCTCTAGCCATTCGCCGGCACTCGGTCGTCGGTCGGTCACGGACTCCCGGTATGAATGCTTCAATACATTCTAGATATGTGAATCAAAGAGTTTGAGAACCATTTTAATGAGTTAGCCTCCAACTTAGTTCTTTGTATGAGTACTTGTGATAATTTTGGTGGATTTTGTATTCCATAAATACTAGGATTCGCCGAGATGTAACCATGTGTTTCGATGAAAGTGATAAAAGAAGACTTCCAGTCGAACTCGTGGCCTATAATAATAATTTGAAAGTGGATGCACGATTTACCAACTTGAATGGTTTATCAAGTCTAGCATAATTAATGGCTGAAAGAAAGAAACATCATTCATTTACATTATCGTTTATTGAAGCTAGCTCCCATGTTACCCGTGGCAACCGTTGAAAGATGTTTTTCGACAATGAACTATGTAAAGTCCTACTTGCGTAGTCGAATAGGTGATGAGAAATTGAACGATAGTTGTATTTGTTATAATGAGAAAGACTTGCTTAGGAATCTCTCGCTAGATGATGTTACGAGTAAATCTCTAAATGAAAACCCGAGAAAACACTTTAAAATCTATATTGTCTTTTTATTATGTGATGACATTTGACGTACTTTTTTTGTTGATTATATAAAATTTAGCTTAATTATCTTTTTTACATGAGTCCACCCAAACCATACAATTATTACACATCGATAGTCAATCGACCCCAAAAATTCGGACCCATATGAAAAAATATTCATGGTCCGCCGCTAAATCGAGGGGATGTTAATATACAATTCAATGTTGCAAAATTTATATATGTGGGCTGTTGGAGGTGCAGTAGAATTCAGATGTTTGTTAGTTGTTTAGGGTTTATGCGAGAGGTTATAAGTTTGATATGTATTTTGTTTTTTATTTCACTTTGTAAAGATTTTCTAATAACAAATCTGTATTCCAACAATTCTCGTTACACAGTGAAGGTTTTCTCCACATGGTGTATTGGATTATGGATATATGGAGGTTTTGGTGTATACCTTGATCCTTGATCCCCAGTTAGATGATTCTCATTAGAGATGTTGTGGGATTTAGATTTTCACAATCGATCAGTTTTAGCTACAAATTGGAAAGGATGGTTTGGTTAACCGCCGGTCTTGGGCATGAGTGGATTAAATGTAAGTTTTATAGAAAAATGTATAGTTATGAATGAATATACATGTCTAATATGAAAACAACGTATTATAAATCATTATATAACGTATGAACCATCACAACATTTCAGTTAGTGCTTATAATTGTCGACAATTGGACACTTATTTAAGTGGAAAGTTCTTCGCTAGAAAACCCATCAATGGTAACTTAATTACCACTTTGGTTGTAGTTGTTGCTAACAATAAACAACTCAGTTACCATTAATGGTAACCATTTGTCACTAATAGACCAAAATGCGACTAATAGTAGTGACTTATTCCTGATGATTACCATTGATAATTACGCACAACTGGTTATCAGTTACCATGCAATGTTAAAACTTGGTGAGCACGGACCGTGTTGAAGTACCAACACGTTCCTCCTAGAGCTGGCTGAAGTGAAAGGGGGTTGTAGGAGGACCTTGTTGAGCTGTCTAAAACGGTTTTCCTAGAGCTGAAGTTTGCAGTTTCTTTAATTCTTCCATCTTTTTCTCCAGACTTCTATTTTAAGCTCGAATTCCAACCCGCAACATTCAAGCTCTCACCGAACACTGCAACTTCACAAAATAATCAAATAAGTATCAATTTATCAAGATTTATAATTAAAAACTAACAAAAGTGGAAGGATAATTGAGGTAAAAATATATGACTTTTCAAGTATATCACTTCGTCTCATGAGCTCTCTGAATAGCAACTAGATTACAACGCAAAGGGGCCAATGGGGTGGAAATCCAAAGGAGGCTCGGACTTTACTATAAGACTACAAAGCTAGAGCTTCATTCGGCCACATATGATCAGCAACAAAATGAGGAGGAATGATACGGTGCAACTAGAAATACCAAAAGCTAATGTATTTGTTTAGAGAGCACTTATGGGGAGAATTCCAACTATAGTGGAGGTGCAAAAAAGGGGGGATTACTGTTGGGAACCATGAATGTCCAAGGTGCGGTTTTTCAGAAGAAACGACACACTTCTTATTAGTTACATGTCTCGCAGGTGGTCAGTGGGCACTAGGTGGAGGTATCGACATTAGCTTCATGCTTAACAGTTAAAGAGATTAGGGACACAGTTAATACTTTAGTGTGCTCGGATAAGAGGAAGAAGGTCAAGTCCCAATCGACAGTCAAACTGAATAGAAAGGATGAAGAAAAGAATTTAAATGAATAACTCTCAATCTTATTAATCAGAAAATAACTCAAAACTGATTACAGACTCTTAAACCATAACTCAGTTTCTTTCTAGTCTTGTCTCTCTTAATAATTTCTAACCCTACCTTGGTTTATATAGGTAACCCTAACTTGGTGACCAAGACATTACCAAACATAATTATAACATAATTAGGAAACTTAACCAACTATGACCAACTTGTCAACATTGATCCCTCAAGTTCACCTACTTGTGACATGAAGTCCTTTGTCACCCTTTCCCATCACCGACTTGTGATGATTCGGGAATTACTGCCAACAGAAGGCAGGCAGTACTAAGTTTGACAATAATGGCACTTTAGGCAATATGGGGAGTAGGAACATAAAAGTATTTAATGGAATATATGATCCCAACCACAAAATTCTTGACGAGATTAAGGAAACAACGATGAGGCATAGAGCGAGATTGAAGAGTTTGACCCTAGATAGGTGGATCAAATTTGATGTAAACTTCTTTTAAAGTTTCCACTATGTAATCTTTTGGCTTCTACCATCTTGCCAGTTCACCTTCTTGTTGATAATAAAGTGTTTCCTGGTCTGTTATAAAAAGGAACTTGTAGCCTGGTTGAAGGGGTATGGTCCCAAAAACCTTGCGCCAATCAAGGAAACCATACCCATTAATAACTTTTAAGAAAACTGCGCACAGACTTCTTTCCAAAATAAGATTTACTATAACTCTGCGCCAAGTATTCAAGAGAGGAAAGCGTCATTTAACTACCTTGCGCAGGCTCGCGCAAGGTTCAAAGTTAATCTTGAACATTCTTGTTGATAATGCTTCATTTAACTACCTTGCGCGGCTCACGCAAGGTTCAAAGTTAATCTTGAACATTCTTGTCTGACAATGCTTCATTTAACTACCTTGCCTGGCTCGCGCAAGGTTCAAAGTAATCTGAACATCTTGTCTGATAAGCTCATTACTACCTTGTGCGGGCTCGCGCAAGGTTCAAATTTAAACTGAACATTCTTGTTTGATAATGCTTCATTTAACTACCTTGCGCGTGCTCGCGCAAGGTTCAAAGTTAACCTTGAACATTCTTGTTTGATAATGCTTCATTTAACTACCTTGCGCGTGCTCGCACAAGGTTCAAAGTTAACCTTGAACATTCTTGTTTGATAGTGCTCCATGCACAAACCTTGCGCAGATATTTATATCAAAGCAAGCATCCACCAAACGTTGCGCTAAGCAGCAAGGAGAAGAAGGAAGATTAGTTAACTAACTTGCCTTCTCGCGCAAGGAAACTGTAAATCCTGAGAAACTTTCCCTTAGAAAATCCTTGACTTGGTGCAAAAGTAAAGGGAATCTTTTCTGTTATAACAGAATGTTCACGTGGCGAATAATAGATGGGTAACAGCTGTGAAACCTTCTAGAAGCCATTAACACCCAATCGTGCAAGCATCTTTTCGGTTATAACCAATTGTCACATGGCAGCATCTGGACGGCTGAGGAAGATCACGGTGATAGCATGCTCACATTTATAAGATGTAGTGATCTCATGTTGACACGTGGCGCCTCCCTAACCGCTGATGAACTCACGATCGTGTGCACTAACAGATTGCCAACAAACGTTAACGGAATAACAAAAGATTCCGTTAAAGTTAACAATCTCTCTTTTTGGAGCCAAACACCGGATATAAATAAGTAACTTGGAGTTCAAGGAAATGTATTCACTCTCAACTACTCTCTCACTTACAATACTTACTTCCGACTACCTGTACTTATTCTCACGCCGGATGGGTGGTCACGGAGAGAACCCCCTTCTCCCCGAGGCGAGCTAACGGTGTTCTGTTTTGCAGGATCAGCCGGAATATTGTTCTATTCATCATCCATCATGAAACCAAACGGAGGGTTAACCCTTTTATGCAGAGCCCATTCCATAGACCTACTTTGACTCTGGTCTAGTTGATCTTGGTTTCTTCATTGGCGCCCACCGATTTCGGTTCTCTCACCTTTCGTTTCGTTTCACTTAGATCTGCAGCGTCATGGCTGACGGATCATCTTTTCAAGGTCCTCGATCAGGGATTCGACGCGTTGTTTCGGACCTCAGGTCGACGGACAAATAATTGAGGATTCTTCCGGCGAAGCTAATGCTCAGTATGATCCTAATCATACGAGTATTCCTGTAACCGGCGGCTCCTCATGTTGATGTTACGTCGATTTTACCACCTGGAGAGACTCCATTATCGTGGTTAATCAAATCTCAAGCAACTCTAAATGCTATGTATGCTCAGTTATGTGCCCAAACCGGAACTCCAGCTTTTCAAGCTCCGGTTAGCGCTCCTCGGTCGTGCTTCGCCGGCACCTCGAGTTTTGAGTTTTAATACTCAAGGTCATGCTCGTTCCCCTTTGCGCATGCCTAAGATGGAACAGAAAGCATTCTAAAACCAGGAATGATCCTGTTCATTCTGGTAATAGAAGGCGAGAAGACAACGTTCAGTGTCGCGCATCTGTCCACTCTCGTTTGGGCCCGCGATCTTCGCAGAAACGGGACACCCAACACGATGAGCTCGATAGAACCTATGAGGAAGGGGATAGTGCAAGTATTTTTAATCGAATATCTGCAGATCATGCCAGTTACAGGCCAAAAGTACGCGCAGTATACAATCCAGAAGCTGAGCATAATTATAATTTGATGTATCGCCCAACCGAAGCAGCTGAACAATCAAAGTTTACTAGAGAGATTAGCACTGGCTCCGTTGGAGCGAGCGAAATTACCATCCAACTTGGAAAGTGTAACGGTTTGACCGATCCGATGATCACATGCGCCTCTTTACCGGTGCAGGGTTACTTAGGTGCTGGACACTGCCAATGTGGTGTCACTTATTTGTACAAACCCTTACTGGCGCTGCGCGTCTTTGGTTTGATAATTTGCCGGCAGGTAAACTTTCCTCTTGGAATGACTTAAAAGAAAATTTTCTTACACACTTTAGTCAGCAACGGCGATACGTGCGCGACTCCTCAGATGTAATGAACATCTGGCGGAGGGACGATGAAAGCCTCGAAGATTTTATAACACGTTACAATAAAGAGGTGTTGGAGATTGGAGATGTCCATGAAGACCTTATACGCGCGCAGTTCAAGTATGCGGTAAGGTGCGACGAAATGATTAAAGTGTTGTCCGGTACGACTGGCCTTCCAAAAAACTTGGATAAACTCATGACGCAGCCAAGGTTTATGCCCAGACTGAGCGCAACTTAAGTTCTAACCGGCCACCTCTGCCTCAGAATCGTCCGCAAGACTTGAGTAGAGGTAGTCGCAAGTATAAAAGAAACTGGAAAGAGTCAATCAGAATTCGTATTCTCCGTATTCACCAATTGATGCGCGAGCAACAATCAACAAGATAACAACTCAAAAAGCAATTAAACAAGAGAATAGGGAACGTCAGTGGACTCCCTTAACGAAGTCGCCGGCTGAGGTTCTTAGTACTGAGAATTATCATTTAAACAGCCATAACCAATGAAAAACAAAAAAGGGCAAGACCCAAATTTGTTCTGTGACTATCATAGAGACGCCGGTCACACAACAGATAATTGCATCAGTCTGCGCACGGAGATTGATAAAGCGTTAAAGAGTGGGAAGCTTACATATCTAGTCCAAAATGTGCGCAAAGAGATTAAACAGATTACGCGCGAGAACGAAGGGCCTAGTAACAAGAAAATGAAACAGCACGTTTCCATGATTCAAGGTGGATCATCGCGCAAGCGTAGCCTTCAACATTTTCAAAACAACACTTGGCGCGAACAGCAAGTCATTTTTCCTATTGTTCCAGGAGGTCCTCAAGAAGACCGGCCAGTAGTTATCATTGGTATCTTTGGGCACTACCAAACAGATTATATTTTATAGATCCGGGTAGTTCCATAGATATCATGTATGAGCAGTGCTTCAAACAACTAGATCCTGAGGATAAGGCATGCTTGGAGCCAGTTGATTTTCCATTAACTGGGTTCTGCAATGAGGTTGTCTTTGTCTAGGACAAATCCTCTTTCCTGTTACTTTATCTGATGGGAGGTGCTCTCGAACGAGTAACGTCAACTTCATGGTGATGCCGGCAAATTCCCGTCACGATGTACTATTGGGACGCCGCGCGCAACGTGATTTTAGTATAATAACCTCCGCTCGCATGCTGCTTGTGGTTTTCCGACACCAAATGGCGTAGCTATACTTTATGCACGGAAAGAAATTATGTCAATTGAGGAACAAGTTATGAAGGCTGGCAAGACGTTGCCAAGCAATGAACCAGAAAAGTGGGTACTCAACAATAAGTACCCTAAGCAGACAATCTTATTAGGACCTGCAGTCAGTATTGAAATTCGCGCAAAGCTTAAATTACTGTTGTTTTGCAACAAAGACATTTTCGCCTGGACACCTGCCGACATGGTTGGTGTCCCGCGCGACGTTGCGGAACATTGCCTGAATGTATTTCCATCAGCAGAGCCAGTTGTGCAGAAAAAGCGCAGCCTCGGGTCAGAAAAGACAGCGGCAATGAACGAACAAGTCACCGAGTTATAAATGCTGGTATTCTGCGCGAAGTCAAATACCAGACCTGGGTGGCAAACCCAGTCATGGTAAAGAAACATAATGGCGGATGGGGATGTGCATATATTTTAAAGATCTAAACAAGGCGTGTCCAAAAGATTACTTCCTGAGATTGACAAAAAGGTTGACTCATTAGCTTCCTTTCGCTGGAAATGTTTTCTAGATTGTTATAAAGGTTATCATCAAGTCTTGATGAAAAAAGAAGACGAAGATAAAACCGTTCTTCGCACGGAGAATGGCATTTTTTGTTATACAAAGATGCCTTTTGGTCTCCGCAATGCGGGAGCTACTTATCAAAGATTGATGGATACAGTGTTTGGAGATGACATTGGGAAACTGTGGAAGTCTATATTGATGATTTGGTCATTATGAGTAATTCAGAAGACACTATGCTAGACAACATCCAAAGAAATTTTGATTCTCTGCGCGAGGTAAATCTAAAGTTAAATCCCAGCAAATGCTCCTTCGGCATGGAGGAGGGCAAATTTTTGGGTTTCATCGTCCCAAAGACGGTTTCAAAGTTAATCCTGAAAAGGTCGATGCAATACAAAAAATGTCTTCTCCTACTACCATAAAAGAGATGCAACGTTTGGCTGGAAGGTTAGCTGCGCTAAACCGCTTCCTCGCCAATCATGCTGCAAAATCTTATCCATTCATTCGAACCTTACGCAATTGTGCAAAGAGCAAAGAGTTTGCATGGACTCCTGAAGCTGATCAAGCTTTCCAACAGATGAAAGATTGTTTAGTTCAACTTCCCACACTTACTGCTCCTCGAGAAAAAGAACCCATGGTCTTATATCTTGCTGCATCTGAGGTAGCAGTAGGTGCTGTCTTATTGGTAGAACGCGAAGGGGTCCAGTCTCCAATTTATTATATCAGAAAGATGTTGAACGATCCAGAGACAATTCCATCATGGAAAAATTAGTTTTAGAATTGGTCCATGCTTCGCGCAGGCTGCGAAGATACTTTTCTGGACATGTTATTACAGTTTTAACAAACTTTCACATTGGCCAAGTCCTGGCCAAACCAGACGTTTCTGGACGACTTGCGAAATGGGCAATAGAATTGGGAGGATATAACATCTGTTATAAACCTAGACCAGCTATCAAAGGCCAAGTTTTGGCAGATTTCGCTGAAATTCCTGCCGATAAGCTTGAAGAATGCCAAGCAACCAAAACCCAGTCCCAGTCATCGACAACAGAGCCTGGACATTGTTTACAGATGTCGCATCAAAAAGTGATGGGGTTGGAGCAGGTCTTCGATTAATGAGTCCAGAGGGAGCAGAATTCACATACGCAATTCGGTTGGATTTTAAAAGCACCAAAAACGAGGCCGAATATGAAGCTTTCCTAGCAGGCTTACGCCTCGCTATCAAAATGGTCCCCACAAATTTAGAAGCCCATGTTGATTCATTATTAGTTGCTGAGCAAGTAGTTGGAACGTACGATGCAAAGGGAGATATCATGGCTCTATACTTGGCGCATGCTAAGGCTCTTATAGCACAGTTCCAATAATTTAAAATCATACACTTCAAGCGAAGCGAAAACAAACATGCTGACGCTCTAAGTAAACTTGCTGCAACTAGTTTCAAGCATTTGGCAAAAGAAGTTCGCATCGAGGTTTTAAGTAATCCATCTGTTCCTCTCAGGCAAGTGACAATGGTCGAAGTAGGAGATCCATCATGGATGTCTCCAATAATGATGTATCTGTTGCATGGTTCTTTACCAGAAGATAGAGCGCAAGCATGAAAGTTACGATGCAAAGCCCTCAATTATGAAATGATTGACGGTATTCTGTACTGACGCTCTTACATGGGTCCTTCGCTCCGCTGTGTTGACAAACATGACGCGCAATACCTGATCAGGGAGATTCATGAGGGACTATGTGGCATACATTCTGGGCCGCGCATGATCGTAGCCAAAGTAAAAAGCGCAGGGTATTATTGGCCCGGAATGTACGTTGACGCGGTAGAGATCTTGCGCAAGTGCATGTCCTGCCAAAGGCATGCCCCTAAAACGTTGCGCCCAAAGAATCCTTTAGTACCCGTCATAACAGCTTGGCCATTTCAACAATGGGCCATTGATTTAGTGGACCATTTCCAGATGCGCCCGGCGCAGTAAAGTTTATCATCGTTGCGGTCGATTACTTCACCAAATGGATTGAAGCCAAGCCTTTAGCTTATACTACAGCGATGGTAATTCGCAAATTCGTCTGGGAATACATTATTTGCCGTTTTGGTCTTCCCATGCGCATTATTACAGACAACGGTCCAAATTTAATGGCTGAAGAGTTGCAAACATGGATGACCGAAATGGGAATCCAACATGTTTTCGCTTCTGTTGCACACCCACAAGCAAATGGTCAAGTTGAAAGCATAAACAAACAGTTGGTCGACGGTATCAAGGCCCGCATTGGCACGGCACGGCGGGGGTGGGTTGACGAATTGCCTAGCATCTTGTGGGCACACCGAACTATGCCCAAGACTAGCACTGGAGAAACCCCATTTAGCCTTGTATACGGCACGGAAGTTGTGATTCATGACGAAATCGGGTTACCATCTCCAAGAATGCTAGCTTTGGAAAAACAAGATAACGAAGAACAACGGCGCATCGACCTAGACTTATTGGAAGAGCGCCGAGAAAATGCAGTGATTCGCGAAGCTAAATACAAGTCCCAGCTTGAAAAGTATTACAACAAAAGGGTGCGCATTTGTTCTTTTTTACCTGGTGATTTTGTTCTTCGCGATAATGAAGAGTCGAATGCCGAAAAACCGGGGAAGTTAGCCCCGCGATGGGAAGGTCCATACGTGATAAATGAAGTATTGGGAAAAGGCGCGTACACTCTGAAGCGTATGGACGGATCCAGCGTTCCTCGAACCTGGAACGCCCAGCAACTGCGCCGATGTTATATGTAATCTTAGTCCTCTAAGCAACTTCTGAGCGTTGCGTAACGAGACTGCTTACTTTATTTTGTTATGTAATCTTAGTGGCAGTCATAGCCTTGCGCTTTGTCAGTATGAATAAAATACTTTGCCACTACTTACAGTCTTATATATGTTCATTTACAAATGCATGCAATTCCTTTGGATAAACAAAAACACAAAACTCATGAGCCACAAGTTAATTTAATACTTACGCTCACACATGAGAAAAGGAATTGTTCATTTGTCTATCCTACACAAGTAATTGGTTCCATGCAAACATTGTAAAACTGAAATATATTATATTCACAATACTTGTGCAGAAGCGCAACGTTACAAGTTATCATACAGTAAAAATTACAAATTTCCTATTCTATGGACTTGGTTCCCGCCTGCTTCTCTGCTGAAGAAAAGATCTCCTTTAGCTTATCAACAAAGTCGTCTTGCTACAGCGCGGCATCCACAAGGTCCATAATCGGAATTTGCAATTGATCATATTTTTCCTTGGCAGCAGAATAAATGGCGGCAGTATTTAGCCCATGCGTGGCAGCATGGCTGGTATCCCATTCAGTTTTCAGCGCATGGGCCACGTGCAAAGTACATTCTCTATAGCCCTCGGCATGCCCGTCATTGCGCGCCGCCATCATTAATTCTACCACTCTCTCATCCAACTCCGTAGAGTTAAGGGTGGCATTTGCGATCTGAACACAAACACATCAGTATATGATACGACAATCAAACCAAACATGTGTAAAGAAAAGTGAATATTACCTCCACAATCTCGTACTCCCGCAACCAGGTAAGCTGGTTCATGAAGGATTCGGTCAAGCTTTCTGCAGTAGCGCGAGCGACCTCCGTGTCGTTAAGTTTTTGTTTGTAACATCCGTCAAAAACCGGATTTACCAAACCCGCTTCGTTTATTAACCGAACAACCAGTTAAAAATTTCGTTGCATATTTAATGCTCAAATTAATTTTAAACGATACATAATTAATAAGTATATTAGAATATAAAATTTATATTTGAAAATGTGTTAAAAATAGTGAAATAAAAATAAAATGCTGAAGCCGGGTTTCGAACCCGGGTCAGCCGAGAATCATTCAAAGCCTTAACTCACATCCATCCAACCACTCCGCCACTTGTGTTGTTTGTTAACATATTGAAACAATTAATACATAAAATAAATCTGGAAATCAAACCCAGTTACACAGCGCGCCCAAATCCGCTCACGCCGGAAATCCCGACAAATTCGTCAAACATTGCCGTTTCTTTTGGTCATAACGTTTACATTTACAGCAATATCGGTTATAACCGAAAAACTTAATCAATTTCATTCATGACCAAAAATTTCTATTCGAAACCGAAAATACAATTCAAATCCGGGATTATACTTTGTTCATCAGTTGAGCTCACGAATCTATCCAACTTACACTCTCCATTTTTGCTCAGAAAACTTCGCCGCAAGTCGCCGGATTTCTCTGTAAATTAACCGGAAATTATCGCCGGAAAACCGAGTTCATTCCATCCCGTCTGCTTACCCAAACATAAGATCTTGGAGCTCATATTGACATCACCCCCACTCACCTTAAACCTCTGAAGAATCTCTGCCGCAAGAAATTTCACTCGCCGGAATTCTCTGCAAGTCGCCGGAAAACCGAGACTTTCATCTACACGGTAAATACCTCGACTTTTCTGTTTCATTCCATTATTAGACAAATTCTAACATCAATCCCTCACCCAGAATCTATTCAAGACGACGTTGCCGGATTTTCTGTTTTCACCGGAAAACTTCTGGAATTTTCGGAAACTCGCTGTTAACCGGTATGATCATTCAAACCTACAGATAATCATTACTCAGTAGTTCAATTTCACATCTAATCCCTCCAAACTGTTAATTGATCCTAACATCCGAAGGTCACCAAAACAGAGCCGACGAATCGTTGCCGGATTTCTGAAGAGGACAATCTGTTCGGTACTTTCTTTCCCCAAATCCTTCTGTTCAATACTTTTCACTTGTTCATATTATTCGTTAACCGAATTAAACAATTGTCTGTGTTTTGGACGAAGAAGACGAAGTCGTGAATGTTATAAGATTAATTAAAATCGGTATTATAAACGAGTTAGACACACAGTCCAGCGGTGGACTGTGTGCCAAACTAAACCACAGGTCCCGGGTTCGAGACTTGTGGAGAGCACTGAGTCGATACATTAAATCCTTTTTAAAATAAATGATTTTCGGATTAACTTAATTAGTGTATAAATATAATTAAAAACAGAAATATTTCGGGTTAGACACGTAGCTCAGTTGGTAGAGTTGCGTGCACGCGTACGGGAGGTCTCGGGTTCGAGTCCTGCCCGACGCATACATACACACAATAGAACCGGTCAAACAGTCAACAGTCACAGTCAAACAGTCAACGATTATGGTCAATGGTCAAAAGTCAACATTTTTTTATTATTTTTATTTATTTATTTAAATTAAAAATCAATTAAAAATACTTAAAAATAACATTTCTAAAGTTAGAAAATAGCCTTAAACTCACAAAAATATATCCAAAAATCCTACTAAAATTGATTAATAAAATCCGTTTATTTACCTTACTTTTTCGTTATTAATTAGGTTAGTTTTTCCTCGTCGATCAATCCTCTAAACTCGTGCGCATTCAACATCATCAACCGTACGCACCCAATGTGAGTGAATCTTACAACTCCCCTTTTTAATTACACGTTTTGGGGTGTATCATGTGTCTCTTAAACTAATTCGTTTAATTCAAACTCGTGCTATACCATACTATGATCTAAACTTAGAATGTAAATATTGTTTGTAGTTATGTATTACATATTGTCAAGTTGTATGCAAATTATTTGTTAGGCCCATCAGTTCCTCGTGGGAGACGAGTTGAACAACGCGTGCCTTAAAACTCATTCATTAGGCCCATCAGTTCGTAGAACAACACGTGCCTCAAAACTCATTCATTAGGCCCATCAGTTCCTCGTGGGAGACGAGTTGAACAACGCGTGCCTTAAAACAATCTATTATTGTATGTGTGTGCATTATTTAATATTAAGTGTTTTGTGAATAAGTTTACATCTACATTTACTCATATGTGGTTATGCACTTTATTTTATAATCAATTCAATAAACTTGTTTAAATGTTTTTCATAGGATTCACTCGCCAACTTTTTGTTGATCCAAAAACCATTTTTACACATGATACAGGTGAACAGGATGAAGCAAGGAAAACATAGGAAATGCCTTAGAAGAAAATAATGAAGTCTAGAAAGATGTGTAGAACATGTTGTAATTATGATTGTATGATTCCCTTTAAATTGTAATAATAAATATGAAACGTTATAATAAATGTCATGAGCTTTGATGAAAACCCAATCATGCCCCGATCACCTTTTCCGCTGCGGGTCGGGGTGTGACATTGTTCGCCTTCAGTCAAACGGCGGATCAACTCGGCTTTCTCTGTTCGGTGCAGTTGACATCTTTTTTCAAACTATCAACCTCAGCTTGCAGCCGCTCCTGGTCAAAAAGCATAGCAGTTAGATCATCAATTTCTTTATTCTTAAGAAGGAGAGTCATTTTGGTTGATACCTCGTTTTGCTTGCTTCTTTCTCTGTGTGAGCGCGCTTCTTCTGCTGCCGCAACTGCATCAGCTTTCTCTTTTTTGAGTTTCTCAATCTCGTTGCGCAGAGAAACTTTTTCTTTATTGTCACGCTCGCAAGCCTCCACAAAGCGCTTGCGCTCGTCCGCATATTTTGCAGCAGACGCCTCACACTTGCGCTTCCAAGACAGCGCAGCCCATTCTTCAGTCTTCTTCTCTTCCTCAAACTGGGCCTTTTCCGCCTCAAAATCGACGAGCATTTTCAACGTCTTCTCCTTCTCAAGTTTGGCCTTTGCCTTCTCAAGCACAACCTCATCCCACTCTTTGTTCATGCTGCGCCATTCGGGAACAATCCTGTTTATAGTAGAAGAGGCAAGGGCAGACTCTTGCAAATATGACTCATAGGTAGCCTCGTGGTCTTTTTCTTCCTGGCGCTTCACCTCCGCTGGCGGGAAGATGCCTTTATACCACTCCCGGCAGGAGTGCCAATCAATGAAAACATCACCCTGCTTAACTTTCCACACGGTCTGATGAATCGCAGAGGCTCGCCTCTCAGAATAAGAGCGATAATAATAGTCCCCGGGCGTCTCCTCTGGGCGAATAGGCGACTCCTCTGAATCCTTAACAAACACAAAGTCTTCGCTTTGTGTTGAAGGTCCGGCTCCCTTCGATATCAACTTTGACGGTTCCCCAACATCTGTAGCCGTATCTTTAACCTGCTCGCCAACAGGATTCTCAGTATCAAATTTTTGGGCTCTTCTTCTGGAGCCACTTTCTCAACATGTTCCGGGACGGTGGGGTCGGCTTCAGGAGCAGGAGTCTCTTGCCCTGCATCTCCCTCAACATTCTCAGGCCTACGCGGTGATGGTATAGCAGATGAGGTGGCCGGCGCAGCCTTCACCATTTTCTCTACAAAGCATATCAACAATTACCAAGTATAAGATTCTGCGCAACTTTTATGACAGAAATGCGCAACAAGCTAAACGTACCAGGTGAGAACTTCTTTGCAAAGGCATCCGGATTGCCCTTCTTACCAATGCGCGGGCGTGCAACTTTAGTCGGCGCAGGAGTTTTAGTCTCTGCCTCCTTCCTCTTCTTAGAAGTGCGCTTCAACGCCTCTTCCGGGCTAGAAGGTACTTCCAAAGGATCATCTGGGTTCGCAGCAGGAAGAGATGAGGTGTCAACGGGTTCTGGCTTCGGTTTCTTCAAACCTACAGACGCAAGACCCTCAAGTGAGTCCGACACCACCACATAATTGCACCAAGAGTCAGATATGGAAAGTGTACCTTTCTTGCCCTCAGCTTTCGCAGCAGCTGATGGCTTGGTTTTTTGCTCTGGGTTGGAAGGGGGAGGCGCAGCAGCTGCAGCAGCAGTTGGTTTCTTCTTCTTCCTCGAATCAGGGCCTACGCCCAAGTTTAGCAAATCACCTACATAATCAATCATATTGAGTAAAGGTTGCGCCATTAAGTTCTATTGCAATATCAACTTAGGGTTTGTATGGACTTATTTACCAGTCTCGAATATGGTTGCGCCTCCAGATCCTCCTGCTTGGGCAACTCAAAGTTCCCCAAGATTTGTGAAAACCAAGTGTCCTCACCATCAGCAATAGGCACGACGGCCATTTTTCCTTTCTCTCTCTTGAAAGAGACCAAGTAGAGAGGCGCAGCTACATAACAAACATTTTTGCATCAGTACATATCTATTGAAAGATATTGCTAAGAAGTTAAAGGGTTACATACCAGTTCCATCTTTTGTATACGCCGGTTTTTCCCGGTGTTCCTTCTTCCAGAAAATACTCATCCCGGCAGCGATGAGGGCCCTCTCCGGCAAAACAATATTGGGTACATCTTTAATATCTTGATACCATACCTCGTCGGCAGGTATGGGAAGTGTCTCCAGCTCGATCTCATCACTGCCCCGGAATGTCATCTTCATCGGGATCACCGCCGCCTTGATAAAGAAGAACTTCTGCTTCTAGTCATGGTAGGATTTCGGCGGAACCAACAGCAATCGTTTGGCTTGCACACACTGTTGGAATGAATAAAAGCCCAACGAGCAGTGCAGCTGGTAGAAAGCCTAAACTTCTCGACCGACAGCACGATCTGCATCGATCGGCAAACGAACTCAAAATGCCGGATCCTCACCATTCCCATCGGGCTCAACTGAGAAATGTGAATCTTGTAAAAACCAAGAATTTCCAGCAAGGAATGGGTCACCGGCAGCTGGAAGTTCCCTTCGGAAAAATAGTCGTAAAATAATGTAATGTAGCCGGCCGGCGCATCAGCCCCCGTGGCATTCGCCTCCGGAAAAAACGCTTTCCAGGACGGAGCGAAAAGGTTGTTGGTGGCAAGATTATCATAATCTTTCTTCGACCGCTTTAGCGGTGGCAAACTTGACGACGACATCTCAGCAGAACTTGCACCGGTGGCCATAACTCGAACTTTGAAGAAAACTTAGAAAGCTTTGAGGGTCGCCGGAATTTTTGAACACAAATTTCTCTCAAGTTATAATTGGGTGAGGAAGCAAATGGATCGTTGATCCCTCTATATACTAACCGCAATTAATGCACGATTTGACTGCAGCGACTTTTGCAACCGTCACGTTTCCCCAAGTAACCGCAGGGGCGAGTGGGGAACAGTAACCGCCCCACGCGCGTGAGTGTCACTAGAAAGCATTAAAATATACTATTGACAGCCTGTCAACAGTACCACCACGTCTCAAGAACGTGCGTCATCACCAACTACACCATCCAGATAAGTGACACGTGTCTAAGCATATTTGAAATTCAAATACTTTTCAAAATTCACTTACGACACATCATCAAGATGCATAAAGCAACAAAAAGCTAGTCCTTACCTAGCGCAGCACATTTATCTTAAGTCCAGTGCTCCACCTACTTTTTATTCTTACATAGGAGCAACACTGGACTGGGGGGACTTGAAGGGATATGGTCGCAAAAACCTTGCGCCAATCAAGGAAACCATACCCATTAATAACTTTTAAGAAAACTGCGCGCATACTTCTTTGCCAAAATAAGATTTATTAGAACTCTGCGCCAAGTATCCAAGAGAGGAAAGCGTCATTTAACTACCTTGCGCGGGCTCGCGCAAGGTTTAAAGTTAACCTTGAACACTCTCTTTGGATAAATGCTTCATTTAACTACCTTGCGCGGGCTCGCGCAAGGTTCAAAGTTAATCTTGAACATTCTTGTCTGACAATGCTTCATTTAACTACCTTGAGCGGTGCAAGGTTCAAAGTTAATCTTGAACATTCTTGTCTGACAATGCTTCATTTAACTACCTTGAGCGGGCTCGCGCAAGGTTCAAAGTTAATCTTGAACATTCTTGTCTGATAATGCTTCATTTAACTACCTTGCGCGGGCTCGCGCAAGGTTCAAAGTTAACCTTGAACATTCTTGTTTGATAATGCTTCATTTAACTACCTTGCACGGCTCGCGCAAGGTTAAAAGTTACCTTGAACATTCTTGTTTGATAATGCTTCATTTAACTACCTTGCGTGGGCTCGTGCAAGGTTCAAAGTTAACCTTGAACATTCTTGTTTGATAATGCTCCATACACAAACCTTGCGCAGATATTTATATCAAAGCAAGCATCCACCAAACGTTGCGCTAAGCAGCAAGGAGAAGAAGGAAGATCAGTTAACTAACTTGCGCTTCTCGCGCAAGGAAACTGTAAATCCTGAGAAACTTTCCCTTAGCAAAATCCTTGACTTGGTGCAAAAGCAAAGGGAATCTTTTCTGTTATAACAGAATGTTCACGTGGCGAATAATAGATGGGTAACTGCTGTGAAACCTTCTAGAAGCCATTAACACCCAATCGTGCAAGCATCTTTTCGGTTATAATCAATTGCCCATGGCAGCATCTGGACGGCTGAGGAAGATCACGGTGATGGCATGCTCACATTTATAAGATGTAGTGATCTCATGTTGACACGTGGCACCTCCCTAACCGCTGATGAACTCACGATCCGTGTGCACTAACAGATTGCCACCAAACGTTAACGGAATAACAAAAGATTCCGTTAAAGTTAACAATCTCTCTTTTTGGCGCCAAACACCGGATATAAATAAGTAACTTGGAGTTCAAGGAAAGGTATTCACTCTCAACTACTCTCTCACTTACAATACTTACTTCCGACTACCTGTACTTATTCTCACGCCGGAGGGTGGTCACGGAGAGAACCCCCCTTCTCCCCGTGGCGAGCTAACGGTGTTCTGTTTTGCAAGATCAGCCGGAATATTGTTCTATTCATCATCCATCGTGAAATCAAACGGAGGGTTAACCCTTTTATGCAGAGCTCATTCCATAGATCTACTTTGACTCCGGTCTAGTTGATCTTGGGTTTCTTCACTGGTGATACCAAGAAGTGTAGTAAGGTGTCCGCTCTCCCCCTAGGTGGTGTGGGTTCAAGTCCTATAATGGACATTGCTGTAGAATTCAGAAGTAAACTTAGTTTGTGGGTATGCCCTTAAAAAAATTCCCATTAACCAAAATGACTTGTGTGACGTTAAAATTACCAATATTTAAGCTAATTTTGATTGATAAATCGAATTGTGTGTTTGGTCTAAGAAAACATTAGCAGTCTTTTTTAGTTTATAAAGAATAATAAACGAAAACTGATAACATAAAAAACTCATTTCAATATATAATTTACTATTTTCCAAAATACAAATATATAATATTTAGGTTTAAAATGTTGGTGAAGAAACACCAAGTTAATATGGAGGTTAACTTGTGGGTTTAGCCTCTTCAAAAATAAGGTTAATCTCCTTTCTTTCTCGAGATCCTGCAAAACAAGACAAAACTGTGAAGCTCATTACAAGGAGGTGAACAGGGGGTTCTCCTCGTAACCACCCTCTGGCGTGAGAATAAGAACTTGCTTTGAGGATAATATGTAACGCCGCTTTTTCATAATTTCCATATTTAGAAAGCTGGTCTTGTATTTCTATTTTTGGAAACCTTTGTACTTGTATTCGTTCTTTCGTTGTAATCCTTGTAATCGAGACTTGAATCATAATGGAATATGCTTTTATCACAATACTTGTTATACATAATCATACATACATACACCATACACTTGATGCTTCATACTTGAAAACGTGACATGCTTGCCAATACGTGACATCTATACTTCATCCATACTTTATACACAATTCATATACTCGATCTCATTCATTTTATACTTATGTGCACCTTACATCATGTCTCTCATGCTTAAAATACCTTAGTTATTCTTGAAATACCATAAAACAACCCTTAAACCCGTCACCAATTAACAATACAAAATTTTGTTTCCCTGACCAGGTCCTTGCGGACCGCAAGGGGACACCCTTACGGTCCGTAAGACCGTCGGGACGGGTAGATTGTTTTTAGCTCGTGAAATATGCACGGATCCCCACCTCTATCTCCTCCCCAATGGCCTATAAAACACCATTAAACACCCTCTAACAACCTCCCAACTCTTCCCTATAAATACCACCTCTAATCCAAGCATTTTCACACTTTTACAACTCTCTAATCTCTCTAAATCATCCTCAAATCAGTTGCAAAAACTCAAGTCCGAGCAGATTTAACACCTTGCACTAAAGTGAGCATAACTTGCTCAAATATTAATGAAATCACTTGATTCTTCTTCCTACTTCCTTGGATAAATCTAGGTTTTATCCCACTTACTTGCCATGGCATTTCCAGACCTGGGTATTCACCAAACAGACTCCAAAGTAGGCTGAAAGTTTCAGATGTGATTAAAACCTTTTCAAAACTTGTGTTTTCCTCATTCAACCTTGTGTTCTTGAGCTTCTAATCAACTATATGATTAAGGAGCCTAACCTAGTTGTTATACATGTAAATAGGAGTGTTTAGACACTCCAAACTTTCTGTTTTCGAAGAGCTTTAAGCTCACAAGTGATGCAAGTCCTGAACTTGTTCATGTGTGACTACCTTGGTTAGCTTGGGCTATCCTAACTCTAAGTCCACACATCACTTGATGATTTCTCATCATTATCCCAAGTTAGTTTGCTAGATTGAAAGTGACACAACCCCGTCTAGCCTTTGACGTGTGTCGACGCCGGCTCATCGGGTTGTAGTTTGCTTGGCTACTTGGTATAGTGATAAATACATTTACATTCTTGTTGTTAATATTGTTCTTGACCCTCCTTGTTGTCTATGACAACTTGTGAAGTGGTGAACTTATACGAGGTTCCTAAACGGATGGTTTCTTACCTACATAACTTCTATGATTATCCATGTTAGTTGTAGCATATTATTATGTATATATCTATGGACTATATTATAATAAACCTAAAACCGAACCCTTGATAATGACTAACTAATCATTTGTCAAGTTATTAAATTTATCCCCGAAGTGTGTAGTTCCTCGTTATGATTCTAATAGGTTTCAAACCTATGAAATCACATCAAACCCTTATGGGTTATCATAGTGTCAAAAACGAGTGCTAGACCTTGGTGAGTACTTTTATATACTTTATTATTCGTTATTTTTTAATTCATGCTCATATTCTGAATCTCCCGTTAATCACCATACTGATACCTACGTTCTTCGTGTAGAAGGACAAGGTGCCAATCCTTAACCAACAAACAAGCTCGCGGGATTTCTCTAAGTGGAACACTTTTGCAAACCGTGGTACTCTTTACCGCTTTCTCACTTTTTGGGTTGTAACATGTTTACCTATCAAAATACACAAATCACAGCTTATGCTTTATATGCTCAATCCGTTAATAGATGATACTTGTTATGCTTAGATACATGCTAGATTCATACATACTTAATCATTAACTTAGCTAGCCCAACTTGACATATATAGCGCTATAGGAGTAGCACACCACCCGTCGGGGTTATGTTAAGCTTAATCATTCATACTTTTAGTCTCGTTGCTTTTGTGACGATGGAAGCTCATTATATTGTGGAAACTCAGGTTTTGATCTAGTGCCACATGATTAGCATGTACCTTGCATACGATTAACATGTGGATTGAGTTATACTTTTATGCTTATGCTATGTATCACCAAATTTATGTACTCGCCTTTGCTTTTGCATTGAACTCTATTTTAAAACATGTTACAAGTTAATGAAGATGATGTTATGAAATTGAGTAGCGTTGAGACTAGATACACACATAGAAGTTTAACTTTATTATTGTTGTATCAAATTTTGTCAAATGTTGTTATGTTATTTGAAATTTTCCTTGTATTGTAACGACAATTCATTCATGAAATGAAATTCGGTTTAATTAATTATTGTCACTAATAACGTTGTGAGCAATGAGCAATCTTTTTCGTCCCGCCTTGATGTTTCTGCCATCGGTTGAGGTGTGACATAATAAGTGTGTGTGTGTGTGTATTAAATGAGAGAGCGATCCTTAAACCTGGAGATGAAGTTTCCTATTTATAGCCGAAGATGGTTGGGAAGGAGATGGGCTGATGGCCTTGGACCTGACGTGACAACAAGTAATATCCTCTTTGCCTCCTTGAGCACGACCGTTAGTGTTTACAGGCTAAAGGGGAGTTGGCGCACGTTGAATAGATCCACGTGGCCTAGTAGTTGCCCTTGATGTCGGGCTTATCATCAGCAGTTAAATGGAGACCATGGAGCAGTGGTCAGCGCACGATGATTGGTGACACGTAGGTGTCCTTGTGTACTTCATGTCCCCTACAATTGCTCATGTGGAGCATTGCTGGACACAACCTGTCGTGCACCCATTGGTTATCTGCTCTGACTTTCGTACCAGTTGTACTATCTAAAGTCAACCTGCTGACGCTGAGAAGCTTGTGCTTCTTAGGCTTGCGCCATTTTGTTACAAAATGGACTAAGTGTTAGATTTCGACTATTTTGGGTATGGTTCTCTCCGCGTGACCTGAGCTTGCCTCGTATAGTCGGCGCAGAATTAAGGACCATACCCTTCAGTAGGTTTAATTAAGTTTAGTTAATTTAATTATTTATATACTTATAATCATCAAAACTGTACAACAAAAATCAATTATAAAAAACATAACTGAACCTAATCGCTTAGCTTCGCTATCGCTCATCACTTATATTGTAGTCGGCCCAGAATACCTTTGTACACTTTCGTCTTATTTATCCATTTCTTTTTTTATTTAAGTTGCCATAGGTTCCGCGCAAGCAATACATGGCACAACCAAAGCAATGCTAATTAATAGAATTTCAATCGTAAATGATTTCCTCTAGGCAAGTAATACGTAAAAATACATCTCGTGGTCCTCAAAGATGGCAAAATATTTAAAATACCCTTATGTGTAGGCAGAAAGAAACTTTAAATTACTTTGGTTTTGTCTATTTTGTTATGATTTTACTTCAATTTCATTTATTCGGTTATAATTTTGGGTGTTGCTTTATATTCCTTTAGCAAGTGTTACTTCTATTTTACTTACGGTTTGGATACCTAAGGTTTTGACTAGTGGGTTCTTTTCTTTTTTCTTTTTAAATATCTAATGATCAAATTTAAATACATATATAGTAAAATTATATGTGGAAGCATATATTAATTAATTAACTATAATACAATTATAAACTTGTGTGGGTAGTACTTTTAGTTTTTTGTTATTTTTCTTTCTTATCTTTTTATTTGTTTGTCTTTTTTGCTTTTTTGTTTTTTTTTATATTTTTACCCCTTACCTTTTGATATTAACACTTATTTATATACGTGTCGATAGAAATTAAAGTTGACACTTTTTAAAAACTTTGCAATTAAATTTTATTATATGTTTATATTTATATACACATCGATAGAAATTAAAGTTATTTTAAATACATATATAGTAAAATAATATGTCGAAGCATATATTAATTAACTATATTAATTAATTAATTAATTTAATTAATTAATTAATTTAATTAATTAATTAATTAAATTAAATATTAAATAATTAAATATTAAATATTAAATAAATATAATACAATTATAAACTTGTGTGAATAGTACTTTTAGTTTTTTAGTTTTTTTTCTTTCTTGTCTTTTTATTTGTTTGTCTTTTTTGTTTTTTTTTTTTTATATTTTTACCCCTTAACTTTTGGTATTGACACTTATTTATATGCGTGTCGATATAAACTAAAGTTGACACTTTTTAAAACTTTGCAACTAAATTTTATTATATGTTTATATTTATATACGCATCTATGGAAGTTAAACTTGTTTTATGTTTCGATGTAAATTTTCTGAAAAAGAGTTGGGTCAAGTATAATACGTTTTTATTAGACAGTGTGAATTCGAGTCACTTTACGTTTTGACACCGCTACAACGCGTCATACCATGCTTTAAGTTAAAAAAACAATATTTTCTTGCGTGCTATTTTTTATGCATGTGTCGGTATAGATTAAAGTTGGTTTACGTTTAAACGTAATTTTCATTAAAGTTATATTAAAAAATAGCATTTACATTTTCATTTACAATTTTTTTCTCATTGGCTTTTTTGTGTTTTTTTATATTTTACCCCTTAACTTTTAGTATTGACACTTACATCCCCCTTAACTTTCTAAATACTTTGTAATTGAGCTTTACGCGTTTATATTTACATACGTGTCCATCTAAATTCAAATTGACTTACATTTCGACATAATATTTTCCCGAATATGAGTTGGGTCAAACATAATACGTTTTTCTTAGACGGTATTAATTCGAGTCACTTTACGTTTCAACACCGCTGCAAAGCGCCATACCATTCTTTAACTTAAAAACAATATTTTCTTACATACTTATTTTTATGTACGTGTCGGTATAAATTCAAGTTGTGTTACGTTTAGACATAAATTTTCATTAAAGTTATATTAAAGATAGCATTTACGCTTCCATTTACAGTAGTTTAAAACCAGTCTGCACCGCTATCCAAATTAATTTTCTTTATGGTTTTTGGTGAATGTAAAACATAGATATTGCTTTGAGCATATTTCTTTCGGCTGCTACTGACCAAATAGAAATCGACTAAAACCCTGCAGCCAAGGTCGGCGGGCGCACCCGTTGAAAAAAATGCAGTTTTAATTTTCGGCAAAGATCCCGACCACACCCCTTGGAAATTTATAAAAAAAAAAAAAGTAAACTCTGATTTTTATTAAAATACGACCTAAATTCCTAATTATATAATTATTAACCACTAAAAATTAACCCAATTAAGAATCACCTAGCCTTTACTCCTTTAACCCAATTACCCAAGTCCAATCTATTCTAATTTCAACAAAAATAAAATAACCCAACCCACCACCCTTTCCCCTTCTCTCTCGGCTCCCGCTCTCTACGATCCCCAAACCCACAAGCAAACCACAGTCCACAGGCGATCGATTTCTCTTGTTTTTCGTCGGAAAAAAAGTAATCCGACCACCCTTCACAGTAAACAACAGGAATATCACGCAATCGGGTATGTTCGATTATTTAAGTTGTTCTTGTTTTATTTGGATTTTTAGGAGAAATATAGTTGTAAAAGGTTTGAAACTTTTAGTTGTTTTGATTGTTTTGATGTTATTTGAAACTTTAGTATGGTGATTTTATTGTTTTAGTTTGTGTAAATTGTTAGTTACAAGGGATCAACAACTAGGACTTTAAATTAAAATTGAAAATTATGAAGTTTGGTGATGATTGTTTAAGACTTTAAGTTTTTAAAATTAAAAATTACTTGAAGACCGATTTGTGTAATTGGATTGACAATGATAATTTAAGTGACAGTTGTATATATTAGATAGAGAAAGACTTGCATAAGAAAGAATCTCTAGATGATGTTTTGGATACCTTTCAAAAAATGAAAACCCGTAGGGCGACGTTTGATGTGTTTTTGATGATTATATAAATTTTAGCTTAATGTTCTGTTGTTTTACATGACACGATCCGACCCGATATTAATCGATTTTTTTTATATTCCTAGGGGTCTAAAATCTTTAAAAATATTTTACACCCCATGAAAAAAATTACTAAGTTCATCACTACTCGCAGCGTAGCGCGGGTAATTTTACTACTAGTTATTAATAAATATATGAGAGTAGTAATTTTATATACTTATCGCCATAAACGAGATGAGGTGTGGTTCGCTTTAAACCAACAGCTTTTGACTTTTGCCCGTTCAACAATTTCGACTTTAGTTTTTAAAATCAAACGGCTCGGCCGTTCTTTGACTCATCCCAAGTAACCATACATACGACCTGCTCTATCCTTACTTTTTCTTTCCTTTTTTCTCCTTCACATCATAAACAATTTGGAAATTATTAACTATTAACAAATTACGTACAGTAAGGGGCTGTTTGGCAACTTCTGAATGGGTAAGTTGTGAACCACTAAGAAAGAGGGCTGAACCAGTAAGAGGTCTTACCATTAAGAGTCAGTATAATACTTAAACGTTCAGAGACAAATGTTTGACCAATTCAGATAAGAGGTCTTAACCATTTAGAGATAAATTTCTGGATCATTCAGACATCTGCTCGCGAAACAAACAGTCTGAACCATTAATTGCTGACCCAGTAAGAGATCTAAACTATTAAAAGTCCTATTAGGAGCTAAACAAGCAGCCCCTAAGTAGTAAAACAAAAGATTGAAAATAAAAGCTAAACAAAATTTTGAAAATTTGGTCTTATTTGGTTTGCCTGTTCAACCGTTCGACGCGCACCGGCTAGTTGTCTCTAATGAAAATAAATTATGACAAAAAGTTTACGACTACTTAACTGGATTGGTTGTATAGACTATTCTCGGTTAGACTATCCAATCCGGTCCAATTCTGAAAATACTCGCATGGTACATGGATTTAATTGCTTGCATAATAAGAATGTTTTTACTTGTATTATAAGCAAGTCTAACTTCTACTTTTTTGTAACTGTGTGTTGACAAATATTTTTCTATGTATGATGACTTAAGACCTATTACTACTGGGTCCAAAACATACATATATTATGTACGAGATATTTATCATAAAACTTAAATGGTAATTTATATATAAAGAAAAATATTTAAAAAAAAGATGAATGTATGCGTATGTAAATACTAAATATATATAAAAGACATTTGCTATGTTTTGTCTCTTGATTAGGCCATACGGTGTATGATAACACCCCAGCTACCTTAGCAGGGTGATGCCTCTAACATCACCCTCTCCCTCGTTAAAGAGGAGCGTCATCAGACGGCTCGCCAACCTGAAAATAGGCATTAAGGGGATGATTTTTTTTCTTGATTTTTAATTAATTGTTAGAGGCTTCACTGCCAATGATAAATGGGTGCGCTATTGTTACCCTAAAACCTACATGACGCTAATGCAACGTGATAAATGGATTTATTCCACACCATGCAGGCTTATGGTAAAGACGGGATTCAATTCATGGCATTCCAATTCCAACAAAAAAAATAAAGTAGAGTACACAGATGGTCCTTGTGGTTTATTAAAATTTTGGATTTTGTCCCTAGCTTTCCAATAGTACACAAATGGTCCCTGTGGGGTTTCCACTTTTTAACACATTTAGTTAACAAAGCTAAAGGTTTTAGCGTGTCCAAGTTAGGGACTAAATGCGTTACACAGTGCAAAGCACATGGACCATCTATTTCATTTTAGAAGAAAAAAAATAGGGACTAAATGCGTTACAAAGTGAAAGCACAGGAATCACCCGTATACTTTTGAAAAGCTAGAAACCAAATCTAAAATTTCGATAAATTGCAGAACATCTGTGTACTATCCTTAAAAAATATATAAAAACTTTTCAAGGCTTTAATTTTCACCTATACATAGACCAAGGGGTAATATGGTCATTAAACATTCCACAAAGTCGTTCCTAGCATTGTCACTAACCTAAAAGTAGCCGTTACAACTCTCATCCCTCTTTATTCTTCATTTCTTCCCCTCCAACTCCTCAAACCCTCATCCACTTTCTATGTTAATCGCCGGAGACATTCTCCGGCAACCCTTAATCAACCCAATGCCTCCTTTCACCCTACGGTTCTCCGATACAACCGACGGAGGCCTCACCATCTCCACCCCGGAGCCTCTCTCCATCTTGACACCTTCGAAGAAGCGAAAACGACCACCTATGATTGAGATCCCGAATATTCTTCAAGTAACTGAATCCAAAGCCGCTAAATTCACTTCCAAAAGCTTTGTTACGAAAGCGGACGGTGTGGTTTCGTCTAGTGGATTCGGTGTTGGTGTTTGTTCTATTAAAGGTAGGAAGTCGTTCATGGAAGATGCGCATACGATTGTTTCTTCGTCGAATAGCGAAAAGGTACAGTTAATTCGGTTAATTAATCGATTTTGAAGTTAATTGGTTTGCGTTAATTTTATTAAAAGGAACCCTAGCAAGAAACTAGACAGGACGAGACAACATTACAAACCGACCGAGAAAAGCAACCCCAAATGCAACATTTAGGTTAGGGATGTGAATTACGACCCGAAAACATGACACGAACCTGACACAAAATTCGCGGGGTTGGATTTAGTCTAAACAAGTTCGGGTCAGGTTGACCCCACTTTAACCCATTTATATTATATTATACTTTTTTACAATATGTGTTATAAATTAAATTGGGTGGGTATTTTATGCCATATCTATAATTTAAATGTAAGGGATTATATACATTTGTGTTTTTTTAGTAAATTTAATTTTAATATATTAATTTTCAGAAAGAAAAAAAACGGGTTGAACGGGTCGTGTTCGGGTCAACCCGTGAATATTTGGGTTGGGTTTGGGTTCGTCTTAAATTTTCGGGTTCTGGTCGGGTTGAACCTGCCAACCCACAAACACGACCTGTTTAGCACCCCTAATTTAAGTAGTTTGCCTTTTTTTTTCAAACGGAAAAAAGATTATAAAAACGAACCCACTAGTAAGAAACTAGACAGGACGTGACAACATTACAAACCGAGACAGAAAAGCAACCCACAAATGCAAGTACAGGACTAGAAAAACAACCCCTAAATGCAACATTTAATTAGTTTGCTTATTTGAAGCTGTACTTTTACTTATTATTAATTTTTAGCTGTATAATCAGGGATTTTTCGGGGTTTATGACGGGCACGGTGGTAGTAAGGCGGTGGAGTATGTAGCGAAGAATCTGCACGCGAACGTGTTCGAGATGTTAGAGAAATGTTCCGAGAATGCGACAACCGAAGAAGTTGTTAAAGCTGCATTCATGAAAACAGATGATGAGTTTCTTAAACAGGTTAGGATTTAATCACTTAAATTTTAGTGTTCTTTGTGTACAAGATAAGTGAACATGTGTCATAGAGTTTTGTTTATTGTGACAATAATGTTAAAAATATGTTTAATAAGTAAGTCTTTGACCAGGTCTTATTTAGACTGGTATATATTATAGGTCATGTTAGTTAAGAGTTCTTCACATGTTTGTTTACTTTTTCAAGGTCTAGACTTAGTCTTACTATCACATTGACAAAGTCACATACCAAGAGTTCCAAATATTTAGTGCAATGAATTGTTGAAAGCGACCGAACCGTTTAAACTGAAACACGTTGGCTGGTTTTGACTGGTTTGAAATGTATATGGTTCGGTTTGACGGTTTATGGTTTGGAACTTGGAACCGGCCGTTTAACCTTTGTTATCAGTTTTTTTTTTATCTTAGGAATATGCAGTTGCGTATATGTGTTATATTAATGAACCATCTTTATCATTTTTGAAAATTAATTAAAATTTATGCTTTCGAAAAAAAAGGTTCAAAAATGGCCGATCTGGCCATAGTTGTTAATAGCGATGCAGGTCACAGAAAGCAGTTAAGTGAAATCTAATCTTAGAATGGAAAGAATTTCTTTTCAGTCTACCATTCTGACTAATCAAGTCATAGGTTCGAACCCTAATTCCGTTAGGCTGCGAGCACTAGCGAATAGCGTAGCATCGCTCTGGATCATCGCTATCTGATGTTTAGCACTCAATAACATGAAATAGCGACAATTTGGGTTTTTTTTGTTCTTTTTATTTGAATATATTAAAAACCGAATTTTTAGGCATTTTAATTGACCAAACAACTTTAATCTTCACAAATTGCATAAAAAACCTTAAATTCGTGAATAAAACCCTAATTAAAAAAAATCTAATACGTTATCTCTAAACATCAAATACGGTTCGCTATCTCATTGCTATCCTTAGGTAGCGTATAGGTAGTTTGTCGCTATTTACCGGTATTCACAATTAACAACTATGGATCCGGCAGTATTGATTTGGTCTGTCATTTTCCAAAACCATAATTAGCGGTTTGGCCCAAAAATTTCATTAAAACGGTGACTAATGCTAATGATGATTCACTTATCTGATAAACGAAATCCACATCAATGAATCAATGATGAATATGTGAAGTCAGATGGTTGACCTTGAATGTTAATAGTATAATAAAATGATTTTTTGTGGTGATGACTTGCAGGGATTAGAAAGTGGTGCTTGCTGTGTCACTGCTCTTATTAAAGAGAAGGAGCTTTTTGTTTCGAATTTAGGCGATTGCAGAGCGGTTATTTCCAAAAAAGGAAAGGCGGAGTCTTTAACTAAGGATCACAAAGCATCACATGATGATGAACGTAAACGGATACAAGATAAGGTATAATCAAGTTTGTGAATATCACTAGAGGTGTCATTTTCGACTTGTTTTTTATTGATGGTTCAATTCGAGCCGTTTTTATGATTTTATCCCAAACAATTTGAATAAAAAATAGCTAAACAATGTACGAATCAACCGACTTATAAGCTGTCACATTCTATATTATAGTATAGTAATAATACTGTATTTTGTAATCATATTGGAGGCATTAGTTATTTTGTAATCATATGAATGGGTCCATTGTGGCCCGCACTAAAAATGATACGTTTCAACATGAACTCGTCTCTAGCAAGTTGCGTTTTCTTGAGAGAATAATGAAACCGATGATTGTGTGTGATTCAGGGCGGATATGTAGAGCTTCATCGCGGGACTTGGAGGGTTCATGGTGTATTAGCTGTCTCAAGAAGCATAGGTGATGCTCATTTGAAAGATTGGGTTTTGGGTGAACCCGAAACCAAGATTTTACCGTTGACAGATGATTTAGAGTACCTAATCTTGGCTTCCGACGGATTGTGGGACGAGGTAAGGTTTTACCGTTAACAATATCATGCATTGTTTGATACTTTGATTGTATATACTAATATACTTTGTCATGGTTTGACCTGAGGTCAAACAAACATGTTTGGTTTCTATTGCTCGAGTGCATGAGTGATAATTTTAATCCGAGTTAACTGCCATTGTCGTCCTTGTGGTTTGTCCAATTATGCCAGTCCATGCCAAATTTCAAATTTGTTCCATTTCAATCCCTGAAATTCTTGAAACACGCCACTTCCAGCCAAACAACTAACGTCTGTTAAAACCTGTTGGCCTAATTGAAAATGGCAATTAACTCTTTTAATCCACATCACTCCTTACAAAATATTTTATTCAAACATTTACTTTTACTTGTTTTATCTAAATATTATATCTAATACATATTTAACAAGTCCCAGGTTATAGTTTCACTTGTAAAAAAATGTTTTACGGGTCAATCCAACCCGACCTGGCCCACACCAGAAAATGACCCGTTTCTAGTCAGATAGATTGTTTCAACGTCATAACCAGTGCTACTAAAATATATGATGTTTCAACTTCACATACATCATTCATAGATTGACTATTGAGGTCAAACTACTGATTGAATTCCGCCTTTGATTGACTGGAACTATATAAATATTGTGACATCTAGCATTCTAGTGACAAAATCTTTTTTCATTTTCGGATCGAAAATAACATGTTTGACCTCAAATGTGTTTTTAGGTTGGAAATCAAGAAGCTATTGACGTTGTGACGCGATGCATGACGAACCTTTCTCCAAAAGTGAAGAAAGTTTATAGGGTCAAACGAATGAAACACAGAGAAAATAGCGAAAATGATGAACCACAACAAAAGGTTAGACGCGTGGTTAAGACCACGCCTCAGAGCCAAGATCAGGACCATGGCTTGACGACTGACAGGCTTGTGGGTGCTTGCAAGGAGCTTGTGAACCTTGCTGTAAAGAGAGGTAGTTTAGATGATATTACAGTCATGATACTTGACCTGAAATCTTTCCAATAACCCGGTCACCCGGATAAGGGATTGTGCATTGACTGACTTGTACATTGTGCATTAAGAGTTTCACGTTGCGTTAAGTAGACTAGGAGCTCTCTATTTTTTTGTTATCGTGATAGTTGGTTTCTGGTATCTTATGCATTATTAAAATTTAAAAGTTGTATATTAAGTATTTAACTTTGAATATCTTCTCATTTTTGAGGTCGTTTATATTAAGTATGTTCCTTAGAGCATCCGTAATTTAGTTCTACGGACGTCAGAATGGCATGGTGACAAACGATGAAGCTGCATACGTTTCATTGCTTGGGCCGTTCATGGCATCTGTTACTCCCTTGTTCGTTGTGACGCACGAGCTCACAAATGCCATGTTTTTAACTAATTAACAACTTATTACCTGTGCTTAAGTGGAAATTTGAATCTTAATGCTCTTTATAGTTATGAATATGATGTTAAAATTTAAAAAGTATTAGATATTTTTCTCTCTCAAAACAGAATATTTAATGCTGTATAAGATATATTTTGGTATTTCCCAGCTCTAGCATACACTCTAGATTGAAATTATTAGAACCGAACTGAACTGAACCGAAACCGCTAACATACACCAAAACGAAACCATATCGTCCGATATGGTTACGTTTTTTGCTTCCACTTTTTTTTTAGTTTTGTGGAATCAGTCAATCATCCTTTCTATGGCAAGCCATCTTTAATGGAACAGGTGGATCAGAGTATGCCCCGTCAGCAATCTGACTGTAAATCCATCTATTAGCCACCTCAGTAAAGTGAATGCCGTCCCAAATGATCCGTGATGACGGGTCTTCACAAGACTTCGCAATCACGATTTCTGTATCATTCACTATTTTCGTGCTCCCGCACCTCATTGCATTGTTAAAGTTGTACTTTCCACCATGACCGCAACACGCTAAAAACGGGTCACCAAATCCTGCAAGTTTAAATTTTAAACCGGTCAAATTACAATATAGTTTTAACATTTGACCCATATTGTGGGCCTGACTGGTGTGGGCTGAACCTGGACTAGGCCCAAAAGTGTGTACCATCTAGATAAACGTACCAAGCTTTTCGATTGGGCAATGAGTGAATATTTGACTGAATAGATATCAACATAGGTGATTGCAGCCAAATGAAGTTCCTTTCGGAGTTGGACTATGGCTTCCTTGAGTTTCCGGTTAAAGTATTGTGAAACATCGTTAAACGGGGTGGCACAACCATGTTTATCCACCTGTGCCGCCGTGATCACCTGAGTATCCATGATATTAGGCAAGCAACCAACCGGCCCTGTGTTGTGTATCCAAAATGTTTGGCCACCAAGATCGTACATGTTCTGTTTTTCGAAAACACATCGCTTAATGTTAGTGTGTAATAAATATAACAATTACGTGGGTACCATGTTTATCCACCTGTGCCGCCGTGATCACCTGAGTATCCATGATATAAGGCAAGCAACCAACCGGCCCTGTGTTGTGTATCCAAAATGTTCGGCCACCAAGATCGTACATGTTCTGTTTTTCGAAAACACATCGCTTAATGTTAGTGTGTAATAAATATAACAATTACGACTTAATTAGTTTTGAATATGGCTGTTGGGGTTTTGTAACGGGCCAAACGAGTAAAATAAAAAGTAAAAAAAAATAGGTAGCTATAAGAAAGTTGTAAAATGAGTTGTCTATGATACTTTGGGTTATATTTGGGGTTATATTTTGAGTAAAGTAAACAAATAGTTCGTGTGGTTTTCCAAAATTTTGGTTTGGTCCCTAACTTTTCAAAAGTACACAGATGGTCCTTGTAGTTTGCATTTAGTAACGCATTTGGTCCTGAGCCAACAAATTCAAAGGTTTCAGGAGGTCCAAGTTATGGACTAATGCGTTACAAAGTGCAAACCACATGGACCATCCATGTACTTTTGGTAAAAGTTGAGGACTAAACGCGTTATAAAATGCAAACCACTTGACCATTTTAAAAGGTTAGGGAAATCCAAAATTTTGGAAAACCACAAGAACTATCCGCGTAGTTTGTTCGTTATATTTGACACTACAGACCCAAGATATAACTAAGTATTCATTGTGTTGACCCCTTATACAACCTAAACAAAAATCTTTGCGCCCACACATTTATAAAAAAAGTTAAATGTGTTGACCCCTTATACAACCTGCTAATGCATGCATTCTTACCTTAATGGTAGTTGTAAACTCTGATATAACATCGGGAACGTAAGCTTTAACTTGTTCAGTAGACATATTAAGGTCATACCCGGCGGTGAGATCGTTTTGGCCTATATCAAATGTGTACAATGCGCTTGAAAACTTGTATTGTTCTGGTAACAGGTCCTTAAAGACGCCTCCTGCACCATGGCCGTATTGTGTCACATTTAATGCACTATGTACAAGTCATTTATATTAACTAGTCAAGAGTGAGTACCTTTTTGACGGATTATTTGGGCTCTTTTTAAGAAATTGGAGAACTGGGCATATTGAATATCCAAGGAAATTGGGCTATATCTGCTCTGGAAAATGGTAGTGTTTTGACGCCGGATTGTGGATCCAATAGTTGCATAATTGGCTCCATGACTAAAGTTTGTACCCATTGAATCAAGAAATGCGTTAAGATAAGGTACTCCTAAACCTTCAGCTGAAAATTAAAATAGTTTAAGATAAAGTTATAAAAGAAATTAAGAATGACACATACAACATAAAGTTACTATCGTACATTTGGACTAGTAGTTAGAATGTGGGGCGCGACAAAAGATAAAATCCAAAATATATGGGACAAATATTTGAGTACGTGACTAAGATTCCCAATACTCAATCTGTTATAAGAATATGTGTGATTTTTTTATCATTTACGCCTACATAAGCACAATACAATACTTACGGAGCTTAATTAGGGGCGTACACAAGCCAAGCTGAGCTCAAGTTCATCTAAGCTCAAGCTTAGATCGTTTAAATCACAAGAGCGCGAGTTCCGCTCCTTTCAAATTATATTTCTAAAGCTCGAGCTTGGCTCATGAGGTAACGTTTCAAACTTGGGTTCAACTTTTTATTTATTTATTATTTATCGTAAGCACATAGTATAGTTTTCTTATAGATATTTATAATTATGATCTTTATACATAAACTAATGTCCTAATCCATATACCGGTTTGGTTGAAATATTTTAGACTTGGCATAGCCCTTTACTAGTTCAAACTGATGATTTCAAAAATATAAGGCAAGAAAGAAAAAAAACATACTTTTCTACATATCTAAGTGCCTCAAATTCAATTGTGGCTGGTCTTGACCAGTTTATAAAGTGGTTATAGCCTAGCGATATTAAGATGACGCATGTTAAAGGTCTTCATATATAAATGATAAAATTCTAGTCACATAACGTAGATTTAAAAGGGGTAAATTATCATTAGAGTAAGTCAAAGTTGATCAAAACTTACACATAATGTATATATGTGTGGGTCTTCGAGAGAGAGAGGGAGGGGTGTAAAAGTGAAATTGCACTAATTTTAACGCTATTTTACTAATTTTGTGAAAATAACGTTAAAAAGCAGCCGACGGTTAATCATGCATCATGTGGTGACGTTGATAGCCGAAAGACAAAAGGGTGCATGCACTAATCGGCCTTTGTCTGGATTGTTGAGTGTTATGTGCCTTATATCCAAGGCTTGATGCAAAACTACTATGGAGCCAGGGGTCTCACTGTAAGCAAACTCTCTATTTCTACGGAGTAGAGGTAAGGTTGTCTACATCTTACCCTCCTCAAACCCTACCTTACCTTTATTTTTGTTAGGATTTATTAAGTATGATGATAATGATGAGCCGTCTTTAAATGTGTGGGCTAAGCCTTAGTTGGCATCTAAAAGCGTAAGCTCTCCGACGCTTTTCGTCAAATGTGTGGGCTTAGCCGGCGTGCTTTCCTAGCCATCTCAACCAAAAGTGTAGGATAAATCCAAGTCGTCTTAGCAGGTGATGCTGATATGTGTAATATGATAGTTTTTTTTTTCAATCAGAGTAAACAAGCATCAACTTTCTATATCAATTTTTTTATTTCTTTTTTAGTAAACTAAGAATATTTTAGTGATCTTCCTGTTTTTATATCAAATTTTTATTTCTTTTTTAGTAAACTAAGAATATTTTAGTGATCTTCCTGTTTTTAATAATCAATTTCTAAAAAGTCTTCACGCGTAGTGCCATGAAACATGCTACGACCAAATATTCAAACAATAATATTTTTTTACAGATATAGACTTGAATATTTTTTTAACAACAATATGAAACAAAAGTTTCTGAAGAATCTACAACAAATAGAGAATGTTCTGAAAACATACCTATGAAATCAATTAGAAGACGGCCGTCACAGACGCGGCCAGCAGGAGAACCGAAGAACGTTTCTCCATTAGGTGGCCGAGCAGCCGCTTGTCCAAACATCGCCACTAAAGCACCAGTATCAGAATTAGAATCGCCGAAGTTAAATATGGCTGGAAAGTTACACTCCGGCAAAGATAATATCGACACCGGAAGTAATAATAACGTGACATAACCTAGTAGGTTATAGATCGGTTCCATTTCAAGAAATGTACAAATTTAGAAATAATAAGAGGAGAAGAAGGTTGGGTTTAAACTTGATATCTTCATCTTTATAATATAAGAGTTTTATACTAATAATATAGGTTAATACTTTATAGTCAATGTTGATTATTCTACTGTCATTCTTCAACAACAATATGCAAGAAAGATATATCATTTATTATTATTTACAGTAAACTTTCATTTTTCTCTCTATGGTTTGAGCGTTTTAACGGTTTTGTCCCAATCATTTAAAAACAACCATTTTCCTCCAATAGTTTACTATGTTTTTTCCATTTTGCTCTCCGACTCTAACTCTATCCAAATTGTTTGTTAACTGAAAGGGTATTTTGGTAAATTTAAGTATAAAACTAAGGGTGTTATGTTACCAAAATACTCTTCCGGTTAATAAACAATTTGGTTAGAGTTAGATGCGAGGAGCAAAATGGGAAAATATAGTAAGCTATCGGAGGAAAATGGTTGTTTTTAAATGATCGAGGCAAAACTATTAAAACGACCAAACCCAGGGAGCAAAACGAAAGTTTACTCTATTATTTATATAACAAAAATGTGAATCATGATTTAGTTATTTATAAGCTAAATCCATATCAATAATGGATATGTGACAAGTCAAATGTTTGACGTTGAATGTTTAAAAAATAAATAAAAATTAAAAAACTATGGGGATGATTTAAGTATAAAACTAAGGGTATTATGTTACCAAAATACTCTTTCAGTTAATAAACAATTTGGATAGAGTTAGAGACGAGGAGCAAAATGGGAAAAATATAGTAAGCTATTGGAGGAAAATGGTTGTTTTTAAATGATCGGGGCAAAACTATTAAAACGACCAAACCCAGGGAGCAAAACGAAAGTTTACTCTATTATTTATATAAAAAAAATGTGAATCATGATTTAGTTATTTATAAGCTAAATCCATATCAATAATGGATATGTGACAAGTCAAATGTTTGACGTTGAATGTTTAAAAAATAAATAAAAATTAAAAAACTGTGGGATGATTTAAGTATAAAACTAAGGGTATTATGTTACCAAAATACTCTTCCAGTTAATAAACAATTTGGATAGAGTTAGAGGCGAGGAGCAAAATGGAAAAAATATAGTAAGCTATTGGAGGAAAATGGTTGTTTTTAAATGATCGGGGCAAAACTATTAAAACGACCAAACCCAGGGAGCAAACGAAAGTTTACTCTATTATTTATATAAAAAAATGTGAATCATGATTTAGTTATTTATAAGCTAAATCCATATCAATAATGGATATGTGACAAGTCAAATGTTTGACGTTGAATGTTTAAAAAATAAATAAAAATTAAAAAACTGTGGGGATGATTTAAGTATAAAACTAAGGGTATTATGTTACCAAAATACTTTTCTAGTTAATAAACAATTTGGATAGAGTTAGAGGCGAGGACCAAAATGGGAAAAATAAAGTAAGCTATTGGAGGAAAATGATTGTTTTTAAATGATCGGGGCAAAACTATTAAAACGACCAAACCCAGGGAGTAAAACGAAAGTTTACTCTATTATTTATATAAAAAAATGTGAATCATGATTTAGTTATTTATAAGCTAAATCCATATCAATAATGGATATGTGACAAGTCAAATGTTTGATGTTGAATGTTTAAAAAATAATTAAAAATTACTGGGGATGATTTGCTGGAATTAGAAAGGATCACTACTTTTGTTCTCGAGTTTAAGCGATTTGAAGAGTATGATGATGATAAACGTAAAAGGATACAACTATACATGATAAAGTATAATCAAGTTTGTAGATAGAGTTAATTACTATTTTCGTCCTTTGGTTTGTCAAAAATCACTATTCAAGTCCATTAGTTTAAAAATTGCGATTTCAGTCCCTGTGGTTTCAACTTTCGTAACCATTACAGTCGCTGTGGTTTCAACTTTCGTAACCACTTCAATCCATTTATTCTGTAAGTACATGGGACTGAAATGTTGCGAGGTGGACTGAAATGCTTACGAAAGTGAAACCACAGGACTGAAATTGCAATTTTAAACAATGGACTGAAATAGTAATTTTTGTCAAACCACAGAGACGAAAAAGTAATTTAACTCTTGTAGATATCATAGCAGTATTTTCAACCCGTTTACTTATAAATGGGTGATTCGGGAGTGTTTTTTTAACTAAAATGGTCGATAAATAATATAGCTAAACAAGGAACGAATCAAAAGTAGTTATAAGCTGTCCACATTCTATATTATAGTGATAATATTTTTTTTTAGTAAAGTTCACGTACAAATAAAATTAACATACTAAATGTAAGAAAGGCATGAAAAAGCCAAAAAAGCGCGGTGATATTTTCGTAAGTATTGGTCGTAGGTAATTATCAAAATCACTCTACAAGATCATTGTAAGTAATTTTGGTCTTGTAGAGTATTTTCTAAATTTTCTTATAGAGTAATTTTGTATAGTATCATAATTACACTACAAATGATCTTGTATGATAATTTGGTCTTGTAAGGTAATTGGTAGAGTGTCATAATTACTCTATAAATGATTTTGTAAAGTAATTTTAAATTGTATGTATTTTGATAAACTTGCAAGTAATTTTGATACATTTGTAGCGTAAATTTGATAATTACCCTACAAGATCAAAATCACTCTACAAAAACATTTTAGAAAATTACTCTACAAGAACATTTGAAAAATTACTTTACAAGATCAAAGTTACTCTACAAGAACATTTGTAGAGTAATTTTGATAATTACCCTACGACCAAATATTTACGAAAATGCCACAGCGTTTTTTCAGCAAAATCTGCAGTTCGTACGTTTTGTACGTTAAGTTTATTGTATTTGATCTTTAGTCTACTTTTTTAATCATTTTGTAATCGTATTATAGGGGGGTATTGGATTTAAATAACTTTTACCAATTGGCCGATAACACTCCCAACTTTCGATTTCCACACCAGCACTCCCAACTTTCAACTTATTGGCCGATATCACCCCCTAACTGACCGAATCCTAACCCAGTTAATTTTTGCTGATGTGGCATCTGATGTGGTCTTTTTTGCTGATGTGGCATATGGCGTGGCAGCTGATGTGTCATTTTTTGATGACTTGGCAGATGATGTGGCAGTTGACATGGCATTTTGTTGGCGTGGCAGCTGATGTGGCAGCTGACATTACAATTTTGATGACGTGGCAGCTGACATCAGCTAAGTGGTTAGGGTTTAGTCAGTTAGGTCAGCCAATAAGTTAAAAGTTGTGAGTCTGGTGTACAAATCGAAAGTTGGAAGTGTTTAAAAAGTAGACCATAAGTGTTATTGGGTCAAACCAACCCAAACTGGTCTCTTGCGGTCCACACTAAAAATGGCCCATTACAACATGAACTCATGACTCATGTCTAGTGAGTTGCATTTTCTTGAGAAAACAGTGAAGCCAACAACTCTGGACTCTGTGATTCAGGTTGAATATGTTCAATAAACCACATGCAATAATAGTATATATTGAATACTCTAATAATAAAACATGATAATTAATACCCAACTAGTATTTTGCCCGCCGCGCGTTGCGGCGGCACGCGACGGGTGGAAACGTGTAGTAAGACAACACATGATTCGTGAAACGCAATGTGTAAAAGACAATTGCAAAAAAAAAATGTAAAACACAATGCGTAAAAGACACCTACAAAAAAAGTGTAAAACACAATGTCTAAGACATTTCGTAAAACACAATACAATGACATTTGTAAAAGTTGGTGTAGTAGTCTAGGGGTTACAATTGCAAATCTTTAAGCTGAGCGGGTAAAATGAAGTAATACTGCAAGGGGTAAAACGCAAAGTCTAAAAAGGCAAAGTTAAAAGAGACAAAGTGTAAAAGTAGAGGAGTGGTGACGAAAATGGGTAAAAGATGAGAGTGATAGTGGAAATGTAAAAGTAGAGGGGTGGTGACATTAATGTAAAAAAGCTAAGGGTGATAGTGCAAAGCAAAGAGTAAGGGTAGTGTTAGCAAAGTTGAAAGATGAGGGTGTGGGGGGAAAATTCAAAGTAAGGAGCCATTGTGACAAAGTGGAAAAGTTGATGTCGGTGGTGTAAAAGCCACCGACTTTGTAATTTAAGTTATAGGATAATATAATCAAATTTATTTGAACCAAAACCATATAATATACACCAAAACCGAACCAAATGTCCGGCTTGGTTAGGTTTTTTGGTCCTGGTTCGTTTAGTTTTGCGGTTTAATCACAAATACAATTGTCTTAAGTCAACCTTTCCATGACAAGCCACCTTTAATGGGACAGGTGGATCAGAGTAAGCCCCGTCAACAATCTGACTATACACCAATCTATTAGCCACCTCGGTATAGTGAACCCCGTCCCAAACAATCCGTGATGACGGATCTTCACAAGACTTTGCGATTACCATCTTTGTACCATTCACCGTTTTCATCTTCCCACACCTCACTTCGTTGTTGAAGTTGTACTTTCCTCCGTATCCACAACACACAAGAACGGATCACCAAATCCTATAAAGTCAATGATGAATAGACCGATTTAGGGTCAATATTTTTATAAACGAGTCAAATAACATAATCATACCAAGCTCTTCTGATTGGGCCATGAGTGAATATTTGACTGAATAGATATCAACATAGGTGATTGCAGCCAAATGAAGATCCTCTCGGAGTTGGTCTATGGCTTCCTTGAGTTTCTGGTTAAAGTAACCGAATTTATCCACTTATTCCGCCGTGATCACATGAGTATCCATGATATAAGGCAAGCAACCAACCAACCGGCCCTGTGTTGTGTATCCAAAATGTTCGGCCACCAAGATCATTGACACCTTCTGTTTTCGAGAACCCAATCATGTTATCGCTTAATTCAGATACATTTATGTACCAAAAATTCAGTTGCTTGTGCTTGACCTGAACTTGTTACCTAAAACGTCTGACCCGAACATATTTGTAATTTTAGTTTACACACTAAATATTTAATAAAAATAATTATAAACCTGAAACCTGAATTATAAAAAAAAAATCTATCACCCAACCGTTAATCTCACCTTAATAATTGTTGTATATTGTGATATGACTTCGGGAACGTAGGCTTTAACTTGTTCAATAGACATGTTGAGGTCATACCCAGCGGTAAGATCGTTTTGGCCTATATCAAATGTGTACAACGCGCTTGAAAACTTGTACTCTTCAGGGAACAAGTTCTTGAAGATGCCTCCTACACCATGGTAGTATAGTATCACAATTAATGTATGATGTACATGTCATTTATGTTAATGAGTCAAGAATTAGTACCTTTTTGACTGATTATTTTAGATTTTTTGAAGAAACTAGAGAACTGAGCATGCTGAACATCTAAGGAAACAGGGCTATACCCACTTTGGAAAATGGTAGTGTTTTGACGTCGGATTGTGGATCCGACAGTTGCAAAATTGGCTCCATGGGTAAAGTTTGTACCCATTGAATCTAGAAATGGACTAAGGTAAGGTATATCTAGATCTTCAGCTGAAAATTGAAATACCTTAAAAAATAACCATGTATTTATATATTTACAAAGAAATTCTAGCATGACTGTTAAAATAATCTTGATTATCTTCGATTCAAAAGTATTCGTAATAAATAAATAAATAAATGTGGCGTTACATGAGTTTTTAGTACAAGGTTTTTTTTTTTTGACAAAAAGTTTAAAATGTTTTTTTCTATTTGTGTAAATTGTTTTTGTAAATTCTTTAAGCCTTTTCCGATTTAAAGTTCTAGAAAATTTCTCTTATGTTTTGTTACCTTATCGATCGATTTATTAAAATTGATACCCTTGTCGATCGATTTATTAAAATTGATATAAAATCAGTTTTGATTAAGAATAATTATTTTAAGAAAAGATATATAATCTAACTTATAATAAAATACTACAAATAGTGTCACATGGCATTCTCTCCTCTCACCTAACAATTTTAATTTGTATTTTATTTTAATATGTTTTGTTTAATAATCAATCCTTATTCTTATCGTTAATTAATTATAAACCATATCATATCTTACTGAAATAATTTCACCTCACAAATTTAATTTGCATTTTATTTTAATATATATTTTGTTTGATCCTTATTCTTTATCCCTATTGAATTTTGAATCATACCTTATTGAAATAATTAATATATCTAGGCACAACATTTATCTAATTCATTACGGTTAGTTATTAATACATTTACAAACATCTTAATATATTTACAAACATCTCACTGAATTGCAGGTAGCCTTTAAACTTCATTATGCTTACTTGAAAACGATAAAAAAAAAATTACATGCGGCTCTGAGTTCTAAATTTATTTTAAGCATCTTTTAAACATATAAAGAAAAAATTAAGCTTTATAAGTTATGGAATTTCTAGACCATAATCGATATGTATGAATTTCCGATTAATTTGACTTATGGATATTGAGCTTTATTAACAATATCTTTCGAATTGTTGTGATTATTATCTAATCTGATAATAAATAAATAAATAAATATTATTAATTAATTAGTACAAAACAATGAAAAATCCTTAACAACTTAATACTAATAAATGCTTTGTTGTTTACTTAGATATTAATCATTACTTTTGACATATCTAAAATATATATTTTGTTATTCGTAACAATTTTACTTATAATAAACAATTTCAAGTAGTGTCAATTTATAATAAACAATTTCAAGTAGTGTCAATGTGATAAAATCTTCTTATTCTTTTGAGGATTTTTTTTACTATATGTTTAAAACTTCTATTAGAAAAATTATTATTTTATATTATAATAATATAAATGGTAAATAATAGGTTAATCCGATACTTGAAAACCGGTTTACTTCTAGCTTTGAAAAACTTTTACTGTTATTAGACCCATGTAATACACGTGTTGAAGGATAGAATATCTTCATAATAATTTTGATGCAAGTCTATATTCACCGGATGTCCTAAATAGAATAATATTTTTAGGCTTGCCAACCATTGATAATTACCAAAGGTCAGTGTTTCAGTGACGTTTTCAAGAAGTATTGATCGAAAGAATGGTTTATGCAATGGAACTCGACTACAGGTCGTATCACTGGGTGATCAGTTTATTGAGGCACTCATATTATCCGGAAGTAATACTTGCACTCGAACGTTTATCCCTTGATTTCGTTTAATAACGCAAAATAGAAAGATTCCGTTTAAATTGAAAAGAAAACATTTTCCTCTCGCCCTATGTTTTCCCATGACGATAAATAAAAGTATATGATAGTTTCTATGTAAAGTTGGTTTGGTTCTAAAAGAATCGGTTTTACATATGACCAATTGTTGCGTCATCTATGGTAAAAAAAATCACTTATGTAAATTTATAAAAACAACATAAATTTAAATAATTTATAATTTTATATCCTTAAACCCGTGTAGTACACGAGTCTAATAATCTATTACTAAAATTAAAACAATGAGATTTATTAGAAAAATAAGGATAAAGGGATATGAATGTATTAATTATTAAATAATTATTTAGTAAAAGTTTTAATATTGAAAGAGAAAATGTCACATGACATTAATTGTAATCCTTTATTAGTATTAGATTAGAAATATACTTTGTTTAACCCTACGTTATTCATTAATATCTATTTAATATATACTTTATTTAAACCTGTATATTAGTTTCTATCCTACTTATATAAAACATAAATCAGAAATTGACCGTGAATCATCCGATGCTAAACTAAAAAGTTTCTACAAGTCTACAACACACGAAGGATCATCGTACCTATGAAATCGATTATAAGACGTCCGTCACAGACACGGCCAGCAGAAAGAAACTTTCTCCATTAGGCGGCGGAGCAGCCGCTTGTCCAAACATGGGCGATAAAGCTCCGGTATCAGAATTGGAATCGCCGAAGTTAAACACGGCCGGAAAGTAACACTCCGGTGAAGATAATATGGAGATTGGAAGTAATAATATAACATAAATTAGTATCTTACTGATCGGTTCCATTTTGATCGGTATTTTTGCAGTAAAGAAAGTAAACAAGGAAGAGAAGAAGGTGGGGTTTGAACTTTGAAGTTTGATCACTATTTACATGAATCTAAAAGTCATTATGTGAGAGTTATTTTTTTATTTATTTACTCATTTTTAATTACAACAATGAAGTTGATGTAAACACATACACTCATGATTTCCTCTTCATCCATGTTAGGTAGAATACTACAAATAATTGTTTGCTAATGAGCTGTTTTTACACAAGTTCGATTCCTATCATCCTCATTATTTTCAGTGGCACCTGGTGATGATGTGAGACTAAGCGAATAGGTGGAGATCGCTAATTCGATCCTTGAATTGAGAGGACTTTACCTCACCGCACTGTCGTGCCTTCGGGCGAGGTTCACGGGCTTCGGCCCTAGGTGAGGGTTTTCCCCGGTTCAGAGGCGAGTGTATCTTAATGTGGTACTCATTTGAAGGATTCGTTGGTCGTTAAAAAAACCACAAAGAATTGTTTAGTGTATTAAAAAAATACTTTCTGGGGTCGCCCCTGCGCGTTGCGGCAGACGGGATTTAGATGGTTTATTTGTGTAGACACGCCAGAGTAAACGAAAAAGAAAACCAAATTAAGAAACCAAATCCAAACTCGGTTGCTCAAGGAATAACTATCTTTTTTTATATAAAAACAAACTTATATATTAAAAGTTAAAAGGAATATTACATCTTCAAATAATTTATATACATAATAATATAATTTTATTATATATGTGTATATATTAGAAATTCTTAAAACAAATAAAATTATAAAATATTTATGTAAGATAAAAATGAATATGATAACACCAACGACGTATATAAGATTATAAGAATATTAAAATTAAAAACAAATAAATTTGTAAACGTAGACTTTTAAAGCTAATAAACTTATATAATATTTAAGAAATATAATAATAATAATAATAATAATAATAATAATAATAATAATAATAATAATAATAATAACATGCAATCTCCATATTACTACATGATGCAAGTTGTATTAAAAACAAATAAAAAATTAAAATTAAACTATAAGTGGATCCATGGTCTGATAATATTTTATGACATTTTTATCCTTCTTCACATAAACTCTGTTTCATAATATTTAACTAGTAGTAAGACCCGTGTGAACATACGGGTATGTTTCATAACGATCACATTTAAATACTTAAAAACAGATTATAATATATCATTTAAATTGTTTGTGTTTAGTTATGACATAAAATATAAAGATTACTCTGTTAAAATTATTAGGTGCAAATGAAAGCATGACCTAATTTTATGAAAACATCACCTAATTTTAATTACTGTGTTATGACACTTAAATTAACAGGTTTGATACAAAAATAAGCTTAGCAATCGATAATATGTTATCTCAAAATGAAATAATGACCTAATCCAAAAATGACATGATTTTTTTATGACACGTTGCTAGTGTACAATTTAGTAAACGTCCAATGTTATTGGACAATTCAGCGTGACATAGTTAAATGGATTATTCAAAATATGGTTTAATAACCAAATGTTATTGTTTAATTAAGTAAAGGTTCAATGATCCAATTAATCTTAAGAATGGTTAACATTTTCAAGGCCCATTGACAGCCCTTTTTTGAAATACGGTAAAAGTCTTAATCCAACATTTCCATCTTGGTGATTCCAGAAGAGACAGGGACACGACCAATTTGAAGGAGATCTTTGCGACATCAGCCACGATAATCTGTTGGTGAATGAAGATCGTTCGTTCTTCTGAAATCTTCTCTTCGTGTAATTTTTCATACAACGCTTGTATGTTTGATCTTTGATCAGCCGTATGTTCTACACCGACTGTAATTTTGTGATGAGATTTGTCTATGTTGATGTGTTATACTTGTGTTTTGCATATGTATATTTGTAATATTTGTATTGGTGATCGATTGAGGTTTATACCTTTAGTATTTGACAAATAATTTTATTTCACCTTATTTAGGGCTATGTTAAAAATTCAGTTTTTATCAGTTTTTCTATAAAGTTTTTGTAAGATTATGATGTTTAGTATAGTTCCAATTGTTGTTCTTGACATTGATAAAGATTAGATATATAATTTTAGTCTTACACAGAGTTAATTATAATTTTTTGGTTGTTTCACATGTTATGTATGTTCCTATGGTGATTACTTATGTTACAGAAATTATTGATCAGTTTTGGTCTTTGATATTCTGTCCTTGGAACTATAGTAGTTTAGATGATATGTTTCTGTTTTAATGTTTTTTTTGTATTGTTATCATTATGTAGAAAAGTTTTGTACCTTCTTTACTGTTTAGTCTATTAGTTATATTGAATAACTTTTTGAAATCTTATTCTGTTATTTATTAATGATATTCAATGTGTTTTCTATGATAGTTACAAGTTAAAAGGATGTATGGGTTTGCTTGTTACATGGTCGACAACCGAAGGAAATGTTTGGTTAGTATTTTAATCTTTGTTATAATGAATTTAGTTTTCATTACAATAACATATTAGACGGTTGTTGATGTTAATTTATTTATACATAGGTTCTGCCAAAAAATACGCACAATGGATTATAGAATTTAAGTATCCAGTTGGCTTTGTCAAAGTGTGGACAACTAATGGCCAAGTGTTTGAAGTGAAGGTATATGAATTAGGAAACTTCTATTATCTCTACAATGGGTGGTATTCCGTGGTTGAAACTTTGAAACTACAATCAGGCTCGTGGCTCGTATTTCAGTATGAAGAAACATTAGAAAGTTTCCGCCTGTCTTATTTTTATGACAATATTGCATTTGCTCCATCCGATTATTTTTTATCCGATTATTTTTACTACATACCGAATGCCGCTTTTGATAATCCGGATGCTATGGTATGTAGTTTAGAATGTTGCTTCATTATATTTGTTATGATTAATTATTTAGTGGTTCTTAGTATATGAAAATACTAATATGATATATTTTTTCTCGTTGTAGCATATCAAGCGTTTATTTGTACATCACAAGATGGACAATACCGTTCCAAACTATCCGGTTCTTATTAGAGGACCTGGGAAGCATAAATTCTTTGTTCGAATCAGTGAGATTGACAATCAGCTTTACATAACAACTGGATGGGATCGGATCAAGATGGAGTTGTCAATAAGTGTTGACCATTTGCTTGTGTTTGAAATGATTGATCTTCATACTTTTGATATGTCCGTTTTCAATTGTTCCAAGAATGCTGATTTAATGTTACCACCGGAATTATATGCTGATGTTAAGGAAGAAGACGTAGAAGACCTTATCATTATTTCTGATAGTGAAAATGTTATTGAGGTGACTGACGACAATGAAACAGATAGGCTCTGTGTAACCCCAAACGACAAAACTATACCAATAGTGTTCCGCGTGGACAATCATTTTGTAAGTTTTGTAACCAATAAGTACTAACAGGACCTTCGGGTGTATTACCCATATTATAATAGTATGTTTGTTAACATTATTTGTTGTTTGTTACAGCGCATTCGTAAATCTCTGGCTAAAGAACTTGGCTTGGATAGGAAGAGAAGGTTAAAGATTGTAGATGCTGCCGGTAATGTTTAGGATGTTCAGATTGGTATTGAGTTTTCTGAAGGTCAACCAAGGTCTTACATGCAAAACATGAAACAGTTTGTGAAGGATAAAAATATGGTTCCTCGTCAAGAGTTTACCCTGAACTTCGTCAAGGGTAAAGGTATTTTCTTGTTCGAGTGAATGGTTGTGGGGCCTATGCGGATTCTGTTTTGATGTATGGAAACAATGTTTTTTGTTTGTGGTTGTTTGTTTGGTTAAAACTCTTTTGTAATAGTTGATGGTGTAGTTTGACCCTGGTGGTACGAAGGTTGTATGTACAGGTAATTTTTTGGGTGCAGACTATCTGTTAAGAACATGAAGTTGTTCCTAATGACTAATGGTTGAAAGTATTACTTGCATTAGTTATTCCTTGTCTTTTATAAGTTATTCTTACTTATTCTGATTGTTTTGCGTGTGATTACTTACATGTTATTCTTATTTGCCTCTGATTGTTTTATAATTCATGTAGATAAGAAAGTTATTAAACATGTATACTATATTTTAAAAACTATACAATAAATTAAAATCCATTATTATTAGATAAGAGGAACATGTTCATAGGATCTTCCAAAAGATCATACCACATTACTTCATACATGATAAGACTTTTGTCCAAAACTAAATCTCTGTTACGACTATAGATTTTGTAGGACTTCTTTGTAGACCATGTTAGTTGTGGTTTTACACACTTGTTTCCCCCTGTCACATATCAGGATCTTCAAACCCTTCCTGCACTTTACTCGAGAAACAACAAAATTAGTTGGCCGTGACTGAAAACCGGACATGGAAGATATAGGCCTACACGTTCAAGTGACTGTCCCTGGCTTTTGTTGATGGTCATTGCAAAGCATACAGATAGTGGGAAATGTCTTCGGCAATTTTCACCGGTATTTTTTTATCGGACGGGGTCATTTTCAATCTTGAAATCAAAGTGTGATGACCTATATTATTTCCGGTAATAATCTTTGCTTCGATTATAAGTTTTCCAAGTTTTGTAACTTGAAGCCATGTACCGTTACACAGACCATTTGTTTGATCAATGTTTCTACATAACATTACCGAAACTCCAACTTTGAGAACCAGTTTATGGTTAGGTAATCCTGACAGATGCAACTTGTTTAACATATCGGAGGAAACAATGCCATATTAAGGTCGGTTTACTCCTCAAACTCACATAACGTATCCGAACTGAGATATATCTTCTCTTCACCAGCTATACTATTTAACAATTGTGTATTTATTGAATCAACAACTTCATTCGTGGGTGCAAGAATGGCTCTTTGTTGGAAATAATTTGAATCACACAAAAAGTTTTGCATATCCGAATATGTGAATGAGATCAATGAAGATATAGGATTGACTTGATCGAGTATAAGCAAATCATCAGGAATTTCAATTTCCACCACTCCATCGTTTGGATCCCCAAGTAGACCATCACCAAGCCGTAAAGTCCATTCAGCAAATTCCTTGGTCTCGTGAAAGTTACTTGGTTTGGTACCGACCTTTAACCTCATGTTTTCAGTTAGCTTGAGTAACTGACAATGCTGCCATATGTAAGAAGAATTCAACGAAGAATTTACAATCATGCTTCTGGTACCTTTTGGAATGACTGGAAGGATTTGTCTAAAATCACCGCCAAAAAGAACAATCTTTCCACCAAAAGGCTTGCTCTGCATTCTCGGATTACTGGAACGGGCTATATCACTCATTGTTCTACCCAGAGCTTCAAAACAATGCTTATGTGTCATTGGCGCTTCATCCCAGATTATCATCTTAGTTCTTTTATTAAGCCCCCTAGCTCACTGTTCTGTTCTATAGAACATATCGAATCCTCGTTAACGTTTATCAGAATTACAAACCTGGAATGAGCCGTTCTACCTCCATCTAATAGAAGTGATGCAATACCACTGGATGCAACATTCAAGACAACTTCACCTTTTGAATATAACGCAGCTGCAAATGTTTTCCAGAGAAATGTTTTACCGGTTCCACCGTAACCATATAGAAAGAAAACACCTCCGGTACCTTTAGCAACTGCATTCATGACGGTTTGATACACCTTTAGCAATTATTTGATTATATTTTATCATACCGAAAACTGAATTGAACTCAAATAATATAACATCTTTGACATAATTTGTGGATATTAACATTTTCTTTGTAATGCAGTTATAAAGTAAACACATATTCAAACATCATATTAAAAGCATAGAACGTAGACTACAGCATACTAATATAGACATTTCATACACTATATTCCACAAATCAAAAGATAGATTACAATCAAAGTTTATAGTGCCCAGCAGAAAACATAGTTTATAATACAAAACGGACAAACACATAAGGGTTTACCACATCTTCCATGTTCATAATTTACCAACATTTCACACATACATAACAACTGTTTCGGTAGCTTAACACCTACCAACGACAACCCAACGTCACACAAACACATACTTAAGTACATACCAAAAACATAGAGTTTATCAAACATCAAAATATAAAGACGTCAAAGCATCTAAGTGCTAAGCCTATATGACTTCTTCCGATTCTTTTTGTTGTTAGAAGATAGTTCCCCCACATTTTGAACTTCCACCTCCTGCGCCGAACGTTTAACATTGGGACTGGTGCCCGAATCCTTCTCTGCTTCGACATCGGAAGAGTCGGCCGTAACAGATACAACATCCTTGAATTAAGTCACAAAACAACTACTAAGGTATCAAATAGGGTAATATAATCTACACACAGCCGAAAAGGAAACTATACAATCCATACTCACCTTTGAAAAATCACCACCTGCCATCTGTGAGGATTCAGATAATTGAACGGCTTTGAACTCTGAACCTTCTTCACTAACCTAATATCAAAATATTAGGAAAAGGGAATTCAGCTAGGATATTTAAACTATAAAAATCGGAAACCAAAAATTTATCAAAATAAGACATCCATAAAGTATTACCTCATCAGCAACCTGAAGCGCATTACCATTACCAACAACCAATTCAGCAATTATGTCCGGATCATCACATACTTTTTGGATAGTGTAAACGTGGTAGTCACGGGTAAGGTTGTAATCAAAAACTTCAATTTTAAAAGCCAACTTCTTTTCGACCAACCGAGATATTTCATGTGGAAAACTTTCAGTATCATTGACCTTCACTTGTCGTTCCCTTATTTCACTTGCAGTTGAACCAACAATCTTCATTACATCTTTATCAAACATCACAAAAGACACACTACCAGTTTCATCTTGCACCCTCAAATGTACCTTGAACCTGTAATAAATAGTCATTAAATTGCAGTCCGAATAAACGAAGTAATAAAACAAAAAATTAACATTAGCTTACTTAATGGTTATCGATGTGCATTCACAATCGCATTTCGGACAAACCAAGGAAGTAGGTGATAGATATGACCTCATCAGAACTGGTTTTAGCGCATTGTAAGTATTCAGTTTTAGTCAACACCTTCTTGTTACAGTTTCGACATGCCGGATAAAACCACCCATAGTTTTCTTGAACAATTTTGATTGTTGCAACTACCATACATGACATTGCCTATAAAATCAAATTTATAGCTTAATTAACATGCTTAGCTAATAAAAATTTATTAACATGCTCAACTGACATTAAGAAAAATAAATGCCTTTGTAAGTATATAGAATTATTCATACCCTTTCAATCTCAATGATCTCATCAACATGTTTCTTAGCAGTCTCAATTAGAAATTCTTGACGGACAGGAAATACGCTCTGAGATGAAAGTATGGTTTGAGAAGAAGAACCACCAACTTCAGCTTATTTCACTAAAGACTATAAAAATAAAAACACCAATAGTTTTAATACTCACACTTGTGTTAATAAAGACGAAAAATAACAAATGTAAATCGGTGACAGTACCTCCTACGAAGTTCATTAACCTCATCAATTTCTTGGTTGAGAAACATACGAGTTCCAAACTTATCATTCTGAACAGTATATTGGCCTGCACATAACAATACACATATCCAACAATTCATTACAAGTGTCTACAGAAACAACAAAATGATTTTAAGAAAGAATGAAACAAATAACATATTCGAAACACTAAAGTAAATGAATCAGTCAAATGTAAATTACCCAGCCACTTCTTAATCTTCGCATGCTGAATAACAGCCATCACATTCTCATTCTTAGTGTTTTGAGACAGAAAATCTATAAATTGTTGTGCATATCCATTCCACAAGGTACAACGGACTATTTCTCCGCTACAAGAAACAGATAAAAAAACAGCATTAAAAGTTCCCACAAGAATCTATACTTTGGAATAAAACACCAATCATTTACAATAAATAATGGCAATGATTTACTGTTTATTTGTATTAAATGCAATGAAGAATGTTATAAATAAATTCACCTCATCATTGGTCTTGTATTAATTAAGAACAATCATTTAATGAGTCTTCTATGCATTCAATACAATCATAAGACACAAAAACCTTTATATTTAAAGGGCAAATTAAGACTTACTGCACATCTTCAAGATCAAATTCTATCTTTTTTCTTTCTTTAGGAGGTTTTTCAAAGATTTCCATATCGCCACAGCACACAACACTTCCAGCGACATCTAAAATAAAAGATAGCAACAGTTAGTAGATTCTCAAGGGAGCCAAAATGAGCAGACGATGAGAAACAGTCATACCAACAGTGAGCAGATTCTGTCCTTCTCCTTTAACAATGATTGAATGTGCAATGAGATTGAATCCGTAATCAACACCTTGCCAACCATTCGCACGTGTAATAACAGTACAATGATAAAAGTTTATCTTGTAATCATGGTTAACAACAATGTAGGGATCTGTGTTTTCTCCAACACCAAATCTTGAGAGAATAATAATTTCATCCTCATGAAGTTTTGAGTCAAATACAGGTATCAATGGAACCTTAATACCTGCCTGTATGAAAGCAAATACATTAGAAACAAAATAACATAAACAAACAAATCAAGTATAAACCCTAGATTAGAGAAAACCATAAATTAGACAAAACCATAAATTACATAAAACAAAAAACCATCAAAAAAACTCAGCGATGGTAACATATCAAGTATAAACCCTATATTAAGACAAAACCATAAATTATGCCTAACCATAAATTAGACAAAACAACATACCATAAATTATGAGTAACCATAAATATGAATATACATCCAAAACCAAAATATGTAACCGTATAAGAGATCTAATATAAGCGAAACAAAACACAAACCGAAAATCTAAAAAAAAGTAAAATCAGCGAAATAAAACACAAATTATAAACCCTAGAACAGTCATGTCACTCCCCGACCCGCAGCGGAATAAGAGTCGGGGCATAATTGGGTTATCACCAAAGCTCATGATATTTACTAATATGTTTCATATTTATTAAATTCAAAATTTCATCCTCAATATTCCAAACATGTTCATACAATTACAAAGAAAGATAATCAACTAAACAATCCAAAGTCTAAACCGGTTTATTCTTCTAAGCCATCCTATATGTTTCTTGCTGCAGCTGGATCACCTGTATCATGTGTAAAAATGGGGGTTTTTTGGTCAACATAAGTTGGCGAGTGAACCTTGTTAGAAAACATTTATTATTGATTTCTTGTTATATTTATTATGGAAAATTGTGCAAAAATCATATGTGAGCAAACGTGAATAATCATACAATAACAATAACCATAACAAACAATAACATACAACAACAAACCAACTTGCATGAATATATAACATGAAAGATACTGTATATGTTGGCAACGTCACGTTCACGCTCATAGGTAATGGGGAACGGACGGCCTATGATAAATGTCTGTGCGATCAAGGCTCAATCAAACGGAGCCGATCGTATGTTGGCAACGCCTCGTTCACGCTCATAGGTAATGGGGAACAGCTCAACGCTCATATGTAATGGGGAGCGGCGGCCTATGATAATGTATGTACTGAAAATGATAAATTTAATCTAAACAATAACCACACAAACAGTTGATACATATTGAATACACTTTTGATCATGGACATGATGGATGCACAATTGTTTAAATGTAAATAATGATAAGACACATGATACACCCCAAAAACGTCATTAAAACGGGGAATTTATAGAGATTCACTCACATTGGGTGCGTTTGGTTGAAGATGATGAATGCGCACGAGTTTAGATGATTGATCGACGAGGATTAACTAACCTAAATAATAACGAAAGGTATGGTAAATAAGTGAATTTTATAAATAATTTTAATAGTATTTTTAGATATATTTTTATGAGTTTAAGGCTATTTTCTAACTTTAAAAATATTATTTTTAAGTATTTTTAAATTAAATAAATAAATAAAAATATAAAAAAAAATGTTGACTTTTTTGACTTTGACCGTTGACCATGACTGTTGACTTGTTGACCGGTTCGGTCGTTTATATTGTTGCACTGAGTGAGGTTCGAACTTGTGACCTCCCGTACGCGTGCACGCAGCTCTACCAACTGAGCTACGTGTCTAACCCGAAATATTTCTGTTTTTAATTATATTTATATACTATTTTAATTTATTCAAAATTCATTTATTTTTAAAAATGATTTTAATCATCGAACCGACGTGCGTAACAGGTCTCGAACCCGGGACCTGTGGTTTAGTGTTGCACACAGTCCACCGCTGGACTGTGTGTCTAACCTGGTTAATATACTGATTTTTATTAAACTTAACATCTCTCTGTGAGTTGATCCGGTTCAGTTAAAAAGGAAACATCTTTATTACAGAGAATGAGATTGCGTCAAGGATCGAACTCGTGACGTGTGATAAATGTTTGCACACAGTCCACCGCTGGACTGTGTGTCTAACCCGGTTTAATATCTCGTTTTAATTATACTTATACAATAGGTTCAACTTCATCTTCTTCGTTCAAAGATACAGACAACGATTATTCAACTGTTCTAGTTATATTCGATTGACAAACATATAATTGATTAAAATGAAATGGACAGGGAAGGTTTTGGGAACGAACATACCGGAAAAGTGATCTTTCTCAGAACTCCGGCGAAGTCGTCGGCTCTGTTTTTATGAACTTCGTCTGAGCGGACCAACTAACAGTTTTGATTAGCTAGATGTGGAATTGAAGTACTAAACAAGAGTTATTAGAAGGTTTAAAAGATTATACCGTTTCACAGCGCAATCTAGGAATTTTCAGAAGTTTTCCGGCGAGTGCTGATTATCCGATATCGTCGCCTGGAACTGATTCTGATTGAAGGGTTTGAGTTAGCAAAAGCCTAACAACTGATAGAAGATGGAAGAACTGAGAAACTTACCATTTTGATGGAAGACACGGTTTTCCGGCGAAAGTCTGGCGAGTTCAAAAAGCGATTCCGACGATCAGAAATTTGAGCAAAAGTGAAATTAGAGGTTCTGTGAATGTTACTGAGTCGCGAGATGATGATTTTGTTGAAGTAAATCAGGAAATGAATGTTTTTGGTTATAAAAACCGAACATCACATGAATTCAAGTTCATTCAAGACTGAATTGATTAAGAATGTCGGTTTATCGGTTATTTTAGGAATCCGCGATCACTCAAAAGTCTTGGACGGTTGGAAGCCGATATCGGTTTCAGTTTGGCGCAAACAGGTTGATTCACAATTGAACTTATGTTTTTAATTGTTTCCTAGAACTCACAAAGACATCAAGTGGCGGAGTGGTTGGATGTGTGTGAATTAAGTTGCTAGGCTTCCTGGCTGACCCGGGTTCGAATCCCGGCAGTCTGTTTTTCTTTTTATTTATTTTATTTTTACTTTTTAACAATTATAGCTTATAAATTCAAATTTGTTTATTAATTATGTATCGTTTAAAATTATAATAAGTCATAAATACGCAACGTAATTTTTATAACTTGATATCCGATTACAAACGAAGCGGGTTTGGAAAACCCGTTTTTCGACAAATGTTACAAGTCAGACAACATCATATTGCTTTACAAATACTAATACCTTCTCATCGAGCAAAATCAGGTCCATCCGAAAGGATTGAGACCATTTTCGGATGATTCGACACTTGATATTCCACATATCTTTGGCCGGATTCAAAATGTCAATGAAACTGAGTGACAAACATGGTGCTTCACCTCCGGATTGCTTGCCCTTGGACATGGCTCTAGTGGAAGATGTGAAAAAAACCCTAGATTCTGGTCGCCTGTGTAATCGCCGGATGAACTTTGAAGAAGAAAGAGAGTTATGGAGTTTAAAATGTTGAGAGTGGTTTATTAGATATGTAGGGTTGATGATGATTTTCAGATGCATTAAATACACAGCACAACTTCCCATGCAAGATTTGAATTTCCCTTTTCTATTTGTATTATGTGTATACATGTATATGTCTCAAATCTGTCTGTATATATGTATATGTAATATGTATTTTCTTTTTTAGTTCACATTATATAAATTCAAATTATGACATCAGCGTGGACTACTGCATATCTAAAACGTTGACACATAAGCAAATCGAGGTCAGCAGCTAATCCCCTTTTATAGAAAGTATAGATGACATTTTTGTAATTATATTCAAAAGTGTGGACTTTATGTGTACCATAGTACCATGATGTTCTTTAATATATATATATATATATATATATATATAATATTTATATTCTTATTTTAGATGAAATAAAAAGTTATAAATAATCATCATGAATGTAACATCCAACACTTAACCCACTTGTTACGTGCGCACTATTACAAAAATTGAGAATATTACATGAATGGAGAAGTCAGGAAACTTTTTTAATAATGTCATTTTCTTTTTTTTATATTCGAATTTTATATTAACAAAGATTCAAAATTTTCAGATCGGATATAGGGGTATCGTTCATCGAATGAATCAAAATTTTAAATTATGTATTTCTTACACATATTAAATAAATAAATAAAAAAAGAGTAATATGAGTTTTTTAATCAATGAATGGGTTTTTTATCTATAAAGGCAAGGTTTCTTAAATTGCCTACTTAACCTTAGTGAGCCAAACGAGAGCCAACCAACTAACTGATTTCAAGCAAGCTTCAAACGATGATATATTTAAACAACCCTACACAAAAATAATGTTTTTATAATAAAACATGCATCGGTATCTTGTATCTTATGTATAACAAGTTGTATCATCATCATCGTACTCAGTAAATCCCACCCATAGCAAAGCTAAGGTAGGGTCTGAGGAGGGTAAGATGTAGACAACCTTACCTCTACCCCGTAGGAATAGAGAGGTTGCTTCCAGTGAGACACCCGGCTCGATAGTAGTTTTGCATCAAGTGTAACACCCCAAAAACGTTGCAGCGGAAATACAAACGTAATGGTGACGAAAGTTTGTGCCCATAAATATCTTAGTGGACGATGCATCGTTATTTTGGACATATTACTTAATTAAAACATTGTTTACAAATTTAAACATAAACCAAACCATAACATAGTTAAGTTGTCTTGATCCTTATGGATCTTAATACATCGGTCCCAAATAAGTTTTAAAAGTGTCCAAAGTTTATTATTAAACAAACATGCATCACAACCACAAGACATGCCAAAGATTCCCGAAGCCATGCTCAAGTACCTGAAGAACACGTTAAAATCAAGTGTCAACACAAAGGAGGGTGAGCTCACATATTCAAATTTAAAACAAGGAAAACTTTCTAATTATGTGTTTATTATCAAAACATCCAAATAATATTTCCGAAAGTTAATTTATTTCCTTAATAAAATCCATGAGTCAGCCGTCGCAAGCGTTTCCCCAAAACCTCCGAACTAAGCATCTTCCCACGTTTCACATATTAAATTTATTTTTAACATCCATTTGTTCAGATTCGTAAGCTTGCAAGACATTACGAGCTATATATTAACATTAAGGGTATAATCAACGCTAGACAATAACAAAATATAAATTCGTCGCTTGACATGACACGGAGCTTCCGGTCGCGACGGGGTTGTCAACCCGATAGATCTATCAACAATTCCATGCAATCCATATTAATGATTAAATGGCTAAGTTTGCGCAAAGTGCCCGCAATGGGTCACCCAAGGTGCCAACCTTATGAACAATATATATCCTACTAAAATGATAAAATTTAATATAACACGTTGTGCGAATCCCTGACGTCCCCACCGAAACGTAAGCCGAAACCCGATACTTACTCTCTTGAGACCGGGCCAATTCGTTACAACTTTAGATTTAAACATCTTAAATCCACACGGTCGTTCTATCCCATAACGCCGTAAAATCCCCGTTTCATCCCGAAACACATATATCATTATTCAAAAATCCGTTTCATCCCGAAACATATTTATATCCAAAACCATGTTTTTCTTCAAAAACGTATCACATAATTTCCAAATCATATTTTTCACGAAAATATATTTATAGTTTTAATCAAAGGCATATTTTATACGTACTTATCCTTGTAACATCCGTCGAAAAACGGGTTTTCAATACCCGCTTCGTTTATAAATCGAATAATCAGTTTCAAATTTCGTTGCTCATTTAATGCTTATTTTAATTTTAAACAATACATAACTAACAAACATTTTAGAAAATGGAAATTAAAATTGTTAAAAAATAAAAATAAAGTAACTAAAAATAAAAATGGGCTGCCGGGTTTCGAACCCGGGTCAGCCGGAAGATTTAACCATCAAACATTTAACCACTCCGCCACCTGCTGTTTTGTTGTGTAATCAAGGAAACAATAAAACTTAACTCTACCCGTGAATCATCCGTTTGCGCCAAAACTGAAACCGTTCATCGGCTCTCAACGGTTCAGACTGTTGAGTGTTCGATATTACTGATTATAACCGATAAACCCACGTTCTTAATCAATTCGGTCTTTATTGAACTTGAATTCATATGATTATCAGGTTTAATAACCGAAATCATTTACTTCTTGATTTTCACCGGCAATATCATCATCTCGCGACTCAAAAACACTCACAGAACCTCAAATTTCACTTTCGCTCTATTTTCAGTTCGTCGGAAACGTTTTCTGAAATCACCGGACTTTCGCCGGAAAACCGTGACACTCATCAAAACGGTAAATTTCTCAACTCTTTCATCTTCTATCTATTGCTAGACTTTTACTAAATCAAACCCTTCAACCAGAATCAGTCCCAGGCGACGATATCGGATAATCAGCACTCGCCGGAAGATTTCTTAAAATTCCTAAATCGCACTGTGAATCGGTATAATCCTCTAAACTCTCTGATAACTCTTGTTTAGTCATTCAATTTCACAATTGGTTAATCAAAACTATTAATTGGCCCGTTCAGACGGAGTTCATAAAACAGAGCCGACGACTTCGCCGGAGTTCTGAGAAAGATCATCTTTCCGGTACATTCACTTCCAAAACCTTCTTTATCCATTTCATGTTAATCAGTCATATGTCCGTTAATTGAATTGAACAAGATCAGTAGAATAATCATGGTCTGTGTTGTTTAACGGAGAAGATGAAGTCTAGTTTGTGTATAAATTTAATATAAATCGGATTATATCTCGGGTTAGACACACAGTCCAGCGGTGGACTGTGTGCATTTGAATCGTAGGGATACCGGGTTCGAGTCTGTCCTTGTTCCGATTCGTCACAATATTCAGACTTTTTATAAAAACCAAATATGGAAACTTCCAGCTAGTATATTAGAGAAATAAAAACAAGTGTTTTAACCAGGTTAGACACACAGTCCAGCGGTGGACTGTGTGCAACGTTAAACAACAGGTCCCGGGTTCGAGACCTGTTATGCACGCCGGTTCGATAGAATTAAAATCCTTTTTAAAATAAATGAATTTTGAATAAACTAAATAGTATATAAATATAATTAAAAACAGAAAGATTTCGGGTTAGACACGTAGCTCAGTTGGTAGAGCTGCGTGCACGCGTACGGGAGGTCACAAGTTCGAACCTCACTCAGTGCAAACAAATACACGACCGAACCGGTCAACAGTCATGGTCAACGGTCAACGGTCAAAGTCAAAAAGTCAACAATTTTTTTATATTTTTATTTATTTATATAATTTAAAAATCACTTAAAAATACTTAAAAATAATATTTTTAAAGTTAGAAAATGATCTTAAAGTCACAAAAATATATCTAAAAATCCTATTAAAATTGTTAATAAACCACTTATTTACCGTACCTTTTCGTTATTATTTAGGTTAGTTATTCCCCGTCGATCAATCCTCTAAACTCGTGTGCATTCAACATCATCAAACGAACGCCCCCAATGTGAGTGAATCTCTACAAATTCCCCATTTTAATCACATTTTGGGGTGTATCATGTGTCGTATATTATTTATTACATTTAAACACTTGTGCATCCATCATATCCATGATCAAACGTGTATCCAATATGTATCAATTGTTTGTGGGGTTAATGTTTAGATTAAATTTATCATTTTCAGTATACATCATCATAGGCTCGTCTGTTCCCCATTACCTATGAGCGGAACCGTTCCCCATTACCTATGAGCGGAACGTGGCGTTGCCAAAATACGATCGGCTCCGTTTGATTGAGCCTTGATCGCACATACATCATCATAGGCCGTCCGTTCCCCATTACCTATGAGCGGAACGAGACGTTGCCAACATATACATTATCATTCATGTCATATACTCATGCAAGGTGGTTTGTTATTGTATGTTTATTTACGTTTGCTCACATATGATTATTGCATAATTTTTTTTCCATATTAAATACAACAAGAATCAATAATAAATATTTTATTTGTCTGTACCAGTTACATTGTCGGTAATTGGCAGTTGCGCGCTGTGTTGCGTAGTACGCGCTTAAATTCGCAAAATAGTGATTTTAAGCGTTTTAATTTATTTTTATCATTCTATAAAAATAAACTTGTCAAATTATTATTATAATAGTTATTGGTTGCCCTGAACTGGCTGTGTTGACAGTATTTAGTCAGATACGCGCAGTATCGCGCAGTACGCGCTTAAACTCGAAAAATAGAGTTTCTTAGCGTTTTAAATTATTTTTCCTCACGATTATGATTAAATATATTATTTAACTCATATCGGACTATTTTGGGATTTTAACATTATCCGGCGGTCACCGACGTTCGTTTCGCATTTTAACCGTTACGCGATAAGCGTTTATCTTAATATTGCCAACGTAATTTTTATCAAACTTTGGATTTACCAACACATCAAATGCCATATATATACATCATAAATAATCAAATACGGCCTTTTATTCATTCATGACACGTATTACATTTGTACGGGACAGCCTAAATAGCCGGGTGTCACAGTCTCCCCCTGTTTAAGGAATTTCGTCCCCGAAATTCTTACACTACAGGTTTCGTTTTCGCACTAGACTTAAAGAGATGCGGATATTTTCGTTGCATCTGGTCCTTTCGTTCCCATGTGAACTCGGGTCCACGTTTAGAATTCCTGCGAACCTTGACCAACTTAATCCGACTCCTTCTAAGCTTCTGAATCTTCTCATCCAGAACTTCAACTGGTTCCTCGATAAATCTCAATTTATCGTCTACTTGAACCTCATTAGGGGGTATAATTAGTGTCTCATCCGACAAACACTTTCTCAGGTTGGAAACATGAAACACGTCATGAACTCCATTCAAATCCTGTGGCAGCTTAAGCCTATACGCGACTGATCCAACTCGAGATGCGATTTCGAAAGGACCTATATACCATGGGCTTAGCTTTCCCCCTTTCCCAAATCTAACAACACCTTTCCAAGTTGACACTTTCAGCAGAACACGATCTCCGACTTGAAAGTGCAACGGTTTCCTTCCGTTGTCTGTATAACTTTTCTGTCGATCGGTGGCAGCTTTCAACCTTTCCTTGATCTGGACAACATTGTCGGTGGTTTCCTGGATAAGCTCAGGTCCGGTTAGTTGCCTTTCGCAACTTCAGCCCAGCACAAGGGCGGTCGACACTTCCTTCCATACAAAGCTTCAAACGGAGCGGCTTTGATACTAGCGTGGTAACTATTGTTGTAAGAAAACTCTGCCAATGGCAAATGAGTATCCAAACTTCCACCAAAATCAATCACGCATGCTCTCAACATATCCTCTAACGTCTGAATGGTTCTCTCACTCTGACCATCCGTTTGAGGATGATATGCAGTACTCATGTCCAAACGAGAACCCAGCGACTCCTTAAGAGATCGCCAAAATCTGGAGTCAAATCGTCCATCTCTATCGGAGATAATTGACACAGGTACTCCATGTCGGGCTACAATCTCGTTAATGTACAACTGTGATATCTTTTCCGTCTTGTCTGTTTCCTTAATGGGCAAGAAATGAGCAGACTTCGTTAATCGATCCACAATTACCCAAATAGAGTCATGTCCACGTGACGTACGGGGTAATTTGGTGATAAAGTCCATAGCAAGATGCTCCCACTTCCATTTAGGAATCTCTGGTTGTTGCAGAAGCCCAGACGGCCTCTGATGTTCAGCCTTAACCTTTGAGCATGTCAGACATTTACTTACATACACCACAATATCTCTCTTCATATTCGGCCACCAATATAACTCCTTAATATCCTGATACATCTTGGTAGAACCTGGGTGAATTGAATATCTGGACTTATGAGCCTCGTTCATAACCAGTTCACGTAGGTTACCTCTAAGCGGAACCCAGACTCGGTTCATGAAGTACATCACTTCATCCGCTTTTGGTATCAGTTCACATTCCAAACCTCTTAAACCTTCTCTACTCAGGTTCTCGTCTTTTAGAGCTTCTCGCTGTGCATTACGAATTCGATCGGTCAAACTCGTTTGTATGGTCAAACCCAAAGCACGAACGCGCAGAGGCTTTTCCCGCTCCTTTCTACTGAGCGCGTCAGCAACAACATTTGCTTTCCCTGGGTGATAACGAATATCACACTCATAATCGTTGAGTAACTCTACCCAATGCCACTGTCGCATGTTGAGTTCCCTCTGATCAAAGATATGCTGGAGGCTCTTATGGTCTGTGTAAATCGTACACTTCATGCCATACAGATAATGTCTCTAAATCTTCAAAGCGAACACAACAGCTCCCAACTCTAAATCATGAGTTGTGTAGTTCTTCTCATGCACTTTCAGTTGTCTGGATGCATAGGCTATCACTTTGTCATTCTGCATAAGCACACAACCAAGGCCCAAACGTGATGCATCATAGTATAAACCAAAACCGTCATTTCCCTCTGGCAGGGATAAAATAGGTGCACTACACAACTTCTCCTTCAACATCCGAAAAGCTTCCTCCTTCTTTTCCGTCCAATCGAACTTCTTATCCTTCTAGATCAATAGCGTTAATGGCTGCGCTATTCTGGAAAAATTCTCAATGAATCTTCTATAATACCCAGCAAGTCCTAAGAATTGTCGCAACTCTGAGGGAGTCTTCGGCGCTTCCCAATTCTTGATCGCCTCAATCTTCGACGGGTCCACATGTATACCTTTCTCAATTATGACATGACCGAGGAAATGCACTTCTCGAATCCAAAATTCACATTTAGAGAACTTGGCATACAACTTCTCTTTCTTCAACAACTCCAGAATCATCTTCAAATGTTGCTCATGATCTTCTTTGGTTCGCTAATAGATTAGTATATCATCAATGAATACTATCACGAATTTATCCAAATAGGGTTTGCATACCATGTTCATGAGATCCATGAACACTGCAGGCTCATTAGTTAAGCCAAAAGGCATGACTAAGAACTCGTAATGGCCATAACGTGTTCTAAAAGCAGTCTTCGGAACATCTTCCTCACCAATCTTCAACTTGTGATAACCTGAACGCAGGTCTATCTTCAAGTAGTAGCTTGATCCTTGAAGCTGGTCGAACAAATCGCCGATTCTTGGTAACGGGTACCGATTCTTGATAGTCAGCTTGTTCAACTCTCTGTAATCAATACACATTCGGAGGAACCATCTTTTTCTTCACGAACAAAACAGGTGCTCCCCAAGGCGAAAAGCTTGGTCGTATGAAACCTTTGTCCAATAGCTCTTGAAGCTGATTTGACAATTCTTTCATTTCTGACGGCGCTAATCTGTAAGGAGATTTTGCAATTGGTGCAGCACCAGGTACAAGATCAATCTTAAACTTGATTTGTCTCGCAGGGGGTAATCCACGCAAGTCTTCAGGAAAAAACTTCCAGATAATCGTGAACTACAGGAATTTCTTCAATCTTCCCACTTTCGGCATTTGTATCCACTACGTTAACCAAAAACGCAGGATAGCCCTTACGCAACATCTTGTGCATCTTCATAATACTAACCACTTTGATACTCGAATCGATCGGTCACCGTGAACAACTAAAGCTTCACCACCACCAGGACGAGGTATCCGTACTTGTTTCTTCGAACAAATGATCTCAACTCCGTTCTTGGATAGTCAATCCATCCCAACGACTACATCAAAACTACCCAGCTCCACTGGTAGTAAATCGATACTAAAACTATGATCGCATAACCGAATTCTACAACCACGAATGACTTCGCTAGTCTCTATCAATTTTCCATTTGCTAATTATGTCGAGTACTTTTTACTTAGCTTACTTGTTTGAGAACACAGAAATGGTTCAAAGTTTTTCGAAACAAAACTCAAGTCAGCACCAGTATCAAATAGTACGAACGCAGAAGGGTCATTGATTAAGAATTTACCAGTAACAACTGTAGGATCGTCACGTGCCTTCCCAGCATTTAGCTCAAAAGCTTTGCCCCTGGCATTCTGACCCTTCACATTCGGACAGTTCCTCTTTAGTGTCCCTGCTCTCCGCATTTATAGCATCCCTCGAGCTTAACTCCCTCCGACGTACTCTTAGCATAGCACTCGCGAGTAATATGACCAGTTCGACCACATCTGGCACACTTTCCCTGCTCATCACCGTGAGTCTTCCTTACTAAGTCACTTCCGCCATCCCTGGCATTATCCTTCCTCGAACCACTCGAAGTAGCCGCATATGCTTTTCCCGAATCGCGTTTCTTCTCACGATTCGCATCGGAATCCTTTCTCGAGCTCTCAGACTTTCGCTTCCGCGAATCCCCAAGTCTAGGCTCAGAACGCTCTAATCGGTCAGATTTTCCATCTGCCCTGACTTTTCCCGACGACTTCCCAGTCTCCTCTTTCCTGTTAAGGTTACTTTTGCGAGCAGCATCATCCGCTAATGATTTCGCTAGAGTAGTAGCTTCCAAATAGGTAGTGGGCTTCGCTGACGTAACCATACTACGAATTTGTGGCGACAATCCCCAGATATACCTTTCTACCTTAGCGTACTCAGGAGTGACCATCCGTGGAACCAATCTAGCCAGATCATTGAACCGAGACGTATAAGCTCTGACGTTCAGGCCTTCCATGGTCAAATTCCATAAGTCAGTCTTAATTTTCTGCATCTTACTACGCGGGCAGTATTCCTTAAGTAGCATCTCTTTTAGTTCAGTCCAGATAAGACCGTAAGCCGCATCTTCGCCCAAAATCTGAACTTGAGTGTTCCACCGGGATAAAGCTTCATCGAGAAACGACACGAAGCATACCTAACCCTCTGATCAGCAGCACAACCGCTGATGGCCATCACAGATTCCATCTTCTCGATCCATCTAGTGATTTCAAGAGGCCCTTCAGCACCGGTAAATGATCGTGGGTTACAGCCCTGAAATGTTTTATACGTACATCCATGCACTGTTCACAAGGTTAATGAAAAATCAAGATTACTCACTGATTATATCATAACACAGGAACTACTAAAACTTTTCCGATCATTATATTACCTTGCGGGTTTCCAATCTGCACACCACCATCACTATGCCCCGGAGCACCACATCCACCTCCTTGCCCAAAATTCTGGTTAGCTTCACGCTGCTCCAAGGCAGTATTAACGTGTTGGGCTATGAGTTGTGCCAACTCTTCTGGGGCGGTAAGTAATCCAGTACCTTGTCTCGTTTTTGGCGGCATCTTTTCGTTTCTATTATTGCAATAATAATATCAACATAATATTGTTTAAATATTTCGATCATTAAATAATAGTGGACTAAACAATACACATGCATCCACATAATAATGAGAATAATTTAACCAAAAGAAACCCATGTCATTGATATTTATCACGGAAATTACAAAGCTTGTTCATAGTACAATGACTAATCAAATTTGGTGAGACACAATCAACCGCCAATAACAAGTCTAGATAAAATTTCCTCCTAAATATCCAAAAATTTGGCATGCAAGCCAATATAAGGGTTTATCAAAGAGACATACAAAATAAACAAAACAAACAACCAACAATCACTTCTTCAATCCCGCAAACTCAAGAAGCCTCCTCACAAGCTCCTCCAAGTCAGCTATCCTCCAGTGCATTTGATCCATTGCATTGTTATCCAAGTCCTTTAGCTCATCAAACCAGTCCATTTGCCCCTCAAGATCCTTCACTTTTCCCCTAATCGCCTCCAAATCTCCGCGTATGGCCCCCAACTGACGGTCGCAGTGAGAGCATTGGTCAACCCACACTCCTTTCTGCTTCTTCGAAGCAGATACAGTCTTAGCTCTGGAAGTTGAAGCGATGTCTCCGACAGGTCGTATCCTCTTCCTACGTAGAAAGTATACCAACAGGGGTGCAGTAGGAGCGCGCGACTCGATCGACGGAAATGACGACTCGGTAACAACGGGTGGAGGGATCTCGGTAGTGGGCTCAACAACGGCAGCAGATGAGACGACCAATGGCTCTACAGGCTAAGCCGTAACAATGGTAGCGTCTACTGCTGGTGCGACACTATAAGATCCTCCGATCAACGGAACACCTATATCCACGTCATCAATAACAGGCACGGTACCTGATGATTGCCCGGTCTCGTAAATTGAGGGTGGAGCATCATCATCGTCTTCGATCCAACCGTTACTTGTAAAAGCATAACATGGGTCAACCTGACTTGCGAACGCAGCAGGGTTGACCTGGAAGGATGAAGCGAATTCGGCCGCATCGACAAACTGTGGAATCGTAGGGGTACCTCTGGTAATACAAATCTAGGTGAAGTCTCGAATTCTGGCTCGCTCTCAGAGTCAGTAATCTCGATGACCTCGTGCTCGTGTGACATCTGTGACATATATTTAACCGTACAAAGTAAGTGTGTGCTGAAATGAAAAATAACACAAGGCCCAATAAATAGATTAACACGTAAGCACAATAACACGCAATGGTTCTCATACATGATAAAAATCCATGTTTATTTAAAAATTTTGGCTTCGTGAATTTTGGACTTATTTCTCAAAATTCTTTGGTTGAAGTCTAGAGTTTTCCCCTGAAAACATCTAGTTCGCTAACAACCATTGGCTCTGATACCAACTTCTGTAACACCCCAAAAACATCGCAGCGGAAATACAAACGTAATGGTGACAGAAGTTGGTGCCCATAAATAACTTAGTAGACGATCCATCGTTAATTTTGGACATATTACTTAATTAAAACATTGTTTACAAATTTAAACATAAACCACAACCATAACATAGTTAAGTTGTCTTGATCCTTATGGATCTTAATACAGCCGGTCCCAAATAAGTTTTAAAAGTGTCCAAAGTTTATTATTAAACAAACATGCATCACAACCACAAGACATGCCAAAGATTCCCGAAGCCATGCTCAAGTACCTGAAGAACACGTTAAAATCAAGTGTTAACACAAAGGAGGGTGAGCTCACATATTCAAATTTAAAACAAGGAAAACTTTCTAATTATGTGTTTATTATCAAAAAATCCCAATAATATTTTCGAAAGTTAATTTATTTCCTTAATAAAATCCATGAGTCAGCCGTCGCAAGCGTTTCCCCGAAACCTCTGAACTAAGCATCTTCCAAAGTTTCACATATTAAATTTATTTTTAACATCCATTTGTTCAGATTTGTAAGTTTGCAAGACATTACGAGCTATATATTAACATTAAGGGTATAATCAACGCTAGACAATAACAGAATATAAATTCGTCGCTTGACATGACATGGAGCTATCGGTCGCGACGGGGTTGTCAACCCGATAGATCTATCAACAATTCCACGCAATACATATTAATGATTAAATGGCTAAGTTTGCGCAAAGTGCTCGCAATGGGTCACCCAAGGTGCCAACCTTATGAACAATATATATATATCCTACTAAATTGATAAAATTTAATATAACACGTTGTACTAATCCCCGACGTCCTCACCGAAAAGTAAGCCTAATCCCGATGCTTACTCTCTTGAGACCGGGCTAATTCGTTACAACTTTAGATTTAAACATTTTAAATCCACATGGTCGTTCTATCCAATAACGCCGTAAAATCCCCGTTTCATCCCCGAGACGCATATATCATTATTCCAAAATCCATTTCATCCCGAAACATATTTATATCCAAAACCATGTTTTTCTCCAAAAACATATCACATAATTTCCAAATCATATTTTCCACAAAAATATATTTATAGTTTTAATCAAAGGCATATTTTATACGAAAACGTATATTTATCCTTTTAAGGCGTGTTCTTCCCCCAAAACATATACGAAAATAGTAAAAAGAGGGGTTTAGTGACACTCACCTTTGGGTGCGTATTTAAAATAGCGCGATCCCACAATTTGATTCTACACGTCATAACATACGTAGGCATGATTTAATAATCAATATATTACAAAATTCCTAAGTTTCTCCAATACTTAGTATTTTCACATAACTTTGAGATTTTCTCGAAAAGTTATTATTTTTTATTATGTTGGCATATTAATATATATATATATATATATATATATGAGTTCATATATATATATATATATATATTTAAGATTTTGTGACTTAAACGATTTTATTGGTGACCTTAATGTTTTATCCGTTACACTCCCGTTTATAAATACTATATATCTACGATTTGCGCGTCGTAATCTATATATATATAAACGTGCACATATTCACAATATCTTAACACGCGAAAACTCATTAACTTATTCACTTTATCATTTTTAAAGCATGCATACATGAAATAACTCATTAAGTTAACCTATGTATCAATTTTTCATGCTCGACATATAACTTACACATTTTAACGTGATTTCACTGATTCTACCGTTTTAAGCATACAAGCGTACATGCATAGTCTTAATTCCCGCTATCATGTCAACACTTAACATATTATCATATCGACATATTTAAATCACATCACATTTAAATACATAAAGTTCATCCATGAACAACCCATTCTAGTGTATGTTGAAAAATGCGTATTTTAGCGATTCGGTAACATTTTCGGCATCGGATGTCACATATGACCAACCAAACACCAAATAAACTAAATATAAGTTAATATACTTATATTTATACTAAAAATATCAGTTTATTTACTGATCTAAAATAGTTTCATAAAAACCCTCTTAAAAAGGCGATTTTTACCGTTTTCACCGCATAGTTTTGCATCAAACGTTACCATAACCATCCGAACTCGAAATGATTTCAAATTTTAACACAATACATGTTATATACAGAACAAAATGATGGTTGTAATCATATTAGTGCAGTCTTTGTGTAAGGCACATAAATCATGCGATTTCATGTATTTTACAACACTTTTAAGCACATAGTACAACATGCAAAGCTAGTAAACTTTATATCAAAGTTCCATGCTATTTCACACTTCAAATAACATTATTTTTATGTTTTATAATCTGATCTAGAATCATTTTTATCATATCATCATTTATTCATCTTTCTATGTACATACACCCACATGCATGTCCATGTACAAGCACTTAATGCACTAACATCATGTCTTCATCATTTTGTATGAATTAATATGCATCTAGACATGACTTTACTTCATGTTCATATTATCCATGACATTCAAATCTTCATGTCATTATCATCATCTAATCATTTCACATAAATGCAAGTATCACCTCCTTCACATTTATGAACTAACAACAAAATTTTGTATGCATGTATATACATACATATATTATATATTTATATATAACACACGGCTCACATACAATATACACAAGATTCCAAAGTTCATCTTTTCAAGTCACATAACTTTCATTTGGAAACTTCTAAACATGCATGCATCATATCCTCATGAATATCATCAATCAAAAACATTCAAAATCAAAACTCAATCTCATACACACATGTATACATACTCACGGCCATATGAACACACACACACACATCACCATTTTCATTTTATACAAAAACCCATTTGATAGTGTTTTCAAGTTAGTGACTAAACCCAAGAACATGAGAAACTTCTATCATCATCAACATCATTAAGATTCATGAACAAGATTTTTAAAGTGAATCTTATACCTTCAAGTTTTGATGGGTTTTGAATGGTGGTTGATGATACGAAGCTTGATTGTTGCTTGAAACACCTTTAAATCTTCAAAAAAGCTTGGAATCACCTTGTAGCACTTATAGATTCTCAAGAACTTAACAAAAAATGAAAGTAATGGTGTTCTTGAGGGGGTTTCGGCCGAGAGCAAGCAAGGAAGAGAGAGAGAGAGAGTGATTTTTGAATTTGATTTGTGTTGGATTTTGTGAGATATGAAAGATTGTATAAAGGCTTAATCATTACTTGCAATTTTCTATGCTTACAAGTGTTAGAGAGAGGAGAGAGAGACCCTATATGGCTGTCACCAATCTCCACACTCATATATACACGCCTATATACATATATATTTCATATATATGCTTAAAACTAGTATTTTACTAGATACCGGGTATTTTATCTAGCGTTTTAACTGCGTTTTAAATTATTTTTAACGCTCTATAAAAATAAACGCACCAAAATATTACTAATCAATATTTTATTTGTCTGTACCAGTTACATTGTCGGTAATTGGCAGTATGCGCGCTGTGTTGCGTAGTACGCGCTTAAATTCGCAAAATAGTGATTTTAAGCGTTTTAATTTATTTTTATCATTCTATAAAAATAAACTTGTCAAATTATTATTATAATAATTATTGGTTGCCCTGAACTGGCTGTATTGACAGTATTTTGTCAGATACGCACAGTATCGCGCAGTACGCGCTTAAACTCGAAAAATAGAGTTTCTTAGCGTTTTAAATTATTTTTCCTCACGATTATGATTAAATATATTATTTAACTCATATCGGACTATTTTTGGGATTTTAACATTATTCGGCGGTCATCGACGTTCGTTTCGCATTTTAACCGTTACGCGATAAGCGTTTATCTTAATATTGCCAACGTAATTTTTATCAAACTTTGGATTTACCAACACATCAAATGTCATACATATACATCATAAATAATCAAATACGGCCTTTTATTCATTCATGACACGTGTTACATTTGTACGAGACAGCCTAAATAGCCGGGTGTCACATCAAGCCTTGGACATAAGGCACATAACACTCAGCAATTGAGACAAATGCCGATTAGTGCATGTACCCCTTTGTCTTTCGGCTTTCAACGCCACCACATGATGCATGATTAACCATCCCCCTCTTTTAACGTTATTTTCACGAAATTAGTAAAATAACGTTAAAATTAGTGCACTTTCACTTGTGCCCCCGAACGCCAACACATATACATTATATGCGCGTACCGCAAGCGAGGTGAAAAAAGTTGCATGATACATATATTTTTTTTTCACAAATTGCGATGAATCACTTCTCAAATCTAAACTATATAAACCAAAACCAACAAAGAAGATAGGAGAATTTTACCAACATAATTTTTTAATATGTTTTAACACTTTAACCACCGAAACCATGATATCTGAAGACTTATACAAGAATATAAAACACACTACATGCATTATTTATACATGATAAATAGTGCAATAACAGTACATGATACACCAAAACCGGACTCTATTATCCGGCTTGGTTATGTTTTTGGTTCTTGTTTATTTGGTTTCGTAGTTTATTTAACAGACTCACTAATAGAACTCTCTTAAGCCATCCTTTCCCTGGAAAGCCATCTTTAATGGAACATGTGGATCAGAGTACGTCCCGTTAGCGATCTGACTGTAGACCCATCGGTTAGCTGCCTCAGTATAGTGAATCCCGTCCCAACTGATTCGTGTTGACGGGTCTTCGCAAGACTTTGCGACGATTTTTGTACCATCCACCTTTTTTGACCTCCCACACCTCATTGCATTGTCGAAGTTGTACTTTCCTCCGTATTTATCCATTTGTGCCACCGTTATTTATCCATTTGTGCCACCGTGATCGCCTGAGTATCCAAGACATATGGCATGCAACCACTCGGGCCTGTGTTGTGTATCCAAAATGCTCTACCACCAAGAGCATACACCTTCTGTTTTACGAGAACCAAATTATGAGTTATTTACTTTTGAATCAGTCTGTCCCGACCAAATGAGGGAAAAAAAAGCTAAGGAAACTTGTAAAATGGGTTATCCTCTCTTTTTTAAATGACTGGCTCACACACCCTTTAAATCTGCTTATAAATCTATACCAATGTCTATCATGAGACCAAAACTATCAACTAATAAAGGAGAAACACATTTACAACACACATTAATAGAAGTAGACTTCAAGCCCGTAGTAACCTTCTAAGTATATGCGTACAAAATATTTACTTGTTTGACCTGAACTTGTTACCTTACAAGTTTGACCCGTACATTTTTATTGTACTTTAGTTGACATGTTAACTATTCAATATAAATGAATATAAACATGATCATAAGTATAATAAAAAAACATGTTTTGACCAGTTAAACAACCATCAATTCTCACCTTAATAATAGTCCTAAATTGTGATATAGCATCAGGAACGTAAGCTTTAACTTGTCCAGTAGACATACTAACTAGATACCCAGCGATTAAATCATTTAGACCTATATCAAATATGTACAACGCGCTTGAAAACTTGGACTCATCAGGGAACAGGTCCTTAAAAATGTCTCCTGCATCATGGTTAGTGTCACATCAAACGCATGGTGTACAAGTCATTTATGTTAATGAGTCAAGAATGAGTACCTCTTTTACGAATTGTTTGGGATTTCTGTTTGAAATTGTTGAATTCCGCATATTGAACATCTAAAGAAATCGGGCTAAAACCACTTTGAAAAATGGTAGTGTTTTGACGTCGGATTGTTGATCCAATAGTTGCAAAATTAGCTCCATGGCTAAAATTTGTACCCATTGAATCCAAAAATGCATTAAGATATGGTAATCCTAAACATTCAGCTGAAAATTGAAAAAGAATATAAATATCGAAAAATAGAATCTTTCCACACATCGAAAATAAACTTCATTTAGGATGCTACTCAATTTTCATTAAGTGTTCTAATCTTATTAATTAGTCAAACTGAAAAAAAAAACCATTAAATAGTAACTAAATTCATATATATTTCATTCCACTCCCTAAACACAAAATGTTAAACAATAATCAAATTTGATTATTTTTCAATTTAAGTCAAACCGAGAAAAAAAACAATAAATAGTAACTAAATTCATATATACTCCATTCCCCTCCCTAAACATAAAATAATTAACCTTTATAAAAGAAATTCAAAAAAATGAGTGAATATGGACCATAAAAAATATTAATTAAGTGGTTTTAGTACTTGATTTAATTACTATTGTGTAAAGTTATTCCTTAAAAACCTAAGACAAACATTAAGTGATTTTAGTGAAACAATTTAAAATTTTGATTTAATTACTATTGTGTAAAGTTGTCCTTAAAAACCTATGACAAACATTAAGTGATTTTAGTGAAACAATTAAAAGACTTGATTTAATTACTATTGTGTAAAGTTACTCCTTAAAAATCTACAACCAACATGTACCAATGAAATCAATTATAAGACGGCCATCACAAACGCGACCAGCAGGAGAACCAAGAAGGTTTCGCCGTTAGGTGGAAGAGCAGCATTTTGTCCAAACATCGCAACTAAAGCGCCAGTATCAGAATTCGAGTCACCGAAGTTAAACAAGGCCGGAAAATTACGCTCCGGCAAAGAAAATGTGCCCATTGGAAGTAATAATGTAACATATATTATCAACTTCCAAATCAGTTCCATTTTGTTGGTGAGATCCCCTAACTTGCTAATTTAGAAAGTAGAAACTGCAACTCAACAATGGGGTTTTGAGTTTTTATCTTTTTTTCATGTAACAGCTTTATACTAAAAATAAAGTTATTATTCCATTTACATCATTCCAGAACATGTCGAGATAAACCAACGTGACTCACGACAACCACAAAATTTCCATTTTTTAAATATATATATTTTCTACATGTCACATATGTGTTAATCCAATAATAGTATGATACAATTACTTTGTTCAAAAAGTAAAATTTTACGCCACCAAGTGTAAGTTTATGCTATTCTAGTTTCAGAATATTTATTAAAAAAATTGTGAGGTTAAACTTATACGATGTATGCTAAAAGTATCATTCATACGAGATAATATAGAGAGGTGATGTTACTGATTTAGAAGACGAGACGGGTACATAAGATAAAAACATAGGAAAGGGGACACGTTTAGGACATACACAAAAAAACTTGGGGCAGTTTCATATATGCCTCTACAAACTTGCAAAATATAATATATTTGAAATATCATATATACCCAATTCATTAAAAACAAGTTAATAAATGACAATTTTACTCTTATTTTCTAAAACTTTGAAATCTCATATATGATATGCAACTTCAAATATTATATTTACTCATTTCTAGTTTAATATATGTAGCTTAAATAAAATATATGGAGCATACTATTGTTTATGGGTAAAATTAAAAAAATGGTAATTTTTTTAGAAATGATAATTTTAATTAAAAATTAGAAAAAAATAGAATAACTCTTTATAAAAACAACTAAACAAGAATGCAAAAATAATAAATAAAAAATAAATAAAATAAGGTGTTTTTTTCTTCAACAACAATCTTTATTAACATCATTGATACCATCTTACCCTAAATTTGCAATAGTTTCAACTCATTTCACTTTTACATAGATAAACACCGTACCGGTGTGTATATATATAGGGACATACGGTAAAGAATATTGCTTGCACCCGGATTAGAAACGTGACTATAAGCAAGGGGTAGCTTTGATGGGTCGGGGGTGTTCTGGTCTCCGTCAATGTTTCGCTCATTATTGTAAATATTCTATTATTTTGTTTGAAAATTTTATAAGTATTGAGTCCAGCCCCGCCGGTATTACACCCACGACTTTCGATCCCTGCTGAATTTTTGTTTAAACTCTGCCACTAACTATACATAGCTTGTACAAGATTAGTTCCATTTTGGTGAGATCCTTGAGAATTTAGAAATTTTCAAAATGGGTTCTAATAATAAAAGTTAATATTCCATTTACATCCATCCAGATGTCATTATTCGAACCATATACAAGAGATATTACTTTTTTTGCTTTTTAATTATCTCATGCTCCATCTTAAGTCATTATATATTATTATTATTATTCTAACACTGTTCAAGAGATATTACTTTATCACCTTTTGATTCAATGTATACAACACATGTTTAGAAAAATCATACACATATAAACGCAAGATTATGTTATTCTAGCGCTAAATTATATAAAACAGTAAATAAATAAATTGGTTTTATTTAAAATTTACATAAAAACCAGATTCTTTCTTTATAATAAAGAAAAAATAGAAAAGAAGACATCTATGCAGTCTCTCTTACGCCCAATTTAAAAAATAAAAATAAACAAGATAAAATGGTGTCGAGTTCAAATCATATAATGAAGCGATGGATTTAAATCATATGTGTTTGTTTTCATAAAATTTGTTAGTTTAGAATAATAATTTTGACTGGAAAATAACATACAAATTTTCAAAGTTCAGTAAACCTAGATATATATTATTTACTACATAATATATCTTTTAAACATATAACCAAACGCAAAAACTAGCTTACAAAGGTGTTAATATTTTTGGTAACCCTTTTCACATATACAAATAATTGATAAAGTTTGATTTTAGTGTTTTTATCATCAAAAATCTAATTATTATAGTCTTGTGTCCATGCTTTTACCAAAAAAATCTACTAACCCGTAGTTGGAAAGCCCGTGCTTTCCAAGCATGGAATGAGGGAACTACTAGGTTGAAGGCAACCATGAGTTGCGAACACGTCTCAAGCATTGAAAACTCAACCCGGTCTTGAGAAGTCCGGGTTAATCCTTTGTGAAGGATACAAACCATACTTGGGTGAAAGCATCTCGGACTTGGAAAGCACAAAAAACACCAATTGTGAAACAACTAAGGAAATCGGACTATACATGCTTTGGAAAATGGTAGTATTCACCCAAGCTTGGTTTGTAAGTGTGTCAGTCGCGGATGATGAACCCGAACGTCTTACGGTTGGATTGAGTTTTCACTGCTTCAAAACGCCTTTTGCAACTTTGGATTGACTCTAATATAATAGTTTCCCCATCTCATACTTATTCTCACGTTGTATGGTGATCATAAGAAGAACCTAATATGATGAGGCTAACGGTGTTTGTTTTGAAGTCCTTCATTTGTGGTAATCGGGAAACACAAGTCATAAATTAATCGAAAGACATGTTGTAGAAGTTCATACCGGTATCCATACACCCGCTAGTAATTCCTTTTTCACAACACTATATCTTTTAAACATATATTTTTCATATTTTATATATATGTATACTAGGTTAGATTTTATGTATTAAACTGGTTGAATCATGAAAATAGTACATTAAATAAATATCTTATATGTTTAGAGGGCCATAGTTAGCAGATGGCTTAAGTTTATCAGAATTTTTGGGAAAAAAATGTTAGTCTCAATCCAATGTTCATTACTATTCTAAAAATGAGAAATATTTTTGTTTTATTATATAATATAACATTGTAAGTTAGATGGACAGTAACTTGCTTTTGTTTTATTATTTTCTTTTTTGTCTTTTGTTTTTTGTTTTTTTATTTTTTGTTCTTTCTTTTGTCTTTATTAATTTTTTATACTTTTACCTTTTAACTTTTAGTGTTAATAATTACAACCTCTTAGCTTTTTAAAAATTTTGTAATCAAGTTTTATGTGTTTATTTTTATATACGTGTTTATATAAATTCAAATTGATTTATGTTTAGACGTAAATTTTTACTGGTAATAAGTTAGGTCAAATATAACATATTTCTTATGCTTATTATTATGTACGTTTTCAGTTGATCTGCGTTTTGATGCAAATTTTATTTTTTCTTCTAATGAGTCGGGTAAAATATAATATGTTTTCATGCTTATTTTTATGTACATGTTTAAATGGTCTATGTTTTGATGTAAATTTTGTTCGGAAACACGTCAAGTCATATATAATACGTTTTCATTAAACGTTATAAATTCGAGTAACTTTACATTTCGACATCGCTGCTATGCGCCGTAACCATTTTCTTATGTGCTTATTTTTATGCACGTGTCAGTATAAATTTAAGTTGGTTTACGCTTCAACGTAATTTTTCTTCAAAAATATGTGTCAAATATAATTCGTTTTCCTGCTATTTTTATGTACGTTTTCAGCTGATGGTCTACGTTTTAACATAAGTTACAATTAGGAAGTTACGTTGATAGTGCTTTTATCCTATTGGTTTTTTTGTTTCTTTCTTGATTTTTTTCTGGACTTTATTATTTTTATTTTTTAGTTTTCTTTATGTTTAGTGTTTTAGTTTTAGGTTTGTTTTCATTAAACCTATATTTAATATAACATTTACATTTCCGTTTACAATTTGTTTAAAATCATTCCGTAACACTGTCCAATTTAAATTTATTTTTATGGTTTTTGATTGATGTAAAACATGTGTCGATACTCTTTTAAGCATATTTCTTTAGGTTGGTATACTGAACCAAAATAGATATCAACCGAAACCCCACAACATAGCGCGAATAATCTTACTAGTTATGTTCATATTAATCGAATCTTAAATAATGTTAAAACACAAATTTGTTATAATATTGGATTATAAGAAATAATTCAGTTGCCTAAAATAATGGGGATTAGGTGAGAACATATCAATTGAGAGACTCGAGAACTACTTTACATTTTCCCTAGGATTTTTATTTATTAAGTAGTATATAAATAATAGATGATAAATTATGTGTGTGTGGTGTATAAAATTGTTTTAACATAAATAAAACACTTATATAGTAACAATTCATAATATTTCAAAAAATAAAAAACTTTAACACCTCTAAATCTTATGAATTATAATGAATTATTCAAATTAATTATATATAATATATTTAAAAAAAAGAAAGTTATTAGTCAACCAAAAATTCCTATATTTAATGGTTAAAATATAAAATCATACGAAATATAAAAACGTTTAAATGATATTTAATCAATTTAATAGTTTTAATATATATTAAGATGGATAATTTAAAAATGTTTAGACAGGAAAAAAAATATTTTAAGGTTTTATAATGATAACACGCGAAAAAAATCCATTTACTTCAATACAAAATTCATTATTATAACACCATAAAAGAGATAATACTTTTACTTTATAGTTTATAATTATGTTATTTCCATTCACACCAACAACCATCTCAAACAACAATAATGAAAGTAATAGTCATTGACTTTTCTCTTTATGATCTAGCGATCATACAATCAGTCGTGTTTAACAATTTGTAATCAATATCTCGTCACAACGTTATTAGCATGACCAAAAGTAAAAAAAAAAACATGTTTTAACCAGTTACAAAACCGTCAATTCTCACCTTAATAATAGCCGTAAATTGTGATATAACATCAGGAACAAAAGCTTTAACTTGTTCAGTAGACATACTAAGTTGATACGCAGCAGCGAGATCGTTTTGACCTATATCAAATGTGTACAACGCGTTTGAAAACTTGTACTCTTCTGGGAACATGTCCTTAAAGATGTCTCCTGCACCATGGTCGTACATATCACATCGAATGCATGATGTACAAGTCATTTTTTGTCGATGAGTCAAGAATGAGTACCTTTACGACGAATTCTTTGGGATCTTTGTTTGAAATTGTTGAATTCGGCATTACTGAAATCAGGCTAAACCCACTTTGGAAAATGGTAGTGTTTTGAGGCCGGATTGCGGATCCACCGGTTGCAAAATTGGCTCCATGGCTAAAATTCGTACCCATGAATCCAGAAATGGACTAAGATAAGGTATTCCTAAACCTTCAGCTGTAAATGTAAATTGATGTTACTTAACTTTAATCAAGTGTTCCAAAATCTGAAAGATTATTTGTTTGTATTAAGTAAGGAGACAAAACATAAATGATTCTTTCGTGATATATTTTTTTTTTCAATTTACCAGAAGTAGAAGGTAATAGTTCAAAAATTGTTTTTGGTAACTAATAACCAAGTATTTTTAATTTTTTTAGATGTTTCATTCAGTACTAAACTATAATTATATATGTTTCATTTCTCTCTCTTAACTTTTATTTAAGAAAAAAAAATCAACATTTTTATATAAAAACTTTAAAATCCATCACTATGACCTAGCTGTTGAGAGGTTTGGGTTTTCAATGGATACCCAAGATTGTGTCACTTTGGTGTAAGACAATGATAGATAGAGTTTAGTCTCCTTGCAGAGGTGCTAGGTTCTATCCTCAGCCCACCTGGGTTTTTCGTCCCACAGTATGATACGACAGAGAGTGTTCAGCTTTTGTGATGGCACAACGTCTGTCAAGTGCAGTCGACAGTATGGTTTCCCAGGGGAATGCCCAAGCCAAACTTTGAAGTCAGGGTGGGCCCGATTAAGACTACATAGTCTGTCTGACTAGAGTTGGGCAACGGGGCTCTCCAATTTGGAGAGTGTGGTAACCTAACACAAGAAATTCGCCGTAACAAAAAAAAATATAATAATTTCAAAATACTGGACGATAGACGGAGAAAGACTTTAAAGTGATTTTTGTGAAGTAGAAAAAAGCTTGATTACTATGTGTGAAGGTACGCTAATAAATCTAAAACAAACACGTACCTATGAAATCGATTATAGTCTGCCGTCACAGACGCGACCAGAAGGAGAACCGAAGAAAGTTTCGCCTTTAGGTGGAGGAGCAACTTCTTGTCCAAACATCGCCAATAAAGCACCAGTATCAGAATTGGAATCACCGAAGTTAAAAACCGCAGAAAAATTATGTTTCGCATAGAAAATAATATTAATGTAACAGATATTAGTAACTTCCAAATAATTTTGTTGGTGAGATCTCCTGAGGGAAAAAATTGCAAATTTAGAAAGTGAAACCTACAGCTTAATACTAATACTAAAGTTAATTACTTTCACTTTCCGTTAAACTAATGCTGAAGTTAATATTCCATTTGTATTTTAAGTTATTATATATATACTAGTAGTCGGACCCGTGTAAAACACGATAGTTTTAGTAACGTTCTATTATATTAATTAGTAAGTAATTATCGGTTCATTTAGATTGTCAGGGATTTGATATATATTGACATTAAAAATCATTGTCCAGTAGGCAGAAAAGTTAATAATAAGTCTAATTAATACATAACAAACAACATTTGGGTCAAGTTATAGTTAAATATTATACATAACCACATAATATTGGATCTTTTTTCTTTCAATCTTTGTAAGAAATAATTCTTGTTCATGTATGTGGTTATGTTCCGTTAAAGTCAGACCCATATAAATGATGAAAAGTTTTTTCACGCATTAGACAAAGTGTAAACAACCATTCTGAATGATTTGAGTTTATCAACAATGCAATTTCATCATAATTTTATGCATAGGCCAACATTGTATAGAATCCTCTTATATAGCATGTTACTATCATCACAATTTTAAATTCAAGTAAATGTAAATACAAAACATGGATCTAAATGTCACTTAGCTTTAACAAACAATCCACTTACTATAATCAACAAACAATCGACTCTACTATCTCATACGCTCACCTATATGTTAGTTCACAACTTCATAAGTTATCATTTAACAACATATCCACTCTACCATAATCAATCTTCCAGCCAAGATCAAAATTTAGGCACTTTTATTTCCTACTCTAGCTTGCATCCCTGACACAAAAAAAAAGTAAAATAAAATAAAAAATACCTTTAACATTTTGACTTACTTATATTATGGAAAATGCAAATGGTTCTGATTACTCTTATACATATTTTACTAACCTTATTGCTCCACCAAGACCCAAATAGATCCTGTAGACCATCCAACATGTTAAGGCTGTTAAAATGTAACAACTACAAACCAAACATAAACGCGAGATTATTCTTAATACAAATCAAGAAAGTTAAAAAAAGTAAAATATATAACCCATCCTTCTAAAGAGTTGTCTGTAAAAATGTGAACCGACACGGTCTCTAAATACCATCCCTCTATATCACGTGACTCGAGCATGTGTGGTTCATAGGCAAATAGATTCTCTTCATTTTTACTGATCATAGCATTAGTTAGCTCTCCAAGGACTCCCATGGCAACTTCATCTTCATATAGTCCCTGAAAGCATGTTAGTATTAATCAACTCAGAAACTAAACTATTTTAGGGGCACTTAAACCATTTTACTAAAATAAAGTAGAGTATGACTGAGATAACAAAAAATTACAACTCGAGATATGGAAAACTGCATACCTCCTCATATTTGTGTTCAAGATTTGACCTCCTCGTATTTGTGATCATGACTCGTTATGGACTTGACGCTCGTTACGGACGACTCGGACGATAATATAAAAATATTATATATTTACGACTCGTTACGGACTCGATGCAATTTATGGAGTACGCTCATTACGGACGACTCGGATGATAAAATAAAAATATTATATATTTACGACTCGTTACGGAGTTATCGCTATTTACAGACGATGCTCGTTAGGACACGCGGACTATAAAATAAAAATATTATATATTTACGGCTCGTTACGGAGTCGACGCCAGTTATGGACGACACTCGTTACGGACGACTCAGCGATAAAATAAAAATATTATATATTTACGACTCGTTACAGACTCGATGCTAATTATAGGTATTTCGATTGAGAAGAGGCCAATAGTTCAGCAAAAGGAGTATAATTTACTGGAAAAGAACATGTCTACTCATTAGATTTTGTAAAAAACATAGCACTCACTCTTCTGTTTGACGCTCATGAACACAACGCACTTCATGTACACGAACGGTAACCTCGAGTTCATGCTCAATTGCCTGCATGAGTGCTTCTTCTTCAACTCCACAACCTGAAATTCAAATATATTGTTATTCAAGGACATATTTTAAGCTATTACTCTAAAAATCAAAAATTCAGTTGCTTCATATTTTATATGATATTATATTTATGAATTTCTCATCTCTCTCTGGGATTCCAAAAAATTTAACTTCTGAAGGTAACTTTTTTCAACTTCTAAGTACTTTCATAAGAGGTGGAAACATCAGACAAGTTTGCAAATTTGTACAAGTTAAAGGGAATTAAGAACTAAAGATGGGGAAAGACCAGCAAGTTTTTCTTTTCTTGTTCCAATTCTTGTACTTTCAATATGCATAAATCACACAAATGAAGCTTAGCACACAATATATCATCTCCAGCATCATTATTATCGTACCATAATTTTCAATATATAGTTAATTAGTTTTCCTATTTATAGCATGTGCATTAAGTATATTTGATTTTGAAAGTCAAAGTGCATCATTTAACATTGCGACTTGTTAATGTTACGTACTCGTTACGGACTCGATTCAAGTTACGGATGTATGCTCGTTATGAACGACTCGGATGATAAAATAAAAATATTATATATTTACGACTCGTTACGGACTCGGCGCTAGTCACTGACTACACTCGTTACGGACGACTCGGACGATAAAATAAAAAAAAAGTTAAATATTTTACGACTCGTTACGGAGTCAACGCTAGTTACGGACGACCCGGACGATAATGAAAGTAAAAAAGAAAAAACTGGTAGCAGTAGCAGCGCCGGCTACTGCAGCAGCAGTACCTATGATGTTTTTGGTGCACTGTGCTGATAAACCCGAGCTCACACACGTCTCACAAACAATACTAACCATAAAAAGATTTTAAAAAAATAAGATTATACAAACTTACTATAGTCCTTAGCCTCCTCTGGAGTAGTAACCGCTCGCCTAAAAGCTTCTGCTCGCCTAAAAGCTTCCAGATCTTGTAGCAGCAACATTTCTAGAATGAACATTTTTTTGTTGCAACCATCTACTTTATTCCTTTGTCTCAACATTCCAATACTTAGCCAAAGGTACATAAATTAAAAATATATCAATAACAACAATTTGATGCATCATCTACAGTTAGTTGATAAAGCAAAGTCACCTTCACTTATTTTCCTGAGAATCTTATCTGCAAGTTAGGAAAAATTAAAAGAAAGAAAATAAGCAATAAAAACATGGCATTATAAGAGACAAAATATCAAGAAAAAAAAGAAAATAATTTAGCATTATGTCAATGAAAGACTCAAATTCATTTAGAATAGAGTAAATTGCACAAAACGTCCTTTATGTTTTCTCAAACTTGCAGGTTCCAGCCTTAATGTTTAAAAGTTGCCAAAACCAGCCTTTACGTTTATTTTTGTTGCCGGTTCAGTCCTTTATTACTAACCAAGTTAATTATCTCAGTTTATTTCCCTCACATGCCTAACATGTGAGGGTATATTCGTCATTTTGTTTCCTCTTCTTATAAAACCCTCAAAAAACACATCACCTCCTTCACCGACACCACCTCCTCTGCCACCACCTCCTCCACCGACACCACCTCCTCTGCCACCACCTCCACCTCCGACACCACCTCCTCTGCCACCACCTCCACCTTCGACAAAACCCCCAAAATCCCCAACACATCACCTCCTCCACCGACACCACCTCCTCTGCCACCACCTCCTCCACCGACACCACCTCCTCTGCCACCACCTCCACCTCCGACACCACCTCCTCTGCCACCACCTCCGACACCACCACCTCCACCTTCAACAAAACCGCCAAAATCCCCAAATAACTCCGCCACCATCATCTTCAACTGCCACCACCCCAATCGCAGAACCCACGGCGACGATTACGGGACACCTAATCGCAAAGCCTACAGCGGTGCTCGTGTATGGATCTGATAACAATTTTTGGATCTGATTTTATGTTATATTGAAGAAATGAGCTTTGGATCTAAGCTAAAAAAAGACGCAATTTTTGTTATTTGAACACATTATTACCCAAGATCTGTGAGATTCTTCACCGAATGTGTGATAAAATGCTTCACATTTCTAGAAGAGACAAATCTTGAACTATTTGAATTTGACTTTTTGTATGGGTGTGTTAGGGAAGATGGGTTGCTGTAGAAGAATGTGGTTAACAAGGTTGATGATTCGAACGAGGTTTTGAAAGCGTTGAATGCCGTGGAGTTGAAGGATAATGGGGCGGTGACGCCAGGGCTGGTTGTGGTTGAAAATGTTGGGTCAGGGGATGGGGTGCAGGCGATGGAGCTGGATGTTGGTGGTAAGGATTCGGGGATCGGTTCGGTTGTTGAAAATGGGTCTGTAAAGAAGGATGATTTGGTGAAGATTGGGGAAAATGGTCAAGAACAGGGTCCGGAAAAGGTTCAGGTTGTGGTGGAGAACCAGTCAAAATCGTCATTACACAGATCAATCTAACAACCAATGGAACATGGAAGTGGAGAAAGACTTACCGGACCATCGTCTTCGCCGGAACCCTTGGAATCTATTGACAATGTTTACGTGGTTCTTAATAACCACCATCGTTCCCACCGTATGGAAAGTTCTAGCCGAATCATTACCACTGTTTCTTGCCTGCGCAATCCGTCTTCACCATCGAATTCGGATTCCCTGCCTTCCGATTAATAAGTTGTGGTGGTCCACGCGCCGGAGTATGACTGGCGCCGCCGTAGCATGGTTGCACCATCGTCAGATTTCTCAAGTTGATAATTATTTTGTGTGAGTAAATTGCACAAAACGTCCTTTAAGTTTCACCAATTGGGGAAAAGACGGTTTTACCCTCACATGCTATGCATGTGAGGCCATTTAACATGGATTAGTAACTGGGTTAGTGATAAAGGATGAAACCTGCAACAAAATTAATCTTAAAGGCTGGTTTTGGCAACTTTTAAACATTAAGGCTGGAACCTGCAAGTTTGAGAAAACATAAAGGACGTTTTGTGCAATTTACTCTTTAGAATAGGTTTCCTATTAAACTATATTTGAGATGTAATCCGCAAATAAAAACAAATTTCATGATGCCAATAATTTCTTTATTATATTCAATATATTCATAATCATATTTTTATAGTTTGGGTTTTACGCAAAAAGCAACCACACATCACAATTACATAAAGTGAAAACCAATCACTTACTATTAATGGCTTGTCAATAAATGTATAAGCATCGATTAAAAAATTAATATATGCTTTAATTCAACAAAAAGTTTCTTTAAACTGGCATTATAACCAATCAGTTACTATTAATGGCTTGTCAATGTATAAGCATCGATTAAAAAATTAATATATGCTTTAATTCAACATAAAGTTTCTTTAAACTGCCATTAAAACCAATCACTTACTATTAATGGCTTGTCAATAAATGTATAAGCATCGATTAAAAAATTAATATATGCTTTAATTCAACAAAAAGTTTCTTTAAACTGGCATTAAAACCAATCAGTTACTATTAATGGCTTGTCAATTTATAAGCATCGATTAAAAAATTAATACATGCTTTAATTCAACATAAAGTTTCTTTAAACTGCCATTAAAACCAATCACTTACTATTAATGGCTTGTCAATAAAAGTTTCATTGTTTTTGCATTTGGGTCCAAGCTCAGGTTTTCCGGGTCGGTTATTCGGTCTTATTCAAGCAAAACTGAGAACTTGAAACCAAAAAAATATCATATTTGCTACTGAAACAAAAAAAAAACATACAAAGTATTTCAGATAATGAACTATTTATATGAGATATTAGAGCACAAAATCAAATGGTTTACACAATGAGTGAACAAAGGAAATCACAATGAAAATAAAAGTAATTGAACATGAGATCAGAAAAACCTTTGAGAAGCTTGTGTCACCGCACAATATATAAACATAATAAACGCTTGCAAGTAAACACTAAGAATCAATAATTTGCATTAACGATACGATAATCAAATGTTTTCGCTAATACCCAAGATATTCTACAACAAAAGAGCAATATTAATCATGTAGAATCATAATAAAAGCTTGCAAGTATACACTAAGCATCATATTTCAGGTAGCAATCAACTTAAAAGAATATAACAACTTTTTTAGTACATGCCTTGCACAAAGAATATGTGCAAGTATCACACATGTGCTCTGCCTTTTTCTCACAAAGACTACACAAGTGCCAACTTGGAATCCATGGTAAAATATTATCAGAATGCTATATATACAGTAAAAAAAACACAACATATGGGAACTCAGGCAAAATTAAAGTACATAATCAAAACCAACAAACTCATTTAGTCAACAGTCACTATTATTGCAAGATAATTATAAAAAAAACTTGTGGTTTCAATTCAGTTTTTACCTGCTTACCCTCATCCCATCTATCGTTGCTTTCTGTCTGGTTAGCAAGTTGTCTAATCACAACACATCAGTTTTTACCTGCTTGCCTTCAAACACTAAATTAAACACATATTATCGATTCAATAGCTACTAAAACTGAATGTAACCCTAGAAGTTACCAAAATTACCTCATTTCAACAGATCTGCCGGTCTAATCTGAACGAAAAAGATCTGAATTCAACACAAATTAACAAACGAAGAATTCAACTTCCAAATAATCAATTGACGGACAAATAAAGATTACCTGCTCAGATCTTGAACTGGGCAGCGTTGATGGTGAGAAACAATGGATTTTTTGTTAGGGTTCGTGAGGTAAGGAACTGAGGAAACCTCTTCTTTGATCATTCTCAGGCCAACATCAATCTCCATAACTTCACCGGTACAATTTCCTTTTTGTACGTCTATTATCTCTTCACATCCCTATTTGGTTTTGGGTTAGATGATTGAGAGAAAAGGTGGAAAAGATTGTTACGATTCAATCTCTCAGATCTAGATCTATAACTTGCATTGATATGGTTTTGATTCGTATTTGGCATTGACATGGTTTTGATTCGTATTCAAACTCTTAAATCGTCTGATGAAAAAGAAGAATGGAGAGAGTATGAGATAAGATGAAGGTGTATATGAATTGAGAAAGGGCAAGGAGAGATTAAAATTCAAATTAACTGACATGCATTAAATGTATAATACATATCCCAGGTTTTTCAAAATTCAAATTACTCTCCATTTATTTATTAAGATTAAAATTGATTTACGATGCAAGCAATTGCTTAGGTGGATGCCTTTAATGACTGACACATAAGCAATTCTTAAGTTGTCCTCTTTCTCTTTTAATAGAGAGTGGAGATTCTAACACTATCCTAGAGATATTACTTTATCACTTTTTAAGCCAATATACGAAATATATCGTCCATCTTTTGTTCAGAGACAACCACATTGATGACATTAAAGAAAAAAAATCCTATTCTTTCTAAGGGGGTAGGGGTGGTCATCACCGCATCACTCACTCACAACTTCCAGTCAAGTTCCGTCATGTTATCAACCATTATCCCATCACTCACAATCTTTTTAGTGGAAATGTCCATCACTCACAACACCCAGCAATAAACCCTCACCCCCACCCACAACTTTCCATTTATCACACGTGAAGAATATCACGCGTTAACAAATTGTATACGTTATCAAATGAAGTGGCGGTGGGATGTTATCAAACTCCACGCGTGATATTTGTCCATCACGTGTGCCACCCCGGGTGGCCTAATAATTTAATTAAGTGGTGGATATATTAAAACAATATGTGAATATATATCATAAATTTAATTATAAGTTTAGACTAATATTTTTGATTGAAAAATGACATACAATTCTTTTATGTTCATGAGACCGAGCGATACATAAGAGGTATAACCCGGATTTGGCGTAACATATGGTCTCTGTATTATAATTATTGTCACCTTTGCCTATGAATAGCTTACGGATTTGTTTTTGGTTGCATAAGTGGAGAATTCCACGAGCTTACCCATCTTGATACTATTTCCACTTGAGGAGGCTTAACTGTGGAAGTTTCCTCTCATCTGCTAGCATTAAGCGCAAAATGTGTTGGTGATATACTCATATTTGTGGACCCATCAATACCTTTTAAAGACATTATTTCATATTCTATATATGTATATAACAAAAGTTAATTCAGCTGATGTTAACATAGATTCACAGCTAAGTATGTGGATGGATAAAACTAGTGTACTTATCAAGCATAACCCAAATTTTAAGTTGCTTCACTTTTTGTAAGGTTTTAAACTGATAACATAACATAAGGAAAAAATGATATTTTTTTACTTCTAACTAAGTAACCAACTAACAAAATGCCATCTTAATATTGTTTCAAGTAACCAACTAATAAAATGCCATCTTAATATTGTTTCAAGTAACCAACTAACAAAATGCCATCTTAATATTGCTTATGGCAAGCAAATCCTACTGGCGTTGGCGGGTCAGAAAATGACCCGCTAACAATCTGATCAAAGATCCATTTATTGGCTGCTTGGGTGTAATGCACTCCATCCCAGTTAATCATCACCGTTGGATCATCGCATGCTTTGCCTACCACGATATCTTCCCCGTTGACTTTGACTTTACCACCACAACCAATATGCATATTGTAGTTGTACTTTCCTCCATGGCCACAACAAGTTCTCAGTGGATGCACAAACCCTGCATTTTAAACAAATGTACAACTTTTTTATACACATAACAGACAGAGTTGGATAACGGGTGAAAATAAAATACATTTACATCGCTTACCATATCGGGTTGCTTTGGTAATGAGTGCATACTTGACCGAGTAAACATCAACATAGGTGATCGCGGCCTTGGGTAGATCCTCTCGCAGTTGGTCAATGGTTTCTTTTAATCGACGGTTAAAATACCTAGCAAGTTCATTGTATGGACCCACACATCCGTGTTTGTCCACTTGTCCAGCTGTGATTAGTTGACGGTCCAACACATAGGGTAGACATCCAAACGGACCCGTATTGTGTATCCAAAATGATCTTCCTCCATCATCATATATCTCCTGATCATGAACCATATTTGTTGAAATTGGATACATTGTGTCAAATCCATATACTCAACCAAACATATGAAAATATTTATTACTGATGTTATATTGAATACTAGAGGAAATGAATCTGCAAATTATATCTTCAATTCATCTAGCAAATAACTATAAATTAAATTAGAAACATAATTCAAGTTATAAGTTATCGTCAAGATTGAACACCCATATTATTATCTATTCTATGGGTGTAAAGGAGCCGAACCATTTGTGATCTACTCAACATTAGCTCGCTAAAAACATAAATCGAGCCCGAACAAAATCTGATTTAGAGTTCATTAAGCTAAAGAGCGAAGCTGACTAGGCTCGCAAACCTAAATAAACACCTTATTAATGTAATAATTTTTTTCTAATATTTTGAATATACAATCACATAGCAAATGTAATAATTTTCGAGCCGAAGGTCTTACTGGAAGCAGACACTCTATTCCTACGGGGTAGAGGTCACTAAGGTTGTCCGGACCCTACGTTAGCCTTACTATTGGTGGGATTTACTGAGTATGATGATGATAGCAAATATATAACTATCATGAAAATAAATAATTAATAGGTGTGTATATATATCATAATTATATATACATATAAATAATAATTATTAATACATCAAAATAATTATATAATTAAGGAAAAAATAAATAATAAACAGATAGGCTCGAGCTTGAAAAAATACAAAAATACTAAATGATTGAGTTCAAGCTTTAAACATAAAACCCTAAACGGGGATAGCGCAAGCTCTATTTTATCTATGTCCGGACCAACATCATATGCAAAATAAAATGTTTACTGGACATTTTTTTCTTCTTTTAAATATCTTCGTTGATTGGTTTGAAAAAAATGATATTTTATTAAAAATTAATATGTTATAAAATAAAAACATACCTTTGTTATTTAATTTGAAAATTAGATATTTTATTAAAAAAATATGTTTTAAAATGATTGTAAATGTAAAGGACTTCTATAGTTCTATTGTACCCTAACAAAATGTTAGATTTGCTGATACACAAACCTTAATGACTGTCTTGAACTGCCCCACAATATCAGGAACACTTTCCTTAACTTCTTCAACTGTCATGTTTTGAAACAAGCCAGCCGTTAAATCATTTTGCCCAATATCAAACGTGTACAAACCACGTGCAAAATCTTCCACTTTTGGCGCCATTTTCTTAACTACTTTATCCTCGTCTGCATGGTCCAGTTTTACAAAAATATGTTAACATTTATATACTTAAAATATAAGTTATTTGATATGAATCAAAGGCGGAAAATGACACCTGTTTTGTCAAGAATGGTTTGGACCCGACGATGAAAGTCACTGAATTGGTACCATTGAACGTTTAGCGAAAAGGGACTGACCCCGCTTTGATAAAGGGGTCGGATGGTTGAACCAGCCGTGGCGAAATTGGCACCATGGGTGAAGTTGGAGCCAAGTGCGTCTAGGAATGGGCTCAAGAACGGTAGCCTCAAGCTTTGTGCTGAAATATTTCAAGAAAAGACTCAACTTGTATGTTAAGGTTAAGTTAGCAGACTCATACTTTGACCAATTAAACGGATGTCTCAACTTTTGGAGGCCTGTTTTTGAACGCTATGATTTTCTTATATTTTAATAGTTTGATTTATTTTCTTGTGATTGTTTTTTATTATTTTAGACAACTAATATAATTTTGAAATAGTTAGACAAAAGAGTTACAACTTTTAGTATATAATAAATAGCAAATTACTCTTTAAATAATGTTAAGTATGACCCATTAGGAACTTATTTCAAACGCAGCTGTTTTTTTTATATAACTTAAACAGGTTTAATTTGTTTTCTTTTATGTTTTTATTTATCTAGAACTAATTTAATTTGGAGTATTAGAAAAAGATTTAAACATGCTATATTAAATAAAAGCAATTGTATTTAAACAATCTAAAGTACAACAATTTAGTAATAATAACAATATTAACACAACAATCTTAACAATAACACTATTAATTTACTTTTTGATACAATTTGAATTTAGGAATATAAGATAGTATACCTATGAAGTCGATAACAAGACGGCCATCGCAGTACCTTCCGGCCGGGCCATGGAAATAAGACTCTCCATGGGGTGGTCCGGCCTGTCCAAAGGCAGCGGACCAGCCACCGGTATCCGAATTCGAGTCTCCAAAGTTGAAAATAGCCGGAAAATCACACGGGTGTTCGTTTATACCGGCACTCACAACTCCATTTAACAACAAACACAACAAAACACCTTCCACAAGAACATTCCTCAGGCAACGCACTCCATAACTATTAGAGAACGTTAAATTGAAGGGTATTGAATAGGAGAAATGGGAATATATATGAAGAGAATATGAGTCGCTAAAACTGCCTGTGACATGTATAACGTGGGGTTTAATGTTTATGCCATTTGCATAATAGTAAATTACCAAAATGGGTATGGGAAAAGAGGTGGTCTTGATGGGTGTGAAGTGAAAAGAAGCAAGGTTAAGGGGTAGTTATGTCTTTTGACATGTGTAATATCTTTGAATGGCTCTTTGGTTCCATAACCGTCACTATAACAAATATACCAATTTTGGAACTAAAACCGTATCCCACTTTCTGTTTCTCAAAAAAAAAAAATGGGAATGATATATACAAATCTTCTCATATTTATTTTTAATTTGTTTTTATATATTTATATGGTATAAACTATACAATAATATACGATAATATGTTATACAATATAACTTCATAGTGCAAAATTAAACACACATACTAAGTCTTGAAACGTGAATGTGTTGAAGTATATATTTTGTTAAAATAACTTGATTGAGATCCTTAATGTATGTATTTGATTTCATTTATGAGTCTAATAAGATATCAAATAAAGAAAATGGTTGAGGAATACAAAGCACAAGAGGTGTGTTTGAGTTTGTGTCATGTTTGGGTACTGGTCAAGCTGAGATTCATATGTGAATGTCGTTCGTGAATCATGATCTCTTGTTTTTGTTTCGCTATGGACTTTAAATTTAGTGATGGTTGTCTAATTACCTCAGATTGAGGCAGGTGAGGCGATGAATATACAACAAACAACAATTGTCAATTGTCGCATGCTCGCTGTTATGAACCGTGTAGACTCTTGTAGGCCCAACCTTGTGGCCCGTTTAATAAGCCCAACAAGACAAGCTAGATATAACACTGGGAGTTTTAGATTACGGCATTATGAAAGATTGTTTAAGCAAATTGGTGTTCTTTTCTCATCTCAGATTCTGCTCTAATCTCTCATCTCCATTCTATCAGTTCTTAGTTTCCTTGTAATGTATTTTCTTGCAATTGATGTAATGAACTTGATTAGACTGTTTTCAATTTGAATTCTCTTTGTCAATTGCTCTATGAATTGAGAAGTATTCACTTCACTGCATTGTGGTATATGATGAGAGCGAGAGACGATTGACGACTAATGAGAAAAAGAGGTCAAATATTGTCGCTTCACCACTTAGAATTTTAGTTTTAAATTTAGTGTTAATTTTTTTATTGGTTTAATTAAGCTAGTATGTATATAATATAATTGTATTTCCGTACAGTTGACCAAATCTAATAGAGCAGTATGTATAAAATATGAAGATACATGTAATTTGTGTGTGCATATATAATTATGTATATAGTATATTAATAAAAGTTAATTCAAGCCGAATCGAACCAAGTGGACTTTTGCTCGTGATTGGCTCGTTTGCAAACCGAACCAAACCAAACGAGCATATTTCGAACGAGTGACGAGCGATTTTCAAAGTAAGTTGGATATAACTGAATACCTATTCTCTAACGAGAGAAGGTGATATTTATATAGTCTTGATTGTCACCAATCTCGTGGGCTTATTACAAAAGGCGTTTAATATAAATTATGAAAATTAATAACAAAAATGACTATGTGGCCCAATGGATAAGGCGCTGGTCTACGAAACAGAGATTCTGGGTTCGATCCCCAGGAGAGTCGTTTCTTTTTTTTACCTAATTTTTGTGAATCTTGTTGGACACAAAAAGTTTGTGAATCTTGATCCCCAGCAGGTTTATTAATATTGTAAAACTTATTATAATTACTTGAATCATTCATTAGTTTGAAGAACACTAATAAAACCAAAACATATTCATTAGTTTCCAATGTGTATAGGTTGAAAATGAAATACCTCAACAGTTGAAGACAACTCAATAATTGTGGTTGGGATATGTTTCGTCACTTGTTCTTTCATTTATATAATTCCGCCATAAAAAGATCATTTAGCCCTATGTTAAATGTGTAAAGGGCCCGAGGATAATCCTCGGATCTTGGAAGACGGTCTTAAATTTCGGTATTTTTTTTCTTACCCGAAAAGGACCACATATGTGTAAAGATCTTTTTTGGTGACTTGTTTAAAATAATGTTACTTTTAAGAAATCATTGTTATTAACGAATGGTATTTAATGAATTTGTTTGAGTTTTGATTTTACATGTTTCACCCAAAAGTTTGAAAATAGAAAAGGCTATGTTCTCACCTTGTGATCTACAATGGATCTTTTCTTACTGCGAGCACAAGAGTTTAAAGATGGAACCCTAAACATAAACGTTGTACACAAAAACTAAAATTAAATATCTAGCCTTTATCGTTGCCGGGTGGTCGATGTGCTTAATTATATTCCGCTAAAGCTACCAAGGCAAGCGGAATATACCGAAGCCGATACAATACTAGATCAGAGATCGGTATTGGTAGTGCAAAAATTTCGAAAAATGTTGCAACCGGAAACCATAAGAAGGAATACCGGTACGACAGTATCAGTTCGATACAATATCGACATGACACGACACCGGTAATAAAAATGTTAATCCCAATTCCAAGTTGATGATTCTAGAAAAAACTTTATTTTAAGTACATCTATGTTTACAATAAAAGTTATATCGATCGATGACAATAAAAAATAAATAATCATAAATTGTAGTTTGATTTTCTTTAAAAGTTAACTAATGTAAGTTATGTCAAAATAGAAAGAAAAATTAAAAAAAATTACCTGCAATTGGTACTATTCGTTAGCATTGGTTATTTATAAAATAAAATAAAATAGTAGGATTGCTCCGAGGGATGTGGCAGGAATTCGGTATAGGCGCAAACATAAAATAACGTTCATAATAGTGTAAATAAAAGTTACTAACATAGAATTGCGAGTTACAAAGTTACATTGTGATAATTGGTAATGAAAAATATATTGAAACTAACTCGTATCAAACTAAAAACCATAAAAATGAATATAGATACCTGTGTGGTAAGGATGTTGTAAGAAACGTCATCGGTTCGGTTCAATGAAAAAATCTTTAGTGTTCAGAATAATAATAAGGAGAAATTGTATCATAAAATCCAAACTACGACATGGGTCGTAGAAATTATTTACAACAATGACTTTGTGGCCCAATGGATAAGGCGCTGGTCTACGAAACCAGAGATTCTGGGTTCGATCCCCAGCAAAGTCGTTTCTTTTGTTTTCTTTTTACGTGCATCTCTTAGAGACTGGAACACAAAAGTTCTAATACTGTGAAAAAAAAGGTTCATTAACATTACATAAAATTATTATAAAGTATCCATAAACAAGGAAATTGTTACAAATAAATGAATCATAACTTGCCTCATACATTACAAAAGCCATCTTGAAGGTGACTAGCTACCCATTTGTTAGCTGTTTCGGTATAATGAAACCTGTCCCAGTTATATTACTCTAACGGGTTAGCGCAAGCTTTAAAAACGTTCCCATCCTTCCGTAACATCTCTCTAAAGGATCCGTGAAGCCTGCAAAAGGGTTAGCATTCGAGAAGATCAATAGCGCCAAAAATCTTAATCGTTGGCTAAAGGTGTGTGTGTATAATATACACATAAATATACATATATGTAGCCATGTAGGGGTGTGCATGGGTCGGTTTTGGCCATAACTCGCAATGTCGGTCAATGGATAACCATAACCATGACCATAACCGATTGGTTATGCGGCGTTTTCGTTAATCGGTTTTAAAGGTTATGGCAGGTCGGTTATGGGTGGTTAACCGTGAATTTAGCCATTTAGCCTAGGTAAGAATAACTCAACTGTTTTTTGAACATGGAATAAATTGGTATTACATTTTTCTATACATGAGTATATTAAATAGTATTACAAATACATATAATTTATAAGAGTTAATTACTGTTTTCGTCCCTGTGATTTGTCAAAAATCACTATTTCAGTCCATTAGTTAAAAAATTGCATTTCAGTCCTGTGGTTTCACTTTCGTAACCATTTCAGTCCACCAACTTAACTCCATCCATTTATTTGTTAACTTTGGGGTGAAATTACTAAATTACCCTAAGGTTTAATTAAAAAAACGTTGGTCACAGGTTTCGAACTGTGACCTTTGCTTTGAAATGTGATTGTTAAACCAAGAGGCCATGTATCAAGGTTGTGAATGAATTCAAATTGATTTCCTTATAACATAGCCTATTCATCATCATCTTCTCCAAACCTTTCATCTTTATCAATGGAGAAGTCACCATTAACCCTAAACCACCCCCGCCACACCACAACCACCTCCGCCATACACCACCACCATCCTCGTCACACACCACCGCACAATCACCTCTGCCCAACACCACCACCATCCTCGTCACACACCACTACACCTCCGCCACACGCCACACCTCCGCCACACACCACCACACTCGCCTCCGCCACACACCACCACACCTCATCTCCGGCGGCCCCAGTCATCTTCTCCGGCGATTCAATTGAATTTGTTATGCTGCAACAATCATCTTCTCCGCGATTCAATTGAAGATGTTGGTTGTTAATGGTGGCTTTTCCATTGATAAAGATGAAAGGTTTGGGGAAGATGATGAATAGGCTATGTTATAAGAAAAAAAATTCGAATTCATTCACAATCTTGATACATGGCCTACTGGTTTAAACAATCACATTTCAAAGCAAAGTCACAGGGTTAAGTGTTTTTTTTAATTAAACCATAGGGCAATTTGGTAATTTCACCCAAAGTTAACAGTATACATGGATGAGTTAAGTTGGTGGACTGAAATGGTTACGAAAGTGCAACCACAGGACTGAAATCGCAATTTTTAAACTAATGGACTGAAATAGTGATTTTTGACAAACCACAGGACGAAAATAGTAATTAACTCAATTTATAATATTAATACCGATTATTAAAAATATTCAAGTTTCAAACAAAGTGATATAATATATTCATATAAATTAAATATAAACATGTAACCAAAACAATATGAAACAACCCCTGAATACTAAAAACATTGAATCAAAAACATCAAATACTAAAAAAAATGGTGAAAAATCTTAAATCCTACTAAGGTTTACTACATGTTGGTTCGGTTCAGTTATGGTGGGTATGGAAATATTGATAACCATAACCGACCCGCTACTTTCAGTTTTCAGAAAAACCATTAACCACATTAACCGACCCACCGGTTTGACCTGACATCTACTGAGTCAGGTTGACCACTTTCGTCCAAATGGTTTGTTTTTCGGCATCTGGATCCAAAAGGTTTAACCTATGAAATCAATGATTAGACGCCCATCTGAGAACCTGCCCGACGGTTTATGAAAATAGGTCATCCCATAAGGAGGAAAGACCGGGTCAAACACAGTGGATACAGCCCCTGTGTCGGAAATTGAGTCACAAAAGTTGTAAATTGCTGGAAACTCACATAAGGAGGAAAGACCTAGAGAATTTTGATATTAAAGTGATTTTCTTGACATTTGAATCCAAACACTATATACAATGTAACACATCAACTGTATTAACAACTTTTCATTACTTACATCCCTAACAAACTTGGACACAAAAAAAATTCTAAATTTTGAAAAAGAAAAAAGAGTTCATCAAAATTACAAAACTCATCATAAGTGTCCATAAATAAGAAAATTGTTTCAAGTTAGTGAATCATTAATTTCCTGATGCATTATCTATGGGAACCTGAAACGGGCCTACAAGCTTCGGTTAGAGGTATCTTGGGCGCGCTTACAGAGCCATCTTGAATATGACTTGCTACCCATTTGTTAGCTGCTTCGGTATGATGTATTCCATCCCAGCTAATATACTCTAACGGGTTGGCGCAAGCTTCAAGCGCGCTCCCATCTTTCCGTAGACATTTCCCTAAAGGATCCGTGAAGCCTGCAAAAAGATTAGCATTCGAGTAGATCCATAGGCGCCAAATATCTTAACCGTTGGCAAAAGGTGCATTTGATAATATTGCCCCGGCATATACATAAATATACATATATGTGTATATGTTTGTCTCAAAAATTAGAGTAAAGTACATGAATGGTCCCTGTGGTTTACCAAAACTTTGGATTTGGTCCATAGCTTTTTAAAAGTACACGGATGGTCCCTACAGTTTGCACTTTGTAACGCATTTAGTCCCCAGCTAATAAATCTAAAGGTTTCAGCGGGTCCAAGTTAGGGACTAAATTCGTTACAAAGTGCAAACCACAAGGACCATTCATATACTTTTGGAAAAAGTTGAGGACTAAATGTGTTACAAAGTGTAAAACACAGGACCATTCATGTATTTTGTAAAAAGTTGAGGACTAAATGCGTTACAAAGTGCAAACCACAGGGACCATCCATGTACTTTTGGAAAGCTAGGGACCAAATTCAAAATTTGGTCAATCACAGGGACCATCTGTGTACTTTACTCCAGAAATTATGCACAATTTTAAGGATTTAACAAGCATGTTAAAGTGAAAATAAAAATAGTTGCTTACCATGCTTGTTTGCTTCACTAATGAGAGAATATTTGACGGAATAAACGTCAACATACACCAATGATGCTTTTTGAAGTTGTGTTCCCAGTGTTGATATTCTATCTTTGAGTTGTTTATTGAACTCTTGTGCTACTTTGTTGTATGATTCCACACACCCGGTTTTGTCTACATTTTCTGGAGCTGGTGGATAATATTTTAGCAAGAAAGGTAGACATCCGATTGGGCCCGTATTATGAATCCAAAATGTTCTTGCTCCTCCTTGATAAAGTTTCTGTAAAGAAATATTATCAAATCTGACCAGTCCATTTTGTTTGAAAGAAACATTAATAAACCCAAAAAAACATCCAAATTGACTAAAACCATGATGCAAAGGTTATCTGTATGTAGGGCTGCAAATGAACCCAACGTTCAGCCAACAGTTTGGCGGGAAGTTTGTTTGTATTCGTTCGTTTAATAAATGAACGAACACGAAAAAGAAATTTCATTCGTTTAGTTAAATGAACGAACATGAACAGAGACCGCATTCGTTCAGTTATGTTTGTGCAAGTCCGGTAACGTGTTCGTTTATGTTCGCTTGTGTTCGATAGTTCATAAGTGTTTTTTGTTTGTATATTTTATTTAATTACTTCAAAATTCCCAAAAATAAAATATTTAATAACTGTCAGTTTATCATATATTCAGTTCATGAACGCTTGTTTGTCTCCATTTGTGTTCATGAACATTAGTTTGTGTTCATGAACGTTCATTTGTGTTCTTTTCCTAAAATTAACAAACGAACACAAATGAACATGAACATAAAATCTCGTTCGGTAAGTGTTCATGAACAGTTCGTGAAGACATATATTCCATAACAAACATGTCACACCCACACAAACAAGGTCTTGTTCGTGTTCGTTCGGTTCGTTTGCAGCCCTATCTGTATAGGTTGAAAATAAAATACCTCAACGGTAGAAGACACATTAATTATGTCAGGAATATATTTGATCACTTCTTCTTCTTTCATTGATGTAAGCCCACCATGAAGATCATTTTGTCCTATGTCAAACGTGTAAAGGGCCCGAGTATAATCCTCAGGTCTTGGAAGACGGCCTTTAATTTCACTACTTTTTTTCTGACCCGAAAAGGACCCACATAAAATTCAAGAATAAACATCAGTTGGTCCCACATTCGATCAAAAATTATAAAAATTGTGTCTACCTTAAAGGTACAGATCAGAAGATCGTCTTTTGAACTGTTCAAACTGTGACAACTGTACATCAAGAGTGAGGGGGTTAAAAGTCTTGTTTAGCATTAAAGCGTCCGCAGGCTGAATGGTTGCCCCACTTGCAGCAAAATTAGCACCGTGTCGAAAATTTGTTCCAATAGAATCCACATATGCACTTAGATATGGTAAACCTAACTTTTCAGCTGCAGGTATCGGTTCAGAAATGTAAGAGACATGTGACGAAGATATCAATTAAAAAAATACGAGGTTAAAACAGGTCGAAAGTCATCACCTAAAGTGTTCTATAATTCATAAAACCTCTGAAATAGCTTTATTCAAAATGTTATATTATACATAAAAATTAAAAGATTTGACAAAAAGTGTTTCGGATCAATCCAAGCGATGCTGAAAAATTACTAGTTTTGACCCGTTAGTCAACCAGCATCATAAAGACGAAAGTTACTTGTATATTTTATACTAAAGTACACGAATGGTCCGTGTGGTTTACCAAAATTTTGGATTTAATCCCCAACCTTCCAAAAGTACATGGATGGTCCTTGTGGTTTGCACTTTGTATGTATTAGTCCCAACTTTTGCCAAAAGTGCATGGATGGTCCTTGTGGTTTGCACTTTGTAACACATTTAATCCCTGCTTGGACCTGCTAAAACCTTTAGATTTGTTGGCTGGGGACTAAATGCGTTACAAAGTGCAAACGACAAGGACCATCCGAGTACTTTTGAAAAGTTAGGGGCCAAATCCAAAAACCATAGGGACCATCCATGTACTATACTCATTTTTTATTAACTTCAACAAGTTCAAGCCTTTGAATCTCTTTATGAATAGATTCACTTCTTTGAAGTGAACAAAAGATTCAACCATAACTCAAAAGTCATTTTCGACCCAGCTCATTAAATTTTCCCAAGATTCCGCCCATCTCTATGCATAAAAGGCGAAAAGGTTTCAACCTTTCGAGTTAGTTCCGATATTACAAACTTACAATTAGTTCACTTAAACAAGATGGGAACAGTAGGTCAACTTATATTTCTACTAATCTAATAAACATCAACAAGTTTAGACCTTTGACTCTCTAAAGTCAACTCCAAATCTAACCAAAACATCAAGATTTGGTCCACTTCTCTAAATTAAACAGAACCCTTTTCATATCTAACAAAAAGATTTAAAATTCAATGATTGGAGTGATCTTTTGTGGATATATTTACCTATGAAATCAATGATTAGACGCCCATCTGAATACCTGCCAGAAGGTTTATGAAAATAGGTCATCCCAAAAGGAGGAAAGACCGGGTCAAACACAGCAGATACAGCCCCTGTGTCTGAATTTGAGTCACCAAAGTTATAGATTGCTGGAAACTCACAAGAGCTTGATTCTTGATCCTTATAAAGATCTGATATTCCCCTATCTTTGAGCACCATGAAAATGGAGTAAGTGGCAACTAAAAGAGCTATAATAGCCACCATTAAACCCCCTCCTCTGCTTAGATTGGTGACCCTCTGTCTCCAGTCCATTGTTGGTGTTTGTTAATGATGATTCTTGGTTGAAATTAACTGAAATTTTCACTTGGGACTTTTAACAAACACCTGGTGTGCATCCACGCGAATGTCAAGATTGCTTCAACTTTAATTGTCGTGTTTCATGGGTTGATTAGGATCTCTCACCGGATCAATTTTGTTTGTTTGTAAAATTTGTTGTAAACAAGGAGATTTGGCCTAGAGAATTTTTATATTTTAAGTGAATTTGTTGTCATTTAGATCCAAACAAGGTTGCAAAATAAACGACATATATTATATTATATTATACTACATATACATATTAATTTGCATCACTACCTAAAGCACTCGTAATAGTTCTTATTTTATTTCTAATTACTAATATGCTATTCACACTAACATTATTAATTTTCTTTTGTCATTTGTGTAATTAATTTATATTTTGATGTCATTTATAAGTATAATCAATACAAAATATTCTTCTTTTTATTTTATATTTTGACCACAAAGGTTTTAATTTTCACACCACCCCCTTTACAAATTTTGTTAGTTTTATCTTCTTGGTGTTTTGATCAACAAAAGTTTTCTTTTTTACACTTTAGCCACATAAAACCTATTTTTTATTTTATTTTTTAAACCAAATAGGAAATTAAATAATTATGAATTATAGACTCAAATACCTTTTTATTATGTTTTTTTTATTAAATATATTCAACAATTTGTATGTTATATTTTTTAGTTTTAGAATAACTGTAGTTTTATTTGATTATTTTTATTAAATTTGTTTAGAAATTGCAAGAGATTTGGATGTGTCACGGTTTTATTCGACTTTAGTTTATGACGTAACCTTTTGGTGAATTGCGAATATACCATCACAAGTGTTTTTATCTACATTTCATCACGAGACTTTTTTATCTAATATTTTTAATCGAGTTTTATTTACAATATGTCGTCCCACCGCAACGCGCAGGATATTCTACTAGGTAATACAAAATGTTACACATCGGATGATCATTTGCTATTTGGTTCTGGTGTCAAACCGGTATTGGTATCGCATTTTTCTTACCGGATTATTTTTGGTACCCACTTTTTAGTGATTTTGGTACCGATACGGTACGGTACCCAGTATTTTTATCAAATTTTACCTTCAAAAACTGGTACCGAACACTTTTGGTCCCGATACACAATTTTGACAATTTTCGGTACTGGTAGTACCGAGTTCATCCTTATTGATCAAACTGTATGAACAAATTAACGATTTTAGAAGTTTTATTTGATCCGTGTGTTATTTGATCTGTTTGTGTTGATAGACAAAGACAGCTTTTATCCACCGAAGTGAAGTGTATGAACTTTTTAGTATGACACGAAACTAACATAAAATTCATGAGTTTGAGTTATTTTCAGGTTGAAGTGTATGAACTTTTTTCATGAATTCACATATTTGTTTGTGATTGCTCCGGTTGAGACTTCCCAGGAGGTCCATCATCCTAGTACTATTACCTGAGCACGTTTAGGTGTGGAGTTTTCATGTGCTCCACAACCAATACTCCCAAAACGCGTCAGTGATTTAAGAGGCGGGACAGAAACCAACAAATATATCAGTATCGTTACACTGGTCCACAACTAATACGTCCAAAACGCAATGTAGGATTTGCCTAAGTTGTTACACTTGTCCATATTAATCTTCTCAGTATCGTTACACAAATATATCAACGAGAAAAGCCATGTAACTTTTTTGCCCTAATCCCAACTAAAAAATTGGTTAAGCTCCCAGATTGGCCAAAAAAAAAAAAACTTGGATCCGCACTGATTATAAACCTTTAATCGTTATGGTTGTTAATTGTTTAATCACGTGATGGATTTGTAATTGCTGGTCTTAGATATGTAATAAATATTGTTGTATGTTCACTCTTCAACAAAATACATCCTAAAGTGAATAAAATTTTCCATTAAATCAATCACCAGATAACAACCCTTTGGGAATTATTATAAACTTCAAGAACCACTCTAAATCATTGGATTCTTGTTGCTTACAAATTCAAGAGTCCATGATGCAATATAACCCAAAGAGACGCGATCGCGGATATTAAGTGCATGTCAGGATGAAAAGAGCACAACCATGTGAATCTACAGAAGCCGAAAGCGAATGCTGTAGGGACCCATAATCTTTCACGCTCCAGACCTCTTTGTATGAACATGACCCGAAGTTTATAGTCGGATACGCCTTTGAAAGACTCGATACAGTTGTGGAAATAACCGTTCTTGCGGAATTCAGGTTGAAAAAAGCAAGATACACCTCTCCTGAATCATTAACATATACCAGAGATCAGTTGAGTCAACAAGTCAAAGCTTTTTCGAGTGATTTTTACTTTCGAAATTATTGTTTTGGCCTTTTTGTTGCATAAAACTAGAGATAACAATTTCGACCCGATCATTATATCAAAATAATTAGATAATACCTAAATATTTATTCAAAACCCTATATTATTAGTATTTATTGAAATCAACACTTGTTATTTACAAAAATAATTAACATTTTTAAACAAAACGTGTTTCGGGTCAACCCAACATGTCCTCAAAGCTTATCCATTTTGATTTGTGACGCGAGCAAAAATACAGTCTAAACGTTACCTTTCTTTCCGGTTGCGATCCATGAACGAATGCCTCCGGGAGCCATGTTAGGCTTCATTACTTTGATAGAAGCACATGAACCGGAATAACTATTCATGAGCGTTCCGTTATTGCTCAGCTCCCACATCTGGAAAAAAAAATCAACACATCTTTTTAAAAGAAAAAAAAAAATAGAGGTGAAAAAATGGCCAGTTCGGGTGGGTTTGGTTATCGGGTCAAAACAAGTTGTGTCCACCCGAAACGCTACTTATATAAAAAAAGCAATAAAAACTAGTGAGTTAAAACATATCCCTAAGCAACACATTTATAAGTTAAAGGGTCGAATTTTCGTACAAAAAGTTAACAATTACACGTACCTGGTTGGCATCCAGTCTACAAGGCGAAAACGATGCTCTCTTATGCTCCTTTGACGTACGCTTGCGTTTGGACGATGTATCAAAACAAAACCCTTCTCTATTACTTGCATGTAATGAAGTTTACCTCTATATTTTTCACTATACTCAACATCTTCATCCCTAAAATAAAATAAAATAAAAAACCACATAAAAGTAAACAACCAAACATAAAAATGATAAAATTATCGATTTTTACATGAAAACATTAAAAAATTTTGGAAAATTACGATTGCAAAGACGCTTCGGTCTTGTATAGACAAAAAGGTTCGGCCCTTTTGCTTCTTGAACCCATCTCCAACAAATTTGTTCAAGATTTTCTTCAACCGTTTGCGTAAACCAACCTTTAGCCTCGGGAACGTGACAGCTGGACATCCCAACGACAAGTTTTTCCAACACACCCATATGATGTGGACTTCGTGTTTTTCGAATTTTAGGACCTTGCTCTGAGAATTGGACTTCAGTTGTACTTGTAATATAAGGAAACTGTAAAAGAACAAAAAATAACATCGTTAAACCATAATTGACTTTTGAGAGTCAAATGATTTATATTACAAAGGTGAAACTATATTTAAATAATAAAAATGGTATATTAGTATTATATAATAAATAAGTATGCCTCCTTATTGTTTGAGCTAAAAGAGTTGATTTCCAATAGAACTGGATTTGTGATGAGTCCATATGTTGTATCGTCGAGCTTTCTCATATCTCCTCCGAACATTAAAGGAGACCGAGCCATTGACCATAAAGTCATCTGCAAAATGTAGAAAAAGTCAACAAAAATTAGAATTCAAGAATGATTACCGGAATTTGATTCAAGCGTTTAAGAGAGCACCCCGAAGGGACCTACCTGAGTCTTTTGCTCGTCTAGAGAAAGTCCCGAAGTCCTGTGTGGACCAACATTGGCTCCTATGAATATTACTTAATCAAATTAGTATTTAAACTGATAAAGAGTCAAAATCAACATATGATCAAATCGAGAACGAAAACTCACCGGGATCTGTGAGCCATCCAAGTGGAAGCATATCTAAATCAGGCCATGATTTCCCCAACAAACCACTGCCACCGATCATACTAGCAGCCGCAAAATCTCTGAACAAAAAAAACGATTTTTAAAATATAATAAAAAAGAGAAATGATAATTGATAAACCCTCCAAAATTAATATGCCTAATCATCTTTCTAATGGCAATTACGACACTTGCATTTCATTAGGCATATAATTAAAAAGTAACATTACTCGTTGAATATAACAAAGTTTGACCTTTGAAGTAAACCCATGTAATAAACAACTCTGAATTCGTCCTAATTTCTAAAAAATATATATCTAGAGAACAAAATTGTACTGTTTAGTTTCATAACAAGTCCAGAAACACAAAAGTGGTGATACGCTTACGCTATAGCATAATCCATAACAATTTTGAATTCCATGAATAATAATTGACCCAAAAGTCAACAAGATAGACATACCTTGCGACGTCAAAATGGGTTGCAACATCTCCCCAATTATCCCAGTCATCACCGGTCACTCTATACATATTAACAAGCGGCGCAACTTTCTTTGCCATGGTTGGTGTGGCACTAGTTCCCGGTGATAGCGAATAAAGAATTGTACGGTTTAATCCCTTCAAGATCTACATTTTTTATTGTCAAAACTTATATACGAACAAAAAATTATATATTCAAATTATTGTGTGATATATATATGCATACCCCTGACACAGTGGTTATCTCGTCTAGTTGAAAATCTTCTCCAAACACACAGTCGTGTTTCACTATTACATTCAAACTAAAAGGTTAAAACCATTTACATTACTTAAAGAGCATTTTTTTTTTTAAATAAATGTAATATAGAGAGAAAATTACCAAAATCTACATCCCATTCGGCATATTGATGATAAAGAGACCTTAAAAACGCTCTACCGGCTCCTAATGTAGTATTGACGCTCATGAAACCGTTTTTCATCCACGCACAAGCTCTTTCTTTCATTCCTATATCTTTTGCATGCCATATCTTTCCTGATTCCACATAAGCTTTTCCCTATTTATAAAATTTATTCACAACTATATTTAAAATATACTTAAAATTTGCTTCCATAATTTTATCTCCAACAAATCAAAAGGCATCATCAATAATGTAGAGTTTAAGATTCTAGGGAATAATACCGTTGTAACGTCTAAGATCGGTGTGTTTGCATTGACGGCTTGTGTACTTATGCCTCTCATAACATGAAACCCGAACTTCAAACCCATGTCATGAACTTTCTTGGCTACTTCCGAGAACCCTTTTCCGCCTTTCGATGAAGGCCACCTACCAGGGTCGGGAATCACCCGCCCCCATTCGTCGATCACATCATACCCAAGGGAATCAACGTAAGCACCCGGGACTAACTTTCTATACCAAAGGTAATCCACCACCGCATACTAAATCATCAAGAAATCACAAAAATGAAAAAGTTTCAATTTTTATGAGCTAGAGGGTATGGTTTTAACAAAAAAGTAAGTGTTTAAACAATGATTTACAATAAGATTGGGTGATCCTTTAAATTGTAAATTAAAATCAAGAATGTGGTTTTGGTGATGTGTTTGACTATTAATAAAATACCTAAAATACCCTTTAGTAACAGCAAAGTACTGAACTTCATGCTAACATCATCCATTTTTTTATGATGGCAATGGGCAAATAGACAATTCTAACTTAAGAACTTTACAAAAATGGAATTTTTATAATATTTATTGGTTAAAGGGAGTGGTGGTTAAGACCTCATAGCCATGAGCATGTAATTTCTGTGAAATAAGTTGAGCATTTTGAAGAAATTCTTCCTCAGAAATGGTCCAACAAAAGGAATCATACGAATTCCAACCGCGCGGTGGTAAACTAGCGTGATTTTCTGCTAAAACCCTGTAATTAAAAAATAAAATTATACGATCGAGCATGTTATAATCTTGTCACAATTGAAATGCTTAAGACACACATACACACACAAAAAAAAAAACTGTGCATTAAACCAAAATTGTAGATATTTACTTTGAATCTGTAATTTCCAATTCTGGATAGGATGACAATGAATTTAGCTTCTAATGTTAACACTAATGCCCTTCTTATTGATCAGTTTTGTCATGAATATTGTTTCTAAAATCCATTCTAAAAAATTAATGCTTTTTGACTTTTAAAAGTCAAAATCCACTCTCTTTACTAGCAACTAGTAACTATTAACATAAAAAAGGGGCAAAACAGAGACAAATAATAAAATCATCTTCACACTAACTTCAAACCCAAAAACAAACCAATTTCACTCCTCAATTTCAACAACTAGAGCTCATCTTGATCTTGAAATTCTAACACAATATCTTTTATAAAAACATTTAAAAGCCAAAAGTAGTGATTTTATAAAAACAACAACATTATTCAGCTAAACCCAGATCACACAACCCATATCAATCAAATTAAAGAACTAGAATAAACACTTCACATTGTATAAACTAACTTTGACTTACGAAAGTCAACGCTAGTGGATTTTCATGAAAACATCTAAACTATCATTCAAACTAATCAAATCAAAACAAACCCATGAAAATCAACCAAAGTTAAGAACTTGAACAACATGAACTGGAAAAAGAAGGCAGCTTTTATAAAAGATTAATGTTTTTTGACTTTTGAAAGTCAAAATCAACTCTCATTACTAACAAACAGTAAAAAAAAGGGAAAACAGAGACAAATAATAAAATCATCTTCACACTATCTTCAAACCCAAAAACAAACAAATTTCACTCCTCAATTTAAAAAACTAGAGCTCATCTTGATCTTAAACTCCTAATATAATATCCTTTTATAAAATCATTTAAAAGCAAAAAGTAGTGAACTTTATAAAAACAGCAACATTATTAAGCTGAACCCAGATCACACAACCCATATCAATCAAATTAAAGAACTAGAATAAATAGTTAAATACTCCAAATTTTATAAACTTTGACTTATGAAAGTCAACGCTGGTGGATTATCCTAAAACCATCTAAACTATCATTCAAACTAATCAAATCAAACCAAACCCATGAAAATTAATGAAATTGGGAGTCTATTTCACAATCTTTATCAAAGTAACATAAAGGGTTCTTTTAGCAAACTCATTAAAATCAACCAAAGTTAAGAACTTTAACAACATGAAGTGGAAAAAGAAGGCACCTTTCATAGGAAACACCGAAAAGGGTGACGAGGAAGAAGAAGAAGATAAGGTTTTTATTCATGGTGTTTGACCATTGGGTTAATGAAAAGATGTTGTATTTATAGTGATGATTGAAAGAGGTATTATGGTAGTTAATGATAGAGATGGGAATATTATGGGATATAATGATGAATTAATGAAACGACGTCGCGGAATAGGTGGAGAATTTACCGGCGTGATGGGGCGGTTGGTTGAAGATATTTTCGTCGGGTTTTGTTCGGCGGATTTGTAACATCTCCGGTCAGGAGTCGCTGTCGGTATCGTCGGTGAATGACATAGTGTTCTCAGTGTTTTAATAATACTTTAATTCTTTGTCTACACGCGAGTCCAATACTTTACTTTTCATTATTGTACTGCGTCGCTTTTTAAATAATTTTTTACTGTTTATCTGTAAAATTTGAAAAAAAAAACATTATTCACCCTTATAATAATATCTAGTGGTAGAGAGGTTTGGTTTTTCAATAAAGACTCAACTTCAATTCTCACATGTATCACTTTGATGGATTAAGCAATGATAGACATAGCCTAGCTTCCTTGCAAATGTGTCATACTCTATCTCGAGCTTACCTGGGTTTTCGTTCCAACGTGTTACACCACATGTATGGTTTCTCAGAGGAACGCCCAAGCCATCTTGAGCCCACCCAGGTTTTCGTCCAGAGAGTTTTGCTCTTATGGTGGGTCAGGTGGCAGCCGCGGTTGATTTCCTGGGGGAATGCTTAAGCCAAACTCTGAAGCTAGTGTGGGCCTGGTTAAGACAACATAGTTTGGCCGGAGTGGGGTGACGGGACTCTCCAGTTTGGGGGGGGGGGGGAGGATTTATTTGAAATTGAGAGTAAAAGATAGTAATTTTTAGTGTAATTATAGAGATGAAGATGGTGGTCTCTTAATATTTCCTAAATAACGTTATCCTTAATATTTCCTTTGCTATATCGATCGCATCAAAACCTATCAAGTTTATATCAGTCGCAACGTGTAAATATTAGCTTATGTTGTTATGTAAATATTAGCTTATGTTACTAACTGGAACCAAGACGACTGACTACTCATTGAGATGTAACATTTTGTCGTATAAATACTAGCCTCTATTATGGAATTGCAACTAAGATTAATAATGAAAAATATCCGGTGCAAATCGCGAATGAAGATTTGTCCAATATGTCTAATGAAGATAATCACTAAAATCTAATTGGATCACTTCGGTTACTTATTATTATTTTTAATTACACGTTGGGTCAGGCTGTTTCGAGCAAAATGACCAAACATGAAAAAACATACCTTGACAAGCAGCACGTATTATCCCATTTACTTTTGATACTTTTGGTTTCCTTACGCCAGAGACTGTGAACCTACTTAGTCGAATTCAAAGGGTCATACATAGTAATGTTATGACCTCGAGATCTATGAATTTAGTATTTAAAAACTTAATTTTGCTATTAAAAAAAGTATCGGCCTAGATTGTTGGCCGTTTACCTTCTATCTCGATATAATTTCTATATGAAAAAAATCATTTAATTTTACTAATCTTTTCATCTTTGTCTTAGAAAATACACACAATTTTGTTCCATACGCAAGTATTTACTGATATAGAAAACAAAAAAAGTTAACGTTTCACGGTTGTTTTATTCATTACGGAACCTTATACCATAAAAGCGATAAACACATCAATTCACAATATCATACAAACTAAGTTTGCTCCTCTCAAAATTGGAAATATTCCCAAAACCAAATGCTTCTTCCAAACACAACTCCAAAATTAAAACCATTTATACTTTTATTCTAACGGCAAATTTGGATCACTGACAGACTACGGAAGTTTCATCGCGTCACCAACGAAACCACCTGATGATATTCATCTCCATCAGGCAATAATGCATATACATCAAACTGGTTGATAATCTGACCCACTTCATCAAGAAAACCGACCCAATTTCTAGTTCATAGTCTCATTCTTTGAAACCGGTTTGGGCCTGTCGAACCAGTTGATAACCCAAACCACTTCATCAAGAAAACCGGTTTGGGCCCGACCCAACTATCAGTTTGTATTCTAGTTCTTTGTAACCGGTTTGGACCCAACATGGTTTGAAAAACATGTAAAAAAACAGCTTTTTTTTGTCCCAAACCGATTTGAACCTAACTCCAATCAATTTGTTAGGTTCGAAGAGTTTCCCTCATAAATTGGTGTATAAGTAACTTTTTACAAACCAATTTTTATTCTTTGTTTATTAAGGGTTTAGTTTATAAGGCAAATTGGTTTAAAAAGGTAGATTTGTACACTATTTTGTCTGTCTCTAATTTCTAATGGATGAATGCATTATGATTAGGGGTGTAAACAAGTGTCTGTCTCTAATTTCCATGATGAATGCATTACGGCTAGGGGTATAATAAGCCAGGTCGAGCTCGGTTCGGTTCATGCCTACTTATTCGAGCTCAAGTTCGGTTTGAGCTATTTTGAGAACAACCTCAAACTTATTAAAAGCTTGTCTCAAGCTCGTTTCAATAGCTTAAACGAGGTAAAGCTCAGCCCGCCAACGTTATTATCATTATCATTATATTAGCCTAAACGAGCTTTGTATTTCAGGCTCGAGCTTAGGCTCGATAACTAAACGAGCTCTATTTCAGGCTCAAGCTCATTAAAGCTTGGCTCGTTCACGTTTAAGTTATTTGAGTAGCTCTCGAGCCTCTAGGTTTGTTTTTACAACGCCGCTTTATACAGATCAGCCCAATAAAAAAACGGATCTAAAATAAAATTTCTAAATATTAAATAAAAAAAAATCCCAAAAACCCAAATCGAAGCCCTAATAATCATGAACAAATCCATGTACTCTCGCATCTCCTCCATCTTCTCACGCCCAACCGTCGGATTAACCAACCGGAGCTCCGATTCACAGCAATGGCGGGGGATCCGAGTGAAGATTCTGAACAACAACTTGGAGAGAGGACTAACTTTCATGCAGAGGATCATGCAATCGAACGGATGATTAAGAACGAACAGTTGTATCATATTAAGAACTCAGAGAAACGGATACTTGCTCGGAAGAATTTAGAGCGCAGGCTTAAGTCGCAAGACCTGGCTCGTAAGCTCAAGTCCATTCTTGTTAAAAAAAGTCAGGTAGAACGACATTTGGTTATGGTCGTGTTAGTTTCTGGTTTAGGCTCGAGCTAGCCTCGTTTAACTTACGAGATTTCGAGCTAGAGTGAGTCTTCTTTTGAGTCGAGCTCCCTCTCGTTGGTTTGGCTTTTTTATTATTCAATAATTAATTTATATTATATACACTTGTATAATAGGGATATTGGATTTAAATAATCCAAATTTTCACAATCCCAACTTTCAACTTATTGGCCGCTAACACTCCCTAACTAACTGAACCCTAACCCAATTTTCAACGTATATACCCAAAAAATTTATAAGAAAGCTACATATATAACAATACTGAGCGAAAAGTTCGGGGGGTCCGTTAAGGGGTGTATGCTGGCGCAAAATTTTTATAGAAGAGATTACTATTTGATGTACTATTCAACTCTTCTTTGGTTATTGATTCCTCTTTTGTGACCTGTTACAAATGCATGTAACATAGGTTGACTTTTGACCTGTTTGATAGGTCCAGTTTCGTTTATGACTTTATCTAAGTTCTGGAATTTTACCCTTTTGATCTGTTGGAGATATATAAACATCCGATTTGACCCAAATTTTATTAAGAAAACTAGAGCGGAAAACTGTACGGGTCAGATATGTTGGGTAATGGGTTTGATGGGCCGGGTTGATCAGAAAAACCAGTGGCGGACCCATGAATTATTTGCTGGGATGTGGATGAGGTGTTCAACCATATTTTCAAGGGGTATGATCGGGTTTTTTTTGCTAAAATATACACTATTTTTTTTTCAAGAGGTGCGGCCGCCCACCTTGGCCAAAGGGTGGGTCCGCCCCTGAGAAAAACTATTGCCCAATGTTAAATAGATACTTGGTGCATATAATATGATACAAAAAATTGTTGTTCCAATAATAATCGAACTTTTTTGCATAAATAAGTTTTAAGGTTGTATATGTTGTAAAACACACATTGTGCAACTTTGGAACAAATATGAAGGAATTACAAGGATGATTTATCAAAGTTTTGCGTTATCTGACACGCTTCACTCGGTTAATGCAGGGGTTATTGACCATGTTCCTGGATTATAACTCGCGACAAAACGCAGAAGTGAGTTGCTAGGTTGCTTTGATCTACTACCAATACATTTTGCATAGAATATTCCAAGATTTTAGTTGAATAAAATGTTTTTTATGCAAAAAGTAGAGTACATTTATTCAATATACATGTACTTGAATTGAACTTTCCCTGTGTTTCTGGATTTTGAGACTTGTCAATTGGATGTGAAATTATGAATAGATGTTGGTCATAAGACTTGGTCTTAGTGGTGATTTTGTTCAAAATTACACCAATATACAAACCATGTGTGTTTCACTGTCTGGTTCGGCTGGTTTTGATGAAAATTCTGAATCAAAACGTTGATTACGGTTTTGGAAAACGATAAACCAAACCGGCTGAGCTGGTTGGATTTGTTTGACACAATTTGGTTTTGATAATTTTACGTTGATCACTGTATGGCGCAGCTTGTTGCTCGTCTACCTTCTGTATCGATGTAACTTGCAAAAAACAAAAAAAAATTATAAAGTTCAAAAAAAAAAAAATTAAAAAGATAAGGATTGTTCATGAATACTATACATATATATATATAATCACACACATACACACGTAATTGTGTATTCCTAAACGAAAAATAGAAGTAATTAATAAATGTTGATCACCCGGTCCAGTTCATATTAGGGATGAGCATGGTCCCAAACCGGTACCAAAAAACGGGGAAAGTGGGTACCAGTATCAGTACCGAATATACCTGGTAAGGTAAGGTACGGTACCGGTACCCGGTATCAAATGCTCAGCCCTAGTTCATATCATGTAAAAGAGACATATAATTAGTTTTGTCAAATATAATTACAAAAATAACCTGAAGGTAAGTAGTGATTAAGGAGAGTACCATATGATATGTTTCACTACTGATTTTATTTCAGTTGCACAGGATATCTGAATACATCATAAGGATGTACAAATTAGTAAACTTTCTTGAATCTCTTAACAATAAGAGAGGGAGATTTACATAAATCATGCTCATAATCATCCTCATAAGTTAGTTTATGATCCATTAACTATTGCATAACTCCATTAGTGACCTTTCTTTTCAACCTTTCCCAGCTGCTTCGTCTAGCCGGTTAGCACATCACATGGTTATTACTCGAGATTGCCAAGGTGAGTACAACCCCGCCGTTAACCGCCTTGTCGAAAATCTCAAAGTCTAAATCATAATCAACGACTCTCCTTTCGCCTAAACTCGCTTCTTTTTCACTCAAAACCGCCCCCCAAAACTCAACCGGTTCTTCCCCTTCTAAAACCCTCAAAACCGGCCCAGTTGCCTTTTCATATCTAATCACTTGTGAAGCCGCTAAAATCGCACTCTCGGACATTAACACAACACAGTTCTTTCCAATCCACACGTAAATGTTCTTAGGCACGTGAACGATGAATGCTCCACGCGAATCAAGCGCGTTTGAATCGGGCCGGGACAACAATTTAGGCACAAGATGAAGTGGGTCATATGATGAGTGTGGGGCGATTCTAAACATTCTTACAACGGTCTTCGGGCTCATGGGGCCCGCGTGGACACGTTTTTTGCAATTCAAGAGTTGAGAAGCAAAACCCATATTCGGGTCGATCACCCCTCTATCGATTTTCACTTGATGAAACGCTTCTTCAAAGCTAAGCCGATTAATCCACATTAAATACGCGATAACTAAAGATGTTGATCTTGATACCCCTTTACTACAATGAACAAAAATACGACCTTTTTTGTTCGCGAACATCCTCAAAGTAATCAAAAACATCGTATAGGATACTCGTGATGTCTTCCGTAGGCGTGTCTCTTAGCCAAAGAGTCTTATACACTAGATCTTTCTTGAAATACTCGGGACATACAAAACCAACACAATTCAAAACATGCGTGATCCCATTCTCGCGTAGAACATCAAAGTTTTTCGCAACTACATCGCTCCTAGGAAAACATGATCTATGATTCTTGAACATTCTTTGTCAAATTCGACTCGCGCAAGGCTAGCACAAGGTGTAGTGACATTTGGCCACACCCCAATGTCATCCGCCCCTGCCTTCGGCCACTCCATTGATTTCGGCCTAGACACCAAAATGGGTGGCAAACAAGTTCTTGACTTCGAGTTTCTAGGAGTTGAATGTATAGGTGACACGCCAGCCCATGAAACTAGCTGCAAAAATGTCTTCCCGTTACTCGTGGGGGCGGCTGGCAACGGTGGTGGTGGGATGGTGTTATTGTGACCTTTTCCCCCTAACATTACAAATTCTCAACTAAAATGTTGGGGAAATGATCAAATACTTATATGGGTACATCAATTATTATTCTTAAATTAAATTACATATATTTCTCACCTAAAACAATAGACTCTATATCTCTCTCTTATCTCTTAGGACCAATAAAATATAACAAGATTAATAATTGAGCAAATGGTGCATAGTAAAAGGGGGCAGAAGTTGAATGAAGACTTGCTAGGAAAAGCAAAGGCCTGTTTGATGGATAATTGGTGAGGAACCCTAAAACCAAAATCATTATAAATTATATATAACATTTGATTTATAATAAAAAATGGTTGGAAACCCATGTTTGAAATGGATTTTGGTGACGGAAAGTTATCAGCTTTTTGAAGATTGAATGACTGACATAGCCATCTTTGACCATAAAGTCAAAAGTCCAAATATTGAATTGTGGGATGATTTGATTTGTAAACGAAAATTTCACTTTCTTTTCATATTTATGACCGAAATAATACTTTATGTTTTACTTTTCAATCTTCTCAAAATACACATTTTATTACTTTTTTTTGTTGTCCAGAGTATTAGGATGGAAATAGAGGAGTTTGAGACCGGTATCCGTGATTCTCGATTTTTGTCTAATTGTAAAATCATGTTTCAGATACTTTCTCATACATTTCAGGGACCTGTTAGTAATTACTTGTCGTCATATTGGGTATACTCGCTAGTGCGTTTAAAATTATCCGTTAGGAATCCTACGTACATTTTTTACCATTTTAATTTCTATATAATCTTATTATCCAAAAATAGTAGATATATAAAAATTAAAGAGACAGTGGAGTACTAGATTACTCTATTACATATAGATAAAAAAACAAAAACAAAAATCAAAAGGAAAATGATGATGAATATGTTTTTAATAAGTGGGTATACGTATTTTGGATAGATGGATGGTATTTTGGATAGATGGATTGTGTATCACCTGGTATCATACCATCTCACGTCCATCAAATATATAAATAATCTCATACATAAATACCCATCCGAACGTTTATGCTTTAGGTCAGGGTTGGGTTAGTTTTAGTGCCATTTAATCTAAATAAAAGCCTACATTATATGTATTACAAGGGTAAAAATGAAAACTAAAAATATATAATAGAAGTATTCATGACAATCTGCGACCCAATCAGCCGAAAGTATTCATCAGCTTTTGCGAATCATATAGAATAAATTATATAATATAATAATAATAATAATAATAATAATAATAAGTCGTGGTGTTTTTTTATATGAACATCTTTATAAAAAGTCGTTATTTTATCCTTTATTAACTTAACTTAACTTAATGTGTTATATTTTGCAAACTATATTCTACTTAGAGTAAATTGCACAAAACATCCTTTATGTTTTCTCAAACTTGCAGGTTCCAGTCTTAATGTTTAAAAGTTACTAAAAACAGCCTTTAAGTTTATTTTTGTTGCGGGTTCAATCCTTTACAGCTAACCACGTTATTTTCTTCAGTTAAGTTCCCTCACATGCATAACATGTGAGGGTATATTCGTCATTTTGGTTGATCTTCCACCCACTTCAATTATTAAAAAAAAAAGAATATTTAAGTTTTAACCTAGTTTAAACAAAGTTTGGTAAAACGTACGCGACTACAGAGGAGCACAATTACCGTTTGATAGTGTTTAAGTCTAACTTGCGGCGTCCTAAGCGTCACCAGTTGCTGGATCCGACTACTGAACACGGTGTTACGAAGTTCTCTGATTTGACGGCATCGGAGTTCCGTGAGAGGTATCTAGGGTTGAAGAGTCGTTTGTCGTTTCCGTCTGATGCGAATAAGTCGCCGATTCTTCCAACTGATGATAATCCTGAAGAGTTTGATTTGCATGATCAAAATCTGTGTTAATCTTTACAGCTTAGTGGGCTAGCTTAACAAGATTCCTATCTTAATTCCGGGTTCGCCGGAGAAGAAGACCGGAAAAGAGGGTGTTTGGTTTTTAAAAGTTTGGTTTTATTGCACATTAGTCCCTGCGGTTAGAAATTTTTTTAAAATAGGCTAAACCTTAAATATTCTTTTTTCTTATAATTGACGTGGGTGGAAGATCAACCAAAATGATGAATATACCCTCACATGTTATGCATGTGAGGGAACTTAACTGAAGAAAATAACGTGGTTGGCTGTAAAGGATTGAACCCGCAACAAAAATTAACTTAAAGGCTGTTTTTAGCAACTTTTAAACATTAAGGCTGGAACCTGCAAGTTTGAGGAAACATAAAGGATGTTTTGTGCAATTTACTCTTCTACTTATATTAGTGGTGGTTTCTAAGAATTTTATCATTTTCTCTAATTATATTTTGTAAAATATATTCTACTTATATTAGTGGTGGTTTCTAAAGAATTTCATCATTTTCTCTAAAACTTTTGAAGAATATTAAAATCAGGTCGAAGTTTTCCATGTAAATCACCAATTGTCTTAGGAGTCAAACGAAATTTTATTTTAAATTCCTGTTCAAAATGATGTAGTGATACCCGCTAGTCAAATTCTCCTTGGTGTAAATAATCTGTATACCATCAAAATCGTTGAAATTTATATAATTATATATTATAATATACATTCTAATTAAAAGTAAAAAAAACAATAATATAGTAGAAGGTTACATTTCTAAAGCTGGTTAAAACCAGATCCTAGTCACCACTTAGAAACGGAACCGGTTTGGAACCAAACCAATACTTCCACACTTGGAAAACCAATATGAAACAAGAAACGATTTTGACCGGGACTACGGGTACACAAAATAATCGGTTATTAACTGAAACCGTAACCGGTTATTAACCGCTTGAGGAACAACCGGTTAGTGGTTATTTTTAACCGTAGGTTAGTAACCAGTTAGGTATATTTAGTATAGTAACCAATTATTAATCGGAAACCAGTTAGGGATATTTAGTATAGTAACCGGTTTTTTAACCGGTAGACCGGTTAACCGGAAAAAAAAACCCGAAACATTCAAAAAGAAAGACAAAAAAAGCCCGGTTATTAACTGAAAATAACTGAACCGGTTAAAGTAATTAACCGGACCAGTTAAAAAATAATCGTTAAAGTCAAAAGTGAAATTAACCGGTATAACTGGTTAACCGAACCGATTATTAAAATTAATCAGGTTGTGCACCTCCGGAACTAGAACCGGTTCGGAATCCGAACAGGGTTGAAAAAGTTGCCCAATTTCTACAAAGCCCAATTTTTAAGCCCATTTCATTAACCAATAACTGGACCCAGGCCCGAAGTCCATCGATCTCTCTCCTTTCACCTCGTTCACCACTTCGCCGTCTGCACTCTGCTCTACGACCAACCAGGTATCTCACACTTCACTCTTCTCTCTACATTCGTCTTTATAGGATCCAAATCGGTCCTGTAAATCCATATTCCGCCTCATTAATTTCACACAGTTCACCAACAGACCACAATTTGTCTCCCAGTTTGATTCAGTTCACTCAATCCGATGATAATATGATCATCTTGAGATACCCAGTTGGATATGTATAGAGCTCTTGCTAAACAACGGCTCGTATACCGTTCCCTCATATCCAACTACGTTAAAACTGGTCTTATTGACAAAGCCCTCCAAGTGTTCGACGAAATGTCTCTATCAAACTGTCGAGTTTTCAGCATTGATTACAACCGTATTATCGGTGTTTTAGTCTGCCATTCTCGTTTTGAGCTTGTGGAATTGTATTATGACGCCATGGTTCCAAAAGGGTATTCTTTAAACTCGTTTACATATTCAAGATTTATTTGTGGTTTGTGTAAAGTTAAAGACTTTAGATTGATTGATAAGTTGTTAAACGGTATGAATAGGATAGGCGCTGTCCCGGATATGTGGGCGTATAATATGTATTTGAATGTTTTGTGTTCGGAAAGTTTAGTTGATATCGCGTTGAGAGTGTTGGTTCTCATGTCGGAAAAGGGAGAGATCCGGATGTGGTGAGTTACACGACGGTTATTAGCGGTTTAATGCGGGTTAAACAGTTTGATCAGGCGGTTCAAATGTGGCAGTCGATGATCCAAAAAGGTATACGACCGGATGCTAATGCTTGTAGAGCGCTCGTGTTAGGTTTATGTTCTATCGGAAGACCGATTTAGCTTATGAGTTAACGGTAGGTGTGATGAAACTTGATTTCAGTACTTCGGTGTATAACGTTCTTATTAACGGGTTTTGTAAAGCCGGAAGGCTCGATAAAGCGCAAGCGATTATGAGCTTCATGAGGAAAAACGGGTGTCCGCCCGATCTGGTTACGTATAACATTTTGTTAAATTATTGTTGTGACAAGTTAATGTTGGATAAAGCGGAAAAACTGATGAAGATAATGGAACGGAACGGGATGCAACTCGATAGTTACAGTTATAACCAAATTATCAAAGGTTTTTGTAAAGCGAATCTTATCGAAAAAGCGTACATGTTAATGGTGAGAAAAATAGAAGTAAAAGGTGTGGTCAATGTTGTATCGTACAACACGATTATTCGAGCATCTGCAAGGGTTCGCGCGTTAAACGGGCCTATGAGTTGTATGAAGAAATGGGTGTTCAAGGTATTCGACCCGATATCATTACGTTTACTATTTTAATAAAAGCGTTTCTTCGAGACGGTAATTCGAGTTTAGCAAAAACGCTTCTCGACAAAATGATGGAAATGGGTTTGTTACCCGATCGCGTGTTGTATACAACGACTATTGATCATATGTGTACAATTGGGAGAATATCGACGGCGTACACGATCTTTTGTGATATGATAGAACATAAGATTACGCCAGATGTTGTTTCGTATAACGCTATAATAAGCGGGTTTTGTAAGGGTTCTAGGGTTTGTGAAAAGATGAATCTTTTTGAGCGAATGCAAGTTGACGGTTTGTGTCCGGATGAAGTGACGTATAAATTGATTATTGGAGGACTTTTACGTGAAAATAAACTCGAATCGGCTCGTACGGTGTGGGAGCAGATGATGGATAAAGGTTTTACGCTTGATAGAGATATATCGGAGACGCTTATTAATGCGATTAATTCGGAAGACTTATCTAGCATAAGCAATGGAAAAGGTAGGTATGTATGTGTGTGTGTGTGTTGTGTGTGTGCGCGCATGATGCATCCATTAGTTCGTATGCCAGTTTATATTTAAGTATTTTCCCATTCTAATCGTTTACATGAAATTTCAGGTGGTAGTTGAGAATGTATGATGACTACATGCCATCTTGAATAGTCAAAGTCAGCCTTGTTGCCGTGGACTTTAAGCTGCAGAGCAAGGCAAGCTAGTTGTAACTTCTTGTATCATTTTTTAATATATATTTCATAGTTGTCAAAGGCGCAAGGCGCACTCAAGGCGCAAAGGGTGAGCCTTGGGCCTCAATGCAAGGCGCTCAAAAAGCGAGGGCCTTTTTAGGCGAGTCGGTTAATATAAAAATACAGTTTTTAGAGATTTTAGACATGTTTTAGGCTTCTTTAGGGCTAGTTTAAGTTGTTTTAGCCTTTTATGTTGTTTCCAAGCTTGTTTAAGGTTCTTATAATTGTTTCAGACCTGTTCAAACGATTTTTGACCGGAATTTCATTGGAATTTGGCTTGAAAATGCGTCTGAGGGCCTGAAAGTGAGGCTTTTTGAAGCGAAACGAGAAGGCTGGGTTGGGCCTGAAAAGTGGGCCTAAGCGCGCGCCTGGGTGAGCCATGACAACAGATATATATATATATATATAAGGGTGGGGTTCTAGAGTGAACAGTAGTGTATTTATGAACTGAGTGAACAAACCTGGCCATTGATTTACATCATTTAAATCGTAAAATACACTAGTGTATTTTCATCATCAATCCTGGCCATTGATTTACACTTGTGCATTGATAATCAAGGCCTAGGATTAGATCACTAGTGTTCACAATCAAGGGGGTTGTTCACAAATGAACCTAACCCTATATATTATATATAATATATATATATATATATATATATATATATATACTTATATAGAATAAAGATTCACTAGTAATGAAAAAAAATAAATAAAATAAGAATGTTTAAATATGTTTATACACAAGCGTATTTTAGGAACATCATGACGGCCGACACATGAGTTTATAGACCCAACCTACCGAAAAAGATGTTGCAATGATTAAAACATGATAAAGTATTTTTTAGGCTTTATCCTGGTTTATGAAATGACCTCAGCTTATACCTTATTGTGTGCCCCTTAAAATAAGAAAATAATGTTTCGTACATCTTTTAGCTAGAATCTTTTATATAAACTTGCATACGCTTAACGCATATCATGTATGTATAGAAGTACATATAAGTTTTGTTTTGATAACGATTTTTAATCTTGAACAGGAACGTTCCTGTTGGTGTATCTAGAAATGGTTAAAGAGGAGAGTGTCCTTCGACTTGAGGTAACGGTGATGGTTGCAGGCTCCGTCTCCTGACAAGTACCAGCCACCACCCGACAAGCACCAGGTGAAATATAGACCCGATAGTCAATCATCACTTTCAAGGCGCTCTCGTTGTTGCTACATATGACGAACATCTTTCAGTATCAAAGAAACATGAAACAAAAACTTGTGTATAATTCAATCTCCCTTGAAACATGTGTCAGAAACTGAGTTATTGCTATTTCAGGACCTAGATACTTTAGAAGGTTCAGGGCGGATCTAGTGTTTAACTAGGGGCAACGTCCGCTACCGCTTGGCGCTCCGGCGGTAGTGAAATTAGTGTAAATTTTGGAAAAATTTGACCTTTTTTCGATTTCGTTACCACTTTTTTATAAAACGTTACCGCTACGAACGAATCCTAGATCCGCCACGGAGAAGGTTGATCAGCAGAATGAAACACTTTACAAGTCTGTTGTATAGAATAAAAAAAAATCACAAATTTTTTAACTTAGGATGATGTACAAGAAAGAGTATGTTTGTATGATTCAGTATATTTTCAAGTGTGCGTTATTATTTTTTATACAATTTCTCTGTTTTAGTCGAACATACCAACTCCTTAATTTTTGTAATGCTATGCTTCTGTATTTATTAATTTCGAAAGGACCTGAATGATTTGGATTTAGTGTTCGATTATTAGAATTTATTTAAGAACTGAGACCGGATTTTAAATCTTTCTCAACGGTCTTTTGATTACAGTTACTCTTCGAGCAAGTGTGTAAATTGGGGGGACTACATGATGAAATTATGTATAAAAAACGAGTATGATGACTTGGGTCCGCACCAATATGTGTTTGTTTGGATGTGGTGACGATGTTGGTATAAGACTATCTAATGGATTTAAGAACTGATCTTCAGTATAATTAGTGCATTTTATAGTCTTAGCACGATGTGTTCACCGCAACATCTAAAAGCCAGCTTTAATGACCATATGTTAAAGAAATGTAATTATGGACCAAAGTGATTATAGCGGATCGCAGCAGTAAGGTAAGGTGTAAATATATTCCGCTTAAGTGTAGAATAACCAACATGCGAAAAAATGTTGTGAAAGTTGGGTCTGATCTTAAGTGAGTGTGTACTTAGCCTATGGAGGAGTCATGTTTCAAGTTTGGTTAATGTTTTAACTATGACTCGTCTTCCCTATAGGATTTTTTTTAACCAAATCAATCCGCTTTTAAATAAACAGGTCAAAACGATCACCTCTTTGACAATATATACGATTGAAGAGCAGTCCCAACTAGTCCTCTGCTTGGCGTAGGATACATGTATTCATTGGCACAAATTGAAGAACGGGAAAGATGATGATAAGCTCCATAATCTTCCGGTTAAAGGCCTTAAACCCAACTACAACTTCAAGCGCTTCACACCCAAACGGCCAACCCCGTGAACCACTTGTAGCCATCTTAAGGATTCAAGGCCATAGGCCGCCTATGCTGTCAAAAAGCGCATTATTAGGCGCAGCGTGCGCCTCGCCTGAATAGCCGCATTCACAGGCCCTCAGGCCAAGTTCCGGCTGAAAATAATCTGAACATGTATGAAACAGTTACACTAAAATAGCTTGGAATTAACTTAAAACAGCCTCTATACAAGCCTGGAATCAACCTAAAACAGTCAAAAGTAGCCCTAAACAAACCTAAAACATGTCTAAAATCCAAAAAAAAAACCTTTTTATTTTATACACCTTTTAAAAAGCAAGTTTTTTAAACATCCTGCACCTAGGCTCTAGGCAAGGCCTATGCAGGGGCGTAGGATAGTTGGGGCGGGAGGGGGCGGCCGACCCCTTGAACTTTTCGCTCAATAGTGGAGAACACGTAGTTTTCGTATAGAAATTTTTGGGTATATATGTTTTCGACCCCCCGGTCGGAAATCTCAAGCTTCGCCACTAGGCCTATGCACAGTACTCTGTGATCCTTTAACAATATAGCTATAGCCTTCTGCTTCTTTGTTCACAACAATGAATAAAAACAATGTTTTCACAGTCAAACCGGTCATCAAACCAGCCGTCTTTCGGTCCACTTTTCGAACCGCTATAAAAAAACCCGTACGTCATAAATAATATGCACAAGATTTGGAGACTGAAATAGTAAATGAACCAGTAAACGAGATTTTGAATGAAAATAAATACATAAATTTTGAAATCCGGCAATCGGTGTTATTACCAATAGCCGGCCCAAATGAAGGCGCTTCAAGAGTACTCAACCAGATTGGTTGTGTAGGGAGATGGCTCCCAGTCCGACCAGCCGGTCCGTTCCGGTTACAAGAAAACAGGATAAAGGCACTAATGATGTTTAAAAAGTTGAATCACACTTTATATAAGGTTTATATACGTATAGACACATTACGGATTCAAGGATTGCCCCATAAAAACAGTAAGCAGAAGCAACTGATAAATAAATAACACGATAAATCTTTAGCAAATTTGATTGCAAGTCATTTACAATGGTATGTCAATCCCTTTGGTACAAGTAAAAATAAAAAACAAATAATTACACACTTTGATAAAAATCTACACCTTTTAATTTTCAAACTCAACTGGTTGATCACATAAACTGTCTAAAGTTAGTGATTTCGCATCTGCTGCACGATAAATCGACAACAAAACTATAACTGTAAGTGTATAGATTTAAAAAAAAAAAAACTGACCAGAAACATGAAGGTTATCACTTATCAGAGAAGAGGTTCTGAAAGCTCCATTTCGTTTGAAGTATGTTCGTGTGTGTCCAGCTGGCGGGGTCCTATTGGGTCCAAACCGAGCCATTGCCAAGGCCAGCATATGTATCTAGGCCTTTTCCCCGTTAATTAAGCTTCTTCGTGTATCCAGTTCTTCAAGTTGACTAGTCAACTCTTCTACTTTTTCCCTCAAACGAGCAGCCCTTGTGTCTGCCAATTTTAACGATGATTCAGCTGCGTCTCTTGCTGACATGGCAGCAGCTGCTGTTTCTTCTTTGAATTTGAGCTTTTTTTCTAATTCTATTACAGACTGTTTTGCTTCTTCCAGTTCTTGACGTATGGTATGCAACTGCAGCGATGGTAACAGATCACATTAGTGGCGTTATGTAATCAATAGTATCTCATAATCTAAAGAATAAACCGATGAACACATAACAAGAGAAAAATTACCTGTGCTACATAATCTTGTTCAACTGCTTTACCTGCTGCAGCTTCTTGCTGAGCTGCCACTTTCCATCTAGTTATCTCCTCTTCAGCTGCAGCAATATCCATCATAAGCCCTTCAACCTACACCATACAAAAGATTATATATACACTTCTATATATATATATATATAGGAGAAGGATCCGTTAGGAACCACCCTTTATTGCAAGAACCGCGAGAACCAAGTGAACACAACCAAAAATACCTAAAAAAATCTAAAACCCACCCAAATTTTTTTATTTATTTTTTAACATTTTTTACAGAAAAATCGCTACTTTTCGTCACCAAAAAAAATTAGGTTTTTTTAGGTTTTGGGTGGTGATGTAGTGGATTACTTTTGTGTTCACATTGGTTCTCGCGGTTCTCACAATAAAGGTGGTTCTCGCATGAACCTTATCCTATATATATATAAATCAAAATAAATAATAGAAACTGTAACCTACATTTTCATTTGCCATTCTCTCTTTTTCTTCAAGTTCCTCCAGCTTTTGTTTACTTTGCAGAAGCTCCTTTGTTTGAGCTTCAACACGTTCCTTCAGTAAACTTGACTCTGCCCTTGATTACAAGTAGCATAGAATATAAAGATGATAAATTTTAGATCGTTTTACTTGTACCATCTCAAAAAGAAATTCTACCAACAAAAAGCTACTACGAGATGACCAATCTTAATGTCATAAAAAGGAAAATACCTTAATTCATCAACACTATGTTGCAGTTCAATTATCTCGATCTGAGACTGCTTTATAATGTTCTCAAGAGCACTAGCCTGCATATTAGTTTCAAATAATCATCTCAGCCAAAAAGGTTATTGTGAAACTGTGAAAGTTTTATCTATGAGAAACTAATGCATAATAGACGCACCAAAGTAGATATTTCATCATCATCGTCATCTAACTCAATATTACCATCCTTATTACTTGAAACTGTCTTTTCATGCCCAGTATGATTATTAAACCTATAATCAACCCCAGATTCCCGTAATCCTTTTTCCGCTACTTTAAACAACTCGTTGGTTTTTGAAGTTTTTGAAGACGGATCAGCAGACATTCTTCTTGACAACGCACTCCTCAGTAAAGAACCAATATGCTCTTTCTCCCTTGTCAACTGATTAACTGTTTCATTCAGACTTTTAACTTCTCGACTTCTTTCAGCAACCAAATCTTTCGTTTTTTCCAACGCTATTGAGCTCAATTCATTAACAGTCTCCAATCCAGCTAACGAAGCTCGTATATTCTCCTCTAAATCCGTTTCTTGCGGGAGAAACAACGAATCCGCCAAATCCGATTTCTTATCACCATCAATCACCTTAACAACCTCACAAATCCGGTCATGTATATTCGAAACATGACTTAACTGATTAACCAACAACGGCCTTTGCGAATCCATTCGTTCCTCCAAAGCCCTCAACTTATCACCATACTCACCAACCAAATCCTGCTTCTCCTTCAACTCCGTTTCCAACTCTCCCATCATCTCATCTTTCTCCTCATTCAACTTCTCCAAACGCTCAACAACCGACGTCTTCTTCGCCACCTCATCTCTAAGCCCACTGATCATCGCTTCAAGCTCCGACACCTCAATCGCAATTTCATAACTCCTCTGTTCCATTTGCTCCCGAGCCTCATTCCTACCCTTGGTTACCAACTCAATTTGTCGAACAAGCTCTTCTACAATCTCGTTAGTCCGTTTAATCACTCCGTAAGCCACAGCAGGCAATCCAGTATACTTCTGAGACCTAGGCAATCCACCAGCAGTAAAATTCTTAAACCGGTTAACCTTACCGGATATTTTATCAATTCCGGTAAGTAACATCTGCGCAGCGGTCCCGATCTCCGACTTAACACCTTCCTTAGCCTTAACAGATTCCTCCAAGTCCTTAACAACCTCCTCTCTCTGTTTAACCAACTCCTCCTTCTCCTTCACAGTTTCCGCTAATTCAACCGATAACTTCTCGCTCGATCTAACAACCTCGTCTCGCTTTTTGATCGCTTCATGCGCCAACACTTTCAACCGGTTAAACGACACCTGCAGTTCAGATTTTGATTTCTCAACTGCCTCACGAGCTTGCCGTTCCCGATCTAACTCCGTTAACAGTTCTCGAAACCTCTCTATCGATATATTATTCGATATATTCGATACGTCATCTGTTGACGATCGAGTTCTGATTGAACTGATCGTTCCGGTGATGATCGGTGCCGGAGGATTGTCGTCTTCTTCTACGTCGCTCAATACGGCGTCGTTTTCGTCTCCGTCCTCCATTGTTAGGTCAAAATTGATGAAATTGATTGATTGATCGATTAATTGTGAATTATTGATTGATTAACGGTTGTTAAGTGTTGTGATTGAATGTGTGTGTAGATTTGTGAGAAATTGATGGTGAATGGTTAGGGTTTAAGTGAAAAATTGGGAATTACGAATGAAGAAGAAGGGATTTGGAGTTACCTAACGAATGCTTTTTTGCAGCATCTTTTTTGGAACAGCAGCGTTGAACCCAATCATACGCTAAACTTTGATTAAGAGTTGATACAAATTTAGTTTGTATTTTTTTAAGTTATCTTTTTGTTTTTGGTTATAATTGTGATTAACGTTGATTTTTTTATTAACTAATGTTTATATATATAATAATAAAAATAATAATGTGTATGATTAACATACCTAGACACTCTCGCTTCCGGAATCTCTAAAACATTAGACATATGTCGATGGTGTACTAGCCAGCACAGCTCCTTCACTGCTTCATCACCGTAAACTAGGGCTGACAATATCTAACACGGATTTGTTATTATATATGAAATGACACAGAGATAAACAATTTGGTTTTAGCTTAACAGATTGTGTCTTAAATAGGTTGACATGTTAATTACTTGTTTACATTCGTATCTAAATAGATTAAACACTTGTTAACTTGTTGATGACTTGTTTACATATGTGGTATTCATTGTGTATTTAAGCAGTTATATTATGTTAACCTACTTCTAAATATGTTGATGTTATGCTTAACCTGTTATGTCAGCCCTACCATAAATTAAGAAAGAATGCGATGTCTTTGTGGTGGATGTTCATGTGAAATAATTCAAACATCTAGAACATAATATAGTAGATGAATATTTGAAAAAAAAACGCTATATTTATAATGCTATATTCAGTGGCGGATCTTGCCGTTGAACGTCTCAGGGTCGAAAGACACGGCACTAAAAAATGCCCGGGCCGAACATAGTATATATAAAAAATTCCAATTCGAAATGCGGAAAATTAGCATACGGCCTGATCCTGGCACGAGCCTTCTATGAACCGCCCCTGGCTATATTTATACGTATATAAGATGAAAAGATATAGGGTATATCTCAAGTTCTAAGACAAACAAAAACAGTAAACGAAATAAAATACAAACCTTGATGAGAAGACAACCTCCACACTTAAGGTTTACACGTCACAAAAAAAAAAAAAAAAAACAAACAAACCTTAACTCCAAGTTACGCATAAGAATCAAGACAAAAAAAATGATAATCAATTGCTTATATTATACAATAACTTCAACATGACATAGATGAAAGTTCTAGTAACTACGAATTTTATTTTGTACCGTATGGAGGAGCCTTTTCTAAACCGCACCAAGCATTATCCACTACCTAATGCACGAGTCCGAAACCAATAAGTAAAATTGTAATACCTTGTTGGAAGCAAAAACAATACTTAACATTAGCAACAATGTGTTTATGAGCCGAATATTTTTTATTTGATTTTTTGCTAGAGTTGTTTGAAAATGGTGGCCAACAACGTAATTTGTAAAAAAGAGTTGTTTGAATGTGGTGGCCAACACTGTAATTTGTAGAAATTAGGGTTGTGATATTAAAGAGTTTAATCGATCAAGAGACACTAGTCTAACTACTATAGTAACGTCTCTCTAATTTATTTAATGTTCAGTTCACCAAAATTAACTGAACCGAACTGAAAACCGACAATCTAACTAAATAAATCGAACCCATTAACCAATTGGTTGATAAGATTGATTAATCGATGACTTCAGTTTCAGTTTCAGTCGAGGCTAATAACTGAAATTTTAGAACCATGCACACATTTGGAAGTGTCTGTGTTCCCGCCGCATCACACGGGCATTATTATATTTGACACATGACTTACACATTTTCTCTTTTATAATTGTTTTCTATGCTTTTTTTTTTCATATATATTAATCTTATCTTACTAGTTATAGTACTATTAAACCAAGTTTCACGCATTACGGTCATCTTAAAAATATTTATATGTATGTCCTTTTTGACATGTCCCCATTAAAGGCTTGTTTGGCTAAAGTTTATTTAATTCAAAAAGAACTTTTAGTGAAAATGACGTTATTGACTTATGACTTTTTGAAAATGAGTTTTTAAAAAAGTGTTTGGATTAGCTTATGGGGTAGGAAAAACCAATAAGTTAATAAGTTGTTTTTTTAAAAAGTTTTTGGCTTAGGTTTTCCATGTAAAATTACTAAAAAGCTCCCAAAAACACAAAATTCTAGCTTTTCAAAACTGACTTTTTCTTCCTATTGAAAAGTTGTTTTGAAAAGTCCTTTTCAATTACCAAACAATATTTTGACTAATTTGCTTTTTGAAAAAACCAATAAGTCAATAAGTTGGTTCAAAAAGCTTAGTCCAAACATGCCCTGACTTTTGAAGGTTTCCAAAGCTTTTCTACTATTGTATATGTTTACTTAATCCTTAAGTTACATACTAGTTTAAATAACTTAGATAGAAGAAAATGGATATTGCATTTAAGGTATGGATTATTTGTGGTCATTACAAATTAGTTGTAAAAAGGGTTCAACGTTATTGATTTAGATATTGCATTCAAGGTATCTCGTTATTTGTGCGTATTACAAAATAAGAGTTTGACATTTATTTAAAATTAGGACCGCCAAGACAGCCACAGTCGTTTACAAACTCCACTAGCGACGTAGTTAGTGAAGTCGAGCGACTATGTTTATATTTAAATAGTTTTGAGTCATACGATAGTAGCTGTATTCGCCATGAAAAAAATAGTGGTTGAACACATTTTGATAGTTATTCAGTTTTGATCAAAACTTGCTTTAATAAGCTTTGACCCACCATTTTCCCATACTTGGTTCTTGTGGTAATTATAATGTTTTTATCCAACAATTATACACTCATTGCAAACATTACATTTAGTGAGTTAATAGTACAAACAATCAATCTAACAATATGAAAAAATAGGATGTTCAACTATGAATTCAGCCATAAATACTCAAATGTGAATCTGTCATCGACGGTAAACAAACCTACTCGGTGAACTATAATTGTATTGTTGTTGGTACCCACCGTATCCTTGTGACGAATTATGATATTGTTGTTGATTATCGGACTCGCTAGAGTTGAAATCACTTGATTGTAAATGATCCCGAAGCCGCCATCCTTCGGGTTCTTTTTGGAAATTGTTTGATTGAATGTAGCTCTCTAAACTCATCACAGTTTTGTCACTTTTGGATCTTTACTTTCCTTCAATGCTTTAAGGAAGTCGCGCGATATAATGTTTAATAGCTTCTTGAACTGGTTTTTGTATCTTCTATATAAAGCAAACCCTGCCACCTGAGAAATCGTTTCATATAAAGATTCAGATTGTTATCTTAATGATATTGCCTTTGTAATCATTAGAAACACGTTTACTATTTATAAAAGAGTAAAATGACATTTTCGTCCCTGGGGTTGGGCCAGTTTTGCGACTTTCGTCCAAAGCTTTGTTTTTTCGCACCTGGATCCAAAAGATTTGAAATCTTGCAATTTTTACCCGGCTTGTTAACTTCATCCATTTTTCTCCGATAAGTAAATGGTATTTCTGTCTTTTTTGTTAACTTAAAGGGCAATTCGGCCTTTTTCAAGGGTATTCGGTCTTCTTACATAAAGCAAAAAAGACCAAAGTGCCCTTTAAGTTAACAAAAAAGACAGAAATACCCCCAACTTAACGGAGAAAAATGGATGGAGTTAACAAGCCGAATTAAAATGGCAAGAGTTCAAACGTTTTGGATCCAGATGCGGAAAAACAAACCTTTGGACGAAAGTGACATTTTACTCGATATTTAAAATAAGTCATGATATAAACTCACCTCGAGGAAAGCCTCAAGTGCCACTACGGTGTATATATTCGCCGGAAGAGAATTTAAAAACCTAGCAAGCCATTTCCAACCCTCTTCAATTCCATGCAGATTTTGGATGCCGTTAACTTCCGTCTAATAATATTAATAGAAAAAAAGTATATTGTTATAAAACTAAGCAGTGGGTATAACTGTATAAGAGATTTTCTACTTGTAACAAAATTGATCAATTGTTAGAAAGAGAACCTGAATTAGAGCGCCGTATAGTTTCATATATTGGGTTAACCTTGCTACATAATCATCAGTACTTTCAAGCTTCCCATCTTCTTCTTGGTAACCAATAGCTTTCAAATAAGCATTCTTTGATTCAAATGCCGCCTGTAGAAGAAAATATTTTATTCATTTGTTAAATTTTCTGTTTTACTGACCGTCTGACCCAATAGTAATAGAACACAACCCGGGTTGACACATTTTTCACATTACATAATAGGATAAAAATGACCCCTTGAATTGTCATAATGGTGAAAGAAAATATAATATGTAACTTTGTGTTCTTTTACTTGATGTGATGATGGGGTCAGGGGCGGCAATTCTTGACACGACCCGAAACAAGACAAGGAAAAAAACAGGTTTGAGTTGACTAACACGACCCGTTTAAAAAAACGGGTCGGGTTCGGGTTGACCCGTATTAAAAACAGGTCGGCTTCAGGTTGACCCGTTAACCCGTTTAACTGTTTAGAAACAAAAAACTTTATATAATTTTTTGTTTTTCAGTTTTTCTTTTACAAGGTTAGTCATAACAATGTTAGTTTTGAAACATTATGTTATTTACTTGTCACACTCAATACTCACCATTGAACATGTTATCCATAACGCTTAAAACCCAACAACTCGCTTATAATTTATCAAATTGTAATGACTCATTTAAAAATACAGGTTAAAACGGGTCGTGTTCGGGTTGACCCAAATTTATATGTGTGTGGGTTAGGGTTGAAATCAGTGACCTGAATAATAATATGGGTTTGGTTCGTATTGAACATTTCAGCCCACCAATCCGCCAACCCGTAACCTGTCAACCCGACACGATTGACATCCAGGGCTCACAGAATGTGACAAAACAGACTGTTATAAAAACGGATATATATGCAGTCTTTGTGGGTTTTTAGCCAATGCCAAGTTCATGCTTCAAGAAATATACAAGCAAATTAGTTGAACAAAAAGAATTAAAAATTAAAAAATACACACATCTTGTAGAAAAAACTAACAGGATATAGGGGAGTACCTCTGAATAACTTAAGTACTTTGGAATTGTGAAGATGCAAACTTTGTTTAATTTGGCAACAAGAATTTCCATCGCACGGGGAACCTAGATTCACGATGAAAAACAAAGGCAAGTAATTTATATCATTAAATGTCTCATTGACTATAACAAATTAAATCATCTAAGCAATGTCCAGCATCTTAATAATGTTCCTGAAATTGTTTTATAATCTTGTACGTTTCTCACCTGTGATGTAACCATAACAATGACGTGTCCATAAGCATATATAGCAGCATTGCTGCTAGCGTTGGTGCAGAAATAGACGACCTGTTACGTTAAAACAAACATAGTTTAAGCTTTTTCATTGGCATAATACATATATGATCTATAATATATAGTATATATTACATGTATACAGAGGACATTACTTCAAAAATATGTTTCTAAATTGGTAAGTGAATTACTTTATCTGCAAAGATCCCGATATTGACGGATTGGGGAAGGGTTGAACTCATAAGTTTCACCAGCTCTTCCGCTTTTGCCCTGGTCAACATAAGTTAAAGTCAACTCAAGATCTGGTTCTCTGATATGGGTTGATTTGGGTTGTGTTTTATCACAAACATACCAAATAGAAAAATTAGCTTACAATATTTCTTGATTTATGATGAGAAAGAAAATCGACGCACCTTACACTTTCTTTTGTACCGGTTATGGTTTTAATACGTCTAGCCATTTGCATACCCTGCCTGCTATATTCCTACAGAAAAGGTACCTTGTAAATAATAATTTTTTATGGAAAATAGTAAATTAATAAACCACCGTAGAATGGATCAAACACATTAGATATTAGCTGATGGTAATGTATGGATCTAAGAGCATCTCTTTGAAATGCGTTTACACCAAATAAAATTCAATTCCAATGTATTGCACCAATTTTTTACATTATTTTTAGCACTGATTAATCACGTTTACACATAAACTGTTTCTATTATAATACTTTTATTATATTAAAAAAATTAAAAAAGAATAATATTATTATAACACCGTTCTTTTTGCGTTTTGGTGCATACATTGAAGATCATTTAACATGCAACTTATATGTAAACCAGAATAAACAAATCAAAGAACTGAAATACGAACAAAGAAACAAATTTGGAATTTAAAAGCATGACATTTATGACTTACTCGATTAGAATCCATTTCGAAGCAAAACCTTTTCCAACCACTTCGTTGTATATTTGCAGCCTACTTTCTTCCATTTTTAACGCACTCTCAGCACCCTTGAGGACGTTTCCTGCAATCAACTCAACCGCTCGTAAAGTGAAAAGAAAATGTTGTAAGAAAAAGAGTAAAATGCCACTTTCGTCCCTGAGGTTTGGCCACTTTTGCAACTGTCGTTCAAAGGTTTGTTGTTTCGCATCTGGATCCAAAAGGTTTGAAATCTTGCCATTTTCATCCGACTCGTTAACTCCATCCAATTTTCTCCATTACGTCAGGGGTATTCCCGTCTTTTTAGACATTTTTCTTTTAACATAAAAAACACTATTAAGAAAAAAAGATACACCTCTGTTGACTTTCGAGTTATGACTTTTCTTATAAGTATTAACAAGTAGGTAAAAGGACCAAAATACCCATGACTTAACTTTAAAAAATGGATAGAGTTAACGAGTCGGATGAAAATGGCAAGATTTTAAACCTTTTGGATCCAGATGCGGAAAAACAAACCTTTGGACGAAAGTTGCAAAAATGGTCAAATCCAGCTGCAAAGAGTCATGCACTCAGATCAATATCTAACAATATTGGCTAATAGATAAAGATTTACCTTCGGTGCTTTATTGAGTCTACCAGAACCAGATTCCTTAGAAACCGATCCTTGTGAAGCAGTCAAAGCCTCAGCAGCCTTTCTTTGACTTTCTGCAGCCGCCATTTCAGCTGCTTTTTTTGCAGCTTTTTCAGCTTCCAATGCTTTGGCTTTTGCTTCTTCCTCTTTCTTTTTTTCCGCTTGATGCCGGGCCTGCGCACAGAATATGAAATATTAAACAACTCTTTAGCAATAATATAACAGTTAATAATCCAATTTTGATTTCTATCACCTATAGGGCTGCAAACGAACCGAACGAACACGTGTTCGTTTGTTAAGGAAATATATGTGTTCACTAGCTGTTCATGAACACTTATCGAATAAGATTTTATGTTTGTGTTCATTTGTTAAGGAAATGAACGTGTTCATGTCGTTTGTTAATTTTAGTCAACGAACGTTCATCAACACAAATGAACACAAACTAATGTGCATGAACACAAATGGAAACAAAAGAGCACAAACAAACGTTCATGACCAGAATATATAATACACTAATACTTATTAAATATTTTAATTGTCGGAAATTTGAAGCATTTAAATAAAATATAAAAACTAAAAACAGTAATGATCTACCGAACATAAACGAACACGTTACTGAACGTTCACGAACATAAATGAACGAACGCGGCTTCTGTTCATGTTCGTTCGTTTAACTAAACGAACAAAACTTCTTGTCTGTGTTCGTTTGTTTAATAAACGAACTTCCTGCCGAATGGTTCAGGAACTGTTCCTGAACGTTTGGATCGTTTGCAGCCCTAATCGCATATAATCTATTTGGAAAAGCAAAGCATGACACCCCTAAAGCAATTGATGTGAAAGAAAGTGAGATCATTCTACACAATATACAATGATCTGCGACTTTTTCTTCACGGATTTTCTATTTGGAAAAGCAAAGCATGACACCCCCTAAAGCATATAATCTATAAGATACAATAATTGAAATGTGTATCTTGTACAAACCTCTTCTGCTTTTATTTTTTCTTGACGGATTTTCTCTTCCTGAAAAGCCTTTTGCTTTCTTTTGGCCTCTTCGATTGCAGCATCGTCTCGTATCTTTTTTTCTTCTATCTTGGATTTGTATTCATGGTGCCTTTGAACATCAGTCAGATGATTATCTAGTTCTTCTGCACTATAAAAACAATAGAAATTAAAAAAAAAAGATCAAACAGAATAACAAGCTCAAACTTTTTTAACGCATTACAATTATGTCTTACATTTGGCGTTGATATTGCAAATCGCGTTTCCTGTCTAACTCACGCCGTGCCTCCTTAATTTTTTCAGCTCGAGAGAGGGCATGGGTAAATTTGTCCTTTTCATTTGTAAGATCGGCTCCAAATGCAGATATTCGGGCTCTTATCTCTTCCTATTATTCAGAAGTATATAAAGAAATGGTTTAATACTGAATGTATATCGTAGAACTCACAAGTCGACCCGTGTGCATATGCATGGGGTCGAATCAGGTTATGTCAGTTAAATATTTAACTGGTAAAAAATTCGCTTAATGGAAAACGGAAATTCATCCAAAGTGTACCTTTATGACATAAAATCTCTACTAAAAACAGAGTGTTATCGGAATAGTATAAGCAGGGGTGTGCACGGTTCGGTTCTATGGTAAAACCAAAACCGTAACCGAAATGTTCGGTTTTCGGTTATTGAAACCGTTCAGTTTCAGTTTTTTTCGGTTTTAGCAACGGTTCGGTTCGGTTTTTCGGTTTTTTCGGTTGTTGGAACAAAATTACGTAAGATCAAAAATAAAAAGTATAATTCAAGATTTAATAATCTTTCTTAGATGTTTACATTTAAGTTATTATGTTTAACCTTTTTAATTAATTTCATTCACATAAAACTAACTTTTAATCTATTTTTATGTTCTCCAAAGTTCTTATTAAGACATTTTCTTTTGTAATACTTTGAAAACCATTTAATTTTTATGTTAAATTTTGTAATTTCTTGTAGGCAATGGATATATCATTTCAAAGTTAGATCAACATGTTAATGTTTTTATTATAAATACTTAACATTCAAGAATAGAACTAATAATTCCCAAATCAATATATAACAAACATTAAAAATATGATTTTTTAGGTTTTATTCTTTGGTTCGTTTTTTTTCTGTTTTCATAAAATGCAAAACTGTAATCGAACCGTAAATTTAGATTCGGTTTTTTTTCCGGTTTTTGTGCGGTTCGGTATATTCATATCAGTTTTCTGCTCACCCCTAACTATTTATAGAAGATTTACAATATTGGAATAAGAATTGTTTCATGTCAAACCAGCTATACCGACCAGTTTCAACCTGTACAAAACTTTCCTCGTTACCCAACCCGTTCATTTTGCCACCTCAAGTGTATGGTAACAGTGTGAAAATCAAAAGAAGAAAAATATAAAGATCGAACAGTTAAGGTGGGAAATCAGTAAAAAAGATCAAAAACGGACCGCAACACTAAGCTGGTGTTCATGGCTTAGCTCGATTAATGCACCTTCAATAACTCCACCTTTGTCCATCAAAGCCCTTTGGGCCTCACTATTTGACTCCTATCCGAATCTACACTGTCACTGTAAAAATATTTACATGTGAGATCATCAATGAAGTCGTAATTACAGACAGAGTTGGCATTTCCAACCTATTTGCTTATGAATGAGCCGGTTTAAAAAAAATTGTCTTAACCGGGTCAAATGAGTTGCTTTAAAAAATAGTTACTTTGTTTTATATCAATGTGTCGATTTGAGACAATTTTACCTTTAACAGGTCAAATGGGTTGCTTTACAAATAGTTACATTGTTTTATTAGAAATCTATGATCATTATTGTACTGATATAGTTTTTGTTGTCATACGATTTCTTTGTTAGGATATTTGGACATAAAACTCTTTCATGTCAAAAACTGAAGTGATGAATAACAACCTTAAATAGGTATCCTCACAAGCAAAATGATTACCAATCGCCACGTGTCTGCTATTATTATCCTCATAAGCATCATCATCATCATCACTTTCATCATCTGATACATGCATCACAAAGGCCTTCCTACTTTTATCAACGACAGGAAGATCACTGCAAGAAGAAACTCCTTAGTGGATGATTTTTTTTTTAAAAAAAAAAACTTTCATAAAACACACATGGGATCTCTTGTAGATTTTTTAATGTATAATGGTACCTTGAGTGTGTTTTGGTGAAATGTAAAGGGACCGGTGAGGATGCTTGAAGTTTTTGGTCTATGGAATTAAGCTCTGATATGAGTTCATCAAAACTCCAATCAGTTTGTGGATCAGCTATAATCCCGTTAACACATTGGGGACATCGAAGATCGAATTGTACAATACCCCTAATTATAAGAGCATCAATAAAGTTAATTAGCATTTACTACAGTAAATCAAACATTTAGTACCAATGCTACATTCAATACAGTGTCGGAATTAAGGTATTCAAAGAAATTAGATTGTGAAATAAGAAAGATGGATAAAAGTACACAAGGACATACATTGTGAAATAAGTCAAGAACCAATATATCAAAGGGATTGCTTCAGCTTTGTTGTACAAAGAGTTATGCGTCTGCACAAAAGAGTAGAAGTGAGTATTTGAATTACAGCACACAATCAACACAGCTACATGCCTACATTAAAACAATTGTTATATGCATTTGAATATAAGCATCAAGATGAAACATGCAGATAAAAGATAATTGAAAAGATGAATAACCAAAACTGGCATATTAAATCCTATTTTTGAATACCATTATAACAAGAGGCCGTGTACCTAATGTTAAAAAAAACATTACCACACCACTGATTAAAAATAACTAATAGATTTGTTGGATAATGAAGTCAAGAAACCATCAACAGAACAGATCAATAGCAATGTGTAGTTGTATACCTATATCTCTTCTGTTTCTGAGTTTCACCATATTGTGCCATATCTAAGCCATATAGAATTATAATGCAAATGCCTAAAAAACAACATTTTTTTATGATACAGACTTACAGTTACGTAGAGCATAGCATCACCATGCACAACATCGAGTAACAAAAACAAAAACCGAACATACTTTCTAGTCAAAATCATAGTTGTTAAAAGCCATCGCCTCTTGTGCCTAGGTCCAATTTCCTAGCTAGGCGAGGCAATTGCGCCTTAAGTCAAGGCAATTGCGCTTTAATTCTCCAGGTGATGGTTCATGCGCAGATTCTGGCGAGATTCGTAGATTCTTGAGAGTTTTCGGCCAAAATTTCTAAATTCTGGCAAGATTTCTACTTTTATCTAAGAAACTACTTTTCTACACTAATAAACTAGCATTTTATAACTTTTGGTAATAAATAGGCGATATTAAATGTTACATAATAGCTTTAGTTTATTTTTTTTGAAGAATAGTATTATTTTTCTATTATATAACAATATTTTAAGTTTTTTTTGTTGTGCGCTTTTTTTTCTCAGGCCCGCGCTTTTTTTGCGTCTTGCGCCTTCAGTGCGCCTAACGCCTTTAATAACTATGGTCAAAATATAAGAATTTATAAGTTTAATACTGATCACCATCAGGCGTCAACATACACTATCACAAAATACTATTTGCCACTAGGGAAAGATTTCCCAGATAGTAACTAAAGTATTTATATAAGGATAATTATTTAATAGAGAGTAACATACAAACAACCAAACTAGTTGTGAAAATTTCAAACAAGGTATTGCTACACGGTTATTTACAAATAATAAGCCTGGCAAAACGGGCGGTGTGAGATTTAAAAATAGTTCAATCAGTTCAGGCCAGGATGAGTCCTAACCAAAATAGCTTCGGGTCAAATCGACTGTTTAAAAAAGCCATATAACTAAAACTATAGCTCCAAATGCACCTCAATACAGTCACAGTAACAGAACTTTAAGCAGTCAAAAAGTCCAACAAATGAACAATGTATATTTTATTTTAGGAATAATGGATTTTAATAATCCTAACTATTAGCCTTTTGCCGGCAACGGTCCCAACTTCAAAAATAACCAGTGGTGGTCCCACCTTTTCATATATTGTAAACCAATGGACCTTTACTAAACCGAAAGGATAAGGGAACAAAAAGAAATTAAGGTTTTTTAGCAAAAGTTCATTAGTTTACAATATGTGAAAAGGTGGGACCAACACTGGTTATTTTTTAAGTTGGAACCGTTGTCGGCCAACGACTAATAGTTTGGATTATTAAAATCCATTATTCCTTTATTTTAACAACTCACAGTTGCTTAATTAACCCAAACAATCCACTAATCCAATACAAAATTTGGGGCTAACTATAGTTAAAGGATCACTGTGAATTAACAATTACAGTAAATTCAATCATATACCTAGCCCTTGAGCTCGATTAACCGACTCGAACGACAACTTTTACGAATGTATCATCAAATTGCTTGTAAATAAATTAGGGCAACTATATAATTCTTACACCGAGCATAATCAAAGTTATACTACATTCGTATTTAGCTACATAATCAAAACCCTAACTAACTTCAATTCACACAAAATCAATCCTGTATTTCGATTATACGAATCATTTGCCCTAAAATATAACAGAAATAGGTTCGCAATGATATGTATGTAATATGAGTTTACCGAAATAGTACGAACCTGACATATCTTGCTCGTTGATCGTAAATTACTGCATCCAGATTCAATTTCTGCTTCACGGGGGAATCGAAGATGACGATTTGAATTGTTAACCGTATAATTACTATCAACTTTCTGCGTCGGTTCCACGCAGGGTTTAACGGAAAAACTAACAAATTAACTAGCCTTTTTAGAAAGACCCGTTACTATGTCCACAACCCGGCCCACTATCTAATTTTATTTTAGAGTAAATTACAAAAATCGTCCTTTGTTTTCACACTATATTGCAAAGTGTGTCTTTAAAAAGTACAAAAAACGTACTGTGATTGCAAATCTCACACATTATGTCCTTTTCCCTAATTAATTATTTTTATTGTTAAATGAGTGTAAAATTACCTAAATATCCTTACGGTTAAATAAATAACTAACAAGTTAAAAGAAATATAATTAAAATTTAAAAATTTATGTGCGACCTATCACCCACCCCACTCTCCTCATCTTCCCCAATCTTCACCTCCTTCACCTTTCACCACCACCACCTCACCACGCCGGAAAAACGCCACTACCTCACCTCCACCTTTCTGCTACAAAACTTCCTCACTAAATCCGTCAATTTCATCGCTATTGATTCAAATCGAGCTTTTTTTCCGATTCAAAAATGGTGAAAAGTTGTCCGAAAAACAGTCAAGTTGAAGGAAACGAGAATCAGTTCGAGAATTTCAGTCGATATACCGATATCGAGGACGCCGTTGGATACGATTCCAGATCCATCTCAGTTTTTGAAGGAATTTATTCATGAGGTTTTGAATCAGAGTGGAACTAAGGATAAGTTGTTAGATGTTGGTGCTGGTTCGAGTTTGAACCGTAGGAAGTTTGATTCGGCGAATAGTACGTCGGCTAGGAGTGTTTCAAGGACTACTGTTGGTCAATTAGGGGCGTGTACCTGGCCTGGGGTTGTTCACAGTACTGGAGAAACGGTAGGGGGTGTTTCTAGGGTTTCGAGAAGGATTTCGAGTGGAAATGGTGAGCTGGTAGCTGCTCAGGTTCCACATTTTGAGCTTGTTGAGGATCCTTCCTTTTGGGATGACCGCAATGTTCAGGTTGATACATTATAGCCTTTTAAATTTTAATATTACTGGATTTAAACTTCATCTAGAAATGTATGTAAATCTTTCAATACACTACCTCCATGACAGTTATTTGGCCTATTTTTTCGGCAAGGTGGTGGTGGTGTGGTGGTGGGTGGTGAAGGCGGGCGGGCGAAAGGTGGTGGTGGTGGGGAAGATGAAGAAGGTGGGGTTGGTGGTAGGTCCCATATAAGTTTTTAAATATTAAATATATTTCTTTTAACATTTTAGTTTTTTATTTAACAGTATGGGTATTTCGGTCATTTCACACTCACTTAACAATGAAAAATAATTAAGTTAGGGATAAAGGACATAATGTGTAGCGGTTTGCAAACACGGAGTACGTTTTTTTGTACTTTGTAAAGATAAAGGACACACTTTGCAATATAGTGTGAACATAAAGGACGATTTTTGTAATTTACTCTTTATTTTATTGTTTTGCTAATAATAATTTGTTTTTTTGATTACGCGTTACTATGTCCATAACAGTAAATTTGGATCACTAACGGATAATTGGACTATCATGGTGCCGCCAGCGAAGCCACGCGATTATATCCATCTCCACTAGGCATAATGTGTATACACCAATTCGAGAGTAAGCCCAATAAATTTGGGAAAACTCCCTTGTGGAATCGAACTCAGGACCTATTGGTCTCAAAGTCATATCCCACCCTGAAGATGTCGTATGTGTGGTTTGAAGCCAAGGCTTCTCACTCACAAACCTAGGTGTTTAAAGGTTTGTCTTTGATAATGAACCACCATTCCATTGACAAGAAACTATAATATATTTTAGTGGGCTTTTAAGAGGGCTCAAAGTAAAAGGAAATTGAGATTAATTATGGTTTGGCCTTTGTTTAAGATTGGATTTTTTTTATTTTAATATTTAAAAAAAATTAACTACATTGGTTATGGAGATGCACTTGTATTAGTCGGTTGTGAAGTTTATATAATAGAGATCACTAGAAAGAAGATAATCAATATAAGGGGCTGTTTGGGAGCATCTGAATGGTTAAGTGTTGAACCAGTAAGAGGTCTGAATCATTAAGTGCTGAACCAGTAAGAGGTCTGAACCATTAAGAGCCAATATAATCCTTAACTATACAGAGGCAAATGTCTGACCAATTCATATTAGAGGTCTTAACCATTTAGACTTAGTATAATGATTAACCATTTAGAGGCAAATGTCTTAACTATTCAGACATCTGCTAGCGAAGCAAACAGTCTGAACCATTAAGATGTATGAACCATTAAGAGCTTCATTAAGAGGTAAACAAACAGCCCCTAAGTTATATCATTATATTATACTTTTACACTAATCATTGTTACTCGGTTCTAACATTCGGCCAAACTGATATGACCAAACGTTGCGACATCTTAGACCACCCATACTCGTTAATATTTGGGCTTTTTTTACGCGAAAAACGCCCCCAAAACGTCCGACTTCGGCCCTCATGGGCGTTTTTTTTTTTCATTTTTTTTGTGTTTGGCGTTTGATTTACAACACCTATGCGCATTTCAAATTTTGATTTGTTCGAGACTTTTTGACTGTTTCACAACGGTTAAAAGATTATTTTTTTTTCAACTTTAAACACTATATATTACCCACCTTCCATTCAATATTTAAAAAAAAACTTTCACCCCTTCTCTAAAATTTTATAAAAACTTCACCTTTTCTCTATAATCATGAATCCCTTCAGACCTCCATTTGGTGTGCCTTCGAGACCCGGTAACCCCAACGCTTATCGGCCGAACACCATGCAATCCCAACCGAGCTTCAACCTACAAGACATGGATCCTAACCTTATCGCGTACGCTCAAATGTTAGCATCGGCCGGTTCCCAACAACTATTTCAAGTTCCTCAAACTTATCAAAACATGGGAGGTTCGCAAACGTCTCCGGAGATAGAAACGGTGCCGGAGACACAACCTGAACCCAAGACCGTTGTCGAGGCACCGAAACGCTCAAAGTCCAAAAGGTCTCACAAAAAAAGGAAACAAGCGGTCCTCGTCGAAAAGGAGACTACCTTGCATGGGACAAAGACGAGGAGTACGCGTTGGCAAAAGCTTGGCAAGATGTATCGGAGGCCCCCGATGTTGGTTAGTTTTTAAAAAATTTCATTATTATTTTCGGCCTACTGATAGGGACTGATGTTGCTACACTATTTACTTGCTCAACATTTGGAATCAAGTGTGAGATGTGAGAGACAACGGTAGATGATGATGATACGTGTGAAGTGAAAATGGACGGTCTGGCATGATGTTCTTGAGTTGCCCGAGAGAGAGAGAGAGAGAGGGTCTGATGAAGTTTGTGAGATGTGCGAGTTGTGAGAGAGGAGGGAATGGAAGGTTGATCCGTGTGAACAGGATATCGGTCGTCCAGATCGTGATCTGTGTGAAAAAGTGAAAAAATGAATGGTTGATGATAATCCGGATGAAGGGTAAATTGTTTGTGTTTACTTGTGCTTTAAATATTGTACATTGAGCATTAAATGTGTTTGGCAAATTACCATTCCTATCCTTTCAATATATTATTATTATTATTATTATTATTATTATTATTATTATTATTATTATTATTATTATTATTATATTTATTATAAAACAATTCCATCACACGCGAAATCAAACACGACAACAAATTTGTTTCTTATCACATTCCATTATCCAATCATTCGTAAGGTCAATGGTGTTTGTGTAAACGTGTAAACATATGACAAAAGAAACGTCCACTAATAATTAAACAAATAAAAAAATACATAATTATCATATAACCAAGATTACTATTACCCTTGACAATATCATAAAAACACTATCACAAGTCACAACAATGACAAAATCATTCCAATCCTATCTCCTCTTCCTCCTCCTCCCCTTCCTCCTCATCCTCCACGAGACCGTCATCCACAACCGCCGTCACCACACCAGCAACACGGCGGTTAATGATGACGATCTCCGCCTCGCATTATCCACCAGCTCACGGTGGATAGTTGACGAGCGAAAAGGGGGAGAGAGGGTGAAGTTATCATGTGTGAATTGGGTTAGCCACCTTGATGCCGCGGTGGCCGAGGGATTGAGTAGACAACCGGTGGATGTGATATCGAAGAAGATTGTTGAGATGGGTTTCAATTGCGTGAGGATCACGTATCCGATGTTTTTGTTTACGGATGATAAGGTGGGTACGATGACAATGAGACAGTCGATGATGAAGCTGGGGTTGTCGGGATCTATTGCTGGAGTTCAAGTCAATAATCCGATGCTCGTTGACCTTCCTCTTGTTAATGTTTTCCAGGTAAGCAAGCTTATATCATATGTATATTTAAAAGTTATAGCTACTCCTTCCGTGATTGCTTGTATTTAATAAGGTTATTACATTTGGCAAAGAATCTCACGTGTAAATCTACACTCCTCGGGACTATGTCTAAGGTCAACTCCTTGATCGGCATGAGACCATGCCTCCTGATGTACGGGAACCGGATGAAATCCGTAAACCCTCGCCCCCGTTAGGTTCGAACCCAGGATTAAAGCCCTAATCCGTCCCTTCACCTAAATACGCATAAGGTGTTAATGCTATTATATTATATTAGCCTACGTATGAGGTCAAATATCTTAGTTTGAATCTTTGTATTTATATAAATAAATATACGTATTTTTATTAATAAGTGCAAAAATTTTGAAATACAGAATAAACGCTTAAGATTTGTTTTATTATTCTCACAATAACTTGGTGTTTTATAATGAATATACACGTGTGTGTTGGGCGCTTGACTTACACCCATTAATTGTACTTTTAAAATTGAGTTAAATGCTTGGTTGGTCCCTGTGGTTTGCAAATCTTGCAGACTTGGTCCCAGTGGTTCACTAATTACACACTTGGTCCCAGTAGTTTCAAATTTTGCACTCGGGTGGTCCTTACCAATAACCTTTGTTAGATTTCTCAGTTAAGTATATGCAAAATTACTATTATACCCCTCGTCTTCTTCATCCTTTCTATCTCTCTGAATAAAAAGCCTTGTCAACCACCTGCAACTACTCTGCTACCACCACCCTCACCCTCGCCACCTTTCACCGCCATACCACTCAGCCATACCCTCGCCGCCTTTCACCGCCATCTTCCCCGTTGCCACAACCATCCACCAGATTCTCAGTTAACGGAACGAAGAAAACCGTTGGATTACTGTCGTCACATTACGGTTACAAACCAAACCGATGGGTCTACTTCGACCAGCGGCGACACGTTGACTGGCCGGAATAGACCTCAACCACGGCGACATTACTGGTTACCTACCGGAGGAGCTCGGTCTGTTAACCGATCTGGCGTTGTTTCACATAAACTCGAACCGGTTTTGCGGGACAATTCCGAAAAAGTTTAAGAATTTGAAGATTCTGTTTGAGCTTGACATCATCAACAACAGGTTTGCCGGAATATTCCCTCGCGTTGTGCTTAAATTACCTAAATTAAAGTTTTTAGATCTCCGGTTTAACGAGTTTGAAGGTAATGTGCCTAAAGAATTTAACTCTAAAGATTTGGATGCTATTTTTATTAACCACACAACCGGTTTAAGTTCGAGTTACCGGATAACTTCGGTAACTCGCCGGTTTCAGTTATTGTTTTGGCGAATAATAAGTTTCACGGGTGTCTGCCGGCGAGTATTGAGAACATGTCGGATACTTTGAATGAGATTATTATGATGAATAACGGGTTGAGGTCTTGTGTGCCGGATGAGATTGGGTTGTTGGGTAATGTGACGGTGTTTGATGTGAGTTTCAATGAGTTGATGGGGCCGTTGCCGGAGAGTATTTATGGGTTGGTGAGTGTGGAGCAGTTGAATGTAGCAGGTAATCTAGCAGAATCAACGTGTCGCCGCTGGTCGACACCGGCGAGTCTAGAGTCGCCGCTAAACGGGGCCACCGCCTCCACCTCTGCCACGAGACGCGGCCGCCGTCGCCGCTAAACGCGGCCACTGCCGCTGCTACAGAGAGATGTCGGTCTCTCTCTCTATCCGCGTATGGTACACGCCGCCGCACGCCGTGCGCCGCCACCTAAGTGGTGGTGGCCGGCCAGTTTATATTTTTTTTATTTTTATTATTTCAAGGGTAATATGGTAATTTTGCATATACTTAACTGAGAAATCTAACAAAGGTTAGTGGTAAGGACCACCCGAGTGCAAAATTTGAAACTACTGGGACCAAGTGTGTAATTAGTGAACCACTGGGACCAAGTCTGCAAGATTTGCAAACCACAGGGACCAACCAAGCATTTAACTCTTTAAAATTTGTACATTGAATTTTCAACACAAAACACAAATTCGTATTACTAGGATACAAGCCCTTTGGTGTACGTGTGTATGGTTTGGATCTCTTCAGAACTCTAAAAAGTATAAGAATCTCGAAAATGTTTAATAACTAATCATTCATATATTTAATAATATTTGCGGGTAATTTTATCATTTACTATGTGTAATTTTGTGATTACACGTATATAATCACAAGTTTACATAGGTGTAATAACCAAATTACATATATGTGTAATGACTAATTTATAAATATGTAATAATCGATATACATATATGTAATCATAAAATTACTTATAATAAATAATAAAACTATCATTAAATAATGTTAAATAAATATATATATATATATATATATATATATATATATATAATAAATTAAACAATTTCTTGCTAGAATTCATCAAGATTCTTATATTTTCTTAGAGTTTTAAAATGATTTTGATCTATACGCGTGTACACATTATTTCCAATGGAAATAATTTTTCTGATCAAAATCAAATTTAGCACAAAAGAAAATATGATAATTAATAATTAACACAAAAATCTTTGTGCACTAGAGCAGAACTTGTCAAAAGTAATAAATTTTTGAAAATGACTCAACATTTATCCATTTATCAAATTAAAGGTGTGGAAGATGAGGGTATATCAACCTGATTGGTTTTTCGATTATTCTTTTTTTATAATTAAAATATCAAAATCAAGTTAAAAAGATACATGACTTGCTAGAAATTATAAAAGCTTTTAATTTCATATGGTTCATATTTGTTGGAAATGATGTTATTAAAGTAATATAAATAATTTAATTAACAACATTAATGTACTATTTAGATAACTAACAAATAAAATGTCAATATATGTTAAACAGGAAGTAGTTTCGAACCTTAATGAGAACAACGTGATGATAATACTAGACAATCATCTAAGCAAGCCCGGATGGTGTTGTAACGACAATGACGGTAATGGCTTTTTTGGTGACCTCTACTTCGACCCTGAAGTTTGGATCGAGGGTATCAGTCGAGTTGCATACATGTTCAAAGGTTATAACAATGTCATAGGTATGAGCTTGAGAAATGAACTTCGAGGGCGTAGACAGAATCTCAAAACTTGGTACAAGTATGTATATCCGCTAAAACATGTTTATTATTTCCGAATGTTTTAATGGTTTCAAAAATGAAGATTCAAGTGGCCGGGTGCTTCTTTTGTCATATGAGTCAGGTACATGCAAATAGGTGCGGAGAGGGTTCATGCAATGAACCCTAATGTTTTGATTATCATATCGGGTTTGAACTACGACCTGGATTTGTCTTTTCTTCAGACGAACCCTCTAACCATATCTTTTAGCAAGAAACTAGTTTTCGAGATCCATTGGTATGGCTTCTCAGACGGAGATGATTGGATCACGGGTAACGCAAACGAAGTATGTGGTCGTGTTATCGACAGGATAGCAAATAATGCATTGTTTTTGTTGGACCAAGGTTATCCTTTGTTTGTGAGTGAGTGGGGGGTGGATCAAAGAGGTACAAATGACAATGACAATAGATATTTGGATTGCTTATTGGGTTGGGCAGCAGAAAATGATCTTGATTGGGCTTTGTGGACACTTGTTGGAAGCTATTATTATAGAGAAGGTGTGATTGGGATGGAGGAGACTTATGGGCTTTTAAATTGGAATTGGCGTGAGCTTAGGAATTCAAGTTTTTTGGAAAAGATTTCACCTCTTCAGTCTCCTTTTCAAGGTAATAGAAACTAACATTAAGGTTTAAACAAGCTCATAGACTCGAGAGCTACTCGTTACCGGCTCAGTTAAAAGCTCGTATGAGCCGAGCTTTAACGAGCCTGAGCTCCTGAAATAAAGCTCGTTTAGTAATCGAGCCCGAGCTCGAGCTTGAAATACAAAGCCGTTTAGGCTTGCGAGCCTAAACGAGCCCAAACAAATAATGGTGAGCCGAGCTCAGGCCGAACTTGGCTCGTTTAAGCGATATTGAAGCGAACTCGAGTCGAGCTTTGGCTGGTTTAAGCGATGGCTCGAGCCGAGTCAAGCGAGCTGAGCTTGGTTTTACCGCAGCCAACTCGAGCTTTGGGTTTTACCCGCAAGCCGAACTCGAGCTTTGGGATTTACTTGCGAGCCGAGCTCAAGCTAAAATAAGTAGGATTGAACCAAGCAGAGCTCGAGCTTCATAAAAACATGACCAGCTGAGCTCGAGCCCAGTCGGGCCCGGCTCTTTTACAACCCTAGAAACTATATAGCATCTTTACGTTTTATTTTCTTTTTTTTTCAATGAAAAGCAAGTCATGTTTGCTTATGTAGCATTGAACACGCTAACCTGTAAACACGACTAGTTTTACACCCTCAACGAGATTCACTCAAACTCATGTCTTATATGAATTGCAGCACCAGATTCCAACGCACCGGGACATAAAATCATATTTCATCCGTCTACAGGGCTTTGCATGCAATCCCATTCCTCAACTTTGGGTCATTGTTCCAACGCGTTGGAACTCGACTACACACCAGAAAAGATCTTAATAGTGAAGGGTACAAACTATTGTCTAGAAGCTAGCGAGATGCATACTCCAGTACGAGTAGGTATCATACGTGGCGATGATTCATCGATTCGATGGGAAGCCATTTCAGCATCTAAAATGCACCTTTCATCAAAGACAAGAATGGCAATATGGTTTGCCTTGACATAGATTCTAAAAACAACATTGTTACTAATGATTGTAAATGCTTAAGTAAAGAGTACTCGTGTGATCCGTCTTCCCAGTGGTTCAAAGTCATCAATAGCACGAGTTTTAATATTGCGCCATCCCCCATTAGTATCTCACAACGGCCTATTTTGGATGGCTCGATTTCATCCAACTAATACATATACCATTTTACGCTTACTTACAAAAAAAAACTCTTGTATATAACACATCCACTTATTTTGTGTACTCAAATCTTACTTCCCATGATCAATATAGATTTATACATAATATAATTGCTACTTCCCGTGATGAGAGTGTGCTTATGAAATTAAATATAATGTGTTGAGAAAAATTAGTCTTTTATAGGTTAGCCTATCGGATCACATACCACTTGTGTGAACAAGAACATATATTTTGGGAGAGGAAACCTTGGATCCATGTTTTGGTTTGATTTTAGTTGACGACTCCAAGTAGTGTTTTGAATATTTGGTAGGAAATGTCCACCTTTGATTTATACTCAAGATAACACCATGAAACATTATTATTCAACACTCTTTATGATAAACAAGTTCCATTTTGCAAGTTCGTCACTACTGGTAGTCCCTACAAAGGATCAGACTAATGTCTTATACAATACTTGAATTCTCGGTGTAGATGCTACTTAGTTGGTTATCATCCTAGAGAGACTACAAGTGTAATAGAAGCATTCCTCAACAAATAAATAAATCATTCTAAAATGATCATTTCATGGCTATTGAGAACGAATCAAACCAGATGACTCTGCTCTCTAAGTTGCTGTCTTGCTTCTATCTATTTAACTACATTAAAAACCTACAACTGAATTTAATTCCTTACAATACAGGTTCACCTTCGTTTTTAGTATTAAAACCTACAAAAGTACAATATTCAACCACATATCGTTTTATACACGTTAAACTACAGTAATCATATGTCATTTCACCAAGTAAGCATACTATTGACACGTGTAGAATAATATCGATATGTCATTCTCAATACATTGTTTAATATACCGAATAACTACGGTAATCATATGTCATTTCACCAAGTAAGCACCATTATCAGGGGGTGGTGGTGTTCCATACGCACCGCAACCTACCTCAGCTCCGTGAAGTTAACATACGGCCTAACAACCGATTGTTGGTGGCATCATGTAACCAATTGAGTCGATTGTGATCTAGATGCTACATTTTATTCGTTCAAATGTCCCTTAAATTGGTGCTAACTCACTGGCATTATACGGTTATGTTTTGCAAACACACTATGTGTTTTAACTTTGGTTTGATTTTTATTTTATGCAAGCTAAATATGTAATTGTGTTTTACCTTTTTTATTTTATATAAGGAACTTTGTAAAAAGTGTTTTCAATTTTTTTATAATTTTTTTGTCTTTTTATATTTTAATACTTTTATTATTCAACTTTTGTCATTTACACTCAAAGCGCCTTAACTTTTAAAGACTTTGTCATCGAGGTTTAGTAGTTTATATTTATTTACGTGTCAGTATATATCTCACGTGTTATTATTTTCATACACTTTTAGTTGATCGTTAGAACGTAACCTCTAGTTTTTTGAAAATAGATCTAGCATATATGTTGTTATTTTTCTTATTGTTTATGTTTTTAGTTTTGTTCTTTTTGTGAAAACGAGTCTAATTAAATATTATACATTTTCATGTTTTTATGTTGTAACATAACTTTTCTTAAGAAACGACTCACGACATGTTGATATCTTTTGAGTTTTTTTATATACGTTGCTATACTAAACCAAAATAGTTAGGAACAAATCAAAAGTGGCTTAAATGTCGGTATTCATTTTTAGTGTTTTGAAAAACATAAACACACCTTTAGTAACGGTCAAAAAAAAAGAGTTAGTCATACTAAAACTTGATCAATAATACAAGCTTAGTTAACCTCTTCAGTTCAGGTCTCCAATAATCGTTTCCACAAAGATATTCAGAAGAACGAAAGTTTTATTTGAATCAGCATCAGAGGCATTCACATTCACAAAAACGATAATATAATAAATTAATTCCTAAAAAATTTCATAAAACAATTATACAAAAGAGAAGAGATCAGATTTCTGGCTTGGAATTCCCTATAAAAAGGGAATTTTAATAAATGCGCTCAGTATAATCAACTTCGATCATCTGGGGAAATAATCATCATCTCAAATCTCAATTAAAAAAACAAATAAAAATTCAAAATTTGTAAAAAAAATAACGACGGATCAGATTTCTGGCTTGGGTTTCTCCTAAAGGAAAAACATAAATTATGCGCTCAGTTATTTCTTATTCGATCATCTGGGGAAATAATCATCATATCCATCCCCTTAAAAAACTTATAGTAAAAAAACATATTAAAATATCTCCGAAAATGAAACAAATGCAGCTCAAAAAATAAGATCTGCACCTTCAAAAACTGAAAATTTCAAAACCGGATAATTAATATCGCATCGGCTCATACACAACGCCTATTATTTAAAAAGCTCGGTAATCAGTTATTTCGATGCAAAATCAAATATTAAAAAGTAAAAAAAATGTGTAATATAAATTTAAAAATGTGCCAGGGGACAGGTAACATCGATGCTATTGTATACACACCGAGCTGTTTAATACTGGCGATATATAAAACATATTTAATCTATGCTCCGGAAACTTGAAATTCCCTCACTTATTTGAGAGATTTCACCATTATGAAGCAACAAAATTTATGTTTATGTTTCAAAACCAGAAATAAACAATCCACAAGTGAATTGTTTGGATAAATAAACCGGTGGATTTGAATGATTTGATTTATGCTTTCGTTGACACGTCCGCCGGGAGCCGGTGAACGTAACGCCTATCAAAAGCAACAGAGGAGGTGTAAAAATGAAGGTTTGGGATGGGGAAATGGACGGAAAGACTTACCTCCGCCTGGTACGACGAACGGTTGACGGCGGCGGTGAAGGATTGATGATGATGGGATGAATTGAGGTCTGGTATTTGTAGGCGTGGGTAAACCCTAATTTGTTGATGGTTAATTACTGAAATGCCCCTTTCTACTTGTTAGGATGACGTGGCTACTTGTAACGGCTCTTTTCTTGAAATTTTCTTTTATGTTTTTAGCTGTTATTCTAAATGACTTTTTTTTTCTTTTTTTTTTTTGTATTTGTACCCCTTTTTATTCTTGTTTCTAATACACTTGGAAAACTTGTTTTGGGGTTATGGGCCTCTTGTATATGTTTGGTTATGGGCAATTTAGTTTTTGACCTGGTGCAAAACTTGATTACATTAGGGGCACAATAGTCTTTAACTCGTGGCAGAATTTGGAGACAACACAATTATCTACTCTATATGATTTAAAAAAGGGTGACTTTAAATAACCGAAAAACAAGTTTAAAAAAAAATAAAAATCTTGTGTGTTTTGGGGGAAATTAAGGAACGCAGATAGGGAAACAAGGAGTGTGATGAAATCAAATTCTCAATTATGGATATTATTACCAGTAAATAAGCTTCTATTGCAAGTCATCAACCTCTCAGTGCATTTACTTCAGAGAGTCTGTGATTCTTGTGGAGGGTGCAACTCCTATCAAGTGGCAGGTGGCTGGAAATTTTCTTGGGGAAAGCCAAGCCAAGCTTTGATGTCAGGCGTGGGCCTGGTTAAGACAACATAGTCCTGGCCGGAGTTGGGTGGCGGGCCTGCGGTTTGCGGGTTTGTGGATTATACCGTCTGTTGTAGAAGTTCACCTTTCAAAAAAAAAAAAACCTCTCATCATCTATTAGGGTCTGTTTGGTATGGGGTAATGGAATGGACAGGGGAATTCAATGGACGACGTAATGGAATGGATGAGGTAATGAAATTGATCATTAACATTCCATGTCTTTTTGGTTACTATGTGAGAATGGAATGAACCATTACTTTTTGTCGTTTGGTATGCGTGAAAAGACGAAGGAATAAAATCGGATGGCGGTGGTCAATGATAGGCGGTAATGGTGGGTGGTGACAAATGGCAGTTGTAGCGGCATCGGTGGTGGTGGCGGAGACGGCGGCGAGTGGTGACAACGGTGGTGGGTGACGACGAAGGTGGGTGGCGGCGGTGGTCGGAGGTGGTAGCGACGGTGACGGTTTGTGGCAGGTGGTAGTCGCGGTGGTGGTGGGTGTCGGCGGTTGATAGCGGTGGAGAAGGTGAGTGGCGAGGCCGGCAGTGATCAGAGGTTGCTGCGGCGATGGTGGCGGCGATGGTCAAAGGTGGTGGTGGCTATGATCGAAGGTGGCAAAGGCGACGGTGGATGGTGGCGCCGGCGGTGGCGGGAGGGGGTGGCGATGGCGGGTGGCAGAGGCGGGTAGCGGGTGGCGGCGGAGGCGGGTGGTGGGTGGTGGCAACGGTAGTGGGTTGTTGGGTTGTTATTGAAGGGTGAAGAGGGAATGAAATGGAAAAAACAGGGGAAAGGGATTGAAATGCTTTTGAGGGAATGGAATGTATTTGGAATGAGCGATTCCATTTCATTGACCAACCAAACATTCTTTTCTTCATTCCTTTAGAATGATCCATTTCATTCCCCCTCTTATTCCTGCATAACAAACGCTACCTTATATGTCGCAACAAATTTGAATAATTAGGGTTGAGAATCTTGTACACAAAATTTAAAATAAAATTTGATTAAGAGTGAAAATCTATGTTTATATATAATTAAATTCTGTTATTCATTTGTGGCTTGAAGGATTTCCAGTATTTAAAGCATATCATTTTCTAAATTTTGTAAGCTTCTGATATGATCATTGTTGGCTCGAAATTGCTCACAGTTGATCAGGAAAGAGAATTTTAATTTGTTGAATAGATTTTTTATTTGGTGAATTCTATAAATTTGGATAAAACTTTCGCTATGAATTAAATGTTATGTAGCCCATTGTTAGGGCTGTTCGTAAATTGCAGCTCGACTCGAAAGAGGCTCGAGAAAAACTAGCTAAAAAAGCTCAATTTGAGATGACGTGAGCCGAGCTGGCTCATTTTGCAACCAGCCAAGCTCGGCTCGTTAGCTTGTTGTTGGGCTCGTTTAACTCGAGATAGAGCTTGAGCCGAGTCGAGCTGACTCAATTAATTTCAAACTTGAGCGCGAGCCCACCGTGGCTCGACTCGGTTACAGCCCTATCACTAACATGGGCTAGTATCGAAATTTTGTACTTAGTGTTGGTAAATGTGGTTAATCGATTTATGATTATAACAAGTTAACAAGAGGATTCAAAATGTGGAAGTAATTCATGTGTGTGGAAGCTAGAAGCATTATCATGATTCATGAAGTTGATAACAATTATGTTATGTGTTTGACTTCAGGAAGTCAACGGTGGATGGGAAGATTCGAGATGCAATAAACCCTGCGGGCGAAGGTGTGTGACTTCTGCCCTATAAGACTCGAGACACATGCAGTCTAACTTTTTATGATATCATATTTACCTAAACAAGTAATATTGAATATGAAAATTTATATAGAGCAATAACATTATATCAATAAATACTAACCTATATATAGCCAATCTACATCATTGTCCAAAACTTTGTAAACTTTTTCGAAGACTCACAAATGCTGCAACTTTATGAGAGCGCGGTAGGCTCCATTATTACCCAACGAAAGTAGTTCGGAGTGTGACCTTGTTCTACAACTTTCCCATTTTTTATAACCGATATTGAATCAGATTTTTGTATAGTTGATAATCGATGAGCAACTACTACGCAGGTTCTACCAACCATCATTTTCTCTAATGCTTCCTGCACGAGTTTTTCCGATACACTATCAAGTGCACTGGTGGCTTCATCTAAAAGAAGAATGGCTGGATTCTTGAGTATTGCTCTTGCAAGTGCGATTCTTTGCTTTTGGCCTCCTGATAGTTGGACTCCTCTTTCTCCACAGTAAGTTTCATATCCATCTTTCATAGAACTGCATTGATATTCATATTCATTAGAAGAATAAAGTTTAAAACAAAATATGGAAGTAGTTTATCGTTTGATGTGGATTTACAATGTTAACAAAGTATGCAACCTGAAGGATACAAAATGTGTGGCCAAAAGTAGCATATGTGATTTTGGAAAGAAAAACAAAAATTTTGAAGACCGGTTCCAACTAGGGATGAGTTCAATACTAGACCGGTACCTGAAAAACGGGAAAAATGGTACCGTAATGAAAATAATCGGTACGGTACGGTATTTGAAGGTAAATCAACCAAAATGCTGGTATCGTACCGAACCGGTAACGGTACCAGTCCCGGAAAATGGGTACCGGTATTGGTACCGAAAATGATCGATACGATACTGTTATCCGGTACCAAATGTTATCCCTAGTTTCAGCCATCATTTGGTTAGCTGGCTTAACTGGTCTGACGGTAACTGACCAGTCCAAATAAAGACGGTTTAAAGTACTGGCCCGCCAGTTCCGAGAATAGTGGGTAAGGGGATGAATTAAAAATATTTGTTTGGTTCACAAAAATCATCATCATTATACTCAGTAAATTTCACCAATAGCAAAGCTAAGGTAGGGTCTGAGGTGAGAAAGAAAAATAGTTTTTAATATGTAGTAATTTAAGTTCTAAAAATTGCTCACTACCTTATAAACTCATGAGCATTTGCAAGCTTTGCTGCTTTCCTTATTTCAGCTTCACTAGCTTCCTCTTTACCATAAACAATATTATCACGAACACTTCCCGCGAAAAGAGTCGGTTCTTGACTCACCAACGCAATATGCGATCTCAAGCTTCTCAAATTGTAATTTTTCAAATCCCGCTGGTCAACGAGTACACTACCTTTCATCGGGTCATAAAACCTTTCTATCAACCCGATAACAGTTGACTTACCCGACCCGCTCTGACCCACTAGTGCAACTGTTTTTCCCGCTTCAATTTTCAAAGAAAGCCCCTGGAAAATCATTTGCTCCGGTCTTGACGGGTATGAAAAGTAAACGTTTTCTAGCTCTATGTCACCGTTGATTCTTCTAACGGTCAACCGTTTGAGTCATTCGGGTTGATCTCGGTTTTTCTGTCGAGTAGTGCTAATACGGACCGTACTGCACTGCCACCTTTTGATAGATCGGTACTCATGCTTCCGGCGTCTGCGATATTTTTTCCGGTGGTCATTAAGATGAAGAAGACCTGAAACATTTGTTTCGCGGTTACGTTCCCTTTGTTCATCTCTCTCCCACCGTACCTGAAAGAATTGAATCGAAAAACAAAACGATATTGGTGAATAATATGTTTAATGCCATTGAATAACTGAAATCCCGGGAAAATCACGAAAATGGACATTGACCAGTCAAAATTACAAAAATGAACATGTTTGGCCTCATTCTCTGACTATTGCGTCTAAGGTAGAGTTTGCGTCTGAATTCAAAGTTTGCATCTGAGATTCAAAGTTTGCGTCCGAGTTCAAAAGTTTGCGTCTGAGATTGTACCATAGGTTTCCGCACCTCCTTTTTTTAATTTAATCTTCCACCATGATTTTTAAACGAGTATAACTTTTTCGTACAATAATATCTTTTTATAAAAAGTACACCAAATTAAAGATAATAAAATTTCTTTAATTTGGTGTAAACTTTAAAAAAATATTAACGTATGAAAAAATTATGCACATTTATAAAAAATCATGATGGAGACTAAGGACATTGACACGTGTCAAGTTTCTATTGGCTAAAGAGTATGAGTCTTTGCCACACGCAAAAAAATTGCATGAATTTCAGTCCCTGCGTCTACCCTAGACGCAATCCATGTTCATTTTGGTAAAGTGAGTGAGTCAATGTTTAATTTCGTGATTTTCCCCAATAACTATCATAGTATGTGTAATAGCTAACGTACCAAAACGCCAATGAAATTGCAGCGGTTGTTATGAACTGGGAAGCGGATAAACCTAAACCCGAAAACCATGATTGTTTGATGCATTCTTTTCTTGGTCCTTTAAGAGTTTCTGCATACAATCTCATGATTCTTTCTTGCGAAACGAATGCGGTAATCGTTCGGTGATTCACAACCGCTTCGCTTGCTAACTGTGTTCCTTCGTTTTGCGCCTTCTTCGCTTTAGAAGACAAGCTCTTCATCAAAACAGTTTTGGAGTAAATGCTTACGATCAACAACGGCTGGACTGAAATCATGACAGCTGCAACTCTCCAGTTGATGATTAAAGAAATGAGAAACGAAAGAAACGCGCTGAAGAACACTTGCAGGAGTAAGGAGATTCGGTCTCCTACAAGTGACCGTATCAGGCTTGCTTCTGTTGCGAGGCGTGCGCACACGGCTGCACTTGTGTTTTCATCTCGATCGAACCAACCCGATTTCGAAAGTGAGCACGTTTTCGAGTAGTTTTTCGCGTACTCTTTTTGTTAAACGTTCGCCCATAACCGCAAAGTTATGATGTTGGAGTAAGTTGGTGAAGAAGCAAAGAGCTCCGAGACCTACGAAAATGATACAGTAAATCGCGGTTTCGGATTTGATCTTAGATTTGTCGGTTAAAAAATATACTGAAACGACCGATCCTAAACAATAAGCGTGTATAGGCGTTATAGCACCGAACCCGCTGGCTCCAAGGCACCCTAACACGGCTCGTTTCCACTCGGGTGCGTTCATCTTCAACAAACGCCATTGTGAAGGATTAGGGTTTGATATTATGTCGTACTCGTCATCGCTTTCTTCGTAAGAAATCATTTGAACTGAATGAACCGTGTTAATGGACATGGCGGGGCTAAAAGGCGACATCGGGCTATTTTGGAAGCTCGGTCGTGTGCTAATAGGTGTTCTTGGTGTTTGGGGGCTATAATTTCTTCGATGATTCGTGTTTCTGATTGGTGTATGCGGACTATCGAGGTTTTGGCTCTGGGCAGCTGATTGTTGCAGCTGCACCATTTGATAGTAAGCCCCACCTGTAGAATAATGAAAACCCGGTAAGATATTATGTATTATTAATCAGCTATATATAATTACAAAGGAAACATAATTAAATCATACCGTTGTTGTGCATTAGTTCATCATGTGAACCAGATTCGATTACTTTTCCTGATCGGAGAACCACAATCTTATCCGCTTTACGGATTGTGGTAAGCCGATGTGCGACGATAATAGTAGTTCTTCCAACCGAAGCTTGATCTAAAGCTTCTTGAACTACCCTTTCGGATTCCGAATCCAAAGCACTTGTCGCTTCATCTAACAAAAGAATCTTGGGTTCTTTAAGCAAAGCTCTCGCTATAGCAATTCGTTGCTTTTGACCACCCGACAACTGAATCCCAAACTGACCAACTTGTGTTTCATAGGATTCGGGTAGTTTAATGATAAAATCATGTGCATTTGCTCTTTTAGCTGCAAGTTCAACAAGTTCGTTTGATACACCTTCGTTGCCGAAAAGTATGTTTTCTTTAATCGATGTTGCGAATAATACCGGTTCTTGGTTAACCAACCCCATTTGAGATCTTAACCATTTAAGGTTAAGACCCTTTATTCTATGTCCATCAAGAAGGATGTCTCCGTTGACCGGGTCATAAAACCGTTCAATCAAAGATATAACCGTTGACTTTCCTGACCCGCTTCCACCTACAAGACCAACTGTCTTACCCGCTTTGACCCGAAGGTTGAGACCTTGGAGGACTGGAGTGTCGGGTCTTGATGGGTATGAAAAGTCAACGTTTCGAAACTCAATGTCACCCCTCACTGATGGTATTGTTTTGCCCTTGGTTTTATTGATGTCTATGCGTGGAACTCGGTTGATCATTTCGAACATTCGTGATGTAGCGGCTTTTGCTTCTGAAATGAATGGGACGTTAGGTAGCGCACTCATAGTTGACCTGAAATAGGAAGATAGAACTCCGTTAGACTGTAGAATTTGTAAACTTGTTGACTTTTTGTTGACTTTTTTCTTGAGAAATCTTTAGAAGAGATCCGTCTTCAACTTATATACTAATATAAAGTTTATGTTTTACAAAGGTGAAAATAGTTAACTAACTAGTGACTTACAGGCCTGCCATGATGACACAGATTGCCGAAACAAAAACCGGGCCACCCGTTTCTCCCTTTTCGGTAATAAGATAACTTCCTACCCACGCAACAAACGCCCAAGTCACAAAGATCATACCCATGCTCCCAATCATCAAACCCTTGGTAAATCCTTGTTTTATACCTAATCTCATACTCGTCTCAAGCGCATTACTAAACTTATCAATCGTCTGTTGTTCACCAACATACGAGTAGACGGTTCTGATGGATGAGATAGCCTGATCTGCCACGCCACCACCTTTATCATAGGCATCCTTCATCTTCATCCCGAGACCTTTTAGCAGCGCCCCCATGCCTAACACGGGACCCACAAAGAGGAATACGAAAGGGAGGGAGGCCAGCGCTAGCCGCCATGAAAGTATGAAGCCCACTACCATACTGAATACAAGTGCTGAGAGGTGACATAGACAGTTGGGTAACTGCATGACATTTTGGTTAATGGTGAGTAATTTGAATGAAGAGGGAGATATACTATATTAGAGGTGATATATAATTTAGATCCATCTAAGTATGAACGTGTCGAGTTGTGTTATGTGTGTGTGTATATATATATATATATTTGGACTACATTAGAGGTGACATTTTCGACTCCAAGAATATGAATGTTTTAAACCTTATCAGCCATGACTTCCTGAATGAGTTGGGCATCACCCGAAATGGTCGAAATGACTTCAAAATTGATGGAAGAACCAACTTGTGTGTCAAAGAAACCGACTTCTTGTCTAAGTACAGATTTAAGGTATTCCATCCTTAGACGCGATGTTTGTCTTTCGGCAGTTCTTGTCCAACAAATTCCTTCTGCAAAATATGAATCAATGTATGTGTCGGGTCACATAATTAAGGATTACTAGTTTTCTATCCTTAGTTTGGAACTAAACTCACCAAGAAAAGCTGATATTCCAACACCAACTGCAAGAATGAGCAGCTTGAGTGCATACTATAAGATCATAAACAAACATATCAATAAACATATATAGGTTATTACTAATGGTTTTTCAATTCATTTTTAACGTTTTAAGTATGGCTTAACGGTTGGCTAACAGGGCCGTCTCAAGCCTTGTGGGAGCGTAAAGTGGATAATATAACTGGGACCATTTTTGTTGGAAAATAAAAAAAAAGATATAGATCCTATGATTCTTATATCAACTCTCTGTATGGACCACAAATCCCATCGCTAACAATCCTAAAGCTCAAATTATCTACATATTACTTTCTTGTAGAATTCGGGCCTTAGGAAAGTGAGAGCCCAAAGTTCTTGCTTTATTTTACTCTTTTGAACCCATACTTCCTACGGTTAGGGCGGGATTCTAATGGGTCAAGCTTAATCGGGTCAAAACAGGTTATGATTAGAATGGATATGTGTTGAAACATCTCGTTTTAGAAAAAGAAAAAAAAACATAGTGGGCTTGTGATGTGACATGCATCGGTTGTTTATCAAGCGTATAATTTGAGTGGCCAACGCAACTCACTTACTATCAAAAGTTGCCAAAATCAACTCATTTGTTTACGATGGTCAAGTGTATTCATTTATTTTTCTTCGTAAAAGTTGAGTTGAGCAGTCGATAACCAACCATCTAGACTAGACCGAACCTAGAACAAACTTCCTCCTATCCAAATCGACTCGACGAGTGATCAACAATTCAACATCCTACATCCTAGCTAATTATTCCATCTTTTTGTCTAAATACTATGAAACTTCAAAAAATAAAATAGATGTACAAGAAAACATTCATATATGAATATGCATATGTATATGTATAATGTATGTACCTTGTTCACCACATCAATGGAGAAAGAAATACCACCACCTCCATAATCATCAATGATCCCACTAAGGATTAGCATAGTAAGTGGAGACATTAAAGCATCTCCAAGACAACCCAATGTACCAAATAACATAAGCACCTTATCTATACCATCTGCATAATAAAACATTCCACCTTTTCCCCCCATCTATCTATCTTAATTCACTCTAATCTTAATATTCACACAGCATAGTTGTATATATAAGATTAGATGGTATGTGACAAATGTTTATACACACACATATATATATATAATATTTTTCGCTAACCGGATTTGTGTGTCGGGTTGTTTAGTGGATACCTTCTTATACTTGTCTATTTGAGAGTCACTAGTCACTTGTTAGTTTTCATGACAATAACTATGAGTTGTTTTTATTATAAAATTAATAATGGTAACGTTGGAAGATGCCATTTGCCAACAAGTGAGAAGCTCAGATGAAATGAGAAATACTTGGTGGGTGGCTGTTGTTTGTCGGTAAGTTTAATGGCTATAGTATTGTTTTAGTTTTACTATAATTCCAAATGCTATGCTCTATGTGCTTTATCATATTTATGCATATGGATATTTAATAAGGCTTCTTGTTTAAATGAGAGTGACCGGCCGTTAACTTTGTACATTAAGTTGGTTGTATTGGGTTTTGCTTGGTGTAAGTGTAAAGTATGTTTTAAGCCTAAACAAATCGAGATTGGTTCGCTATAAGCTCGATTAGGACCAAAACAAACATTTTAGTTGGTTACTATTCTACAAAGTTACCCTTAGTTATGACAATCCAGAAACCATAACAAAAAAAAATGAATTGAAATAGCTTTGTGTGGTTTGAATATGGTTATAGGGTTGTTCACGAGCCGCCGAGCCGAACCAAGCGGACCTTTGTTCGTGCTTGGCTCGTTGTAAGCGCAATTCGAACGAGCATATTCGAGCGTGCAATTTTCCAAGCGAGTGGGGATGACAAGTGATATGGATAACCATAGATTTAGAATGTTTCCTTCGATGTCTACGCTATCGGGTCATGATTAAGGTCCAATTGCCCGAAGATGACGCTAAGACTGAGGTCGGATTATCTGAGGATGAGGCAGGTGAGACGATGAGTATACAACAAAGAATAATTGTCCCATTGTGGGGTATGGTGAGAGCGAGATGATGATTGACGACTGATGAGATAAATAAGTCAAATATTGTCGCTTCATGACTTAGAGTTTTAGTTTTAAATTTAGTATTAAATTTTCTATTGATTTGATTAGGCTAGTAATATAAATATAAGGAATATTGGATTTTAATAATTCCAACTATTCGCTGTTGGCCGCCAACAGACCCAACTTTAAAAATAACCACTGGCAGTCCCAACTATTAACATATTGGTCTTCAGTGGACCCTAACTAATAGAACCCTAACGCCGTTAGTCTCCGGTCCCGGAAAAAACGTTTTTGGTCGGAAAACTCATTTTTGGCTGAGAAACTCAACATTTTCGTCCTAAACCTCTTTGTAACCTTATTACGGACTTTTAGGAACATTTTTCTAGTAAAAGCACTAATTATTGAAGTGCCGGAAAACTTAACGTCTTCGTCCCAAACCTCTTTGTAACCTTAGATCGGACCTTCAGAAATCTTTCTCTGGCCAAAAACGGTTTTCCAGCGACCGATGACTAACGCTGGTAGGGTTCTGTTAGTCAGGGTCCATTGGTCGCCAATATGTCAATAGTTGGGACTGCCAGTGGTTATTTTTTAAGTTGGGATTGTTAGCAGCCAACGGCGAATTGTTTAGATTATTAAAATCCAATATTCCTAAATATAATTGTATATTTGCATACATGTAATTTGTATGTGCATATATATATATATACAAATATATATATATATATAATATATATATATATATATATATATATATATATATATATAATATATATAATAAATTAATAAAAATTAGTTCGAGCCGAATCGAGCAGACCTTTGCTCGTGCTTGGCTCGTTTGCACACTGAACCAAACCGAGCGAGCAAGTGACGAGCAACAAGCGGTTTAGAGAACCCTAGTTATGGTTTTAGTGATAACCAAGTAACCGAACCGATATCATAGTTTAACCTTCACTTTAACTAAACTGAAGTACTATTTTATAACCAATCGAATTAAACAACTGGCCCAATTATATTTGTTAATATGTGTATTTATTTCAGAAGTTGTTTTAGAGAGTTTGAGTAGAGCCCAAAACAAAACAACTCGAGGAATCATAAAGTAAACGGGTTAACTCAGACTCGACTTATTTACAGTTTAGATGGAACTACAAAGGTCCAAAGGATCTTTTTATCCGTCTACCAGCCAAATTTCTATTATACATCCTATCCAATGATTTTGTTCATTTTCTAAAACATCAACCATATATAGAATTTAAAGCCAACATAAATTATTTTTGTTGTAACCACTTAAGCTAAAAGGTATTAGTTGTATTCTCTTGGCCGGCCAAAGATGATGTTGTACTTTTAAAAAGAATTAAATAGATGTTCAAGTCACCTTCATGTTTTATTATGAGATTATTGTCCATTTCAAACTGTTTCAAAAACCAAAGGCATGAAGCTATATATGTAGAAGTTGATTGTTGGACCTATTAGAAAACCGGCCGGTCTAGATCAATAATGATGTCATGTGAGTATTACATGAAATATATATGTATCAAACATCAATGTCATAGATCAATCATAGAATGTAAAGTGCATGTAGATTCTATTCATCTTTTAGCTTCTTGTTAATATCCTCTTTGGATTTCAATAATATGCTATCACCCATTGAAGGACTGATTCCAGACTTTGATCCTTTGTCTTGTGTCAAGCAACACGTTGTCGTTTTCAATATAAACTTAGTGGTATTTTCCAGTGCCACGCGGCGGGCATTTGGCTGGTATCAGTTAGATTCATTGCGTTACCAGCACTTAAGTATATCAACTGAAAGAGAAAACCCCCAAAACAAATTCGTGATATGCGTAAAACTCTAAAAGGATATCGACACGTGCTTTAAATCGATTGAGAACCATAAAATAAATACCGGTACCAAGTCTGGTAATAGCGATAAGGGTACTCATGTTATCGGCATTCCCACGCTACATGACGGGCATTCGGCTGATATCAGTTTGATTCGTAGCCATACCGACACTTGGTATAACCCGAAAGAGAAAACAACATAAATAAATGTGATATCCACAAAGGGTATCAGCGCGCGTTTTACATTGAAACCGTAAAAACAACTATCGGTAACAACTTCGCTAATAACGATATGGGTACCGGTCTTATCTAAAAAAATACTCTATTTTAGAATTATATACAACTCGTATTCAACTTTTTAGAAAAAGCAAAAGTACACCGATAAATTCTTTTTAATATATTTATGTCTATTTTTTCTTTTTTCAAACCTCAGAAAGCTTTTATTAAAAAAACTAGCAAGTAGCTATATGCTTGAAAATTGATGTTTTATGTAATTCGTATTTGACGACTTCCACTACTAATAAATGTTTTATCGGTTTAAAAACTATGTTTTCTTTCAATGATTGAAAGTCTGGTGGATATAACCATTCGTTAACCATTCCATTAATCACTAGTCGGTCAGCTAAAATCGGAAAAAAAGGGGAAAAAATCCACAAGAATTGAAAAAATTAGGAAAAAAAATCACAGATTCCGGTCAAACTTGTCTGCTTAAAAAAATTACATATAAAAATATGTGTATATATGTATAAAACTTAAAATTATACATAAAAAGCCCGATCCGATTACTCCGATTAATCGCTAGTCCCCACCCCATCGGCTGACTACCGCCTAGCGAGTTCTACAATGACGATTAGTATTGAAATAATATAAGTGTTTTTAACCGTTTTTAACAAGTTAATTAATAACTAAAAGTCTATAAACATTTAAGAAAAGGTGACAATCATTTTACAACCTCTAAGATCTCCTCATTTCATGACGTATTGAGGATTGGAAGATTTGACTCAATAGTACACACGTTGATTATTTTTATTTCTAATATTTATATAACTAGTTAAATATGGCAAGGCTGTTATATGTAACTCTGATAAAAGTCAAAGGACTAAAGTGAACAATATTCGGTCTACAATACATCTTCGTCTTCAACCAATTTTAGGGTTTAGGGTTTCAATCCACAACCACACACATACAACCGAAACCCTGTAACTTGCCGCACAAACATGCCGGCGACGGAGATAACCGCCGACGCGCTATCGGCGTCCGGCCGTTCATCGAGAAGATGAGCCTTCCAACTCTTCAATCCAAAATGAAATGCGATCCAGAAGGCTATGAAACCGAGCTCACTCTCGTCTACAACCAATTCAAGTCCTCCGTTCAACTGTTTCAACAACAGGCAGCGTTGAATTTCACCTCCGCCGTGAGCGGCGGCGTCGGAAGTGATCCTACCGTTGCGAAAGATCTCGGTGATCGTGCTATGTTTCTGGCTCATGTTACTCCGTTTTATCCTGTCCAGTTGTTGAATTATCCGAAGGAGCTTGTGGAGTTTTTGAGCTCGTCTGCTCGTGTGCTTCCGTCGTCGCTTCGTGTGACTGTTACACAGGCTTTGATTCTTCTTCTTAATCGGAAGGTATAAATAGTTTTGGAATTTATGATGGTTTGAAGATATTATCATATGTATTAGTTTTATTTTGTAATGTGTATGTAGTAAGTTTTGTTACATTATTGAGGTTTTGCTTATAAAGAGTGTTAGGTGCACCGAGGCGGCGAGGTCTATAACGCAAGGTCGTTTCTGCATTAGTTGCCCAAAATATAGACTGTAGACATAAATAAGCACTGGATGTGATTGAATTTATAAATGTTATATGTATACATTCTAAAAAGCTTTATGTACAACATCTTTCTGCACAAAAGCTTCCCGATTGTATGTGCGCCAAAGCGCCTTAAGTGCCTATGGGTCTTAGGTTGCTTTGCGTTTAGGCTTGCTATTTTGACAATGATTATTGAGGTAGGTTTTGTATATTAAAACTTAAAAGCAATATGAGTTGACCTCACAGCAAAATTGAATTTGTCTTGTGGATGAATTTGTTATTTAGTTAAAGCAATTTTCTGGTTTCGTGGAGCTACACACACATATAATTTTACTATGTTTTGGTGTACAATTCTGTCATATACAAAGATTTTCTGGTTTGACTTGGAATGTTTGTTTTAATAGATTGTTGCTATCAAGGAAACTCTTCCATTGTTCATGGAGCTTCAGGTTTTGAGTGACAAGCCCCTAAAAGTATTGGCATTCTCTCATGTGATTCATAGTATCAGGCGTATGAATCAGAAGCACAAGAATGAAACAGAAAACAGAGCACTTCAAAGTATTTTATTTTCAATGCTACAGGTATGTATGTGTTTCTTTCGCCTTTTAAACCTCATATTATACGATTATTTATGATTCGGATATCATAGGCTTTTATGGTGTTTTAGGAAGAGGATGAAAAGAAAGCAATGAGGTCACTTGTCACGATATGTGATCTTCATAGGAGGAAGGTTTGGTTTGATGATAGAACTGCCAATGCTATATGTCGGGCCTGTTTCCATATGTCGTCAAGGTTTATTACAGTATTCATATTTAAAAAACCTATTTATGCATCATGTATAATGTACTTAAGCCGATATTTGTTGTTTCATCAGGGTTATGATTGCTGCTCTATCTTTTCTTCTTGATTATGAAAAAATTGAGCAAGAAAACGACAGCGATGAGTCCAGTGATGAAGAAGAACCTACCCACCAACCTCATGTAGTTGTGAGCAAAGAGGCTATTTACAAGGTTAGTCGCTGAACTTGTGACGTTTATTGGTTCTACAGGTCTGGTATTTCTTTTAAGGAACAGTTTTTAAGGAGCAGTTTTTTTGTGTTTCATCAAAATAGGCAAATAACACAGGAACAACGTCTAGTAAAAAGAAGAAGAAGGCAAAGTTGCAACGTGTAATTCGTAGCATGAAAAAACAACAACGTATGTCTTCAGAGCGTGAGAATAACGTGAACTACTATTCACCTCTGACCTCTCTGAAAGACCCTCAAGTATGTCTCGACACCTTTTTTATTTATATTTAAAGAAAAAAATTAAGCATCTTGAGTTATATAATCCATCTACAGGGGTTTGCTGAGAAGTTGTTCTCGAAACTTCAAACTTGTAAAGAGCGTTTTGAGGTAGTTATTTACACTTTTGGCTCATATTGATTGGTTAATTAAAGATATAAATAATATCACTCTCATAACATGTTTAATGTTGTAGATAAAAATGATGATCGTAAAAGTAGTTGCTCGCACTGTTGGTCTTCATGGGTTGATTTTATTGAACTTTTATCCTTTTCTTCAGAAGTATGTTCAGGTATTATATCCTCTGAATGCCTTCTACTTTCGACTTTTTACTTATCTTCACAACCATTATGCTTTTTAATTGATACCTGCATTCACAAATACCATTCTTGTTATTGGTATTTGCAGCCCCATCAAAGGGACGTGATAAACTTACTAGCCGCAGCCGTTCAAGCCTGTCATGATATGGTACGATTATAAACTATTGATTTTTCATTATAAATCATTTTAATTGAGAGTTTTTGTTTATATCTTGTTTCTACTACATACCAAAATGACTTAAGTTACGTGGACCAGGTGCCACCTGATGCAGTTGAACCGTTGTTCAAGCAAATAGTCAATCAATTTGTGCATGATCGCTCTCGCACAGAGGTCTTATTTGATGGGCATTTTCAATCATCTTATCCTTCCTTTACGTGATGCAACTGTTTTGGTAAAATTCCAATGTTTTCCCTTTGCAGTCAATTGCTGTTGGATTGAATGTTGTACGGGAAATATGTTTGAGAATTCCTCTGGTAAGCCTTTTGTTGTATGTTCATGTGTCTGTCTACATGTAAACTTCGGTAGAAATAACAGTTTTTTAGTTAAACAAAAAACTAAGTTTATCACTTTTTCTTGTTTTTTATGATCAGTTAATGACAGAAGACTTGCTGCAAGACCTTGTGCTATATAAAAAATCACATGAGAAAGCAGTTTCATCTGCAGCTCGTTCACTAATCTCATTGTTCAGAGAGGTACCGTAGAATCATTCTCTCTCTCTATACACACACACACATTGTGTGTGAAAGAATCATGTGGCTGATGAAACTGATTTTTTTGTAGGTTTGTCCCTCACTTCTTGTAAAGAAAGACCGAGGACGGCCCATTGATCCAAAGGCAAAGCCGAAAGCATTCGGTGAGGTCACTATTCCCAGTGATGTTCCCGGTGTGGATTTACTTCAGGATGATGTCGGCGATGATGTCAGCAGCTCTTCTGATATGGATGATCACTTTAATGACGATCTTGAGGAAGAGGGTGCCAGGAGTGATGATGATGTCAGCACTCGTGAATGTGGTTCAGAACTTAACTCTGAAATCGAGGATGATGATGGTGATACGCTGATGGGAAGTGAAGACGCAATGTCTGAAGATGAGAGTGATGTTTCATGCAGTGACAATGATAAGGATGATGTGAAAAGCTTAGGTGAAAATAAAGGGCAAAAGCGGAAATTTGCTGATTTTGATGAACAGCTTGATTCTGCGAGTCAAAGTCTTAGGGCTCTTAAAAGGCTAGCGGGGGCTAAAGCGGAGAATAATGACACTTCAGATGCAGCAGATGGTATTCTTTCAAATGAGGATTTCCAAAGAATCAAAGAGCTAAAGGTAAGTTCCATTTTTACACCACAAAATGTTATTCTGCAATCATATGAAATTAAAGTTATAATTGTACAATATGCGATTTGTGAAAATAGGCAAAGAAGGAAGCGAAACTTGCATTGGCTCAGCATGGAATGTTGAAAAAAGGTTCAGATCCAAAATCAGAGCACTTTAAGATCCCGAGTTCTGATCAACTCAGTTTGAAAAGAGTAGATGCATATTCACTTGAAGTAAGTTTCTTACTTACAGCAATTCTGTTTTTCTAATAGTTAACAAAAGTTATAGTAATTGTTAAGGTGTATCTTCCTATGCTATTTGCACATGTGAGTAATTGAACATACTTCCAATTATATGAAGACCGGTAGCTATTTTTACATGAATGACTTGCTAAAACTTGCATCTATGCTAGTATCCTTATGTTTGTTTACAAGTGGCGAGATGTGTAATTTTTGGTATGGGTCAAAATGCTGAATTACTTTTTACTGAAAGTTTCAAACATTATTATAATTAGTGTTAAATATGATTACGAGAAATATATGGTTTTAATAATAATCTGTTATTAAAGTATAACCTAAATTGACCCGTTTCTTATGTAAATGGGTCAAAATTGCCACCTCTATTAACTAAGCAGTTAATACGGTAAAAAATCGGATATCGGTCAAGGACCGATATTTGAGATATCGGTAATCGCGGTGGGATGTTGGTAATTTTGATATCATGCTGAATTTATATATATAACAATTTAACACTAACAATTCAGTATACTCTCCTACCATTAACAAGTAGGAACTGATTAAGCCTTAAAACAATAACAATTAACAATTAAGACTTGAAACACTAATAGCAGCGATAAGAAGAAAGACGAATGGTAGAACTAAGAATAAAGGTACTAAGATCGGGAAAATCGGTGATATATCGGTCAATATCGTCGATAATATCGGTACCGTTATTCTTATCATATATCTGTGATATATCACCATCACGATATAAACTGCATAGCCTCTATACGAAGACGCCTAGCTAGTGTATATAAGTTGCTTGTTTCTCAGCATCCTTCTGTTTGTTTAGCAGTGTCAAAGATTGACGGGTTGGGTAGTTAGGCAGAATGGATCTTACTTGAAAGGCCGAACGTTGTTTATACGAAACTTTGAAAATTTTGAATTGTTTAGTGTTGGATATGATCACATGAAATATATAATTTTAAATACGATTACAATAAATATATTATATGCCTTGCAAATAAACTCTGATTGACTTTTCGTTTGACCTGGTTTCTTCTATTTTTACCCATTTGATCGGTGTATACCTATAATAATTTGTAGGCAAACATAAGAAAAAAGATGACTAAGGAAGAAAGGAAGGCGCTAATGAAAGCAGGAAGAGAAGAGACAGGGAAGTATCAATCAAAAGCTGCTGTTAAGCAGAAAAAGGTGTGTTATATCTATCTTGCTATTTATTTATTTATTTTCCCTAGCTCATTGGTTTACGTAGGCGTGTGTTATAATCTCTTTGCAACTTTTTAATTGATAAGAACCATGCTGATGCAGAAGTGTCAACAACTCTGTTAATAATTGATACACCAATTTCTTGATTTGTGTGTCTATGCAATTTGCATCCTCTTTGAGTGACAACCATTCAAGATTAATGACAATAATAATATAGTTATTAAATGCTTGCGGGTATGCAAACTTTATATACCCACACTCAGATATGGGTATGCAAACTTTGTATACCCACGCGGGCTTGTATGTTAGGTAATCTGTCCTATCATAATACGTCATAGTTGTTAATGGCGAATAGCGACAAATAACGATAAGGTACCTATATATTACATAGTGAACAACGATAAATAGCTGGCGGCTATTTTATAAATAGCGATACACTAGAATTATTTTTTAAATTTTATATGTATATTATCAAATTACCCTAGTATATATGCTATTTTACATGTATATTTAACAAAAACCTAAAATTTAGTTATTTTACAGCTATATTTAATTGCTATATATACTAAAAATAAAGTAAAGTGCTGCTATTCTCGCTATCCATTGCTACAACCATAATAGCGACCCTAGACCTATACGCTACGTAGCACGCTATAGCGATCACTACGATCGCTATTGACAACTATGTAATACATGTTACTACTTTTTGTTGGTAATAAAGTAGGGTCTACAAGTTTTTTGTTATTAATTGAAGGTTATTTGTGGTTGTGTTGTACTGATTTATATCAAATGATATTTGATAGACTGGTGGGTTAAGCAACCAGCAAAAGGAGCATAAGAAGGTCATGCCTTTGGTTGCCAAGAGATCAAAGATCGCAAGAGTCAAACGTGAGAAGAAGATGAAGCAAAGGGGTGCCGACAAACAGTTTCGAGGCCGTAAAGCCTGGAAATGATCTACAGTTTTGCTCTAAATTTAATCTTCTTTTCTTTTACAATGAGTGTTTTTGCTGCCAAAATGGACAAGAGTTAATTCTGTATTTAGGTTGGGTTATCTCCCTGAGACATTATCATACACATGAAGCAATACTTTTCATCTCTACATGATATATGTATAGTTACAACTAGTGGGTTGCTACCCACGTTTTGCGACGAAAAAAATAGGCAAATGGCTAAGGTAACGATAAAAAATCAAGCATATTTGGAAGTCACGGAAATTAAAAAAAAAGTTTCATTGTTGTATACGAAAACCAACTTATTCGTAAAAAAAATTATATCGGAACATACCTAATTAAATTAAGTATTTATATATGTTGTTTTTAGCCATTTTTTTAATACTTTAAACATCATACACACATCTAAACACCATCGTCTGTAGCTGCTGTGGTTATTCAAAGGGATGCATATCTTCCAGGTTAGCTAGATATGCTTGTTTTCATGTGCTTAAAAGTGGAATTTTCTTGTTTATTTTCTTCTTCTTCTAGGAAACGATAGTATTATTGTTTTCATTTGTGTTGACTTGCATGATTAGGCAGTAGGGGCGTTCCACTAGTGATAAAGTTCCATCATTCACAACATCGAATCAAGTTCCGCCACGTCATCCAACTTTATTAAATCACAAGTGATGTTTTTTTTTTAAATTATAAATTAGAAATAAAACAATAAATTATAAATTATAAATTTTGTTTAAATAAATCCTAAATTACAAACTAAAAAAATGGTGGGTTTGAAACGGTTGTGTTTGAAATTGTGAATGAAAGGTTGGTTTTGATATTATTGGGTTTGAAATGGTGGAAATTGTTGGTTTGAAAGGGTTGGTTAGGAAACGGTTGGGTTTGAAATTGTGGGATTGGGCCGGGTTCGTCTTACAACCGAAATCTCGCTGGCTCGCCAAGATTAGCTCGAACCTTTGGCCGTACGGGTTTTTTCTTCGAACCCGAACCTTATTTGCTTCAACCTTCCATTCTGGGTTGAATTGATTTTTTTTTGTAGTTTGAAAGAATGTATTTTTTTTTGTAGGTCCACGCATTAACATAACCACTGGCGGCGGTGTTTAACGTGCTTCCACGCGTGATGGATTCTTCAAAACGTGGTGACTAATGTTGTGGACTTCAATGCAAACTTTCAATATATTGTTTCAACATAATGTTGCGAACCACATTTTAATGCTTTAAAACGCGTTCTTCGCTACATACTGAGGTGTTAAAAGGATCTTGGCTAGAAACATTTAAATCTGGTAGATTTTCCTCCATTAATGCATAGAGAAGAAGTTGCAATGAAGAATGGAATTTTGTTCTAGGTTTTATGATTCTCAAATCGACTTTATTATTCATAAAACCAAATCAACGACGTTATAACATAATGTCATAACGTCCTTATTTTATTATACAGGGTACACATCTTATTAGCACACAAACATGTATACCCAGGCCAAACCCAAACAGAGTGACCTATCGCTCAACACAATAACCAAGGCCGAAGTATGGGTAGTTGCATGTATATGGTCAACAACATTGTGAGTCGCCATAGTCGCACCCCGCTTTGCCTAGCGGTAAGCAGTCTGAATTGATCTGGCACACACCGGATACACAAGAAAGCCCTTCACAACATCCACCAAGCCAATTACACCCGACTCCTAGACCAGGACAATAGCACACGGCCGAATTGTACGGGATTAATGTTGGCCTGCAAAGAGGGATGGTCAGAAATGAAAATATAGGATATAAATATGACAATCAGTTTGATATAAAAACAAGTCACATATTTGACTGACCCGTGTTTGATCGTTGTTCGTTACCATAACAATCTTCTGATCATCGTTGTTAGAGGAGGTACATGAAACCGAGCTCGTGCAAGTGATAACAATAAGAAACAACACCAATGAAGTTATCTTGTTCATGGTCGATCTCTTGTGTGTGCTAGTATTGTGATGTGAGGTTTGTAGTGCATGAAACTAAGCTTATTTATAGGCTTTATGATCACATTTAAAAATGACTTTAATTAAATTTTCATTAAGGCCCCTGAATATCTACAATTCCTACCCCTACATTTTAATTAAATTTACTATTTTTATAACTTTTAAAATACAATGTTTCATAAACTTTCTTTCGAATATACCGTTGTTATGGCCTTATTTTTATCGACGTTCCGACACAAATTTTGTCAAAAGCCGAATTGTTGTGATAGTGTACAAGTCTTCTAAACACTTGCGTACAACTAGTTAAAACTGTATTGTTTTTAAAATTTTCTTTTGTTTTGTCTCTATATTTTTTAGAATTTCGAATAACATTTAGGTTCAAGTCCTTCCTCTTAATGTTGTGATGTAGGTTCCTCTTGTCGGGTGGTAAATCAAGTTGCATTTACAAAATAATCAAATTACAAATAGACATAACTACGTTACATCTTGCATCATATATAATCAAGAGATATAATTACGTTACATGCATCTTGCATCATATATAATCAAGCATGCAAATAACCATATTTTTTTCATGCATATTTTTACAATGTTGGGTGAGCCAACACGAAACTTTTTTTTGACCCGGTAAATTTGGATCACTGACAGACCACTAGAGTATCATCGTGCCATCATCGGAACCACCCGATCATATCCATCTCCATTATGCAATTATGTCTATACACAAATTCAGGAGGAAACCCAATAAATCTGGAAAAAACCTCATTTGTGGGAGTCGAACCCATGACCTAATGGTCATAAGCCTTATTTAACCCCAAGATGTCACTAAGCTATAATGTCATGGGCTGCCAACGCGAAACTTAATGGTTAAATACTTAATAGGATCTAATATTGTAGAGATATTGAGATATACATAGCATATGAATGACAAAATGAGTATATTTCCCAGACATATCATGTTATTATGTGAACTCGTAGAGCACCCTTGTGCATGCATGCATTGATTTCATCCTTTTTTTACGTCTTGATCTTCGTCTTTTACTTTCTAATAATTAAGATTCCTTATGATTTTCAAGTTGAAATTTGGACAATGATATCCTAACAGCAACTTGTTAGCTGCATTTTATTGCTAAATAAAAGATCACATGTTACATGAGTAAGAGAAATATGAAACCAAAATAATATTAAGATCTTTTATTTTTCTATAATTAATATTTGTGTTATATGCTTAAAATTTGGACATTGATATTACAATTATAACATGGCAGTGCATTTTTGTTAAATAAAAGATCACATGTTGATAATCATTGTGTGTAGGTATATATGGAAGGCGATGAATGCGATAATCATTGTGTGTGTTGATGTATATGGAAGGCGATGAATGCGAAGGTTTTCTTAAACGGTAGAGTGGAGAGCGAAGACATTTTTAGAGATATTAGGTCCTTGGGTTTTTTATGGTTAAGATGTAGATCCAAACATAAACCTATTGTTTGGAAAGAGTGGTGTAGATATTCGGTTTATATGTTGTAACTAATAAATTGTAATATTTAACTTTAAAAAAATATACTAAATGTGTAGTTTTGTTTAGTTTTTTTGTTAACACCCTAATATAAGTTTTAATAAAACGAAGTTCATGCAAGAAAATGAGTAAAACAACTATTGGTTAGATATTTTTATAAAATAACTTATTTTAAGTATTGTAAAATAACTGTAAATCGTATTTGTATATTAAAAACTAGGTTTGGTTGTGAATTTGTGAAATTTATGTTTGGTTACCAATTTGTGTAATTTATCTTTATTATTAATTTTATTAATGCAAGAATAAATTTATCGTAAAATCCCATTGCCAATATGATTAATTTATTGAGTGATTACAACTTTGTGTTTATCCTTATTAATGGCATGGATTTGTCATAAAATATAACTATCAATATTATTATTAATTATTAACTAAAATTGTGGTATTATATATATAACAATTATCAACTTTTATTTTATATATATATATATATATTATATATATATATTACAATTATCAATATTGTGAATAGTAATATTGCTTTTTTTTAGTTTTCTTTTAATTTTTAGTTTCAGTTATACATTAATATTATAGTTTATGATGGTTACTAACTTGCGTGAATGATAACTTTGACCTTTTTTTTGGTTTCTATTACACACATTATACTATAAAATATATATGTTTTAACCCTATAGTTTTTTTTTCTGCGGTTGCATTAAATTTTTTTCTTCACTTCAACTTTGAAATATTATATTATTGTAAAGTTGTTTAGAACTTTTCATCTATGATATATATTAAATAATTTAGATTTTCTCTTTTGGTTGCTTTATCGAAATGTCGCTACAGTGCCGATATCGTAACAAAACGAACAGACATCAATTGTATTCTCGCCTCGTAGCATGAGGGAATTTTGCTAGTTGACCACTATAAATAAAAAGATAAGAGGTGAATTATTAAAAAAAGATACACTTGTTATAATAAGACATATCTTATTACTAGGTTAAAACCTTACGTATAACACGAACTAACAAACTTAAATATAAATATGAGCTAATCATCACATATTAAGAAATAAACAACGTTTTGAGTTTAATAAATCATGTATCGCTTTTAATCGAAAGTTTCCGCTAAATATTTTAAGAAAAGTTAATTTTTAGTAACTATGACCCGACAGTAAGACACCTGGATTAGGGGCCTTACACTATTGTTCCTAAAATTCTTGCATGCGCACAATAATGTTATTACATCATTCATTAAATCAATTTGTATATATAGGTGATATAATTAATATTTAATAGTTAATGCCTATGCTTTTTGTATTAAAGTTTTTATTTTCTAAAACACACGTAAAGAACACACCTAATCGAAGAGATGAATCAAAGACACGTGCAAAACTTGCACATTTAATAACTTTCCAAATTGCAGTGGCTAAATTGAAAACAAACAAAAGTAAACCGGCAAATATATGTTGCTATTTGATATCAACTAGGATTAACCATCCTGTGTTGCGACGGGGACGCAAAATTATGTCAGATAGCATCAATGCCACATCGCCGCTAGCGACCACCAACATGAAATTGCGGCGTGTTAATGCAATAAAATAAAACCGAAACATATGACATATAAAAAACAACTACGTCAACCTAGGACATGCACGTTGAGACGGACATGCCAAATGGGAAAAAGTAGACATAAAAACCTTAAATCACACACGGACGTTGCATCGTGTTAACTTGAAAATTTTGAACGAAACGTAAAAACGTTGAAGCACACACGCATTTTCGTCTTGTTAACTCAATAATTTAGTATGAAACGTAAGATGAAAATTTGCGAAACATGAAAAGTACAGGGGAACAAAGTTGAAAAAAATTATGATGTTAAATTACAAAAGATCAAAAGTCTTTGGTTATAAGTAAAAAACAATTTTGTAAGGTTGAAATTGCAAGAAATAAAAAGTTTTGGATTAAAAATTAAAAAATTAACTTTTTTTTGAAAATCACCCAAATATATTATACAACACCCTACTCATACATGTGTTACTAATTTATGATTTATAAATAATATAATAATAATAATAACAATAAAATAATAATAATAATAATAATAATAATAATAAATTTACGTGGTACAAACAAAGGTTAAAAATAATATGCTCTATTTATCTCTCATATATCATAGCACATATAGTCTTAAATATGAGGTTTATGTATTGTGTTTTTTTTTTCTCCTACTATATTACACCAACTATTCATCATTGCTCATTAAACTCGAGACCTCTCCTCTAAGAAACATATGCCTCTATCAAGTGAGGCTTACCGCACACTGGCTTATGGACTGTCTTTGTTTGGTCATAAACCAGAAGTTTACGGACTACGCTTGTTTGGTCATCAACAGGAAAAAGATTTATGTCCTTGATCATTTAATTGATTGGCCTAACTGGTTGAACCATCTCGCATCAATGATTATGCTAAATTCATAGAAAAACAAGAAGATTATTCAAAATCATAATTTTATATGTGTTATTTGTTCTCATGAAAAGTTAACTAGTTGCCAGCTAAAAAACCAATTAAAATGAAAAGACGATAAATATGCCTATACACCCATATCATGGATCATTTAGAGTTTTAACTCGACGAATTGTCTAAATGATAATCAAATCGCAACCTAAAGTTTGCATGGTTATTTCGACTAATGAGATAATGAGCATATTGTTCTGAGGGCCATATCACACAAAGGTGCGGGAGGTGGGACCGCTCATGGCCCATTATTCGGTGGTTTTATATATTTATATATAATATCTTTTAGATAAAACCTATAAAGTTTAAATTACAAACTTAAAAATGAAATCGATTTAAAACACCACCCCAATTAAACTATAATCGATTTGTGGCCAAAATCCACTAAATGGCCCAATTTAAAAAGTCACTAGTAAAATTAAAGTCATCAATTAGAGCCTAATTGCAACCCATACACACATCATGAATTTTTCAACTTAAGAAAGACCATTTGGTAGGGGCCTATTTTTCTAGCTTACACTGAGCCCTCAAATTTTCAAGAACGACCCTGATTGTTCTTGATTATCATATTTGTTTTGGCTACGATATTGAAATAACTTCACTTGTGGTTACTAAAATAAGTAATGAACATCGAGTAATAAATGTTCATATAGAAAATCATTTGCATATGGGGCAATCCTATTTTGCATGCATTGATATGAATTTGCATTTATCAATAAGGTATCATACTTCATCCTTATTGAAAATGGTTTATAGTCAGAAACCATTTACTTTCACATGAGATTATTAGTTATATGGTATTTGTTACACTTAATCCACCATAAGGTATAAAGATGTTAAATTGGAGATCAAAGAATGTTGAAAATATATGTTTTGTATAGGGGTTGTCATGATGGGCCATTTTGGGTCAACCAACATCACCCACTATATTTGTCCAGTTTATATATATTGTGTATAATTAATCTAGTTTATTAAAATAGTTTCCCGAAAATAACTTGATTTAGGGTATTGTAAACATTTGAATGACCTTTACATGACTTTTGACCTCCTTAACTTATTGATCTATTTCGTTTTGTGCTTAATTAGTTTTATAATTTTTAAAATTATTTGGGATATTGTAAGCATTTAAATACACTTATGCGACTTTTGACCTACTTAACTCATTGATCTGTTTCGTTTTGAGCTTATTTTCTACGATTGACCTGTTATCAATAAGATACAAGCATACAATTCGGATTGACCTGTTTCCATATAAATAAGTTTATGTTAGTTGCTTTTTTGATGTCTACATGAATGCTAATACCTTATCTTTAGCCACTTGTTTCCAGGATTATATGATCATGTTTTCTTTTATTTTAGTTTCATATAAATAAGTGTATTCAATCTGCACCAATCGATACGAGACGGACCCTATATATAAGGTATAAGTGTACAACTTACCATTTGTCAATGTAATTAGATTCACATACGTTTGTACTATAAATAGCAAGACTGTTTATATATGTATTCTTGAGACCCATGTGTGTTTTTTTATTTTTTGGTAAATGATGAAATTCCCATATCTTGTTTATCTACTTATTTCTTAGTACACTTTGTATGTTTACAGTATGTATAAACGGGTGAAATGAGTCAAACGGCTAATATGTCGCCTAACGTGTAATCTTTAATGCATAGAATCTATTAAATCATTTAATCCAAACAAATTAAATTATTTTAGAAAATCAGTTAATCCAAACAAAGCAAATTATTTTAGAATATCAAAACTTTTGTAATCATACATAACACACTGGTTGAAAGTCACCCAAAATGTATATGTATGTATAATGCATTATGCATAGATCCCCCTACTTCAATTTAAGTTTAGAGCATCTTATCATTTTTCAAATAATAAAATCTTTGTAATCATATTTGATACAGTAGTCCAATGGAGTGAAAGTCATGAAAGTTTATCTGATGCATAAAAGCTAGTTAATCATTTTAGTGAAAAATAAGTTATGTTATTATCGAAATAAAAAAAAAATCGTAATTGTATTTTACTATTTTATGTCACACCCTCAATTTCAACTTACGGAGTTTTACCGCGAGACGCGTAATAGACAATAGTCATATATAATGACCTCTATATGATAAAAGATACGTTTTAAAAATAAAACCAACCAAATAAATATAGTACGAAAGAAATGCGGAAGCGTAAAGTAAACAATTGTAACCGAGCGCCAAAACAAACGCCCATGAATAGTTTTTTTTGTGTCCATACGTGCACCTACCCCTGCACTAAAGTCCTGAGAAAAACATGTAAGAAACAAGTGTCAACATAAAGAAGAGTGAGTTCACAGGTTTAATCGATGTTTAATAAATCATCCGTTCACAAAGTTTCCATTATTCCTAACCCGGAATAATTAGTTGTTAATTGATAAATAGTTTCATGTTATAATGTAGGTAGCTAACCTAAGCTATGTCATATAAGAGTTCGAAACCGAAGCTGACTGTTGTTGCCTCTGTATGCTAGGTCTATAACTGATCATGGCGTGTGTTAGGCCAATTCTACACCCGTTGACCATTACCGGTTAGCTAGCGCGACTAGCTCGGGTGGGGCTTGTCGGGCCCAGTAGTACTACTCAAAATTTCCCCGCTATAAATCCCATACTAACGGTCCGAGAGTTGATGAGGACTTCCCGTGATAAAGTTGCTACTTAGTGACCATAATCGTATATAACATAAACTACTTTATCAAATTATGTGACGTTATTCCACAATAACGTTAAAGAATAAGTTTACCGTAAAGCATACATGTTTTCTCCCCCTGGGTATTTAAAAACCTTAAAATATAGGGGCCGTGAACTCACCTTTTATTGCTCAGTTAAAAGACGGAAAGTAAATGCGGAGTGGAACGAGTCAATCACGTCCTAACACGATTACCGGTTAAAAGTTAGTAGGTGAACTCACACGGAGACGCGGATTCTACACGTATCTAACACGTAGCATGTAAAATATTATAATATATATATTTATACACATGCATGCAAAGTGTCGCTATTCGAAATAGCGACCACCTTTTCGTCACAAATCACATAATAAATCTTGTCACAAAAATTCAGCTTTTAAGTGCATTTTCTGACAATTTGCAGTGCGTTAATCGGGACCGTTCGGGCACCGGATAGTTCCTAAAGAATTACAGAACGTGTCGATCGAACCAGAGACCATTGTATTAAAATTTGGTGACCAAATTCCCTACGGATTTTCCGTGAAAAATCTTGCGCCAAACAGTGATCAGATTCGTCATAATCTGACCCTGTTTGCCGAAACATTTATTTAAAAATCTACATTTGTCCGATTGACGCGAAACCAACGAAAAAATCACTTAATCGAGCAAGGGCATCTACAATAAAATTTTCACATGTAAACAGTAAACACATACCAAGTTATGATGCAAAACGTGAGCTGCATTTTCTGTAGAAAATGACAGCTTAGAGCAGTTTTACGATTTAATCCGTGAAAAATACTTAGACCTGCCCAAAAAATATGAAATCACCACGGTTTTAAATTGAAGATACAAAGAACTAACCGGATTCTGCTATAGCTAGCCTATGCACTCTGAGGGAGGATTGTAGATTCTGACCTGCACACTGAACAAAACCGTTAGGCTCGTCACAGGGGAGATGGGAGGGCCCCTCTATGACCACCCTCCGGCGTGAGGATAAGTGTTTGTTTAGAGAGAGAAAATAGAGAGAGAAAGTAAGGACGAACGTACTGACAGTGTGTACTTACATTGTACTTTGGGGGTATATATACTAGTCAAGATGATGACGTCATCATCTTTGACATTTAAGACGAGGCCGGACATATCCATATGCGTCTTGGTTTTGTGGTGAGGCCTCTTTATATGGACAGGTAGGTCCGGATCTTGCTGGTCCGGCCCTACCTTTACAAGTCCCCCAGTTTTTCGAGTGATACGTCACTTGAGAAAATCTAAAGTGTTTTGGTGGGTGATGTTAAATGCTGACGTGTCAGTTTTGACTTTGAGTCACCCACATGTCGCTCCATCCGATCTCTTCTTGGGGAATGTGAGACCGCCCTTTAGAATGAATGACCTGATGGGATTGTTATTTCATCATTACTTTCTTTATATATATATATATATATATATATATATATATATATATATATATATATATATATGTAGGGTGCTTTCCCCTTTTTACTTCACCACGTCCCTACCCTCATAACTTCCTCAAGTATCTCTCCCTTGTGTTCATAAATCTGTTTCCCTCCCGGATCACATTTACAGAGGTGCGTCTTCTTTTATCACAGCTTTTTCTTAGTACTTTTCATCCATTATGGCTCCTGGTAAGGATAACATGCGATCCTCTTTTAGTGTCATGACCGAGAGAGAACTAGAGAAGTTTGTGACACAATATCAGATTCCCCGTGATCTGAACCCCGTTCTTCCTGAGCGTGACAGGGCCGTGTACCCTTTGCCGCCCGGTCAGTTCGCTTTTTACACTCGGACGTGTAATTTTGCGAACTACCGAGTTCCTTTTACCAAGTTTCTAATAAAAGTTTTTAAGTTTTTTAGGGTTCATGTTAGTCAGATTAACCCATTTGGGCTTAGTAGGGTTAACCATTTTGAATTATCTTGCCGGGAGGTTGATAGAAAGCCTGATTTGAGGGTTTTTTTGGTATTTTTATGAGTTCGATGCGGCCGGTGACTGGTATACCCTCTTGCATCGAAAGAAGGTTACTAGTATAACATCATTGGAGAAAACCAGTCTGAAACATTAGAAAGACCATTTTTTTGGCTTGATGACCGGTGTCTTCCGTCAGATATGGTGTGGAGGATGAAGGATAGTTCTATGAATTTTGAGCTTGGAGACGATTTTGACTTTGACCGAGATTTGGCTTGGTCGTAGTTGGAAACTCTAACCCAGTTCGTCTATTACCAGAGTACGTTATTTTGTTAGGCCGAGTGAGCCGAATCTGGACTCATGGCGACAGGGATTGGCCTATCTAGGAAAACCGACCGTGAGTTTTTATTTTTTCGTTCATGCTTTTAATTAGCTCTTTCTTACGTTTACTTTCTCGTTTGCAGATTCGGTCATGTCTTTACGTGATGTTCTTTCCGTCCCCAATTTTGACAATCTGATGTGTTCTTTTGAAATCAACACTCAAGATGCTCCTCCCTTCTTAGAGTAGATTGCATCATCGGCATTCCCGATTAGAAATTTGGCGGCCGCTGCTCCGGAGAAGAAATATGTATCTTCTGTGGGAGGATCTTCATCTTCTTCTAAGGCTACTATATCTATCCCGGTGAAAGAGCCGATCCATGTTGTTAGCCCGGGTTCTATTGCTCCCACTGATACTTCCAAGCATATCCTTGTGGACGAAGATAGTGATCCGAAGATAAGGGAGTTAGACAGGGAGCTGAGTAAGGGTCAGTCTGGTTTTAAAGGGAAGGGAGAGGAGAAACTTGTCTCTATTGGGTTCAATTCCCCGGACGCTTCGAAACGGAAGCGTACTACAGTGTCTTCCACTTCTTCTCGAAAACGTCAGTACTTACCTTCTTTATCTAAAAAACGGGCTTCTGCTTCTCAAGTCACTGATTCTGTTCTTAAAAATTTACATGAACATCTTGTAGAAGGGAAGTCTTCATGAGACGAGACTTCGAAGGGTGTTTTGGGGCCGGAGGTTGACTTTACTCGGACTGATCCAGATGACGACAAGGGTGTTTTCAAAGTTATTGATAAGTCTGCTCCGGTCGTGGTGCCTAAACGGAAGAGTGGGATTCTGTCAGGTATGGAGTCGGTTTCTTTCTTGGATCCGAACCCGGAAGTTGAGGAGGATATCTCCTCCCTTCCTCCTTCTTGGTTCAGTCTGGAAAGGATAACCACCTGTCGTGACCTTTTTTCAGATGTTATGGAAGTGGATCCTGCCACTGCTGGGAAGAAGTGTCACACCCCGACCCGCAGCGGAAAAGGTGATCGGGGCATAATTGGGTTATCATCAAAGCTCATGACATTTATTATACGTTTCATATTCATTAATACAATTTAATGGAAATTTACAATAAATGATACAACATGTTCTAACTACCAATCTAAGCTTCTTTGTTCTCTTCTAAGGCATATCCTATGTTTTCCTTGCTTCAACCTGTTCACCTGTATCATGTGTAAAAAGGTTTTTTGGATCAACATAAAGTTGGCGAGTGAATCCTATGGAAAATATTTGAACAAGTTTATCCAATTGATTATAAATAATGTGCATAACCCCATATGAGTAAATGTAGATGTAAATTTATTCACACAACAAACAATATTGAATATTTCACACACATACACCAAATGATTGTTTTGAGGTACGCTTTGTTCGACGCGTCTCCCACGAGGAACTGATGGGCCTAATGAATGAGTTTTGAGGCACGCGTTGTTCTACGAACTGATGGGCCTAATGAATGAGTTTTGAGGCACGCGTTGTTCTTACGAACTGATGGGCCTAATGTATGAGTTTTGAGGCACGCGTTGTTCTTACGAACTGATGGGCCTAATGAATGAGTTTTGAGGCACGCGTTGTTCTACGAACTGATGGGCCTAATGAATGAGTTTTAAGGCACGCGTTGTTCAACTCGTCTCCCACGAGGAACTGATGGGCCTAAATAATTTGCATACAACTTTGACAATATGTAATACATCACAACCAAATAGTTAAATTCTAGTTTAGTTCATATAATGGTATAGCACGAATTTGCATAAGAGAATTAGTTTAAGCGACACATGATACACCCCAAAACATGAATAAAAAGGGGAATTTGTAAGAATTCACTCACATTGGGTGCGTTCGGTTGATGAGGTTGAATGCACGCGAAATGGTTTTAACCACGAGTGAAATTAACCGATTGAATTCCTCTGTTTTCCGGCAGAACTCCGGCGACAGCAAGCTCTTCCGGCGACGAGTGTCTTGCGGCACAGAATCTTCAGAAAGCTTACAAAGGGTGTGGGTGACTTCGGTATAAGTTTAGGGGGTTCAGTAAAGCTCAGAGATTAAGGACTCGGTTTTCCGGCGACGTATAAAATATTTCCGGCGAGTGAGTTTTCGCCGAGAAAGGGTGCGATTTGAGTGTGAAAGATTTCTGGTGAGTTGTGGGTGAATTTATAGGGTAGTATCGAGATGTATGGGGTCTGAATTCGGTCTCAATTCGAAGTCAGCCGTTTCTCCGGCGGTTACAGCTGATGTCGCGGGTTCAGACGTCGGTTATAACCGTCGTGGGAGTTAATTCTTTCGGTTAACTTGAGCGGTAACGTAAATTAACGGCGAAGTCGTCGGGATTTCCGACGACTGCTAATTGGGCGCAAATTACTGAATTTGACTTCCGAACTTTAATATTTGAATTAATTGATTCCTTTTATTAACAGAAAAACAAAGTGGCGGAGCGGTTGATTGGCTGGGTGATAAGTGTTTGTTGAACCGGTACAGACCCGAGTTCGAAACCCGGCAGAGACAAAACATTTTTATTTTGCGATTTTTAGCAGTTTTTCAAAAACTAATTATATATCCCCGTATAATAATTGATTATGTATCGTTTAAAATTATTTTGGGCATATAATTCGCAACGAAAATTTTAACTGACTGTTCGGTTGATAAACGGAGCGGGTTTGGTAAATCCGTTTTTGACGGATATTACAAGAAGTTCATCCCTGAATGGAACAATCGGAACCAAGACTCTGTCATGGATGCTCTTACCGCCAGGCTTTTCGTGTTGAATATATGTACACCTATGGATTATTGCCAGAGCCAGAAGCTATCTGGTGAAGAGCTTGGTGTGGTGTTTTTGAATAACCAGGCTCAATCCAATGTGTTGGCTTCTGAAGTTTACCGGCGCTGGGTGGAGGTCGAGGCTACAAGGGAGGACTTATACAAGCAGTTAGCCGGAGTGAAACAAGAGAGCCGCAGGACTCTTGATGCTGAAAAACAGGCCGCTCGCCTACTTCAAGAATTAAACCAACACATGGAGAAGGTCAAGGGTTTGAGTCTTCAATATAAATCCGCTATTGCTGCTGCTGCTACGGAGGAGCGTGATAGGCTAAAAGGTGATCTTGATGCTTTTGTAGCTAGGGCCAAGGAGGAAGATGCGTCCCAAAAGCAATGCCTTGCTAAGGTGGAGGAAGCTTTGATTCAGGCAAATGACGCTTATGACAAGGAGGTCCAAGGTACTTGTCTCATTCTTTTTTCCAATTTTTAATTATTGTCCCTACCTCACCTTTATTAGGATGTTCATTGGGCTACGCAGCTGTGGCGGATTTGAAAGCGGAGCTGGTAGCCGAAAAGGCAAGTCGGGCCTCCGAGGCTAAAAAGTTAAAAGAGAGATCTGAAGAGTTGACGTAAGTCAAGTCTTGGTTTTTCTCAGAGGGTGCCCGCAATATCGCTCGGTATGTGCATAAACCAAAGAGATGCATGAGGCTGTGGCTGCTGTTAATAACGCTATGAGCAAGGTGGGGCTGAACACCGGCGTGAAAGCCGGTATATTGTTTGCTCAGAAGGGAATTGTTTATGAGAAGGTTCCCGTGGTTACTGCCAATGCCGAGGCTCTTCTTACCGAGGAAATAGAGAAATTTGACACCGTGACGTTTCCGGTGATCGATGGACTGGCTGCAGCATCCGAGGAACCCTTGTCCAAGATAATGGAGCTGCTGAAAACTGATTAAGGGGAGGTGGACTTATCCGTTATTTGGGATAGGCACCTAGTTTTTTTTTTTTTGACTGAAACTTGTTGAAAACTCATGGTCGATTGGACCGATCAATGATGTAACTGACATTACTTTTGAATGAACATGTAATTTCTATCTTTAATGATTCGATTTTGTCATGCGTCCATGTTATGTTCGAATATATTTAAATTGATCCGGATTTTGTCCTATTCGGACATTAAGTACTGAAGGTTAATTCAGACATTTGACCATGTCCCGTAACTAATCCTTTTGAATGATTTATAGCGAGTACGAACTGTATAAATTTAATGTTTTAGAGATGCATCTTGACAATTTTGGCCGTCATATCGGTCCGGATTGTTTTTTATTTTGTTTGGGCAGGCATAAACATCCGCTGGTTACATAACAAAGATAAAGCGGGAATAAACATCCGCTTTACCTGGAAATAAAAAGAACATTATTATTTTTGCCCCGGCTTACATATAGCACTTCTTGAGGTGAACCCCGTTCCAAGTTCGTGGTACTGTTGTGCCGTCCAGGCGAGACAGGGTGTACGCCCCTTCTTTTCCGGCCGTGTTAACTACATACGGTCCCTCCTATTTGGGTGATAACTTTCCTCTTCCTTCAGCCAGACTGGCTTGGTTTGACCTCATTACGTATTCCCCTGGTTTGAAACGTACTTCTTTGATTTTTGAATTGTAGTGTTTTTCCAACTCCCTTTTGTATCTGGCTTCACGTATTGCTGCCATCTCCCTACATTCTTCAACCATGTCTAGATTTAATTTTACTCTTGTTCGTCCGAGATCAACCAGCATCCTGTGAGTTGGAACTCCAACTTCGGCCGGTGTCACAGCCTCAGTCCCGTAGGTTAGACTGTAGGGAGTTTCTCCGGTGCTGGTTTTTGTCATCGTTCGGTGTGCCCAGAGGACGTGTGGTAGCTCCTCTACCCAGGATGCACTGTTGCGTCCCAACCTCTTTTTAATGCCGGAAACGATGCTTTGATTTGCCCTTTCTACCTGCCCGTTCGCCTGGGGGTGAGAGACGGAGGTGAATCTTTGGAGTTTTTCGCACCATGTTTGAAATGGTTTTTCCGAAAATTTCTTTCCGTTGTCACTGATGATGCACATGGGAAGACCGTATCGGCACACAACGTTTTCCCAGACGAACCGCACCATTTTTTCTCCGGAGATGGATATCAAAGGCTTGGCCTCTACCCATTTAGTGAAGTAATGTATTGCAACCACCAGGAATCGCACCCCTCTCGATGATTTAGGGAAAGGTCCGACAATGTCGATCCCCCACTTTTGGAACGGCCACGCCGCGGTGACAGGGATCATCTCATTTTTGGATCTTAGACTGATTGGAGCATGTCTCTGACAATCTTCGCAACTTTGGAGTTCATTAATGGCACTTTGGTGCATATTTGGCCAAAAATACCCGGCGTTCATTTCTTTCGATACAACCATTCGTGGTCCTACATGAATGCCGCAAATTCCCCAATGAATTTCACGAATCACATAACTGGCATCATCTGGAGTTAGGCATCGAAGTAAGGGGCCTAAGAATGTCTTTCGGTACATAATTCCTCCCTGCAGTTGGTATTGTAGAGCCTTAACTTGGATCTTTCTTCCTTGGGATTTATCAGCTCGGAGAATATCTTTCGCTAAGTAACTGACAATGGGAGTCATCCAATTCTCCTGGACGGTTACGGACATGCTTCCCAGAAGACATTCAATGGCTAGTTGAGAGTGTTTCGACCAACACTTCTTTGGCTAGATGACAGAAGGAGACCGAAGCTAATTTACTTAAAGCATCGGCCCTCTTGTTTTTACTCCGTGGGATGTGGACCACTTTACAAGTGTCAAATTTTGAAATTAGCTCTTGGACCTTCTGAAAGTACTTGCTCATATTCACCTCCCGGGCTTCATACCCCACTTATGTGATTGGCTACTAGCAAGGAATCAACATGTGCTAGGACGGATCTAGCACCGGCTTTGAATGCTATCTGTAACCCGGCGATCAAGGCCTCGTACTCGGCTTCGTTATTGGAACTGCGGAAGTCAAAACGCAGGGCGTAAGTGAATTCTGACCCTTCTGGGTTGATAAGATCAATCCGGCACATGCCCCTTCTTTGCAGGAAGCACCATCAGTAAACAAGTTCCATACTTCTGGTTTTTCAGTCTGTTTTTTGTTTCCTTCGGGTAGTTCAACCAGGAAATCTGCAACGGCCTGACCCTTCAGGGAACTCCTAGCCCTGTACGTTATATCGAATGTGCTCAATTCGATGGCCCACTTGGTCAATCGCCCAGAAACCTCCGGCTTTCGTAGTACTTGTTGAATGGGAAAATCCGTTTGTACCTCGATTTTGGAAGCATCTCCTTAATCGCCTTGACGCATGTACAAGAGCTAGAGCTAATTTCTCAATCATAGGGTACCTGGTTTCATAGTCCTTCAAGGTCCGACTGACATAGTACACCGGTATTTGAGCCAGAGCTTGATGAACGATGAAAACTGTGCTGATTGCGAAATGCGAGGCCGATAGATATACTGTAACTGTTTCCCCGGTGACTGGTGCAGTCAAAGTAGGAAGCGAGCCGAGACAGGTTTTAAGGTTTTGAAACGCTTGTTCGGCTTCGTCAGTCCATTCGATCTTTCCTTTACCCAAACTCTTTTTCAGGGCTGTCATGAAAGGGGAAGATTTATCAGCGGCTTTTGAAATGAATCGGTGTAGAGCTACCAATTTTCATTTAAGGACTGGATTTCTTTCACGGTCTTCGGAGCCTGCAGGCTGACCACCGCTCGAACTTTCTCCGGATGGGCTTGAATCCCTGACTGGGTGATCCATACTCCTAGAAACTTCCCTTCTTCTAGGCCGAAGGAGCATTTTTTGGGATTTAACTTTAGGTTGATGCTCCGGAGACGGGTGAAGGTCTCCTGAATATCATCAATCATTCTTTCTTCATTTTCACTCTTGATTACCAGATCATCCACATAAATCTCTAGGTTCCTCCCGATCTGGCCTTTGAATGCCTTGTCCATTAATCGTTGATATGTGGCCCCGGCATTTTTGTATAACAAAACAGACCTTCATTAGTGACGAATGCTGTCTTGTCTTCGTCTGCCATGGCCATTTGAATTTGATGATATCCCTTGTGTGCATCCAAAAAGCATTTGATTCGGAAATGAGATAGAGAGTCTATCTTTAGGTCCATCTCCGGGAGGGGGTAACAATCTTTTGGACAAGCATTTTTTAGATCGGAAAAGTCCACGCACATTCGCCAAGACCCATATTTCTTAGTTACCATTACCGGATTGGACACCCAAGTCTGGTATCGGACCTCCCGGTTTATTCCGGCGTCCAGGAGTTTTTTCACATCTTCCGCGATGGCTTTGTTTCTGGAAGGGGCGATGCTCCTTTTTCTCTGGGCTATTGGTTTTACTGAATGTGATGTCTTTAACTTGTGTTCGGCTAAGGATCTTGGGACGCCTATCATGTCCGAATGTTGTCAAGCAAATATATCAAGGGAGTTGGATAATACTTTCCATAAGAGTTTTTTGGTTCGCTCCGGGAGCTGAGACCCAATGGCAATCTTTTGCTCTGGGAAGTGAGGATGGATGGACCATTCTTCCATGGACGAACTTCGAGGATCTGTACTACAGCTTCCGGCTTGCCTTACTTCGGCCACCTGGCTTGTTGCTTCCGAAGGTATTGTGGCAATTCCCAGCTCCGTTGGGAATTTTACCGAACCATGTATGGTTGAGCTGACCATTCCGAAAGCTAGCATCCCAGGTCTGCCCAGGATAACATTGTTCACTGATTTCGCTCCAACCACGAGAAAAGTCAAACAGACTACTCGGTGTTTATCTTCTTCCCCTATGGTGACTGGAAGGGTGACTTGCCCTAAAGGCTGAACCACCTCTCCAGAGAAGCTAACGAGTGGTACGAAAACTTGAATGAGTTTGGCCTTGGTCTGTGGTGCAAGCTGCTGAAAACACTGTTGATACATGATTTCTGAAGCGCTTCCACTATCAATATACACACGGCGAACCCTATGACCAGCAATTACGGCAGAGATGATGACCGGGCCGTCTTTTGCTTCGTCTAACCCGATTGGTGGAAAGGATATGGGTTGCCTCATCCAATCGGCCATGTGGCAGCTTGACCGCTTGAGACCTTTATTGACAGTACTTTGGATCATGCTGATGTTTTGCTGGTTGTTGGGGTTTTCAAGTGCCGGCGTTTTTCCTTCTTTAACTTCTCTGACTAGGTGAGATAATTTGCCGGACCGCGCGACTTTTTCTATTTCTTGTTTCAACGACCAACAATCATCAGTATTGTGCCCTTTTGCTTGGTGGTAATCACAATATTTTTTTGAATTTTTGTCTCCGGAAGACCGGAGCTTGGGGGGAGCTGGAAAATTTGATCCTTCTGCACTGAGGATTTCACTAGGCGTTTTGGTGAGGTTAGTAATGTTCGAGAATCTAGATCCGAAGCTTCGGTCTTTCTGCCCTCGGTCATTTCGGTTGTAGGGAAAGTGCCGCATCTTTTGGTTTCCTGATGTTTTGTCAAAAACAGACCCGCCATTCTTCTTCCATGACGAACCCTTGGTCTCTATATCACCTGTCGGATTGCAAGCGTTCTTTCCTCGAGCAAAAGCTCGTGCGCGCTCCATAAGGACTTCCATTGTTTTAGGGAGGTTCTCATGCAATTTTTCAACCAGTTGGTTGTTTCGGACCCATGACAGAATCCGGAGACTCGTAGTTGATCAACAACACCACTGATTTGCATACTCTCACAATTAAAACGTCGATTAAATTATCCAACGACTCTCCGTCTTTTCTTCGGATGTTATGGACTTCGGTGATTTCTTTAGAGTAGTACCTCTACTGCTGAAATTTTGAAGAAACAGTCGTCTGAGATCTTCGAAATCGTTGATTTCTCCTTCATTTAAAGCATCAAACCATACCCTGGCCGCGCCAGTTAAGGTTTGAACGAACATAAAACACCATGCTGGCATGGACCATTGTTCCACCCTTGCTGCTCCGTCGAAATCAAACATGTGATCGTCCGGATCCGAACTGTCGTCGTATTTTTTTACAGTGGAAGGCATTTTGAGTTTCGAAGGCAACTTGGCGTTGACGAGACGTTGGGAGAACTTTGACCGTGCAGTCATGGATACGGATGGTAAGGCTTGGTGAGATCAGAGTCTCCGTCGATTACTGGACGAGTAATCGTGTCGTTAGTACGAGGGTACACATATCCAGGGTAATCGTGTGGAAGATTGTTACTAACCAATCCTGGTGGAGTGGTTACGATTGTGGAGTGGGTGGTAACCGCGGGGATTGATGGTCCTTGAGAAGGATGAGAGATATTGTTTGAAAATAACCTGGTTCGTAAACCGAGAAGTTGCTCATACCGAGCTTGCTGGTTTTTTAAGCGTCGGAAAAGATCAGCATTTTTTTCCAGAAAAGAGGCGTCAAACTCGACTGTTAAAGGAGGAGGCATCAAAACGAAAGGCATAGCCACACTTGGACCAGAGCCAAGCGGGGCTGTGAAATTTTCAGTGGTGACTGATGAAACGGTTTGTGAAGTAAAGATTGATTCCTGAGTACTGGACAAAGGAGCCGCCATAGATCAGTAGTAACGTTCAAGAAATTCAACTAGTGAAGGACTGTGAATCATTAAAATCGGATGGCGCCAATTGAAGATACAAAGAACTAACCGGACTCTGCTATAGCTAGCCTCTGCACTCTGAGGGAGGATTGTAGATTCTAACCTGCACACTGAACAAAACCGTTAAGCTCGTCACAAGGGAGATGGGAGGGCCCCTCTGTGACCACCCTCCAGCGTGAGGATAAGTGTTTGCTTAGAGAGAGAAAGTAAGGACGACGTACTGAATGTGTGTACTTACATTGTACTTTGGGGGTATATATACTAGTCAAGATGATGACGTCATCGTCTTTGATGTTTAAGACAGGCCGGACATATCCATATGCGTCTTGGTTTTGTGGTGCGCCTCTTTATATGGACAGGTAGGTCCGGATCTTGCTGGTCCGGCCCTACCTTTACAGAAAGCTACTTCCGGGTACTTGGTTTTAGACTCTGAAAACGTAAGGTTTGGATAATTTAAAGTCCCGGAACAGGCTACGCAAGTCAGCGTATTTTCTGCAGAAAATCGCTGAACTGATATTTACTCGTTTAGTCACTTTTCATGCATCCTAACTAGTTTCCAGATGTCGTGAGCGAAAAACAAACTTGTGTAAACATAATACAAGGTATCTACATCAGTTTACAAGTTGCATATGCGCACATCATTCACATACATGAATGAACTTCAAAATCAATATCTAGTATCACTTCCAAAACATTACATAGCATCATGCCTCACATTTGCAGGTTAATACTTATCTATAACACCTATGCATTCACAGATCATCTATCCGTACCCGACATCGACAACCTATTCCGCTTTCATACGTACATATGTACCAACGGTTACATTTACATACGTATATTAATATAGATTAGCATGTTTCAGGTGGCCGTACACACGTTAAAGATCATGTTCACACATAACACTACATGTATACCTTCATAACCTTCAAGCCTACTGTTTGTTATATATACATATACATACACGCATACACATCATAACCACTAGACTTGCAAACATATAAACAGTTAACTATATTCAAAATTTATATGAACGGTGGGTGTGGCGGTTTGAGGGAGAGGGCCAAAAATAAATGTTTGCCTGGTTTGTTAGCTGAGGCCGAACCAAAAGGGAAGGGGGAAGGTGGGCTGCTAATTCAAAACGCACGAGGGATACAAAATTTTTGGTGACAGTGATTTTGTTTAAGTAGAATACTAATTATTATTAATATATATATATATATAACAACCTGAGTGAACTATGTGAACTGATCTGGAGCCTTGATTTCCTTTTTAGTTGTTAAAGGTAGGATTGTAATTATATAAAAGATTAGATTTAAATCATTATCTTAATAATTGAATGAAGTTACATCTTTCCTGTTTTAAACTCATTATCCACAATATCTTTTATTTTTTAAAAAGATAATTATCAAAACAAAAATCAAATCTCCAGATTTCAATTTCAATTTTTAAGATCAACAATAACTTCCAGATTTCATCACCAGAATTCAAATTTTGATTTTTAAGATCCACGTAACCTTTATTTTTCAACGGTATACACATGCGTACATGGATATAAAGGGAACAGTACGCATGTGTACTCAGCATCGTACATATGTATAATTAGCTACATAATATATACATGGAAACAATACCTGTAAAACTATTTTATATTTAACAAATTACAAGTTCCATACTGTTTGCCAAACCAAGCAAAAAAACAAACAATTACAAGTTCCAATTTCGTAAAAACAATAAACCCAACATAATGGGAAAACATAGTCTTTTACAACTATTCGCCACGTTGTATGCTAACATTGTCCAAGCTCGAGTAATCAAACGAGTCCCTGGATTCCTCGAATCGGCATGGAGTATATTTTTGTAGAAACAAATGGCCCACATAATCATTTCAATCTCAAACTCAAAAATTCAAAAGCAGAGAGAGTCAACTGACAGTAAATTAGTGTAGAACAAGAAATACACATGTGTACGTCAGATTAAAAACAGAGAAAAATCAGAATACACATGTGTACATCAAATTAAAAACAGAGCAGAATAAAAAAAAATGAACAAAAAAACTCAGCAACTAATACTTTGCATAATTCACAAGTGTACTTCAACCACTTTACACATTCAATACACAAAAAATTCTCAAGATCATACAAATCAAGGGTTCAGATTAGTTCACACAGTTCACAGACAAAGATGTTGTTCACTCATGAACCTCATCCTATATATATATATATTATATATATATATATATTCACACAAACACAACACATATAAGTGCATAATGGATTAGTATTGTAGGTATACAGCATATGCACTATGATTTGGACCTTATACGTTTCGGGTTTCGCGAGTGGGCGAGTGGGTCGTATCGACAAACGAGCTTATACTTTGGTGCAATGATACAACGGTTCGGGTTGGTTCAACGCAACGTAGATTTTTGTTGCGAGTTATTTGTCTCGTGCTATCAGTTATATATTTATATATATTTATACACCCATTATAGTATATATATGTAGTAACGGATATAAACGAAACCAAAGTTCGTGGTTTATGAACTATAAGAGAACTCGACTCTAGAAAGTACATGTTTTTCCGGGATGTCACATTTTACACACTGATCAGAGTTCAAGCATGTTGAAAGTCGCCCAAAGTGATTATTCTTAATGCATAAAACCTTATAAATTGAAGTCTTAAACAATGTAGATTATTCTTGAAATGATATAAATAACTTAATTTAACTAGGCTCTAGTTATTTATATAAAAACCGGAAAAAAAAGTGTTTTGGGCCAACCCGGTCTGACCGTACAAAAAGAAACTGTTTTGGCCCATCTCTAGTGTTGCATAATTATGAACAATTCTGCAATGGTTGTCTGATCTGAATTTAAATTGTAAGTGTAATTACTTGATTGTTTCCCTTAATTAAATATAAATATCAATGTTAATTAAAAATAGGCTGCAATTGATTTATCATTGTTTCTTTTTTCTTTTGACAACAATAAAATCCTTCCTTAGTGTATAATTTCAAATTGTTGTTAGTCTTCGGAAGTTTCATTTGAAAAAAATTGCTATTTTTTTCTTAAATTGTTATGTTTTAATTTTAGATATATTAGCAGTATTTAAAAATGTCGTTTTTGGTCATTTTATCAATAGTTTACTCATAATCAGAATCTGCCAAACACTTAATTAACTTTAAACATCATATACGCATCCAAACACCATTTCCTAACTATACATTACGTTCAAGGGCGTAGCTTAGTTGGGGCCGGGGGGCGACCCCCCGAACTTTTGGCTCAGTAGTGTCCGATATATAGTTTTCGTATATAATTTTTAGGTATATACGTTTTCGACCCCCCCCCCCCCCGGTTTTATAATTATGTAGGTATAATTTTAGGTTAGGTAACTTCCGACCCCCCGGTCGGAAATCGCAAGCTTCGCCACTGATGACGTTGTGTGACATGTTTACGTTTGGTCTATCGATAGGCTTGCCATACAAAAGCAAAGTACGAAGAATATGTAGCAAGCATCCATTTAAAACAATCACAATTTGAGATTGATATCCACCTTATAAAAACAGTTGCTATTGGTCATGTAAATGTATTGCGCGTTTGCATGTACCAAACTGGTATGTTTACCAAGAGAAGCATGAAAGAACCTCTCTCTCGAACTTTTAGATAGTCGTTGTAGGCTTTACGCCGTTGTTTTATGTTAGTTGCATCCATTTATATACACTTTGGTCTTTCACTAAGTTTCTACTCATTTGACCTCTTTTAGTTAAATATTTTAAAATTTATTTTTTTTATATGTTAGACATGAATCGTAACGAATTTAAAAGTTAATAAGTTAAAATTACCACTTACCAATTGACCATTCTTGTGGCAGATTTACTTGTATGATACAAGTGATGATTTTCTTTTTATTTTTAGAGTACATTTTGTTCCATAAGACTTGTTGAGTTGTAGACAATATTGGGTCAGACAAGACTTGTTGTACAATTTTGGGCCCGGCCGGCATGGGATTTTAAGTTTTAACTTCATCTATTTCCTATATATGTAGTAACTGGGCCCGGCCTGCCTGGGATTTTAAGTTTTAACTTCATTCATTTCCTATATGTGTAGTAAAGTAGAGATCCACAAAATAACCGGTTATTAATCAAAGTCATTACCGGTTAATAACCGATCGAGAATAACCGTTTAGTGGTTATTTTTTAACCGTAGGTTAGCAACCGGTTATTGATATTCAGTATAAGAACCGATTATTAATCGGGTTTTTTTAACCGGCAGACCGGTTAACCGAAAAATTCAAAAAAAATAAAAGCAAAAAAACCGGTTATTAACCGAAAATAACCGGTTAATTAACCGGACCAGTTAAAAATAACTGGTTAAAACATTAACCATTGAAGTCAAAAAAGTCAAAATAATCCGGTATAACCAGTTAACCGAACTAGTTATTAAAATTAACCGGTTTTTGCACCTCTATAGTAAAGTATAGCTCTCCAAATGGTTGAGGGTTTTAGACTTTAGTGGACTGTAGATTTAGGATTTGGTCAACGAGGTCAAAAACCGGGTATGGCTAGAACCGGTTTTTGGACAGGAAGTGATCCGGTTTTTCTGGTTCTAGTTTTGGGTTTCCAAGTTCCAGTTGGGTATAATCAGGCTGGAAGCAGTTTCAAATAATAGGGTATAGAACCGATCTATAATCGTCGGGCATGGAACCGGATACGTCATACCAGGTTTCAGGTTTTTTGGGGTCGGTTCCGTACCCCTTTTTATGTGCACGTCTTACAATGAGTTGGTCATCCTAAATAAAGCTAATTAACTACTTAAGCGGGTGTTTTCGTTCTGATTTGGTTGGTTTCAATAAACTTTTAGAGGAAAACTGCTAACTACGGTTTTAGAATCGAAAAACCAAACCGGACAAGATAAGCATGTGTGTGGTGGGTCCTTGTTTTGGGTCGGATCCAATAAACCATGATTAACATTGAAAGGAAACTTTTGTTATAGTTTAGCAAGTAGCAAACAAAGCATGTGTGTTCGATGGTATGTGTTTTGACATGTCTTTATTTGTGACGGTGGGGTCTTGTGCCTTCCAATAATACAATTATCCACTCAACATTGTCGACGTGTCCAATTTCTATATGCTAAAGTTTATTCATAATTTTTAAATAATAAATTTCCAACAATTTAATTTAAGATTCACTTTGTCGGTTATGATGATTATGTGTATCATTTTATGTAACTTATTGTGGGTCTTTGAGAGTGATTCCAGATGTAAAAGAAAATATATACAAATATTTTGTAAATGGTTTATAAGGTGACAATGTTATGGAATATAGTGTGATATGATAAATTTTTAAGAGTAAATTGTCAAAATGGACCTTCAGGTTTTGTTACTTTTTTCACTTTAGTTCAAAATCCAAATCTTTTGAATCTGGGTTCCTGTGGTTTAAATTTTGTTGTATTTTCATCCAAAATTAAATTTAGTCAGATTTTCCGTTAACAACAATTTTTTCCCTCCCTTTTAATGAAGGGAAAAATGGTTTTTTAACGTTTCATTATAAAAAATTAAAAAAATCTGACCATATTGCTCTTCGTTAAAAGAGAGAAAAAGACAAAACAAAAAAAAAACTGGATTTTAACGAAAAATCTGACAAGAATTTGTTTTTGGATGAAAATGGCAACAAAATTTAAACCACAGGGACCTAGATTCAAAAGGTTTGAGTTTTGAACTAAAGTGGCAAAAGTGGCCAAACCTCAGGACCATTTTGGCAGTTTACTCAATTTTTAATTTTAAATTTGAAACTAAACATTGATATTATTTGATGAAAAGGGATGATTTAGTAACTAAATATGCTTTAATTTAATAATTAAACTGATGTTGTAACAATATAAGAAAATTATAAGTAAACATTGACTAAATTAAGAAGACTAATCAATTAACATCAAAGACGACATTACTAAAATCATTATGATAAGTATCAACGTCAAGAAGAGGTTTGATATCTAAAAGGGCTGAAAATTACAATGATAACTAAAAGGAAACACATGCAAATTGATTGGATTATTTAAAATATTATTACTAAAACAAGTTTTTATATTGAAATAATGTAGTTTTTTTTTACAATAAACATTTATCTAAGCTTTGAAAACGTGAAGAAATGATGTGTTAAGATAATTACCTAACCCTAATAATAAAATTACATGTTTGTCTTGATATATTGCTTCTTGATCTTTCGAATTCGACACCTTTAGACCATGGGGTGTGGTATCGGGGTGGACATCAGGGTGCTGAGGTGGAGGGCTTCCCCGAGCTTTAGAATGATGTTGTTTGATATGATGCACTGTTATGGTGACACAAGCTTTAAAACAATGTAGTGACGTGAAGAATGGCATGAACCCCTAATGTAAGTCATTCAAACAATTGAAGTTCATTTAGAATTTTAGATGTTATGAGCCATAATAAGTCAAAGATGTGCATGCAAAGGAGAAGACAAGAAAACTCTAAAAACGAAACATGAAATCAAAATGTAATCTAGATTTAAAAGGAGTGGGGACATTGTTGTTATAAGTTCTTAAAAAGGAACCACAAGAAAGAAGAATTAAATGTAATAGGAAGGTAAAAGAATATACAAAGATGACAATGAGAGAGGAGATGAAACAAAAATATACGAAAGATGAGATAGAGTAATGGAAAGAAGACGTGAAACTACAGAAAATAAACGAAAAATTTAGCTTGAACTTAAACTCAAATTAAAGAAAACAAGTTTGAACTTAGTCTAGGGGGTGGGGGCACCTCACCCGTAGAGGCTTGAGGGTTCCAACCCTTGCTACAACACCGCCGCCACCCTAGGATAGGTTGTGCGGGTGGGTTCCACGGGCACATCAAGTTGCGCGTGTTTGGAGAGAAGATGTTTGAAGGCGGTGTTCATCTCTTGAATGGCGTGTAGGGTAAAATAGTAGGGTCCATGATTTAATGGTACTTTATAGCGCAAGGGTAGGGCATTGCTAGTGTTTTGTAGTGCAAGAGTACTTCGTAAAGAATTGGTCTTGGGTTCGATTCCCACGAGGGAGAGTTTCCCTAGATCTATTGGGTTTCTTCCTAAATTTGTGTATAGACATTATTGCCTAGTAGAGATGGATATGATCAGATGATTTTGCTGGTGACATGATGATACTCAAATAATCCGTCAATGGTTCAAATTTGCCGTTAAAAATGATGAAACGAAAGAAAATTTTATTTTGTAAAGCTAAAATAAAAAAGCAAGCCTTCCCGACACGGCAGAAGAGTCACATGGAAATGGATTTCATTAAATAGCCGGTTGTTTTGATGTGTGTGTATGAATGGAGTGCATGTGGTGACACTCATTGGGACTACAAAACTTGAAGCAACTTATCCCTTTATTCAAACCGTATACCAAAAATTAAATTCCCGGTTTTTATCATTTATATCTAAAGTTTTATTTTTTTAAAACGACGAACTTACAGTAAAACAAAAGCCAGTGAGAAGCTAGGCAACATAAAAAAAATAAACAAAGAAAACAAAGAATGGCAAAACAACATATTTCGCCAAACGAACAACAAAACACGAGACCTCCAAACTTAGCCTAGATCGATATCTAAAGAAGGCGAACATGATATGGTTTGGTTTAACTTTGTTGGAGACCAATGCATTAGGCTCTTTCAACAGAACCAAAATGTGGTATACGAAAGAGCATGGAGAAACTTTTTGGCTTTGGAAATGGGAGCAGACACAAAATCGCTCATCAAGAGGGGTTGTTTGGCAACTTCTGAATAAGTAAGTGCTAAACCAGTAAAAGGTCTAAACCAGTAAGAGCTCTAAACCACTAAGAGTCAGTATAATGCTTAACCATTCAGGAACAAATGTCTAACCAATTCGGATATGATGTCTTAACCATTCAGACTTAGTATAATGCTTAACCATTCAGAGGCACATGTTTGAACCATTCAGACATCTGCTCGCAAAACAAACAGTCTGAACCATTAAGTGTTAAACTAATAAGATGTCTGAACCATTAAGTGTCCATTAAGAGCTGAAACAAACAATAAACTTTATAAATTATATACATTTTTTTAACGGCAGAAGATTCCATGATTTACAGAATGGGGTCAACGATACTGTAAAACCCAAGACAACAACAAAGAAAATAAATAACAAAGGAGCAGGCTTTATAAGTTATACATTTGTTAGTTTGTTACATTTGGTTCAAGTGAGCGGTGTCGAGTACACTAGTTTTCGATTTCAACTTCCAAATCACTCACTATATAAAACAGTAAAAAAGTGATATAATTACATATATGATGCTAATACATTTACACGTAATAACATTGTGTGTTAAAAAAATCAATGTAATTATTCCGGTTAACCGTTAACACCAAAAAATAAACATGTATACATAGTTATAAATGTGATACCAGATAACTAAGTGAAATATTCCAATCTGAAACCAATATCATAACTAAATATCTTTAATCTCTAATAAATTATAAGCTACACTCTATAGCCCAGTTATAACCGTTATATCTATTGGGAAAATCGCTAAAAATATTTTGTAGTATCATAACTAAGGGGTTGTTTGGCAATCTCTGAATGACTAAGTACTGAATCAGTATGAGGTCTGAACCATTAAGAGCCAGTATAATGCTTAACCGTTCAGAAGCAAATATTTAACCAATTCAGATTCAGTATAAATCTTAACCATTCTAAGAGAAATGTCTGAACCATTCAGATATTTGCTTGCGAAACAAACAATTTGAACCATTAAGTGCTAAACCAGTAAAATGTTTTGAACCATTAAAAACCTCGTTAAAAAATAAACAAACAATCTTTAGATATGTTTGATCTTTAACAAAATTTATACAAAAAGTGGAAGGTAAAAGTTAAGATGGGGTAGGATAGGTGTTAGTTTTTCTAGTTTGGTATTTATTGATATTGGTATAATGTCTTACATGACTTCTTTATTTACCTGTCTCATCATGGGGTACCTATGAACTTAATTGATTAGAAATGAAATATTAATGTTACAAAATAAAAAATAAAAATACACTAAATATAAATAAACAATATTTGATTTTAGTAATTCAAACTATTCGTCGTTAGCCATCAACAGTCCAAACTTCAAAAATAATTACTGGCAGTCCCAACTATTAACATATTGGTCTTCAATGGATCTTGACTAACCCAGTCGGAAAAACATTTTTGGTCCGAAAACTCTTTTTTGCCCGGAAAACTCAACATTTTTCGTCCCAAACCTCTTTGTAACCTAACGAGTTGACGTTATCCTGCGCGTTGCTGCGGGATGTTAATTATGATTGGCTTTAGTATGATCATATGACAAATTTACAACTTCCAACGCATAAAGTAAAAATCAACAGGATAACAACAATTCTACAACTTCATGCTCCAAAACAACAGAAAGGTTAATAACAAACAGTTGGCATTATAGAAAACTGGCTTCTTACTCATCTCAATATTAGAATCCATTAAAACAAACTTAAAAACCTTTAAAACAACCATAAAGAAGTTATGCGAAATAACAGAAAAGTGTGATGAGTATGCTCTTTTTTACCACTAGGCGTTTCAAGTATCACATTTGATGCAATATAAACACCCATATTCGTCTAACGCAATTCAGGGATTACAAAAATAAGCAACCCACAAAAGAGCATGTTGATATAATCTAAAGCAAGATTCAGACAACAAATCTAACAAATGATTCATGGAATCAAAGATCACAAACCCACACTTGAAGTGGTACATATCAATCACCTTCATGAAATCGAAGCACAAATCATCCAAATTACCGATCCATACATCTCCTCGCTCAAGACATGGCTAAAAAGTTCGGGTTCATCCAAAACTTCCTCATCGCTGAATCCATTTCGTCCAATTTGATGCCGGAAAGTTTGTTGGAAATCGAAGTAGGGATCAGAAAACCATCATGTTGCTTCTTTTCAAAATAACTCACCGCTACAATCACCAGACATCATATATAACTAACCACTATCGCTGCCTCTTCCCGGTTTTCTCCCTCTTACAATCAGACAGCGATGTCTCTTCAACTTTTGACAGCAACAGAACCGCAGAATCCGAAACTCCCCTGGCGATTGTGGCACCATGACTTCATACAAACATAACATTTAAAAAACTTCATATGACCGTGTTTGAACACTAACCGCCTCTCCTTCAAACTCACAATCATAATTGAAACACGATTCACCGGGTGATCATAACTCACACAATTCACTTTGAAACCCGATTCACCGTGTGATCATAACTCACACAATTCACTTTGAAACACGATTCACCGTACATATATTCAAATATTACATTACATTATGATCAACAACCACACGGGGCAAATTCGACTCATTAAATTCAACATCCAGATCTACCGAAACAAAATAATAAGCAATTGTTGATAATGGTTCAGCGTGGAAACGCAATTATAACAAATTTATCAAATGATTAAAGGAATCAAAACATTAATAAAGCGGACCAATTGTGTGTGTTCGTAATATGTGTTATAATCCGTCAATGTCTTTGATTCCTGCTGCTTATCTCATCCGATTATCAATCAATATTTGTCGACGATCAGTTCGATTCAATATTCAAAATTTGAAATGTGGTGTGATGACAAGATAGTTTCTTCCCTTAAACTGATTTCAATATCCGTCTTCCAAATCAATGGATGGCACATCATTGTTGTTCTATTCGTCGATCTTCTTGATCATAAAGTTGAAGATTACGTGAATTATGATGATACCGGAATTGGCGCTATATCAATGATAGTTGGAAGCGATACTGTTTCGGGGAATGTATGGCGGTGTTGGTGGTTGGTGCGTCATATGGCGGTAATGGTTTTTGTTAAATGGCGGTTATATAGGATTTGGGTGCGAGATGCGCCTTATTACATGAAGCGTTATAAGGGTGAAACCGAAACGGTGTGTCTTGCTAATTGTTACTGGGTGGTATCTTTTGAAAGGGTGTGTGTTAGTAATTGTATAAGAGTATAATATAATTACGGACCATTAAAAACCTTTTTGTAATAAAAATCTCAATTATTGAGGTCGCTCAAAAACTCTTTTTTTTTACCAGAAAAATTATTTTTGGTTGGAAAACCTGTAGGCGACCAATGATGAATACTTAAGATTATTAAAATTCAATATTCTATAAATAACACAAGATTTGGATGGATTTATTGCTTAAGTAAGTTTTGTGAATGATGTAACTTCACTTCTTGGTGATATATAACTTAGGTCTTACCAAACTCATGGGTGTTTCTTTATGAAAGAATTCAATGCGATTTCATATGCATTAAATGAATGTACCTTTGTGCTTCTAAGTTGTACTAACTTGGTAAAATCATTTGTTGTTCATGTAATTGTCATCGGTTGAATTAGGTCTACCAATAGCATGGGTTCTTTAAGACTGAAATAAATGCATTTGTTAGTGCACTAAATGGTTGTACATTAGTGCTTCTAGTGTTGTACTACCCTAGGTAAATTCTCCTCTTGTCAAATGTCATTGGTTACACTTTTAGGTCTACCAAAATGATGGGTTTTTTATGAAGAAAATTAATGCATCTTTCATGCATTGGATGGTTGTAAATGTGTGCTTCTTTTGAATGTTGTATACTTGTAATACTCTTTATATATATGGTTAGAAATGGTTGTACTCTCTGCTTCTCTTGTTGTACTGTCATGAGTCGGTGGCTTGTTTTTTATTTTTATTATTTTTTTCTCTTTTTCAATTATTGATTACCGTTTGTACCATATTATCCAATTTTCATGTGAGCAATAGGGAATAATTTTGATGTTTTTATGTAGTTTATATTATTACTATAAGGTCCCATTCTGTTTTTTTTTTCTTTCTTTTTTGTAACTATATTATCTAGGGTTGAATGTTATGCAGAAATTTGTTTTTTTATAAGCAAACTTATGCATTTTCAAAAATTAGTAAAGTAATAATACCAATCATAAAAATTTTAAAAAATATTATCTATAATACAATTATCAAATTTGGTGAATATTGCTTTAAGGGTTTTTTTTTTTTTTGTCTTTTTTGTATTTTTTTTATACCTTTACGCATCAACTTTCAATATTAATACTTACAACCCCTTAACTTTTTAAAAATTTTGTAATCGAGTTTTACATGTTTGTTTTTATATACATGTGGATATAAATTTAAGCTGATTTACGTTTCGACATTAATTTTCCCTAGAAATGAATCGAGTCAAATATAATATGTTCTTATGCTTATTATTATTATTATTATTATTATTATTATTATTATTATTATTATTATTATGTATGTTTTCGGTTGGTCTACATTTTGACGTAAATTTTATTTTTTCTCGAAAATGAGTCGGGTCAAATATACTACGTATTCGTGATTATTTTTATATGCGTTTTCATTTGATCTACATTTTGACATAATTTTTTTTCGAAACGCCACTGCAACGTTCGGGGCAATTTACTAGTTACCACAATAATCAAGGATAATAGTAAAGTAAAGTAAGAATACCTATCATAAAAATTTAAAGATTAATATTACCACAATAATCAAGGATAATATTACCACAGTTATAATTAATGAAATTTAACAAGCAATAACAATTGTAGCTCTTGATTCATCTGTTTCAATTAGGGTTCATAATTGAACTCCTAAGTGGCAATTTGTTACATGGAAACAGAGACAGGCTAACAAGACAGTGCAAAATTTGTTTGTTTTGTAAGTAATTTCATATAATATTATAAACACAATATTGCTTTTTTGTTAACTTAGAAACAAATTCGAAAGGACCCGTGGGGCTTAAGACTAGCACCTAGAGCCCCTCATGCAACGAAGTACACCTGCGTTAGCCGTCACAAAGCCCACAATGGAAGATGGTCTTGCACTTAAGCTTGATGCCCGTGCATAACTCTTGGACGCCCCTGCGCCTGATGGAGTGAAATAGGCACCGTTTAACATGAGGTCGCCTTCTGAACGCCAATTCCAATTTTTCCATTCGCTTTCTGATGCCTCCTCTCTTTTTGTCACCTAAAAATAAAAATATATATATGTATAAATAACTAAAATGACCAAAATAGCCTTTTGTATTGTTTTCAATACTTACTTCTTTATTATCATATGTATTGGGAGCTAGAAATCTATTCCCTTGGCTATTGATGGTTGGTGAAGCACTTCCACCAATTGCATACATTTCCCAATGGGTGTAGTCATTGTTCACCACATGGAAATACCCATGCCTACATCTATATTTATAAAAAAAATGTATATCAATAAATGGACATCATATACTTAGTTAATCATATACATTACACACACACTATATATATATATATTATATAATATAATATATATATATATATATTATATATGTAAAGATAATTACAATTATATGGAGATATTTAGCAAGACATACCTTGGCATCCTTTGTACAAGGCCTTCACCAAAATGGTTAAATGCAATCGTGACTTGCATATTCTTGTCTTGAAGTAAAGTGTCACTATGTCCCAATAACATGACCTTATCATGATGTGTCATGTAATTATTGGATATGGTTATGGCTGTGGATCCATGTATGGCATCAATTAAACCATCATGACAATTAGCCAATGAGCAATGATCCACCCATATATGACTTCCACCAAAGATCGAGATCCCATCACCATCCGATATCGTTCGAAACCCATAATGGTCCGGTGAGTCCCTAACATCGGTGTTCCCCCCTTGCTTACAATCATGTATGTTGACACCATGTATGATGATGTTTGTCACATATTGTATGGTGATGCATGGTCCACCGGCTATATGAACATTAGCCCCACGACCATCGATGGTCTTGAATGAGTTCATCAAGAGTTCTTCTTTGAGTTGAATGGTCATGTCATGTGCGAATATGATCCATAACGGTTCGTTTTGGATCACTCCGTATCTTAAAGTTCCTAGTTTAGGGTTAACTGGATCATCATTTTTAGAGTCGGTGACAACGTATATTTTACCATCACGTCCACCAATGGCGTGTTTTCCAAACCCGATTGCGCAGTCAGCTAGTCGTTGGCGATTCTTTTCCCAACTCTTGTCACACCGCCAGCAATCGTCGATTGGATTTCCGGTCCCACATGATAGAGATCCCAAGTTCCTCCTAGATTCATTTATACTCCTGCATTGCCACATAGAATATACATGTTACACTTATAAGTTAGCTTTTGTTTAAAAGAATGTTACTTTAAAAAAAAAATTAAAGGGCGGCACAATAATAAGCATTTGAGTTTACCGATAAAGGTTCTCACAATTAATAAAATACATTTAAAAGAAAAAACTAAAAGAAACAAGACTAATGGTGTGGAGGAGGGTAGTCCCTTGAGGATGATCCGTCACGTAGGCGTCACATCAGCGGGTGTGGGGATGAGCCTAAACGGATGGGCCTAGGGTATGTGGATGAGCCCCATTGTATATACATATGTATGTATGTATGTTGTGTGTTTGGAGGACGGTCGAGGCAGGCTTGAGGAGGACGATGTGGACGGGGACGGGCAAAGGGGTAGCCAGAGCTCGCCGGCCCGGGGACGAGCCCCACACCCATGGCCTAACAAAAGTGTAATGTTTAAATATACTAGTGTACCTGTGGACATGTTCTACTACAAGATGAGGATCTTGTACATGTGAAGATGTAGTGGAGATAGGGGCAAGAAGAGCAAGAATGAGAAGAAGAAAGATTGGCAACTTCATGTTTTTTTTTTCTAATTTTCTTCTCTCTTGAGATATACAAAGAAAGAAGAAAAGAATGTGTGTCAAAGATGATGGTGAATGGGTTATTAATACTGAATTTTGAGAGTACATACAAAGGCACATGGTACTTCACTCATGCAATCATAACTCATTCAACGTATACAATTTATAGAAATAAATAAATAAATAAATCCCTAGAAATATGCTATATAGGTTGAATGGGGTTAAATAACTTGCATTTTTCCTAGTTGTTTTAGTTGTGACACACTTATGTTGCATCTAATTATTGATTTGTATGTTAAAGATAATAAAGTTTAAAGCAATCTTTTCATGAACATAAGAGTTGAAAATTCATGTTTCATGAACATAAGAGTTGAAAATTCATGTTTAGATTTTGGTATAAGGTTTTAGCTTTAGAACTTAAATTCGTCGTCCCACTTTATGCGTTGTATCTTTGTCCTTCGTGGATTATAGGTTTGTAGATTACAATAAATTTTCGTAGTAATATGTTATTCAATATATATCTACAATATGTTCAATTTGAGAAGTGCGGTGACCAAAAACACAAGTCACCGTTTAAAAAAAAACAAATTGTGGTCCTGAATCGCGTTTTGTTAATATGTAATACAAACTAGCGAACAATTACACTTTATGTAACTTAAAAATGATTACGTCTTAATCTAGGTGGACCCTTAATTTGTAATTTTTAGGCTACATTAAGATTTTCTTTAGATGAATCTTAATCTATTGACAATGAAACGTGTACAAAACAGTTTCTAAAATGAAAATTTTGGTCCATATACAAATAAATGTTAGTATATAAATTAATAGTGAAAAAAGGTTGCAAATCGGCCCTTCAGTTGTTGATTTATTTAATAGCTTATTGGCATTAACAATTGAAAGCGAAAAGAAAAAAATACTATCTTAAAAGTAAGGTTTATTGGCATTAAAAGGCAAAAAGAAAAAAAAAATCATGGATATACTAAATTGGCATTAAAAAGCAAAAAGAAAAAAAAAATCATGGATATAGTAAAAGGTAAGTAAGCGATATTGTCAAATTTTATTATAGTATATTATATTCTATAAAACATTATACTATGTTATACGTTACGAAAAAGTTTAAATACATAATCTTCTAAAAATAGAAAGCCATAGAAATAGCATTAAACGGACTCTGATTGATCTCTTTCTATCAGTATTAGAACCGTCTCGTCGAACTCTATGATCTTAGATTTTAGGTTTTTTTCCTTTAGATTTAAATTTTTTTGTTTAAATCGTAGTGTCTTTTTTTTGGCATTGTGTTTTTTCCAACATTGTGTCTTTTTGCGATTCATTTTTTTTCTATCGCATTGTATTATATTTCTTGATCCATTATGTCTTTGTATCTTTCTTAGATTTAGAAGAATGTATAATAACTTTACCCTATACATTACCACTATATAATATAAAGAGTAAACTTCCTTTTTGCTCCTTGTGGTTTGATCACTTTAATGGTTTTGCCCCAATCTTTTAAAAATAGCCAGTTTACTCTCTGATCTATGAAGTTTTTCATGATTTCACTCCCCGCCTCTAACTCCATCCAATTTGTTCATTAACTGAAAGGGTATTTTGGTAACTTCAAATATAAAACTAAGGGTATTATGGTAATTCTATAAATATTTATTAAATTGATTTTTTAAAATCCATTATTAATTCCTTATAATAATATATCTATTTTTATTGATATTCAATATAAATAAAATATATAAATATATAATCATTATCTAAACTCTCAATCTCTAGCCCCCCTCTCTCCCCCAAATCGTATTCTTAACAGACCAGCCCCAACTCCACCACCCCCACCACCACCATAACTCCACCAGCCGACCACCCCCACCCACCTCACACTCTCTCTTGACGGTAACCCCCACCTCTATCGCAGCATGTCAACACCTACTACATCTCAGATCTGAAATCACTTTCAAAAATCAGATCTGAAATCAAACTATCAGATTTGCACGTCGGCGGGTGATGGTGATGGCGTTGATGGTGGTGGCGACGGCATGGTGGTGGGTTTGAATGGGAGAGATAGAAACATGAAACTGGGTTTAAGTTATGGGTTTTTTCTTTACTAAAACCCACCTTTTTTGGTTCATATCCAGATTTTTTTATCTTGTTTTGGTTGATGTGGTGGCAAGTGACAGCGAGGATGATGTTTATACTTATGGTTGTTGATAGCGGCGGAGGTGGTGTGGTGGCGATAGCGGCGGAAGTGGTGGGTGGGTTGGTGGTGGTGGTTGAGAAGGTATAGAGAGAGAAGGGGTGGGGAAGGGGAGGGGTGGTGGTGAGGTCCGGTGGCTTTGGTGATAACGGCAACAGAGGGAGGGGAGGGGCTGGTGATGAAAGATGATGTTCAGAAGATTTGATTTTCTTTTTTAAATGAACTAATGGTTTGAGAGGATACATAAAAGACAAAAATAAATTTGAGAGGATACATAAAAGAAAAAAAAATTTAGGAATTAATAACAAATAATTTAGAGTAAACTTTCGTTTTGCTTCTTGTGGTTTGGTCACTTTAATGATTTTGCCCCAAACCGTTAGAAATAGCCATTTTCCTCCAATAGTTTGCTATCGTTTTCCATTTTGCTCCATGCGGGGAGCAAAATGGAAAAACAGACAATTTGGATGGAGTTAGAGTCGGGGAGCAAAATGGAAAAACCATAGCAAACTATTGAAGGAAAATGGCTATTTTTTAATGTTTGGGGTCAAACCGTTAAAGTGACCAAACCACAAGGAGCAAAACGAAAGTTTACTCAATAATTTAATAGTTAGATTTATAAAATTACTGAAATGCCCTTTCAGTTAAGGAATACTTTGGATGGAGTTAGAGGCGGGGAGTGAAATCATGAAAGGCTTCATAGATCAGGGAGTAAACTGGCTATTTTTAAAGGATTGAGAGAAAACCATTAAAGTGCCAAATCACAGGGAGCAAAACGAAAGTTTACTCTAATATAAATATATAAAGTATGAACACAAACATATAATAGTAATCGGGTAACCAATGTAGGTGGGTGTCTTTTTTAAAAAGAAAATAATTTATTTGACCTTTAAATTGATCTCAACTTTAACAATGAGCTCGTATTATAATTTCAGGATTCCCAAAAAGATAAAGCATGTATAGACTTGCTTTTAGAAAGTGTAAATACTGTAACTTTGATATTTTCATGGGTGTTTGAAAAAGTTATGATTATTATGACTTTATATACATTTGTCAAATCTGGAATGTAAAGTTCATAAGGCTAGTAGTTGTCTCTATTACGCTTTTATGCAATTGACATTAATATTAGTCCGACGGCAGGTTTTATTATTTGGTATCTAAAGTAAACTATGAGGGAACGACATCTAAGATGGAGAAATAAGTACATGAGATACTCTCCTATACTTATTATTTGTATGTGATTGTATTATTGCTTATTGGTGATTAAATAAGCACTTGAGATATTCTCTATGGTTTTATGGATGTGATTTTATCGGATCTAATTGTATCATTGTGCATGTATATGTTCTATTGTACGAGAATTTTCAACCGGTCTTCTTCTGCTTAATTGAAGTTTTATTGTTATTAACAATGGATAATTTAAATTTTAGTAATCAAACTTTGACATATTGCCCGGTAGAAATTCCAACTAAAAAATATTTGAGGACAGTCTTAACTTTCTATCTATTTAATTTCATCGAGCCTTTTCTGACTGATGTCTAACCCAGTTAACATTTGATGATGTTGATGATAATATGAAAAAAAAAATAATTCTCTCTCTCTCTAAAACCACGACACCACCACCCACCCTGCACACCCACCTCGTGCGACAACCACTTGGACTGCCATATCACCACTACCATAGCCGCAACCATAACTCCCCCCCTCTTTTTCTTCCATCATGAAAATGGTCTACTTGTCTCAAACCTTTAAAAATATGAAACTCCGCGGGTGGAGACCCATCCACTAGAACCGACATCTGAATACATTTTAAACATGGTCTGGCCCATCTTCTCCAAAGACAGGGAAAGCCCATGGCCTTAAGATTGGAGAGTAAGAACTTTCAATTAACCGAATCGTAAGTCTTCTCAAAATCGATTTTGAGAGTAAAGAACTCTCTGTTACAACACTTAGCCCATGAAATAATTTCACTAACTATTAAAGGGTTCTCAAGAATGTACCAGCCTTTGTTGAAAGCGGATTGAACTCAGACATGGAATATATAATCAGTTTATACCAATTGGCAAGAGATTTAGCAATAACCTTATACAATATCAATAACTTTAAATGCATATGCTTCTCCAACTTATCTATGCTCAATCTCTCTCTCTCTCTTTGTTTTTTAAGCTTAAAAAAAAAAAAAAAACCCTACACCTTCAAGGTTTGTTTCTTGATCTTCCTACGAGAGATAATTCCTCTTGACTACTATGCTAAAGCCTAAGTGGCAACTTATCTTCTAGTTTATGAACATTTTTTTAAAAGAAATGAAATACCATTTATGATTATGAAGGATGTTTACATGTAGATTTTATGAAAAGACCTGACTAAATAATGTAAATTTATCTATGAAATTGTGTTTGGTATGAAAGCGAACTCCATGATGTTGTGTTGTACGAAAATTAATATACGATCATGTGTTTATTAAGAAAATGAACTTCATTATGTTGTTAATATTGTGTTTTACTATAAGAATAAAACCTTTTTTTTTACATACATACATATATTGTTTTAAAATTGTATCTATATAATCATGAATAAAATTTGTACATCAACATCAATAACTTTAAATGCATATGTTGTTTCTAAAAAAATAAACACATTTTATTTTTAGGGTTCTCAATAGTCGGAATAGTTCCCTTTGCATTCTCTTTATCTTTGGCTCACAGTAGCCCCTTCTTGCTGCACCCATCTCGTATCCATAAAGCTAGACTGACGCAACTATTTTCTTTGAAAATCACAGTTTGAACCTATACTCATCAATAATGATTTAATGGGCTATGTGTAGGGGACCTTCCCATGTTCCCCTCAATTCATCAGTGATGCCGAAGGAAGGGCTCATCTCAACCCCGCTTATAGTGCTTGGGTGAGAACGGATCAAAGTGTTCGCTCTTTGTTGAATGCGACATCTCAGTGGACATGTTGACAGAAGTCTATAATAGAATATGAAAAAAAAAATGGTTCGCCCTTCATCCTCATCCCCCCCCAATCCATCTTACATATCCTCAAGAGATGAGAACCACGATCGTGATCATCCCCACATTTAATCAACCAAAGCCTACATGGACTTGTGCGCCACATCATCACCAATCAGTACCCATATAAGAATTTTCTCACGTACCCTCTACCGTTACAAGAAATTTCAGATGATACAAGATATGATAGATTAAATTTACAAAATAATTATACTTATTTTGGTACTCTATAGATAAATAACAGTTGAACGGCAGGAAAATTAATATATAAAAGTACATGTACAAATGTAACTATCTTGGTTAACTAATTAATATTAATTGGCCTACAAACCACAAAGACAAAACAACACAAGTCTAATCATTTATAGCGATGGAAAAAAGACAACGTAATAAAGGGTGTATTTAGTACACAAGATTTAGTGGCACCGACACTCTTTTTTCTCATTCACTGTCGGCATTTTGTATTTCACACTAAATCCTTCAAGAGTCCTTTGTTTTTGTTTCTTTTAAGTAAAACTGTCAACATCTAGGTAGTTGAGGCCAGGGTAGTAGTAGTCATTTGAATTTCTTTTGTAAATCATAGTCAAATTTATGTTTGATAACTAAATTTATTTTTAAGGAGTTACATAGCTTTAGATAGATGCATTATTTGGTTAGGGATTTTCTTTGTGATGTCCTAAAACGAGCAAGGATTTCGGCTAAAAAGAAGGCTCCGTTGAACTTTCTGACAGATCCGTTTCAATGGGAGATCTACTATTCAGCAAACTGATAGTGACAATACACGTCATACTACGACATTAAATGACAAAATACGTCAAGTACTGATCCGGTAGGATGCGTATACATACAAAACTACACGTTGGACTACTAGTGAAATTAAAACAGAATCACATGAAATCATGGAATACGGCAACATACGTAACCGAACTTATCCGAAACGTGCCGTATAGACCATATACTTCATAATATGACGTGTAATAACAAAATACGTCAAAACTCGACAAGTATAGGTGCGTTTTTTAATTAAAAACAAATTTAAAAAAAAATAAAAAACCACAAAAACGCTAAGCTTTAACCAAAACTCGGAGTATTGCCCCTGAAGCGTCAAACTTTGGCCAAAGCTTGTCATAGAGGTCTGTCCCTGAAGCGCCAAGCTTTGGCCAAAGCTTGGCATATTGGTCTGGTCAACCAAACAAAAACTGACATGAAGCGGCAAGCTTTGGTCAAAGCTTGACGCTTCAAGATGTGGAAATAGACAAAAGGTGTGTGTGAATAGATAGGGCCTGAAAAAGAAAACCCAATTGAAACCCTATTACGGATGGTGTTAGTGTACAAAAATTAAACTGAGTTACTATTTAAGGTAATTATATGTCAATTAATAAACTGTTCACATTTAAGATATAACCATATGTCCAGAGATATAGACTCAATAATTCAACCACAAATTTTCAAATTATTATGATGAGAGATCTCCCATCCACTGAACCACAACCGCAAAAAGCCCAATGTGTGAATCCAGATAATGCATTGTACAACTGATTTGCAGAAGGTACAACATTGTATAGCTTATCAATCTAGCCAGACAGATATGCACATGGAAACCGTAATATCCGTACTTATCTTGGACTTTTAGGTAAGGGGGCACGTGACACCATGTGGGTTGTAAAGTTATATTGGGCTTAAACCTGGCCCACACTACCACTCACTACAGTTACAATTTGCGACTATGTGGGACGTGAAACTAGCCCATAACAGAAGGTGCAAATGAAGTCTTACCAATAAATAAATAAATAAATAGTTGTAAAAAACAAGAAATGTTGGATTTTAATAATTCAAACTATCCATTTTTTGTCGTCAATAGTCCCAACTTCAAAAATAACCACTGTCAGTTTCAACTATTAACATATTGCTTTCAATGGACCCTGACTAACAGAACCCTATCGTTGTTTGTCTCCGGTCGCTGGAAAAAACGTTTTTGGCCGGAAAAGGTTCCTAAAGGTCTGATCTAAGGTTACAAAGAGGTTTGGGATGAAAATGTTGAGTTTTCCAGCCATAAAGAAGTTTTTTCGACGACCTCAATAGTTAAGGATTTTACTAAAATGCTCTAATTCCTAATAAGTTACAAGAGTTTGAGACGAAATGTGATTTTGGACGAGACTAAGACTCAGGTTCTGTAATAGGACATTGATGCCATATTAATACTGGACTGTAAGTTTATTTTGAGTGAATTGCGACAACACAAATAGTTGAAATATAAATGAATATGGATTTTATAACCAACTATTGCATGCGCCAACATCCAAGTTAAAATAACCATGGGCGTCCATATTGGATATTGGCACCATGACTCTGACACGATAACAGACCTTAACTCGATAGTCCGTCGCTGAAACCGTTTGGTTAAAAGGTTCTAAAGGTCGATAGTACAAAGAGTTGGGACATATAGTAAGTTTCGGTTAAATAAGTTTTCTAAACTGAAGTTTCTGGCGAAAAATGAGTTTTCGCGACTTTAATAATTGTGGTTTTACTATATAAACGTTTCCTTAAGGTCCAAAAGGTTTACAAAAAGCTTGGGACGAAAATTTGCATTTGGCCCCAAAATTTGACTTATTCAGCCAAAACAGTTTTCCGGTCGCGGAGAGAACCGGTTTGGTTAGTTTATCGGGTCCATTGGTTCCAATATGTTATTTGGGACTAGCATGTTATTTTTTAAGTTAATGTTTCTAACAAAGGAAATTTTGGATTATTAAAATCCAATATTTAATATAAATTCATTTTCAAAAAACCAACAACTTCAATCCTACATATGTTTCAATAACCTTTGTCAAGAATTATCATGTGTCCCATATATACGTTTTTTTACAAAATACTTTTTTTTATAATTAGTTTTATCATAGCAATTACAATATTGTTTATTTGGATACTTATATTTATCATTTGTCTTACTTTAAAATATTTTAGATTGAACCAATATTTATATTAAAATTCAATATTTCAAAAAACAAACCAACAACTAGGGTCATATCCTATCATATTTTTAATAACCTTTTTCAAAGAATATCATGTGTCAACATTATATATCGTTTTTTATTATCAAAATTGACTTTTTTTTTAAATTTAGTTAATATCATAGAATTACAATATTGTTTATTTATGATACTTATATTATCATTTGTCCTTACTTTAAATATATCTTTAGATTGACCAATATTTTTTTTTGTTGGAATAGATATGCCTCATCACAAAATCTACCATTAATTCATATATATTTCTTCTACCATTATGTAACACCTCGTGTTTTTACGTCCAATAAAGTTCCGACACGTGTCCTAATAATCCTGGTGTGCCTTGTGCCCAAAACAGGAAGGACCGAGGTTGTTGAATCGCTTATAATATCCTTGTTATGCCATGAAACAAAGTTGAGAGACTAAATGTGGAAAATGCCAAAATTTTCATCTCTGGGGGCGATTATGGACCGCAAGCCTTATTGGTTACGGTCCGTAACCAGTTATAAAACAATGGGCCCTAAGGTGCTTACGGAGCGACCAAAATGTGGCAGAACTCAGTTCTGCCACCTCTTATCGCTTTTGGCACCTTCCTTGCATGCTAGCCACGTCCCTTGACACATGTTGAAGTCCTCTAGCACTGGCAACCTCCTGGACTCCTCCATAGCCTTTTATGAGATGAATTCTTGAAGTTGCAACATACTTTCCTCACCATAATTCACCAAATTCATCTAGAAGAGCCCCTGATCATTTTTGAAGCATCTCTTCTATTCCTAGCACTCATTTGGACTTGTTGTAAGTGTTCATTTCGTGCTAAGTTGATTCCTTGTGGTTTTAAGCTTAGATCAAAGTATCGTCGTAAATACGCCTTGACTTTGATCTAAATCCGTGATAGTCCAGCCAATAAGCGTAGCAAAAGTGGCTACGTGATTGTAATGATGAGGTGTTAATCCCTTAAAAGGGACCTCCTGATTACCATGAATTCTTGACCAATTGACGAGTCAAACTAAAAGTTAACAAAAGTCAAACTGTCCATATTTGTAAAAATTCATAACTAATGATCCAGATGTTATAAAATATGTTTTGATGCACATATAACCTAAAAATAAGTATTAGAACATATACCAACTAATTCGGCTCGTCATAATCTTGGTCTAGCATCGGTTCGCAACCGAAAGTCGCAATATTTGACTTTTCCTTTGACTTTCGCTTATGACCCGATTTAGGCATTTTGGCTACTGACTTTTGGTCACTTTAAGACCATAATTAAGTTTAGGATGACCTCCTAAAGTTTCGTCACTCGATTCATTAGAAATTTGAGTTTTTATACAAGTTCCATAATTTGTTATTAAAACTTTGCAAAAAGACCCTTTTTGTGCAAATCATGATTTTAACCCCCCATGCATGTAAATATAAGACATAAACTGATTTGTAAACATGATTTAGTTATGTTGATGTCAAGAATCTGATTATAATATGAGTTTTCGCAAAAGATGCGTTTATGGCATTTAAATGGCTAAATTGCACTTTTCGGCATTTTAGAAAGATTAAACATGGTTTTACCTTCAAAATGAAATGTTTACTGATACAATATGATAAGTATGATATATTGGGATGTTTATTCAGATTGTGACCTGAATGAAGGTCTAAGATTCGTTAAATGCCAATAAATGACCAAATTACCCTTTTTACGAAAAATGACCCAAATTAATCTTTTTGTAATCAAAACTTAAACCTACTATGTAATAAGTTACATGACATATTTTTGGTATATAAAGCAGGTCCTAACCTCAGTTTATCTTCGACATCGAATATAATGGCATTTATCGACTTTTACGCCTTTTCGGCGCATAGTACGGTTTAAAACCATAACTATGAGCCAAGACTTGTTACCTACTGATTTATAAACTTATTTTTAAACATCTTAACATTAAGTACAAGTCCCGAACTCAGAATCCCAATTTTGGCTTCAAAGATATGTGCGAAACTACTAAAATGCCCTTACAGGACATAGATTATTTCAAAATCGACAAACACACATATATTTGATATCATATTGTTATAACCTCATTAAATAAGTATTTTTACAGAATATTAACGACCTTGACATCATATTTATTTTAAACATCTTCTATAAACACTAAAATGACCAAAATGCCCTTGTAAGGCATAACTCGGTTTTAAATATGCCTCTGGCCTATCTTTTGCAAAGCTACTGATTTTATAACATATTTTAAACATATATTCATATGGAACTTGTATATGACTCTCTCGGTTACCCGGTTTCGCCTATGTTCGTTCGGTTAAGCTTACGTAGCTAATTTACGTACTTAAACCGAAACGGGTTTAACTTTGTCATTTCTCTATCAAAATCTAGAATGTTGTTGGTTTACCCATATTAGACAAGTTTATATACTTGTCGGGTCCAACTAGCATCCTATTCCGGTCACCGCTTACTCTAGCGCATCGTACTGTATTGTTTTAGCGTAAGACTAACCGGTTCGAGTCTAAGACTTAACTAAGGACCCGTTAGCATTATAATATTGGTTAACAATTACCATCACTCCAGAATAAACGCCTTCCGGTAAATTGTACCTGTACTTGCTTTGATCTACGGTTGAGTTTTGGACTTCACGAAGACTTAACTTAGGTAAATATTCTTAACCTATTTTCCCTATATGGACTTGGGATACGGTAAATTATTGCCGCTTGGTTCGGGTATGGAAATTATGTTTTATCCAGTTGTGATAATTAACTTAAATTGCATAACCCGGTTTTGATCTGTTTTGTCTGAAACTAAAACATTGGGGGTGGACTTGACAGTGTCCGGGATATCCTTGGCCCACTAAAGTGCTAGTGGCCACGAAAATATAGCATGGCGTGTAGGCATACACTGGGTAATTACTATCTGCTTTCTATGTGAAAGTTCAGAGTGGTGTGTCAGTCGATCAGGTCTCGATTTTTGTATTGGGCCCCATATATAAAAGCCTGACATGTAAATCTGTATACAAGGTCATTTGTATATCTCAAGTTATTTACGAAAACGTGCCAAGTGCACCTAAACCATTTTTGAAAGGATTTTCAAAATGAGTTGGTTGAGTGTATTTACCAGTGTAAACTGACGTGTTTTCAAAGATTAAAATACAGGTACAAGTACGCAATAGGTCGGAAGCTGCGGGGCGTTGACATTAAGGAGTTGCGACCTTAGAGTTGAGCCTGTAGAGTCTGTCATCATTTTGTGTATGTCTATTTCCGATCCGCCTGTGGATCTTATTACAAGCCATATTGTATATTTGTGTTTCGGACTCTTGGACACTTTTGGTTTGTAATAGTTTATATGTACTCCAAGCCTTCCGCTGTGTTGCTCTGTGTTACAGTTGGTTATGATATATCAACTGTACGTCACGATACTCCTCACCGGGCCCACCGGAATACACGTGGAAACCTGGGTGTGACACATTAGTTCACATATATTTTTTATTTATAGTGATAGTGATATTCTTGAATCAGAACTTACCAAAAACATATTTTTATTGAAGTTTTATATGTTATATTTATAATGATAATGATATTTTTGCGTCATGTTTCAAAAAATGACTTTTACTTCAAATATAATTTAATTTTAAGCTTTTAGTTACGGAAATTTATTTAAATACAAACCACAATTATCAAATTTCTAAGGTTTTGTTGTTATTTAAATAATGCAAACAAACACTCTTCATAATACAATATGTGTAATACACGGTACTATAACCTAGAAAGATATACACAAATCGGCTGTTTAGCATATCACAAATCTAATTGCTTCCTTGTTTGAATCCATTTGAAGTTTCACAAGATATTCAACAACGATTCAAATTTGAATAGACTTACTACTGTCAATTCACACACATTTAATAGATTCTTATAAATTTATGAGTGTATTTACTCTACCAATATCCTTCAATTTCTTGATGAATGGATCACGATTACCGGATGTAGTTTTATACGATATAATCGAAACTATTAAAGTATTTCAAACAAGGGTAAAGGGCTAATTGGACTTTAACAAACAAAAAAAAAGTCACAATGTACCAAGTAAATGTTCAAAAATCAAATCAAAAGAAGTAAGTTGTCACTTGTACCAATTAAAAATGAAATTCGTATAAAAATAAAGAAAGACGAAAAAAGTCATATTGGTCAAATGAATTTCAAATCAAGTTGATTATTGGAGTTATGCATTTTAGTAAATGAAATTATGACTTATGAGAATCGAAGGGAAGTTGGTGGTGGCACCACCATGTGAAATGCACACTTGAAAGTATGGAACATGTAATGCTATATGCTTAACTTGTAATGTTACTGTTGAATGGAACATGTTATGATGCATCTGATATGCTAATAGATGTTTATTATGTTTTTTTTTTGAACGGCAAGGAACAATGTGCCAACCACCGTGACACCAGACGTTGTGGCCAAGGTCGACTACTTGACCGGCGCCAGTCCTTTGGCTCTCCCGGATGCACGGAAACCCGACCTCTACCCCCCGAAGGCACGACCGTGGAATAATCGGTAAAACCTCGCCTCCCATCCAAGACGAACCGGCGCCACCCGTATTCGCCCTTCACCTGGATGCCGCTGAAAAATAATGCGGAGAGTGGGAGTTGAACTTGGGTCACAAGAAACACTAAGGTTTTCCCCAACCACTCTACCAATACCTCTTTGCTAGATGTTTATTATGTGATTTGGAAGTTTTAAAATTTGAAAAATGTATTTTGGACATGACCATGGTGTGCTTGCCTATGTGAAGGTGCACCAAACAAGGGATCATAAAATTTAAGATTAAGTAATTAATTTTTCCATTAGGCAACGACGATAATGAAAATGTGGAACACTTATTCGTCTCGTGTTATGTGTGCTCAGTGGTTTGACAGATGATCTCCGATTGGCTTGCGATACCTCCCATTTACGTCTATACAATCACCGATCTCCTTCAAATCTACAAGCATACAAACAGGTCTGAGGCAAAGATGAAGATGGGTCACGCAATCATTCTAATAGCCTATTGGAGGATCTGGAAGCAGTGAAACGAGACCATTTTTTTCAAGCAAAAGGGTGGACATAACAAAGATATTGGCAGACATCAAAGCAACAAGCTTTCTTGGGATTAGAAATCGAGCAAAAACGATTGGCCGAACTAGTGGGCTTTCAACTTTGTGTAATCTCTTGTTTCTTTTGGCCCTAGCTTCTTGCTAGTGTTTTTCTTGAATAAATTATGCCGTTAAAAAAGTAATTAATTTTTCTAGAAAAATGTTCCATAGAAAATATCAATAGACCATTTAACAAGCTTAAATATCATGTAATATTTTTTTTATGAGATTTCACATATAAGGTGTTAAATGAAAAGTATTAAAAAAGGTTCAAATAATAAAGGGGCTTGCTATTCACACATCTTTTGTCTGGTTGACAGGACCAAAACGCTGCCAAAGCTCAGCGTTTTGGTCCGATCAACAGACCCGTCAAACACCCGTCAGCATTTGTCTGGTTGATCAGACCCAAACGTCGTGCTTTGACTACAGCTTGACACTGCAGGGTGTGTAAATAGACACAAAAAGTGTGTGAATAGACATGACCATAATAAAATGTAACATTATTACTCAATCAATAAGTAACCAACACCCGTCCCTCATAAAATTTGAACCAACACTCGTTGACAGTTTGACGTGATGCCTCTTGTACTATGACCTCTTGGAAGTACCTTATTTTTTTACAAATAATTTATAGATTTAATTAAAAGGTATAGCTAATAGGGTATGACATTCAAAAATGACAAATTGTCAAAAGTCGTGGAACACAAGCATTTAGTATTTTTCCAACGGCAAAAACAAAAACGAAGATTTTCTTATAACATATTACATTATTTTTTAGGATTGTCTCTTTTGGATTGTTCACACTAAATTGTCGATAAAAATTATATTTCAAACCAAGTAACTGTAAGAAAATAATCCAAATCTAATCTCGACCGATGTTAGTATACTAGTATAAATAGCATAAATATACTAATTTAAAGAGGGGCTTTTGAAGAAAAAAAACATCCGAGTTGTATTGAGAATTAAGCACCTAAATAAATGATATGGATTTAAAATAAAAATTAAACAAATAAGACTTGTGCCCATTTAACTATATTAGATTTGGGTTGGGCTGGATTGGGTATTTAGTTGGGCTCAAATATAACTAATCTGGTTGGCCTTTCCAAAAATAAATAAATAAAAAAAACTAATCTGGTTGGAATAAAAACATAAAAGTTTAAATTCTATTATTTTTACTATAATATACTTTTCTTTTGATTCCCATAAGTGGTGGAGCTTGACCAAAAGTTCCGAGGGGGCGGAAAGTTGTGGAACCCAATTTATATATTGTATAAATATTTAGGCAAAATAATTGGGGGCGATTCTATATATAATTTTAAAAATTTTCGGACGATCCTATATAAATAACCGCCCCCACTTTACACTAAGCTACGCCCCTGATTCCCGTCACATGTATATTGTCATAATCGGGGCCAAATGACGAAATAAAACATCTTCTAATAAATAATCAAATTATTTTCGGTAATGTAAAAATAATAAGTAATGACGTCGATTAATTACTGTTTATAATGTTTAAAATTTTTTGAAGAAACTATTATATTATGAGAAGAAATTATTTTGATTTCATAATTTAAAATAAATAATCAAAAGGAAGCTAAGCAACTAACCAATAATTATAAGAGAAATGTAGAAAGGAATGATAACTAGAGACAATTTGGATTATACCCAGGTCCACCAAAATATATATAATTACCCCAAGCATCACTAAACCCATTTTTAACACCATAACAATTGGATTTCTCTGCTATTACACCTAGATTAGAAACTCTAATTAAATTATTTCGTGATCAACCACTTCCAAGTGCCTGGCGTATGCCGCCTTCCTAAAACCTTCACCCTGGAAGTGACCACTGCCCATTTGAGTGGATGTGTGCTTACCCAAGTTTTCAGCATACACTTCACCACCATATTCTATTATTGTTGCGTGATCTCGAAGATCTGTGAATAAACTTGACGGCCAAAACCCTATCACTTCTGTTCCCACTCTCAACCACCAGTCTCCATTCTTCGGGTCCTGCAAAAGTTTAATTTTTAAACTAATGTACTGAAATAAGGATTTTTGACAAACCACATGGACGAAACACGTAGCTAACTCTCTATGTTGTTAAAAACTTACTTACCTTCCATATCGTATAGGCGCTTTCATATTGTTGGCCGTTATATCTTGATATTGGATCTATAGCAGCTCCAAGGCAAACATTCGGATTGGTTTGGATGAACCCTGGACATACCAAATTGTAGCAACCAGACTGATATCCATCGGCCTGTGGTTTGTTTTAGTTTCAAACTATAAGTACTAGTTGTTAAAAAAATGTTATATTTTTTTGAAATAATCCAAAGTGTTATGAGGAGTTATATTTTGTAGAAAAGACATTTAATAATACAAAGTAATAATTAATAAACATATATGCTTACAGTCCAGTAAATGAATAATCTTGGAAGACTATCTTTGTGTAACTCTGGATAAACCTGCCATGACAAACTAGATATTGAAATGCACATATACATTCATATAAACATAATTACATAATATAAATTAGCAACAAGTTAAGGTATTGAGGTGTTGCATCCCATGTTTTGGGTTTTTCTTTTTTTTTTTAAAAAAAAATTGATATTTCACTTTAAACCCAAAAACTTGATATTTCACTTTAAACCCAAAAACTTGATATTTAAGTCGTCTATTTTTTCTCCGTTTAATAAGTTCGTCACAACACGCGAATCCTAAATCGAGTTAGTTATTATTTTCTATGTTTTATATGCCAGTCTAATTTCTCCACGTTAAGACGCCGCAACTACAAGGTTGGTGGGTCGTTGGCTATAGTGTGGCATTGGTGCTAGTTGTCATGGTTTTACTCCCCCACCGCAACCGGGGGGCTTAATACAATATGTTATTTATATGGATACAAGTCATGTAACGTAGTAATTATGATACCATTAATTGTATTGAGCTTATTTGGCGAATTACATATTTGTATAAAATAGTAATAGTAATACAGACTTAACCGACAAAAAACATCTTTAACACTTTGTAAATGTGAATCTGATCAACAACATGTCAATTTCGTTGGCCGCGGCGCAACGCATGCGGGTCAATCTTCTAGTTTAACTAAAAATATAAAAGGGATGTCATGAGAGGATAAAACTAGAGTCTCTAAATGCATTTTAATATTTAAGTTTAAGAAGTGTGTTTTAGTTGTGTTAAATTTCATGTCTATAATACATTGCATTGTGTTTTAAATTGTTATATTTGGTGTTTTACTTGTAAAACAACCCAAAACATTATGACTAAGTCCAAAACATGATGCATATACGTCAATTTCTATGCTTTCTCACACTTCTTACGAAAAATGTCATTTTTACAAGAACCTCACCCTCTTATATATATTAAGTTACTTCTAAATAAATGTTTCATATCCAAATTCACATTTAAACAAAAATAACTCAATTAAAATGAATAAATAAGAAAAATAATTTACCTGCCAACCGACTCCGCGATTAACCCATATATTTGGGAAAGGCTAAAATCATTTCCGGTAACATTTGGTCTCCATACATTTAATAACGCCTTTGCTCCATAAAATTCTCTTTGTGTTACACACCCAACTGCATGCTGTAACAAACAATGTCCGTATTACAAGTTAGCCCAATATTCGAGTTTCTTTAAATTCTAGTGTTACACACCCAACTGCACACTCAACTTGTTCAACACTAGAATTTAAAGAAACTCGCCAATCGGTTCATGACATGCTTAACATGATTATATTTTTATTATAACCCGTCAACCCATTCACGACTAGTTTAGTTACCCATAATACTCGATACAACGTACGTATATCCCTGAGATTTAGTTATTTTTGTTTGTTCCATCCAAAATGATTTTTTTGCGCATTTGAGTAGTTCAAGTTTGTCTTTTATTGACATTTTCATCCTTGAGTTTTGCAAATTATTGCGACGTTCCTCCCTTTTAATTTGTCCCCCGGATGAAAATTGTAAGTTTTCAAACTTTTTGGATGAAAATGACACATCAGGAAGAAAGTCGCAAAAATGATCAAACCTCAGAGATGATAATAATACTTTACTCAAATATATATGTCATGTCAGCGTAATTTCTAACATTCTTACACACACCAAACCAACATGATTATTACCCCTAATCAAATACTCGGCATTATTTCAACGTTCAAGTACAATGCTTGTTTTGGTATTAAAGAAAATGAGTTTCGCTAATAGTTACCCACTCTTTTTTTTATTTACTTAGAATTATGTATCGCCTCCCCTCTATGTAGATGTATACCCCTTATATACTTTGTATACATGTTAGTGTTTTAGAGTTTCATTTAAGGAAATAAAAGAAAAGAAAATAAAATATGTTGTGTTCTCGAGTTCCATTTAAGGGAGAAAAAAAAAAAGAAAATGAAATGAAAAGTATGCTAAAATCTTTAGGTTTTCTTTCCTCCCGATTTGGAAGGAAATGAAGGGAAATACATTCTTTCTTTTCCTTTATCTTCCTTTTACTTTATTTTATTTTCCCTTCTTAAGGGAACTCGGGAACAGAGCGTAAATGTCGTTACATATGTGTAGCCACCCTTTATACACCTATTTACATATCACATAAAGTCACATATACATGGGTATGACAAATATATAAAGGTACATTTTATTCAATTCAATGCCAAAGGAAATATGAGATAATTCAATGTATACCTCATGTTTTGTGGAAACTGGGATGTCTTTTCTACTATATTTCTTTCCATACGTAGAAATCGAAATGGATCTGAAAATGTCACTTGCTCTTGTTCTTTTAATTGGAATGGTTCCATTTGGGCACGATTCACCCTTTGAATTCCATAACTGTTTGATTTCTGGGTTCTTTCCCGCGTTATCATGCCCTTTTGGTAACTCTGGTGGAATCTAAATATTGTAATTTGGTTTCGAACAAGTAAACACATAACTAAATTAGTTTTGTATATCTCATCGGTACATATAGGATAAAGATCACTACAGAACACTAATTATTGCGAGAATAGAAAGAACAACTCTAAATCACTAAATTTTGGGACTTAAGATCTTATATTTTTTAAAATTTTATGTTTCTTACATTCATATTTGTATTATAAATACATTAAAAACCCATATGTTTTTTACCTACACATAGCCTGCATACATGTAGGCAATTTAACGACACATAACCTATATATGCAGGTTATATAAAAACTGAAAACTTTACATATTTTGTTTTAATTCTAGTGTGAGAAACAATAAGTCTTAGATTTGTAACATTTTTGTTTACTTTTTAGGTTTTTAGGATGAAAAAATGGGTGATTCACTTTCACTAGTAGAAACAGAAGATTTTGGGCGCTTCAATATTTTGTTTTGGGTGGTTCATAACCTAAAACCGCCTAAAACATTGCTTTATTTATTTTCTTGCCAATGAATAGCCCAAAAAGAGAAAATAATCGCCTAAAAAAATCCCATTCTGAGCGATGTGCAGTGAACGCCCAAACAACTATTTTATTTTGGACGAAAGTTGGTAAAAGCCCAGAAAAATAAGATTTTTCATGTAAGTGGCAAATGATACCGTCAAACATTTCACTAAAAAATAATTACCTCAAAATGGATCCTCCAAAAAAACTTACAGAGACTTGAAACCCTAACCTCTCTTCCCAAATCGCAGTTCACAGAAGAAACTGGTAACAACCCTACAAATGTTTGCTTAAATCTTTCTTTTCTAGTGTAATCTTTTGAATGGAATTCATTATTGTTCTAGAATTTTAGTTTATTGATCCGTGTTGGAGCTTATTTTGAGAGATTTGTGAAGTTTGAGTAGTTTTTTAGGTTATGTTTTCTACCTCTATTTATGTTCTATCTATACATTTGTGTTCCTTTTTAGTGGTTTATGAATCCTAAATCGATAATATGTTGGATATATGATTCCATGTGTGGTCCTTTATGTCAGATTTTGATATATTTTTTAGGGGTTTATGAGTATCTCATGTGGTCTCTTATATATGTTGGTTGATTTTGATATAATATATGTATCTGTGTCGCCATCAGTGCATTGTTATTCCTTCTTCGATTCAATAAAGATTTCTTTTAATCTTCGTTTTATGGCTTATTATTGTTATTATGCTCTTTTTTATACTAGTAATTTGGCAGGTGATCTGTCATTCTTCTTTCTTATAGATAGCTTTACATTTTAAAGCCACAAAATCTAAGTTTATTAGAGTTCTATTGCTTAAATAAGGCTCTTTAAACCCTAGATGGATACGTTTTTGATGACAAAAGTCATGTTTGTTTTTCAATTATTCAACCTCTTGTTTTTAATTTTCTGTATTTTAGAGAGTTATATCTTGATTAAGCATATAGTTAGGTTTTCTGCATATTTTCTGTTGTAGATAACTATAAGTGTTATAGTTAATATGCTTATTGATAGCAATTGCGACCCGGAGTTGCTAGCCGTCGTCCGTTGGTACAATCAAGTTAAAGATGGTCATACTGTTTGGCATCGGTATGGGTCCGTCGGGGCAAACTAAAAGTGATCCCACAATTCATTTGGCGCCAAATACTACATGCATATTGTGTTTTATGGACGAACACTTGATTAATCATGTATGTGATCTAGTAAGAAAATACCATGTACCCACTTGCTACTCTTATACATTCCCTAACACACGCTATACAAAAATCATATAAGTACACTAATTTTGGTTCCTACGCAAATAAACAAGTCACTGTTGTCGCAACCCCCGACCCCACCCCGGGAGCGGGGGCCACGAGACACAGAGCTGGTGGTACCGATGTTTATTAACTTGGCAGCGGAATTACGTCATCAGGACCGTAGTTAGAAAATAAATATCAGAGTTTCAAAACACCGAACTTTTATATTAAACAAATGGGGTAAAACCCATGTTTCCACTACAATACATATTTTTAGGTACAGACCCTAATTTATGGAAAACATAAAACTCCTTTTTATTTAGGTAACTTTTATATTCACTTTTCTAAGCGGGCTTCTGTTAGCTTCACATTAAGTTACCTGAAACGCGTTTTAAAATATTTTATCAGCAAGAAACATGGCGAATCCATCTCAGTTTTATCAAAACAAGTGATTATACGTTACAGTTATTGAGGAGCATCCGCATTTACAATGTTTATATCTACTAATTACTCAATCAGTACTGTCAATCCTGACTTGTGGGTCATATTACTTTGGGCCCTGTCACCCAACAGTAATGGTTCCTGTCACATTCCCGTGACTTTGGACTAGCAATGTATACAAAACCCCAACATACCGGCAGTAATTGTAGAATACATATACTCAATTACTGTTAAGCATAATTAAAACATTTGAGGTTTTGGTAACACATTTTGACTCACAAAAAGATTTACGAAAAGAGAATGTACTCGCCTTGAACACTTAAGTATTCCTATGGAGTTCCTGGTGATAGTTCTTGATTACTTCCTGAGATTTCTATTAAAACATACAATGCACATGTGTTAGTAAGTTAACCCAAGTCACTTTAACCATACAACACTCGACAGAACTCCAACGAACGTAGTCGGGCAGAGCCTAGACATGCGTTGGCGATTCTAGATCGATTGGGTAGGGTGTCCATACACACGAGATAGGATTTCAACGAACGTAGTCGGGCAGGGCCTTGACATGCGTTAGTCCTAATCTCGGGTAGGATAGTGAATTAGTGATCGGGGGTTAAGTTACTTACAGCGGGCAGCGCTTCGCAGGTTTAGGGGGTATTGCACGAAGAAACAGAGATGCAGAGAGTATACGAACGATATTTTCGATCGCAAATAGCAGAGACTTCAGTCCCACGCTGCTCTATTTATACCCGATTTTGACCTCCCCGCGCGTCGCGCCGGGGATATGGGTTCCCTCTCGCGTGGCGCCTGAGGTGCCTAGCTAGGCTAGGTCAGCCTGGTCACAAGGGTAGGGTTGCCAGATGGCGCGAAACGTTGACACGTCACCTTGACACCTCCCGCGCGTCGCGACAGAGACAGGTGTCTCTGGCGCGTGGCACTTGGACTGTCCAGGTGGACCTGTCTCGTTTTGCATGCCGCGTCTCGATTTGCGTGACCGGTTTTACATTTCGGCTAAATTTCGGGGTGTTTTCGAGAGTTGTTACATCCTCCCCACCTTGTTTTAAATCTCGTCCTCGAGATTCACTTGAATAGGTGTGGATACTTTCTTTGCATTTCTGACTCTAGCTCCCATGTATATTTTGGTCCTCTCTTTGAATCCCATTTTATTTACAGAACTATTCTGCGCTGAGATACTTATTCTGGCTGTTTTAGCACTTCTTGAGAAATGATTCGTCTGCTAGACATTTCTTGAGATTGCATATATGAAATACATCATGTATTCCTGCCATTTTCTCTGGCAATTGTAGCTGATAGGCTACTGGCCCTATTCGTTTGACAATCCTAAAAGGTCCAACAGACCTTGGGCTTAGTTTTCCTTTCTTACCGATCTTACAACTACTTTCCAGGGTGAGACTTTTACAACACTTTATCTCCGACTTGAAATTCCAAGGGTTTACGTCTGTTATCTGCATAACTCCTTTGGCGATCCGGGCTGTTTTCAGTCTTTCCTTGACTTGAATAATTTTGTCAGTTGTTTCTTGCACAATTTCAGGACCTGATAGTTGCTTTCTCCAATCTCTGCCCAGCATACTGGAGTTCGACATTTCCGCCTGTAGAGGGCTTCAAATGGTGCAGCATTGATGCTGGTATGATAGCTATTGTTGTAAGAAAATTTTATCAAAGGCAAATGTTCATCCCAATTTCCTCCGAAATCAATTACACAAGCACTAAGCATGTCTTCCATTGTTTGAATTGTTCTTTCACTTTGACCGTCTGTTTGAGGATGATATGCCGTACTCAAATTTAGTCTTGTTCCCATTGCTTTTTGGAAACTTGTCCAAAAATGAGAGGTAAAACGGCTGTCCTGTCAGACACAATAGATAAAGGAATTCCATGTAATGAAACTATTTCATTTACTATAATTTAGCTAACTGTTCCATACTGAAAGTTTCCTTCTTGGTAAGAAATGAGCAGATTTGGTTAACCGGTCTACAATCACCCAGATAGTATCATTACCTTTTCGTGTCCTGGGTAGTTTGGTAACATAATCCATGGTTATCATTTCCCATTTCCAAATAGGTATTTCCATTGTTGCAACATGCCTGAAGGTTTCTGATGTTCAGCTTTAACATGTGAACATGTTAGGCATTTGCCAACGTAGCTTGCTACATCCTTTTTCATTCCTATCCACCAGAAATTATTTTTCAAGTCTTTATACATCTTATCACTTCCAGGATGCATTGTATACTTAGTCTTATGGGCTTCCTCTAGTATTCGCTTTCGTAGATCTCCTTGGATAGGGATCCAAATTCTGTTTTTATGGAATCTCCAAATTCCATCTGTTCCTTTCTCTAATTCTTTAATTTTCCTTTTAATCCTTTAGCATCGTCCTTGATTGCTGTTTCCTGTGTTTGTTTAATTTGTTCATTTAAATCTATCTGCAGGTTTAGTCTAAGAGAGCGTACCCTTTTCGGTTTCTCATGATACTTTCGACTTAAAGCGTCAGCTACTACGTTAGCTTTTCCTGCATGATACCGGATATCACAATCATAATCACTAAGAATTTCCATCCATCGCCTCTATCTCATGTTTAATTCCCTTTGTCCTAAAACATATCTTAAACTCTTATGATTGTGAATACTACAAACTTACTACAGTAAAGATAGTGTCTCTAAATCTTAAGGGCAAAAATTATTGCTCCTAACTCTAGATCATGGGTTGTATAATTCTCTTCATGCTTCTTAAGTTGTCTAGAGGCATAAGCAATAACCTTTTGACGTTGCATCAGCACACATCCATAACCTAACTTAGATGCATCACAATAAACTACGAAGTCTTCAGTTCCTTCTGGCAAAGCGAGTATTGGTGCGTTGGTTAACTTTTGCTTCAAAATCCTGAATGCTTCTTCCTGCTTTGGTCCCCATTCAACTTAACCGATTTGCAAGTTAGCTTAGTTAACGGGATGGCTATTCTAGAAAAATATTGAATAAAATGTCTATAATATCCTGCCAATCCTAGAAAACTTCTTACTTTCGTTGGTGATTCTGGGACCTTCCATTTGGTAATTGCTTCGATCTTTGTGGGGTCCACATGAGATTCACCAGATGTCCAAGGAATTGTACTTCTTGTAACCAGAATTCGCATTTTGAGAATTTTGCGTAAAGCTTTTCCTTCCTTAGCAATGATAGGAGTATATGCAAATGCTCTGCGTGATCTTCCTTACGCTTAGAGTAAATTAGAATATCATCTATAAAGACAATTACGAATTTATCCAGGTATGGTTTACATATCCTATTCATCATGTCCATAAATGCAGCTGGGGCATTGGTTAAACCAAATGGCATGACAAATTCATAATGGCCGTACCTTGTTCGGAAAGCTGTTTTAGGAATGTCCTCTTCCTGTTCTTTCAACTGATGATATCCTGAGCGTAAATCAATCTTAGAAAAGAATCGGGCTCCTTAGAGTTGGTCGAACAAATCATTGATTCTCGGTAGTGGGTACCGATTTTTAATTGTAACCTTATTCAATTCTCGGTAGTCAATGCACATACGCATTGATCTGTCTTTCTTCTTAACAAACAACACTGGCGCTCCCCATGGCGATGAGCTGGGTTGTATGAAACCTTTCTCTAGTAATTCGTCCAGTTGTTTCTTCAGTTCCTGCATCTCCGTCGGTGCTAGGCGATAGGGTGCTTGGCGATCGGTGCCGTTCCTAGTATTAGGTGAACTCTAAATTCAACCTCTCGATCTGGCGGTAATCCAGGCAACTCTTCCGGGAAGACATCTGAGAAATTAGATATTACAGGAATATCCTTTAATTCTTTTCCTTTAGTGTTAATGATCACGGAAATCATATACACTATTCCTCCTTTCTGGGCATAGCTTGCAGCTTTCATCACAGAGATGAACTTTGTTGATCTTGTCGACTTATCTCCTTTAATTGTGATTCTTTCACCAGATGGCACATTTACTTCTACAGACTTTTGATCACATATTATTTGTGCCTGATTGGCTACCAACCAATCTATTCCTAACACGACATCAAATCCGGCAAGATCCATTGGAAAAAGGTTAGCAGAAAAATTATGATTTAAAAATCCTATCTTTGCTGCTTGCAGGATTTTGCTTATTTGGATAGAAGATCCATTTGCCGTCTCCACCAGACAGTTTTGGTGAAGTTTAGTTAATGGTTGATTAAGAAAATTGCAAAAGGAAATATTAATGAAACTTTGGTTTGCACCAGAGTTAAACAATACTTTTGCATAAATATCATTAACTAAAAACGTACGGCAATCACATCCGGAATCATCTTTGCTTCTTCAGCGGTCAGCACGAACGCTCTGGCAGTCTTCTTGGGTCCTTCGGCTGTCTTTGCTTTATTGTTTGCCGCTAGAGCTAGTTTCGGGCTGTTAGTTCTAATATGACCAGCTTCCCCGAAATGGTAGCATAGCCCATTTCTAACTTTCTTCCTGCAGTCTTTTTCCTTATGCCCTGGGAATTTGCAAAAATTGCAGTATGTAGAGCATTTGCCCGAATGTCTCCTTTTGCAGTACTTACACGGGGGTGAAGAAGAACTTGCCCCTTTCCCACGGTTGGAATTTCCATAGCGTAGCTCCTGTGTGATCTTTTGAGCTAGGTTCCTTTTCTGGTTTTCTTCTTGCGTACGTACCAGTTCATCTGTCAAAGTATTTGCCAATTTCACTGCCTCTTCTATGGTTTGTGGTCTAGCTACCTTGACTACATGTCTGATTTCACTGATTAATCCCCAGATGTAACGGGAGATTAATATTGGTTCAGGTGAGGCCAGGGTTGGTACAATCCTTGCATATTCAAAGAATGTGGTAGTATATTCTCTGCAATTTACCCCAGTCATTCTATGATTTAGAAATTTATTAGCAATCTGCTCCTTTTCATTAGGAGGGTAGAATTTCCTTTCAACTATTTCCTTAAAGTTGTTCCATTCCATACTGTAAACTCTGTCATTTCCTTTGGACTGAAGAATGGTATTCCATCCCTCTAAAGCTGCATCTTTAAAAAGATTAGAAGCATACATGACTTTATCTTCATTTGAACATTTACTTATCTTGAGGACTGCTTCTGTCTTTTCTATCCAGCGCAAGGCTGAAATAGCTCCTTCATTGCCTGAGAATTCTATTGGCTTGCATGATAAGAATTCTTTATAAGAACAACCATATGAGATGGTTCTTCTTCTTTTTGGAATTGGAGCTTGGATTAACAGTTAGGGATTTCCATTCACGCTGTGATTTGATTCAGGGGGTACACGTTTATTTCCGTTTATGGAATCATTATTTCCTGCCTTTTTAATGGTGTCGATAATATAGGGCATAGCATCTATGATTCCTTGGGCCACTATGTGTTCGATAGCACTTTTAGTCATTTGATTCCCGTTATTATCGTTATTCTGGGTTTCCTGATTTATTTCGTCTGACATCTGAATTATAAACATTTAGCAGGTATTAATATCACACAATAATTTAAATAATAATTATACCAACACAGTGAACCAAAATCGTCGAGCATTGCGACTTTTACTCTTTTCATACATATGCATCTAGTACAAGCATAACTGGAATTCAAATATTACTAGCTTATGCATCGATATATTTATATAAGTGATATTACTTTTTTTTAACGTTACAAAATACACACACATATATATATATATATATATTAAGCTATGGCTTCCTTAAAACTGCATTTCTCACTCGTCATACTTCCAGACGAGCTTCTCTCTGATGTGGCGAATTCGGTTTCCTTCCTCCACCAATTCATCTCCAAGTTGGCGGAGTTCTTCCACATGTTCCCTGGGTAGTATTGGGCTGGCACTGGTTCAGGGTAAAGGTGGAACTGGTTCTTCATATGGGATTGGGTTTTCTAGCAGGTTCTGAATTGCCCAGTTATTAGCCCACCATGGATCTAAAGGGTTTGGGGCTGGAATTCTATGTATCTCATTGGGGTCAAAGGCTGGTATTGGAAATTGATTTTCCTGGTTCTGTTCTAGGTTTATGGGTTGGTTAGGAAATAAGGGAAGCAATGGGGGTTCTGGATTTGCTACTTGATTGAAATTAGGTTCTCCTTCTGCATTTCCAAACATGTGAAAATTTGCTAGCTGCCTATCCAATTCTTCCTCCCACAAGGGTCTAATTTCTGGGTTTCAGGTGTTTCTCTCAGTTCTAGCTGCTATGGCTTGATGTTGTACTTGTCTGAGTCTTTTCCTTTTCTCTACTTTGGCTCTACTAAACCAATTTCTCTTTAGGGGGAAAAGGTTCTACAGATTTGGCTTTGAAAACAAAAACATCTTCGGAATCAGTGGTGCAGTCTGTGGTTGGCTAGGATGTTCCTTCATCCACCAGAGAATGAGGTAGATGACGGTAAGCGTCAGAAGTACCCTGATCACTCATTCTATAAATTAAAGAAGTTAATAAAATAATACCAAATAATATATACATATAAAGTCGTGGATATTTTCTAAAACATTTGTATAAAATTGAAGTATTTCAAAAGAACACCTAAATGGCTTAAACCAGTGGCTCTGATACCACCTTCTGTCGCAACCCCCGACCCCACCCCGGGAGCGGGGGCCGCGAGACACAGAGCTGGTGGTACCGGTGTTTATTAACTTGGCAGCGGAATTACGACATCAGGACCGTAGTTAGAAAATAAATATCAGAGTTTCAAAACACCAAACTTTTATATTAAACAAATGGGGTAAAACCCATGTTTCCACTACAATACATATTTTTAGGGACAGATCCTAATTTATGGAAAACAGAAAACTCCTTTTTATTTAGGTAAATTTTATAGCCACTTTTCTAAGCCTTCAGTGCTCTCCAGCTGGCTTCTGTTAGCTTCACATTAAGTTACCTGAAACGCGTTTTAAAAATATTTTATCAGCAAGAAATACTGGTGAATCCATCTCAGTTTTATCAAAACAAGTGATTATACTTTACAGTTATTGAGGAGCATCCGCATTTACAATGTTTATATTTACATAATTACTCAATCAGTACTGTCAATCCTGACTTGTGGGTCATATTACTTTGGGCCCCATCACCCAACAGTAACGGTTCCTGTCAAATTCCCGTGACTTTGGACTAGCAATGTATACAAAACCCCAACATACCGGAGTAATTGTAGAATATATATACTCAATTACTGTTAAGCATAATTAAAACATTTGAGGTTTTGGTAACACATTTTGACTCACAAAAAGATTTACAAAAAGATAATGTACTCGCCTTGAACACTTAAGTATTCCTACGGAGTTCCTGGTGATAGTTCTTGATTACTTACTGGGATTTCTATTAAAACATACAATGCACATGTGTTAGTAAGTTAACCCAAGTCACTTTAACCATACAACACTCGACAGAACTCCAACGAACGTAGTCAGGCAGAGCCTAGACATGCGTTGGCGATTCTAGATCGATTGGGTAGGGTGTCCATACAACACGAGATAGGATTTCAACGAACGTAGTCGGGCAGGGCCTTGACATGCGTTAGTCCTAATCTCGGGTAGGATAGTGAATTAGTGATCGGGGTTAAGTCACTTACAGCGGGCAGTGCTTCGCGGGTTTAGGGGGTATTGCACGAAGAAACAGAGATTCAGAGAGTATACGAACGATATTTTCGATCGCAAGTGAGCAGAGACTTCAGTCCCACGCTGTTCTATTTATACCCGATTTTGACCTCCCCCGCGGGTCGCGTATCTGGGTTCCCTCTTGCGTGGCGCCTGAGGTGCCTAGCTAGGCTAGGTCAGCCTGGTCACAAGTGTAGGGTTGCCAGATGGCGCGAAACGGTGACACGTCACCTTGACACCTCCCGCGCGTCGCGACAGAGACAGGTGTCTCTGGCGCGTGGCGCCTGGACTGTCCAAGTGGACCTGTCTCGTTTTGCGTGCCGCGTCTCAATTTGCGTGTCTGGTTTTACATTTCGGCTAAATTTCGGGGTGTTTTGGAGAGTTGTTACAACTGTACTGTAGCTTTTTGCCACGCAAAGTTATCAAATGTATGCTTAACGGTGCAACAATCCAGTAGTTTACATTTTTGCCACACAATAATGTTACAAGCACCATAGACGAAAAGCATGCTCTAAGTTTTGTTGCCTCACTTTGACGCTGATATAATTTTCAAAACTGCAATTATTCAGGGAAGAACTTCAGTTATTTCACTCGGTTTTCAGTTTTCGGTGCAAAGTTCAGGTAAGTACCCACACATTATGTTGGTCGCTTAAAGAATTGAACCTACGAATATCTCACATACCTTGAACTATGCTAATGTTTTCATCTAGATACTTAACGATTAGACTATTATCAAGACAAATTGGCTGCTCAATTGTTGTTAGTTTGATCTAATACCAAATTTGAACTGTAATGTGATTTTATATATGTGTATATTCATTTTGTTAACTTACACCATTATATTCTTTGTGGTCATTTGTTTACATAGTTTGACTACATAATATTTGGAGGAAAATCAAACTAACTAGATCCACGTAGAAAAAGAATCGCACTAGGAGATGCTTTTGACGCAGAGGTACCTGTTTCCTAAGACCATCTTCTCTAAATTATTTGAATAGAGGTGGTGAATTGCATTGATTTTATAAATAAGTGATGCTTTAAATATTGTATTACAATATACAAAGGCCCATTTTGTTCGTCGAGATATTAAGATAAGTAATATATTGGCATGATACTCAAAGCAAAGGTATGTGTGAAAGAGTTTCAACATCAGATAAACATATACTTGCTTTATATATTATATTTTATTATTTTAATTGGATTTCATGATTTGAAAGATAAGGTTTTTGCGGTGATTATGCACAGGAAAGAGATTACTTAGCTGCAGAACATGGGATTGCACTTGAAACAACCACAAAGGAAGCCAAGATGAGCAAAAGGCTAAGACAAAACGAGTGAGAACGAGTAGCTCAATTCAATACTGAACTCAGGTTAAAATTAGTATGAAAGAGTTCATATAAGGATATAGTTTACTTTAAACTCTCAAAAGCAAAATCCTAGCTCATTTTTTTACACTTGAACAACTTATAACTTGGGTTAACAGGTATGTATGCATCGTGTCAATTCTTCACTAGAATCGCCACAACGCGCTCAGACTATTTATCATTGCACATCTCGATTTAAACTCGTCTTGTTGCGCTAGCAACGACCTTAGTGGTAAGTTGAAGAGTTAGCTAACAAGAACATGATGTCCGGTTAGTAGATTTGCGGAAAGAAACTTCTTGGATGAACAATCCTCTATGAAGGGGTGCAACGTGTGGGCTGAATCCACTAGTTTGATGATAGTAGCTAGATATGGTAGGTTAGTTTTGTATTGTATTGTATTGTGTTTGAACAAGTTTTGTAAACTATGCAAGTTGTAATGTAATGAAACAGGTTTTACATATGAATTTGTTTGGGTTTCTTTATCTTTGGCTGGATTGGTATTGTTTTGGTGAAATTATTATAATTTATTTCTAAATTCCTTTTTTATTCTTTCTAAGCGATTGATTGTAGCCCAAAATGATACAAAAGTGCTAAACATTTACAAGGTTTTTTGGGCGGTCTTAGTTTTATTTTGGGCGGGTTGTTAACCGCTTAGATTAAGTGACCCATTTTTTCCAGCGACCTTTGTTTGGGCGGTCAAAAAACCGCTCATAACCTTCGTTTTCACCGCCTAGACAAATCATTTTTGTAGTAGTGTTTGTTCTGCGTCTTCTCGCAATATTTAGTGTTCTGCATAGAACCTTCCCATATATATATATATATATATATATATATATATATATATATATATAAGGTACTTCAAACTTACCAATGACATTTTTCCTCTTAATTCTGAAAGATCAAAAGCGGGTTGAAGATGAAACAAAACGCAATCTATTATATCACCATCCGAACTCTGAAAAAAATAAATAAAAACATGTTTTCTTAGAAACCATCAATTCCCCAAATAAAGTAGAAAGTTACCTTAATTGACTTGAGAAAAGGCTTATTGATTTTCTTAAGATGGGCATTAATCAACTTCATCTTCTTCGACTTGTTATCCCTCATGGAAGTTCCATTTTCTTCTCTGAAATCCTTTGAGAAAACCGGTGAAAACAACAAGGAAAACAACACAATAAAAATGATCCAAGGGGTTTCATGACATGAACTAGACTGCATCTTTGTAATGTTGTATAGTGCTGTGTTTTACACTATAAAAATTGGTGTAGGTTTTTTGCCTTTTTAAAAAAAAATCCTTTCTTGTTGTTTGTTTTCTCTAATTTTATAATGCAATCAAATCAGAAATAATCTTCAAGAAAAGCTGTTGTAGGGTTTTTTTAATTTTTTTTCTTCTAAATTGTCAATATTTAACCTCTAAAAAACCGTAATCATGGGTCAACGATTATATAAGGGGGGTTAACCAAATTTCAATTTTTAGAAAAAAAAAATGATAATGAAATATTTTGTTCTGAATAATGAATACAATAGTAAATGATAACATCTCCTTTTATCCTTTCTGAGAGATGTATGTGATTTGATCTTGGGAGATTAGATATAATTATATGAAATGGAGTAACTATAAAGTACTTAAAGAAACATGTCTAGTATTATTTAAGGTTTATATGTTTCTTTCTACCATTTGTTTTTAATATGTTTTATTATTGTTATTATTATTATTTTTAGATACTTGAAAGTGAATATATTTGCAAGTAACACGTTAATAATAATAATATAATAATAATAATAATAAATATAATATAATAATAATAATAATAATAATAATATAATAATAATAATAATAATAATAATAAATAATAATAATAATAATATTATGTCGTTTCATAGCTCAATAAGAATTGATCTTTTCCGAAGTCAAATCGTCTGTTGTATCGTAGTTCAATAAGAATTGATCTTTTTCGTAGTCAAAATAAGAATTGATCTTTTTCGTAGTCAAATTGTCTGTTGTATCGTAGTTTAATAAGAATTGATCTTTTCCGGAGTCAAATCGGTTTAGTAATAGTGATATGATTTAATTAACAATAATCCATTTATGGTCATGTAGTAAATTCTATTTAATCTATCACCTTATGAATTGATTTTGTAATAGTGATATAACTCCATTAACGGTGATCCATTTTTGGTCATGTAGTGAATGGATTTGGATGATCAATTTCATACATCTGATAACATATATAGAGAGAGACCTACTAAACAAGTCAAATATTTTATATGTGAAATGCAACTTTTGTTCATGTTGAGTTGGTGAGGTTTGATATTTATTTACATTTAATTAATGGTAAAGTTTTGTTAACAAAGTACTTTAAAAAAATTTATTAGTGATTCAAATTAGGATGGAATTGACCTTTCATTTTAGTTAATAGTAAAGTTTTGTTAACAAAGTACTTTAAGATTCAAATTAGGATGGAATTGACTTTTCATTTTATTTATTGGTAAAGTGTTGTTAACAAAGTACTTTAAGAAAATCTATTAGTGATTCAAATTAGGATGGATTTGACTTGTCATACATCGCATTCTTCGTGAGTTTGATACCAACCCATATTACATCATCCATTTAATTCTAGATTATCAACTAGGTTATACGTTGTGTCTTATACAGGTTAAATAAAAAAAATACAAACAGCTAGTAATGAAGACTTAAAGTTATAAAAGATATATTTGCCAAGCTTTTCAAATGTTCCAATTAATGTCATGTATAATCAAAATGTATGGTTTTACCAAGTTTATAAATATGAAATCATTTCATCTATCAATTAAAGGAACTGGAACTGAATCATCAAGTTTCTCATAAGTTTTTGTAGTCCCAACAACGACTGTAACTGAGGTTTTCAATGTCACCTTTTCATAAGAGTCCAGATGTCTCTTTTTGATCACCTCTTCTTTCATGTCTACCCGATACACACAACAACATTGCCAACAAACTACAAACAAAAATAGTGACGATGGAGAGAGAATCAGAAGAAAACCCCAGCGCAAGAAAGGATTTCGGACAAACGGTCCCGGCAACTCCTCTGTCATCCTCCTTCGCCGGTGTCGGCCTCAAAGACAGTCCACACGACTCAAATGGCAACAAAAAATAAAAGAAATTTTATAAAACAAAACAAACAGAGCTCATAAAAACCACATTTAACAACCACTGATATTACTATTAAACCTATTAAGTTATTTTTTTTATAATTGACTGAATAATATATATTGATGGGGTGATCAAATATAAACCACATTTCGTATACAAATTGCCAGAACCATTTAAAAAGTGTCATGTGACATCCAACAATTATTGAGAAATTGTAAAATAATAACCTAAATAATATCAATTATATTGAATTCCCTATAATTATACTAACAAGCAATTAATTCTTTATTTGGATCTTCCTTTTTTTTCAATGTGCTGATATAATTCTTCATAAAGAAAAGTGCTGATATCATTCACATATGTGCTAAAATAAATTATCTTGATTAATATTCATGTGCTAATATAATTCAAAAGTGCTACTTTTATGTACATATTGTTTTAGTATGTGCTAATTTAACTTTTTTAAGTACTATTATCTATTCTTACGATTTGTAGGATAAATATGGTTTGTACCATAACTAACCCTATATATATATATATATATATATATATATATATATATATATATATATATATATGTATTTATATATTAATGACAATGTAATTTGTGTTTATAATATTTAAAACAATGGTATTAAATAACAAACAATTGAAAAGTTAGTTGTAATTGACTTATATAAACTTAATTTATTAAGGATATTAATATAATCTTTATATATCAATGATATTCATAAAACTTGAAATTAATATCTAATAATAACTAGTATTAAGCTCCTTCGCGTTATGGTGGGGCGTAAAACCGCAACAAATAGCAACAATGTCGCAACACCGTCAGCAACAACCAATATTGAAGTTACGGCGTGTTAATGCGAAAAAAATAGACTTAAACATAAAACATAGAAAATAATAACTAAGTCGATTTATCACCCGTGCGTTGTGATGAACCTATCAATCTGGAAAAATAAACGACATAAAAATGTTGAGTCACACACGTACATTGCGTCAAGTGGACTCACAAAATTTAGAACGAAACGTAAAATAAAACATAAAAACATTGAACCACACATGAACGTTGCGTCGTGTTAACACGTAAAATTTAGAACAAAACATAAATGAAAATTTTGCGAACTACGAAAAGTATAGGGGACCAAAGTTAATGGTAAAAAAGTTGTGAGACTAAATTCGGAAAAATATATAACTTTTGGGTTAAAAGTAAAAAGCCAAAGTAGTTTTGGATTAAAATTGTAGTATCATTTTTTTAAAACCTCCGTAGGCATAGAGTACAACTGTCACACCCCCAAATTATAACTTGCGGAGTTTTATCGCGAGACGTGTGACGTACCAGGATCTAGCCACTAATCATGCCGAACTATTAATAAATAATTATAAAACAAAGTCATCACATTCAACATGAATTGCGATTTTCAAATTAAACATTTCAAACATAGTATGTATTCAGCGGAAAAAACATAAACGTCTCAACAATTGAAATCAAAATGTTTTAAAACGTAAGTATTAATGTTTTTAATCTAGAATCACACCCCATGACACTTCAACTCCTCAGACTGCAAGTTTCCATGCAAGATATATCTAACAACCTGCAAGCATGCAAAAAAAGTGTATCAACGATTAAGCTGGCGAGTTCACAGTTTAGTTTACCGTAAAACAAGTAGGTGTTTAGTTTAAAGACATATCATTAATAAACTCTATACCGAAGTGACTGTTATATTTGTTTGCCCTCATCAATGCTTATCAACATTGGCCATGTGTTTAAGGTCCTTAGTTCACGCTCGTCCTCCCAGGTACGGTGTGAGGTTTGTTAAGCCTAATAGCGCTATCAACTAATACCCCGTTGCCTCCAAGGCAACTAGTTCGGTAGTAAGCAGGGACTTTCATGATAGAGTTGAGTTTATTAACTAACATCAGAATTAAACTACAACATTTATAAAAAGTATTCATCCAAGGAATAGTTGTTTGTCCCCCTGGGACGCATGCTTGTGAAAGAGTAGTGAACTCACATTAGTTTGCTCGGTAATGTTAATGTGCCTTTACGCATTAAGTAAGTGTTAGGTCTGTTACACGCGACCTAATGTACGTTTAAATGTAAGTATGTATACAAGTAGAGTGTTTCCAATGCCCTAAGTGTCCAAACAACTCAGTGTTTATGTAATCATATTAACATGTTTTATCATACTGTGACATACCATGGATTCTCTGGTTGGTGACAATTATTGTGATTTAAGAAACTCGGACGCATGCATACATAACATGTTAACTCAGGCTAGCACATATATACATGTAAATTCGGATAGCAACATATAAACTCGGATAGCATGTGAGCATGTACATAGACTCGGAACTATTAAACAAGCTCGGATAAATACCTATATCTATTAAACTCGAATCCATGAGAATAAAGTCAGACTCCCATACACACTTTTTAAACTCGGAAAGTATGATATCATAAAGAAACTCGGAACCCACTTAGTCAAATAAGTTCGGAACATGCTTAATCGGTAAACTCGGACCCCTCATGTGTCTTAAATTCGGACAGGCATGCAAACCTCAACAAATTCGGAAAACATCATACCAACTAAACCCGATCCTTTATCCCTTTACTAAACTCAAAAATCATGCAACGCACTAAACTCGGACATGCACATACATGAGCACATAAATTCGGACTCAATACACTGATTAAACCCAGACTTCTCATAAGTTCAGACATGTAATCTCAAATCCGAACTCTCTAGTGCATACAATAAATCTGGATCTTCTTTAACATTATTCGGACTCCTTTGCTTATTGTTAATCTCGGACACAAGTTTGTTTAATAAGCTCGGAGAACAACAAGTTTGGATCCTGAGTTTCTGAGAACTCGGACTTTGTGACTTCACAAATTCGGATCATTTAGAATCGCACAGAACAAACACAACAAGCAATTCCTTCACTGTATCAGTTACAATTTACAGTTCTACGACCAAAACCCTAACCCACAATAATCAACAACAGTTTAACAATTCTAGCATGTCGATTGTATCCTAATATTAGGCAGCAAATTACACAATCATTCACAAACCATTGCACAATCAATCAGAATGATTAACTAAACACAGAACCATTGTTTGGAGGACTAGGGTTTTCATGAAATCAAAAGAGCAGAGATAACAACGTACAATCATAAAGTAATTACCTTAGGTTGATTCTAGATGGATTGAAATATGAAGATTGATGTGTGTGAAACTTGTGTAGCCAGGAATGATTAGAGATGACGATCAGGAAAAGATGATTGTAAACTGTTGTAACTTGGATTATGAGGAATGATTAGGGTTGTAGGAGTTTTATTCCATTTTCAATATTAGCTTTAAACATGCCTAACTTTGTAACTTACACACAAAGCACATAACAACTTGTAATTTACATTTAAAGCATACAATTCATGCATTTGTCATGCAACACATAAGTTTCACACAACCGCCTGTTTATAATTATTATTCATGTTAATCACCTACGTTGGAGAGTTATCATGTGAGTGTTCTGGTAATTCCCTGAATTACCAAAGTAGGCTCATTTAACTAACCCTAGTTAAATGCAGTGCTATGAATGTGTGTCTAAATTAATTGTGGTTAGGTTAAAGTATTAACCTGATATTACGGGTTGTCACAACTTCTCTATGAATCAAAATGTTGCTAATTTGTCATAGGTAAATAAAAAAAATATAAACCTTGTATGTAATAAAAATATCAAATAAGGATTTGGGTGAAACCTTTTTCGTAAATTGAAACGTGGTGGTGACACGTGTCCATATTTGTAATCAATTATTAGGTAGTAGATACACGTCTCCTAATTGATATTTTTCAGGCCTTAATGGTTTGCATTCGACTGAAACAAATTATATTATCTATGTAACATATACATAACCGGTCATACCATTTTTCTTACTAACTAGATGTAGTAACCCGTACGTTGTAGCGGGGACACAAGAGAAATTTGATCGATATCATGTTCCATTCGTTATAGTCTTGACAAGAAAACATAACGTTGACAAAAGAAAAACATATGAGTTAAACATAATAAAACTGCAAAGATAACAAAATGAAGACGTAAAGCTAATATATATATATATATGTGTGTGTGTGTGTGTATGTGTAACACCCCAACCGATGGCAGAAACATCGGGATGAGACGAAAACGAGATTGCTCATTGCTCACAACATTATTAAGTGACAATAATTAATTAAACCATATTTCATTTCATAAGAATTGTCAAATACATCAATGTAACAAAACAAAGAACAATCTAACATTTGCAAAGTTATAACAAAATTGATACGTCGACATTAAACCTAACGTCTAATTTGTGTGTATCTAGTCCTTGCTATATTGTTTTCATAGCGTCATCTCCTTCAACCTGTAACATGTTTTAAAATAAAGTCAATGCAAAAGCAAAGGCGAGTACACAAGTTTAAGCATAGCATACGTATACGAATAAAGTTTGAACAATCCTCATGGTAACTAAATCTATACAAGAGCAATATCAAGGCATGCAATGCTATTAATCAAACCGTAACGCAATCACGTTGTTTTTAACATGACCTCACGTGTAAATCGATGGAGGTGGATGCGTGAATTCCTATAGCGCTAAGCATGTCAAACAAGGCTAAAAATAGTTAATGACTAAAGCACAGCACAACGTTTATCCCCAGACAAGCAACAAGTATACGATTCAAGTAGTCATGTGTATAGGATTGTTTGTGCGTTTCATAAAGTTTAAGTGTTTGTGATTTTTGTATATGGAAACATGTTACACCCAAAAAGTGATATAAAACAAATGTGGGTCGAGTGTACTCACAAAATTGCTAAGTCTTCTTTGGGAATTCCACGACGAGTTGATGAGTGGGAGAAAGGGGACATCGAGGTCACCTTAAACATGGCAAACGAATGTACATGAATAATAGAAGTTACGACGAAGGATTCGAATTGGAGTTGAAAGTACGTATATAGTTAACATCGTTTAAGAAAGAAATTTCTAAATTAAATTCATCAAAAGGGTTGTAGGAGTGTTGTCAAATAATTAGTATGTATATTTGACGAAAAGCATATTGGGTATATATATATTTATATTCCAACGAATTGTATGAGATATACATGTATATTGTCGAATGGTGTACAAATATATTTGTCGAAAGTAAAATAAATATGTTTTGTCGGAAGTAAAATAAATAAGTATATTTGTCGAGAGATATGATAAATATATCTATATTTTGTCGATGAATATAATAAGTAAACATGTTTTGTCAAAAGTTTAGTAAATAAGTATGTTTGTCGAGAATTGTAATAACTAAATTTATATTTTGTCGATGAATATAATAAGTAAATATGCTTTGTCAAAAGTGTAGTAAATAAGTATATTAGTCGAGAATTGTAATAAATAATTTTATATTTTGTCGATGAATATAATAAGTAAATATGCTTTGTCAAAAGTATAGTAAATAAGTATATTAGTCGAGAATTGTAATAAATAATTTTATATTTTGTCGATGAATATAATAAGTAAATATGCTTTGTCAAAAGTATAGTAAATAAGTATATTAGTCGAGAATTGTAATAAATAGATTTATGCTCTTGTCGAAAAGCATAATAAAGAAAGTAAGTATATTTTTGTCGACAAAAAAACTAATATCGATAAATATATTCCGTCGAATAGTTCAAATAATAAATATATTTTATCGAATAGTTTAATAAACATATCTTGTCGAATAGTTTAATAAATATATTACTTGTAGAAAATCGGGCAGAGTTTCCTCTTGTTTTTGGACGATCCCGACACACAAGTGTCGATATTATTTGTCAAAACGCAATAATTCTACCACGACGATTTTATAAGAGACGTTACGAAATATTAGATCATGAAACATACATATATATATAGATATATTTCTATGTTCAAGTGTTATCATTTGTACAAGTTCGGGTCGCGAATACAAGCTTATTAATATAAGTAAAATGAACTACGAGGCTTAGAGTTTTACCGAACTTGAATCTGACCCGTTGACCAACGGCTGACCAGGTTTGACCACAGTTGACCAGTTGACTTTCGTTGACTGAAGCTAAGCCGAGTCGCACTAAACTGAACCGAGTTAACTTGTGTCGTGAAAGCCGAGCCAACTGAAACGACAAAACAACTGTCGAGTTGAGACACGAAACTGACTAAATCGGAAGCAAAATAGAATAAGAGACTCGAACCTGAAATTGGTGTTCACCCGAACTGACCGAGTCGACCGGGTTTGACCCGACAGTTAACCGAGTTGGCTGATGACCCGCGTTGACTTGCTTTGACCAGCGTTGACTGACCCAAAATCTGACCCGCTGACTCGACATCCGAACAGGGCATGAACCCGAAACAAACCCGAAAAATGATCCAAACCAAGTTTGTTTCGCGGCTGAACCGATTACCATAACTCGCATCTTGAACATGAAATCTGACCCGAGCCTGCTGAACTCACAGCTGACCCGACAAGAGCCCAAGCCAAAAACAGAATCGGACAACTCAGCCTGAACCGAAATCGGAATCGTTGAACATCCGACCCAAAGCGACACTGATCGGAACCCGAACTAACATCGCCTGAAACGGAGAAACCACAAAAGGATTTCAGGTTTAGAAGGATTTAAAGAAGGCAAGGATAGAGGGGCTGAGTTAAAAGAGTTACCGGAGGTTTCGGAGATGAACAAGATGCTGGTTTGACGCCGGTGTTGCTGCCGTCGAGCCTGCTGCCGCCGCTGCTGTTAAAACACCACCGCTAAGCCACCGCCGCCGCTGCTACAAACCGCCGTTGCTGAGCCATTGCTGCCGCCCCTGCTGCGCCGCCATCCGATTGGTGGCGCGACATCACTGCAGAGAGGGGGAGGAGAGAGTGAGGTGGTTCGCCGGTAATTCAGAGAGGAGGGACAATGGGGGGCTAGGGAGATGAGTGTGTGTGCGGCTGAAGAGGTGAAAAGGGGGGGGTGTGCGAGTGTGAGGGGTGTGCGGCGGGAAAGGAGAAGGCAGGTTGTGAAATGTGTGAGGGTGTGGGGTTTTATTGAGTTGAAATTAGGTTTAGGGTTTAGTTAGGTTTAGGTGGTGTGTTGGGCCAAAGCTTGTTAACCCGATCTAACGTTTTTGAGTGGCCCGAACGTACCGACGAGATCCGATTTCAAGTACAAGTTTCATAAAACGTCGAATTTATTTTGTTTATGATTATTATTATTATCTAGAAAAAATAATAAAAATACGAGGCGTTACAGTCTCCCCTCCTTTAGGAAATTTCGTCCCGAAATTTATTCAAGAGGAAGACTTGAAAGGAATTGGTTAAGGAATTGAGGGTTAACGGTCAAGACTTGAAGTTCTGGATACGTGAGGGTAAGCATGGAGTTTTAGAGCAACGAAGAGTTAGGTTTGCAACAAGAAGTTGTTTGACTAGAAAGATTTGAGGCATCAAGCTTAAGTAAAACGTATAAGTATGCGTATAGGAGTGTGGTTTAAACGAACTTTGAATAACTCAAATGATATGCCATCTAAGCAGAAAAAGCTATCGTAAGGAGTGGTATGCAGTTTAATGGTGAGGGTGGTCGAACCGTAGGTTGTTACAAAGTTCTATCGACTTTGAAGAGCGTTAATAAATCTCGATTTTGTAGAGAGTTGCTTAATGATGGAAAACGAGAAGGTTAGGTATTTAAAATAAGCTAGTTATCGAGGTAGCGGCCAATTAAGTGCGTTGCCCTCAACGAGAATGGGAGATAACTTCAGAGTAAGATGGCATTTAGGGTTTGAATGCTTACACGGTTGATTGTAAACAAGGTTGTATAAAAAGACAAGGTTAACGGGAGTAACGGAGGCATAAGAGCGGACGACTGATTCGATCAATGAATACTCGTGTAAGGATGGCATATGTATACGAACAAACGAAAATGTTACGATAGGGATTAAGACTCGTCGTGGATAATCGGGTAGCGCGCACTTAGCAATGCAGTTGTGAGTTGTTTAAAGCTGGCGTGTTAGGTCATATTATGGTCTGTAAATCACCGAATTTCTCATGGCACGTATTACGAAAGTTTGGCAGCATGGTGAAAACACTTATGTTTAGGAAGCACCAGCGGCGTATCCACCATGTTTTGACCACGTTGCGACCGTTTCGTTACTCGATGCAATGTTACGTCCCGTGTGTTACCATACGCGGTAGTACACTCTATGGTTCTCATGCGCTTATCGCTATAATCCCGTGTGCACCCGCGATTATACCGATCATCGCATGATCCGCATAGCTTGTACTAGCAGCGCATGAATAAAGGTGTACATAAATTCTGAAAATAAGTTTGCGTGCGTGTAAGAATGTAGTGCGTAGGCATGTTTACGTGCAAATAGCTTGTGGCCCACGTAAGCGAATCCCTCGGGTTTCGCTCGCGCATAGGCACGAATATGAATACGAGTACAAGTATAGGTATGTGTATGAGTATAAGCATAAGTATGGAAATAAGTATAAGCATGGATATAAGACGTATATGCATGAATGTGATGATAAGTATAAGTGTAATACCCCTGTAACACCCCTGCCCCTCGTTATCACCAATATTGTCCGCTTTGCCCTTGATGGGTGGCCCATCCAGGAACTCACGACTTTGTTTTTGGTTGCCCTGGTGGAGACTTCCCAGGAGGTCACCCATCCTAGTACTACTCCCACTTGAGCACGCTTAACTGTGGAGTTCTCCTCTCATCCACTAGCATTAAGCCCAAAACGCGTTGGTGATTTTAGAGGTAGGCATTACTTACGAGCCAGGAATCTCTCCTGTCCACGGGCGATGTTGGGAGGTATGCCATTAGGTGTTATAATAAGCATGAAAAATGACACGTTATTTTCATGAACATGAATATGTGTATAATTATGAACGTCAACAAGTGTAACAGACGATAATGGTGCGTATGATATGAATTGAATGCTACGAATTTATTTACATAAAATAGTCGAGAAATCAGGTATGTAAAAACGAATGATACGTTTAAAATGTTATGCAACAGTTGACTAAACCATGTACGAGGATACGCGTGTATTGTTGTTTGAGCAAAACTTTGAGGTTATCGCTTCTAAAATAGGCTTAAGTTTAACTTAGAATATAGGACCTAGTGTGTGAATGTAAAGGAATATAAAGTACTTATCGTTTATGTGTTACGTATTTTGTAAAGGACGGGAGTGCTACCTTTTGTTTTAAAAGAATTTAAGTAGGTCGAAAATGGTTGGTTCTCATAAAGTTTTCTTGCCCACGTGTTTTGAAACTTACGTGACATTTCGGGAGGTGTATGATAAGGTATTAAAATAGTAAGTTCGCATTGTTTTCAAAGGATTAAAAGATTTGAAATTTAGTGGTGCTTGGGAAACGTTGACTCTTGAGAGGAAATCCGTGTTAATTGATTTAATGACCGTTGAAAAACGTTTAGCAAAATGTTTTCTTAATCGCGATGAGAGATTTAGAGGGTGTTTGGGGTTGAGTTTTGAAAATAGATTATGCGTTCTGAATAATCAAAATCAGATAATTAGTTGTAACAAAACATACTGTAGGAAGATAGGGTTGGATTTGATTATGTTATTTGATATCACAATAATCAGGTAATCAACTATTTGAGTGTTTGAAAAATATATATACATGTACATATAAAGTTATAAATAGACGAGCTTTGATCTCTAAAATACGTAAAACAAATCAATTTTTTTTTATATATTATATATTATATATATATATATATTATTTTTTTTTTCCAAACACTAAAAAAATAGATTTTTATTTATTTATTTATTTAATATTTGTGCTTCCAAACACAAAACAAAATATTAGGTTGCAAAACAATCCCAAACACACCTTTAGTACAACGATCCCATAATGCCTATAAGATATTGGTTTTTTTTTTTTTTTTTTTTTTTTTTTTTTTTTTTTTTAACATAAAGTTATTGCGTGAGCGTGTTTTAGTGATTAAGTTAAACATAAGACTTGTGGGCAAGGTATTCGTTAGACCAATTAAGTTGGTAGGTAGCATTCTGTCGAGCTTTGAAAATCGTAAAACAAAACGTTTCATGTGGTGACCAAGCATATGCGTGTGGGATTTATATGAAATAGATTACCGGATGGGAAATACGTTTGATAAAATAGTACGTTTTGAAATTCGTCTAAGTAAGAATTTTGACAATATGGTAAAAGGTTTAGGTATACAATTTAAACATGTGGTTTGTGTAATAAAGTCTCCAAGAAGGAGGGTTGGTAACGATCACCGAGGTATGGGAATCACCCCTAATCCGTTGGTGAGGTCGTTTTAAAGGAAGGAAGGAAACGAAGTTTGATCGTCTAGGTAAGGAATTCACTCCTATCTCGACGACGGTCTCCATTTCGGACTTTCCGAGAAATATAAGTCTAGTTGATGACGTTTTGAAATCATGTATGCAAATAATGTATAAGTGGAGTGAAAGGTTTGATACGAATTGCGTAAAAAACCTTAAAATAAATTAGAAATTTGAAAGAAAGGGTAACAAGTACATAAAAAGTCATGTATAAATTGGAATGGTATAAAAGAGAGTCTCAGAAAACATTAGACTGTTTCGGGTAGAGAAACGCCGACTATTCCAAAGTGAATCGAAGATCCTTTCGAATTAGAGAAACGTGCTTTGGCCTATAGGTAAAACGCTCTCGTCGAGAAGCGATTAACGGCGTTTTACCCTTCCAGTTATTACACGTCTCTAATCGATTGGAAAATCGAAACTTTGGCGAGATTGAAAATCGAGGAATGGGACTTAATCGACAAGGTGCGGGTTTCACCCCTAACTTGACGATTTCGTACCCTAAGTGTGGTTGGCACTCTTCGGGTCAAAATTAATTTCGACATTTTGACGAGAGTCCACTAGAGTTTGAATGGGAAGTTTTCCATCAAGGTGTGGATGTCACTCCTAACTTGATGGTGTAACCTCGTAAAAATATAAAGAATAAGCGTAATGAGAATCGTTCACCAAATTGTGGATATCACGCCTATTTCGGTGAAGTCGTCTCACTTGTGTAATACGAGTGTTTTCGAGTTTAGTATAATCGAGTAAGATGCATTAGGGAAGGCGTATGATTGAAATAATGTAACGAGTAAGAACACGTAAAGCGTTGCATAAATTTAACATATAGGAGACGTTTTAAGAAATTAGCATGCGAATCACGTATGGTCAAGTATGGTACTTAACTATAGACTAGGTCAAAAGCGTAGCAATCTACCTAATTCCCTATAGTTATGGCTCTGATACCAATCTGTAACACCCCAACCGATGGCGGAAACATCGGGATGAGACGAAAACGAGATTGCTCATTGCTCACAACATTATTAAGTGACAATAATTAATTAAACCATATTTCATTTCATAAGAATTGTCAAATACATCAATGTAACAAAACAAAGAACAATCTAACATTTGCAAAGTTATAACAAAATTGATACGTCGACATTAAACCTAACGTCTAATTTGTGTGTATCTAGTCCTTGCTATATTGTTTTCATAGCGTCATCTCCTTCAACCTGTAACATGTTTTAAAATAAAGTCAATGCAAAAGCAAAGGCGAGTACACAAGTTTAAGCATAGCATACGTATACGAATAAAGTTTGAACAATCCTCATGGCAACTAAATCTATACAAGAGCAATATCAAGGCATGCAATGCTATTAATCAAACCGTAACGCAATCACGTTGTTTTAAACATGACCTCACGTGTAAATCGATGGAGGTGGATGCGTGAATTCCTATAGCGCTAAGCATGTCAAACAAGGCTAAAAATAGTTAATGACTAAAGCACAGCACAACGTTTATCCCCAGACAAGCAACAAGTATACGATTCAAGTAGTCATGTGTATAGGATTGTTTGTGCGTTTCATAAAGTTTAAGTGTTTGTGATTTTTGTATATGGAAACATGTTACACCCAAAAAGTGATATAAAACAAATGTGGGTCGAGTGTACTCACAAAATTGCTAAGTCTTCTTTGGGAATTCCACGACGAGTTGATGAGTGGGAGAAAGGGGACATCGAGGTCACCTTAAACATGGCAAACGAATGTACATGAATAATAGAAGTTACGACGAAGGATTCGAATTGGAGTTGAAAGTACGTATATAGTTAACATCGTTTAAGAAAGAAATTTCTAAATTAAATTCATCAAAAGGGTTGTAGGAGTGTTGTCAAATAATTAGTATGTATATTTGACGAAAAGCATATTGGGTATATATATATTTATATTCCAACGAATTGTATGAGATATACATGTATATTGTCGAATGGTGTACAAATATATTTGTCGAAAGTAAAATAAATATGTTTTGTCGGAAGTAAAATAAATAAGTATATTTGTCGAGAGATATGATAAATATATCTATATTTTGTCGATGAATATAATAAGTAAACATGTTTTGTCAAAAGTTTAGTAAATAAGTATGTTTGTCGAGAATTGTAATAACTAAATTTATATTTTGTCGATGAATATAATAAGTAAATATGCTTTGTCAAAAGTGTAGTAAATAAGTATATTAGTCGAGAATTGTAATAAATAATTTTATATTTTGTCGATGAATATAATAAGTAAATATGCTTTGTCAAAAGTATAGTAAATAAGTATATTAGTCGAGAATTGTAATAAATAATTTTATATTTTGTCGATGAATATAATAAGTAAATATGCTTTGTCAAAAGTATAGTAAATAAGTATATTAGTCGAGAATTGTAATAAATAGATTTATGCTCTTGTCGAAAAGCATAATAAAGAAAGTAAGTATATTTTTGTCGACAAAAAAACTAATATCGATAAATATATTCCGTCGAATAGTTCAAATAATAAATATATTTTATCGAATAGTTTAATAAACATATCTTGTCGAATAGTTTAATAAATATATTACTTGTAGAAAATCGGGCAGAGTTTCCTCTTGTTTTTGGACGATCCCGACACACAAGTGTCGATATTATTTGTCAAAACGCAATAATTCTACCACGACGATTTTATAAGAGACGTTACGAAATATTAGATCATGAAACATACATATATATATAGATATATTTCTATGTTCAAGTGTTATCATTTGTACAAGTTCGGGTCGCGAATACAAGCTTATTAATATAAGTAAAATGAACTACGAGGCTTAGAGTTTTACCGAACTTGAATCTGACCCGTTGACCAACGGCTGACCAGGTTTGACCACAGTTGACCAGTTGACTTTCGTTGACTGAAGCTAAGCCGAGTCGCACTAAACTGAACCGAGTTAACTTGTGTCGTGAAAGCCGAGCCAACTGAAACGACAAAACAACTGTCGAGTTGAGACACGAAACTGACTAAATCGGAAGCAAAATAGAATAAGAGACTCGAACCTGAAATTGGTGTTCACCCGAACTGACCGAGTCGACCGGGTTTGACCCGACAGTTAACCGAGTTGGCTGATGACCCGCGTTGACTTGCTTTGACCAGCGTTGACTGACCCAAAATCTGACCCGCTGACTCGACATCCGAACAGGGCATGAACCCGAAACAAACCCGAAAAATGATCCAAACCAAGTTTGTTTCGCGGCTGAACCGATTACCATAACTCGCATCTTGAACATGAAATCTGACCCGAGCCTGCTGAACTCACAGCTGACCCGACAAGAGCCCAAGCCAAAAACAGAATCGGACAACTCAGCCTGAACCGAAATCGGAATCGTTGAACATCCGACCCAAAGCGACACTGATCGGAACCCGAACTAACATCGCCTAGAAACGGAGAAACCACAAAAGGATTTCAGGTTTAGAAGGATTTAAAGAAGGCAAGGATAGAGGGGCTGAGTTAAAAGAGTTACCGGAGGTTTCGGAGATGAACAAGATGCTGGTTTGACGCCGGTGTTGCTGCCGTCGAGCCTGCTGCCGCCGCTGCTGTTAAAACACCACCGCTAAGCCACCGCCGCCGCTGCTACAACCGCCGTTGCTGAGCCATTGCTGCCAGCCCCTGCTGCGCCGCCATCCGATTGGTGGCGCGACATCACTGCAGAGAGGGGGAGGAGAGAGTGAGGTGGTTCGCCGGTAATTCAGAGAGGAGGGACAATGGGGGCTAGGGAGATGAGTGTGTGTGCGGCTGAAGAGGTGAAAAGGGGGGGGTGTGCGAGTGTGAGGGGTGTGCGGCGGGAAAGGAGAAGGCAGGTTGTGAAATGTGTGAGGGTGTGGGGTTTTATTGAGTTGAAATTAGGTTTAGGGTTTAGTTAGGTTTAGGTGGTGTGTTGGGCCAAAGCTTGTTAACCCGATCTAACGTTTTGAGTGGCCCGAACGTACCGACGAGATCCGATTTCAAGTACAAGTTTCATAAAACGTCGAATTTATTTTGTTTATGATTATTATTATTATCTAGAAAAAATAATAAAAATACGAGGCGTTACAGTATGTGTATATATAGAAACGTGATCTGGAGAAAACGCATCAATGTGAAAATGGTGAGAACGATTTTCAGCCACAGGATCTTAGTGTTTTGTGGTTGAGATTGATGCGGTGACATTTTTGTAAATACTAGGGGTCTTGGAACTATCGGGGGGTAAAATAGGAAGATCCAGACAAGGGTACACATGCTAATCACGTGCCATTTCCCCGATCATATTAAACGCCAATAACTTTTTTATACGTGATTATTTTTTCAAAAATCACACCATAAAATTCAGCGTTTCTTATCTTTCCAATGAGTATACTATTGATATATTTAAAAAAAATGAAGTGGGTTTTTATGGGGTTTTGAACTTTGTTTTGTTTACGGCGTTTTTAACTAGGTTTTTATGGTGTTTTACAAGCAGTTTTTTATGGCGTTTTATGAACTAAGTGTTTTTATGATGTTTTCAACTGAGTTTTTCATAGTGTTTTTCTTAACTGGGTTTTGTATGACGTTTTCAATTGGGTATTTTCATAATATTTTCTTAACTGGGCGTTTTTATGGCATTTTCAACTGGGTATTTTTCATGGCGTTTTTTGAACTGGGTGTTTTTATGGCGTTTTTTATTTGAATACCTAGTTCATGTTATTTTTTTTAATTTCAAAAGTATAGTAATAGTATACTCGTTAGAAAGATAATAATACACTCGATTTTATGATATAATTTTAAAAAAATAATTACGTATAGAAAAGTTACGAGAGTTTATAAAAGATGGTGGAATATGCATGTGAGTGGCATGTGCATGGTCTTTGACATGTTAGTGACATGTGCATGAGTTTTTTTGACAATATTATCCTTAGTGTAAGTTAGCATTAACATCACATGTCAACACCAAAATCGTTCTCACCGTTTTCACACTTTTAGGCGTTTTCTCTAAAATTTTGCCCCAATATATAATTTTAAAAGAAACAAATAGAAAAAACTAGTAAGATAACGAAATAGAGTTAAAAAAGAAGCAAAATAATATATATCACCAATTTGAATATTCTAAATTAATACGAAACATAAAAAATATTAAAATAATAAAAAATTAAAATGGGACCACACATTTTGTGAATTTATAATAATAAAAAAAGAGAAAAATATCAGGATAGTCCTTGTGTTTTGGTGAAGTTTTACGTATAGTCCTCACCTTTATAAAATTACAGCCTTGATCTCCACCTTTTGCACACTCATTTCTTGAATAGTCCTTAACGTGGATGGGGTTAGTTTTTTGTGGTAAGTGAGTGTGGGATGACCAAAATACCCTTACTAATAACAAATAATAAAATTGTTATTAATTATCTAATAAAGTGAAATGCTAAAATCGTCGTTGCTGAGGTTTGGACACTCTTGCTTGTTCTATCCAAAATAAGATTTTTTTTTTTGTAATTGGACCCCTGACATTTCATTATAATTTAGTTAAAACGTATTGTTAACTTTTATGGACGATAAATGGGTAAACTACCAAAATCGTCCCTGAGGTTTGGGAATTGCTAAAATCGTCCATGAGAGTTAACGATACATTTTTAACTAAGTTAGTGATTTTAATGGAAATGACAACAAAAATGAAGCGTCAAGGGTCTAGTTATACTAAATTTAAGTTTTGGATGTAACAAGAAAAGTGTCAAACTTTAGGGACGGACGATTTTAACATTTTACTCTATTTAATATTAAAAAAAAAGTAGGGCTCACCTTTTACCCACCTACCCACCCCTACTCCTCTTCTCCTTTACCTCTTTTCTTGTCTGCAACAACAACCTCTCATCACCACCACACCAATGAAAACCAAATCGGATCGTCCACCGTCACCATCTGACCACCCACAACAATACTCATGAAAAATGGTCAATGAATGATATCTTCAAGGTAGTGCTACTCGATTCACGTCTTGTTGTAGTTAAGCACACCAAAATTTTATCAGTATGTCCTTACCACAGTATTTAAGATTGCAGTTTGTCTACCTTAAAACGTATATTATCTAAGTCGCCTCTAGAATGTCTATGTGCATCTGCTTGTTTATTTATTTCGGGTATGTCGGTTAAATCCAAGGAGCATGGACCTGTTTTGGTGTGTTGTACGTGTGTGAAATATGAATTTGGATATGTCCCATTGTTGATCTACACATGATATCTTCATATAACTATCATACACAAGTGCTTTGTTTGAACACGAGCCGAATTCTAACATTTTATTTACTTAATTTTTTATTTCAGGTTGGGGGAGGCAAAAAGAATACACAGATGCAGATATTGATGGAATTCGCGATGAATGGTCGAGTTTTGGGGCAACTTTTATATTTAGGTGATATTTTGTATTGACAAACAATATTTTTGTAATATTTGTTGGTATATCTGACTTATGATTATAAAATTGATTGTTTTTGGTATATATGTATTTTATTATAAAATGGATTTGTTTTGCTTTATTTTTTTTGTTAGTAATTAGTACTCAGAATGGTCCAGGGAAAATTAGTAATTACTCGAAAGAAAATATCTACAAAAACACTTAAAACCATAACATGCATAAATTAATGTCATAAATAAGTGTCGTATATGAGTGTCATAAACGTGTGTCATAAATGTGCGTCACTAAAAGATGATACTTAAACGCATGTCATCTTCATTTCCTTAACACGATATTATGTGTCATATATACTCTTTATGACATGCATGCATGTCCTTATTGGTCTTTTTTCTAGTAGGGTCCGTGTTTATCAAGGGACACGAGGTCCACGTCAAAGTTTTGGAAGCGATTCCATGAAGCTATGGGAGCAAAGTTACCCATCAGTACAATATACCAACCGCAGATAGATGGTCGGTCCGAATGGACCATACAAACACACTTGAAGACATTCCCTAATCTTGTATTATATATTTTGGTGGTAGTTTGGATACCCATCTACCTTTGGCAGAACTCTCCCACAACAAAAGTTTTCACACAACCATCAGAATGCCGCCATATGAGATGCTTTATGGCTGGAGGTGTCACCCACCCCTCGTATCTTGGGGGAGATTGGATAGAAATTTATGTGGACTTTGATGTAGTAAGAAATACCTCGGACAAGTTTGAACAGGTTAAAGCTCGAATGAAGGTTCCGCAAAACCCAAAGGAATTGTATATTGATAAGGTGACAGTCTATTGAGTTCAAGGTTGGGGATAGAGTTATGTTAAGGTATCAGCATGAAAGGGAATTATCCGTTTTTGTAAACGAGGAAAGTTAAGCTAGGTTTATTGGATTGTTTATGATATTGGCTAGAATCGGAGAAGTCGCTTACAGACTCGAATTACCAAAGGAATTGAGTGGGATTCATCCTACTTTTCACGTATCCTACATGAGGAAATGTTTGGCTAATGAAACAGTGCATGTGCCTCTTATGGATATAGTGGTGGACGAGCGACCCAATTACATTGAGAAGCCTTTAGCCATAGTTTATTAGAAGGAGAGAGAATTACGAAAGAAAGTGATTCGTCTAGTTAAAGTGTAGTGGTAGCACGTAAAAGGTTCAAACGCTACTTGAGATTTGGAGGATGATACGAGAGAGTTGTATCCGCGTCTGCTTACGAATATCAGTTTTCGAGGACGAAACCTATTGTATGAAGGGCTGACTTGTAACACCCAAAGTTTATTAATAGTCCAAATAAAATATAATAATATATAAATCTTATGTGGTTATTTTATTAAAAGGAGTTTAAAGGGTAATTAGGCCCAAAAAGGAAACCCATGAAGGAGTAAGTGGCTTCAAAACCCATCCATAAAAGGAAAGAGATAGAACCCTGATCTCCATAGGTGTAATCTTCTCAAAATTTTCTTGAGAGAGAAAGTGGGATTCTAGACAGAGAAGGTTGGGGAAGAGAATCAAATACAAAGAATTCGGATTTGGAAGCTTGTAATAAATCATTGAACATTCAAGGATTATCATAGGAATATCGTGCTTCAAATTTGGTAACAATTGGTTATCAATATAGGATTCTTGAAGTTTTCGGGTTTTTAGGAAAACTTGGGATTTTAGTATAAAGATAGGATTTTTACATGTTAGTAAGCTAAAAAGCTTATATATTGTTGAATGGAAGTAAAACAAATGACTGGACGTAAAAAGTTGTGATTTCGGGTTGAAAACGAGATTGCATGTGAAAATCCTCGTATGGGCAACTTTATCAGCAACTTTGTTAATGCTCGGCGAATTTGTTCATGCTCAACAACTTTGTTCGCAATTATGTGAAAGTCCTACGCGAGTTAGGTAACAATGATGGCGACTTTGTCAACGACTTTAACAGTGACTTTATCAAGGAATATTGTAACGTGACAGGTTTTCAGGTATTAACTTTTATACAGATCGTGTGGCTATTGTTCTAGCATAGACATCATTGCACTATTTTGTTAACTACAAACAAACAAGGGATTTTTGGTCCTTTATAGATATAGAGAAGATATAGCATAGATATTTATGTGAGTTTCTAGACCCTTCTTACTTTACTTTTTTGGGGCGATGTGCATACTTACGTTGTTTTCAAAGTAAAGTCGTGATGTTTTCCTTAAAACGTGATAGTCTGAGAAATGATTTTGCTTAAGTAAAGATACAGTTTTAAAGAGACAAAATATTAATGTCATTAAATGTAAAGTGTCATAATATGGATGTTGCATGAGATAGGTGGTACCTATAGGGCTGTCAGACAGGCAGTTACCTACGGGGCTATGCGATAGACGGTTACATACGAGGTTGTGTGATAGGCGGTACCTATGGGGGCGTGTGACAGTGGCAATGCATTTCTTGTTTTGTCGATGGTTGATCAACTACATAGAGTATAGTGTGCATATTACAGTTATATTACATAATTGCAAACATGTTATAATACATAGGTTTTTGTATAATGTACATTCTATGTGCTTAATTGCGTAAAGTGTTTACTGACTATTAATTATTAAAGCTTATAGTTGCTTGATTAAAATTAGAATTCACTTAGCGTAGCTGACTTCTAGTATGCAGATCAGGTTAAATTAAATGTAGAGAGAAAAGGGTTGGCATGTGGTAGAGACCCCCTAGTAGCTGGCACCATACTTTAGTGTTTCTATGCATTGAGACAATGGATTTTTTTTATAGTAACACTTCTTATTTTCCACTGAGTTTTAAATAATAAAAAGTATTATTTGAACTATGAGTTGAATAGTAAACCCAATAGTTAAATCCTCCGGTTTCTGGTCTTTCAGAATTCTATCAGTATCCTGTGCCGTTTGCTATGCTACGATACTTGCATAAAAACATAACGTTAACAAAAGATAAACTTAAAATTGAAAGCTAAAACAAAAATATTAGAAAACAAAACTAAAAAATAAATAGTTATCAGAAAACAAAACTAAAATTGAAAGCTAAAACAAACGGAGACGTAAAATTAAAATTAAAAAAAATACAAAAGCCACCACAATAAAAAATAGAAAGCTAAAACAAAAATATTAGAAAACAAAGTTAGCAAATTATAAATATTACTAAATAGAATATTCTAAACCAATATAAAACAAAAGAATAAAATCATCAAATCAACAAAAAAAATCAAAGTTGGACCATACATTTTGCAACCGTTATAATAAAAAAAAAATCAATGCTTAAAGCTTTTACCGCGTTTGAACTTTGAAGAAAAAAAAAGGTTTAGACATATGTCATTATAATATTAATAAAGTAAAATTTAATTTAATTAACCTTGAGTTTAAAGTTTAGAGGGTGTTTGAAATTGACTTATTGTATTGAATTCATAAGTTTAGAGGCTATTTTACTTATAAGTTAAGATCATGTTGCTCAAGTCATGAGCTGAGGTCGTTAGTATCAAAAAATGTTCATAATCAGTTGAACAATTTTATATCCAATGATCATATGCAACACACAAATTCATAACTGAACCAATCGTCTTTTTTAATTATTTTGTAAGAAAGAATAATATTCAACATATATAATATATTCTTAGAGACAAATTGGATTATATCCAGGGCCTCCAAAAAATATATAGTTACCCCAAGCCTCACTATGCCCATTATTAATATCATAACAATTGGTTTCTCTACAAATACATTAAGATTAGAAACTTCATGCAAATAATTATCTTGATCAACCATTTCAAAGTTCCTAGCAAACGTTGCTTTCTGATAACCTTCATACGTGAAGTGCCACTACCCATTTGAGTCGATGTGTGGTCACGGGTCACCCGAGTATGCAGAATACACTTCTCCACCATAATCTATTCTGTTTGCGCGATCATGAAGATCTGTGGATAACTCTGCTGGCCAGAACCCAACCACTTCCGTTCCCACTCTCAACCACCAGTCCTTGCTATGCGGATCCTACAAAACCCGACATTATACATAAATTAAACCACTCAATATGATTACAAAACTATGTTATGCTTTATTAAAAACTTACCCTCCATATCAATAAGGCGATTTCGTATTGTTTACCGTTGTATGTTGATATTGGTTTTATAGAAGCTCCAAGACACACCTTTGAATTAATTTGGACGAACCCTGGACATAACCTGTTGTAGCAGCCTGACTTATATACATCGGGCTGTAGTTTTTTTTTAATTCAAAATATTATGAGCAATTGTTCAAAAAGTTTTTTTTTTTCTTGAAATAACCCAAAATATAAGGAATTAAACTTTATAGAACAAATAATAGTTCACATACAGTCCACAAAACAAAATGTCTTGGAAGATTATCTGTGTTTGCATTTGGATACACCTGCCATAACAAACTAGATATATTAAAACGCATACATACATTCACATACGCCTACGCATACTTATTATAATATAATTTCAGTTACATGGTTGCAATTTTATACTTAAAATTGTTGGGGAAATTGATATTGCAAAGTGATTAGAGAGAAATGTAATCACTTTCGATAAAGTAAACGAAATCAATAAAACAAAACATATTTCTGAGTAAATACTTTGTATCTGAATTCATATTAAAACAAAAATAACTGAGTAATAATTGTATACATAATAAATAAGAAAGAAAACTTCTGAATAGTTACTTTGTATCCAAATTCACATTAAAACAAAACGTAACTAAACAATAATAAATGTGGCAATTTAATAAATAACTAAATACAAAAATAACTAAGTAATAAATGTATAAATAATAAATACTAAAAAGACTTCTGAACAAATACTTTGTATCCAAATTCACATTATAACAAAAAATAACTACATAATAAATAAATGAGGCAATTTCATAAATAACTAAATATTAATCCTAAACTAGGGCAATTTCATACATACCCATACAAACTTGCAACATATCATATATATATATATAGATATATATATCCTTATAAAATTACAAATATCATATATACCTTTACAAAGTAGTTCATATATCGTATATATATACCTAATTCATTAAAAACAATATAATAAATAATAAATTTACCCTTATTTTTCTAAGACTTTAAAATCTCATAGATGACTTTAAACTTCAAATATTATATTTACTCATTATTGGCTTAAATATGATATATGAAGAATAATATTGTTTATGAAAAAAATGGGTAAAAACAAAATTTAAGCTTATAATGTGTTGTATATATAAAAGTATGAAGTTAAAATATGAACATATATGAAAATATTAAAGTAAAAAAATAAGGGTAAAATGATTATTTATCAGATTGTTTTTAATAAATTAGATATATTTGATATTTGGGGAATTAGATTTTAATAATCCGAAGTTTCACCCGTTGGCCACTAATAATCCCAACTTAAAAAATTCCCTGTAACAATCCCAACTTGTAAGATTTTGGCCTCAAATGAGCCTTTGCTAACCCAGTTAGTTTTTTGGTGACGTGGACACCAAACCTAGTTATCTGCTGACTTGGCTGCTTATGTGATACCATCACCATCACCATCATCTCCTCCTCCACTGCCACCACCATGGCCACCATTCACCATATCCACCGAACACCCCACCCTTCTAACCTCCGGTCACCACCATTAAAGTTCCATCCACAACTCCAACCGCCTCACCGGAAAAACGTGAGACCCAGAGATGGAGAAAGTTTTGATGTTTTGAGCAATGGAAAAGATTACTAGAGGTTGGAGATGACTAGTGGTGCTCTCCTTTATAGGTTTCAGGGGTAAAGAGGGTCGCCGGAATAAGTTGCAGGTCACCGGAGTTGCGTAGATGGTGGAAATTTTGAACTTTTGAGCAGCTGAGAAGATTACAAGAGGTCGGAGATGAGTGGTAATGGTCTAGTTTGGCAGTTTCAGTGGTAAAAAGGGTCGCCGAAATAAGTTGCAGGTCACCGGATTTGCGTAGATGGTGGAAACTTTGAAGTTTTAAGCGGCCGGGAATGTCAAAGGAGGTCGAAGATGAGTGGTGGTGGTCTCATTTAGTGGTTTCAGTGGTAAAAAGGGTCGCCGAAATAAGTTGCAGGTCACCGGAGTTGCGTAGATGGTGGAAATTTCAAACTTTTGAGCAACGGAGACGATTATAGGAGGTTAGAGATGACTGAAGGTGGTCTCGTTTGGTGGTTTCAGGGGTAAAAATGGTCGCCGGAATAAGTTGCAGATCACCGGAGTTGCGAAGATGGTGATGGTGCCACATAAGCTTCCACGTCAGCAAATAACTATGTTTAGTGTCCATGTCAGCAGCCACGTCAGCAAAAAACTAACTGGGTTATAACCGAGTTAGCAAAGGATCATTGGGGGCCAAAATCTTACAAGTTGGGATTGTTACAGGGAATTTTTGAAGGTGAGATTATTAGTAGGCAACGGGTGAAACTTTGGATTATTAAAATCCAATTCCCATTGATATTTTAAATATTTTGTAAGGCATATATAATATTTTTAGTTTTTGTCAAGTATATATAAAAAATTTTAAATTTGTAACGGGTATATATTAAATTAATCTTAAATAAATAAATTAGAAAGAGAACTAGCGACAAACTTACATGCCAACCAACTTCAATAGTGTTAACTGGGCGAGTTGGAACGCCAGCTACAACCCAAATTTGTGAAAGGATAAAATCAAGTCCAGTAACATTTGGTTCCCACACGTTTAGAATCGCCTTTGCTCCGTAGAAGTCTCCTTACCTTACATATAGAATTGAATGCTACAACACACAATATTATGGTCGTATTCTAGTATAAAAAATAAATATTAACTTAATTTTAATATTTATTTTAAAGTAAATAGCATGGGTGATTCCTGACATAACACCTAAATAACTAGGTTTTAGGTTGGGCTGGGTTTAAACGTGTTGATCGATATACCGTAAAACAAGTCATTTTTAGTTTGAGTTGTAATTGAGAGAGTCGGTCCATCAACCTATTTAAACTTAAAAATTTAGAGATGATAACAACTTTATATTTTATAAGCTCAACTCATCAACCCATTTATGACATGTCTGAGCTGGTTACAACTTATTATAATCCATCAACCCATTCACGACCCATTTGACCCACTCAAACTTGATTAATACTACGTATATACAACTCGCCAACCCACTTGGCATGTTTATAAAAACAAGTTATGCATTTGGGTTACATGGTAGTAAGTCTGTCTGCTTATAAAGTTAATATCTTTTACATGAATAAATATGTATTTAATGTTAAAGTTGATATCACACCAACCCAATATGATTATCACCCTACATTGAACAATCATATGCTATTATTAGAACTTAAAAACCTTTTATTCTTGGAGTATAATAATTGTTTTAGTATAGAATAAAAGATTAGACAACAACAAGTATATACATACCTCATGGCCTGGGGTAGGTGGGACATCATTTCTACTATATCTCTTCCGAAACTTAGGAATTGAACTGGTTCTCAAAATGTCACCAGCACTTGTTCTTTTAATTACAATGGTTCCATTTGAGCATGATTCACCCTTTAAATTCCATAATTGTTTGATTTCTGGGTTAGTACCCACTTTATGATCATGTTCTTTTGGTAATTCTGGTTGAACCTACATGTTTTCAAACAAGTATAACAAATTAAGTTAGTTCATACACTAGATCAATAATTATATAACTAAAACCAATCAAACAAATAAGTATCACTTGAGGTCTTAATCAAATACAATAATCTCAGATTTAACCTTAGATGTGTAAGTTTTGTATATACATGAAATAAAAATGTTATAAAGGTAATGCAATATTATTAAATTTTGTATAGAGATAAACCTCTCAAAAAATTACTACAAAATACATATATTCAATAATGTATAAATTCTCATATAATTCTATTACTTACCATCACCGATATTTTGTTTTTTAATTCAGGAAGATCAAAAGCGGGCTGGAGATGAAACAAAACGCAGTCTATTATATCACTATCTGGACTCTGATTCAGCAAAAAGAAATAATTAATATAGTTAGAAATACATATAGAGTTACTAATAAAGACGTTAATTACTAAATACGCATTCTAAATTATCAATTCACCAAATACGTAGAGAGCATAAGGGTACCTTAATTGACTTAACAAAAGGCTTGTTGATCTTTCTAAGATGATCATTAATCAACTTTGTATTCTTCGACTTGTTACCCGCCATGGTAGTTTCATTCTCTTCTCGGAAATTCACTAAGGAGAAAATTGGTGAAAACAACAAGGAATACAATACAAGAACAGAAATGATGGAAGGTATCTCAAGACAAGAATGAGTTTTCATAGTTGTATATTATCGTGTTCTGCATAAACAACTTGTTACTTTGTTGAGGTGTTTTTTTACTATACATACGATGATCATGTTAGTGGTTAAATGGGGGGTGGGGGGTGGGTTAACCATATCTTAATTGTTTGAAAATTTTGATGCTTATGTATTGGGTTATGGCCAATTAATGCCAGAATAAATGATAACCTCGCTTTTTATGAAATATGTATGTGATTTGATATTCTAACTTAGATTTGCACGGGTAACTATTAAAAGATTCTTTTAAACCATGTCCAACATTATTTAATTTACGGTTTATTTTTTCCTAATTAAACCATTTTTGTTAGTAATATGATTTCATTACTCTTAATCATTTCCCGATTAAAAAAAAACTTTTAAGCAAACCTTGTTTCAAAAGAGCAAGCGAATTTCTTATCTTGAAGTATTCTGGATGGGTCCCCCATGCTAAATGAAATTGTCGCGTCGCTTAAGTGTCACACCCCAACCGATGGTGGAATCATCGGGGTACTGGCACTAGGCGAATCAGATTGATCAAGAGATTCCATAACGATTAATTCAAAGACAATAATAAACATTTAATATACCATACTATCAAATTCATACAATCTTCAAACAACCATTACAATTCAACAAAAATCTCTTAAACACAATCCAATTCGATCCCCCCTAGATTTTATTACAAACCGTTCTAAAAACAAACTAAATAAAGCAAGCTAAACTACGCATGCAACATCCAAGGCATCCAAGCTATAAATCCTCAACCTGTTACATACGTTAAAATACAAGTCAATACAATTAAGTAAGGGTGAGCAGACGAGTTTGAATAATACTAGCATAGTCGAGAAAGCGTTTGCGAAACAATCTAATTACATATCATGATACACCAAAACATTTAACATAACATAGGCTAATTTCTCATGCTAACTACCGTGAGAAGGCTTGTGCGACCATCCTAACTAGACCCTGTCGGGCGTTAGCCAAACTATAGTACCATACTAGCTAAGGAGGCAAGTTAACGAAAATAAGTCCTAGTCACATGTTTCTAGTATCACGTATCGAGCATCTACAATCAGATTATTCGCGTGTGATAAACAGTTTTGATTTGTGAAGTGCTTTTGATATAGGAACGTATGTAACACTCAAAAGTGCATTTAAGCGAAAATGGGTCAAGTATACTCACTGTGGGTGCGTTTTGGTAAGACTTAAAATTCTGAGGAGAGTTGCGGAGTGCGCCAGATCAGCCTGTAAACGAACAGAAGCGCATCAGTCTTCCGAAAAGCTTAAACGGTGAAGTTTGAGTTGAGCAGTAGGCAAGTTCGGGCGAACTTGTGTGTAAACACACAAGTTAGAGCGAACTTGTATGGTTTCGCTGAGTTGAGAGTCAAGTTCGGTAGAACTTGGTAAGATCCTTAGGGATCTTGTCAAGTTCGGGCGAACTTGTATGAAAACCTTACTGGAGAGACAAGTTCGGGCGAACTTGTGTAGTTTCCTAGGAAACTAGACAAGTTTGGTCGAACTTGTAAGGGATTTGGTGAAGAGTGACCCAAGTTCGGTCGAACTTGACCCATATGGGTGCAAGTTCGATCGAACTTGACCTGGTGAGCTGGTGATTCTTGAGCGAACTTGATGTTTTCGGGTCCAAAATCTTGGGTTTTCGCGTCGTTTGCTGGGTAAATCGAGTGCCCATCCCTCTAACCTTAAGCCACTGAGTAAAACTTAGGCTGGAGAGGTCTTTTTGGAGCGAACTTAGCCATTTTACAGAAACTCGGGCTAATCCGGGCGAACTTGAAGGTTCGTACGGGTTAGTCCAGCTTGTGTAAAGTGACGGTTTCGTCCTTGTGCTTCCGGATCTGAGATTTAGCTTCGACAACGCCTCGTTCCACTCAAAAGTGAACGAAACATGCGTCATTAGTCCGAATATTGTGTAAAAATCAATACTTTAAAGATTTTGCTCAGATCTAGACATAGATCTGAGTGGAAAACAGAAGTTTGATGTAAAAAGATGAAGATTTTTCGTAAACAGAGAAGATTTGATGAAAACGAAGGCTATGCCTTGTGCTAAAATCGTTGTAAACCTTTGTAAATCGTTGATAAACGTTGTTGTAGTTGAAATCGGGCCGATTCTTACTTAGAACATGAAGGTTTCGGGTTTTGAGAGCTCTGGGCGAACTTACAGCAAGTTCAAATGAGAGGAATGAGCTGAGTATTTATAAGTGAAGGCAAAAATGGAGGCTGGTGGGGCCAAGTTCTGTCGAACTTGCATGAAATTCATGCAAGTTCGGGCGAACTTGCTAGATTTCCATGAGATAATGGCCAAGTTCGGCCGAACTTGTACATGTATGTACAAGTTCGAGCGAACTTGAGGATTATGAAGGATCCTTGTGTCATCAGGCAAGTTCGGGCGAACTTGGGGTAGTTAAGTTTGGCCGAACTTGGCCTGGTGACCACGTTTCCTTTGCCGATTTCGTGTTAAGTGTTCGTTTGGCAGTTCGGTTCGGTTCGTATCAGTTAGTTATATTAAGCGTTAAATTAAAGCGTTAAGCGTTATAATTGATATAATAGTGCGATTTAGAGATTTGAGAGTGCGAGAGCGATGCGATAGCGAGCGTAATCATAACCACAACACACATAACACATAAATAACATAAAACCACATAATTAACTGTGTTTTACGATGCAATGAGATGAGCGATGCGATTTAATAAGCGATTAGATGCGATAATAACGTACAACACCATAAGAATTAACATAAACTTTATTGTTAACTGAATCTCGGGATTACAAGGTAGATAAACGGGAAAACAAATGGAAAGATAACAATCGAATTTTCGAGTTGTTACATTAAGCGCTCTAAGAGGAAAGTTTGTTATTTAAAGTTGATATTGAAAAGCCCTATGAAATGCTTAATTGGGAGTTCCTTGACTCTATTTTGGGTCAAATGAATTTCCCTATTAAATGGAAGAGATGGACTATTGCAATTGTGTTTACCGCCTATGCCTCGGTTCTTGTGACGGGTCTCCTACTCAGGAGTTCAAATGTCATAGAGGGATAAGACAAGGACACCCGATATCTCCATCATTATTTTTATTAATTTCTTTGGAGGCTCTATCGGTCGTAATTTAGAAGGCTTGTTCCCTTGACTTGTTTGAGGGTTGTCTTATTCTCCAGATGGGCCAGTGGTTTCTCATTTTTTATTTGCAGATGACGTGGTGTTCATGGGTGAATGTTCTGACAAGAATGCACGGAATTTGAACAAAATTTTATATATGGTGTTTTTATTTAGCGTCGGGATTGCAGGTCAACTTAGCTAAAAACAATTTGTTTGGAGTTGGGATGTAGGAGAGCCAAACTCACTCCTTGGCGTCTATTCTAAGATGTAGGATGGGTTTTTTATGTTTAAATAGTTGGGGTTACAGGTTGCGGCGGATATGAACTTGGTCAAACACTGGAATACCTAAATGACACTTTTAGAAAGAGGTTATTGGTGTGGAAGGAAAATACGGTGTCTTTTAGAGACTCCACAACCCTCAAAGTTCCCTACTCCGTTCTCTCTTGAGTGGGTGGAATTGGCTTGTGTTGCAGATAGGGTAACGTTGGAAAATGGGGTGATTGTTATAAAATTTCAATGGAGAAGGCAACCTAGTAATCAGGTCGAAGTGCAGGAAATATATAGCTTCTTGGCTCTTCTCGGTTTTGTGGTGCTGCACCCGGAAAAGACCGTCTTCGGTGGTTTGATCTTAGATCTTTAATTCATACAAACAATTACTTGGATTCAGGCATTGAGTTTTGGTGAGATAATTGAGTCCTAATCAAAGTGAATTTTCTATCTTGGAGATTGATTCAGGGTTGTATCCCCACTTTGGAGTAGGGGTGCTAAACGGGTCGTGTTCGCGGGTTGGCGGTTCAACCCTACCCGAACCCGAAAATTTTACACGAACCCGAACCCGATCCGAACCCGAAAATCGTATCATATATATGAACCCGAACACGACCCGAAGTTTTGTGGGTTGACACGAACACGACCCGTTTAACCCGAATTTTTTAATTTTTTTCCTAAAACTAATATATTAAAATTAAAAATTACTTAAAAAACACAAATGTATATAATAATATCATATTTAAATTATAAAAGCTATGTTAATTTCTCCTTTTAAGTTATAATCATGGCATAAAATACACGCCCCATTTAATTTATGAGATAAATATATTGTAAAAAGTATAATATAGTATAAATGTGTTAAACGGGTCAACCCGCCAACCCGACCAGGTTGACCCGAACCTGACCCGTAAACCTAAACGGGTTCGCATGTTCAACCTGAAACTGACCCGAACCTGTTTAGACGAAACCTAAACCCACGAATTTCGTGTTAGGTTCGTGTCGGGTTTCCGAGTCGTGTCAGAAATTCACACCCCTACTTTGGAGTCCCTATCTAATAGAAATGTGGTTGTCCCATCCAAAGTGTGCATGTGTGTGGTGAATATGATGAATTTGAAAAGCATCTTTTTTTGTTTCATCTCGGTTTGCCTAAGGTATCTAGGAATTTGTGGCTAAATGGTGGGGGTTACACTCTCTCTATTTCTTTGATAGGAAAGATTTTGTGAATTTCCATCATCTTTTGAGGGGGTCTAAAAAGTGGAAGAAAGCTATATGCAGGGTGAGGAAAATGACTATTTGGTGCATACGGCGAAGTCAGAATGACATTGTCTTTAATTAGAAGCAACCGTGTTTTGAGAGGTGGTGGAAGAAGTAAAGGATTTTGGTTTCCTTTGGTTGGAAAATTAGTCTGGAGTTCAAGCGTTGTGGTGGTCTCAATGGTGTAATTTTGACTTGCTTAGCATGGGTTTTGATTTTGAGCTTGTTTGTTTTTTTTGCCTGAAAGTGTGTTTTTTTTGCTATTGTATTTTTTGGTAAGGCTAACTTTTTGTTGGCTGTCAAAAAATATATGAAAAAGGAAAATAGAAGGAATTTTCCTTTTGTTTAAACCAGGTTATTTGATGTCTAAGTTAATTGATTTTTAAGTTATCTAGTTACGTATATTAATGATTTTTTTAAATAAAACAATAAAGAAAATTAAGCACACAATAGCTTTAAAGTTTCTATTATTTTACTTATATGTAATGTGCTCATAAATCATAGTTAGTCTAAATTAGAATTAACTAAATAAATAAAACCAAACACCTTTTGCTTATTGAAAAGAATTATCCTCTTGTTTGGTGATAATCAGCTTAGGCAATTATATATAACGTCATCTTTATGAAACTTTAAGATAACAATTCAAGGTACATAATGTAACTTAAACCCAATTGTAATTTTCAATTATACTACTTCGTAAGATAACATTTCAAGGTACATCATGGGACCTTCAATACTTTACAATTTGATGATATTAAAGAAATGGCTCGAAAGAACTTGTTACATGGAATTCCTCAAACAAGTCATGGCAATCAAATCTGTTACGCGTGCTTATTAGGGGAACATAGTAGGACACCATTTCTAAATCAGGAGAATCCAGATCTTTAAAACCACTAGATTTAATCTATAGAGATTTGTGTGGTCCTATATCCCCGTCAACACATGTTGGGAAGACATATATATATTCTTACTTATAGACGATTGCACTCGCTACATGTGGGCATATCTACTAACTTTCAAGGATCAAGCATTTAAACCTTTTAAGGAGTTCATGGAAAAGGTGGAGGTAGATACACGAACCAAGTTAAAGATGCTAAGGACAAACAAAGGAGGAGTATTCATACTGGCTGAATTCAACTAGTACTGCAAAGATAACGACATAGAAAGACAACTTACTACGCCATAGTCCCCACAACAAATGGAGTAGTAGAAAGAAGAAACAGGGCATTGTTATCCACTACTTGTAGTATGCTAAAGGCAATGAACATACCATACAATTTTTAGGGTGAGGTAGTACGATATTCAATATACGTACTAAACAGGGTTCCAGCGAAAGCCTTGGTGAGCAAGACATCATATGAAGCATTGAAACGAAGAAAGCCGAATCTGGAACACCTAAAGGTTTTTGGTTGCATTGCCTACACTAAGGTACTAAGAAGTTAAATGATATAAGCATGCCTATGGTATATCTTGGAATAGAAGAAGGATCAAAGGTGTTTAGATTATATGATCCAACAAAGAACAAGATATGTGTCAATAGAGATGTAAAGTTCATGGAAGGTCGGGGGTTGTGACAGTTACCTACGGGGCTATGGGATAGACGGTTACATACGGGGTTGTGTGATAGACGGTTACCTACGGCGGCGTGCGACAGTGGCAAGCATTTCTTGTTTTGTCGATGGTTTATCAACTACATAGAGTATAGCGTGCATAATACAGTTACATTACATAATTGCAAACATGTTATATATTGATCATATGAAAATATAACGTTTAGACATATGTCATTTAAATCTAAATGAAGTAAAATTTAATTTACCTTGAGTTTAAAGTTTAGAGGCTGTTTAGGATTAGTTTGAAAAGGACTTATTAACTTATTGAATTAGGCCATTTGATTTCTAAGTTAAAGATCATGTTGCTCAAGTCATGAGCTAAGAACGTTAGTTTCAACCATAATAAATAAGATGTTAATTCATATTGTGGCCATTAGATATGTTTAAGTATATTTTTTTACTGAGTATAAAAATGTTCATAATCGGTTGAACAATTTTATATCACATGTTCATATGCAACACACATAAATAAATAACTAAACCAATCATCATTTTTAACTATTTTGTAAGAACGGACTGATATTCAACATATATATATATATATATATATATATATATATATATATATTGAGACAATTTGGATTATATCCAGGTCCTCCAAAAAATATATAGTTGTTGATGCACTTTGTGTTCGTCACTTGTCGAATAGGCTAGATAGAGCGTGTGTTGAATATTGTATAAGTTAGAATTGAACACACGACCGAAATAGTGTTGAGATGGTCAAGTTCGCCCGAACTTGTCCTATGTAGGACAAGTTCGCTCGAACTTGACATGAGTAGATCAAGTTCGCTCGAACTTGTCCTACATAGGACAAGTTCGCCCGAACTTGAAGTATAGCCTATTTTGGAGCGAACTTGATGTTTCCCTATAAATAGGTGGTGTGTGTTCATTTGTCATTTAAGTTTTTGGCATCCCTACGGGGAGGTGCTGCCGGATTCTCTCCAGGAACTCCGGCAACTGGACTTATAAAGATGTATACTCTTTCGGTATGAATGAAGACTTCCGTTACATTCTATTTCTACATCTTTCTGTAATAACATTCTACCGAATCGGTTTACGTTTATCCACTAACTTCCGTCTAGAACCTCCTGATCACGGACCTTCAATAGTTACCCCAAGCATCACTATGCCCATTCTTAATACCATAACAATTGGGTTTCTCTACATATATATTTAGATTAGAAACTTCATGCAAATAATTATCTTGATCAACCATTTCCAAGTTCCTAGCAAACGCTGCTTTCCCAAAACCTTCATCCGGGAAGTGGCCACTACCCATTTGAGTTGATGTGTGTGTACCAGGGTACGCAGAAAACACTTCTCCACCATAATCTATTCTGTTTGCGAGATCTTGAAGATCAGTGAATAACTCTGCTGGCCAAAACCCAATCACTTCCGTTCCCACTCTCAACCACCAGTCCTTGCTATTCGGTTCCTACAAAACCCGACATTACACATAAATCACAACACTCAATATGATTACAAAAGTATATTATGTTTTATTAAAAACTTACCTTCCATATCAATAAGGCGATTTTGTATTGTTTACCATTATATGTTGATATTGGTTTAATAGAAGCTCCAAGACACACGTTTGGATTAATTTGGATGAACCCTGGACACTCCAAGTTGTAGCAACCTGACCGATATCCATCGGGCTGTAGTTTTTAAATTCAAAATATAAGGACTAATTGTTCAAAAAGTTTTGTTTTTTATTGAAATAACCCAAAATATAAGTAATTAAATTTTACAGAACAAATAATAGTTCACATACGGTCCAGAAAGCAAAAAGTCTTGGAAGGTAATCTTTGTTTGCATATGGATGCACCTGCCATAACAAACTAGATATATTAAAATGCATACACATTCACATACCCATAATTGAAATATAATATCAAGTATATGGTTGCAATTTTATACTTAAAATTGTTTGTGAAATTGGTATTGCAACGGATAATCTAAGAGGCTTGTAATCACTTTCCAATCGAAATATTCCAGGCTTCACCAGAGAAATTCAATCCGACACAACTTAGATTTTTGAGAACAAGAACTAGTATGCAATTGATGTAGAATTCCTATGAATCAGAGAATATGACCAAGGGGTGATTTCAAATTTTTCTTGGGATAGGATCAGTTACTACTTGATAGCTATTATCTATTTTTAATTCAATATACTTATTTTTGGAACGAAATTTTACCTACAAAATAAAATGGTTTTTTCATAAATAATTTTTCTAATGCATTCTCTGCCACTTGGACCATCAGGGGCCACTGCCCCTTGGACCATGCTCTCGGAGGCTACAGTTTTTTTTTTGTAAATAAATGTATATTTGTAGATGTTTTTCATGTCGTGAACATTTTTAAATGAATTAATGAAACATAATTCTCAATTTGTTTTATTGAAAACAGTTGGCTCGATACAGACGCATTGTGAAATCGTTTGGTAATAGCTTTCTTTCTAACAAACAATAGTTTACTATTTAGTGAACCTGACTATTGTTTTTGATACATTTAATGTAATGATATTAACTAAAAAGTAACTTATTTTGAAAACCAGACAATCAACATATAAATAACATAATGAAAACGAACAAATGAAACTATTATGTAGTTATTATTCGATAAAATAAACGAAATTAGTTTTGTAGTTATTTTTCGATAAAATAAACGAAATTAATAAAACAAAACATATATTTGACTAAATACTTTGTATCCGAATTCACATTAAAACAAAAATAACTCAGTAATAAATGTATAAATATTAAATAAGAAAGAGAACTTCTGAATAAATACTTTATATCCAAATTCACATATAACAAAGAATAACTAAAACAATAAATAAATAAATTAGAAAGAAACGAGCAACAAGCTTACATGCCAACCAACTTCAACAGTGTTGACGGGACGAGCTGGAACCTGAGCCGCAACCCAAATTTGTGAAAGGCTAAAACACGTCCAGCGACATTTGGTTCCCATATGTTTAGAATCATCTTTGCTCCGTAGAACTCCCCTTCCCTTACAGATCCAATTGAATGCTGGAACACATAATATTATAGTTGTATTCTAGTGTAAAAAAATAAATATTAACTTGGTTTAAACGGGTTGATCGATGCCGTTAAACAAGTCATTTTCGGGTTGAGTTGAAATTGAGCGGGTTGGTCCATCAATCCGTTTAATCAAACTTAAAAACTTAGAGATGATAACAAATTTATATTTTATAAGATCAACTCGTCAACCCATTTACGACATGCCTGACCTGGTTACAACTTTTTATAATCTGTGAACCCAATAACAACCCATTTAACCCACTTAAATTTGATTAATACTACGTATATACAGCTCACCAAACCATTTGGCATGTATATAAAAACAAATTATGCATTTGGGTTAAATGGTAATAAGTCTGTTTGGTAATAAGTCTGTTTGATTAAAAGGTTAATATCTTTAACATGAATAAATATGTATTTTAAGTCAAAGTTGATATCTTTTAACACACCAACCCAACATGATTATCACCCTACATTGAGCACTCACATGCTATTATTAGAACTCCAAATCCTTTTAGTATTCTTGGAGTACCGTAATTGTTTTAGTATAGAATAAAACATTAGCTAATAAAAAGTATATATATACCTCATGGCCTTGGGTAGGTGGGCCATTTCTACTATATTTCTTCCCAAACTTAGGAATTGAATTGGTTCTCAGAATCACCAGCACTTGTTCTTTTAATTGGAATGGTTCCATTTGGGCATGATTCACCCTTTAAATTCCATAACCTTTTGATTTCTGGGTTAGTACCTGCTTTATGATCACGTTCTTTTGGTAACTCTGGTTGAACCTATTTGTTATAATATGTTTTCAAACAAGTATAACAAATTAAGTTAGTTTCATATACCAGATCAATAAATATATAACTAAAAACAAACAAATAAATAAGTGATCACTTGAGATCTTAACCAAATACAATAAGGTTTGTAAATAACTGAAATAAAAATGTTATAAAGGTAATGTAATATAATTAAATTTTGTATAGAGATAAACCTCTCAAAACAATTATTACTTCATACGTATTTAATAATGTATAAATTCTCATATAATCCTATTACTTACAATCACTGATATTTTGTTTTCTAATTCGGGAAGATCAAAAGCGGGCTGGAGATGAAACAAAATGCAGTCTATTATATCACCATCTGGACTCTGATTCATCAAAAAGAAATAATTAATATAGTTAAAAATACATATAGAGTTACTAATGAATAAAGACGTTATACTAAACAAGCATTCTAAATTATCAATCCACCAAATAAAATACATTGAGCATAAGGGTACCTTAATTGATTTAACAAAAGGCTTGTTGATCTTTCTAAGATGATCATTAATCAACTTCGTATTCTTCGAATTGTTACCCGCCATGGTAGTTTCATTCTCTTCTCGGAAATCCACTAAGGAGAAAATTGGTGAAAACAACAAGGAAAACAATACCAGAACAGAAATGTTCAAAGGTATCTCAAGATAAGATTGAGTTTTCATAGTTGTATGTTCTGCATAAACAACTTGGTGTGTGCTTTCTTACTTTCTTGTAGTTTGTTTTTTTTCTTATAACAAAACCGAACTAAAAACAATTTTCAAGAATAACGTTTAGGTGTTTTTTTCTCTTTCTAGAATGCTGATAGTAAGCTACTATACATACAATGATCATGTCACTGGTTAAATGGGGGGGGGGGGGGGGGGGGGGTTAGCCATATCTCAATTTTTTGAAAAAAATTGATGACTAAATATTGGATTATGGCCAATTAATGCAAGAATTAATGATAACCTTGCTTTTATGAAATATGTATGTGATTTGATCTTTTAAATTAAATAGGGTACAAATCAAATACAACTGAGTCTTGTTAATGTGGGCCAACTTGGTAGAGGTACGTGTCTTTTAAAAGGAAGGTCACAGGTTCAAACCTAGGCAAGCGGAGTTATTTAATTAACGATTTAATGTTCGAACCGAATGAGAATTTATAATACCAAAACAACAAATTTCACAAATCAAAACTCCATTGGGTTATATACGTTGCATAGCTCTATACACAACATATATAAACCCTGATATTTTGTGCTGATTATTGTTGACCAGGCACTGAAATCTATGTACTTCTATACGCTGCATATAGCTCTATACGCAGCTATATAAAACCTAAGTGTGCAAATAGCCACCAATGGTGTGCGTATAGTTGGGTCTTTATATATATTGATGATAATTTGTCATTTAAATATAAATAAAGTAAAATTTGATTTGTATTACCTTGACTTTAAAGTTCAGAGGGTGTTTGGGATTGAGTTTGGAATTGACTTAGGTGCTGCTTGTTTTTTCAAAGGTAAAATGTCTGCAGTCTGCGGACCATATTTGTTGCTCAAGTCATGAGCTGAGGCCATTAGTATCAAAAAGTTGTTCATAATTATATGATCATCACATGATCATATACAATACACATAAATACACATGATCATATGCAATACACATAAATACATAACTGAACCAATCGTCATTTTTAGTTATTCTGTAAGAAAGGAATGATATTCAACATATTTACATTTATATTTCTATATTCTTAGAGACAATTTGGATGATATCCAGGTCCTCCAAAAAATATATAGTTACCCCAAGCATCACTATGCCCATTATTGATACCATAACAATTGGGTTTCTCTGCATATATATTTAGATTAGAAACTTCATTCAAATAATTATCTTGATCAACCATTTCCAAGTTCCTAGCAAACGCTGCTTTCCCAAAACCTTCATCCGGGAAGTTGCCACTTCCCATTTGAGTTGATGTGTGCTTACCCTAGCTTTCAGCATACACTCTCCACCATAATCTAATTAGTTTGCGCGATCTTGAAGATCCGTGAATAACTCTGCTGGCCAAAACCCAATCACTTCCGTTCCCACTCTCAACCACCAGTCCCTACTATTGGTCCTACAAAACCCAACATTATACAGAAGTCATAAGATTCAATATGATTACAAAAGTATGTTATGTTTTATTAAAAACTTACCTTCCATATCAATAAGGCAATTTCATATTGTTTACCGTTGTATGTTGATATTGGTTTGATAGAAGCTCCAAGACACACATTTGGATTAATTTGTACGAACCTGGACATTCTAAGTTGTAGCAACCTGACCGATATCCATCAGGCTACAGTTTTTTTTTAAATCAAAATACAAGGACTAGTTGTTCAAAAAATTTTGTTTTTCTTGAAATAACCCAAAATATAAGGAGTTAAATTTCATAGAACAAATAATAGTTCACATACAGTCCAGAAAGCAAAAAGTCTTGGAAGATTATCTTTGTATACATTTGGAAACACCTGCCATAACAAAGTAGGTATATTAAAATGCATACATACATTCACATACGCATACTTAATTGAAATATAATTTCAAGAATATGGTTGCAATTTTATATTTAAAAATGTTGGGGAAATTGTATTGCAACGGATGATTTTAAAGACGTGTAATCACTTTCCGATCGAAATATTTTGGGGTTCACCCGAAAAATCCAATATGATACAACTCAAATTTTTGACAACAGAACTAGGATGCAATTGATGTAGAATTCGTAGGAACCAGAGAATATGACCAAAGGTGTGATTACGAAATTTCTTGGGATTGGGTCAGTTACCACTTGATGGCAGTTATCTACTTTTTAATTCAAAATGCTTCATTTTTGGAGCAAAATTTTACATCAAAATAAAATGTTATTTTTTAGAAAATAAATTCTCTTTAGTCACCCATTCAAGACTTAAGCTTAATTACAATAAAATATCCAGCAAAAATTGAGGCTAGGTCAGTTTGTTCGATACAGACACATTGTGTAATCGGTTGGTCACTAACTTTCTTTTTAAGTATAAAATCATATAAGCAATAGTTTAATATTTGGTGAACTTGACTAATGTTTTTGATACATTTAATGTATAATATTAACTAAAAAGAAACTTATTTTGAAAATCAAACAATCAATTCACATTTAAATAACATAATGAAAACGAACAAATGAAACTATTATGTTTGTGGTTATTTTTCGATAAAGTAAACGAAATCAATAAAACAAAACATATTTCGGACTATGTAGTTTGTATCCCAATTCATATTAAAACAAAATAACTGATTAATAAATGTATAAATAATAAATAAGAAAGAGAACTTCTGAATAAATACTTTGTATCCAAATTCAAATTATAACAAACAAATAACTAAAATAATAAATAAATAAATTAGAAAGAGAACGAACGACAAACTTACATGCCAACCAACTTCAACAGTGTTGACGGGACGAGTTGGAACGTGAGCCACAACCCAAATTTGTGATTAATACAACAAAAGAATATTAGAAAACAAAAACCACCACAATAAAAATTAGAAAGCTAAAACAAAAATATTAGAAAACAAAGTAATCAAAATAATAAATATTAGAATGTACTAAAGTAATATAAAACAAAAGAACAAAATCATCAAATCAACCAAAAAAAATCAAAGTTGGACCACACATTTTGCGACGATTATAATAAAAAATCAAAGCCAAAGCTCACAATAGGACTCTACCATTGTTTATTTCCACTCTCTTTTGTATATATTGATGATAATATAACGTTTAGACTTATGTCATTTAAAATATAAATGAAGTAAAATATATTTACCTATTAGTTTAAAAATAACTTATTAAATTATTGAATTAGGTCATTTGACTTCTTTCTAAGTTAAGGATCATGTTGCTCAAGTCATGAGCTGAGAACTTTAGTTTCAACCATAATAAATAAGATGTTAATTCATATTGTGGCCTTTAGATATAATTAAGTTTATTTTTTTTATCGAGTATCAAAAAATGTTCATAATCAGTTGAACGATTTTAGGGGAATTGGCGTATAATAATCGCAACTAGACGTCATTGGCCATCGTCAGTTCCACCTTTTTTTATTCTCTCTGACAGTCCCACCTTTCAACTTTTTTCCTCCACCGGTCCTCAGTTAAAAAAATTTAACAGATTTAATTTTTTTCTCCGAATTACAAACTTACCTTGAAACGCTGCTCCAAATGACTTAATTTTTATTAATTGAAAGTTTAAACACCTGAATTGAAGCACCGTTTCGTCGTTTGGAGCACAATTTCAATGTAAGTTTTACATCATTCGACTCGTATCCTTATATGGATCGAAAGTCCTAAAACGACAGTTTGTGATTCGGAAAAAAACTTAACTCCGTTAAGTTTTTTTAACCGAGGACCAGTGGAGGAAAAATAGTTGAAAGGTGGGACTGTCAGGGGGAATAAAAAAAAGGTGGGACTGTCAATGGCCAATGACATCTAATAGGGATTATTACAGGCCAATATCCCACAATTTTATATCACATGATCATATGCAACACACATAAGTACATGATTGAACCAATCGTCCTTTTTAAGTAATCATATATATATATATATATATATATAAAAAGACATTTTGGATTACATCCAGGTCCTCCAGAAAATATATAGTTACCCCAAGCAGCACTATGCCCATTCTTAATACCATAACAATTGGGTTTCTCTGCATCTATATTTAGATTAGAAACTTCATGCAAATGATTATCTTGATCAACCATTTTCAAGTTCCTAGCATACGCTGCTTTCCCAAAACCTTCGTCCGGGAAGTGGCCACTACCCATTTGAGTTGACGTGTGGGTACCTGAGTTTGCAGAATACACTTCTCCACCATAATCTATTCTGTTTGCGCAATCATGAAGATCTGTGAATAACTCTGCTGGCCAGAACCCAACCAATTCCGTTCCCACTCTCAACCACCAGTCCTTGCTATTCGGGTCCTATAAAACCCGACATTATACATAAATCACCACACTCAATATGATTTCAAAAGTATGTTATTTTTATTAAAAACTTACCTTCCATATCAATAAGGCGATTCCGTATTGTTTACCGTTGTATGTGGATGTTGGTTTTATAGAAGCTCCAAGACACACTTTTGGATTAATTTGGACGAACCCTGGACATTTCAAGTTGTAGCAACCTGACCGATATCCATCGGGCTGTAGTGTTTTTAATTCAAAATATAAGGACTAATTGTCTTTTATTGAAATAACCAAAAATATAAGGAGTTAAATATTATTAATCAAATAATAGTTCACATACAGTCACTACAACAAAATGAGTCTAATGCAACCCCGATAAAATGTTGCATTATGCCTTAAAAAGTTGCATTTGGATAAAGGCAACCTTTTATTGAAAGCCGCGTTAGGTGGAGTTGCATTAGACGTGATGCAACCTTTTTTTCTAGATAATGCAACATTTAAAAAAGAGTTGCATATGTTAAGAAAATGCAACCTTTTTAATATGCAACTTTTTTATGCAAATGCAACTTTTATTTACTTTTAAATGCAACTTATTATATATTCTAATGCAACATTTTCTATATTCAAATGCAACTTTTATTATTATTAACGCAATGTTTTTTTACAACAAAATGCAACCTTGTATGCAACTTTTTATGATCTTTCATATGCAACCTTTTACACATTTTTGAATTCAAATTAATTTGTAGAATCATTATTTACACTATGATTTAGAATTGTTATCATATCCATTACTATCTTCAATAATGCAAAACAATAATGGCATAATAATATTAATAATCTTAAAAAGCTTTACATAGATAAAAAAAAAACTATAACAAAAGAGTCAATCAAACTAATCAATACAATCATCAAGATCAATTAAAACATCCTACTTGTATTTGTAACTCTTGATCATTTAGGTAGTTGCTCCATAAGCTTGAGTAACATTTCTTGTTGCTTAGCGATATTTATTTGCATTGCTTCCAACTCGGCTTTTTGCTTTTGTTGATCTTCTTTCATAGCTTGCAACTCGGCTTTTTTCTTTTCATGATCCTCTTCAATTGCCTTTTGCATTTCAATTAACTCGTCCTTTTTAACTGATTCAATATGGCCACCACCATCCGTATTTTTTATCATTTTGTTGGAAACACCTCTACCATAAAGTCTACGATACCAGGCTCTCTCTTTGTTCATCACGGCTGTAAAAGGGTCTAACGAATCTCCTCCATCTTCTGTAGGTTTGTATTTCTTAATTTGATCCTACAATATTAATATTCTCAGAAGAATGTAAAAATTTTATAATTGAACAACACCCTTACCAAATGAGATTAAATTGTTGTCAAAATGTTGTTAAAAAGATGTTTAATGATGTCAAAATGTTGTCAAAAAGAAGTTTAATTGCTGCTAAAATGCAGCTAAAAATGGGTCGTATTGTTGTCAAAATTGAGTCAAAGTGTTGTTATATATGTGGTTACAAATGAGGTTAAACTATTGTCAAAATGTTGTTGAAATGCGACTAAAAAGGGGTCAAATTGCTGTAAAAATGGACTAAAAATGAATCCAAAACGGTGACATAATTGGGTGAAAAATATTGTAAAAAAGGGCTTAAAATTATTGGGTTAAAATGTACTATCAAAACTAATGCCAACTTAAAATGCAGCCAAATGTGCATATAAGTTGCATCATTTTTTGCATATCACAATGCCAGAAACAATATTATGGTCTAAACTAACAAACTACATTAAGCTCGAGCGTATACTTTACTTATCGAGCTCGAGTCGGGGGTTAGCTAACTTACAATTTTTTCGCCGTGTTATCATAGTCATCAGCATATGTGCGCCCTTCAGTCCTTTTTCGTGTGCGTTTAAATAGTTTTGTTAAAGAAGGTGGTTCCTTGTTTGGGTCATCATTTTCCTGTATTTATCATAACATGAATAAATTTAAGAGACTATGAAAAACACAAGTAACGAGCAAAAAAAGACATAATACCATCTCGTTTCGAATCCTAGCAAAACTTTTAGGACCTGCTGTATGCATATTTTTTGTGACATGCGTGCTTCCTTGGCTCGTAAACAACGCTTCTGAACACATTAATATATATCCTCAGCTAACGAAGTTCACCATGAAACAACTCTAAATCAAAAATATTAGAAATAAAGAAACAGTTTAGAAATTTACCGCCTCATCTTTGTTGTTCCATAAGCTCATCAATTTTGAGAAATCCTCGTCTTTAATGTTTTTACGTTTGTTCTTCCATCTTGTTTTGTTGTCTTTATATTGATAGAAGTGCTTTTTCTTAAATCTGCATTTGTGTCCCTTATAAGCACTTCCAATGGTCATTAAAACCCAAGTTCTAGCGGCCTCAGGCACATCATATTTTTCCTTAAAAAAAATCCATTTTTGTTAAAAGTGAAATCTAACCAATAAAAGATATGAAATTACTTAAAACCTTACCAAGACATATTTCCATATTCTATCTTTATTTGGCACCTTGTGCCATGAAGTATAGGTTAATGGTGCATAATCGTAATTACGAGCTAATGTACCCAAAAACCGTGAGAATTCTCCTGCTACGTCCTTCTCCGTTGTTTCAGGTCTAATGGGTTGTCCAAATTTATTACATGTTATGACTTTGCGCTCATGGACACTCCGCATGCAACATTGTTGGTCCTCTACTCTTGGATTTAGAAGTTACTAAATGACCTAATCATGAATAACAAATGTATTTAATCAATAACAAGACAATAATATGACCTAAGTAGTTATATAACTCGGAGCCCATTGTTATTTTCCAAGTCGTCGTTATCATTCATTTGTATCTCATTTCATTATTTTCATGTATCATATCGTCCATGTCTTCACAGTGATCATCTTGATCAACACCATTTAATCATTTGTAAATACAATACCATTAATAAATAGCAATATCAAAAAAGTATAGCAATATAATCCAGTTAAATCACTAAAAAAAGTACCTTGAGTCACCAACTCATTTTCATCATCTGACACACCATCAAGTTCCATATCTAGATTGTTAACTTCTATAAGCATAGAAAGTAAATTAATATCAAAAGGAAAATTTATTTAAATATACTTTGAGATTAACAAAATAATACCTTGAATTATCTCATCATCCGCGCAATCATCCTCATCAACAAGAGCCATTCTTCTATTTGCTCCTCCTTTATTACTCGATATTAGTTGACGCATGGTAACTGTAGCTCGTTGGTGATTCACTCTTGTTGCATTTGAACCGGATGAATCCTTTTGGGAGACCTTTGGTGCATTTACTCGATGTAGCTTTGATAAATTAGCAATATTTTTTATTGACATTGGTGGAATATATTGTGCACGATGTACCTATAACAAATTTTATTTTGATTAGATAACAAGTGTATATAAAAGAAAAATAAATTAATTTATGATAATCTAATTACCTTTTTGGATACTTGACTAAAACTTCTAGCAACTTCTTGGTGATCTTCCTCACTATCATCACCCGTGTCATCAGGCTTATAGTCAACGTCTATCTCACTAGTAGACTTTTGTTTCATTGCCTTTTTCTTTATTTTTTTACTTTCTGCCAAACTTCTTAAAGACTTTGCAACATTTTTCACACCTAAATCTCTTAGTCTTTTTTCATTTTTTGTATGTTTAGTACTCTGAGTTGCTCATAAGCATTCCCCTTTGTTTGTAAACTTTGATTTTTATTGGTTTTGTGTGCCATTCGACCTGTTCATAGTCAAATTTAGCAATGCATAGAACTATATAATAACATATCTTTGTGATGTAGAATAATAAAATTGAGGATAACGTAACCAGTCAAAACAAGTTTAAGTAGACATAATCAATTGAATCTTGGTTTAAAATATTGTTTTTGAGGCATGAGGCCTCTGAAGTGATGCTGACAAAAACACTTCACCCTACTTGAAGTGAAGCAATCCCCGAAAGCGGGTCAGACTTGGGGGGTGTGGGGGTGTTAAGTAGGTAAAAACTATAGCTTTTAGTTTAAATGTATGCCAAACATTAAAATAAACGTTACTAGTTTGGTTTTTTTTCATATGTTATGATTCTTAAAAATACGAAAGTCACTTTTACGGTTTATTTATGCTTTTCTGGCTATACAAGAGTCTGTTCATACCACATATATAAATAAATGGGAAAAGTGTATATGGTTTTGTTAGGCATGTAACTTGGACTCAATATTTATTATAACTATGTCGTTTTGAGTGAATGGAGTTAAAACTAATGTGATTTTTCATTCTTTCTATCTGCTATCCACATTGATTAAATAACATTTTTTTCTACTCTCGAATAAGTATACAACTGCTAGTTTGATTAAAAGCTGAGCACATGCTAAGATTTAAGGATTTTTCACAAGGTATTCAAACAGGAGTTCTATATTATTTAGCTTGCACAGAGTGAACATGCTACAGTAATTTAGTAATCTATCGAGTGAAAACATATGTGAACTTGTAGGTTACTATCATACTAAAGTTATTGATGTCAAAATGCTACCCAAATAAGTGAAATTAAAACCCACTTGATTTATCTACCATGACTTTTTTACTTGCATAATAACATCAGCACCAAAAGATAGAAATTGCACAGACAAAGCAAAACCCTAGAAATATTTTTCGAAATAATAGCAACATCAAAAGACATAAATTTTACATTAATTAACTGGTGCTGAAAAATCACTAGTTTGCCATCAGATCACTATGCTAAAAAATCTGATTTATTGCCAGATTAACTAATCATCAGATCATAATTAACTGGTGCTAAAAATTCACTAATTAGATAACTACATAAGGAATTGAGAAACGGATTGATTTATTGCTAGATTCGTCACTAACCTTCTTAACCAGTTTCATATTGATTATTGAATCACAGAGATAGAGGCGTCATTAACCTTTTAAACCAATTTCCGTCGTCAACCTTCCAAAGCAAGTTCTGAAAGTTTATTGAATCACACTGATAGAGGCAGGTTGGCTGTATCCAAATAGAGTTCTTGTGGTTTAAGGGGCAGACGGTTATTGATTAGGGTTATAAAAAATTTTCTTGAGAGAACTTACTGGGAAGTTTTGAAGGATGTTTGAGGGGGAAATGAAAACACTTAGGGGGAAAGTTTTGGGGGAAATAAAAATAACTAGGAGGGAAGTTTTAATTTTTAGTGGAAATTAGAGGAAAGATCTAGTAAAGGAAAAAAACATTTATTATTATTATTATTATTATTATTATTATTATATAATTGTTTCGATAACAAATAAAAAACATAGAAAATATGAAGCAATATATTTAACAAATTTATTTCAAGGTTTAGTTAGGAACGTGAACGAACAGAGCCGGGCGGTGAGCTCCTCGGGGTCGGCTCACTAAAAGCTCAAATCGATCCGATCACAAACAAGTTTTTATATTCTATAACATGTATTTAATATATATGAATTAACGTGTGTGTATTAATAAATGTATATAAATTTCTGATACAAAGTAAGAAATAATATATTTTGTTATGTTATATTTAACATTTATAATGATAAAAGGTATAAAAATATGTAAATAATGGTGAATTGGGTAATCGACAACACATTTGGGTCATTGATGATAAATTACGGTCATTGATGAGGACACACGGTTATTGATGGTCAATTAAGGTTGATAATGATCTTTTAGGTTTGATAACGGTCGATTAGGGGAATTAGCAATAAATTATGGTCATGAATGGTCTTATAGGATTATGGATGGTCAGGTAAGGTCATTAACTGCCATTATGTATCACAAATAACATGTAAGGGTAAATGATGATCAATTAGGGTAATCAACAACAAATTTGGGTCATTGATGGCCATATTACAGTCACCGATGAGGATACACGGTTATTGATGGTCAATTAAGGTCGATAATAATCTATTAGGTTTGCTAATGGTCGATTAGGGTACTTAACTATAAATTATGGTCATAGATGATCTTATAGGGTTATGGATGGTCAAGTAAGGTTACTAACTACCACTATGTATCACTAATAACAAGTAAGGGTAAATGATGATCAATCAGGGTAATCAACAAAAAATTTGGGTCATGATGCACGGTTATTGATAGTCAATTATGGTTAATAATGATCTATTACGTTTGATAATGATCGTTTAGGTTGATGGTCATTTTAGGTTAAAGATGGTCATTTTAGGTTATGGTTGGTCAGGTAGGGTCATTAACTGCCACTTTGTATCAATATAACCCATAAAGGCAAATGATAGTCAATTGGGTAATCAACAACAAATTTGGGCCATTGATGAGGATACACGGTCATTGCTGGTTAATTAAGGTTGATAATGATCTATTACGTTTGATAGTGGTTGTACATATAATATAATAATGATGATGATAACATTAATGAGTTGAGCTCGGGCCGAGCTTTGGCTCGTTTAAGTGATATTGAAGCGAGCTCGAGCCGAGCTTTTAGCTCGTTTGAGGTTGTTCTCAAAATGGCTCGTGCTAAAATAAGAGGCTTGAACCGAGCCGAGCTCGAGCTTCATTAAAACATGACAAACTGAGCTCGGCCCGGCTCGTTTACACATTGAACAAATATGAAATAGGTCAAATGGGTAAAAACTGGTCTAAATCTAGTGAATCGAAATGAAACGTGTAAAAATGGTCTAAATATAATAAACAAAAAAATGGAAGGGGTCAAAATGGGTTAAACGGGTTTAAACAGGTAAAGCCTGGTCTAAATTTAGTAAGCAAAAGTGAAACGGGTCAAAATAGGTCAAACAGTGTAAACTGGTCTAAAAATAGTGAATCAAAATGAAATTGTATAATGTTTTGACTTCCAACTTGCAGGTTCTAATTGTATCATGTTGACTTTCAAAAGTCAAAGCCAGAGTTGTCTTTAGAATGTTAATTTAGTTGTTTTTTTGTTTACTCTAACTTCAGGTGGAGCAAATGCATAAAATTTATGCAGCTTGCAACCTGTTTTTCACAGTTCCCTTTCCATTAATATTTCTTTTACATCTGACCCGTTTAATTTACAATCAAGCCAAGGTGTAGCTCGATTCATGAGCTCATAGCTAGCTTGAATTATTACTATTATTATTATTATTATTATTATTATTATTATTATTATTATTATTATTATTATTATTATTATTGTTATTATTATTATTATTATATATTAATTATATAATGTTAACACCAATTTCATATCAAGCTTGACTTTTTAAAGTCAACTGTCTTTGTTTTTTGAATGGCCAACATAAATTTTATTAGATAACATCTTAGCAAGAAGCGAAAGCAAAATGTACACACCAAAGTTACAACCACCATAAACAAAACAAGGCTGCACCTGACCCACAAAAATCCCATGTAGCCACACATAACACATGTAATCGACATGAAATGTATGCTTCTGGCAGCAAGCGCAGCCAGAATGGGAAGGCATACCTGTTCAGCCCTACTTCCTTAAATTAAAATTCTTGACTTTCAAAGTCAAGCGAACTATTGTACACCTTTTGAATCGATAAAGACCTTAACTTTATGATGAAATATCAATGAATTGATAAAGATCTTAACTTGCTGGACCAGAAGTCATCTCTAAATGAAAAGAAAAATAAATATTTTCCCGATTCATATTGACCACTAAGCAAGGTTGCCTAAAAATATTCCAGCAGTCCTAAAACAACAAAAGTACTATACAGCAGTGCAAAAACACATCCAAACAGTAGAAAATAAACTACATAAAATCTCTATCATCAACCCCTTTTAACCAATTCTCCCAAGATACATTCTTCCATTTAGATCTTGAGGTGATCCACCAAAAATTCTTCATTATCGCACTTCTTCTAGTAACCACCTGTCTTCCAGTAAATTAATTAAAAACTAGTAAAAAACAAGTAGTTTAGCTGAGTAATGCATTATTTAAAAAAATTAAACGAATCTTATTTTGTTTTGGAAACAGGTCAGATGAATTGGGTAGAAGTTATCATTTTAAGTCAAAGCGTAACCGGATATATATAAAGTTTACGAATGGTCAAAACATTTGATTTTAAGTTAGAAAAGAACTAGGTAGGATTGGGTTGAACTGGAAACATTATTTTTTTTTACCTTAATAGCTCAATTGTCATCATCTTCATCTGGGTGCATCCAATCCCATAATGTATCATCATAATGATCAGAATCATCAGCATTCTCACTATCAATAACATCCGTGGCATCTAATTTTGTACTTGCGTCAACCATAAGAGGAGGGATATCTTCTCTTGACAAATGAGTCTCTTGCTCACTGGCTTGTGCGTAATAACCCAACCTATCTTCATTAGGCTCACACCAATAATACCTACCATCAATTTCATTACTTTCTTCATCGAAGTCATATTCATCCCTTGGAACCGTATCGACAACATAATGCAAACCATTTACTATAGGATCCAGTATATAGAACACTTGTTTCACTTGTGAAGGCATGACAAAAGGATCATCTGAATAGCAAAGCCTTTTCATATTAATGCAGGTTAAGCCATAATCATCTTTCTCAACTTGGTACCACTCACAATGAAATAACACAACTCTGAACTGGACCAGTAATCAAGTTCAATTATATCCAGAATTCTACCATAGTAGTCAGCATTCCCAACGGTTGGACGTTTGTCTCGAGAACTCGCAAAGCTAGGAGTTAAATCTGTAATTGAAACACCGCTATTTTGAGTTTGACATTTATCATCTCGTGATTTGGTAGAAAACCTATATCTGTTGGCATAATACCCCTTGTATCTCCTGGATGTAGAACTAGGTCCCTTAGCAAGCCAGAAAATATGATCTGGAACATTATTACTAATTACTTTATCTTTGAACCAACTGGAGAACTCATGACTATGGTCTTGTGCACGTGCCCATTGAGTTTTTCGGGGTTGATTGTCAATATAAGCTTCATGCTCACTGCATCATCATTTAGACAATATAACATGAATATGAAATACATGATATTAAAATATATAATATGAGCAAAGAAAAGTTATGAATTTGTTACTTACATGATATAATCATTAGCTTGTGCACAATCAGAATTAAATAATGCATATCGATGGGCTTGTTCCTTAATATGCTCTTTTAAAGTGAATGTCTTGCCTTTTCTTCTTTTCTTACCCCCCAAAGGATGGCCGCCATTCACAAATACTGGTCCACCCGATTCTTTTTCTTCATCTAGGTCATCAATGTCTTCTGCACCCTTATTCAGTCTTGGATTTTCTCCATGAATATAACGTGAGCAAAAAGTCAAACATTCTTCAATTAAATACCCTTCTGCTATGGAACCCTCTGGTTGGCTTTTGTTACGAATATATGACTTCAACTTACATAAGTATCTCTCCATGGGAAACATCCATCTATATTGAACAGGTCCTCCAAGCCGAACTTCATTTGCTAAGTGGATAGGTAAATGCACCATTATGTCAAAAAAACTTGGCAGAAATATTTTTTCAAATTCACACAACGTTTCTGTGATTTCTTTTTGTAATCGGTCAAGGTCCTCATGCTTAATTACCTTGCTGCATAAACTCCGGAAAAAGACACCTAACCTAATTAGAGGCATAGCAACATGCTTTGGTAGTGATTTTCTAACAGCAACTTGAAGCAAGTAATGCAAAAAGATGTGGGCATCATGACTCTTATAACCCGAAAATTTTGTTCCTGAAGAGTGGACACACCGTGCAATATTAGATGCACATCCATATGGTAATTTTGTTTCCTTCAAAACACAACAAAATATACCTTTCTCCTTTGAAGACATTGAAAAACATGCGCTATCAATGATAACATGCTTACTGTCATTTGAAAGTTTTGGTTGTAGCCGTTCTTTGATGCCGAGTTCTAAAAGGTCAAATCGAGCTTTTGGGTGATCCTTTGACTTCCCACTGATATCCAACAAAGTCCCTATCATATTATCACATATATTTTTTTCAATGTGCATCACATCAAGATTATGTCGACATTTAATAAATTGCCAATAAGGCAAGTAAAAAAATATTGACCTATTCTTCCATGGACAAGTGCTATCATTTTTCTTATTTTAAGTTTTTCCAAAAATATTTTCAAAACTAGACAACTCACTCAAAGCTTCGTCACCAGATAGGGGTGTTGGAGAAAGCCTATTCTCAATCTTGCCATTGAAAGCACTCTTATTGCGTCGCCATGGGTGTTGAGCGTCTAAAAATCTGCGGTGATCCATATAGCATGTTTTCCTACTATGCTTCAAGTAAAGTGAACTAGTCTCATGGTTACAACATGGACATGCAAATTTTCCCTTTGTTTTCCACCCCGACAACATCGAATAACCAGGAAAATCACTAATGGTCCTTGTTAAGGTTGCGTACATTTTAAATGTTTCATCTTTAGATTTATCATATGTCTCCAACCCATCATCCCACAATTATTTAAGCTCGTCAATTAAAGGTTGTAAATACGCATCTATGTTATTACCTGGTGACTCGGGTCCTGGAATTAACAAAGACAACATAAAGTATTCTGGTTTTAGTGACATCCATGGAGGCAAATTGTAGTTAATCAGTACCACAGGCCAAGTGCTATGAAAAACGCTCGCTGTTCGAAATGGATTAAATCCATCACTTGACAACCCTAACCTCACATTTCTCGTTTCTTTAGCAAAATGAGGATACAAAGAATCAAATTCCTTCCAGCTTTCTCCATCTGCAGGATGTCGTATATTTCCATCTTTTGGGCGCCCTTCATCATGCCATGTCATATATTTCGCTGTTTCAGAACACATGAAAAGTCTTTGTAGCCTTGGTTTTAAAGGAAAATGCCACACTACTTTAGCCGGAACCTTTGAATAATGTTCATGATTATCCTTGCTCCCTTGTTTATCATTAAGTGGTTTCCACTTAGATGTGTGGCAAATGTGGCACACATCAGCATGTTCATACTCTTTCCAATATATCATATAATCATTCGAACATGCAGGAATCTTCTTATAATCAAGCCCTAAATCTCTTATAACTTTTTAGCTTGCGTAAAGCTAGCAGGAAGTTTTACCTCTGGAATCATCTCTTGTAAAAGTAGCAGGAGATCATCAAATGCCACGTTATTAAGCTTATGAAGCGTCTTGTAGAGACAAAGCCTGATGATGAAAGATAGCTTCGAAAACTTTTTACACCCAGGGTACAACTCTTGACTTCCATCTTCAACCAACTTATAGAACTTTTTTGCCTCTTCATTTAAGCCTTCTTGTACAGTACTTGTCTTCTCTGCAATATCTCTAAACCTATCATGCAATAATTCATAAAAATTCTCATGCATACCAACTTCATTAGCATCGATGACGGTTTCAATTCTTCTTTGTGAAGGGCTTTATTCATGGAAAACCCATACATAATAGTTTTCTACAAATCCGTATCCTTTTAAATGATCAAATATTTCGTCTCGTCGATACCAATAACGGTTCATACACTTTTTACAGGACAACAAATTTGACTACTTCCCCCTTCTTAGCAAACGAAGAATTAAGGAATTCAGCAACTCCAGCTTCAAACTCAGGTAACCGCCTAGGTTTATACATCCAATCTCTAACATTCCCCATTTCTCTCGTATCCTGAAGTTAAATGCAACATATAAAAAAACATGGTTTTTATTCACATATAAGAATGTACGATACAATTTGAAGGCAAAATTCGGTCCCAAAATATCAAAAAGTGGGTACCGATTCTGTAACGAAAAATAAATTTGGTATGGGTACGGTACCTGTTCGGTATTGGTACCGAATACCAAATGCTCATCCCAACTAGACAACAACAATCACAAATTTAGCGAGGATACTTTATGTAGTAGTAAAAATAGTAGAAACAAAACAAGAGTTTTGAGTGAGTAATAGATTAATAAGGATAACTATTCTTATTTAGTTCACTTTTTATTAGACCTCAACTAAATAAAGAATTATAATATATGGTACAATATAATATAACATGCTAGGCTATAATATAATATAACACAACAGAGTGTAACACATAATATAATATTTGTATAATATAGTATTTAACTAAACTAAAAAAGAATCGCAACAAAAATTTATAGGCTCGAATATAATAAAAGATAAAAAAAATGTAAGTGTTATATTATATAAAAGATACTATTATGAGTTTTATATTTATCATAATTCTTTTTAAAATTAATTATATAAAAATTAGTAAAATAACTAAGCATTGTCCCTACTACAATGATGTCTCTCGTGATAGACGTTTGATAAGTGTATGTATATTAATTTTAGATATGTAATTATTAAATATTTTTATATAGCATATTTTATAATATTATCTTTTACAAGTATAATGAGTTTTTTTAAATAATTTTTAGAGTTAATTACACAAATGACCATTGTGGTTTATTGAAGATAACATCTTTGAGTACTAACATAAAAATATATAAGTGTATTTTTGTCATTATACATTGATTTAACAGAAAAAAATAATGACAGTTAGCCTTAATACTCAAAGGTGTTACAAAATCGAAACAATATAAACTTAATCAGTTTAAAAAAAATAGTATTCAAATGTGTTAATTTCAATAAACCACAAAAACTATTTGTGTAATTAACTCGCAAAAAGAATTATCCAGTTAGTTTGTGAAAATCTATTTGGGCAATTCTATATCACTATCACCTTTAGGCACTTTTATATTATGTACATTAAACCCAATTGTCATTTTCAATTCTACTAATTTATAAGATAACATTTACAAGGCACATTATGGGACCTTAATTAGATACTATACAATTATATAATTTAATATTGACAAATCATAAATTTATAATGAAAATATAATAATTTTAATTCCAAATTGCACAATATAGTGTAGTTTACCCCTCTTTTTATAAGTATAATATTTAATTAAGGATTTAGTGTTAACTCAACTTGCTCTTAAAATCAATTGAAATGTGAACCATTGTAACATCTCGTAAAAACCCGTCTATAATAAACCGACACGTGTCCCGTTGATCCTCGTATGCTCCATGCTAAGCGAGAGGGACTAAAGTCGACAACATGTTAATCTATAACCTCCGAACGACATCTATATAAGTTGAGGGACCAAAGGTGGATGAATGCCAAAATTTGAGTTCTGAAAGGCGGTTACGGACTACAACCATATGTGGTTACGGTCCATAACCAGCTTAGAAACCGGGGCGCCCAAGGACCTTGTGTCACACCCCAACCGATGGCGGAAACATCGAGGCGGGACGAAAGAGATTGCTCATTGCTCACAACACTAATAGCGACAATATTTAATCAAACCAAATTTCATTTCATAAGTAAAATTGTCAAATACAGTACATGGGAATTTCAAGTACAACAATAATCAAGACAAAATTTGATACAACAATTATAAACCTACACGTCTATGTGTGTATCTAGTCATCAACGCTACTCCAATTTCATAGCATCATCTTCATCAACCTGTAACATGTTTTAAAATCGAGTTCAATGCAAAAGCACAGGCGAGTACACAAGTTTGGTGGTACATAGCATAGGTATAAAAAGTATAACTCGAGCTCACATGTTAATCATTATGTAAGGTAAATGCTAATCATGCAACACTAGATCAAACCCCGAGTTTCCACAAGTATAATGAGCTTCCCTCGTTATAAAGCAACGAGACTAAAAAGTATGATTAAGCTTAACATAACCCCGACGGGTGGTGTGCTACTCCAATAGCGCTATATATGTCAAGTTGGGCTAGCTAAGTTAATGATTAAGTATGTATGAATCTAGCATGTATCTAGGCATAACAAGTATCATGTATTAACGGATTAAGCATGTAAAGCATAAGTTGTGATTTGTGTATTTTGATAGGTAAACATGTTACAACAAAAAAAGTGAGAAAGCGGTAAGTGGGTCGAGTGTACTCACGGTTTTGCTTAAAGTGTTCCACCTAGAGAAATCCGCGAGCTTGGTTGTAGATTAGGGTTTGGCACATTTTCCTTCTACAAGAAGAACAAAGGTATGAGTATGCTGACTAACGAAAGATTTGGAATGTTGAGCATGAATAATGAATAATAAGGTAAAGTATGTAGGTATAGAAATAGTCACCAAGGTCTAGCACTCGTTTTTGACACTATGATAACCCATAAGGGTTTGATGTGATTTCATAGGTTTGAAACCTATTAGAATCGTAACAAGAAACTACACACTTTGGTGATAAACTTAATAACTTGACAAGTGATTAGTAAGTCATTATCAAGGGTTTGGTTATAGATTATTATATAGTCCATAGATATACATAATATTAATCTACAACTAACAAGGATAATCATATAAGTCATGTATGTCACACCCTCAAAATCCACATGCAGAGTTTTACCGCGCGGCATGCGACTGACCAGGATCCAACCACTAATCATGTTGAACCAATTTTTGAAGTTGTAAAATCATCACAATCAACACAATTAGTGATCAATATTTGAAAGTCCAAAACACAGTTTATATTGCAGCGGAAAAAAATAAAGTAAACCTCATCAAACTTTAAAAACCACAAGTTTAATAAATATAATAAACATAAGACTTTACGAACCACACACTCCAGCCGATTGCAACGCTCGTCCAAAGTTGTACCTACTGACATGCAAAGCATGCACAAGTGTGTCAACAAAGGTTGGCGAGTTCACAGTTTTTAGTGTTGTTACAAAAACAGGTTGTTAAAATACCTAGTTTATAAAACATGTCATGGGGAGCTACCCCATCTTTAAGCTACTAAACTGAGTTATACTGAAACTTGACTGTTTAAGTTGTTTGTGCCCCAAGTCAATGTCTATCATCATCGACCAGTGGCCAAGGCATAAAAGTTCACGCCCGTCCTCCCAGGCACGGTGTGAGTTTTGTCAAACCTAATAGCGCTATCAACTAATATCCTGTTCGCCAGGCCCCGGCGACTAATCGGTATAGGTGTGTGGGGACTTTCAGATAGAGTTCGTTTAGTCCACTAAAGACATGAAATATAAATACAGTATTTAACAGTATTCCAAACCAGGAATACTAGGCAATCCCATCCCAGGGAAAGTGTGGTCCACCTTCAGTGGATAGTTTGTTCAGTAGTTCCAATCCAGGAACGCGCGTGTAGCCCCAATCTAGGGGTACCGTATGTATTTCCCAAACCAGGGAAATAGTGTGTTGTCCCAAACCAGGGACGCATGCTTTTAGTAAAAAGTTGTGAACTCACCTTTGTTTTGCTCGGTAAGGCTGAAGGGTTTTATGAGTGAAGTGGTCAACCACGTCCTATTATGGTTACCATAGGTTCGTAAGTGTGTGTATGCAAACACATAAGTTCTACACGTATCTAGCACATAGCATGCATCTCATGAACATTCAGGTGTTCATTCGAGTGAATTTGTGTATGTGATCATAGCACAACATACAACATGTTAAACAACATTCATGTAGGCGCTAAACAAGTATTAACATCCCATGATAACACAAGCGACACATAGATACACATAATTCAATTCACTGCACTACCAGTTTAAAACTCCAAAACTCAGCTGTTTTCGGGGATTTAATTAAAATACTAAAAAGCTTCAAAAATTACGATAAATTTATGTGACGTGGAAAATGGTCCACTTGTCCTTGTGTAAAATCTTTAGAGTTTAATTGTTTACAGAAAATTCATGAAAATCAAATAGTACACATAACTCTGATTCGTCACTTTCAGGTGACAGTTAACGGTAAAAATTATATAAAAATCCTCGTTACCTCTTTTAACGAAATTCCAGTTGCAGAATTTTAAGCCCTCCTAGATTTACCTACTATATAAATTTCACATATTAAATCCAAACACGGACTTAGTTATGATATTCGTAATAGGCTGCAATTTCTGCCGAAAAACGCAGCCTGCACCTTCGACACGGAAAAATTCATAAAACAATCAATTTTCGTCAAAAAAATGCAATTCCAGATTGAAAGGTTTTTCTTGGAAGTTCATGTTAGATTCAAGAAACACACGTTTTTGTTCCGATTTGCTCACGTTACTGCCAATACAAGTCGGCTGTAAATTCTGATCAGGTTCTGTTTGGATTTAGCTTTCAATTAAAACATGTTTATGACATTATTACCCCTATTTTCAGCAATCAAAACCCTAACAACACCACATACACGAATTTAGCATCAAGTTTCATCATCAAGATCAAACATAGTCAAACCCTAGCATGCATACATGATCATCAAGTTACTATCTTATCAAGAATCATTATAATACATGTTTCTAGAAAACCCTAACACATAATATCCATGTTATTATATAAAACAATCGCAACAAGACCAAGAATTCATGTAGAATCAAAAAACGCAGCCAACATGCAACTAGAACTAAGATTAAGACCTTGAATGAATTACCTAGAGGTGGAGATGAAGACCAAGCAAGGTTAGGGTTTCTTGTTTCTTGAAATCCCTAGAAGGAAAGGAGAGGTGTGTGTGCGTACGTGATTATGGGGGGAGGGGGCTAGGGTTTGGGTTTTTATTATTATTATTATTATTAAAACTTTGATAAATGCACAAATGGTCCCCCATGTTTCCAAGTTACAAACTTGGGTAGAAAGTTACTAACATAACTTTGTGGAATGACACTCGGTCCTTCATTTTGCAAGTTAACCAAATTAACTCCGTATGTTTGTTTGTGTGCTATTAACTTGTGCGTTTATAAGTTGTAATTAACAGAAAAAGGTTTAACGACGTTAACTTGAAAGTACGGGATGTCACATTATCCCATGTTGAAATAATTTTCGTCCCGAAAATTGATGTAAGCATGAGTTGTACGCTAAGTTTGATCGAGATTTTCCCAGGTTGTCACATCATCCCCCGTTGGAATAATTTCGTCCTGAAATTCAGTTTTTGCTTTATCAGTTGTAGTTGATTGCTGTAGATGACCAACTCTCGGTCTAAGAGGAAATAAGATAAAATAAAGACCGGTGAAGATGAAGTTATACATAAGTAAGATGCTTTCACACGGAAAAGGTGTTGACCTCGGCATACCTCATGGAAGTAGAAAATTTACTTTGTGCTCCTAGCACTTGATGAGCTTAAGTATGGCTTGTTGCTCCTTGAGTAACGTTTGTAGAGAGTGATTTAACTAAGTGAAGATTTGGGTATGACAGAACTTAGATAAGAACTATGGTATTCATTTAAGCGTAACAGAATAAAACGCGAAGAACATAACAAAGTGTGGTCGTAATAGATGTGTTCAACTTGATAACATAAATGTTTAGGATCAGTAGTAATGATTTATCCGATGTCGAGGATGTAGTTGATCGTACGCAAGGGTATAAAAAAGAAATAAATAAGGTTATTTGTCGATAAAGTGTTACGTTGATGGTGTTGGCACAACAAGAATTAACCAGAGAGAAAGAAAATGGTTGACGCACGAGTTTGTAGTGCCAAGGTTTGAAATGTCTATCAAAGTTTTCAGTTTGCCCATGCGCAAGTAAGGATATATTCACTATGACCCACGAACTAAACGAGTTTGTGATTTGTCAAGCCGATAAGCAACCAAATTCAAAAAGGTTGAATTAATTCGTGTAGATGAATTAGAAATAACACATATGTCGTCAAGAGGTTTCAATGCGAGGATGCGAAAACATATTGAAATTGGTATGGTCATATCAACAACACATCACCATCTTCAGGGTCTAAGAAGTGATCACCAAGGATCGAAAGTCAAACTTACCAAATTCTCTAAGCTAGATCTAAGTCTTATAGAGCTTCTGCATGGAGAAGTGAAGGTGTAGTGTTATCGTGATAAAGGGATGATAGATTTGTCTAAGTCAATAATAGAAATTGATATCCATTAAACAGTAAACATCGGCCAATACAAAGGCTAGTGAAAAAAAATCGTATAAAAGAGAAACTCTTATAGAATAATGGCTCTTGCAATATCAAGGGTAAGGTAAATGTCTAAATCATCATGTTCATCTATGGGTTGACTAATCCACATCTACGTCCTCCAATGTCCCTAAGAGCATCGAATCATTAGAGACATTTATTTACTGAGTTGGGTATGCTAAGGTGCGAATCAAGTTAAGCTAAGAATTGAACCACATAACAGGGTAATGGAGGTAGCCTTGTGATCGATGGGGATTGTTATATGGTTGTTAGCGTTTCGTTATTCCGGTTGTGGATCAAAAGAACAAGAGGTTGGTGATGCTCAGGCAAAGTATTAAGCGAAAAACAAAGAATCCGGCATATAACCGAATAATTCTGACCACTATTCTGATCACTAGCGGTAGCTACAATAGTGGGCAGAAACGGAACTGGATCGGGACAAAAGTTCGTTGCTTCACGGTCACGTGGATATATCGTTTGTCCAAAACGGAGTTCGGATGATAGGGTTTCGAGTTGCGCGATGGCAATCACGCAAAACGGTGGCTTCCGGCCATTATTTTGTTTTCCAGCGACTGTACCGGTGGTTTCCGGTTACAACACGGTGGAGATGATGGGGTTCGTCGACACGAACGCGTGGACATATTATTCGCTAAATACGAGTTCGTTTGGGTCGGTTCTGGTCTACTCGAATATTGACGCGCAAAACCAAACGAACGGAGAGTCAGATCAGCGATCTGGCACAGTGGCAGCGTTGGCGGATGATAACGACAAGTTTTAGATGTCGGGCATGTTGAGACGATCGCGTGGATAGGTAGAACACATGAAACGGATGTCGTATGGTCAAGTTATGGGTGAAACAAAATTCTACTCGCATTTTGTGTCAGGAGTTTAGAGTAAAATAACGTGCCAAGGACGTTATGTACGCAAAGGTATGACTCCGTAGAAACTCATATTCCTTGTTAGAGGTTATTTTGGAAAGTGAGAAAAATGTTGAGGATGACTTTTGGGAACGTTTTTCGGTAAGTTAAATCATGGGTATCGTACGCGGATGGACGCGTTGGTTATATTGTTTGGGACAGTTTTAAGCTGAACTTGCAACCTTATGATTTGGAGTAAATGGGTTGGGTATTGAGATTGAGTCGGTTATTTAGGAACGACCGGTTCCTTGCCAAAAGTGTGTTGTGGATTCGAATTAGAGTTAGGGGAATTTATTCTCACCTAAGGTATATCATGTTTACATATTTAGTTCGCACATAGGTCATGATGTTGTAAAATATTCACATAATGCATATGTAAATGTCAAGTACGAGAATAATGTATGCATCTAAGTATAACGAACCTTGCAATCAGGAGTGTGGTGTCGTTGTGGTTTTTCAACAAAGAACGGTTAGAGTCTGATTTTCAAAAAAATTATTAAACCTAGTTCACTATAACCAATGGCTCTTATATCAATCTGTCACACCCTCAAAATCCACATGCGGAGTTTTACCGCACGGCGTGCGACTGACCAGGATCCAGCCACTAATCATGTTGAACCAATTTTTGAAGTTGTAAAATCATCACAATCAACATGATTAGTGATCAATATTTGAAAGTCCAAAACACAGTTTATGTTGCAGCGGCAAAAAAATAAAGTAAACCTCATCAAACTTTAAAAACCACAAGTTTAATAAATATAATAAACATAAGACTTTACGAACCACACACTCCAGCCGATAGCAACGCTCGTCCAAAGCTGTACCTACTGACATGCAAAGCATGCACAAGTGTGTCAACAAAGGTTGGCGAGTTCACAGTTTTTAGTGTTGTTACAAAAACAGGTAGTTAAAATACTTAGTTTATAAAACATGTCATGGGGAGCTACCCCATCTTTAAGCTACTAAACTGAGTTATACCGAAACTTGACTGTTTAAGTTGTTTGTGCCCCAAGTCAATGTCTATCATCATTGACCAGTTGCTAAGGCATAAAAGTTCACGCCCGTCCTCCCAGGCACTCCTATTTACATGTATAACAACCTAGGTTAGTCTCCTTAATCACAAAGTTGATTAGAAGCTCAAGAACACTAGGATGAATGAAGAAAACTTGGGTTTGAACAAGTTTTGAACATAACAGAAAGTTTTGGAGTCCTTTAGGTGCATTTCTAGGTCTGGATTCTCCATGGAAAATCCGTGGATTCAAACCTAAGGATTATCCAAGCATTTAGAAAGAAGAATCAAGTGAATTCATCAATATTTGAGCAAGTTATGCTCACTTTAGTATGAAGGTATGAATCTGCCTGAACTTGGAGATTTGCAACTGATTTGGGGAGTTTTGAGAGAGATTTGAGAGTTGTAAAAGTGGAAAAATGCTTGGATTAGAGGTGGGATTTATAGGGATGAGTTAGGAGGGTGTTGGGTGAGTTTTAATGAGGTTTAGAGGTGATTGGGTGAGATTAGGAGTGTGGGATCCGTACCAATTCGCGAGCCAAAAAACAATTCTGCCCGACCAGCACCCCTTGCGGACCGTAAGGGTTTCCCGTTGCGGTCCATAAGGACCTGTGTAACGCCTCGTATTTTAGTATCCTTATTTTTTATATCGTAATTCGAGGCGTTAATCATAATATATATATATATATACATATATCTCTTATTACATATTCATTAAATACACGACCGATCATTTAAATACGTATTTATACGCAAACCGACACAATTATACGTATAATACTTATACGCACATCCTCAATACTTGAATTATACTTTTATACTTTTTTATATATGCTCAATTACATAATATATACTCAAGAAATACCAAGAAATATACCAATCATCTTTCCACCTCAACAGTCCTCTTTCACCTTCTTTAATCAATCATATTTCACCATTTTCCACCTCCTTTCTCCACCAATCATCTTTTCAATCCTCTTCCACCTTTTTTAACCAATCATATTTCACCCTTTTCCACCTTCTTTCTCCACCAATCATCTTTTCAATCCTCTTCCACCTTTTTTAACCAATCATATTTCACCCTTTTTCCACTTTCTCTACCTATAAATACCAACCTACTTCTATCATTTTATTCACACCATTCTTCTCTCCATCTCTCTAATTCTCTCAATATCTCTAAATCAAGAATTCTAAGAATTCTAAAAGGATACTAAGTGTTCCAACCATTCTTCTCTCAACCTCTCTACTTCTCTCAAATCTTCCAAGCAAGGAAGAGAACTCTAAGAGTTCTAAAATAAAACACTAAGTGTTTTAAAGGAAGCTTTGAAGCTCCAACCTCCAACTCTTCACGGAATCACCAAAGGAAGCTTTGCAAAACTGTGAGCATACTCGACCCCCTTTTTACACTTTAATGCATTTTGGGGTGCAACATGTATAAATTACAAAATTTATTTTAAACAAAATTAAATGTGTTCACAATACCAAATGTGCCATCAGTTACGCTTATGTGAGTTATATGTGTTAGTTTAAACTCGTCTATACATGCTACTTATTATGCTTGAGTTTGTTTATGCTTATTAGTTTTGACTTGTATTCTCATGATATCTTTATGCTTAGATACTATGCATGCTAGTTAAGGAATTCGATTATATGCTATTGTTATGCGAAAGTGGTCTACATATTCGTGCGATTCGACTTGAATATATACTTGTCACAATCAAAACAAACTTTTATACTTATAATTAATTTCAAACTTGTATGCTCGCCAATACTTTTGTATTGATCTATGCTTTTAATACATGTTGCAGAAATTTTGATGACACATGGAATCTAGTAGGATTGCCTAGAAACGCATTTAAACTTTAAATACTTATTGTATTGTATTTGTTTCAAACATGTATTTCGTTTCAATATCTTTTATTAAATCGTTATCAATGAAATGAAGTTATATTTGTTACGTGTCGGGATCTAAATTTTGTATTATTTAATTTAAACTATGAAAAAAGGTAATTATTAAACACTTGACACAATTAGCGTTATGAAGCCTCTTGCAATATAGTTTTCGTCTCATCCCGATGTCTCCGCCATCGGTTGGGGTGTGACAGATTGGTATCAAAGCCATAACTATAGGGAATTAGGTAGAATTGCCATGTTCGACCTAGTCTATAGTTTAAGTACCATACTCTTGACCATTTGTGATACTTGTCTAAATTGTTATTCTTTCTATCATGCTCCTCCCCTTTCTGTTCTTAAAACTTACAATATGTCTTTCCTAAGACATGAAACACAACACACGCTTTTGAGTATATTCTTGTTCCACAATCGAAATAACTCATCAATACAGGGGTGATTCCCACCATTTGTGACGAGTTTCAATCCGTTTTACATGTTATTTCGCACGAAATTCACCATCATGTCAGGAGTGATATCCATATCTTGATGGGAGTTTCATTTCATAATCTAGTGGATTCTTTATTGACGATTCGAGATTATATCTTGATACGTTCAATAACCCACAATTTGGAGATGAAATTGTCAAGCCAGGATTGACATCCACACCTTGATGACTGGTCCCGCTCCTCAATTTTCAATCTCGCCAAAGTTTCGTATTTTTCGATCAAATTAGGGACATGTACTAACTGGAAGGGTAAAGTACCGTTAATCGCTTGGCGACGAGAGTATTACCTATTAGGCCAAATCATGTCTCCCTAATTCGAAAGGACTTACGAGTCACTTTGGAATAGTCGAAGTTTCTAAAACTGAAACACTCCAACATTTTAACAAGCCCCTATTTTATGCCATCTTACATTTTATGCTATATAATTCTTATTCCTTCATTTTTTTCAAAGTCACACTATACTAAAATCGAATTTATGCACGACAAACCTTGCATTTATACCAACGATTCTATAGGTGTATACTAAACATCATACTTGATTTGGGATTACTGGAACATTATATGTGATAAACTCGTTATAAAACCACACCTTAACATGTATAGCACTATGCGTAGTGCTATAGGAGTAGCGCACCGCCCTTGAGACTCGGGGTCATGTTAAGTAAACTATTTCATACTAAGTAAACTATTTTACGCTATGTTTCGACAATATTGACTAGTCAACATTGCGTACACGATGGTTTGACTTGTTTATTCACATGTTAATATGGTAGACTCGTCATTAACTTTGATCAAGCCACACCTTAACATGTATAGCGCTTGTGTAGCGCTATAGGAGTGACGCCCGCCCGTATTCTTGAGGTCATGTTAAGTAAACTATTTTACACCCTCTTCGTTTTAACGATGATGGGTAGTCTACATTGCGGTACACGATGGTTTGACCTTTTATTCACATGCCAGTAATCCGTTAATCTTAGTTAACTAAAATATATCATTTGTATTGTACACGAATGCGTATATACGTACACTTACACTTATACTCATACTTATACACTATACCCTCTCTCATACTTAAATGCAATTATACTTATATACTTGAGACTCTATTTACGCTATCATTCTCACTCGTAATATGGTAATAAACCCTGATCGTGACACGAAACGTAACATGGCATCGATTAGCGAACCGAACGTAATATGGTATGAACATGGTGGATACGCCGCTGGTACTTCCTATATATAAGTGCTCCTACCATATTACCGAACTTTCGTAAAAACGTGCCATGAGAAATTCGGTGGTTCTCTACTATTGAATACAAACTTTGATCGCTCAAGACCTAATATTCGTCTACTACCCACACATACTACGAAATACCATCTTCTTTTTTCCTAAAGGTTTCCTCTTGAATAAATTTCGGGACGAAATTTCCTAAAGTAGGGGAGACTGTAACGCCTCGTATTTTAGTATCCTTATTTTTTTATATCGTAATTCAAGGCGTTAATCATAAAATATATATATATATATATATATATATATGCATATATCTCTTATTACATATTCATTAATCACACGACCGATCATTTAAATACGTATTTATACGCAAACCGACACAATTATACGTATAATACTTATACGCACATCCTCAATACTTGAATTATACTTTTATACTTTTTTATATATACTCAATTACATAATATATACTCAAGAAATACTAAGAAATATACCAATCATCTTTCCACCTCAACAATCCTCTTTCACCTTCTTTAATCAATCATATTTCACCATTTTCCACCTCCTTTCTCCACCAATCATCTTTTCAATCCTCTTCCACCTTTTTTAACCAATCATGTTTCACCTTTTTCCACCTCCTTTCTCCACCAATCATCTTTTCAATCCTCTTCCACCTTTAACCAATCATATTTCACCCTTTTCCACTTTCTCTACCTATAAATACCAACCTCCTTCTACCATTTTATTCACACCATTCTTCTCTCCATCTCTCTAATTCTCTCAATATCTCTAAATCAAGAATTCTAAGAATTCTAAAAGGATACTAAGTGTTCCAACCATTCTTCTCTCAACCTCTCTACTTCTCTCAAATCTTCCAAGTAAGGAAGAGAACTCTAAGAGTTCTAAAATAAACACTAAGTGTTTTAAAGGAAGCTTTGAAGCTCCAACATCCAACTCTTCACGTAATCACCAAAGGAAGCTTTGCAAAACTGTGAGCATACTCGACCCCCTTTTTACACTTTAATGCATTTGGGGTGCAACATGTATAAATTACAAAATTTATTTTAAACAAAATTAGAATGTGTTCACAATACCAAATGTGCCATCAGTTACGCTTATGTGAGTTATATGTGTTAGTTTAAACTCGTCTATACATGCTACTTGTTATGCTTGAGTTTGTTTATTCTTATTAGTTTTGACTTGTATTCTCATGATATCGTTATGCTTAGAATACTATGCATGCTAGTTAAGAATTCATTATATGCTATTGTTATGCGAAAGTGGTCTACATATTCGTGCGATTCGACTTGAATATATACTTGTCACAATCAAAACAAACTTTTATACTTATAATTAATTTCAAACTTGTATGCTCGCAAACTTTTGTATTGATCTATGTTTTTAATACATGTTGCAGGAATTTTGATGACACATGGAATCTAGTAGGATTGCCTCGAAACGCATTTAAACTTTAAATACTTATTGTATTGTATTTGTTTCAAACATGTATTTCGTTTCAATATCTTGTATTAAATCGTTATCAATGAAATGAGTTATATTTGTTACGTGTCGGAATCTAAATTTTGTATTATTTGATTTAAACTGTGAAAAAAGGTAATTATTAAACACTTGACACAATTAGCGTTATGAAGCCTCTTGCAATCTAGTTTTCGTCTCATCCCGATGTTTCCGCCTTTCGTTGGGGTGTGACAACCTGGTCCGGGCAAGGATTTTTATTTTTGTTGTTTTGATACATGGTGACGGGTTTAGGTGCCATTTTATGATATTTTAGGGACATGTAAGGTCTTTTAAGTATAAAAGACATGCTATAATGCATATGCAAGTATAAAACGAACGAGATCGAGTATAAACATTATGTGTAAAGCATGTATGATGTATAGTTGTCACGTTATTTGCAAGTATGGTCACGTTTCGAGTATAATTTATCAATGTATGCATGTATGAGTATGTATAACAAGTATTGAGATAAAATGTATATTCCATTATGATTCAAGCCTCGATTACAAGGATTACAACGAAAGAACGAATACAAGTACAAAGGTTTCCAAAAATAGAAATACAAGATAACTTTCTAAACATGGAAAGTATGAAAATGCGAGGCGTTACACTTGCGGACCGTAAACCTATACCCATACGGTCCGCAAGGAGCTCGCAGCTGGCAGAATATGTGGCAGATTCTGCCCTTGCCACTCTTGTCGCGAATGCCACCAATATGGCTGCTTGTGACACTCCAAAAACACTTGTTCTCTTCTCACAACAGCCCCTAACACCTGGCAATCCCTCATGCTCCTTCCTCAAGTTTAAAAGGCACCATGGAGCCTCACATACTTGCTCATTCTTGTTTTCTCCTCTCTTCTGCTCACTTGGAGATTCATGAAGCTTTTGGGAGCATCCTATGAGTTATTAGTGTCTTCTTGGATCACTTATAAGTGTTCCATCTTCCTTAAGTTCTTTTTGTTAGGCTTAAAGCCAAAGTCAAAGCGTTTACGTAAAAACGCTTTGACCTTTGGCTAAGACCATTACGGTCCAGCCAATGTTCATGAAAAACGTGGCTACGTGATCGTAATTAGGTAGGTATTAATCCCTCAAGAGGGCACCTCCTAATTACCACGTTTACTTGGTCAATTGTCGGGTCAAAGTTATGAATATAAAAAGTCAAATTGGTCAGATTTTAAATGAATTCATATCTAGTAATGTAGGTGTTATAAAATATGTTTTAACACTTTAATAACTTGGTAATATTAGTTAGAACATGTATAAACATGTTCGGCTCGTCAAGTCCGAGTCTAGAGTCGGTTCGCAACCGAAAGTCGTGAAGTTTGAATTCTGCTTTGACTTTCAGTTCTGACCCAATTTAGTAACTTAGGCTACTGATTCTAAGTTGCATTGTGACCATGTTATGTTGTAGTATAACCCTCTGGAGTTATATTACATGGTCATGTAGTAATCCGAGTTTATATGCAAGTTTCCGTTAAATATGCTAAACTTTGCTAAAATGCCCTTTTCATTTAAAAATGAGGTTTTAAATATAATGAGTATATATATGACTTGTAAACTGATATGTTAATTTATTTAACTTATTCAAAGATCATCATTCTGGTCATAAGCTGAGTTTTGATTAAAAAAGCGTAATTTATGCTTTAAAGTGACCAAATCGCACTTTTGGCGCATAAAGTGGTTTAAACATAATCTCGACACCAAAACTCATTACCTACAATGTATAATGGCATATGGAACTTGTATATGACTCATCCGGTTACCCGGTTTCGCTTATATGCGTACGGTTAAGTCCACGTGACTAGTTTACATAGCTTAACCGAAACAGGTTTATCCTCATCATTTTTTATTTCAAAATCCAGAATGTAATATGTTTACCCACAATAAATAAGTCTTCGTACTTTCCGGGTTTAAATTACATTCTATTCCGGTCATCGCTTAATCTAGTGTTTAGTACCGTAAGTAACATTTTAGCTAGCCGGCCCGAGTCTATGATGTAGATAGAACCCGTTAGCATCCTAATTGGTTATTAATACCATCATTTCAGACTAAAGCCTCCTGGTAGATTTATATCTAAGCTTACTTTCTGATTATCAGCTGAGTTATTATCTTTATTGAAGAATTAGTTCAGGTAAATACTTTAGCCTACTTTCCCTATACGAGCTTGGGATACGGTATAATAATATCGCTTGGTCGGGTATGGGATCATGTTGTCGGATTGTGATTTAACTAAATCTTTATAACCCGTTTTATTCTGTTTTGTTTGATAACTTAAACATTGGGGGTTAACTCGACCATGTCCTGGATATCCTCGGCTCCTTTAAGTTACTAATGGCCACGACCTTAAGCGCGGGGTGTAGGCATACACCTGTCAGATGCTAATGCAAAAATAATATTAAATCCCGTTGGTGGATTATTAGCGGTGTGTCGGTTAATCAGGTTATTCGGTTTCTGCACCGGACCGCATATGTATTGACAAACATGTAAAACTGTAAACAAGGTCATTTTGAACTATCCTAAGTTATTTATAAAATGTGCCAAGTGCACTTAAAACCACTTTTGAAAAGATTTTCAAAATGTGTCGGTTATTAGTATTTACCAGTATAAACTGATTTATTTTCAAAAGAACAAGTTACAGGTTGCAACACGTAATAGGCCGGGAGCTGCTTGGTAGTGACATAAGAGGATCTTGCAAGTCCTTAGTTGCCCGAAGTCTCTTGAACAAATACTTTGTATATATTTATTTCGATCCGCCTGTGGATCTTTTATTACAAGCCTTGTATTTATTATTTTGAACTTTGAACACTCAGTTTGTAATAATATTTTATATCCAAGACTTCCGCTATGCTGTGTTTGTTTAGTTATGATGTTATCAACTTACGTCATAATATTCCCCACCAAAATACATGTGGAAATTTGGGGTGTGACAACCATGTAAAAATACATTCTACTTGGCCTTGAAATTTAGGTTCTAGTCTAAACAAAACAAGCTTGGCCATTAAATGTAATGAAACTTCTTCACTTTTATTTCTAGCAGGAGGCACTCCTGACTCCTCCATCTTTCATTACCCTCTTACTTTCACCAACTTTTATGCATATTACATGTACATATACACATAATGTACAATCTTACGAGTTACGACTGAGCCTAACTTGATTGTCAAATGGTGTTTTTTTGAAGGTCTGCATCGGATCACCTATCAATGTGTTTTCTTAACCGGGAAGCTAATAGTAAATCGTATATGAATGTATATGAATTTACTTCGTGTTTCAACCAAATACATTATTAAAAATCCGCATTTTACAATGAATCAAGTTTGTAGTGACCGCTCTGTAACAAATTACATATTTACTTGTTTTTACTAGTTTTTATGGCCTTTTCACAATTCTTTTTGTTTTTATTTATTTATTTGTTTTTTACATTTTGCTTGTTAGTTTTCTTTTGTTGTTTTTTTTTACAATCTACATAAATGCATATTTTTCCATAAAATATATAAACAATTTACGAATAGTGGGAGCTTATTTAGAGGAATATTGACCAAAGAGAAGAATATAAACGTATTTTAATATATATATTTATAAATAAGTTGAACATCATTCTAGTGAGTTTTTTAACTAAGTTTTTTGTTTTGTGTTTTTTTCTTTTAACCATTAAATGTATTGCAATGTATATATTTATAAATCATCTGAAAATCACAAACACCCCTAGATATGTCTTAATAAAACAAATAACTTAGTAAAAAACAACAAAAAAACTATCAAAATGTAAAAAAAAAAAAAAGAATTGTGAAAAGCTACGGAAACTAGTAAATATGTAATTTTTTAAAGTTCCAGTAAAAAAAGGGTAAAAAAGTCATTATATAATTTGTTTTTAATGAAATAAATCAAAATGGATAAATTACATTTTTATTAGTTAAGAAAGGGGATATATGCAATTAAATTTTAAGTTGAGTTATACATAATTAAGAAGTTTTTTAAGTGGAAATATACAATTGTCTCAATTCAATAAAACAACTTTTTGTTGGCTTTTCAGTTTGGGAGTTTTTTTTTTCTAGGAGTGGCCATTCCGCGTGTGAAACATAAGAAACATGCATGATCAAGTGTTGGCGGTTTCTGACTTATTGGCATTCTGTTGAGATTGCATAATATCCGATTCACGATTCCCAAAACACTTGGGTTTTGAATAAGATTTACTAAAGAGCAACGCATTTTTTCTAAACCAATATTAATTACATTAACAATTGTGAGGACAACATAAATCATTTGTATATAGTGCATTGATTATCTAATGGGGAGACATGTTAGTGGGGTGACCGATTATGTAACTACCTTACATGTTACACATAGGATTTTCTGAGTTTATCAACACAAATCTTGGTTAATTTGATTCTATGTTGTTGTATGGTTCTCAAATAAAACTCATATATTGAAACACAAAGCAATATCTGTCAGTTTTAAACGTTTTTACCAATTTTCTAAATTTTCTACTTAGCAAATATCTTCAAATTTATATACATTGTATCAGTAGAAGATGCACTGGGAATATATTGTTGGAAAGTTGTTGATGCATCCACTTAATTTAAGTGAGAATAATATCAAGTAATGGTTAACCCAATAGCCCAACATGGTTTAAAATAGATATCACTTTAAATTTAAATTAGTGACAACCATGATTTGGTGGATCTTTTGTTTCCAAAGGTAAATAATATTGTTTGATTTAGAATATCCGAATCTTATATCACATATTTAAAACGAATTAAGCTTTTATTTAGAGTAAATTGCAGTTTTAGTCCCTGTGGTTTGGTGGTTATTGCTATATTTTACAAAATCTAAATGTCTTGCAATTTTCATACCAAGGTTTCTATTTTATTGTGATTTTCACCACACTAACTCCATCAAGCTTATAGTTAAGGGTCATTTACATATACCCCTTATTAAGATGGCTTATTACATATTTACCCAACTCTTAAAATCAATTACATATTTCCTCTTTATAAACCAAATATATTACATATTTACCTAACCTATAAATTTAGTTACATATATCCCTTTTTTATATGAAAGTACCAAATTTCCTTTTGTAAATCCACGTGCTCTTCTTCATTGCTTCCAATCTAAGGTTGCCCCGTCCCCTTCGCTAACTATACTTGATGGTAGGTATGAACAAAAGGTGTCGGGTACTGGTTTGGAACCGGTACCGAATCGACTCGATTTTCGGTACTTATTCGGTACCGACATTTAGCGTTTTCGGTGCGAGTGCCGAACCGTACCCTATCGGGTATTTTCGGTTCCGGTACTAGTACCATTTTTTGAGATTTTCGATAACGGTTGGACCCGAGCTCATCCATTGCTGCTCAATTATTATCTTGAGTTAAAAACAAGTCTAAATACAATTCTTTATGCCGGCAAAAATGGAGATTGGAGAGTTTCTCCTGATGATTGTTTTTTGTAACATTGTTAGGTGTTGTTGGTTATTCTCTTTGTTATTGTTTTGTCATTTTTTTGCTTCCCTTGTATACTTTCAACTTCACACCGGTGTTTTTAATTGAAGTTGTTTTAGAAAAAGGCTTATGCACTTGTATAAATTTTGGATGACTTTCATCATGTATACCTGCTGTGTAATATGGCATGGGTACTGGGTTGTATTTGGTGAAATATAATAATAGTTTGTATAATTGGTAGGGTCTGTATTCTGTAACATACATTATTAATAATTTTTTATGTAAGATACTCATTAGGAGTATTCATGAGCGTTAGTAAATACTGTTGTGTAAACATATGGTGCAAATAAGGTATTTTTTATTTGATATTCTAATGTTATGATTACTGATTAAATAATTTTTTCAACTAAAAATCCACAATAAGGCATCCTTCTTTTTAGGTGGCTATATGTTTGTGTGCATGTTCATAAAAGATAAATTGGTCATAAAAAATTAGAGAAATTTAGGATATATGTAATTGATGTACTAGAAAAGGAGAAATATGTAAATAGTTATTAAAGGTAAAATAGTAATTTAATAGGAGACAATTTAATGAAATGGATAAATATGTAATATGTATGGTTTAAAAAAAGGAAATACATAATTTATTTTAAAAGTTGGGTAAATATGTATTAAGGCCTTTTAATAAGGGATATATGTAAATAATCCTTAACTATAAGTTGGATGGAGTTAGTGTGGTAAATTAAAACCGCAATAAAATTAAATCATTGGTATGAAAATTGCAAGACATTTGTATTTTGTAAAATATAGCAATAACCACTAAACCATAGGGATCAAAACCGCAATTTACTCTTTTATTTATTTAGTTTAGAGTTAATTACATATTAGTCCCTGTGGTTTGCACAAAATAACATACTTAGGTACGAATAGTTTAAAATCACATTCTAGGTATTAACCTTTCATTTTGTAACGTTTGAAGGTATTAACGTAAATTGCTTTGTTAAACTATTAGTACCTAAGTATGTTATTTTGTGCGAACCAAATGGACTAACTATGTAAATACTCTAGAAGTTAATACCTCCAAACGTTACAAAATGAAAAGTTAATACCCTAGAAGTTGATTTTAAACTATTAGTACCTAAGTATGTTATTTTGTGCAAACAACAGAGACTAACTATGTAATTAACTCTTTAGTTTAATATTAAAGTGCTACAAAATATAGTAATGTTAAAATATCTCAGGTTCAAGTCTATAGTTCATTATCTCAGAACAGGTCTTAAACCGGCCAAGGATACAGGAGTGTTTGTAACAATGAAATTTGGAAAGTATTTTAAAAATTCAGAACCATATTAAAAAAAATATATTGGAAAGTATTTTTAAAGTTCAGAACTAATATTCAAAAAAATTATAAAATCTGATAAACATGTTTCAAGTTTTTAATGTTCAGTGTGTGTGTATCATTTAAATTTTCAAGCTTTTAAAACTATTCAAGCTTTAAACTATTCAAGCTTTTAAAAAGTATTCAAGCTTTTAAAAATTATCAAGCTTTAAAATATAAGCTTAAAAAACAATATGCATACTATCGAGTTTATACTGTATGAACAAACAAATAGCTTGTATCCAACGGTTAGGATAATTGCCTTCCAAGCAATAGACTCGGTTCGACTCCTGGCAAACGCATTTATTTTATAAACAATTCCAATTTTAGTAAAAAAAACAGAAAACTGTAATTGGTAATTTTTTTCCATCCTAAATATTTTATATACAATTCTATTTTTTAGTTTAAAAAAAAAACTGTAATAGATTATCTTTTTCCAGCCTAAATAGAAATGCAAAGAAGACATTTTCTGTATTATTTATTGATTTGAAATCTATTTTTTTGTTGGAGAATTTATTATGCTATAAATATCTTTAATATCAATACACTAAGGGGTTGTTTGTTTACCTCTTAATGAGGCTCTTTAATGGTTCAGCACTTAATGGTTCAGACTGTTTGTTTCGCTAGCATATGTCTGAATGGTTAAGACATTTGCCTCTAAATGGTTAAGCATTATACAGAGTCTGAATGGTTAAGATCACTAATCTGAATTGGTCAGACATTTGCCTCTGAACAGTTAAGCGTTATACTGGCTCTTAATGGTTCAGACCTCTTACTGGTTCAGCACTTAATGGTTCAGATCTCTTACTGGTTCAGCACTTAATCATTCAGAAGCTGCCAAACAGCCCCTAAATAAAATACAACAAAGTTTACCAAGTGGGCAAGTTCACATAAAATGAAATCAAGATATAATAATAAATGTTTTACTGTCTTATAATATATATGAAGTTAAAATGAAAAAATCTTACTTTTTAAGGAATATTCAATGTGTCTTAATCAGTGTTTTATAACATGAGTGGTTATTGATGTGCTTTATAAACAACTGGAGGACTTTTGTTTTGGAACAGATAAGTGTCATATTAATTGGATTCCTGAAAAAAAATGGGTGAAGGATGTGGAGTTGTGGGTTGTTATGTTAGTTTGATGATGGTGGTATTGAGCTGGTGTGTGAATGCTGCAACGGAATCCCCGGCGTACACGGTTGTACTCTCGACTCCAGATGTGGAGATTAGACTCTACCGTGAGTCCTCGTGGATATCTGCTTTAGTCGTCGCTGGAACCTCCTTTAATAAATCAACCCACGATTTCACAGGTTTGTGCTTCTAATCTTTTTTTTTTCATGTCACACAAAGCATCCATCTTAGTACAAGTTCACTGGTTGAACCGGTTTAAAAAACTAGACAACGGTTACTTTATATAGTTTTTAAAAACAAAACAAATATAACTGATTTAAAATAAAATAAAAACTATTTTTTTTGAGATATGCAATTTTAACAAAAAATATGTATTGGGAAATAAGCAAAATATGGAGCATTAAGTAGTAAATGAATTAGTAATTGAGTTTTCGGATTAAAAAGTATAATATAAGTTAACTTTTTTTTGAAAGTTATAATATAAGTTAACTGACTGAGTCAAATGGACTCAAACGAACCGGTTATGCACTTGGTTCTTATCCGGTCGGGTTATAAGAGCAGTGATAGAGATGACCAAGACCTTTAACGGGTGGTGCACGGTAAACATCTTATTTTCTCCTGGTTTCGTACCATAACCTCTTGAATGCCACATGCCTAACACATACTACTGGTAAATCCTGTTGGTTAGTAGGGTATTGACAGAGTCCTGCAAAATTTACCAGCGTCCAGTAACATGTACTCATGGTTTAAAAAAATATAGATGATTGAAGTTTTTATTTTATTTTATTTTTGGTCACAGATTGTACCAATACATTCATGGTGCAAACGAAGACAACACCAAACTAAGTATCACAGCTCCCATTCTTACTACCATCACATCAACACCAAATAGTTCAGACTATATGGTGAGCATGTATCTCCCATCAAAGCCTCCAACGCCATCACCTCGATTGAACTTGCATATTTCCAACTGGAAAAGCCATTGCGCAGGTTTTGCTCAAGATGATAACATCTATAAAGAGAGATCATCTCTTGTGGTTAGCTTGGCCAAATCTTTCTTCTATAATGGGAAAAACATTTCGGGTTCTGAAGATAAAAGCTCGTATTCTGTTGCACAGTACAACTCGTCGTCACATCTCACTGGACGTGTAAATGAAGCGTGGGTCAACGTCTTGTCTTGCCCGTCATTGTTGTGATTTAAATAATGTTGCTCGTTTATGTTATGGTGTCTTTAAGTTTGTGTTTGTTTGTATTGTCTAGTTGATATTAAGATGTTAACATTTAGTAACATAGAGGTTACCACTTTAAAAGATTTTATGTACGTTTAATATAAAATCAATATTTAATGGAGAACCGCAGAATACACTTGTATGTAATATTTGGTAGCGACACTCCTTCCCAAGAAGAATGTGTTATGTGTCTACCAATTTCACCATAGCGGCTTGCTACAATATAACAATAAAAGTTAGAGATTACATAAATGTTTTGTATATCACACTTAAGGCAAAAGATACGAATGTTATGCAGTTCTTGCAATTCTTTGCTCAAAATTGATTATGGCCCTTAAAAGGTTATTTGTATATAACATCATGTATAGAAGATGTCTATACAAAATCCATAGAAATATATCACATAAGGAAAAGATTTATCTTTTCGTTGTTGCCATATTTCCCTACCAGATTAGTCCTTACAGATTTTAGAACATGATAAGTTACTCATTAGTCATTAATACTAGTTTTACTATTAAATTGTCGATGCTGAAAGTTGGAATCAGGTCTAAAAATGGGAGAAATTTCACAGCAATGAAAAAATATTTAAAGTTGGGTGGGTTTTATAGGGGTGTTGTTAAAAGTACCTCCAATTCTACTATTGTACTCCCTCCCTAAGTTTTCAAATAAATGCAAACAAACCTTTAAATTTAAATCTTTTTTAAATTGCATCTACTTTAAGTTTTTGAACAACAAAAAAGACAATTAAATTATATAACCAAAACTTATTCAAAACGATTACTCTTTTTCCTTTTATTATATATCTTCGTTTAAAACTTTATCAACAAACATATTGAATTCTTTAGATTATCCATAAGTTTGTAATATTTAATACAAAACAACTCGTTTTAATGAGTTACCTAGCTTAAATCCATTTTTTACCAGCTCTAGTAAGTAAATACACTCCCCATTTTTTAATTTTATTGGTTATACCCCCTTAAAGTTTTAAATTATTATATATATACATATATATATATATATATATATAATATGGAAAAAAACATCTTCAAAAAAATAATTAGAGAAACCTCGTATTAAATTTTGAACTTGATTGAACTTTTACAATTTGAAGTAGTAAAATATTGATTGCATTGTGATAGTTAAATTTTCAATTTGATGGTACAACTTATTACAACATTCATGAACGTGAACCTAATATTATAAATTCAAAATTGATTGTATCGTTTTACAACTCCTTTTATATACGAACAACATTCAGTCAAATTCATGGACTATTTCAGTTATTGTTATATTTATTTATATGAATTTCAATCGGTGATAATTAGTAGCCTTTATTAAAATAAACTGATTTAAACCAAAAAAAACAAAAGGGATGAAATTTGACAATTTCTAAAATTTTATTTTTAGAAAGGAGGTTCAATTAGTAAAAAGGAGGTGCATTTAGCTAACCCATTTTATAGTTAGAGAAAAAGTAAAAATTGATTTATTGGAACAACATCGAACTGATTTATTGTTTTTTTTTTGTTTTATCATAAGAAATAAAATCATAAGCACTATCTTGGATCAATACATAGATACATTTGGATTACATTTGGGCCTAACAAATTTGGGCCTACCCATTCTGTTTTTTGGTTGATAGCCGAAAATATGGGTTTGGACTAAGAAAAACTAGAGTTATTTTTATAGTTTCTCTTGTTTTGCAAATTGCATCATTGCAAAAAAGGAAAAAATTGGGCTTAGGACAAAGAAAAAGTTTATGCATCATTGCAAAAAAGGAAAAATTGGGCTTAGGACTAAAAAAAGGTTTAGTTGTCTTTTGTTTTGCAAAGAGGGCTTTCATTTTTTATTAGTTTTTTCACTTAATTTTCTCTATCTCCATCTCAAACGCTTTGCTCTCTCTCAGGGGCGCAGGATCCTTGGGTCCCGGGGCGCCCGCCCCCCGGTTCTATAGAAATTTTTTGGTATATATGTTTTCGCCCCTCCCCCCTCCCCGGTTTTCGAAGGCAAGCTTCGCCACTGCTCTCTCTGTTATATATATGTGTATATTTATACAACTATTTATAGATGTCTATCAGGGGCGGATATAGCTTGAGACAAGGGATAGCCCCCGCTACCCCTTGACGCTCCGACAATAATGTAAATTTGAAAAGTTGATGTTTTTTTGATTTCGCTCTCCCTATAGAAAATAAAATTTTGAAACGTTGCGCTTTGACCTTTTTTAGATCCGCCGCTTATGTGTATAACATTATAGATACGAAATTGACTTAACTGCTGGAGAGCAATCCCGAAGTTGCGTCCTTGGGGCTCCTTTTGATGAGTTCCCTTCATATTGCAGCCCCATCTCATGCTAGAAAAAGGCTACATCCGGCCTGCATGACTTCAAGCCCCAAAAGTCGTTAATTCGACACATTTATACACCACTATGGCACTAAAGTACAATATAAAAAACATATAACACAATAAATGTAAGCGGTTGAAAATAATTAGGTGTACAAATATACGTGTGATTACTTTTTTTTTCAAATTTGTAGAAAGGCTAATTAAATAGTCAACAAATTTAATAACTTTTTTTTGGCTATAGACTATAAATTTTATTAGATCTTAAATATACAACTAAATACGTGTTTTGATGATGATTTAGGTGGAATCTATAAACAACTTTGAATATTGATATTGATATTCTTATACATTATTCAAAGATAAAAAAAGGTTAACATCATGTGGTAGGCTGACTTTTGAGAGGTTTCAATGTGAAGTGATGATTAAAAGTCTTCATTAGCTCACGCATCCAGCCCTTAATTATGGTTTGGATATTGGAGTTTAGTAATCTACTTGTGTATCTATTAGGCTATGATCTATTTTTTAGAACTATATAATCCATCCTTATATAATTAATGATTAATATACACAACGTTCTTTAGTATAAAAATTTGGGTTAGGTTGGATTCTAATGAGTCACCTTTTTAATGCTTAAATATTCAGGCGTATAATAAGCCTTTTAATATTCACATATAAGAAATATACATATATACCTGGAGTCCTGGACTAGGAAACTTGATAAACTAATACCCTAAACCGATATGAACATATAAACAATTATTTTAAGGATAATATATAAAACATAACTTAATGTGATAGTGATAGAATCCCATACATCAAGGATTGATTAACGGAGATCAATTACCAGGTTAACCCGATTCGAGATGGTCATATCTCCGATTACATCCAAAAGGCAATTTCTGTAGTTAGATACACGAGATGACCTTTTGGCAAACTCTTGCCGGTACTTTTGCACCGTGCCCGTTTGTCTAATGATATACAAATACTCATCCGGGTTTGGAAACTCGTCGCCTTCGTATCTTCCCGAACCAACGCTGGACTTGTTCATAAACATGGTGAGTGATTTGATTCAACATTCCCCTTTAGCGATTACATAGACTCGAGTCGCGCCACTGTGGCTGCCAATTGAGCAGCGATGTGGTTAGACTTGGAACGTGCCCCCATAAGATGGATTACTCCGGTTAGTCGGCACCATTGTTTCACAGCGATGGAACCATAGTCCCCTTTATATGGCTATGCTAGGCGTATTGAAGGGTTTTTTTATATCAATATTATCATTTTAACAAAGTTTTAAATTTTTTTATTATATTTTAAATTAAAAACAATTTAAAAAATTTATCGTGTAATATAGGCGTATACGATACTACATGACACGATTCAATGTTATACGATCTACACGTTACGATACGATACAACACTAATATTATGCTATATAGTATACAATACTATACTAGACTATAAGATACATATACTAAGTCTATACTGGACCTATACTACACTTATACTATACTATGGGCGCTCCCTAGTCGGTCGACCGATGAGTTGATAGTACTCGGCCTAGGCGGAGAGTACTCAACATATTCAATTATAAATAAATTAATTAGTTTCCGAAAATTAAATATATGTCAAATAACATACATTTACTCATATTTATAACAAAATACGTGAAAATGATATCCATTCTTTAATATGATAGGCATAGAAATTATGTTTTTATTTTTTTTAAGTCGAAACTCGGCCCGAGTTGACCTACTAGATCCGATTCCGGCAAAGTTGACCGCGTTTGATCGATTCCGAGTAGTTAGGCGGAGTTGAGAAAATCGTAGCCTACCTTGTAGTGACTACTCGAGGAGTACTTGGCCTTAGAGACCTTGTTTTACAACCATGTTTATATACTATATAGGATACTACACAACACAACACATGTTGATGCATATGCCTATCGCCTACGTCATCGTATAACATCGAGTTGTATTTAGGAGCATAAAGTTGTATTTCGTATGTTGTAAGACACTTCGCACGAAGTAGTAAACACTTCGTACGAAGTGGCATCACCTCGTACGAAGTGGCTAACTCTTGTGCGCGGTGTGGCCTTCTATAAATAGGAGTTAGTTCATTTGAATGTTTAGTGACCAGAGATCTTTTGCAACTCGGACGGCGGAGCTCTGTCCGGCTGTTTCCAGGAACTGTAAAGTTTGATAATCAATGAAACAGTGTTTAAATAGAAACAAACTTGTTTACAATGTCGCCTAAGTAAATGTATTTCGCACGTTTACGTTAGGTTTGCCAAATAGTGCCTAAACAGATCAATCCAAAGGACCTTCAAGTGGTATCAGTGCAGGAGAGGCTTAATTTGAAGACATTGGACTTATAACATCTCATCGTCTACTTATTCTTTCTATTTTTGACTTTTCTTGGATATTACACGGGTAAAATAAACTGATTTTCAAGTATAATACATAAAATCCATAATAGTAAAACCCTTGAAAAGATTAGAGCTAAAAACGATCAAATCATGTCAAAAATGGCAAAAAACATGAAAGTATAAGATCAAATCACACGAACTGATCACACTTCGTACGAAGTGTGCATCCAATTCGTACGAAGTGAACATCCACTTCGTACGAAGTAAACAACCAGCTCGTACGAAGCGAACAACTAAGTAGATTTTTACGGGGAGCTGGATAAACATGTTGATCGAAGATAACGGAAAGCTCAAAGAAAGGGGGAGTATGATTGATTTAAGTTTTATCAAGACAAGCTTAAGAAAAGAGAATAGAATTAAAAAAGATATGAAGATGATGGATGTTAAAGTTATTCAAGAAATAAAGATTAGAGAATATTAAAGACTCTGGAGTTTAATTGAAGATTGATGACTGCGGCAACAGCCAAGGGGGGACTGTTGATGCATATGTCTGTCGCCTACGTTATCGTATAACATTGAATCTGTATTTAGGAGCATAAATTTGTATTTCGTATGTTGTAAGGACACTTCGCACGAAGTAGATAACACACTTCGTACGAAGTGGCATCACCTTGTACGAAGTGGCTAACTCTTGTGCGAGGTGTGGCCTTCTATAAATAGGAGTTAGTTCATTTGAATGTTTAGTGATCAGAGATCTTTTGCAACTCGGACGACGGAGCTCTGTCCGGTTGTTTCCAGGAACTGTAAAGTTTGATAATCAATGAAACAGTGTGTAAATAGAAACAAACTTGTTTACAATGTCGCCCAAGCAAACGGTTTCCGCACTTTTATGTTAGGTTTGCCAAATTAGTGCCTGAACAGATCAATCCGAAGGACCTTCAACGCAACACAACACTATACGATACAGCTCGATACTATACGATGCTATACAATACAATACGAGATGATATGATATTAACCTATACGATATTATATGATATGATACGATATGATACTAAATGATACATAATAGGTCTATACGAGGCCTATACATGACCTATACTACTTCTATGCTATACAGTACATATACTACACCTATACGACACTACACTTATACTATACCTATACTACAACTATAAGCATATACGGGACCAATACTACACCTATATGCCTATACGAGGCCTACACAAGACTTATGCTATATCTATACTATACTACATATACTACACCTATATGATACCACACTTATACTATACTGTACCTATACTACAACTATAAGCATATACGGGACCTATACTACACATATACTATATTATATTATACTATACGATACATATACGACACCACACCTATACTATATTATACCTATACTACAACTATAAGCATATACGTGACATATACTATAACTATAGGCCTATACGGGAACTATACTATAGTATACTATACATATATTATACTATACAATGCATGTACCAAACATATACTATACCTATACTGCACTTATAGGCATATAAGAGGCGTATACGTTACCTTTACTACATGATAAATTTGTAAGAATATTTTTAATTGAAAAAATAAATACTTTTCTTATAAAACTTTGTCAAAACTATAGCTTATTGTATAAAAACTTAGTAAAAAACAACTTCAAAACGTCTAATATAGGCCTATACAGGGAGTATAGAGGCCTATACGTATAGTATAGACCTATACGAGCCGTATAGTAACCCATACGAGGCTTATATGAAGCGGACATATATGCCCAACATAGACAAAAAAGAGGCGTATAGGTCTAGCCCGCTAGACAAAATCTGGCACATTAGTTTTTGTTGGAAATTAAAAAAGCTATATGACCTGTATAGCTCTATATAAACCGTATCAAAGATGTCAAAGTAAGGGGTATGGTATCTCAATATTACAAACCATAAAAATTATACATGAAGTAAAAACCCAAATTTCTCTTTGAGTTAACAAAAAAAATGGATATGGTTAACCAAATGAATGAAAAGGAAAAGATTTAAAAAGCAAAAGAACCTAGATGAGAAAAGAAAACCTTTTAGATAAAAATGACAAAAAGGAATGAAACCACCTCCACCTAAAGGAAAATAATAATTTACTCTAAACTCTCTATTTTTTAAGAGCAATTTTTCTACACTTGTTAACTTAATCACCATATCACTAGACGTCTATATAGACAAATACAAGGAAAGCTACATGAGTAGTATGTACGATGATGAAGCAGTGGACGACTCAGAATGTCCATAAGCAGGGATTGTTGACCGTCGAAGACTTTTCGACCACACCATATTACATAGCCACTAGAAAAGAGTCCAAAAGTCCAAAGTGACATGGGTCCATGGTGAATGGATGACTCAACAATAAAGAAATACTCCTGTCAATACCAAATTTTCAACCTACAATTTAGTAACATTCAATATAAAATATTCCTTGGTTAAATATATTCTAAAGCTTCTAGATGCCTCGCTAAGAAAATGAAATAATTTTAAAATTTAACTTCTAGAGAGTTGAACGCGTTTAACCGGTATATACGGTCTCAAAAATCAGTTGGCCAATAAAAGAGGATAATATTATATCGATGGTTATTCATTTAGCATTTCAGTGTTTTGGTTTGGTTCACTCAAAGCCCTTTTTTTATTTTTTTATTGTCTCCGGTCCTTTTTGTAACGCTTAAAGTCATGTCACATTTTCAGTGATTTAAACTCAAACCATTTAATTGGGAATGCAACATTAAAATACTTTAATTTAATGAGTTTGTATTTAATTGGGTAATGCAACATGAAATTATTCCTTACAAACATAAGAGTCATTAGACTATCCCCTTAATTACATAAAAGATCTATTATAATTGTCTTTGTTAGGTGTAACATCGGTTTGGAGAGCGGATATGAATAGGCTTTCTACGGTTGAGGCCATGTCTAGACGTGGTATTTTAATTAGAGATGAGACGTGCCAGTTATGCATATTTGGTGAAGATTCGGTTGACCATTTGTTCACTTCCTGTATCATAGCTTCTATTGTTTGGCAAAAGGTTTGTTTGTGGTGCCGAGTTTCGAATTTCTTTGCGTTTTCGTTTAGAGATCTTGTTGTAATATGGTTACACTTGTCACTTTTAGGAATGAACTAGGAAGTTTACTATGTGTTGTAATAAACTCCCTTTGAAGATACGTAGGGTTATCCCCCACAGTGACCTCGCTAATTCATAAAATTAGGTTTTCCTATTGAACTCAATTCTTGGGATCTCCAGTCTATTGAGTTAGGTTTCCTTCGTATGAACTTATTTTTCAAGGGCTTCAGTCACATTCCCACTGACGACTTTTGTACTAACTCTCTACTTAGGCCTTTTGTTAGCGGATCCACGATATCATTCTTTGACCTCACGTAGTCAACAGTGATAATTCTTGTAGAGATTAGTTGTCGTATCGTATTGTATCTACGTCTGATATGTCTGTTCCTACCATTATACATTGTGTTACGAGCTTTGCCAATTGCCGATTGGCTATCACAATGTATACAAATGACTGTTGCCGGCTTAGGCCATCTTGGTATATCCTCAATAAATTGACGTAGCCATTCTGCCTCTTCACCCGCTTTATCCAAAGCGGTGAATTCGCTTCTATCGTGGATCTAGCAATAACCGTTTGTTTCGACGATTTCCACGATATAGCTGCACCTCCAAGTGTGAATACATACCACTTGTTGCTTGGGAATCATTCGTGTCAGATATCCAATTTGCATCACAGTGTCCTTCTACAACTGCTGGATATCTGGTATAATGCAACTCATAATCCCGAGTGTATCTTAAGTAACGAAGCAACCGAACGATACTAATCCAATGATCTGAACTTGGGTTGCTTGTGTATCTACTTAGCTTGCTCACCGCTATGCTAAGTCTGGTCTAGTACAACTCATAAGATACATCATGCTGTCTATAATTCTTGAGTATTCCAACTGGTTAACAGGCTCACCTCTATTCTTGGCTAGATGTCGACTTGTGTCAATGGGAGTTCTAGCCACATTAGAGTCATCTACATTAAATTTCTCAAGCATTTTGTCCACATAGTGAGATTGACTTAAAACAAGTCCACTTTGGTTGGATTGGTGTAAATTTGTAATTATGTAAGTTTTGTCTTGTTCTCCGGGTTTTCGGGTTCAGTGTTTCTAATAAGGTTTTGTTTCAAAAAAAAGGGGTGGAAGGGGTGTTTCCCACATGGCGAATTGGCGAGTGATAAACTTTCAATCTAGTCAATCATCTCATGTCATGTTAACTCCCATTTTCATTCTCCATTTTGCATTCAAAACTAGGGGTGTTCCACCAAAACATTTTTTCTTCTAAGAAAGGATAAATGTGTGATTCGCTAGAATAGAGTGGGTCCCACCATTAACCCTCTATCTCCTCTCACTCCACTTGGTGACTACTCACCGATAAATGCATTTTACCACACACTGATGGGGGCCGACAACGTTGTGTCCGCCCGGTGAACTCCATCACCACATCATGTCATTGAACCCACCCCTTCCACCCTTACAATTCCGAGTTATAATTTTATTATATTTTATGTTATTATATAATTTATAGCACTATAATAGTTGATTCATAACCCGTAATAATATATATGTGGTTTGTTACGCGATAGTTGTCACTCATGTTGTCAAAGAAATCTAAGCATTTTTTTTATTTATTCAAACTAAAAAATCTAAACTTACCCATCGGCCAAAGTTGACATTCACTAGATTATTAGTTCTGAAAGGTTGAATTTTGACCAATTTATTTTTTAAACTATTTACATAATCAAAGTAGTATGACTTGGACATTTGGTTGAGATGGAAATGTATAAAATAATGCTTATTGTAATGTACTTGTTTTGTCATATTTAGACGATATAAATTTAATATGCAACTTTTATAACTAGATTATTAGTTCTGAAAGGTTGAATTTTGACCAATTTATTTTTTTAAAACCATTTACCTAAACTTGTCGAAGTAGTATGACTTGGACATTTGGTTGAGATGGAAATGTTATAAAATAATGTTTATTGTAATGTAATTGTTTTGTCATATTTAGATGATATAAATTTAGTATGCAACTTTTATAGTTATAAAACTACGGGAAGGTTCGTGCGTTGCAGCGGGTACATTTGTTTTGTCGCCTTGTAGTTGTTGTTGGGGTTTCTGGTGTCTGTATGACATTTGTGGACGACAACATTTTTATGGAAATAAAAGCTGAAAATACAATATTAATATCTCATCACCATCAAACACTAATAAATTTATTACCATCTTATAGTATCAGATTTAGTAGAAGGCTTAACCCATGTGCAGATAATCAAACACGTAGTTGTTGAGCTTTTCTTTAATGGTAAAAAATCATATCAATGTTTATATCAAAATAGCTATATACCTACTTTTTTTTGTCATCTAAACATATGTTTGATACAATAAAGATAGATTTATTATTTAGTGGTGATTAATAATGCTTTTGTTTTTGTGTTTGTTAGGTGTCATGTAGTCTACATCTTAATTATGGACAAATACTTAAATATAATTTTAATATACATCTTATAATTTGCATGCAACATTACAAAAACATATATACATTCTTCTCAACGAAAATACCTTATGCATAATATGAAATAAGATTCTAATTAACGAATACTATAGGTTTCTATGTGCTCACTTGATGACTAACTGCTGGGTAACTTTTTGTCATGAGACAAAACTATTGTTCAAAAATTACTGAATTTTAGAGAGCAATAGATAGAAATGGAAAAAACATGGCAAAAATATGTGAATTTGATGTAGATTTATTTATGACCTTTGGTATACCATCTTAAAAATTTGTGCAAATTACTATAAGGGTAAAAAATCTAGTTTCCATAATAAGGTAGTATATAAATAGATAATGCTTATTTTAATGTAACTGGTTTGTTATATTTAGATGATATAAATGAAATATGCAACTTTTATAGTTTTCTCTAAGAGTAAATTACATGTTTTGTCCTTAATCTATACACCATTTTTCAGGCGTTGTCATTTGCTGTAAAAGTTGACAAGCTCTGTACTTAATGTTTCAAAATCTTGCATGTTATGTCCTTTGAGCATAACGTAGTTAAATTTTTCTGTTAAATCATATTAGTCAAGGATAATTTAATCATTTAACTCAAAATTTTTGATATTATTTAGAAAAATAAAACAAAAATATATCACATTCGTGTTGATTATTGTGGTCATTTAACTCATTTTTTATATTATTTGGTCATTTAACTCAATTTTTTTGATATTATTTAGAAAAATAAAACAAAAATATAAAATTTTCTGTTAAATCATATTAGCCATGGGGTCATTTGATCATTTAACTCATTTTTTTGTTATTTAGAAAAAAAAATGTATATACAACTATCTCTTTATCTATACACCATTTTTAAGCGCTATTACTAATGAAGAAGACGAATGTGATAGTAATGGTGATAATCGGTGGTGATGATGGATGGAGCGACGATGTTAGGGGGTTGTATTGGTTGGGGACACAAATGGGTTATCGTATGGGGGACACAAATGGAGAGGTATATTAGGTTTGTTTGGGATGAACAAACAAGAATACCCCCATTATAACGGTGTTAAGTCAAGGGGTCAACGTTGCTACCAATTTGACAAAGGACTCAGGGTGCAAGAAAATGTCAACCACGTAGATTCAGAATAAAAAAAAAACAACTAGGAACTCATCATGCAAAAACGTGTCAACCAGAGGGACTCAAGTTGCTATTACCTCACTTTAAAAAACATAAACTACAAAATGGTGTATAGTCCAGGGACTTTCTTGTAATATTAGAATGGTAAATGGGCCCAAGCAAATTCTGAATCGCATAAAGTTCGGCTTCTAGTTAATCAATCGTCATTTGCATTTGCGTATTGCGAAATCATCGTCTTCCATTGTCAACTTGATCGTTTATTCTTCCACTTTCCTCCTCCTTGACCCAGTCTAAACATAACAACCCTTCACTGTTCTTCACTTCTTCTATATCAATCCACAACACCACATATTCCATGATTAAACCAGTTTGATTTCATGATTCGAATGTAGTCAAAAGGTATGTATTCTGTTCTACAATTTATTTTATGATCTCATCTTCTAAGCATGATTATAGCTGCTACATGTTGTTTTATTATTAATAGTTGTGTGATATTTAATATCTATGATTCTATGTTGTAGTTAGTTAGTTATTATAATTGTTTTATGATGCTGATCAATGAGTTTTGAGTACCTAAAGTAGATAAGCATGAATTCAAGAACAACAGCTAATGTAGATATTATTACACTATTATTAGTTGTACCTAAAGTAGATAAGCATGAATTCAAGAACAACAGCTACCTGAATTCACACCTCTAGACATGTCACAATTATTAAAATCGAAAGTAGACGTTATTACGAAAATATACATTTTTACGTGTGTTATATCTTTATGGTCATCTGACAGTTATTTCACACGTATAATGTGACAGTTATTTCACACGTATAGACTTGAGTTATGTGACAACACGTTTACTTATCATGAACATTTATTTGTGTATCATATTCTATGTTAGATGTATAGTACAAGAGGAAACGCAAGAAGGTTAAATGAAAAAGAAAATAATAATCAGGGTGGTTGCCTGGTCGGTGCCTAAGTGTTGACTTTGTCAAAACAAAACAAGAAGGTTGACTTTGTTGCTAGCAACTTGCTACCTACAATTAACTAATGAGCCAATTTTTACATTCTTTAAACATTTAGATTTTTTTTTTATTTTTTAGTCATGATTACATGAACGCATGTAAATTGGCGATTTGGGTTGGTTGTCGGCCCAATGTGGGTTTGGGTTAGATAAACTTGTGTGAAAATGAGTTCAGGTCAGGATGAACGAATATAAAAAAGTATTAATTTTGCTTGAGTCAAAAAAATTTGTCGGATTAAAATCAGGTTGGGACTAAAACGAGTCAATTTACAAAAAACGTAACAGCTAGTGAATTCACGACACTATATTTATTTTGTGACGGCTAGTGGTGTTGGTTATTTGTCATGACGAAAGAGACCCTAGCGGAGGCGGAGACGATGATGGTGTCGGAGAAGGCGGCAACAGTGACAATGTGGCGACAAACAATAGTCGTGGGTGTTGCACGCCCATTTGAACCCTTTCAAGTTATCAAGTTTTTTAAATCTACTTATTCTGAGTTTCTAACCACCCATTGTTTATTTGAGTCGACCTATATAAACCCGAATGTATATTTTTCAACCCAAATCATTAGCGGGTCATGATTGCGAGTCGAAAAATAATATAATATTGGTTTTGATAACATAATGCAATCTCTTGTAAAAGAAATACAAGATATCATATTAACATATGATTGTATCAGAGCTGACACTAGTGGAAATCCAGCAGAAGAAGAAAAATCAGAGACTGCCTTAAGCATTTCTTACACATAGTTCCCAACCCACAGAAGAAGAAAATTTAGAGATTGACTGAATCATGTCTTACACATTATTCTTGAGCCAACCTTTGATTTTTTTTCTTCTGTTGGATTCCTACTGATACAAATACCTTATCTTATATTTCTTTTACTTTTATTTATTTTTTATTGTTATTATAACAATAACAATATAATAGTCCTTGTTTACAAACTTAATTCAAGAATATAGATTTTCTAACATTTTTATTATAGATTTTCAAGGAATGAATGAGAATAATACTCAAGATAGGTAAATTTATTTCAAATTTATCATTTAAGAGTTAATATAGTTATTATGTTATGAATTTCTTACAAATCACTATTGACATCAATATGTAAATCACTAGATACAACTTTGACAAATCATCATCTTATGAAGTGTTCAAAAATCATTACACTTATGTTAATATTTATTTGTATACTTCTTGCAGTTATGTCAAAATGGTCTTAAATTTCATGTTCTTGAACAGCCTCTCTAGCCAAAGAAATGCGCTTTCGATAAGTCGTTAGCTTTATAAAAGATGGAGAAATCAGCACATACAGTTTCAGTTCTCATAGCTTTAATCATAATTCTACAAGGAGTAGCAAGAACAGAAGGTGAACCCAGATCCCAGATAGTAAATATACATTGTGATCAACAAAGAGCACAATCAAACACTTTTTGTCCCAAACTTCATTAACGTGATGGGACTAATCGGCAACCAAATGCGAACTTCACTTAACGGAACAGCAGTCATGGGAACTGGACCAGACAGTAACTATGGACTTGCCCAATGTTACGGTGATCTCACTTCACAAGATTGCGTCATATGCTATTCGGAAGCCCGTACTGTTCTTCCCAGTTGCTTTCCAAACAATGGTGGTCGAATTTACCTCGATGGTTGTTTTATGCGAGTACAGAATTACAGCTTTTACCATGAGTATAAAGGGCCTAATGACACGTATGTTTGTGGAAATACAACAAGAAAGAATACATTGTTTCAAGATACGGTAAAACAGGCGGTATTAAACGCTGTAACTGATGCAACAAGAAGTAGTGATTACTTTGCAAGGGTTACGATGCTGACAGCTAGTCGAAATGAGTCAGTGTATGTGCTGGCACAATGCTGGAGGACGTTGAGTCCGGGTGCTTGTAAGGCGTGTCTGGAGAACGCGTCTGCAACTATAACGAAATGTGTACCATGGTCCGAGGGCCGTGTGTTGAACACAGGGTGTTTTATGAGGTATTCGGATACTGATTTTTTCAATCCATACCAGCCGTAAGCAGCTCTAGCAATAAAGGTAACAAAAATGATACTGAAATAGTGAAATATTGTATCAAACCGTAAAGGTTATCCACGTAACACACTAACATGTCTGATTATAATTTTTGTTCATGGGTTTTGTAGGGAAGATAATAGCTATTGTTGTTTCTGTCGTTAGCGCTTTGGTGGCGTTAACAGTTGCATTGATGGTTGTTTTGTATATCCGGAAACATAGATATATACAGAAGAAGAGAAAAGGTATAACTATAAGTCACCGTAAAAACATTAGTAACAGCATACATAAAATGTAGGATTCATGAAAACAAAGTTAATGAGTGTTTAATGTTTCAGGATCTTATGATGTCAAGAAACTGTCGAAGATGCTTAACGATAGTAGCTTAAACTTCAAATACTCTACTGTTGAGAAAGCCACAGGAAACTGGGACGAGTCGAATAAGCTTGGACAAGGAGGATTTGGGACCGTCTACAAGGTTGTTACTTTAATGTTCAAAGTAATAGTTTTGGTCCATAACTAATGTGAATGGTGAAAATCCGTCAGGGGTTCTTCAAGATGGAAGAGAGATTGCGGTGAAGAGACTTTATTTCAACAACAAATTCAGAGCGGCAGATTTTATAACGAAGTTAACATGATTAGCAGTGTTGAACACAAAAACCTGGTTAGGTTGTTAGGATGCAGCTGCTCGGGACCTGAAAGCATTCTTGTATATGAATATCTACCCAACATGAGCCTCGACCGCTACATTTTTGGTTAGTTTAATATTTGTCAATTACTATCATTCTTTATGGGGCTAACGGTTATTGGTCTCATTAAGAATTCGTAAAATTTTTAGATGCAACAAAAGGGAAGGCCTTAAACTGGGAGAAGAGATTTGAGATTATAATTGGTACAGCAGAAGGCCTCGTTTACCTCCATGAGAACACCAAACGTCGGATAATTCACAGAGATATTAAAGCTTCGAATATCTTATTAGACTTGAGGTTTCGCGCTAAAATAGCTGATTTCGGGCTGGCCAGATCTTTTCAAGATGATAAGAGCCACATCAGCACTGCCATTGCCGGAACACTGTAAGTAGTAGCTTATTTTTATCCTTTAGAATTATAATTTTTTTTGGCTAATTTGATATCTTTTTTTTGACACGTATAGAGGTTATATGGCTCCAGAGTACCTAGCACATGGTCAGTTAACCGAAAAGGCAGATGTCTATAGCTTTGGCGTTCTGATTCTGGAGGTTGTTACTGGAATGGAAAACAACAAAAGCAAAACTACAGAATATACCGACAGCCTAGTTGCTATAGTAAGTAAAATAATTTTTATTAAATTGTTGAACTATTAAAGCGTACGCACATATTAATCATTGTGTGCGTGTGTTATTTATCGATGAAACAGGCGTGGAATCATTTCCAGCAAAATAAGGTGGAGGAAATATTCGACCCGAACCTAATGATGCATATTTATCCTAACATCAACTACCAGAAAGAGGCTATAAAAGTTGTACAAGTAGGACTTCTTTGCACTCAAGAAGCTCCAGATTTACGACCATCAATGTCAAGCGTACTCAAAATGCTAGCAAAAGACGACGAACCTTTACCCTCCCGGCTAATCCGCCTTTTATAGATGAGAAAACTATGGAGCTCAATGACATCCCACAAAAATCGCAACATTACTCTTACAGTGATAGTTCTAGTTCCGTTGCTACTGTCGACAATAGCCATTTCTTCCCGCGCTGACCTTAGTTTGTTATCACAATAATGGTAGAAAGAGATCTTGTCTATGGAAGAAGGAAGATTCCGATATTTTTTTGTATTATATCATAGTATTATTTGTTTGCGTATTGGTTTACACGATTTGTAAAAAAAAGGTACTTAGTGACATTGTTTCTAAAGATTCATAATACACATGTATTTTTTTAGGGATGTCACATAATAGTAACCAAGTTTCAAAAGTGTTTAATTAGGTCACTCGTATCGTTTTTATCCTAATTAGATAACTTAACATTCAAATCGATCATGTCCTTTTTTTCATGTGTCAAGAGAAAAATGGAGCATAAGATGCTAAGGTCGGATTATATTAATATATGAAATTTTATTTATTAAAAATAAAAACAATTTAATTACATTAAAAAATAAAAAACTAGTTAAAATCCACGTCATCACTGGATGTTAGCATCAAATGAAAGGGAAAAAAGAAACAAAAATTCACATCACCATGTTATCTATAAAATTGATGAAAAAACCCTTAAATTTAATAAAAAATGAATTTGTTGAGTGACCTGATTAGAAAGTTTTGAAACTTGAGTGACCTAATTGGAACACTTTTAAAACTTGGTTACTATTCTACAAAGTTACCCTTTTTTTATCTTATGAGGTAGGACGGTTTACTAAAAATATTGTTGTGTCTAAACAAAAACCTCGGCATGTAACCTTCACCAAAAGGAATAAAGGATAGACGTTATTCTTAACGTTGTCACACTTCAGATTCGGGATCTTGTGTTGGTGATCCATGTTTAGGCTCTGAGTTCTCGCACCTGTAGTTGCATGCATCAATATCTATATCATGCAGGTCTTTTACGCCATTGCTTTGAATTTTGATAAGCGGTTCCATGAGTAATAGGACCAAATGGTCTTCCATGTCCACGTGGAACACGACCAACCATATAACCAAAGCTTGATGCCAAATGATTAAATTTCCAAACACACAAATGGATTAACAAGACCAACCATAAAAACCAACAATGTCATTACTATTTATTAAAATATTTGTTTCTAACACAGTTTTCCAAATGTTTTAGCATAGATCATTAATTTATGTTTCTCAATTAAAACTGTGGTTAGCTAGTAGATTTTTATAATATGGAAGAAGTATACCATGAAAGGTCGAAACCGAATAGCTTTGTTGGATGTCTGTTGAAATATATAATCATACAAGGATGGTCCATGTGGTTAATCAAAATTTTGGATTTTGTCTCTAGCTTTCTAAAAGTACACGGATAGGCCCTGTGGTTTGCACTTTGTAATGCATTTAGTCCCCACAGCCAACAAATCTAAAAGTTTTAGTATGTCCAAGTTAGGGACTAAATGCGTTACAAAGTACAAACCACAAGGACCATCCATGTACTTTTGGCAAAAGTTGGGGACTAAATGCGTTACAGAGTGAAAACCACGGGGACCATCCGTGTACTTTTAGAAAGCTAGGGACCAAATCCAAAAGTTTGGTAAATCACAGGACAATCCGTGTACTTTACTCCATTTTAATCTTGTTAACTAAATGTTAATGGAACTGTTGGAAAGTTTTTATTGTAATTTTTGGTCGAGTTTATTTTTATTTTGTGTGTTCTTATATTTTGGTTTAATTACTGTTTTTGTCCCTGTGGTTTGTCAAAATCACTATTTCAGCCCATTAGTTTAAAAATTGCGATTTCAGTCTTGTGGTTTCACTTTCGTAACCATTTCAGTCCCTGTGGTTTCACTTTCGTAACCACTTCAATCCATTTATGCTGTAAGTACAGGGACAGAAATGGTTGCGAGGTGGACTGAAATGGTTACGAAAGTGAAACCACAGGGACTGAAATCGCAATTTTTACACTAAATTGACTGAAATAGTGATTTTTGACAAACCACAGAGACGAAAACAGTAATTAACTCTATTTTGTTTATTGGTGTTTTTTTTGTATGAGTTTAAAATGGGACATTGCTGAATAATGGGCTGGCTTGTTTCTTTGCTGAGGAATGGGCTTATTCTGTTCTTGGGCTAGAGTTAACAACATGATCTGGTTTTTTATATTATTAGTACCCATGCTTTCGAAGGGTTTTAAAAGAAAACTTAGATATTACAATTTTAAACATAACTATTTAATTTTTTTACTTTCAATCCATTATATTTTAAATATTTTTAAATTAAACTCATAACTTTTTTACTTTCAACTTTATTCTCATATATACTTTATATACTTCTCAAAATTTTCGTTTTAAGTTTCATTCTAAATTTTAGAGTTAACGCTAAGAAACGTACGTGTGTGCCTCATTGTTATTATGTTTGTTTTACGCCACGCACTAGATTTTTGCCAGTTAACATGGCGCAACGATGCGTGTGTGGTTTAACGTTTTTACATCATCTATTTTTTCATGTTTGATAGGTTTTGTCGCAACGTGCGGTTTCTAAATCAATTTAGTTATTATTTTCTATATTTATATTTCGGTCTAATTTCTCCGCATTAACATGACACAACTTCAGTGTTGGTGGTCGCTGGTGGTGGTGTGACCATTAATGCTATTTGTCACGGTTTTACGCCCCAATCGCAACGCGGGAAGAGTTAATACTATTATTGTTTTAAAAGTAACATTTATATTATTAAAAAATTTTAAATCCAATTTAATCAAAACTAGAAAAACCACCCCTCGCGTTGTGGTGGGGGACTTGAAACCATGTCTATTATCAATGCCACATAATCATAAATAGGGATGAGCATTTGGTATTGGTACCAGTACCAAACCGTACCGAGTATATTCGGTACTAGTACCGCTTCCCACTTTTCCCGTTTTAATGTACCGTTACTGGTACGGTACCAGTGTTTACGAGTAAAACACCGGTAAGTACCAGTACCGAACCGGAATATTCGGTACCGATACTCACTTTTTCCGTTTTTCAGTACCGGTACTACCGGTTCGGTACCGAACAGGTACCGTGCTCATCCCTAAGCATAAATAACCATCAAAATTGGAAAAGCTCTTGTATAAAACCAATAAAAAAAAGAGTTAAATGCCCGGATAGTCCATGTGGTTTGGCCTTTTTCACCTTTAGTCCCTATATTTCTAAAATTACCTGTATAATCCCCAACTTTTCAATTTTCGTTCTCGGATAGTCCTTGGATGGATGAAGGTTGGTTTTTGGTGTTAAGCAGGTGTGAAATTACCTAAATACCCGTTATATTAAAAACCGATAAATAAAACATTTAAAGATAAATTTAAACTTAGGTGGGCTCCACCTAAATCACCACCCACCTCTTCCTCATTCCAACACCACCTGCAACCACCCACCTCCACCATCATCTTCAACCTCATCCACCACTGCCACTATCACCCTTCAACAATTATAACATTCTAACATCAAAAATTATAAAATCGCTTATAATTGAAACCACAATAAAACTGTATTTACATCTTATCATATACACTATAAGCCAAAATTCAAAACAAAAAATAACCAAATTTCTTAAATTCTACATCACAGAAATTGCTAGTCTCATCTAACTGTAAACCAACTACTCGAATCAGACCAATCAAGCACCTTCACCATCACAAACTGCCGCAACCTACTCACCGTCGACAACCGTGTTTCCACTACGTCCTTAAACTCCGATTCCGACGACGAACACGATGTCACCGTCACCACTTGCTCTGACTCCCAATCATGAAAATCAAACGGATTTTCTCTGAGACGTTGATGCGTTCCCATCCTTACTGTCAATAAACATATGCTTCAGGTAATGTTGTCACCATACATCGTCCGAGTTTGAAGGGTGATGGTGGCAGTGATGGATGAGGTTGAAGATAGATGGTGAAGGTTGGTGGTTGCAGGTGGTGTTGGGATGAAGAAAAGGTGGGTGGTGATTTAGGGTGGTTGTGACAGTGGGGAAGATGAAGTGGGTGCGGCGGTGGTGGTTGTGGCGGAGGGTGGATGTAGCAGTGGTGATGGTGGCGCCGTGTTGGTTGTGGCGGGGTGGTTGTGGCAGTGGTGGCTGAGTGGTATGGCGGTGAAAGGCGGCGAGGGCGATGGGTTGGTGATAGAGGTGTTGACAGGCGGTGGGTTTTTTGGTGGTGGAGATGAAGGTGGTGGTAGTTTGAACAAAGAGAGAGAGGGGGGGGGTCTAAGGTGATGACGAAGACAGAATTTGATGGGGATAGAGATGAGTTTGGTTTTTATATTATAAGAAAAAAATACTTAATTAATTCATTTTGTTTTACTCAAGGACATTATAGTTATTTTACAAACTTAACTGAGAAAACTAATCTTTATACACGTCAGGGATTATCCGAGAACGAAAATTGAAAAGTTGAGGACTGTAGAGGTAATTTTAGAAAGTTAGGCACTAAAGGTGGAAAAAAGGCCAAACCACAGGGACTATCCAGGCATTTAACTCGTAAAAAAACTAAATGAAAATCCATTTTCTATTAACATTCATATATATAAATATAAGATAAAGCCTCCAAAAGAAGCTTTAAGCTTCCAACTTGTACCATGCAAACACAATATACAAGCAAAATAAAGAAAACATGGTATAGAAGCAACATTGCACAACAATGTTGTAAATTATAGTATTTATAATATTTAAAAATTAATTCTAATGACTTGTCCTGTAATAATCATCACAAATAGCACATCCAAAGAATCCTCGTTCTGGGCCAATGGTGTAAAAAAAAAAATTTTGTATAATTTTTTTTAATGACAAAAAAAAACAATCATCCGGGTAAATCCAATGGTAAAGGACCATCCATGCTTGCGAACAGAGACAACGTTGAACCATTTCAGAGGAAACCATGTTGGATATTTTAGTGTAATTTGAGATTGCGTGTGACGTTCAAATAAGAGTGCACGCTTATTTGAATGTCATTTGGGACTAACGGGGGATCCAAGGGGTAGCTCCCCTGGGAGCAGGGTCCAAGGGGCGGCAGTCCCTGGCGGGGTCCAAGGGGCAGAGCCCTGGCTTGGGTCGAGCTGTGCAATTTTGAAACTTGAGGGACTAAAGGTGTTTTTGTTCAAAATTGAAACTGCAAGCAGTTGTGAAAAACTGAAAATACGCTCCCAAATTTTTACAGAAAAACCCTGGACGAATTTTGATTCGTAACTAATCCCCAAAATCTCACAATCAAAATCACATACAGAAATCTAGAATCAATTGATTTTATCCGATCAAAGATTGGTAGCCACTCTAATTGTTTGATTGAAAGTGATTATACCAACCAAAAACCCATTATAGTAAAACCCTTAGCTCAACATAGCGAATTTCGCTCCACGCGAAACTCGAACCTCTTATCTCCACTTTGGAAGGTGATGTGATTGGCACTGAGAATTTTGTATAGTTAAGGGATAATTTCGTAGTTTAGGTATAGAAGATATTTGTGAGAAAAACAGTACGCATATAAATTTAGTCTTCGTTGATTATTTGTTCAATTTCTGCAACTTATCATTCGGGACTTCCGGTCTATACGGTAGCGTATTTACAACTGCAAGGTGTCGTTGTCACCTTCCATTTTCCGTTGTATTTTAACCCAAACAACAACGAATTCAAGAGATGAAAAGGTTTATGTCCGTCACTCCGATCAGGATTTCATGATCGAAAGGTATGAACTCCGATCTCGATCGTTTGATCATTTTTATATTTTTAGAAACGTTATGATTGATTGTTGATCCTTAACCTTTGACCTATGATTTTTTATTATATCATGCATTTGGATATAAACACTACTTTTATTATTCCTACCAAATTTCATACCAACGAAAATGTGGACACTTTTTCTATGAAATTCCGACGTATAAGAAAGGGTCTTAGTTTTGTGACAAAAAAAGCGCCAAAAATGACAAATTAGTTTGTGTAGGAGAAGTGTCGGGAATTTCCGACGGAATCCGTTTTCATTTTAACCGTCGGAAATTAGTATAGAAATCGGTATGCGTAGAAAAAGTGTCGGCAATTTCCGACGGAATCCGTTTTCATTAAAATCGTTCTTTACCGGCTCTTATATCATTATATTTTTTTATTATAATAACTAAGATTTTAAATTGGATATGACTAAGCTTATGATTAATTGTCATGGATAAAAATTCCATGGTGTTCTTTTTTGTATCAAGGTCTTGAAAATGTGGTATGAGAATCAGTCAATAAAATGCAATGTTCATACGTTTATTTTTCTCTCCCACAATACTTTCAACACCAGATCTCAACCTATTACACAAGATTCAGATAGAAGTGGAGATCTAATGTTCAAATCCAGTTTTCTTTGCGTTTTACCTGATATCATTGAATAGTATATAATGGAAAGCACTTTATGTTTTTTTGGAGTTACTTTGTTCACAATTACTTTTGTAAATTCTATTTTATAGAATGACATGAAGGCGATTTGATTGGCGAACAAGGCTCATGTCACACCAGCGGAAACATCGGGATGAGACAAAAACGAGATTGCTCATTGCTCACAATGCTAATAAATGACAATATTTAATTAAATCGAAATTTCATTTCACAACATTGTCAAATACAACATGAAACCATACAATAAGTTCATAAAACATAACAAAATTTGGTACAACATTTATAAATATAACGTCTAAAATGTGTATATCTAAGTCCTTGCTATTTTGATGTCATAGCATCATCTCGTTCAACCTGTAACATGTTTTAAAATAAAGTCAATGCAAAAGCAAAGGCGAGTACACAAGTTTAACCATAGCATACGTATACGAATAAAGTTTTAACAATCCTCATGGCAACCAAATCTATACAAGAGCAATATCAAGGCATGCAATACTAATAATCAAACCATTAACGCAATCACGATGTTTTAACATGACCTCGCGAATAACACGATGGAGGTGGATGCGTGAATTCCTATAGCGCTAAGCATGTCAAACGAAGGCTAAAAATAGTTAAATGACTAAATCATAGCATAACGAATATCCCAGACAAGCAACAAGTATACGATTCAAGTAGTCATGTGTATAGGATTATTTGTGCGTTTCATAAAGTTTATGTAACATCCGTCAAAAACCGGATTTACCAAACCCGCTTCGTTTATTAACCGAACAACCAGTTAAAAATTTCGTTGCATATTTAATGCTCAAATTAATTTTAAACGATACATAATTAATAAGTATATTAGAATATAAAAGTTATATTTGAAAAAGTATTAAAAATAGTGATTTAAAAATAAAATGCTGAAGCCGGGACTCGAACCCGGGTCAGCCGGGTTTAAGTTCAAAGACTTATCACACACACATATAACCACTCCGCCAGTTGATGTTTTCTGTAAATTCTAGGAAACAATTAAATTTTATAGTCAATCGTAAATCACTCTGGTTACGCCAACTGTAACTGAAATCGGTCACCAAACATCCAAAAACGTTTGATTGTTCGCGGTTTATCGATTATAACCGATACACCGACACCTCCAATCAATTTCGCTTTGAATGGACTTGAATTCATGTGGGATCGGTTTTATTAACTGAAAAGTCTGCAATTCCTGAATTACTTCAATCATTGTTCCTTCTCGCGACTCAAACACATTCTACAAACCTTCAATTGCATTTTCGCACCACTTTCAGTTCGCCGGAGAAGCTATTTGAACTCGCCGGAAAACTTCTGAAAATTCTTATTTTCCGCTGTAAAACGGTATAGACATTCAAACCTTCTGATAACTCTTGTTTAGTACTTCAATTCCACAATTAGCTAATCAAAACTGTTAATTTATTCGCTCAGTCGAAATCCGTAAAAACAGAGCCGACGACTTGCCGGAATTCTGAGATAAATCGTTCTCCGGTATGTTTACTTCTAAAAGTCGTCTCTGCCATTTCATATTAGTCTGTTGAATGTTTGTCAATCGAATTAAACAAGAAACAATAGAGTAATCGTAGGCTGTAATTCTGTAACGAAGAAGACGAAGATAGGTTGATTATAAGTTTAATAAAATCTGGATATTATCTCGGGTTAGACACACAGTCCAGCGGTGGACTGTGTGCACATACATATCACATGCCGGGAGTTCAATCCTTGACACACGTATGCTCTGTAATAAAAATGTTTTATTTTTCTAACTAAACCGGATTAACTCACGGTAGATGTTAAGTATAATAAAAATCCGTATATTAACCAAGTTAGACACACAGTCCAGCGGTGGACTGTGTGTAACGATAAATCACAGGTCCCGGGTTCGAGACCTGTTGACAGCACCAGTTCGATGATTTAAAACGTTTTTTGAAAATAAAAGAATTTTGAATAAACTGAGTTAGTATATAAATATAATTAAAAACAGAATTATTTCGGGTTAGACACGTAGCTCAGTTGGTAGAGCTGCGTGCACGCGAACGGGAGGTCTCGGGTTCGAGTCCTGCTCAGCGCATACTTATACACAATAAAACCGGTCAAACAGTCAACGGTCAACAAGTCAACGGTCAACGGTCAAAAATCAACATTTTTTTTTAATTATTTTATTTATTTATTTAAATTAAAAATCAATTAAAAATACTTAAAAATAACATTTTTAAAGTTAGAAAATAGCCTTAAACTCACAAAAATATATCCAAAAATCCTATTAAAGTTGTTAATAAAATCCATTTATTTACCTTACCTTTCGTTATTAATTAGGTTAGTTTTTCCTCATCGATCAATCCTCTAAACTCGTGCGCATTCAACATCATCAACCGAACGCACCCACTGTGAGTGAATCTCTACAAATTCCCCGTTTTAATCACGTTTTTGGGGTGTATCATGTGTCTTACCATTTATTATATTTAAATCATTGTGCATACATCATATCATGAACAAATGTGTATTCAGCTTGTATAAACTGTTTGTGTGGTTATTGTTTAGATTTAATTTATTATTTTTAGTACATGCAATTTCATAGGCCGCCGCTCCCCATTACATTATGAGCGTTGAGCAGTTCCCCATTACATTATGAGCGTGAACCTGGCGTTGCCAACATACGATCGGCTCCGTTTGATTGAGCCTTGATCGCACAGACATTTATCATTTTCAGTACATGCTATACGATCGGCTCCGTTTGATTGAGCCTTGATCGCACAGTTTCATTCATGTTATATATTCATGCAAGTTGATATGTTATTGTATGCTATTGGTTTGTTAATGTATGTTATTGTTTGTTGTTGTTTGATATCGTATGCTATTGGTTTGTTATTGTATGCTATTTGTTGTTATTGTATGTTTATTTACGTTTGTTCATATATGAATATTGCACAATTTTTCCATGTTAAATACAACAAGAAATAAATAATAAATGTTTTCTAACAAGGTTCACTCGCCAACTTTTTGTTGATCCAAAAACCATTTTTACATATGATACAGGTGAACAGGATGAAGCAAGGAAAACATAGGAAATTGCCTTAGAATAAAAATAATGAAGTTTAGAAGGATGAATAGAACATGTTGTATTTGTTTGATATGATTGTATGATCTCTTTTAAATTGAAATAATAAATATGAAACATTATAATAAATGTCATGAGCTTTGATGAAAACCTAATCATGCCCCGATCACCTTTTCCGCTGCGGGTCGGGTGTGTGACAGATTGGTATCAGAGCTTTTGACTATAGGGATATAGGATAGGTTATTAGACCCTTAGAGCCTATACTATAGTTGATTAGATTTTAATTGTTTATGTGGTTACATGCAAACTTATGATATTTATTTGTTTCATATTTATTACATACACAAATGCATGCAAACATTTCCAATATTACATTTTGTGATACATAGTGAATTATACTTACAGTCAAACATACATACTTACATACATATTCATCATACATGTTACAATATTCACATATTCAAATCATCTTCATACTTTCGTTATTCAAGATTTTGTCGCATTTTTCATTTTTCAAATCTCATCAAAGTGAGTTCTGCGACGGGCATGTAGTAACTGTAAGGGTACAAGTACCGGTAGTCCGAATGTCCTGTCTAGGTTGGCATTCGTATAAATCCAATATAACGGACCAGTTTGCCTACCTGGGGACTAACGATGAGAGTACGAAGGACCTATTAGGCCAAAGCATGCCACACCAAATGTCGTTCGAACTAACCCCACTTTGAGGTGTCACCGTGTCAACACCTGGATACATTCCGAATATCATACGTTACATACATATTTCTCGATTTTCTCTGGGTTTTAGTGTACGTAACCAGGCAAACACATGCGAACCATATGAAAAACCCGGTAATCATGGGGGCCCACGTGATTACGAAGGTGAAGTATGGCGGCATGCAAGGCCCAATTACGAGCAAAGCCCAAGACATCCTATGGATGTAGTAGATTTATTATGTTATATTTATTTTATGAATGTTTATTCCTAAATACGACACATGATCCCAAAAACATCCAACTCATACTCTTGATATGTATTCCCTGTAGATGTCTTCTAATTCCGCTCGTAGGAAGATGAGAGCAGGAAAAGCCCGCGAGCGCATGGCTGCCCAAATCGCTCAACAAATGGCTGTCGTAATACCCAACATTGTAGTCCAAGTCCAACAAGCCCTTACCGCTAATCCCGTCAATCAAGAAGTTCAAAATGTTGTCAACCCTCCCCCAAATACCACTAAATGCACCTACAAGCATTTCAAATCCTGCGACCCTCCAAAATACGAAGGGACTGAAGGTGTCACCGCTTTCCTCCATTGGTTTGAAGAAATGGAGAACACTTTTCTAAATTGCGATTGCCCCGGTGATCGCAAAGTGCGATATGCTACTGGTCGTTTACTTGGAATAGCACTTACTTGGTGGAACATAGAGAAGGCCAAACGAGGTGTTGAAGATGCTATGACTTTGACTTGGGAAGAGTTGAAGGAAATCATGACAAGACGGTTTTGCCCAAGGAGCGAAATCAATAAATTAGAGGATGAGTTCTATTCGTTGAAACAAAAGGAAGGCGACCACACCACATACAACAAGAGATTCTTCGAGTTAAATCAAATGGTTCCCAACTTGTTCACTCCCCTCTACCGTTTGATCGAGCACTACATTCGAGGTCTTCCTTCAAAAATTCAAGACTCTGTAATAAGTACCACACCTGCAACTTTGGAAGCAGCAATGGAGTTAGCTACAGAGCTCACCGAGAACCGTATACGGAATAAAGACTTCAAGGAGGAGAAGAAGAAGGATAAAGCATCAACTGAAACTTCAAACTCCACCCAAACCGAATCCCCTTCTCAACCCATTTCCAAGAGAAAACGAGATGGGCAACTTTTTGCTGTCACCCAACATAATCAACCAATTTCACAAGCCATACCCCTCCAAGCTATCCCAATCACTCAAGTAGCACCCAACTCAACTTACCCAAATAAGAAATCATACCTTGGACCTCACCCTCAATGCAATACCTGTTCTTATCACCATCCATTTACATTACCTTGTCGACTATGTGCGAATTGTGGACGCTATGGTCATTCGAGCAAGGTTTGCCGCACCTCTCAAAGCCAAACCTTACCCCCTACTCAAAACATGATCCAAACATATCAACAACCCCAATACCCCATGTTACCTTATGTTCGAGCTTGTTTTAATTGTGGCGACCCTACCCATTATAGAAACACGTGCCCTCGATTAGTTAACATCATACACGCCCAAGCTCAAGCAAACCCAGTTAACCAAGCAAATCAAGAAAATCCAACCACTAGGCCACCAGCAAGAGGAAGAGTTTTCAACATCAACTCCAATCTTATTGAAGATAATGACGGCCCAAACGAACCACCCAACTAGTCTCCTTCACCAAAAATCAAGATTCAACTCCAACCGCTTCGTTTTTATGTTTTTCTTTATGTTATCTCAACTTTCACGTATCTCAATTATAAATTGGAAATTTATCCAAGAATCTTAATGCGAATTACTATTTCAGTTTTGTTTTAACATTCATATCATCATACATCTCAACGTATTTCAATCTCAACATTTAAAGAAGTTGAGCTGTGTCTCACTTCTACATGGACTAACCTCTCCATCATAACAAACGAGAGAGGTACTGTCATCATTCAAACATGTATGCTATCAGAATTAAGACTCAAGCTTTGGTTGGTTGTGTTTGTTTATGTTTTAGAGTCACATAGAACTAGTCATAACTTACGGATAAAGCCAATGAAAATTTGACAAGAATATGGTGGATACGCCGCTGGTACTTCCTATATATAAGTATTCTTGTCAAAGGATCAGAGGCATTGTCAGGCGGTTATGAGAAGTTCCATGTAGGATTTAGTAATGTCTTGGTTGAAATTTGTTTTACACTCACTGATTTAACATTCATATCAACTCATCATTTAAAGAAATTGGATTGTGTTCCATTTTCTACATAGACTAACCTCTCCATCATAACAAACGAGAGAGGTACTGTCATCATTCAAAGACTCAAGCTTTAGTTGTTGTGTTTGTTTATGTTTTAGAGTCACATAGGACTAATCATAACTTACTGATAAAATCAATGAAAATTTGATGAGAATATGGTGGATACGCCCTTGGTACTTCCTATATATAAGTATTCTTGTCAAAGGATCAGAGGCATTGTCAGGCGGTTATGAGAAGTTCCATGTAGGATTTAGTAATGTCTTGGTTGAAGTTTGTTTTATATACTCACTGATTTAGCATTCATATCATCTCATCATTTAAAGAAACTGGATTGTGTCACCATTCAAACATGTATACTATCAGAATTAGGACTCAGATATTGGTTGTTGTGTTTATTTATGTTCTAGAGTCACATCATAGAACCAATCATAACTTACTGATAAAACCAATGAAAATTTGACGAGAATATGGTGGATACGCCGCTGGTATTTCCTATATATAAGTATTCTTGCCAAAGGATCAGAGGCATTGTCAGGCGGTTATGAGAAGTTCCATGTAGGTTTTAGTAGTAGAAGTTTTGTTTTAGGATATAACCTTATCTTTCCAAACATATCAAAACTCTTGCGCATGAAATCATATTTAGTCAATCAACTCTGTTTATCAATATTCATTATCTTAGGCATCAAAAAGCGATTCCTGTAGCAGGGTACTCAACCCTTACAAGGAACGTTACCGCCTCAAACAAAATTTGAACTCTTACTCCTTTCTAAGTATGTAACTGTCAAATTAAACACCATCCTTTTAGACAAATATGTCACTACTTAAATTTCGGGACGAAATTTCTAAAAGTAGGGGATACTATAACATCCGTCAAAAACCAAAATTTACCAAACCCGCTTCGTTTATTAACCCGAAACAACCAGTTAAAAATTTCGTTGCATATTTAATGCTCAAATTAATTTTAAACGATACATAATTAATAAGTATATTAGAATATAAAAGTTATATTTGAAAAAGTATTAAAAATAGTGATTTAAAAATAAAATGCTGAAGCCGGGACTCGAACCCGGGTCAGCCGGTTAACCGTTCACAAGACTTATCACACACACATATAACCACTCCGCCACTTGATGTTTTCTGTAAATTCTAGGAAACAATTAAATTTTATAGTCAATCGTAAATCACTCTGGTTACGTCAACTGTAACTGAAATCGGTCACCAAACGTCCAAAAACGTTTGATTGTTTCGCGGTTTATCGATTATAACCGATACACCGACACCTCCAATCAATTTCGCTTTGAATGGACTTGAATCATGTGGGATCGGTTTTATTAACTGAAAAGTCTGCAATTCCTGAATTACTTCAATCATTGTTCCTTCTCGCGACTCAAACACATTCTACAAACCTTCAATTGCATTTTCGCACAACTTTCATTTCGCCGGAGAAGCTATTTGAACTCGCCGGACTTTCGCCGGAAAAACCGTGTTTTTCCATCAAATCAGTAAGTCTCTCAATTCTTTCATTATCTATCAGTCGTTAAGCTATTGCTAACTCAAACCCTTCAATCGGAATCAATTTCAGACGTCGATATCGGATAATTCCCTCTCGCCGGAAAACTTCTGAAAATTCTTATCTTCCGCTGTAAACGGTATAGACATTCAAACCTTCTGATAACTCTTGTTTAGTACTTCAATTCCACAAATTAGCTAATCAAAACTGTAATTTATTCGTTCAGTCGAAATCCGTAAAAACATAGCCGACGACTTGCCGGAATTCTGAGATAAATCGTTCTCCGTATGTTTACTTCTAAAAAGTCGTCTCTGCCATTTCATATTAGTCTGTTGAATGTTTGTCAATCGAATTAAACAAGAAACAATAGAGTAATCGTAGGCTGTAATTCTGTAACGAAGAAGACGAAGATAGGTTGATTATAAGTTTAATAAAATCTGGATATTATCTCGGGTTAGACACACAGTCCAACGGTGGACTGTGTGCACATACATATCACACGCCGCGAGTTCGATCCTTGACACACGTATGCTCTGTAATAAAAATGTTTTATTTTTCTAACTAAACCGGATTAACTCACGGTAGATGTTAAGTATAATAAAAATCCGTATATTAACCAAGTTAGACACACAGTCCAGCGTGGACTGTGTGTAACGATAAATCACAGGTCCCGGGTTCGAGACCTGTTGACAGCACCGGTTCGATGATTTAAAACATTTTTTAAAATAAAAGAATTTTGAATAAACTGAGTTAGTATATAAATATAATTAAAAACAGAATTATTTCGGGTTAGACACGTACTCAGTTGGTAGAGCTGCGTGCACCGCGAACGGGAGGTCTCGGGTTCGAGTCCTGCCCACACATACTTACACACAATAAAACCGGTCAAAACAGTCAACGGTCAACGGTCAAAAATCAACATTTTTTTATTATTTTATTTATTTATTTAAATTAAAAATCAATTAAAAATACTTAAAAATAACATTTTTTAAAGTTAGAAAATAGCCTTAAACTCACAAAAATATATCCAAAAATCCTATTAAAGTTGTTAATAAAATCCATTTATTTACCTTACCTTTCGTTATTAATTAGGTTAGTTTTTCCTCATCGATCAATCCTCTAAACTCGTGCGCATTCAACATCATCAACCGAACGCACCCACTGTGAGTGAATCTCTAAATTCCCCGTTTTAATCACGTTTTTGGGTGTATCATGTGTCTTACCATTTATTATATTTAAATCATTGTGCATACATCATATCATGAACAAATGTGTATTCAGCTTGTATAAACTGTTTGTGTGGTTATTGTTTGATTTAATTTATTATTTCAGTACATGCAATTTCATAGCCGCCGCTCCCCCTTACATTATGAGCTTGTGCAGTTCCCATTCATTGAAGGACCTATTAGGCCAAAGCATGCCACACCAAATGTCGTTCGAACTAACCCCACTTTGAGGTGTCACCGTGTCAACACCTGGATACATTCCGAATATCATACGTTACATACATATTTCTCGATTTTCTCTGGGTTTTAGTGTACGTAACCAGGCAAACACATGCGAACCATATGAAAAACCCGGTAATCATGGGGCCCACGTGATTACGAAGGTGAAGTATGGCGGCATGCAAGGCCCAATTACGAGCAAAGCCCAAGACATCCTATGGATGTAGTAGATTTATTATGTTATATTTATTTTATGAATGTTTATTCCTAAATACGACACATGATCCCAAAAACATCCAACTCATACTCTTGATATGTATTCCCTGTAGATGTCTTCTAATTCCGCTCGTAGGAAGATGAGAGCAGGAAAAGCCCGCGAGCGCATGGCTGCCCAAATCGCTCAACAAATGGCTGTCGTAATACCCAACATTGTAGTCCAAGTCCAACAAGCCCTTACCGCTAATCCCGTCAATCAAGAAGTTCAAAATGTTGTCAACCCTCCCCCAAATACCACTAAATGCACCTACAAGCATTTCAAATCCTGCGACCCTCCAAAATACGAAGGGACTGAAGGTGTCACCGCTTTCCTCCATTGGTTTGAAGAAATGGAGAACACTTTTCTAAATTGCGATTGCCCCGGTGATCGCAAAGTGCGATATGCTACTGGTCGTTTACTTGGAATAGCACTTACTTGGTGGAACATAGAGAAGGCCAAACGAGGTGTTGAAGATGCTATGACTTTGACTTGGGAAGAGTTGAAGGAAATCATGACAAGACGGTTTTGCCCAAGGAGCGAAATCAATAAATTAGAGGATGAGTTCTATTCGTTGAAACAAAAGGAAGGCGACCACACCACATACAACAAGAGATTCTTCGAGTTAAATCAAATGGTTCCCAACTTGTTCACTCCCCTCTACCGTTTGATCGAGCACTACATTCGAGGTCTTCCTTCAAAAATTCAAGACTCTGTAATAAGTACCACACCTGCAACTTTGGAAGCAGCAATGGAGTTAGCTACAGAGCTCACCGAGAACCGTATACGGAATAAAGACTTCAAGGAGGAGAAGAAGAAGGATAAAGCATCAACTGAAACTTCAAACTCCACCCAAACCGAATCCCCTTCTCAACCCATTTCCAAGAGAAAACGAGATGGGCAACTTTTTGCTGTCACCCAACATAATCAACCAATTTCACAAGCCATACCCCTCCAAGCTATCCCAATCACTCAAGTAGCACCCAACTCAACTTACCCAAATAAGAAATCATACCTTGGACCTCACCCTCAATGCAATACCTGTTCTTATCACCATCCATTTACATTACCTTGTCGACTATGTGCGAATTGTGGACGCTATGGTCATTCGAGCAAGGTTTGCCGCACCTCTCAAAGCCAAACCTTACCCCCTACTCAAAACATGATCCAAACATATCAACAACCCCAATACCCCATGTTACCTTATGTTCGAGCTTGTTTTAATTGTGGCGACCCTACCCATTATAGAAACACGTGCCCTCGATTAGTTAACATCATACACGCCCAAGCTCAAGCAAACCCAGTTAACCAAGCAAATCAAGAAAATCCAACCACTAGGCCACCAGCAAGAGGAAGAGTTTTCAACATCAACTCCAATCTTATTGAAGATAATGACGGCCCAAACGAACCACCCAACTAGTCTCCTTCACCAAAAATCAAGATTCAACTCCAACCGCTTCGTTTTTATGTTTTTCTTTATGTTATCTCAACTTTCACGTATCTCAATTATAAATTGGAAATTTATCCAAGAATCTTAATGCGAATTACTATTTCAGTTTTGTTTTAACATTCATATCATCATACATCTCAACGTATTTCAATCTCAACATTTAAAGAAGTTGAGCTGTGTCTCACTTCTACATGGACTAACCTCTCCATCATAACAAACGAGAGAGGTACTGTCATCATTCAAACATGTATGCTATCAGAATTAAGACTCAAGCTTTGGTTGGTTGTGTTTGTTTATGTTTTAGAGTCACATAGAACTAGTCATAACTTACGGATAAAGCCAATGAAAATTTGACAAGAATATGGTGGATACGCCGCTGGTACTTCCTATATATAAGTATTCTTGTCAAAGGATCAGAGGCATTGTCAGGCGGTTATGAGAAGTTCCATGTAGGATTTAGTAATGTCTTGGTTGAAATTTGTTTTACACTCACTGATTTAACATTCATATCAACTCATCATTTAAAGAAATTGGATTGTGTTCCATTTTCTACATAGACTAACCTCTCCATCATAACAAACGAGAGAGGTACTGTCATCATTCAAAGACTCAAGCTTTAGTTGTTGTGTTTGTTTATGTTTTAGAGTCACATAGGACTAATCATAACTTACTGATAAAATCAATGAAAATTTGATGAGAATATGGTGGATACGCCCTTGGTACTTCCTATATATAAGTATTCTTGTCAAAGGATCAGAGGCATTGTCAGGCGGTTATGAGAAGTTCCATGTAGGATTTAGTAATGTCTTGGTTGAAGTTTGTTTTATACTCACTGATTTAGCATTCATATCATCTCATCATTTAAAGAAACTGGATTGTGTCACCATTCAAACATGTATACTATCAGAATTAGGACTCAGATATTGGTTGTTGTGTTTATTTATGTTCTAGAGTCACATCATAGAACCAATCATAACTTACTGATAAAACCAATGAAAATTTGACGAGAATATGGTGGATACGCCGCTGGTATTTCCTATATATAAGTATTCTTGCCAAAGGATCAGAGGCATTGTCAGGCGGTTATGAGAAGTTCCATGTAGGTTTTAGTAGTAGAAGTTTTGTTTTAGGATATAACCTTATCTTTCCAAACATATCAAAACTCTTGCGCATGAAATCATATTTAGTCAATCAACTCTGTTTATCAATATTCATTATCTTAGGCATCAAAAAGCGATTCCTGTAGCAGGGTACTCAACCCTTACAAGGAACGTTACCGCCTCAAACAAAATTTGAACTCTTACTCCTTTCTAAGTATGTAACTGTCAAATTAAACACCATCCTTTTTAGACAAATATGTCACTACTTAAATTTCGGGACGAAATTTCTAAAAAGTAGGGGATACTATAACATCCGTCAAAAACCAGATTTACCAAACCCGCTTCGTTTATTAACCGAACAACCAGTTAAAAATTTCGTTGCATATTTAATGCTCAAATTAATTTTAAACGATACATAATTAATAAGTATATTAGAATATAAAAGTTATATTTGAAAAAGTATTAAAAATAGTGATTTAAAAATAAAATGCTGAAGCCGGGACTCGAACCCGGGTCAGCCGGGTTTAAGTTCAAAGACTTATCACACACACATATAACCACTCCGCCACTTGATGTTTTCTGTAAATTCTAGGAAACAATTAAATTTTATAGTCAATCGTAAATCACTCTGGTTACGTCAACTGTAACTGAAATCGGTCACCAAACGTCCAAAAACGTTTGATTGTTCGCGGTTTATCGATTATAACCGATACACCGACACCTCCAATCAATTTCGCTTTGAATGGACTTGAATTCATGTGGGATCGGTTTTATTAACTGAAAAGTCTGCAATTCCTGAATTACTTCAATCATTGTTCCTTCTCGCGACTCAAACACATTCTACAAACCTTCAATTGCATTTTCGCACAACTTTCAGTTCGCCGGAGAAGCTATTTGAACTCGCCGGACTTTCGCCGGAAAACCGTGTTTTCCATCAAATCAGTAAGTCTCTCAATTCTTTCATTATCTATCAGTCGTTAAGCTATTGCTAACTCAAACCCTTCAATCGGAATCAATTTCAGACGTCGATATCGGATAATTCCCTCTCGCCGGAAAACTTCTGAAAATTCTTATCTTCCGCTGTAAACGGTATAGACATTCAAACCTTCTGATAACTCTTGTTTAGTACTTCAATTCCACAATTAGCTAATCAAAACTGTAATTTATTCGTTCAGTCGAAATCCGTAAAAACATAGCCGACGACTTGCCGGAATTCTGAGATAAATCGTTCTCCGGTATGTTTACTTCTAAAAGTCGTCTCTGCCATTTCATATTAGTCTGTTGAATGTTTGTCAATCGAATTAAACAAGAAACAATAGAGTAATCGTAGGCTGTAATTCTGTAACGAAGAAGACGAAGATAGGTTGATTATAAGTTTAATAAAATCTGGATATTATCTCGGGTTAGACACACAGTCCAACGGTGGACTGTGTGCACATACATATCACACGCCGCGAGTTCGATCCTTGACACACGTATGCTCTGTAATAAAAATGTTTTATTTTTCTAACTAAACCGGATTAACTCACGGTAGATGTTAAGTATAATAAAAATCCGTATATTAACCAAGTTAGACACACAGTCCAGCGGTGGACTGTGTGTAACGATAAATCACAGGTCCCGGGTTCGAGACCTGTTGACAGCACCGGTTCGATGATTTAAAACATTTTTTAAAATAAAAGAATTTTGAATAAACTGAGTTAGTATATAAATATAATTAAAAACAGAATTATTTCGGGTTAGACACGTAGCTCAGTTGGTAGAGCTGCGTGCACGCGAACGGGAGGTCTCGGGTTCGAGTCCTGCCCAGCACATACTTACACACAATAAAACCGGTCAAACAGTCAACGGTCAACGGTCAAAAATCAACATTTTTTTTATTATTTTATTTATTTATTTAAATTAAAAATCAATTAAAAATACTTAAAAATAACATTTTTAAAGTTAGAAAATAGCCTTAAACTCACAAAAATATATCCAAAAATCCTATTAAAGTTGTTAATAAAATCCATTTATTTACCTTACCTTTCGTTATTAATTAGGTTAGTTTTTCCTCATCGATCAATCCTCTAAACTCGTGCGCATTCAACATCATCAACCGAACGCACCCACTGTGAGTGAATCTCTATAAATTCCCCGTTTTAATCACGTTTTTGGGGTGTATCATGTGTCTTACCATTTATTATATTTAAATCATTGTGCATACATCATATCATGAACAAATGTGTATTCAGCTTGTATAAACTGTTTGTGTGGTTATTGTTTAGATTTAATTTATTATTTTCAGTACATGCAATTTCATAGGCCGCCGCTCCCCATTACATTATGAGCGTTGTGCAGTTCCCCATTCATTATGAGCGTGAACCTGGCGTTGCCAACATACGATCGGCTCCGTTTGATTGAGCCTTGATCGCACAGACATTTATCATTTTCAGTACATGCAATACGATCGGCTCCGTTTGATTGAGCCTTGATCGCACAGTTTCATTCATGTTATATATTCATGCAAGTTGATATGTTATTGTATGCTATTGGTTTGTTAATGTATGTTATTGTTTGTTGTTGTTTGATATCGTATGCTATTGGTTTGTTATTGTATGCTATTTGTTGTTATTGTATGTTTATTTACGTTTGTTCATATATGAATATAGCACAATTTTTCCATGTTAAATACAACAAGAAATAAATAATAAATGTTTTCTAACAAGGTTCACTCGCCAACTTTTTGTTGATCCAAAAACCATTTTTACATATGATACAGGTGAACAGGATGAAGCAAGGAAAACATAGGAAATTGCCTTAGAAGAAAAATTATGAAGTTTAGAAGGATGAATAGAACATGTTGTATTTGTTTGATATGATTGTATGATCTCTTTTAAATTGAAATAATAAATATGAAACATTATAATAAATGTCATGAGCTTTGATGAAAACCCAATCATGCCCCGATCACCTTTTCCGCTGCGGGTCGGGGTGTGACAGTTTAAGTGTTTGTGATTTTTGTATATGGAAACATGTTACACCTAAAAGTGTTATAAACAAAAGTGGGTCGAGTGTACTCACAATATTGCTGCTTTCCGATTGGTGATTCCATGAAGAGTTGGAGGTTGGAGCTTCAAAGCTTCTTTTAAAACACTTAATGTTTTCTTTTAGAACTCTTAGAGCTCTCTTCCTTGCTTGGAAGATTTGATAGAAGTATAGAAGTTGAGAGAAGAATGGGTGGAATATTTAGTGTCCTTTTAGAATTCTTGATTTAGAGAGATTGAGAGAATTAGAGAGATGGAAAGAAGAATGGTGTGAAGAAAATGGTAGAAGGGGCTTGGTATTTATAGGTAGAGAATGTGGAAAATGGTGAAATATGATTGGTTAAAGAAGGTGGAAGAGGATTGAGAAGGTGATTGGTGGAGAAATGAGGTGGAAAAGGGTGAAATATGATTGGTTAAAAAAGGTGGAAGTGGATTGAGAAGATGATTGGTGGAGAAAGGAGGTGGAAAATGGTGAAATATGATTGGTTAAAGAAGGTGAAAGAGGATTTATGAGGTGGAAATATGATTGGCATATTTCTTGGTATTTCTTGAGTATATATTATGTAATTGAGTATATAAAAAGTATAAAAGTATAATTCAAGAATTGAGGATGTACGTATAAGTATTTATACGTATAAAAGTGTCGATTTGCGTATAAATACGTATTTTAAATGATCGGTTGTGTGAATAAAAAAAATATAAAAATATGAATTTTATTATGATTAACGCCTCGAATTGTGAGATTGAAATTAAAATACGAATGTAAGGTTTCTAAAATTAGAATATGAATACGAACATTTTTTTTAAATAGAAATACGAAGATACGAGGCGTTACAGTCTCCCCTACTTTAGGAAATTTCGTCCCGAAATTTATTTAAGAGGAAAACCTTGGAGAAAAAGCTTTTTGGCTAGAAGAATGATTGTCTAAAATCAAGATTTGGATGTTTGAAATGTGTTGAAAAGTATGAAGTTTTGAGGAACGAAAAGATAGGTTTGTAAAAAGGGTTCGTTTGTCTAAAATGATTCGAGGCATTGAGCATAAGTAAAACGTGCATGTGTGTGTATAGACAAGCGAGTTTAAACAAGTTTGAATAACTCAATGACAAGGTATTTTAAAATGTGATGCCTAAGAAGGAAGCTTTCGTATAAAACGATATGTATTTTGATGAAAAGTGTGACCGCACTATTGGTTGTAACAAAAATTTTCGTTGGATTTAAAGAGCATTGGCAATCTTAGTTTTGTAGAGAATTCTTTATCGGTGAAAAAAACGAGAAAGTTAGGTATTTGAAATAAAAAAATGGTTTTGGAGGTAACTGCCAACTAAGTATGTTTGCGCATAAATAAAGAATGGAAAATAGTTTTTAAGTGTAAGAAAGTATTTTAGGGTCCGAATGTTTAAACTGATTGATTGCAAATGGGGTTTGTATAAAAGACAAGGATGTCGGGGAATAATGGAGGCATAAATGTGAACGATTGATTTGATAAACCGATATGAGTATAAGAATGGCATGCGTATTGAAAGCGATGAGTTAAGAATGGGGTCTCTCGTGGATAATCGGATATCGCGCGCTTAGCAATGCGTTTGTGAGTTGTTAAATTTTGTGTCGGGTCTAAATAGGTCTGCAAGACACCGAATTTCTCATGGCACGTTTTACGAAAGTTTGAAACATGGTGAAAACACTTATATATAGGAAGTACCAGCGGCGTATCCACCATGTTTTGACCATGTTACGTTCGTTTCGGTGTCATGTTATGTTCCGTGTCCTACCATACACAGTAGTACACCCTATGATTCCCATGCGCCTATCACTATAATCCCGTGTGCGCCCATGATTATATTGATTGTCGCATGATCCGCATAGTTTGTACTAGTTGTGTATGAATCAGGGTATACATAAATTTGAAAATAAGAGTGTGCGTGCGTATAAGAATGTAGTATATAAGCATGTTTACGTTTAAATAAGTATGAGACCAACGTGAGCGAATCCCCTCGGGTTATGCTCACGTATAGGTATGAATGTATGAATTTGAATATGAGCATGAACATGAATGTGAGCATGATTATAAGTATGCATATGAGTATAAGTATAAGTATGAATGATGACACGTATGAGCATAAATATGAATATGTGTATAAATATGAATATCAATAGGTATAAATGACGACGATTGCGTGCATGACATGAATTGAATACAACGAATTTAATCATGTAAAATGATCGAGAAATTTGAGTGTGTAAAAATGAATGATATAAATGATATTGTCGTGCGAAATTTTGATTAATCATGTGCGAGGATATGCATGTAAAGTGGTTTGAGCAAAACTTTGAGGTTATCGCTTCTAAAATAGGTTCAGTTTGACTTAGAATATAGGATCTAGTTTGTGAATATAAAAGAATATAAGGTACTTATTGATTATGCGTTACGTATTTTGTAATGGACGGGAGTGCTACCACTGTTTTAGGGGAATTTAAGTAAGTCGAAAGTGGTTAGTCCTTGTAATGTTTTCTTGCCCACGTGTTTTGAAATTGAGGTGACATTTTGGGCGGTGTATGATAAGGTCTTAAATTAGTAAGTTCGTATCGTTTTCAAAGGATGTTATATCAAGATAAGAAATTTGAAATTCAGTGGTTCTTGTGATACGTTGACCCTTGAGAGGAAATCTGGGATAATGGATTTAATTATCGTTGAAAAATGTTTAGCAAAATGTTCTCTTAATCGCGATAAGAGTTTTAGAGGGTGTTTGGGGTTGAGTTTTGAAAATAGTTTATGTGTTTTGAATAATCAGAATCAGATAATTAGCTGTAACAAAACGTGCTGCAGAAAGATAGTGTTTGGATTTGATTATGTTGTTTGATATCCCAATAACCAGATAATCAACTATTGGAGTGTTTGACAAATATATATATGTAAAAAAAAAGAATAAATAAATAAATAAGATTTGATCTCTACAAAACGAAAGAAATCAGTTTTTTTTATTATTATATACTTACCAAACACTAAAAGAATAGTTTTTTTTTGCGCTTAAAAAAAACACAATAATCAAAGGAATCTGGTTAAAAAAAATAAATAAATAAATAAAAATTAAAAAAATAACAATCCCAACATACCCTAAGTAAAACGACCCCTTAATATCTATAAGATATTGGTTTGGCTTTTGTATACAAATGAAAGCTCTTAATGTGAAGTTATCGCGTGAGCGTGTTTTAGCGATTATGTTAAATATAAGACTTGTGGGCAAGGTATTCATTAGACCGATTAAGTTGGTAGGTATCATTCCGTCAAGTTTTGAAAATCAGGAAACAAAACGTTTCATGTGGTGCCCAAGTATATGCGTATGTGATTTATATGAAATAGATTACAGGATGGAAAATACGTTTGATAAAATAGTACGTTTTGAAATTCGTCTAAGTAAGAATTTTGACAATATGATAAAAGATTTAGGTATACAATTTAAACATGTGGTTTGTGTAATAAAGTCTCCAAGAAGGAGGGTTGGTAAGGATCACCGAGGTATGGGAATCACCCCTAATCCGTTGGTGAGGTCGTTTTAAGGAAGGAAGGAAACGGAGTTTGATCGTCTAGGTAAGGAATTCACTCCTATCTCGACGAGGGTCTCCATTTCGGACTTTTCGAGAAATATAAGTCTAGTTGATGACGTTTTGAAATCATGTATGCAAATAATGTATAAGTGGATGAAAAGGTTTAATATGAATTGCGTAAAAACCTTATATTAAATTGGAAATTTGAAAGGAATGGTAACAAGTATATAAAAAGTCATATATAAATTGAAATGGTATAAAAGAGAGTCTCAGAAAACATTAGACTGTTTCGGGTAGAGAAACGTCGACTATTCCAAAGTGAATCGAAGATCCTTTCGAATTAGAGAAACGTGCTTTGGCCTATAGGTAAAACGCTCTCGTCGATAAGCGATTAACGGCATTTTACCCTTCAGTTACTACACGTCTCTAATCGATTGGAAAATCGAAACTTTGGCAAGATTGAAAATCGAGGAATGGGACTTAATCGACAAGGTGCGGGTTTCACCTCTAGCTCGACGATTTCGTACCCTAAGTGTGGTTGGTACTCGTCAGGTCAAACTACAGTTCAACACGTTGACGAGGATCCACTAGAGTTTGAATTGGAAATTCTCCGTCAAGGTGAGGATGTCACTCCTAACTTGAAGGCGGATTTCGCGTAAAAGAATAGGTGGGTCGAGAGTCGTTCACCAAATTGTGGATTTCACGCCTATTTTGGTGAATTCGTCTCGTTTGTGTGATATGAGTGTTTTCGCGTTTAGTATAATCAATAAAATGCATTAAGAAAAGCGCAAAATTGGAATGGTGAAACAAGTATGAGCACATAACGTATTTCGAGAATTTAGCACATAAAATACGTTTCAAGAAATTAGCATGTGAATCACGTATGGTCAAGTATGGTACTTAACTATAGACTAGGTCAAAAGCATGGCAATTTTCCTAATTCTCTATAGTTATGGCTCTGATACCAATCTGTCACACCCCAACCGATGGCGGAAACATCGGGATGAGACGAAAACGAGATTGCTCATTGCTCACAACGCTAATAAATGACAATATTTAATTAAATCCAAATTTCATTTCACAACATTGTCAAATACAACATGAAACAATACAATAAGTTCATAAAACATAACAAAATTTGGTACAACATTTATAAATCTAACGTCTAAAATGTGTGTATCTAAGTCCTTGCTATTTTGATTTCATAGCATCATCTCCTTCAACCTGTAACATGTTTTAAAATAAAGTCAATGCAAAAGCAAAGACGAGTACACAAGTTTAAGCATAGCATACGTATACGAATAAAGTTTTAACAATCTACAAGAGCAATATCAAGGCATGCAATACTAATAATCAAACCCTTAACGCAATCACGATGTTTTAACATGACCTCACGAATAACACGATGGAGGTGGATGCGTGAATTCCTATAGCGCTAAGCATGTCAAACGAATGCTAAAAATAGTTAATGACTAAAGCATAGCATAACGAATATCCCAGACAAGCAACAAGTATACGATTCAAGTAGTCATGTGTATAGGATTATTTGTGCGTTTCATAAAGTTTAAGTGTTTGTGATTTTTGTATATGGAAACATGTTACACCTAAAAGTGTTATAAACAAAAGTGGGTCGAGTGTACTCACAATATTGCATATGCTTTCCGATTGGTGATTCCGTGAAGAGTTGGAGGTTGGAGATTCAAAGCTTCGTTTAAAACACTTAATGTTTTCTTTTAGAACTCTTAGAGCTCTCTTCCTTGCTTGGAAGATTTGAGAGAAGTATAGAAGTTGAGAGAAAAATGAGTGGAACACTTAGTGTCCTTTTAGAATTCTTGATTTAGAGAGATTGAGAGAATTAGAGAGATGGAGAGAAGAATGGTGTGAAGAAAATGGTAGAAGGGGGTTGGTATTTATAGGTAGAGAATGTGGAAAAGGGTGAAATATGATTGGTTAAAGAAGGTGGAAGAGGATTGAGAAGGTGATTGGTAGAGAAAGGAGGTGGAAAAGGGTGAAATATGATTGGTTAAAGAAGGTGGAAGTGGATTGAGAAGATGATTGGTGGAGAAAGAAGATGGAAAATGGTGAAATATGATTGGTTAAAGAAGGTGAAAGAGGATTGATGAGGTGGAAATATGATTGATATATTTCTTGGTATTTCTTGAGTATATATTATGTAATTGAGTATATAAAAAGTATAAAAGTATAATTCAAGTATTGAGGATGTGTGTATAAGTATTTGTACTTATAAAAGTGTCGGTTTGCGTATAAATACGTATTTTAAATGATCGGTTGTGTGAATAAAATAAAAAAATATGAATTTTATTATGATTAACGCCTCGAATTGTGAGATTGAAATTCAAATACGAATGTAAGGTTTCTAAAATTAGAATACGAATATGAACATTTTTTTTAAAATAGAAATACGAAGATACGAGGCGTTACAGCTCAGTAGAAACTTCATCAACATTATTAGTAAAGCATAATTAGTTTATTACATTTATTATATTTATGGGAGGCTTAGATGGTGTGTGGGGAGGACTTCCGCACAGGGCCCGTGATTTCGCAGGACATGTTTTAAAAAAAAATCTGATGTATATATGTTTTTTTTAAATTGTAAACCAATACCAATTTCAAGTAAGACTCATTTACAAACCAATTTTTTTATGGTGTAGACTTTAGAATTTAGCCCACTAGGTTAATTGAACCCATTACTAATTGAAAACGAAGTCTTAGATAATATAAACTGTGTAGAGTTGATCCGCCAATTTGTTATAAGGAATGCAAGGAGGGCTGCATGAATCATTGTTAGCTATTAGCTTCTTAGTTATTACGGTATGTAATGTAGCTCATTGGAATACTATAATTTTCTTATTTTTCGTAATTGAATTGTTTATCGGATACTACGATTTTGTCATTTTCGTAATTGCATTGTTTATCATTAAGACATAAGGGCACAATTTTTGAGTTTGAACAGTGTACATGAATTCTTAGAGATGACACTGTTAATATTCCTGCATTTTTTTTATCAAATTATTTTAGAAGAAATTTTGTGGCGGTGTACAACTTTATGTTTACCAAGAATATATATATTTTTTATATTATTTTACGTTGCATATCATAGGAAATAATTTGTAAAGTATAAACTCAACCCATTTTTTATTTATTTATTAATTTACATCTTATTTTTTTCAATATTACAATTTTAACATATATACTTTTTACGCATCTTTTATTTTTTTGAAAACATAACGCAATATTTTTAAGATATTTTTGTGGGTAAGGATCAAATAGGAAGTTTGTTTTAGTTAGGAAGGATAGAAAGGAATGATAGAGTGACACGTATCAAAGATAAAAAAACATTGGAATGACATTTTAGTCAAACAACCTTAAGATAAAAAACCCAGTTCTATAACAAAAACCCAGTATGTCATTTTCTTTCACGATACATCTCACCCCACCACCACCACCACCACCACCGTCGTCACTCCATCGCCCACCACCACCAGAATCGTCTCCCCAACCTCACCACTCTGTCAAATTTAACATGATGCGATAGAATACGATATTTCTGTTTAAAAAGGTACTCTTCTTCTCAAATTTCTCAAACATTTTGTATTCAAAATGAAGATATATCTGATTCTACTCTTTCTCTTGATTTATTCATGCGTATGGGCAACATCATTAGTTCCAATTTCATTGAGAAATCATTAATAAAAAGTTGCACACAAGGTGTTTGACAAAATGTCTCAAAGAAAATTACAAAACACCTTTCAGTTTAAACTTTCATTTAAATTTGTGGTTTACAAAAAAATGAAAAAACACACACCTTTTTAGTGTTTTTTGTCCATTGCGTTTTACAAAATAATAAAAAAACACTGTTTTTTATCCATTAGGTTTACAAAAAAAATGAAAAAAACACATTTTTTGGTGTTTTTTATCCATTGCATTTTACAAAATAATGAAAAAACACACTTTTTGTGTGTTTTTTGTCCATTGCGTTTTACAAAATAATGAAAAACACAGTTTTTTGTTAATTGCGTTTTACAAAAGAATGAAAAACACACTTTTTTGGTGTTTTTTTTGTCAATTGCGTTTTACAAATAAAATGAAAACACTGTTTTTTATCCATTGCGTTTACAAAAGAATGAAAAAACATATTTTATTGTGTGTTTTTTGTCTATTGCGTTTGACAAAATAATGAAAAAAACACAGTTTTTTGTCCATTGCGTTTCACAAAAGAATAAAAAACACATTTTTGTGTGTTTTTTTGTCTATTGCGTTTTACAAAATAATGAAAAAACACAGTTTTTTGTCCATTGCGTTTTATAAAAGACACTTTTCTTTTTGTGATTTTAGTCCATTGCGTTTTAGAAAGTACACGTTCTATTTTTAGTCAATTGCGTTTTAGATAAACTTTGTTTTGTTTTTTAATTCATTGCTTTTTAGATAAAAAAACATTTTCTTTTGTGTTTTTTGTCCATTACCTTTTAGAAAAAACACTTTATTTTGTGTGTTTTAGTCAATTATGTTTTATAAAAATGAAAAAAAATTGTGTTTTTTTTCATTGCGTTTTACGCATCTGGGTTATCGAAAACTTTTTTTCAAAAGTATAGCAATAGTGTTTGTTTTAAAGATAAAAACGCTCGTTTTTATGGTGCAATTTTTATAAAAAATAATGTCGTATGAATGAGTTATTAACGTTTAAAAAATGGGGGGGAATTGGAGGAGAGAGAAATTATTACTTGGATTGACTACAATGCCCCTCAACAAACTCACGCGCTTCCTTTTCTTCCTTCAATTCCACCCATTTAATCTTAGCCATGGATTACTAAATAGATGGTCAAGATTACTTCCTATCCATTCTACCCATAGGAACTTTCTAGTATATCCTGACCCTATTTTTGTTGATACACCAGAGCTAAACTCTATATTTTCATGTTATTACCAGGTTATTACCAAGATATTTGTGATGATAGACACACGTAAGGAACTGTCGTATAAACATACACTTTTAAATAGTTATTCACGTGATTTAATTACTAAATACATACTAATCATTAAGACCCTCTCTAATACTCCTGCCCATGGAGGCGAGAGAAAGTAGATATAAAGGCGATTTGACATCTTCTTAGTTCGAAGTAGCTGAGGAGAGCAAAGGTTCTTTTTTTAGGGTAGTTCCAGGAACAGATCAAGTGGAGATGCAGTGGTCTGTAGCTCAGAAGATTGGAGCACGTGGCTACGAACCATAGTGTCAGGGGTTTGAATCCCTCCTCGCCCAAAACTAACTAGGTTGGACGGCATACATCTTGGTTGGTCCCACCACCACTGGGATTGAACATATATAGAATCTTTATTCTAAAAGAGTCTTCTATTTGTTATATTTTTATATTCTTATTTACTGAAATAGCTGCAAGACCACAAAACGGGGTGAAAAACCCGAAAGCCCTTAAAATAAGATAAACGAATGGGGAGGACATGACAAGGAGAGAGGGAGTGAAAAATCCGTCTAGACAGGTTGGTCTCGGGGCAAAGAATGTGAGAGAGAAGAGAGGGCAGCCTTCGGTGAGGCACCTAAGAGTGCTTCGAACAACGCTCACTCTCATCTCTTTCTCTCTTTCTTACCCACATATTAACTTTTCTATGGGTTTTTGTTAGTGTTTGAAAATTTATAGCGTTTTAGGAGAAATTAGCTTCTTTTTTTTTAAATGTTTGGAATTTGATCTAGTAACTGAGATGATCTGTTTTGAGTGTACGAAACTGATAGCATTGTGGAATCTAAGTTGCTTGGTGGTGGTCTAAAACTGCCTTGCTGCATGAAAATCAAGAAGACTTTCATTGAAATCTATTTTTTTTAATATTAATAGACTCGACTTATAAAAAATCAATTATGTTAATTACTCCTGCACCTTATAACCAGTGTTGTAAGAATCGCTAGGCGCTAGTCGGGCGGTGGGGTACTGACTAGCGATTAATCGGGATTAATTAGGATTAATCGAAATTGATTGGATTGAGTTTTTTATATGTAATTTATATATATATATACACACACATTTTTATATGTAATTTTTAAAGTAGACATGTTTTAACCCCTCATTGACCCATTTTTTAACTAACCGGAAGAAATTTATATGGTTTGGTCGAAATTTGGCCGACGTCTAGCCAAAATTTGCCCAAAATAGGATCGTCATTGACTGCCTAGCGATTAATCGATCATTATCGGTGAACCTCCGATTGGTGATCAATCGGCGATTAATCGGAGACTAGTCGGGATTTTTACAAACCATGCTTATAACTGTAGCATTGGTTTGACACACAGTACACTCCAGAGTCTCACTAGACAATGAAGAAATCAGCATATACACCTACAATTCTCTTTGCTTCAATCATAATTCTACAACTAGTAGCAAGATCAGAAGGTGAACCCAGATCCCAAATAATCAAAATGAATTGTGAACAACAAATAGAAAACAACCAGACCCTTTTCATCCCAAACTTTATCAGCATGACAGAAAGAATCGGCACCCAAATCCGCACTTCACTTAACGGGACAGCCCTTGCTGGGACCGGGCCAGACAGTAATTACGGGCTGGCCCAATGTTACGGCGTCTTTCTTCACCAGATTGCATTTTGTGCTACATGAAAGCTAGTAGTGTTCTCCCTGGATGCTTTCCAAACAATGGTGGTCGCATTTATCTCGATGGTTGTTTCATGCGCGTACAGAATTACAGCTTTTACGACGAGTATACAAGGCCTGATGACAGTTATGTTTGTGAGAACACAACGAGAAAGAATATATTGTTTCAAGATGCAGTGAAACAAGCAGTGTTAAGTAGTGTAACTAATGCTATTAGAAATAGTAGTGTTGGATATTTTGCTAGAGCTCGGGTGGCTAGTGGAAACAAGTCGGTGTATGTTATGGCAGACTGCTGGAGAACTTTGAGTCTGAGTTCTTGTAGGGCGTGTTTGGAGAATGCATCTGCGTCAATAACGAAATGTTTACCATGGTCTGAGGGCCGTGTGTTGAACATAGGGTGTGTTATGAGGTATTCAGATATTGATTTTCTCAATCCTATACCCCCACAAGCAGCTCTAGCAATAAAGGTAACAAAAATGATATTGAAATATTGAATAAAATCGTAAAAGTTATATACATAAGACTTCTGATGGTATTTTTGTTCATGGGCCTTGTAGGGAAGATAATAGCTACTGTTGTTTCTGTTGTTAGTTCTATGGTGGTTTTGACAGTTGTATTGATGATTGGCTTGTATATCCGGAAACGGAGATATATACAGAAGAAGAGAAAAGGTATAAGCCATTATGCAACACGGGGTGTACTTATTTTAGTAACGACAAGGACTATTAAATATGGAACCAATTTTAAGTAGAAAACTGCAAGAATCGCACAAACGCCTGTAGTGATATTGCTTTAACCGTGATACATAAGGCGGTTATATATCCGTATAACCACCTTCCCTTTCTCCCACAATCACACTATATCTTACATGCACTAGGTATAACCGTATAAGTGCTTCTGTGGTTCTCGTAGTTCTCTACTTAGAATTGGTTTTGAATGTGCCTGGTAGTACTAACGTACATAATCAACAAAATCTAAAAAAAAATAATAATGATCGGTTAATGTTTCAGGATCTTATGATGCTAAGAGATTGTCAAAGATGCTTAATGATAGTAGCTTGAACTTCAAATACTCCACTGTTATGAAAAGCCACAGAAAATTGGGATGAGTCTAACAAGCTCGGACAAGGAGAATCTGGAACCGTTTACAAGGTTGGATACATATATATAATCTACGTAACAATCGTCAACTCGTTTATGTATGTATAGGTTAATCTGGGTTATAAAAATGACCCATTTTAACCTGTTAATTATGCATACCGCCCATTTTGGCAAATTGTAGACCTATTATATAAAAATGTGAACGGTAAAAATATGTCAGGGTGTGCTTCCAGATGGAAGAGAGATTGCGGTCAAGAGACTTTATTTCAACAACAAATTTAGAGCAGCAGATTTTTACAACGAAGTTAACATAATTAGTAGCGTTGAGCACAAAAACCTGGTTAGGCTGTTAGGATGCAACTTTTCAGGACCTGAAAGCTTTCTTGTATATGAATATCTACCCAACATGAGCCTTGACCACTTCATTTTTGGTAACTTTAATATTTGTCGGTTACCACCATTCTTTACTTGTCTGATTTATGAATTAGTAAACTTTTTTAGATGCAACAAAAGGGAAGGATTTAAACTGGGAGAAGAGATTTGAGATAATAATAGGTATACAGCAGAAGGCCTTGTTTACCTCCAAGAGAACGCCAAATGTCGGATTATTCACAGAGATATTAAAGCTTCTAATATCTTGTTAGACTTACGGTTCCGTTCTAAAATAGCTGATTTTGGGCTGGCCAGATCTTTTCAAGATGATAAGAGCCATATCAGCACTGTCGTTAGTAGGAACATTGTAAGTATTTGTTTATTTCCGTCTTTAAAACTATATAAAAGTCGGCTAATTTGTTGCATTTTTTCAACAAGAATAGAGGATATATGGCTCCAGAGTACCTAGCCCATGGTCAGTTAACCGAAAAGTCAGATGTCTACAGCTTCGGTGTTTAGTTCTAGAGGTGGTCACTGGGATTGAAAACAATAGAAGCAAAACCACAGACTATACCGACAGCTCAGTTGCTATAGTAAGTACAATAACTGTCATTTTTAAACATTTTTAAGGATGTATGCATAGGTAAATTAGACATCAAATGATTGCCAAACAATATTTGACAAAATTCAGACGCATTTTTGTCAAATAACAATTTTCCTGCAAGTTTTAGGCCGACAGTGAGATTAATGAAAACCTATTTTATACTTGAGTTTGTTATTTACTGATGAAACAGGCATGGAATCATTTCCAGCTGAATAAGGTGGAGGAAATATTCGACCCGAACCTAATGATGCATCAGTATCCTAACATCAATTACCAAAAAGAGGCTATAAAAGTGGTACATGTAGGACTTCTTTGCACTCAAGAAGCGCCATCTTTAAGACCATCAATGTCAACAGTGCTCAAAATGTCAGCGAAAGATGATCAACCTTTACCTCTGCCTTCTAATCCCCCTTTTATAGATGAATGACATCACATCATTACATTTACAGTGATGACATGTTCTGTTGTATCTTAAGTTTTGATGTGTGTATGTGTTTACAAGATGTGATTACACATTTTTAATAGTTATAAATATTTCAAAGACGCAAGTGCATTGACTGGCATGTAGCTTCACATTGGTTAATACTCAAGCTGTTGGAATCTAAAGAGCACACCTCAAGGGGACAGCCATGTGGTTAAAGTGTGTGCCTCACAAGTTACAACCAAATGGTTTGAGATTCAAATCCTACATAATGCAAGATGTGGTGTATTTATCCTATAAAATCTTTGAATCGTTGTTAAAACGTAAACTTATCTTAAAAATCTAGGAATTGTTGTTGAAAAAGTAGTTACAAAACAATAAACTATTTTGGTTGAAGTAGTGTAGCGGTGTCTAATTCCACACCACACGGATTGAACTTATTGAGTTTTCAAGAATTTTAAGTAGAAATTATGCTTGGTACCAACATAATTATCTAGTTATTTTGGCGTGTATGTAAGGGTTTTCTCTCTTGCAAATGAAGTTTGACGGTTGTCATTTATAGGTTTCTTTGTGACCTTTGGAATTTCCAATGGTCACGGAACCTCTTCGTTCACGACATAGAATGAGGTTCACAAGGTATTGAGTATAACTAGTTTGCGTGACCAGATAGTTGGTCTAACTATTTTCAAATGATTTAAATTAAAACATATGAAAAGTATTATTCTATACTTGTCTTTTAGTATGTTTCTATGGATTTTGAAGTATTTATATTTGATTTGGATTATTATGATGTTTCATATTTTCATTTATAATTATTCATCATTGAGTATGATCATTCAGAGATCTGACGGAACAACTACACTTCATTCGGCTTAAAGTAGTTTAGACGGGTAAAATAGTCATTTTGTACAGTTAGTCATTCCGAGGTCAAACCAAACATCGATCACTTACTTACTAGCTCAGCACTTACCGATTCAGAGCCGATTACCCAATTGGGACTCTTAGTGGTTCATTGATAATGGTTCATTTATGAAGAGGCATAATGATTCATTGATAACTAACAACCGAAATGTTATGTCCCTTTGAACCACAACTTTGAGTAGGTGCAACTTATCCTAACGACCAGACATGAACCATTTTATGCTTCTCTTTCCTCTTTATCGAAAGACTTCACCTGTCAGGTGCTTCTCTTTCCTCTTTATTGAAAGACTTCACCTGTCAGGAATCATGGATTTAACACACATACGATGATTTTTAGAAGAGAAAAAAATTGAAGAAATATGCTCAAACCTTCAAAACCGACAACTATGAAATCATCCGCCTCATCCAACCCAGTGGTTTGGTATGTGTTTTCCGAATAGCGGTCTAAAGTAAAGTTTCATTAAGTCCTCTGAATCGTCGGGAAATTTATAACATTTTACATAACAGAACTAATTTATATACTATTAATTTATAACAATCTTAGGCATCATTGCTTGTAAGCTGTGCAAGATATATTGAATAAGATATTTTCCATTTATCCTTTTATTGGTTTTCTTGGGTGGTTAGGGTGTGCACGGTTCGGTTCGGTTTTCGGGTAAAACTAAAACCGTAACCGAAAGTTCGGTTAACGGTTTTTGAAAACCGTTCGGTTTCGGTGTTTTCGGTTTCGGTTATTACGGTTTTAACAACGGTTCGGTTTTTCGGTTTATTAAACAAATTACGTTAGATTCAAAAATTAAAAGTATAATTCAAAGTTTAAGAATGTTTCTTAAATGTTTGCATTTAAGTTAATATATTTAGTCTTTTTTATTAATTGTGTTCACATAAACGTAACCTTCTAATCCATTTTAATGTTTTTATTAAAACGTTTTCTTTTATAATACTTTGAAAATCATTTAATATTTATGTTAAATTTAGTTATTTCTTGTAAACAATGAATAAATCATTTTAATGGTAGATAAACATGTTAATGTAATTATTATTATAAATATTTGACAATCAAGAATAAAATTAATAATTTTTCGTAGCATGGATTAAACACTTAAACAACTTAAACAAAAATATATGGATTTGACATACTATTATAACATATCGGTTCGGTTTGATTATTTTCGGTTATTAAAAATGATTATCCGAAAACCGAACCAAAATTTTCGGTTATTAAAAATCCGAAAATCGAACCGTCGAATAAGAAATAAGGAGATGTTGACAGCATAATGAGAGAGGGGGTCGTCGTAGGAGGCAACAACCCTCAACTAGTTAACCTTAACTTTGCGTTTAAGTAAATGCTTTATGATTTATTTAACCTAAAAGATTATTTTTATTTGGTTTAATACAATTTCAAAAGGTGCAAACTTAGGATAGTTGCATCTTTTTCAAAAGGTACAAATTTAGTGTAGTTGCATCTTTTAATATAACTTACAAAAAGTATACTTTATTCTATTTTAGAAGCACAAATCACTGACAGTAGGTCTTCGGCCATCAGTCACGCAACCGTGGGGTTGAATAAATGAATACCAACAGAGATAAATATGGACCCATATCCAAAATAATATCTAACTTTCTTTTAAGGCTCGGTTTTTAAATTACGTTTTAGATTCACATTTATCACAAATGAAACCAATTAAAAGATATTTGTGAATGTGTATTGTGAAAATTTAAGTAAGAAGTTTTTCCTCACAAATGAAACCCAATTAAAAGATATTTGTGAATGTGTATTGTGAAAATTTAAGTAAGAAGTTTTTCCTCTACGAGACAAATAGTGATTAAGTATATTTTTCATATTTAATTATGTGTTCATTATAACCATTTATCATTATATAAAAATAGATCAAAATATTAAGTTATATATTATTATAATATTAGTTGTTAATTATCGATGAACCATATTACCCTTATTAACTAATAAAGGGTTTACCCTTATGTGTATTTAAAGAGATAATCAGAGAGATTAAAGGGTTACACACATTATAACATCAATCATAATTCATCCCCCCCTCTCTCTCCCATTCATGAGTTTGTCGAAGAACTCATTACAGAGAACTCATATTTTAGTGAACTCATTATTTCGAGAACTCAAAAGCTATCTCGAGAACTAACATTTTCTCAATAACTAACTGTTTCCTCAAGAACTAATTTTCTCATAAACCCTCATCTGTTGTAAACCAATTTTCTCGAGAACACCTTATTTACATGAGAATTTAAATCCCGTAAACCCTTATTATTGCGAGGACTCTTATGGGCTCTTGATTATTAATGCAAATACTTATACAAATTAAATCTTTTACAAAACTAAATAGCTTAACTTGATAAGTTCTTGATGTTTCACTTCTGCCCAAAACTGATGTGTTACATCTATTTTTCATTCAAGTATAATTAAAAGCAATGTTAGTTGTGCCTTATATACATGAATGTCTCACTTCTACCCAAATGTGATGTGTTACATTCATGTCTTGCATAACAGATTCGTGCCTAATTAAAAACACTTGTCTCACTTTTACTCAAAGGTGATGTGTCACAATAGTGTTTCGCACACATACTTAAAAGATTTTATTTCTGTTTAAAATTTTTAATTTAGTTATTCTGTTAGTTTGACGTTAATAATAGACATATCATAACTTCATAATCAAAATGGTCCTTACTACGCATGCCTTAGTTTAATTTGCCCCCAGATCACATTAAGACTTCTAGTTTAGTACTTAACTTTCTTTTCTACATTTTCACTCTCAGCTCCTAATTGCGGGATTTTGGTGATAACTTTGCTGCCTAGAAGGACTCTCTAATGCTTACCCCTTGCTTTGCTGGATTTTGACTATGCACTAAAAGAGCCTGAACCTGATACACTTACTCTTGAAAGCACACCTGCTGAGCAAATAGCTTTTGAAAAATGGACGAGGTGCAATCACATGACTCTCATGTTCATGAAGCAATCCATTAGCAATGCAATCAGAGAGCAATTCTAAAACCTACTTGGCTTTTGTGGAGGAACAATTCAAAAGGACATCTAAGGCACATGCTAGTACTCTAATTTTCAAGCTGGCAACTACTAAGTATGATGGAAGGAGCGACATTCGTGAGCACATCATGATGATGGTCTCTATAGATTAGAGCTAGATGATTTTTCCAAATCTTTGATATATAATATTAATGAATCAATTACAAAGATTAAATAGAAACGCACGTAGACTTCATCCATGTTGTGGCATCAATGTTTAGGCCATGTCTCACGAGAACAGTTAACTTGACTCGTAAAGGATGAAGTCTTACCTTTTCTCGATTTCACTAACTTTGGAACATGTGTCAAATGCCTTAAAGGTAAAATGACATTACCAATAAGAAATGTGCCATTAGGATCTCTAATTTATTAAAACTCATTCACAATGAAATTAGTAGTCCTTACCCCATCGCTGGCGTAATTCTTCATTTATCACTTTCATTGACGATTATTCCCATTATCTGTACTTGTATCTCATTAAGGAAAATTCTGAATCACTTCCAACTTTTAAAGATTATAAAGTTGAGGTTGAAAAACAACTAGATCGTCAAATTAAAGTTATGAGATCAGATAGAGTAGGTGAATATTATGGAAGATATAGTGATGTGGTCAGGCTCCTAATCCATTTTATGAGTTTTGTAAGGGCCAAGGGAACTTGAACAATATACCATGCTAGGTACTCCTCAGCAGAACGTGTTGCTGAACGAAGAAACCGAACCCTTTTGAACATGGTAGCAGTATGTTAGCCAACACTAATTTATCTTTATTCCTCATGCATCGAAATTCACCGAGATCGACACAAAATGGATCTTAGGATTATCTCAAGGGCTAACATTGACCCTGTCCTTACTCATTACAACATGCGACAATGTAAACCCTTAGTAGCTCCAGTAGTTAAGGGAGACGTTTTCGGTTTATTCCAATGTCCGAAAAAAGATTAAGCAAAGAGCAAATGAGAATGATACCTTATGCGTCAGTAGTCGCGAGCCTGATGTATGCTTAAGTCTGTGCCCATATATCACTTATATTGCTGAATGTTAGGTCATTGTCAAACCAAGCCTGCCCTTGATCGCTAGAAAGCAGCTAAGAAAGTATTTCGATATCTGCAAGGGACGAAAGACTATAAACTAACTTATAGAAGAAGTGGTAGGTTATTCTGATTATGGCTTTGCTAAATGCAAAGACAATAAGAAATCCACTGCAGGCATATATTTTTATGTTAGCAGGTGGACCCATTTCATGGAAGAGTAATAAACAACAGTTAACCACAACTTTCACAATGATGACAGAACACATTGTTGTTTACAACGCAATCTATCATGTAATGTTGTTTAAAAATCTGATCACTAGATTCAAAATAGTTGATTCCATTTTAGACCATTGAAGCTTTACTGTGATAATTCAGCTGCCATTAGTTTCTCGAACAGTAACAGTTCGATTGGAGTTGGTTTATATCTTGATACAAAGTAGTTGTTCATACCTGAGCGAGTTGAGAAAAAATATCTTTGTATTGAGTATATAAGTCCTAAAAATATGCTTGCAGGATCAGATGATTAAAAGTTTCCCACCTGAAGTTTTCGAAGAACATGTATCGAATATGGTATTTACTAAAGACCTTATTTAATTGCATGTTGTACTTACTTACGTTTTAATTAATGAAATTTTGATTTTGATTTTGTATGTCTGTAAATATGTTGTACTAGCATAATGACATATAGACAAATAATAATAATACAAATCAAACGTTGGGCTTACTTGTAAAGTTTAATCATAACTGCTTAGGTTTTAAATTGAGGTTGTAGTATGATTAATGGGGGTCCTGAGTTGAATATTGACTCAACGATTGTATTTATCTGCTACAGTTTTTGTTTAAAGCTAAAATGAGTATTAACTCTTGATCATGCTTATCTAATGCTCATAATAAATAATTAAATGTGAGAATGTCAGATTAAATATATCTATTATATTTAATTATGTTGGCCGTTGTAATCATTTATATAATTATAGATCAAAATATTAAATTATACCTATTATAATATTAGTTGGTAATTATTAATGGACCATATTACCCTTGTTAACTAAGAAAGGGTTTCCCCTTGCATGTATTTAAGGAGATAATCAGAACCTAAAAGGATTAACACATCATAACATCAATCCTAATCCGTCCCCCCTCTCTCTCCCATTCACGAGTTCACCATAGAACTCATTAACAACCCATAAGTCATATAATAGATCAAGAAGAAAATCACGTCGTGTACCTCCATGTTTGCTACAGTAATTGGACTAATTTTTATAATAGGTACACGTTTACATGTTTTCGTTACATACATACATACAAAACATATCAACATTATTCACACTAGTAACTTATATAAAGTACAAAGAATTAATGCATACGCGTTGATTATATGTATTTGATGAGGGTCAAATAACTCAATGTAAGAATTCATACACACATTGGTAAGCGTTTGATAGACATGTGAGGAAACGACAATAGATCTTATTTACTTGCATCTTCACTTGATAAGGAAATCGAAATATGTCACTAACTTATGCCAATTTATTAGTTATCTATTTATATCTTGAGAGTTCAAATATGTAATAATTTAGTTATTCAACAATATATAAATCTTACTGTCCAAAGTATTTCTCTTTGCTTATCATTTTCGTTTCCATTCTTTCATGATACACGACGAATTACAATTACGTCTTGCTTCAGTAGATTCTTTAGTTCTCTATATAACTAATTATGCATTAAACGTTTTTTAGTTCACGAAAGAAGATTATTGTTAAGGACTTCTTGTTATACTTCCAATTACCATCCTTTATTTACCAAATACCTCTCCCTCCCCCCACAAGAATACTATTCATTTTTCCTTTATTTAATTGGTTAAAACCATCACTCTACCATCTCAGCCTCTTTTCTCTCTCTCTCTACTATTTCCACCTCATCACCACCATTTTCTCCACTACTGTCTCGCACCATGTGTCAAACTCCACTCTACAATTGTATACTTTTTTGACATTTAGGCATTTGGGTGTACTTTAACTCATCTTAGCTCAACTGCCACATCAACCTTTTCTTTCCCATTTTATTTTTCACTCATTTCATGGAAATGGTTTAATCCCGTTAACTTCATCTAACCCTATATTTTTAGTGGTTTTTGGCTTAAAAATAAAAGAATAATTAATTCAGTCTCTTAACATCCGGTTAACATGTTAACATACAGCCCATTTAATCCCCCTTAACACAAGGAGGGAATAGTTTGCAATCTCTGTTAACATGCATTCACCGTTAACACCTCAAAGTTATAGTACACCCGATAACGTTACAAACATTTACATACTAAAGTTAATCAACTATTAGTTGACATTAAATAAAATTAACATTTACATACTCAAGGTTAGGGTGAGGTTCGACTACAAAGTCCATTTTTCCTACAAAGTGTACAAAGTTTTAAAACACTATGATTTCAGCCATAAAACACACTCAAAACCTACAAATAACAAAGTGAAGATCATTAAAACACAATATCCAAACCCTATTAGTCCGTAAAAACATCAAACATACTATCGTAGAACTATGAATATAAAACACAATATGATAATCAACATAAAACATACTAATGTTAGTCATTCAATAATCAAAGCCTTATAATCCAAAACACAACATAAAACCCACATATATGGCGTTTTAGTAATCTTCACTTTGTTATTTGTGGGTTTAGTGTGTGTTTTATGGTTGACATCATAGTGTTTATGACTTTTTACACTTTGTAGGAAAAATAGACTTTGTAGCGAACTCCCACCCCTCAAGGTTAATCAACTATTAATTGATGTTTAATAAGATTGAAATTTACATATTAAAGTTCTATGATAATGTTATATATTTCGGTTTAAATTTGGCGACTTAGACGTCGTAACATGTGTGTAGCTCAGCGTTTTTAGATCCATTTTTGTTCGGTTTAGTGATCTCGCTGTAACACGCGAGTTCAAAATACTAGTTGCAATAATAATAAAGTAAATTTCGAAATAAATATCCAAAAATACCCCTAAAAAAGTAATTTTATAATGTTTAGCTTTATCCAATATTTTTCCATTTTCTCACCCTTTTTGACTTGACTAACATTCCTATGCGACTATGCATACAAATTATGTGTATATAAAGGCGCCACCAACTTTCATCCTTCTATACTATTTAATTAATGAAGACGATACCAAATTGAAGAAGAAACCAGAATCCTACATTTCTATCCCTTCAATCGAGCTAGATTTCATGATTCATACGCATCCAAAAGGTATGAACTCCAATCTCAATCTCTTAATTTCATCTTACTGTTTTTTAGCAAAATTAAAGCTATTACAAAACTGATAATTCGAGCTTCAATTAGATATGAATGTCTCGATTGATGATCAGCATCTATGTGCAATTGAATGATTGATTATAATTTACGAAAACTTTTGTTTCTGTGTTTAATTTGGAATTCTACTGTTGAATTGCTGCTAATAACTGAGGGTTTTTTTTTTCCCAAATGTTTTGAGTGAAATAGCATAACGATGATTGTATAGATTAGTTTATTGCATCAAACATGTATACTTCTGTTCATTTATTGGTTTTTTTTTTTTGAATTTAGAAGGAATTTAGTTTTATCGATGATATTTATCGAGTTTTTGTTAGGTTTTACTAGTTTAATTGAGTAGAAATTATTGATTAATAATAAATAGAAAGGTGTAGATTTTTTATGTTTTTGTTTATCTTCTACACTCTTCTTTGTTCAATGTTCAGTGAATTATTATTTTATTTTTTAACGGTAAATTTGAATCACTGACCACCGGAGAAATCATCGTGTAATCAGTGGAATCACCCGATCATATCCATTACACCAATTCAGTTTTTATTTTAACGTTTCTAGAAGTGTCTTTATATTTCGTGTGAAATTTTGGACGAAGTGACCAATTCCGGATTTTTAGTTATAATAAATATGGTTTGGTTAACGTGTGAGTGTGGTATATAATCTTTTTAGAAAACTAGAATATTCTTTTTTTTTTCTTTGAATATGACATATATTATATATAAAAATAAATTTGTAAAGTTTGAGGTTTAATGACCGTTTGGTTCGATTATTTTAGTTTTTATTTACATATTCAAAGATAATTGAATGTCTGGGTGCGAATCGGCTCTAAGAGCATGCCCATCGCTATCTAAGTGGAGGAGTCCGAAAACACAACCTGCGATGTGAGGTTGGTCCAGCCACAAGTCTGGCTCTATTGGTCCGTGACCAAAGACTTGGTCCGGATGTAAATGGTGGGTCAACACACATGTAAACAATATTATACATATATTCTTTATATTTATAAAGCGGGTTATAAGGTGGAGTTTTGCGTTGTAGATGCTCTACCTTTTCGGTTTTTGTACTAAAGTTGATTCTTCTTATTGAATAAAATAAGTTTCTAGAAATAAATTTTGAATTATGTTTAGAATTTAGTACGCCACACGGATTGATGACCCACATGTTTGAATATATGTAAAATGCTAGATTTAACATTATTAAGAGGATGGTCAAGGTGCGATGTATACTCATTTAATTTGGCCATAGCTCTCCACGTTACTTTTTTCTTTTCATATTATGATAAATGATCAAAATAAATAAAAAGGTAGGTTTGATGGTAATACGTTTCGATTGCATCACTATGACACGATCTTTGGATTGTGAAAAAGTTATTTTTTTCTGGTAGTAAAATAAATTGACTGCGTGTTTTATCTCATTATTTTCTCAATGAAATATAGAGTTAAAAATTATATTTTGAAGATATCATAAAATAAATTATAAATTATTGCATTCTTTTTTGTTCCATTATATGATGATATGCTTTTTTATTTTATATTAATTGCACTATTGATTCATTATATTTTATTTTATCATCTGACGTAGTTATCAATGTGGTTGATAGTCAATGTTATCATCCTTTTTATATCAACTCACATTTTCTTTTGATATTTGATGGATATTTAAGCAACTTTATCATTAAAGTATGAGAATTAAAGGTTATGATAAGAATTTTGTGACGCTTTTGTTTTTTTTCACTCTTTTGTCATCCTAACACACTCACTACTCTTTCTATTTTATTGGTGTAACAAATAATTACAAAAAACTTGTGATTAGGTCCACATAGTTGATGATAGTTTTTTATGTAATAAATATTAAAAATGGCATCAAGTTACTGGTTTCAATTCTTTCATGCTTGATGTGATTGGTGTCACAAATAAAACAAAAGTTCTATGACTGAAATGGAAGACTAAAGAATATTATTTTGTTTCATGTTGAAACTTTCAACGGTCTGATAACATTTTGGCCTTAAAAGGTGGTTTAAATGTTATCTTATCTTAAATTCTAATATAGCTTATGCTTTTAAAATTTAGCAATTATAATTAATAATTTTAATTCAAAAGAATAATTTGATAAACTGCCTCCTGTTTAGAACTAACTACCTATGCTATTAGGCTTTACGGTGTGGGGGTCGGCATAGGCCCGGCATGCCTCGTCGCCGCCCCCAACACCATTCCGCGCCCCCCCCCCTCTCGTCATGGGCGTCTAGACTAGGACGTTGAAGCCGGTCACTACGTGGCGAATCATCCTCCAAGGATGGGTCATCACCCTATCGCATAGCCTTAAATGTATTAATTTCATGTTCAAAATGTAGTATTTCAACATTTTAGAGGTAATTACACATATGGTGCTTGTGGTTTGTGCAAAGTATATAATAACTGGTTAGGTTTTTAATAATTGTTTGACAGGTCAAACTTATATAAATTATGAGTGATTAAGTCTTAAAATTGATTAATCATTTTGTCCTTTTTTAACAACTATATCTTTTACACCTAAACCACCAATCAATATGCACATGCAAAGATTTGAGGAATGTTTTATCATGCCCCATGTTGTTTTACAATTTTCATATACAACTACTTTTATTAAACAACTATGTCTTACATTTCCAGTTATCAAGTCCTACTTGCAACTAACAACTACAAGATGAAGAAGTCAACACATACAACTTTTATTTTCATCACTTTGATCATAGTTCCACTACTAGTACATAAAACAAAGGGGGATGCCAGAACCCAAATCATCAACATGTATTGTGACCAAGGCTTCGAAAACAATCAAACTCTCTACGTCCCAAATTTTGTCAGGGCGATGGAAATAGTTAGCACCGCATTGCAAACTTCACTTAACGCGACAGCTGTTGTGGGTAGTGGGCCCAACGAGAACTATGTACTCACCCAATGCTACGGCGATCTCTCTACACAAGATTGCCTCTTATGCTATGCCCAAATACGTACTTTCCTTCCAAGTTGCTACCCACAAAGTGGCGGCCGCATCTATCTTGACGGTTGTTATACGCGACTTCAAACCTATAGCTATTTTGGAGACTATAAGGGCGTAAATGATAGTATTGTTTGTGGGAATATTACAAAGAAGAGTATGTTGTTTCAAAATGCAACAAGGACGGCTGCGCTCAATGCTGTAACGCGTGCGTTAACTAACAATGCGTATTTTGCTAGGGAAGAGATGTTAGTTCCGGGTACTAATAAGTCGGTTTATGTGTTGGCGGAGTGTTGGAAGACGTTGAGCCCGGATTCTTGTAGGGCGTGTTTGAATAACGCGTCAACATGGATATCAAAATGTTTACCGTGGTCTGAGGGTCGCGTGTTGAATACAGGGTGTATCATGAGGTATTCGGATACCAATTTTCTCAATCCTGTAATACCAGTTGCAAGCAGATCTAGTAGCAATTCAGGTAATGATGTTTATATTTATTCAATAAAGCTTTCGGAATATTATTAATGATATTTATTGACGCGTATTAATTTGCAGGGAGGATAATAGCTATTGTAGTCTCGGTTGTAAGTTCTGTGGCGGTTTGCGTAGTTGTTTTGATGATTGTTTTATATGTAAGGAGACGACAATACATACAGCAGAAGAGAAAAGGTATAACAAGTTTGATCATATTATGGAACTATGTGAAATAAACTAATTGAGAACTGGATACACATTTTCAGGTTATTATGATGTTGAGAAAATGGCAAAGATTCTTAATGACAGTAGCTTGAATTTCAAATATTCCACCATTGAAAAAGCTACAGGAAATTGGGATGAAGCTAATAAGCTAGGACAAGGAGGATTCGGGACCATATACAAGGTATTTCCTTATACAGAGATGTTTAAAATGCCAAAATCGTCCTTTAGGTTTAGTCATTTTTTTTGTTTCATCCAAAATGACTTTTTTGTGCTTTTGAGTCCTTCAAGTTTGTGTTTTATTGCCATTTTCATCCTTGAGTTTGGCAATTTATAGCGACTTTCGTCCCTCGAAATTTGGCCCTCAGGGAAGAAAGTCGCAAACGTGGTCAAGGACGAAATGACATTTTACTCTATTTATTAGTTTTTGTTATTATCATTATTAAGATTACAGGTTATAACAACAAATAAGATTGATTTCATATACACCGTTTTAAATGTCATATTAAATGTTTGTAAGGATACATGTGAACTTACCTTTAAAAAGTCTTACTGTAATAAGATAATAAAAAAAATAAACCTTTTTTTTTTCAAATTTCAAAAAATAGCCACAAAAGCATAAAATATGCAAATTTACATTTTCATTACTTAAAAAAGTTAGCGAATACAAAAAGTTTAAAGACTGTATGAAAGTCAGAAATTTAAATATACACTACAATAGACAAAAATCAAAACAGATTTTACTTATTGCTTTGCTGGGCTAAAGAGAAAAAAAACATATGGGCCTTGTCAAACTTGGGTGTAACTTGGATATCCTTTTAATGACTACTAGGAGTGAGTGCAAGTTTGTAACTTCCCAGCCTAATTGGGCCTAGGATCAGCCCAAATGATTTCAGCATCTCTAGCCTATAATATATTAGAGTTTTGCCACCAATTAATACAAGTATATAACTAATCTAAACAGTGAAATTCCTTTAGGGGGTTCTCTCAGATGGACGAGAAATAGCAGTAAAGAGGCTTTTCTTCAACAATAAATTCCGAGCAGCAGATTTCTATAATGAAGTTAACATGATTAGCAGTGTTGAACACAAAAACTTGGTCAGGCTGTTAGGCTGCAACTGTTCGGGACCTGAAAGCATTCTTGTATATGAATATCTACCCAACATGAGCCTCGATCTCTTCATTTTCGGTAATTTCAAAGCCTTTCCATGATTCTGAGATCATGAAGTTAATACTTAATAGCATGAGATGTAATTATTAAATCGTTAACATCTACAGATGAAACGAAAGGCAGAGAACTAAGCTGGGAGAAAAGGTTTAACATCATTATTGGTGTAGCGGAAGGCCTGGTTTACCTTCATGAAAATACAAAAACTCGGATTATTCATCGAGATATTAAAGCTTCTAATATCTTATTAGACTCGAGACTTCGCGCTAAAATAGCTGATTTTGGGTTGGCTAGATCTTTTCAAGACGATAAGAGCCACATCAGCACTGCAGTTGCGGGAACATTGTGAGTAGTAGCTTGCTTCTTAATTTATAATTAAAGTACACGGATGGTCATGTGGTTTACCAAAATTTTAGATTTAGTCGCTAACTATCCAAAAGTACACATATGGTCCCTGTGGTTTGCACTTGTAACACATTTAGTCCCCAGCCAACATATCTAAAGGTTTTAGCATGTCTAAGATAGGGACTAAATGTGTTACAAAGTGCAAACCACAGGACCGTTTGTATACTTTTGGAAAGCTAGGGACCAAATCCAAAATTTTGGTAAACCACTGGGGCCATACGTGTACTTCACTCTTATAATTAAAAAGAAAAGTCAGCTAATTTGTTATCTTTTTTAAACATAAATAGAGGTTATATGGCTCCGGAGTACCTAGCCCATGGTCAGTTAACCGAAAAGGCTGATGTCTATAGCTTTGGTGTTCTAATTCTTGAGGTGGTCACCGGCATCGAAAACAACGGAGGCAAAAGCGCAGAGTATACCGAAAGCATAGTGTCTACTGTAAGTATACATCATCAATAACACCATAGTAAAAGTACTAAAATACCATTACACTTAACAGAAAAAAGTACCAAAGTTTGTGTTAGGAGCCAAAACTGTTACAAAATACAACATGTGGGTCTGATATGTCAAAAGATTCCTTTTGGGTCGAAAGTGTTAAAAAGACTAAACCTCAGGGCCAAAATAGTAACTTACTCTTACTTTTATTAACGGTATATTTTAAACATATGTTATCTGATCAGATATTGCAATCATTTGTGGATAAACAGGCATGGAAGCATTTCAAGCAAGGTACAGTGGAGGAAATATTTGACCCAAACCTAATGATGCATACATATCCCAACATTAATTTTCGAAAAGATGCCATAAAAGTGATACATGTAGGACTTCTTTGCACACAAGAAGCACCATCCTTAAGACCATCCATGCCAGCAGTGTTAAAAATGCTAGCAAAAACTGATGAACCGTTACCTGCCCCCTCTAAGCCCCCTTTTTTAGACGAAAATACCATGGAACTTAATAACATTACAAAAAAGTTACTGAATTACTGTGACGGTGATGATGATTGTACTTCAGTTGCTACGGTTTCCCACAGCAATTTCTACCCGAGGTAAACTAGTTAGTTATTACACGATATAGGTGAATCTCTTGTTTTTGGTAAATTATAGTGCTATTTATGAATTACGAAACTAAACTTTTAGCACTATACGTTGTACATTTCTGCATAAGTTTAAAGAGATGCACAGAACAATACATTGAAGCCTTTTGTTTTTTGAGCGGGTGCCGAAAATGATTGGTTAGAAAAACTGGGTAAAAAGAGTTGGTTAAATTATACACATTGTTTGAAAGCTAAAATCGTATTCGACGGGCCGATCGAACTTGGAACCGAAGAATTCATCAGTTCTGTCCGCTTGCTATGCGCGTCTAAGTTTTGAGTTTTTGTTTTTTGGTGGAATGGTTAACGGCTAATAGGATTTCTGTATTTTGAAAAGGAAATCATGATTTTTAAATCCCTTGTATGTTAGGATTACTAAGATAATTAAATCTTGAAGTTCTTCTGTTTTGTAAGATAAACAATAGATATATATTTTTATATTCAAAACATTGCTTCTACGTATCATAGTGTAGCTGCGTGATTGGAGTGCAGCCCTTTGTTGTATGGGAAGTTAACTGAGAGATTTCATGTTCAAAGTTCTCAAACGGTAAACTTTATCAAAGTCTGTTAAGAAATAAGGATGATTAGAAATTATTAACGGGAAATCCTTCTTAATACTCCTATAACATACACTATTATACACCATATTTTCCAAACAGTATGCAACTAGCTTTATACCCGTTCGGCGTTGTGTAGTTTAACAAAACTTTCTCTAAATTATAAACAAAATCAGACAAGGTGTTAAAGACGCGTCTCTTTAAGTTAACATGAAAGAGCAAATGTCAAGTAAAACAACCACAAAGCGATAAAAAAGCATCTAATGAACATGTTGACTCATATTCTTATAATCATAGAGATCTAAAATTGTAAAAAAAAAAAAACGAACAATTTTATGACCAACCGGATAATTCAGAGCTTATTACCTACCGAGTATAATCACAAAGGGTGTTCAAGTGAATGGCTCTTGTCGTCTTGATCTTGTGCTTAATACATTCAATCAAAGCAGATCAAACATGAGCCATAAGGGCAGAGGAAGTTGTCTGGTTTTACCAGCACTGCATGCCACATTAACTTTCTCCTCATATTTCCTGGTTTTCCCTAAATTGTATGGAGTCGTCATACCTTTCCGTTTTCATATTTCACATTTAGTTTTAACTAGAAAAAAATTAATATATATAAACATGCACATATGTGTATATATATGTGTGTTTGTTTGCTTCCCTGTTGATAGGTGATAAGCCACCGAATTTTCGTGAAAAAAAAACTCGGAACCAGGGATGGTGTGGCAGTCGGGGTTGGCTCTCACCGGGCCCCGACTTCCCGACTCCCACTCCCACTGCCCTAACTGCAAACATTTTATATAAGAGAACATTCAGATGAAGTAGAGACAATTTAGTAGAAAACACTGCCAATGACCTTGTGGTTCAGTGGTGGAAAGTGTTTGAGTTTTCGAAGGAGGCTCAGGTTCGATCCTCACTCACTGCAAGTAAGGTGGTAAGGTTTACCCACCTTGGTGGGGTTCCTGACCAGGGTCACGGGTTCGAGCCTGACAGTCGGGGTTAAGTTTCCACGAGGTGCGAAGAAGGGCTCTGCACTGCACTCCTCCTCATTCGAACCCGGGTGCTGTGCTTCTGATAAAAAGGGTTGAAGCGCAATCGGTAGTGAGTTTCCAATCGACCTACACCTTAAAAAAAGTAGAAAACACTATTTTCCATAACAGCAAACATCTCTAGATTTTTTTTTGTGGGGGGACAAGTCAAGGACATAGAAAAAGGATAAAGATGTAACAATGTGGCTATAGAGTCTATTTTGCAAAATATACAAATGTTAAACACGTGAACATAGACACGTAGTCAATCTATTCACTACGCATTCATATCTAACAAATGTTCAAAAGTTAAATTAGATACATATATAAATAAGGTGTAAGATAGTAAGAGGTTATGTTCAATACCCATAGTATGCGAGTTTAACCATTAAAAAATACATATATAAATTAAGGGTTAAGTAATTGTACAAATGAGTCTTAACATACAAGATACCCTTAACGTAAAAAGTGAAGGATAGATTTTTTTTGAACATTGTTTCCCTACTTATTAAGCACGCATTTTAGTCTCGGAATTAAAAAAAATCATGATTTTACACTAGCACAAGAGTAATTATGTAATTTTGTAGAGTAATTATCACGATTTTTTTTACATTTTACAATTAAACATCATTCTTAACAAGTAGGGCAAAATTTAAAAAAAATCCCTCTTTCACTTTTTACATTAAGGATATTTTATTTGTTAACACTCATTTGTATTTAATCTTTACACTATAAATTAAACCCACACCCGAGGTGATCCTAAATAATTTAGCCAGTCAGTCATAATAATAAGGAAAACAGATGTACTTAAAACAAGATTACTCATTTAAAATTGCTCAAACAAAATACATTCTTTTCTACAACTAAAACTATAAAAACAATATTCTCTCGTTAATTTCGCATGCCTATAGCTATAACTCCTAAGGGTGTTAAATACTCGAATCAGACTCATAAAACTCGAAAAATTTGAATCCCAACTTCAAATTGTATTTTCAAATCAAGATAGAATGGATTCACATTCGAATTTTGGTTTTCGATTGAGTTACATATATGATTCTTTTATTGATTTGTTATAATATACTTGTAAAGGTGTAATTTAACATATGAATTTATTAATATAACTAATATAACGTTAAAAAGTTTACTTCATGTACCATAAGTCTCATTCACCGTAAGTCTAGTTTCCACCATCTATCACGCTACCGTGGTCCCTGGCTTGAATTCTGAATAAATGAACATCAAGCTTTCTTCAAAGGTTTAAAATTCAAATCTGAATAAATAGAGAAATACGAAAACATTAAAAGACATATATCTTTTGTTTTGTTTTAGTGTAACCGTCTTTTCTACTCTATTTCTCTAATTTTCTCTCTTGTTTAATCAACAAAGTACTTGGTATGAATATAGTATATGGCTAGATTTGAATCACATGTGTTACACGAAATGAATAAATGTAATGTGATATACTTAATAATAACTAAAAAACGTCTTTTAAAAAACTTATGTATTGCACGGTTTGAAAAACGCTAAGTTGAATAAAATATAATGTAATATGTTAACACAGGGTGAGGTTCCTGTAAAAAGGACCATTTTCGTAAGAAACGTGAGAAGGCATAGGAATTAAGATGTATGCATCATTTTTTGAACTTAGTCATGATGTTTTGGGTTGATTTGGTAAGAAAAACACCAAACATAACAATTTAAAACACAATGCAATGTATTATAGGCGTGTAAATTAAAAAGCACCATTTAACACTTAAAACACACTACTTAACGTTCTTGCCATGGTGTTTTAAGTTTTAAGTCTAGAATCATTGCATTGTTCTTAAATCGTTATGTTTGATGTTTATCTTGCTAAAACAACCCAAAACATAATGTCTAAGTCCAAATATGATGCCTACATGTCAATTCCTATGCCTTCTCACACTTCTCACGAAAAATGGTTTTTTTACAGGATCCTAAACCTACATAGAATTTTCAAGATAGGTATTTAAAAATTGATCTTCGGTGTCACAATTATAATTTTTTTAAGTTAATTTTTAATACATTTTTCCTCAACTGGGTAAATTGTTTTATGTGATTTTCAATTAAAATATACTTTGTCTATTAATATTTAAGTTAAATTAACTTAAATTACAGCTATAAGTATATAAATACATATAAAAATTAGGAACTAAAACTTGGATTATATTAATACCATTCAATCACATAAAATATTTTAAAATTAGAAATCACTCATATAAAAAAATTACTTTCTTTATTCTTTTTTCTTTGTTTTTTAAGATTTTAACTAACATAACTTTGAACTTGTTGATTGTGATGTGGGGTGTGAAATGTGGATGTTTAAGTGCCTATTTTACATGTTTCGTGCGGTTTTATATGATTATATGCGGTGAATAGGTTTATTGCGAGTGTTTGTATGTTTGTAGGTAAGAACGTGTAATTTGGTGAAGTTATGTGGTGTAAAGATGAAGCTGAACATGTGATGTTGATAAAGGCAGCTAACGGAAGCATACGGGAGTGTTTCGGATCAAATGACAAGTGAGATATGCAAGAACTACGAAGAATGGAAGTTAAGGGACCTCTTGGTCATTATTGGAAAGTAAAAAATAGCTTTGAAGCTCAAGTGTTATGAAATACCAAAGTCGAGGGGCTGAATTGTCATTGATTGAAAGTTATACATGCTGAATAAAGGAGGTTTGTGATCTGCGACGGGGCTTACGGTTTGAGAACGTGGCTTACGGTTTACATCAGATGTCCATAAAAGTTAACAGCAACATTGACATGTGGCTTACGGTTTCAGAAATGGGGTTTACGGTTTGGGGATTACGGAAATTATGTTTGAAGTGCGAAAATTAGTTTTTGCAAGTATCTTCTACATTATTCGACTGGGAACGATTGGGAGAGACCATTAGGGGATTTTGGGGGCATTCTTTCACCATTCCACACCTTCCAATCATCTTCTAATCATCAATCATGCAATTCCTAATCAAGATTGAAGATCAAATCAAGATCATGAACGGCTAGTCATCCCGTGACCATCTCGGGAATAGGTTTTACGTGTGAAACATTGGTTTGCTTATTGTTACGATCTTTTTGGATTAGGATTCGATTAAACTTTCGGTTAGTCGTTCTTATTGTTTCCTGTTTCGATTAAACATCACTTGATTATCGTAATCATTCTTGTTCATCAATTACTAGGTTTATTTCATCAACAATTGGGATTAAGTTCTAAGTTGTCATTGATTTTTAAACCTTTAATCATTGAATCTGTTAATGTTTATGAAATCTAAGATTGGTAATTAACTGGATTACTATTCATTTGCACCAATCTTTCAGTTTCGATCGTGGATCATTGCAATCAAATACATAATTCGTTAATTATTTATCAAAAACAAGTTTTCAAATCATGTCTATGTGATTTCCAATTAGTCATAACTAAGTGAACCGATTTTCTACATAACCTGAAAACCCGGAGATTGGTCCTTTTTCTCATAACTGTTTACAACCACAATTTACATTTGCTTTCACAATCATTCTCAAACTGCAAACGGCAATTCGTTTAGACGTAGATAGTAATTAAAACGACAAGCTTTCATACTTTCCACTGATTCCCCGTGGATTCGACACCCTACTTGCTCTTTACTAGTAAAGGTGATTAGGACACTTTTTAATTATATTTTTGACCGACCTTACGACATCGATCAAAATGGCGCCGTTGCCGGGGAATCGGTGAGCTTAGTGTTAGTCAATTGTTTTTCATAGAAGTTAAAACATAAAACTTAAAAAATAGAAAAACCAAAAAAATCCAAAAAAATTTCTTTTCGTTTTTAGTTTTCTTTATATGTTAGTTTACTACGCGAGTATTTTAGTTTGTTTGTGCAGGAAGTAAAATATTTGGATCATGGATATAGCTCATCAGTCATGCCCTTGTTGTGGGAAAATTCACATCATGAAGATTGCCAAGTGTTTTGGAAAGATGCAGTGTTTTGGAAAGAAAAATTGATGTCTGGTTACAAGGCACCTTCATATCATGGACGCTATCACTTAAATGTCAACTACAACTATGAGCAAAATTGGAATTATGATGATTATGAATCCGAGGTGGTGCCCTTCTCAAACTACCAAGAAGATTATAATGGCCATCACCATGATTACTTTCCGTCGACATACGAGGATATGGGTAATCAAGATGATTACCAAGAGAGTTCAAATCAAGAGCACCAAAGTCAAAATAATTATCATGGTAATTACCAAAATTCTAAACTTGATGAAATCTTGAATTTTATGAAGGAAATGGTACAAGAGAGTAGGTTGAGAACTGAGGTTATGGTCCAACAATCGAATCGAATAGACGAACAAATTGAAGCATGGAAGGTTCTGAAGGAAAATCCCACGCCCATTCCTGTATTTGTTGGAGAAACACAAGAAGTATTGGTTGTAGTTGACGATGAAGAAGATCTGGATCTTTCGGAGCACGAAGTTGGATGTTTAAACCCGAGTGAAGACATGAAATCACTTCTCCCGTTGTTGAAGAATCAAAGACTGAACTCATAAGACTAGTGAAACATTAGAAGAAGAGGTTAAGAGGTTGCCAACAAAAGAAGATAAATGTTTACATTCACTTGATGACACACCTTCCGAAGAACAAGTGAACGAGGTAATCCATGTGTATCCTAACCAACCTCCAGTCTTTATCATAAAAATCGACAAAGTTAGGGATGATGACTCGAGTGGGAAGAAGAGGAAGGTGAGTAAAGAAGACCTCAGACAAGGTATACTGAAATGGCCAAGCAATGATCTAACAAACGTGTTCATGATAGGAAAGAGGGTGAAGACTCAATATGTCAACTACAGAACACACATTGGTAATTCGGTAGACAAATGTGGATTTCACTTATTCCATATTGATTCAACAAACATGGTTGGCATGAGAGAGCGGATAGGAATGTGGAATCTCAACTACCTAGCATATGCAGGAAACTCGGTGGGTAAATGTTCACTTCGACCCCCATGAATGAACATCAGGTACAGTCTGGCTGAAGACCCATAAACTTAGCTCTCGGGAGGCAACCTGAGTTTGTGTGTCAGTGTCCGTTTTGTTCTTCACCATGGCAGCAGACAAGTGTGGGGAAGTTTCATTTGATCAGGTACATGTACTTTTTCCTTTATCTTAGTTTGTTGCTTGGTGGTCATGTTTTTCGTATTTTGTGGTGTTTAAACTTTGGTGTTTGGGAATGAGTGTTTGGTTTATGTTTGTGTATAGCTGTGTTAGTGAGTCACCCGAAGGAATTATGGGTTGAATTAGGGAACCTCATCCTTACGTGCGTAAGTTTAGATAAATCATACATTGGGGACAATGCATCCTAAGTGCGGGGATGGGGGAGTTGAGAAAAATTAAAAAAGAAAATGACAAATCTAAAAATTTTGTCATCATACGATTGAGCACTCACTGATCTGCACCATTGATCAGGTCCACGTGTTCGTTCTGTACTTTATTTGAACTACTTTATTTTGTTTTCTTTTTTTGGTGTGTTTTGTGTTTTTGTGGTGTTGAACTATTATGTGTTAGGGAATGTGTTACGTTATTTGTGTTAGGCACGATCGCTCATGGGGTTTGTTAGTCGGTATTCTCGGGTTTTGTTTAAAAAGCACTATACATTGGGGACAATGTCGCCCAAGTGTGGGTATAGGGAAACCCGGGACGGGAAGGTTTGGGACAAGAGTTTGAAAGAGGTTGAAAGTGATTGAAAATGATGGAAAAAGGAAAAAATTGAAAATTTTTAAGATTTTCATCGCCTTAAGCGAACTAAATGGATATGAAAACTGAATGTTTCAACCACTGATGAGCTCCTTGCTGGTAGCAAACTAACATAGTCCCTTGTCATGGTCGTTCTTTTAAGTTTCATGAGAGTAGGTCCGACAGGTGTTTTTAGGATAAAGGAATTGAAAAGAGATGTTTATCTAGGGGTAACATGCTATAGAATGCATATGCTACGTGTCGGAAGCCTTTTTACCCTTTCTTGGTGAGAGTTTTGAGCCTGTAGAATGATAGAATGATTTACATTACGACTTCATTTGCTGAGTCCAGGCCGCATGTTGATCTGTGTTAGAACTTGTATGATTTGATGCATGCTGAGGCTGTGATGTGATACGTGCACATAGATGATAAAGGCATTAGGATATCCGTACACTCGTTTGTTTGTTATGTCTTTACCTAACCATCACCCTTAGTAGCCCCGTTGAGCCTATTTACCGTTCATTTGTCCACCCGATGTGAAGTGTTTTGGTACCGACCGTGAATGACAAATTATGATAATATGAAAAAAAGAGAAAAAGGAAAAAAAGAGAGAGAGAAAAGAACAAAAATAGAAGTTTTGTGAATATTGTTTGTGTTCTTGGTGGAAACCAACCCAAAAGTATGTTAAGTTGCGAATAAAGTTGTTACGGGTTGGTCGTTTGTTTAGTCACCACATAAAAACCTGTGAATATAAGCCGAAAATCTTCCTACCCTTAACCTAAGCCCAAAACCGGAAGTTCTTTTGATATGTGCCGTGTTATATGATACGGTGGAGGCGTGATTGTTATACAAGCTTATGATTACAAAATTTCATGTGTGGTTTTAAGTGATATATATATACTAGTACATTACACGCTAGTTCAGTTGTTAAACCGAGAGGAGAGTTTATTGTGAGGGGCGCGTAGCATGTGTTATATTCCTAAGCATGTTAGTTCTGAATGAACAAGTCTTAAGTTTTATAAAGTGCACCAGCTGCTTGTCGGGCTGTCAATCTTGATTGTGTCAGTCTATGGAACGAGTATGTCTTGGGACTTAAATTGTTGCATTGGTTTAGGGGTTTAGAGGTGCTGTTACGATGGTGATTAGTTCCGTATCGGTTTGCTTGCGGACAATCAAAGGTAAGTGTGGGGATGTGATGTGGGGTGTGAAATGTGGATGTTTAAGTGCCTATTTTACATGTTTCGTGCGGTTTTATATGATTATATGCGGTGAATAGGTTCATTGCGAGTGTTTGTATGTTTGTAGGTAAGAATGGGTAATTTGGTGAAGTTATATGGTGTAAAGATGAAGCGGAACATGTGACGTTGATAAAGGCAGCTAACAGAAGCATACGGGAGTGTTTCGGATCAAATGACAAGTGAGATATGCAAGAACTACGAAGAATGGAAGTTAAGGGACCTCTTGGTCATTATTGGAAAGTAAAAAATAGCTTTGAAGCTCAAGTGTTATGAAATACCAAAGTCGAGGGGCTGAATTGTCATTGATTGAAAGTTATACATGCTGAATAAAGGAGGTTTGTGATCTGCGACGGGGCTTACGATTTGGAGAACATGGCTTACGGTTTACATCAGATGTCCATAAAAGTTAACAACAACATTGACATGTGGCTTACGGTTTTGGAAATGGGGTTTACGATTTGGGGATTACGGAAATTAGGTTTAAAGTGCGAAAATTAGGTTTTTGAAAGTATCTTCTACATTATTCGACTGGGAACGATTGGGGGAGACCATTAGGGGATTTTGGGGGCATTCTTTCACCATTCCACACCTTCCAATCATCTTCTAATCATCAATCATGCAATTCCTAATCAAGATTGAAGATCATGAGCGGCTAGTCATCCCGTGACCATCTCCAGGAATAGGGTTTATGTGTGAAACATTGGTTTGCTTATTGTTACGATCTTTTTTATTAGGATTCGATTAAACTTTCGGTTGGTCATTCTTATTGTTCTTGTTTCGATTAAACATCACTTGATTATCGTAATCATTCTTGTTTATCAATTACTAGGTTTATTTCATCAACAATTGGGATTAAGTTCTAAGTTGTCATTGACTTTTAAACCTTTAATCATTGAATCTGTTAATGTTTATGAAATCTAAGATTGGTAATTAACCGGATTACTATTCATTTGCATCAATCTTTCGGTTTTGATTGTGGATCATTGCAATCAAATATATTATTCGTTAATTATTTATCAAAGTTTTCAAATCATGTCTATGTGATTTCCAATTGGTCATAAGTAAGTGAACCGATTTTCTACATAACCTGAAAACCCGGAGATTAGTCCTTTTTCTCATAACTGTTTACAACCACAATTTACATTTGCTTTCACAATCATTCTCAAACTGCAAACGGCAATTAGTTTAGACGTAGATGATAATTAAAACGACAAGCTTTCATACTTTCCACTGATTCTCCGTGGATTCGACATCCTACTTGCTCTTTACTAGTAAAGGTGATTAGGACACTTTTTAATTATATTTTTGACCGACCTTACGCCATCGATCTATTTGGAGGCTTAAATTAAAGCTTTTATGTTAAAAAAACTAAGTTTATTAAGTTATTTGCATACTTAAAAATAGTTATTTGGAGACGTACTTAAATGACTATATATAATTAAATAATATATCTCAAATATATACTTTACGAATTGTAACATCTAATTTTAATAAATGACATTGACGATGCTGGATTTAAAAATAGGCATAGAATGAAAACTCATGTTATGGAGTAAAAGGGTCATTATTGTCACACCCCGACTCGCAGCGGAATAAGAGTCGGGGCATAATTGGGTTATCACCAAAGCTCATTATGTTTACTAATATGTTTCATATTTATTAAATTCAAATTACATCTCAAATGTTCAAGTCAAATTCATACAATACAAGGAAAGGAAAATTAAATAAACAATCCAAAATCTAAACTGATTTATTCTTCTAGGCCGTCCTATATGTTTCTTGCTGCAACTGGATCACCTGTATCATGTGTAAAAATGGGGGTTTTTGGGTCAACAAAAGTTGGCGAGTGAACCTTGTTAGAAAACATTTATTATTGATTTCTTGTTGATTTAATATGGAAAAATTGTGCAATAATCATATGTGAGCAAACGTAAATAAACATACAATAACAATAACAAACCACTTTGCATGAGTAAATGACATGAATGATAATGTATATGTTGGCAACGTCACGTTCCACTCATAGGTAATGGGGAACGGACGGCCTATGATGATGTATGTGCGATCAAGGCTCAATCAAACGGAGCCGATCGTATGTTGGCAACGCCACGTTTCGCTCATAGGTAATGGGGAACGGTTCCGCTCATAGGTAATGGGGAACAGACGGCCTATGATGATGTATGTACTGAAAATGATAAATTTAATCTAAACATTAATCACACAAACAGTTGATACATATTGAATACACATTTGATCATGGATATGATGGATGCACAAGTGTTTAAATGTATTAAATAATAAGACACATGATACACCCCAAAAAGTGATTAAAACGGGGAATTTGTAGAGATTCACTCACATTGGGTGCGTTCGTTTGATGATGTTGAATGCGCACGAGTTTAGAGGGTTGATCGACGAGGATTAACTAACCTAAATAATAACGAAAACGTACGGTAAATAAGTGGATTTTATTAACAATTTTAATAGGGTTTTTAGATTTATTTTTGTGAGTTTAAGGTCATTTTCTAACTTTAAAAATATTATTTTTAAGTATTTTTAATTGATTTTTAAATTAAATAAATAAATAAAAATATAAAAAAAATGTTGACTTTTTGGGTTGACCGTTGACCGTTGACCATTGACTTTGACTGTTGACCGGTTCGGACTTGTGTTTGTTTGCGCTGAGTGAGGTTCGAACTTGTGACCTCCCGTACGCGTGCACGCAGCTCTACCAACTTAGCTACGTGTCTAACCCGAAATATTCTAAGTTTTAATTATATATATATACTAATTAAATGTTTTAATTTATTCGATTTATACTAAAAGAATTTAAATGATTGAACCGGTTGCAGGGAAACCGAATCGAACTCGGGTCCCTTGGTTTGTTAGCGCACAGCCCAACCAGTTGGGCTGTGTGACTTATCTGTTAAACTTACAATTTAAATTAATCTTAAGAACATCCTGGGTCCTACTCTAATTCAGTAACAAAAAAATTGGTTTTAATTCGGAAAGCCGGTGCGTTTGTAAGATTCGAACTCATGACGTGCGCTATGTGTTTGCACACAGTCCACCGTTGGACTGTGTGTCTAACCCGGTTTTATATCTTGTTTTAATTAACCTTATACTTATTGTGCGACTTCATCTTCTTCGTTCAAAGACACTGACAACGATATTCGACAGTTCTTGATTAATTCGATTAACGAACATATAAATGATTAAAATGTAATGGACAAGGAAGGTTTTAGAAATGAATGTACCGGAAAGATGATTTTTCTCAGAACTCCGGCAAAGTCGTCGGCTCTGTTTTATGAATTCCGTCTGAGCGGACCAATTAACAGTTTTGATTAACTAATTGTGAAATTTAATGACTAAACAAGAATTATCAGGGAGTTTAGATGTTTGTACCGATTCACAGCACGATTTCGGAATTTTCAGAGATTTTCCGGCGGTTGCAGATTATCCGACAACGTCGTCCGGGACCGATTCTGATTAAAGGATTTGAGTTAGTAAAAGTATAACAATGGATAGAAGATGAAAGAATTGAGAAATTTACCGATTCGATGAATGTCACGGTTATCCGGCGAAAGTCCGGCGACATCAGAAAGCGTTTCCGACGAACAGAAATTAGAGCGAAAGTGAAATTGAAGGTTCTGTGAGTGTTTCTGAGTTGCGAGACAATGATATTACCGGTGTAAATTGGAGGTAAATGATTTCGGTTATTAAACTCGAAAATCAAATGAATCGAGTTCAATAAAGACTGAATTGATTAAGAACGTGGGTTGTAATGGTTTTATCGGTTATAATCAGTAACCCACGATCACTCAAACGTCTTTGGATAGTTGAAAGCCGATGATCGGTTTCAGTTTTGGCGCAAACAGATAGATTCACGGGGAACTTAAGGTTTTATTTGTTTCCTTGATTACACAAAAACACCAAGTGGCGGAGTGGTTTATTTGGGTGATGGTTGTGTCTTCCGGCTGACCCGGGTTTGAAACCCGGCAGCCCATTTTCATTTTTATTTACTTCTTTTTTACTTTTTAACAATTTTAGTTTCCATATTCTAAAATGTTTATTAGTTATGTATTGTTTAAAATTAAAATGAGCATTAAATAAGAAACGAAAATTTGAAACTGACTATTCGATTAATAAACGAAGCGGGTTTTGAAAACCCGTTTTTCGACGGATGTTACAGTATCCCCTACTTTTAGAAATTTCGTCCCGAAATTTAAGTAGTAGTGTTAACAGGAAAAAGATGCGGGTATTTTTCGCGCATTGAGTCTTCACGTTCCCAAGTAAACTCAGGTCCTCGTTTCGACTCCCAGCGTACCCTAACAATTGTAATACGACTCCGTCTTAAAAGTTTTACTCCGAAGTCCATGATCTCTACTGGTCTTTCAATGAAGTGCATAGATTCATCGATCTGAATATCTTCCAGGGGAATATGGAGGTTTTCATCGGCGAGGCATTTCTTTAAGTTTGATACGTGGAATGTGGGGTGAATTCTGTTGAGTTCTTCTGGTAGGTCAAGCTTGTAAGCTACAGGTCCTACTCTTTAGAGTATTTTGAAAGGTCATACGTAGCGTGGTGCTAGCTTGCCCTTCTGGCCAAAACGAACTACTCCCTTCCACAGTGATACTTTTAAAAGTACATGATCACCAATGTTAAACTCCAAAGGCTTTCGTCGTTTGTCTGCATAACTCTTTTGACGACTTTGTGCCGCTAGAAGATTGTTTCAAATTTGATGGATCTTGTCGGTGGTTTCTTGAATCAATTCTGGACCGGTGATTTGAGCTTCTCCAATTTCGTGCCAACATATTGGTGATCGGCACTTACGACCATATAAAGCTTCGAAAGGTGCCATGCCGATACTTAAATGATAGCTGTTGTTGTACGAAAATTCAACTAATGGTAGATGACCGTCCCAATTTCCCTTGAAGTCTATGACACATGCTCGAAGCATGTCTTCAAGTGTTTGGATGGTGCGTTCAGATTGTCCATCAGTTTGAGGATGATAAGCGGTACTGAGGTCTAATCGTGTACCCAAAGCGGCTTGTACGGCTTGCCATGTTCGTGAAGTGAAACGACCATCACGGTCTGAAATAATGCTTAAAGGTACACCATGACGGCTTACGATCTCGCTGATGTAGATACGAGCTAACTTCTCGTTCTTGAAGTCCTCGCGAATCGGAATGAAGTGAGCTGATTTTGTAAGACGATCAATGATTACCCATATAGTGTCATACCCACTGGAGGTGCGAGGTAACCCGGTAATGAAATCCATAGTTATGTTTTCCCACTTCCATACAGGTATTTCGGGTTGGACTAGAAGTCCTGAGGGTCTTTGATGTTCAGCTTTTACTTTGGAACATGTAAGGCACTTGGAAACAAAAACAGCGATATCTTTCTTCATGCCAGGCCACCAGTAGGTGTATCGAAGGTCTTGATACATCTTGTCGGCTCCTGGGTGTACAGAGTATTGTGTTTTGTGCGCCTCATTCATAAGGAAATCACGAAGGTTATTGTGATCGGGGATCCATATGCGATCTAGATAGTACAGAATACCGTCGGATTTAGTTTCGATTTTAAGTTCTGCTCCACAAGACAGCTCATTGTGTACGTCGTTTTCTGTTATAGAAACATGTTGGGCTTCTCGGATTTGATCTTTGATGTCGGTTATGATTTGCGAACATAGAAGACGAATGGAGTTCCCATAACCCTTTCGACTGAGCGCATCGGCCACCACGTTTGCCTTGCCAGGATGATACCGAATTTCACTGTCGTAGTCATTAAGAAGTTCGACCCATCTTCGTTGCCTCATGTTCAACTCCTTTTGGTTGAAGATATGTTGAAGACTCTTGTGGTCAGTGTATATTTCACACTTAGTACCGTAGAGGTAATGTCTCCATATCTTAAGAGCGAACACAACGGCTCCAAGTTCCAGTTCGTGGGTGGTGTAATTCTTCTCATGAATTTTGAGTTGTCTAGAAGCATAAGCTATCACCTTTCCTCTTTGCATCAGTACACAGCCTAGTCCCTGCCCTGACGCGTCGCAATAAACCACGAAGTCATCACAACCTTCAGGAAGTGTGAGGATAGGTGCGTCACAAAGCTTTTGCTTAAGGGTTTGGAAGGCTTCTTCTTGTTTGGGTCCCCATATGAAGGGCTTTCCTTTATGAGTCAAAGCCGTGAGTGTTACAGCAATACGGGAGAAATTTGCAATGAAACGGCGATAATAATCAGGCAAACCAAGAAATGATCTTACTTCGGTAGGTGTACGTGGCGCTTGCCATTCCTGTACTGCCTTGATTTTTGAGGGATCAACATGAATTCCCTTGTCATTGACGACGTGTCCAAGGAATTGTACTTCCCTTAACCAGAATTCACATTTCGAAAACTTAGCGTACAACTTTTCTGTCCTTAAGAGTGTAAGGATGAGTCGAAGGTGTCGTTCATGATCAGACTTAGACTTTGAGTAGATGAGGATGTCGTCGATGAAGACTATAACAAAACGGTCGAGATAAGGTTTGCAGACTCTGTTCATTAGATCCATGAAGAAAGCTGGGGCGTTGGTTAAACCAAATGGCATGACCATGAATTCATAATGACCATAACGAGTTCGGAAGGCGGTCTTTGGGACGTCTTCTTCATGTACTCTGAGTTGATGATAACCAGAACGAAGGTCGATTTTTGAAAAACAGGTGGCGCCTTGAAGTTGGTCAAGAAGATCATCGATGCGAGGTAATGGGTAGCGGTTCTTGACCGTTAACTTGTTGAGTTCTCTGTAGTCGATACACATGCGAAACGTTCCATCTTTCTTCTTCACAAAAAGGACAGGTGCACCCCAAGGCGATGAGCTAGGACGTATGAATCCTTTGTCAGTCAGCTCTTGCAGTTGACTGGCTAGCTCTTGCATTTCGGATGGGGCTAATCTATAAGGAGATTTTGCAACAGGTGTAGCTCCAGGTATAAGATCAATGCGGAATTCGACTTCTCTCACGGGAGGAAGTCCTGAAATGTCGTCAGGAAAAACTTGGGGAAAATCTTTTACTACTGGGATGTCTTCGAGTTTCTTCTCCTTGATTCCGTTTTTGACGACATGAGTTAGGAATGCGACATAATTCTTGCGGAGATATTTTCGGGCTTGAAGACAGGACATTAATTTGAGTCCTTTCGAAGGGGTTTCTCCAAAGATTCGTAGAGTCTGACCGTTTGTAAGAGGAATGCGAATAAACTTTTCGCGGCATACAACTTCAGCATGATGTTGGCTGAGCCAGTCCATACCAATTATAATGTCGAAACTTCCCAACTTCATAGGTATGAGGTCAACTGGAAAATCGTGATCGTTTAGGGTGAGAGTACAATTGCGTATAATAGAGTTTAATGAGACCGGTTTTCCGTCAGCAACTTCTACCATTATGGATTCCATGAGTTTATCACGAGTTTGGTTGAGGATGGGTTCAAATTCTAAGGACACAAAACTCTTATCCGCGCCAGTATCAAATAACATGGATGCATAACTACCATTGATGAGAGAAACGTACCGTTAACCACATTGTTGTCAGCCCTAGCTTGATTAGCGTTGATGTTGAAAGCTCTTCCTCTTGCAGGTGGAGGAGCTTGGTTAGCCTGGTTTACTGGATTAGCTTGAGCTTGGGCATGGATGATGTTCACCAAGCGTGGACAGGTGTTCCTGAAGTGTTCGGGTCTCCACAGTTGTAACAAGCCCGCATAGGTTGCATCATGGGATAGTTGGGTTGGTAGTAGGATTGGGCTACATGTTGGGTAGGTGGTAGGAGTAAAGGTTGTTGGGCTTGACCCACTATCTGATGGTGGGTTTGGGTTGAGGGTTGATTGCGGTTCGTTCGCTGAAGCGCGCTACAGGTTTGAATGGTGTGACCTGCGCGGCCACAACCGGTGCAATGTTGGCAGGGATGATCAGGAAAGTGATGGTATTGGCAACGGTTGCATTTTGGGTATGGGCCGGAGTATGGCTTTTTATATGGTGCAGGTGAGGGGGCAACTTGAGTGATGGGTGCAACAGGGATAGGGAAATTTGTTTGTGTGACAGCAAAGTTTCTGGTGTTTGTTTCCTCTTGTTAGCAAACTTTGAGGAGGAGGTGGAATGGTTTGAAGTTTGGCCCTCAATGGGGGCTTTCTTTTTCTCGTCCTTAAATTTGCCGTTACGGATACGATTCTCGGTAAGCTCGGTAGCTAGTTCCATAGCAGCTTCAAGTGTTGCAGGCGAAGTGCTTAGAACTGAGTCTTGAATTTTCGAGGGGAGGCCTCGAATATAGTGTTCGACTAAGCGGTATACTGGGGTGAACAAGTTGGGGATCATTTGGTTCAACTCTAGAAACCTTTTGTTGTAGGAAGTATGATCTCCCTCCTTTTGCTTCAACAAGTGAAATTCATCCTCTAACTTTTTGATCTCGCTTCTTGGACAGAAGCGTCTCGTCATGATTTCCCTTAACTCCTCCCATGTTAAGGCCATTGCATCTTCGATTCCTCTCTTACCTTTTTCAGTATTCCACCAGGTAAGAGCTACTCCAAATAGTCTCCCGGTTGCGTAACGTACCTTGCGATCCTCGGGACAATCGCAATTGAGGAAGGTGTTTTCCATTTCCTCAAACCAGTGGAAGAGAGCAGTGACACCTTCGGTCCCTTCAAATTTCGGGGGATCGCAAGACTTGAAATGTTTGTATGAGCACTTTTTGGAGGGAGGGTTGTCGACGTTCTGGTCTTCTTGATGGGGAGGATTGATGGGATTTGTGGCGAGAGCTTGTTGGACTTGAATTACGATGTCAGGAAGCACCGCGGCCATTTGTTTTGCGATTTGGGTGGCCAAGCGTTCGTTTGACCTTCCTGACCTTCTACCTCCACGTTGCTGCCTAGCCGACATCTACAGGAACATTCATAAGAAGATTGTGAGTTTAAGGATTCTTTTTAGGTGTCATGTGTCGTAAAAAAAATAACATAAACATCAATAATGCAACTACATCCATAGGATGTCTTGGGTTTACTCATGTTTGGGCCTCCAATGTCCCCCATACCTTCACCTGTATAGTCATGTGGGCCCCCATGACTATTGGCTTAGTAGGATTCACATTGGTGTTGGCGGTTTAACACTCGTATCACCCGAATGAAAACCATGAAATATGTTTGAGAGATGTATGGTCGGAGGGTGTCCAGGTGTAGACACAATGACAACTCAAAGTGGGGTTAGCTCACACGACGTTTGGTATAGCATGCTTTGGCCTAATAGGTCCTTCGTACTCTCATCGTTAGTTCCCAGGTAGGCAAACTGGTCCTTTATTTTGGATTTATACGAATGCCAAGCCTAGACAGGACGTTCCGACTACCGGTACTTGTACCCTTCCAGTTACTACATGCCCGTCATGAGAACTCACTTTGATGTGACTTGAAAAAAAATACAAAAATCGTTGCAAAAATCATGGAAATTGTGTGGTGTGTGCTCTCATGGATATGATATGTTATGAGGATATGATTCATGATGAGCATTGTATAGGAATATGTACTTATGAACATGCTTGCATAACATTGAATGTAACAATAAACATAAAGCATATAAACATCATGAATTTTGTATGTAACACATAAACAATTTAAATAATTCTAATCAACTATAGTATAGGCTCTAAGGGTCTAATAACCTGTCCTATATCCCTATAGTCATGGCTCTGATATCAATCTGTCACACCCCGACCCGCAGCGGAATAAGAGTCGGGGCATAATTGGCTTATCACCAAAGCTCATGATGTTTACTAATATGTTTCATATTTATTAAATTCAAATTACATCTCAAATGTTCAAGTCAAATTCATACAATACAAGGAAAGGAAAATTAAATAAACAATCCAAAATCTAACTGATTTATTCTTCTAGGCCGTCCTATATGTTTCTTGCTGCAACTGGATCACCAGTATCATGTGTAAAAATGGGGGTTTTTGGGTCAACAAAAGTTGGCGAGTGAACCTTGTTAGAAAACATTTATTATTGATTTCTTGTTGTATTTAATATGGAAAAATTGTGCAATAATCATATGTGAGCAAACGTAAATAAACATACAATAACAATACAAACCACTTTGCATGAGTAAATGACATGAATGATAATGTATTTGTTGGCAACGTCACGTTCCGCTCATAGGTAATGGGGAACGGACGGCCTATGATGATGTATGTGCGATCAAGGCTCAATCAAATGGAGCCGATCGTATGTTGGCAACGCCACGTTCCGCTCATAGGTAATGGGGAACGGTTCCGCTCATAGGTAATGGGAACAGACGGCCTATGATGATGTATGTACTGAAAATGATAAATTTAATCTAAACATTAACCACACAAACAGTTGATACATATTGAATACACATTTGATCATGGATATGATGGATGCACAAGTGTTTAAATGTATTAAATAATAAGACACATGATACACCCCAAAAAGTGATTAAAACGGGGAATTTGTAGAGATTCACTCACATTGGGTGCGTTCGTTTGATGATGTTGAATGCGCACGAGTTTAGAGGGTTGATCGACGAGGAATAACTAACCTAAATAATAACGAAAACGTACGGTAAATAAGTGGATTTTATTAACAATTTTAATAGGGTTTTTAGATTTATTTTTGTGAGTTTAAGGTCATTTTCTAACTTTAAAAATATTATTTTTAAGTATTTTTAATTGATTTTTAAATTAAATAAATAAATAAAAATATAAAAAATGTTGACTTTTTGGGTTGACCGTTGACCGTTGACCATTGACTTTGACTGTTGACCGGTTCGGACTTGTGTTTGTTTGCGCTGAGTGAGGTTCGAACTTGTGACCTCCCGTACGCGTGCACGCAGCTCTACCAACTGAGCTACGTGTCTAACCCGAAATATTCTAAGTTTTAATTATATATATATATATATATATATACTAATTAAATGTTTTAATTTATTCGATTTATACTAAAAGAATTTAAATGATTGAACCGGTTGCAGGGAAACCGAATCGAACTCGGGTCCCTTGGTTTGTTAGCGCACAGCCCAACCAGTTGGGCTGTGTGACTTATCTGTTAAACTTACAATTTAAATTAATCTTAAGAACATCCTGGGTCCTACTCTAATTCAGTAACAAAAAAATTGGTTTTAATTCGGAAAGCCGGTGCGTTTGTAAGATTCGAACTCGTGACGTGCGCTATGTGTTTGCACACAGTCCACCGCTGGACTGTGTGTCTAACCCGGTTTTATATCTTGTTTTAATTAACCTTATACTTATTGTGCGACTTCATCTTCTTCGTTCAAAGACACAGACAACGATATTCGACAGTTCTTGATTAATTCGATTAACGAACATATAAATGATTAAAATGTAATGGACAAGGAAGGTTTTGGAAATGAATGGCGGAGTGGTTAATTTGGGTGATGGTTGTGTCTTCCGGCTGACCCAGGTTCGAAACCCGGCAGCCCATTTTCATTTTTATTTACTTATTTTTTACTTTTTAACAATTTTAGTTTCCATATTCTAAAATGTTTATTAGTTATGTATTGTTTAAAATTAAAATGAGCATTAAATAAGAAACGAAAATTTGAAACTGACTATTCGATTAATAAATGAAGCGGGTTTTGAAAACCCGTTTTTCGACGGATGTTACAATTATTGAAAAGGCCCCTCAAGGAAAGTGATGCCAAGCCTACCAAGAGCATGATGTTAGATGCTCAGATAAAAACCCTAATGTTGAAAGTAGCATGATAGCCTTCTTTCCCTTCTCATTCTCACACCACCTTGCTTAAAATGAGAATGTTAGAGAGAGAAAGCTCCCAAATCGAACATGAACCTCACGGATCACGTGGTTTACAAGGAAGATTCACATTGCAAAGTCAGTTTCTCCATCTAACGGCAAAAGGGATCATTTTTATTTGGTTTTTGGAAGTTTGAAACTCAATTCGTCGCATCTCGATTGCAAGGTGAGAATCACGTAAAAAGTTACCTGTTTTAATGGCTAATGCATGGAATGACATCACGGATCAATTATAATGCGTTTCCAATTATAAAGTTAGGACCTTGACATCAATATGGGGCCAGATCTAGCACAACCTCCAGATCTAGCCAGCCTATAACGAACAGTATGTTTTAGTGAGATGACTGATTCCTAGCGAATATATATTTTGTTCTTGGCGAAATGCAACCAAGTGTTTATTCCAGCAAAAGGTTTGTACCCAACAAAATGTATATTTTTTCGTAAAAAAATGTATTGAGTAGCGAAATGTATTGACGGGCAAATTGTTAAGGTCAACGAAATGTTGACCAACGAAAAAGTAGGTTAATGGTGAATTGTTGCCCATTTGGAAAGATACATTTTCACGAGGCTTTATGAGTGAAGGTTAATATGACTTATATAAATCTTTGACTAGTTAACGGATGTTCAAGGTTAGAGTCGTACATTGTTGATAACACAAGGGTAACTCCCATGTGAGTTATAGATGGCCTCTTTTTACTATTGTATGTTAATATTTAATTGGTATTACGCTTTATAGTACTTGCTTACTACTGCATGATTATTGATTAATGTTACTTTTTAAATATTGATTGATTAAGTTCTAAGTCTAAATGATTGATGATTAACCTTAAATTATTGATGGTTAAAAGTTGTTGCATGCATTATTAACAGGGTCCTGTGAGTGCGGGTGTCGTAACAGGCATGGAGTCTTGTACCGGTGTAAGCATATCTGACATAGTATTTGGAAGTTGACGGTGTTGTTCGTTGCATAATTTGATGTGCATGTGTAATGTTAAAAATTAAAATGCGGTTTGAAGATAGTTACAGGACATTTTATTTAAATTATTAACTCCTTGTTTTTTAAACTGTGAGTCACTCAACAAAGCCGGCTCTTTAGCATGCATGTTAGGTTAAACAAGTTGATACTTGATAGAAGGTCCATGACATGGGTTGAAGGCTACCTGTTATTCGGACTGGCATCCCATCAACCATAGACGACCTACTATGTTATTTGAATGTTTTGTATAAATGTGGTGATTTGATGAATTTTATACTTGATGTTTCCGCTGCTGGTGATACATTTATCACTTTAAGAACTATGTTGTGATGTAACATTCCAGCTGTGAGACTTCACAGGTTTGAGACCACGTCTATCACGCAGTTGTGGGATGGAATAATTGTATCCAATCTTATTTAAAATACTATCATTCTTTCATAGGTTTATATAACGGTTAAAAAATCGGTTTCTGTAATTTTTGGCAAATTGTTCATGGGGGCTGCTAAACGTATCACCTTCTATCTTATTTTTACTTTTTTACCCTCTCCTTAGGTTTTTAAATAAATACAGTTTAAACCTTTTTGTTCAATTTTTGTTTCCAAATTTAATTCAAATATTTTTTTCCACCAAAATTAGTTCCATAATTTTCATAAAATTAAGTGCATTGTAACTACTCATTCAGTCCTTAGCAAAGCTTCGAATCAAAGTTCTATTCAGTCCTTAGCAAAGCTTCGAATCAAAGTTCTATTTGTTATCTTTATATATCTCTAAAAAGTAAAAATTCATCAGACCCTTTATTTTTCAACATGCTCTTGAATATTGTTCATTGTTTGTTTAAAAGTTGAAACACCCAATTCAATCACCATCAGGGAATATATGTTTAATTTCAATTTTGTCCTTATTGTTTTGTGATTCTTGATTAATTGCTATTTCAATTCCTTCGATTCCATTAATAAGTATGGTTGAATTTCAAATTTGCCACTCTAATTTCGTTTTCCTAGATGAAGCATTGGCGATAATAAAATCTATTATTAGTATCCAAAAAGGTTTTTTTTAATCTAAAATTACAAATAAAAAGTTTTATTTTAGGTTTAGACTATATTTATATAAACCTTATGTTAATATGTGAATTTGCAAATGAAAAAAAATATATATTTAAAACATAATGCTTTTTAAAGGAGGAATTTGACAACTTTTAAAATGTTTTATAGGAAAGAGGGTATAAAAGGTAAGAGAGGGGACTACATTTAGCTCACCCCTAGTTCATATGTGGGACCAGGGGTGGACCTACTCTTTGGCCAAGGTGGGCGACGCATCCATTGAAGAAAAAAATAGTGTGTATTTTAGACAAAAAAAATCCGACTACACACTTGAAAATATGGTTGAACACTAATCCACACCCCCGACAAATAATTCGTAGGCCCGTCGTGGGACAATGTGTGTGTATATATATATAAAGTGTAAGAATCAAATAAACACTTAGATATTTTGTTTTATATGTAATATATAACATAATTAACTAAAATTGTCTATATCAGTCTCATTCTCTCCTTTTATATCAACCTAAAACTTTATACAATTGAATTATATGATTATTGTATTTGTTGTTAATTCATATTATATTATATTAATATATATTAAATCACATCATATTGGCTACAAGAGACTTTTTTCATTTTTGTTTTTAGCCATCATTTTTTTAACTTTTTTGTTTTGCCACTAAACTTTATCAATTTCACTTTTAATGATATCTATTTTTATGTTTATGTTAAATAACGTTGTGAATTTACTAAACTATCTAGAGTAGGGTTGGTTGTTGGATTTTTTTAAGAAGGTTTTTTGTTGATTCTTTTTTTAGTTTTCACTTAACCTCTTACACTATAAACTTTTTTATTTTTGTTTTTAGCTACAATTTTTTTAACTTTTTTGTTTTGCCACTAAACTTTATCAATTTCACTTTAATGATATCTATTTTTTTATGTATATATTAAATAACATTGTGAATTTTACTGAACTACCTAGAGTAGGGTTGGTTATGGGATTTTTTTAAGTAGGTTTTTTGTTAGTTGTTTTTTTTTAGTTTTCACTTAACCTCTTACACTATAAATAATATATACATCTAATCAAATAACTTTATTTTTTATAACTTTTATTCGTTAGTTTAGTTTACAAAAACTAAATATGAGATATAATATACATTGAAAACGGACCGACCGGTTCTATCGAAAAAAAATATTATTATTTTTTTACAAAAACTAAATATGTTTCTATTTAAAATTTATTAAAAAATCGTGTCGGCCCCGCTGCTATAATCGTTTATATTAAAACATAATTTCCTGTTCAGCGAACTCTGTCGGCCACAACCGCGAGTTGCGGCGGCGGTGGCCATTGCGAGCTGGTAATCTCCGGCACGTAGGGGCGCCAGAACGCATCATAGGTTTGTAGTTTCATACTGGTTTTCAACGTTTGGTTCGTATGCGGATTCCCCGCCGCAACGCGCGATGGGAAATCCTAGTTATTATTATATATATTAAATAACATCATGAAAACTACAATACCTTTTTTTACTTTTATGTTTTTACCACAATTATTTATTAGTTTCATAATTTACCCTTTTAAGTGTTTTTTGTTTTATTTTTATATTTTAATCATTAAGGTTTTGGTTCTTACACTTTTAGCTGCTACATTTTTTTCTTCTTTTTTAAACGTTTGAAATTAGCCCTACATATTATAATAAAATACGTTTTTAACCCAATAGTTTTATAGTTTTATCTTTTTTTATAACTTTCATTCGTTAGTTTATTTTTATAAAAAACCAAATACAGTGATATAACTTTTTTTGGAAACGGCTCAACACCACGTCATAGTACAATATCACAATTTTTTCTTCCATTTTGGGCACATTTAGTACATTCAATTTTTATTTTTTACGCATTTCTATTTGGCATCTTCATATCGGTCTTTATCGTTTAGTTCGTACGTGGATTCCCCGCCGCAACGCGCGTTGGGGAAATCCTAGTATATATTTTTAATGTTTTTATTTTTTACCACAAAACTTTTATGTTTTCTTTTTTACTATCACTCTTTTAAGTTTTGATCTTGACAAATGTCCTTTATTTAGTTTTTATGCTTTTTAAATTCAAAACTAACTTCGATTTTTACACAAGTTTATTTTTCTTTTTTTTACCACAAAGTTTTTATGTTTTCTTTTTTTTTACCACAACTATTTTAGGTTTTACCTCGACAAGTGTCCGTTATTTAGTATTTATGCTTTTTAAATTCAAAACTAAAACTTAATATATTGTATTATATTAAACACATCATGTTAGTACAATAAAATTTTTTTTATTTTGGTCATTAAAATTTCTTCCTTTTGAACTTTAGCCACATAAAACCTAGACGTATTATTTTACTTTTTACTTTAATTTTATAAACCAAATAGAAAATAAAAATAATTCATAATTTTATACACAAATACTTTTTATTCTAAGTGTTAAATATTTTGAACAAATTGTGTGTTATATTTTCCACATATTTTAATGATTTTTTGAATAATTATAGTTTTATCTTATTTTTTAATAAATTTATTTATTAATTATAATAAATTTGGATATGTTACGGTTTTACTCGAATTTAATTTAGGACGTAACCTTTTCGTTATTTGCAAATATACCGTCACATGTGTTTTTATCTACATTTCGACACAAGTGTTTTTTATATACATTCGCATTGTTTTCCTAGAGTTTAATATACCCATTTAGTTTGTACATAGATTCCCTGCCGCAACGAGGTTGGGAAATTCCTAGTATATATTAAACAACATCCTTAGATACAAGGAAGTTTTTTGGATTTTTATCTTGACCACATTTATATTGATTTTCATTTTAACCATAATGATTTTCCCTTTTCTTTCTATTTTTATTTTCTTGACTAAAGATTACACATCTTATTCCTTTATCCCCTATTTCTTAATTTCTCCACATGGAATTTTAATTTTTTATTTTTGACCCTAAGTTTTTTACTTTGGCAAGACAAGAGTCCCTCTTCTATATTTTTCTTTGATCACCACTATTTTGGTTCTTATACTTTTGCTTTCTTAACTTTTGTTAGTTCTTTTTTAAACTATCTCATAAGATTTCTTTTGTTTTGTTTTATATTTTGACCACAAAGGTTTTGTTCTTACAATTTTAGCTAGCGGCTACATGTCTTTTTTAAGTTTCAAATTGGCCCTATACATTTTAATAAATTACGTCTTTAAATAGTTTATAGTTTTATGTTTCTTTATTCATTCGTCAGTTTTTTTACAAAAAAACTAAATACGTGATATAACTTTTTTTTGGAAACGGCTCAACACCACGTCACGACCACCATTTTTTCCGTTCGTTTGTTCGGGTCGCAACACCACGTCATAGGTACCATGTCACAATTTTTTCTTCCATTGTTATATTTTATTTCATATTAGTTTTTTTACGCATTTATATCTTTTATCTTCATATCGATCTTTATCGTTTAGTTCATACATGGATTCCCCACCGCAACGCGCGGTGGGGAAATTCTGGTATGCTATAGTTTAATAAATTCTAGATGATATAACATTCTTCATTCTCTACACCCCTTCTTGACTTGCCTAAACCTATGTGAATATGAGACTAAGCATACATATTCTTCTGTATTTATAACGTATCAAAGACTTTCAGCATTCTATATCAATGCAGACAATGGGGAATTAAAGAAAAAACGAGAATCGTACATTTCTATCCCCACGATTGAGTGAAATTTCATGATTCATATGTATTCAAAAGGTATGCAATCTGTTCTGCAATTTTTTATTTTATTTTTCAGCAAGATTAAAGTTATTATGAAGTTGATAATTCAGTGTCTGGATTGATGATCGTCAACTATGCGCAATTGAATATTAACAGCATTATGAATCACTTTGATTACTGCTGAGATATGAATTCTTGAAATCTTGAATGCTTTGTGTAAAATGGCATGAAGATGATGTTATTAGCATACACAAGTTTACTGCATCAAACTTGTATACTTCAATTATAGTTACTGTTTCTCAAAACCATCGTTCTATTTGTATAAATTTTACTTAATATATTAAATACATAATACTTATAATATTATATATAGGAATAATGGATTTTAATAATCTTGACTATTAGTCGTTGACCGACAACGGTTCCAACTAAAAAAATAACCAGTGGTGGTCCCACATTTTCATATATTGTAAACCAATGGACCTTTATTAAACCGAAAAGGGTAAGGAGACAAAAAGAAATTAATGTTTTATTAGTAAAGGTCCATTAGTTTCCAAAACCGAAGATAATAGAACTATGTGAAAGTATTGGAATGAGTAATGCCGATGTTGAGATGAACTATGCGAAAGTATTGGCATGAGTAATGCCGATGTTGAGATGGTGTGTTTGAAATCAACATTGGAAGAAAACAAGCAAAGATCGATTCAAGGAATGTTGAGCCGCGGCTGGAAGGGTGCAAGGCCGTGACTTGGGATCAGCTTCAGCTTATGTGTGTCACGGCTGGAAGCCGCATAAGATGTGGCCGGGCAGAGTCAAGGCTAGGATACAACTGAAGCTAAGATGCGGCCAGGGCCAAGTCGAAGCCCGGATGTGGCTGAAGAGTGAGCCGTGGCCGGAGGCCCTTGAGCCGTAGTTGGAGTGTGTCAACGCTTGGGTGCCACCTTGAGTCGATACCTGGGGAAGTATCGTCCAAGTCAAGTTTTCAAGTCCAATTCGTAATAGTATATAGTATTGTTTATTTTTTAGGTTCGTTGTTCTTGGCTTGTTTACCAGTTTCACTTGTTAAAACATCACAAAAATAACTAAACTAATGTTAACCAATTCACATTTAAAATTAAAGTTGATTCGTCAAGTAAAATATTTTAGTAATTCGTATCTTTATATGTCATTTTACACTCAAAGTTTTATGATCAGATTACCAAAATACTTGGTTTTTGTATATATATTATTATACACTTTTCATAAACAACTACTTTTATCAAACACTTATTTACAACTAACAACTTTATCCAACAATTTTGTTTGCAACTAACAGCAAGAAGATGAAGAAATCAAAACATATAACTTTGTTTTTCATCACTCTGATCATACTTACACTATTAGTATCTAAATCAAAGGGGGATTCCAGAGCCCAAATCATCAAACAACATTGTGAAGGAGACTTCCAAAACTTTGAGGTCTTCATCCCCAACTTTGTCCGCACAATGGAAATAATTAGCAGCGCATTGCAAACTTCACCCTTAACGTGACAACAGTTGTCGGTAGCAAGCCCAATGAGATCTATGCACTCATCCAATGCTACAACGATCTCTCTACACAAGATTGCCTCTTATTCTACTCCCGAACACGTAATGTTCTTCCTAGTTGCTTCCCGCATTGTTGGGGGCGCATTTATCTTGATGGTTGTGTTGGTTATCAAAAGCCCAAGATCAAACACCCACACTATATGAACACAAAAGATCGATCTGCTTACTAACTTTCTTGTGGTAAAATAAGTTGAGAGTACACTACAAAACCACCTGCTATTGTTACTTAAATAGGAAATAAAAACTAAACAAATTAATCCTAATAATAATATGCTCCACTACCCCACGTTCAACTTGTAACTTGCATCACGCGTGCGCTTCCAAAAGACTCGGTCATATCCTCAACGTCCACCATGACTCAGATCCACACATCTCTTGACCTTTAGTTGGACCTGATCCATTCAAACCCGCAACCCGTAATCATGCTCCGAAGACCCGCCTTGTTCTTGGTGACCCATTTAAACAAAACGGTCAACCAACTCGACCGTACTTGACCCGTAAATAACCCACAACATCAAGATTACCCAACAGGTTGTTTTACGCGACTCCACAATCATCGCTTTTCTGGGGAATATAACGGCCCAAATGATACTATAGTTTGTGGTAATATTACAAAGACGAGTATGTTGTTTCAAGAGGCAACAAGGAAGGCCGCGATCAATGCTGTAACGGATGCACTAAGAAAAAATGATTATTTTGCTAGGGGAGATAGTTCCTGGTACTAAGACTATCCACATTCATAACCAAACTCAACCCAACTTTTAATAAAAAACTAATTTATTTTCTTTTATCTACACAACCCAATCTTTCATACCCATTAGCAACCCAACCTAGATTAACTTTTATAAATAAATATTATTTTATATTAAAAATGTGTTTTTTTAACAAAATCTGTTTTTAATAAAATTTATATCGGGATGTTCACAAAATTATTTTAAGAAATACTGTGTATTTAGTTTTTCTAATAAAAATAATTATAAAAAGTTATTTAAGTAATTAAATTGATGGGGAAGTAAATAATAAAAAATAGTGCACTAATCATGTTTGGACAAGTGGATATGGTTTTGGGTCATGACCTAGGTTGCTCCAACAACCTGGTCGTTGGCTTCATTTTCTTTTTTCTTTTTTTAATTTTAGTACAATCACTAATATTTTAACAAGTGGCAACTAACCAACACAAAGGTCACAATGGGGATAGTCTAACAATCTATTTATGTGTTGGCGGAATGTTGGAAGACATTGAGCCCAGATTCTTGCAGGGCGTGTTTGAACAACGCGTCGATATGGATATCAAAATGTTTACCATGGTTTGAGGGGCGTGTGTTGAATACAGGTTGTTTCATGAGGTATTCGGATACCAATTTTCTCAATCCTATACCCATTGCAAGCAAATCTAGCAGCAATAAGGTAATGAATAGGATTATATTGAATCAATCAAGCTTTCTACATGATATCGCTAATGATATTTTATTAACAGGTGTTTTGCTGGGAGGATAATAGCTATTGTAGTTTCGGTTGTTAGTTCTGTGATGGTTTTCACAGTCGTTTTGATGATTGTTTTATATGTATAACAAATTAACAATTTGATTCTGTTTTGTAACTTGTGAAACATACTAAAGAACTGGATTATTATTTTCAGGTTACTATGATGTTGAAAAAATGGCAAAGATTCTTAATGACAGTAGTTTGAACTTCAAATACTCCACCATTGAAAAAGCTACAGGAAATTGGGATGAACCAATAAAATAGGACAAGGAGGATTTGGGATTGTGTACAAGGTATTACCTTAAATAGAGATGCATAAAAGACTTGTCCTAACATGTTTAAAAAAGCTCGGCCGCCCATGAGGCTGAAATTACTCAACAAATTTAAAATATAACAATATAACATAAAGTGTATACGGTATATAAATATACTTCAACATCTCTAGCCAATAAAGATTTTAGTTTACAGTATATAACTGCAAACATTTAAATCTTTCAGGGAGTTCTTCAGACGGACGAGAAATAGTTGTGAAGAGAATTTTTTTCAACAATAAATTTAGAGCAACAAATTTCTATAACAAAGTTAACATAATCAGCAGTGTTGAACACAAAAACCTGGTCAGGTTGTTAGGATGCAGCTGTTCAGGACCCGAGAGCATTCTTGTATATGAATATCTACCCAACATGAGTCTCGATCTCTTTATTTTTGGTAATTTGAAAAGTCTTTAATGATTCCGAGATCATGAGATTAACGACATGACATGTAATTATGAAATTCTTAACTTCTACAGACGAAACAAAAGGTAGGGAACTAAGCTGGGAGAAGAGATTTGAGATCATTATTGGTGTAGCAGAAGGCATGGTTTACCTTCATGAAAATACTAAAACCCGGATTATTCATAGAGATATTAAAGCTTCTAATATCTTACCAGACTTGAGGCTTCGTGCTAAAATAGCCGATTTCAGGTTGGCAAGATCTTTTCAAGATGATAAGAGCCACATCAGCACCGCCATTGCAGGAACATTGTTAGTAGTAGCTTGTTTACTTCTTTTAGATATTATAAAAAAAGTTAGCTAATTTGTTTATCTTTTTCAACATAAATAGAGGTTATATGGCTCCGTAGTACCTAGCCCATGGCCAGTTAACCGAAAAGGCAGAAATCTACAGCTTTGGTGTTTTAATTCTTGAGGTAGTCACTGGCATGGAAAACAACAGAAGCAATAACGTAGAATATACTGACAGCTTAGTGTCTATCGTAAGTATACATCACTGTCTGTAACACCCTAGGCAAATCACGCATTTGTCGGCCATAGATAGGAGAGAGGTTTGGTACATAAGAAATGTCACGCCTCAAGTATCACCAGTGCGTGGAAACTTCCTGAGAGTCACCCATCATGGATTATTCCACTTGAGCAAGCTTAACTGTGGGGCTATCTTCTCATCCACAACCCACCCAGTGGCGAAGCTTGAGGTTTCCGACCGGGGGTCGGAAGTCACCGGGCCTAAAATTATCCTTAAAAATTATAAAACCGGGGGGTCAAAAACGTATATACCTAAAAATTTCATACGAAAACTACATACGGGGCACTACTGAGCGAAAAGTTCGGGGGGGGCGGGCGCCCCCCGGCCCCCTACTAAGCTACGCCAATGAACCCACCCATTACGTGTTGGTGATATTTGACATCGGACTAATTTATGAGCCCCATATCTTTCATGTCCATGACTGATGTAGGATTTGCCTAGGAGTTACATCACCTTGAACAACCATTATCATCATTAATATCACTAAAAGGTATTTTGAACATATGTTATCAAATATTGCTATCATGTGTGGACATCAGGTATGGAAGCATTTCAAGCAAGAAACAGTGGAGGAAATATTTGACCCAAACCTTATGATGCATGTTTATCCCAACATTAATTTCCAAAAAGATGCCATAAAAGTGGTACACGTAGGATTTCTTTGCACCTAAGAGGCACCATCCTTAAGACCATCCATGTCAGCTGTGCTAAAAATGTTGGCAAAAACCGATGAGCCGTTACCGGCCCCCTCTAATCCCCCTTTTATAGATGAAAATACCATGGAACTTGGCAACATTACACAAAGGTTACTGAATTACTGCGATGGTGATGATGATTCGAGCTCTGTTGCTACAGTTTCCCACAGCCATTTCTACCCGAGGTAAAACTAGGTAGCAATTACATGATATGGGATAATCTCTTGTTTTGTGTAAATTTTAGTGCTTTATACGAATTTGGAACCTAGATCTTCAACGATGAATGTTGTACATTTATGAATAAGTTTAAAGAGATGAACAAAATAATATAATAAAGCCTTCTTTTTTCGTTAGTGGCTGCTGAAAACATGTTAATACAGTTAACATAATTATATAAATTGTTTTGAGAAGCATGATCACTACTAATATAACTTATACATGTCTCCAAAATCATATTGGACTTCCCAATCGAACAAGGATCTGAGAAAAGGAAAAAAGATTGTTTTTGGTATTAGAACAACCATCCAACCCAGCGCGTGAATTCAACCTAGTTTTAATACATACCGTTACGACCAAAGCGAGATTAAAACGACAAAATTGCCCTTAATATTCCTGACCGAATTCATATCTCGTCCCCTCCGCTTTAACTTCCATCTTCTTCTATGGCTCTACCTCATCACTCTTCTTATCATAGCTAAGAAACGAAGCCGCCTTTCAGCAATCAAATCAAGATAGATCAAGACCTCAATCTCTCTTCCATCAATCATAAATAATGGCATCAATGCATCACCTTACTCACTGAGAATCGAAGCCATCGTATTAACTCCATCGCTAACTTTGGCTTTAACTTTTAATATTTTTTTATCGTCTGCGGTTAGTGATTTACAACTATCTTTAAATTCTACTACACCTCCATCCTACTCAAACAAACATATTCATCTGTCAACCTTCATCATCATTTTTTGTTGCACCTCTAAACCAGATGATAGTGGTCCTTGATGGTTTTAATCAAGATTGGCCTTTGCTCACCTTCATCCACATAGTTTGTTCATGGATTTTGTAGGAACCTTTCATGCATAAAATGGATATAAATAATTTTATATGAATTCCAATACAAAAATGTAAAGGAAAGCATCAGATAGCAAAAAAAGAGGCAGAAATGTAAAACTGAAAGATGTTTTGGCTGAGGATCGTGTTGAACACGTATCCCTTAAAAAATTCCGAGTCTCTTGACTCGTTTGTTTCTCAAGGTACAACAACCTAAGCAGTTGCTACTGTCGGGGAAAACTATAAACCTGAAGGTATAACTTGAAAATGAGTATCAGAAAAGATGCCGAGATGGTTGAGGTGTTTTGTGTAAGTAAAATGTGTTGCTTCTGTGTTTTCAACCAAGGTCACTCCTTGGTTTATAGTGAAATTGAGTCGAAACAGCTTTATCCGAATGCTCTTTATTCTGTATTGAATTCAAATGCGTAACTGTTTGACTAGTCTAAGTTTAAGTTGTTCTGCTGTTGTACCCTAGAAGCTGCTGAAAACTCACGCGCGTGTGCGTGTTAGAACTGGCCAGCCAGTCCACGCGCCATGAAGTGCTTGAACCCCTGGTCCACGCCACGCCATTAGCATTTGCCACGCAGGCGCGTCACACGCAATGTCATTCGCAAGCCACGTATACGTATGTGGGCCATACTGAGCCTTCTTCATACGTCACGCGCGCCATCTAGAACCTGCCATGCAGACCAGGGCGCCACCTAGTCATGCGCCATTCAATCTGCCACTCGCGCCATGCCACGTCATTCGCATACACGCGGACCCGCCACCTGGTGCACACCATCTCTGTAATAGACCACACACACGCGGTCAAAAATACAAAGGTGACTCTCGATGATGCAAGTGTGCAAAGTGCAAAAGTGCAATGTGCGCCATCAAAGAGTGACTTTGCGTCCACGTCACATGCGCGTGTGCGAGTGCGAGTTAAGGGTGATACACTTGTGTGAGGTTCTTGGAAAAAATAAGTAAAGGAGGCTTCCGTATATAAGCCACTTCCCTTTCCTTTCCTCCTAAGTGGGACAAATTCCCATATTTTTTATCCCTTCCCTTTTTCTTAGTTTTCCTTTGTTCAAGTCCAACTTTGAACTTCGATATCTCATTAATCCTAGCTTCAATTTGGACGTGTTGTAAAGCCCTTACAACATAGATAACAAACCCACAAAATAGTACTTATATTAACCAACATATATTACAAATATATTTGTCCAAACTCAGGAAATATACACATGTAAACTTATTGAAAATACACTCATCTTCGCCTATTTTACCAATAGATTTCATATTAGGTTTAATGAGTTTGTTCATAGATTTCATACTATGCTTTAAATTTGGATCGTCGAATTCTCTCGTGAGGTTCAATAAACATATCACTAGCAATATTCAAGTGTAGGAATCTTGGTTAGCTTTGAATGATGGAATATTTTTATGTATACCAAACACATTTGTTGAGTAACATATTTTAATGTTACTATAATCAAATTCCAAGGGCCTAAAGATTTATTTATTTAAAAAAAATTAATGTCAACAAAGCCGAATTTGCCATTTCTATTTATTCAAAAAAAATAAAATTAACATGATTATCTTGACCGGAAAGTCTCCTGTGCCTTGACAGAGTCTATACATGCATACATAATATGCATATACATTATACAACTTGTCACCTACTCTGCACCATATTATATCAATCCAGACAGTTATGGATTGAAGACGAAATGTGCATTCATTTAATTAATCAATCAATCTCTGTGACCTGGATTCATATGTGAGCAATTAAACGGTATGAACTCTGATCTGAAGTTGTTACTTTTCTCCTGTTGTTTGTTTTTGAGCATTAAATCTACTGCTATGTTGATTATTAGCGATTTTTATTAGTTTTGATTGAGGAACAATTAATCATCAACTGTGTGCTATGACAATGAATTTGATTTGCTTCTGTGTTAAATTATCATGAAACTTAATATATAGAGGATGGTTTATATGTACACTGGATATGATTACTTTGATTAGAAGTTCTTCCAAGTTCCGAATTTTTGAATTATATATCAATAGGATGTGTGTTAAGTAAAAATATTGTAAATATTATTGTGTATTGCAAATATATTGATTCCATTCTTTTTGTGATTGACTTTCCTTAATCATAGGAAGTCTGTTATGTAACTTTGGTTATTTAATAAATATTTCCTCGCTCAATATTCATTGAGGTTGATTTTCAATAATTCTACATGGTATCAGCCTAATCCTTTCAGCCTTTTCTTCTTCGATTTCTGGACCTCTCATGGCTTCTTCCTTTGATTCAACCCTTTCGCTAAATACCACCCCTCACCTTTCTCCTATCAAGCTTTCTCCCAGTAACTACCTGGTATGGCGCCAACATATGCAACTTTTGATGGCTCTTCACAAGCTCTCTAGCCACATCGATGGGTCTTCCTCCCCACCACCCGAAACCATAAGAGATGGAGATAAAACCACTCCGAACTCAGACTTTGCGTCGTGGACTGCAGCAGATCAGAAGGCTGCCCTTCTCCTTCTTTCCTCCTAATCCGAGGAGGCGGCCGCCGAGGTACTCGGCCTCAACGGTGCAAGACAGATCTGGTTGGCTCTTGAAAATACCTACAGCAACGCGTCCGTTGAACGCGTCCAGTCTTTGCGCGACTCTCTTCGACAGCTTACCAAAGGTAACTCTACTGTTACGGAATTTTCTCGTAAATTCAAAGTTATGTGCGAACATCTTGTTGCAATTGGTCATCCAGTTGCCGAGATTGACAAGTTACATTGGTTTTTATGCGGTCTCGGCCCGTCTTTTGAAATCTTCTCTACTACACTACGGGCAACCAAACCCGCACCCTTGTTTCGTGACCTTGTTGCACAAGCGGAAAGTCACGAATTGTTCCTGCAATCTCTTCATGGCACTACTATACCACCGGCCGCGTTTCACGTCCAAAATCGACGTGAATCTTCAACGCCATCCCGGGGTCGTGGCTCTTCATCCCGCAACAACTATTCACGTGGTAGAGGACGCGGTAATAATCGTCGACCACCCCACTGTCAACTTTGTCGCACAACCGGTCACTACGCATCTGCATGTCCGAATCTCCATACATATGCTACTAAGGCTCCGTCGGTGGATGATTCTCTAGCCAAGGCATTCCATGCCCAATGTCACGTTACAAATCATAGTCGGGATTGGACCGCGGATTCGGGAGCAACTGATTATATGGTTCCAAATTCGGAATGCCTTCATCAGTCCACTCCTTACAAAGGTAATCATAAAGTCGTTTTCGGAAATGGTAAGCAACTCCCGATTACTCACACGGGCTCCTTCGATATTTCAAATAACCTTTCCTTGCATAATGTGCTTGTGGTTACAAATCTTACAAAAAATTGCTATCCATAAGCAAGTTAAAAACTGACCATCCCGTGGATGTTTTATTTTCTCGAAATTTCTTTCATATTCAGGACCGGACAACCAAGCAGGTACTCGCTAGAGGGCCGTGTAAGGATGGACTTTACGTGCTCAAGAATGAACCACAAGTTTATGTTGCTGAATTTTCAAATAAGGCCTCTTATGAGTTGTGGCATGCTCGTTTAGGCCATATTTCGTTTGATGTTATTTCACTTTTAAACAAGTTTGGTTTTTTGAATATTACTTCTTTATTGCCTAAATCTACCATTTGCACATCATGTCAACTTGCCAAGGGGCAACGATTACCTTTTTACTTTGAATGAAAAACGTGCTTCTTCTCCTTTAGATTTGATTCATTGTGATTTGTGGGGCCCTGCTCCGATTACCTCTACGGATGGATATCGTTATTATGTGATCTTTGTTGATGACTATTCAAGGTTCACATGGTTTTATCCACTCAAATCTAAAACAGGATTCTATGCAGTGTTACCCGTTTTTATTAAACTTGTTCAAACGCAATGCTCACGAAGAATAAAAATCTTTTAAAGCGATGGTGGCACTGAATTTGTAAATCATATTGTTCGCAAAATTTTTGAAGACAATGGCACTCTGCATCGTTATTCTTGTCCATATACGCCTCAACAAAATGGGCGTGCGGAACGCAAGCATCGCCATATCGGTGAAACTGGTCTTGCAATGCTCTTCAATGCTCACATACCGGGTCATTATTGGGTAGATGCATTCACCTCGGCTACCTTCATCATCAATCGTGTGCCATCTCCTTTATTAGACAACAAGTCTCCATTTCAGACTCTCTTCAACCAGATGCCCATCTACTCTAATTTTCGAGTCTATGGATGTCGGGTCTTTCCCTACCTACGGGACTATGCCAAACATAAACTTGAACCAAGAAGTCTGCCATGTGTTTTCATTGGGTATAGTTCACATTATAAAGGATATCGCTGTCTGGATCCAGTCACAAATCGGGTATTTATTTCTCGCCATGCCATGTTTGATGAGTACTCCTTTCCCTTTAAAAGCTCTACTGGACATCCTAATTTACAACAGCTATCTCTTACAACCTTTTGTGATGATGTCCCTAGTATATTACCACAAAGTCCTAATACAAACAAATCAAACCCACCCTCCGTTTCTGGTCCAAACCCAATCAGCCCCAACAATCTGAGCCCAACCCAATCCCCCATTTTGTCAAGCCCAAACCCAAACAATTCCTCCACTCCTTCTGATACTTGCCCACTTTGTGTTCCAACTTCCAGTTTACCTCCATCCACAACCGAACCAATTCCCCTTTCTCCTGGCCCTGGCCCACTCGCCTCACCTTCTCTTAGCCAAAATTCTCCTAACCATCCAACCGAAAGCCCATTGCATGCCACACCCACTCCCGATGCCACGATCGAACCTAAAACCCCATTATTTGCCACACCTACTCCCGATGCCACAACAGCCTCATCCACTTCCTCTGTTGAACCGTCTAATGGTCCTTCCTTGGTTCATCCATCAACCGCAAATGTTCATCCGATGATGACACGAGCAAAAGCAGGAATCTTTAAACCAAAGTACCAAGCTGACCTTGCATCACTTAACACGTATGCTTTACACGTCGCCTTATCGTCCACTACTGAACCACGGGGTTTTAAATCTGCCTCCAAAGATCCGCTATGGATGGCCGCCATGGTGGACGAAATACAGGCTTTAAAACAAAATCACACCTGGACGTTAGTCCCGCGTCCATCATCAACCAATGTTGTTGGCTCTAAATGGGTATTTCGTATCAAGTATAATTCCGATGGGAGTATTGAGCGACATAAGGCACGCTTGGTGGCTCAAGGTTTTACACAAATCCCAGGCTTGGATTTCTCTCATACCTTTAGCCCCGTGGTTAAAGCTTCCACAATTCAAATTGTCTTATCTCTGGCCGTTCTCAATAACTGGAAGTTTGTCACACCCCGACCCGCAGCGGAAATGGTGATAGGGGCATGATTGGGTTTTCATCAAAGCTCATGACATTTACTATAAAGTTTCATATTTATTATTTCCTTTTAAAGGAGAACATTACAATCAACATACAAGTACAACATGTTCTATACATTTATCAAGACTTCATTATTTTTCTTCTAAGGCAATTTCCTACGTGTTCCTTGCTTCAACCTGTCCACCTGTATCATGGGTAAAAATAGGGTTTTGGGTCAACAAAAAGTTGGCGAGTGAATCTTATTTAAACATTTGAAAGGATTAGTTAGGTTGGTTATTTGGATAAAATTGTGCATAACCAGTATGAATAAATGTAAATGTAAATTTAATCACAAGACACATAATATCAATATATGCACAAGCACACACACCAAATGAATGAACAATGAGATCAAGGCTCAATCAAACGGAGCCGATCGAAGGAGGCACGCGATGTTCAACTCGTCTCCCACGAGGAACTGATGGGCCTAATGAATGTTTTGTACGCAACTTGACAAAATGTAAACACGTATCACAACAAACAAAATTTACATCATAAGTTTAGGTCATATAATGGTAATGGCACTAGTTTGAATAAACGGAATATTTAGAGCGACACATGATACACCCCAAAACATGAATAAAAAGGGGAGTTTGTAAGGATTCACTCACCTTAGGTTGCGTTCTTTGATGACGTTGGATGCGCACAAGTTTTGGGATTTGATCGACGAGGAAAACTAACCTAGAATAATAACGAAATGGTTCGGTAAATAAATGGATTTTATTTGAGATTAATAATTTTAATTCATAACCTTAATAGGATTTTTAGATTTATTTTTGTGAGCTTAAGGACATTTTCTAACTTTAAAAATATTATTCTTAATTATTTTTAAATAATTTTCTGATTAAAGAAATAATAAAAAATAAATAAATAAAAAAATGTTGACTTTTTGACCGTTGACCGGTCGGATCGTATTTATTCTATGCGCTGAGTGAGGTTCGGACTCGTGACCTCTCGTATACGTGCACGCAGCTCTACCAACTGAGCTACGTGTCTAACCCGAAATATTTCTGATTTTAATTATATTTATATACTTTTTAGTTTATTCAGAATTTTATTTAATTAAAAAAAATGTTTCAAATATCATCGGACCGGCTTGCTTAGCGGGGATCGAACCTGTGACCATCGACTTAACTTGCACCCAGCCCGACCAACTGGGCTGGCTGTCTAACCCATCCATATCCGGAATTATAATATTTTTATATACGTGTGGAAGAATGATCCGAATAGGTTTTAAAAAGAATGGTTTTATTTCAGAAAGTCGGGATAAGTGTGGCTCGAACCCGGGATGTACGCTTTTGAAATTGCACACAGTCCACCGCTGGACTGTGTGTCTAACCCAGTTAAAATACCAAGTTTTATTATACATATATATTTAGACTGGCTTCATCTTCTTCAACTGAATTAATACCCAGAAACACAACTCGACTGTTTAATCAAATCTTATTGAATTAGTTGATTAATTATTACTGATAACGAAAATCATTTAAACCGAAAAGGATTTAAGGATGTTATACCGAACAGCGGGTTTGCTACAGTTTTCTGGCAAGCGTCAACGGCTCCGATTTGCGATGTCCGGCTGTATGAACTGTTTAGCAGTTATGATTACTGATTTGAACGATCAAAGTATGAATTAAGAGATAGCAGAGAAGTTTTAGATAGATATACCGGTTGAGGAACCAATACGGTTTTCTGATCAAGGATTTCCGGCGATGTTCCGGCGAAATTTGAAATCTCCGGCGACGAGCTTCTGAGAACTTCAGGTCTTGAGCGAAAGGATTCCCGGAAGGTTGAGGGAGGTATTTATAGGGTAGAACAGGAGGTATTGGGTCTGAATGTGGTTTTGAATTCGCGGTCACAGTTTTCCGGCGGTTACGACTGAATTTGAGGGTTAGACATCGGTTATAACCGATGTCGAATTTAGTTCACGCGTTTCAGTCAAAGAAAACGGTCGTGATTTGTGAAATCGTCGGTTTTTCCAGCGACTGCGGATTGGGCGCGCTGATTTCCGGATTTTGATTTTCTAATTTTTGTATATATGTTATTTGTTTCCTTGTATACCACAAAATCATGTGTGGCGGAGTGGTGTGTTGTGCGTTTGTTTAACCGGGTGACCCAGGTTCGAAACCCGGCGTCTCCTTTTATTTTTTTATTCATTACTTATAATAAATTTTCAATTATAGATATTAAATTCTAATATATTTATTAATTATGTATTGTTTAAAATTAATCTGAACCAAAAATACGCAACGAACTTAATAACTCAATGTTTGACTGATAAACGAAGCGGGTTTTGATAACCTGTTTTTCGACGAATGTTACAGTATCCCCTACTTTTAGAAATTTCGTTCCGAAATTTAAGTAGTAGTGGTATATTTGACTTGAAGGGAGGATGATTTAATTTTGATGATTACATAATTAGAAGAGAGGGAGAGTTTAAATCTTATCTGAGGCGGTAACGTTCCTAGTAAGGGTTGAATACCCTGCTACAGGAATCGCTTTTTTATGCCTAAAGTATAAGAATACGGAACATGGATAAACTGAGTTGATTGACTAGGCATGATTTTTTTTTGCATAAGAGTTTTGAGAGAATTGATACGTTTGAAAAGATAGGTATGTATCATAAAACAAAAACTTCAACCATGACGATATTTAAACCTACACGGAACTTTTCATAACCTCCTGGTAATGCTTTTGATCCTTTGCCAAGAATACTTATATATAGGAAGTACCAGCGGCGTATCCACCATATTCTTGTCAAATTTTCATTGGCTTTATCAGTAAATGATGATCAATCATATGTGACTCTAAAACATAAACAAACATAACAACCAAGCTTGAGTCTCAATTCTGAAAGGATACATGACTGAATGATGACAGTACCTCTCTCGTTTGTTATGATGAAGGGGTTAGTCTATGTAAAAGTGAGACACAACCCAACCTTTTTAAATGATGAGATTGAGATACGTCGAGATGTATGATGATATGAATGTTAAATCAACGAGTATAAAACAAAACTGTAATATCAATTCGCATTAAAAATTTTTTGGATACATAAATTCCCAATTTACAACTGGGATACGGAAAGATTGAGATAACATAAAGAAAACATTAAAACTAGACGATTGAAGTTTAGTCTTGATTCTTGGTGAGGAAAACTAGTTGGGTGATTCGTTTGGGCCGTTATTATCTTCAACATGATTGGCGTTGATGTTGTAAGCTCTTCCTCTTGCTGGTGGTGGAGCTGGGTTTGCTTGATTTGCTTGGTTAACTGGGTTTGCTTGAGCCTGGGCGTTTATGATGTTAACCCATCGAGGGCACGTGTTTCTAAAGTGGGTAGGATCGCCACAATTAAAACAAGCTCGAACATATGGAAACATGGGGTATTAGGGTTGTTAATATGTTTGGATCATGTTTGGAGTAGGGGGTGAAGCTTGGTTTTGAGGGGCACGACAAGTTTTGCTCCAATGACCATAACGCCCACAATTTGCACACAGTCGACAAGGTACGGTAGATGGATGGTGATAAAAACAGGTGTTGCATTGAGGGTGAGGTCCAATGTAGGGTTTCTTATTTGGGTAAGTACAGTTGGGTGCTACTTGAGTAATTGGGACAGGTTGGAGGGGTACAGCTTGTGAAACTGGTTGATTGCCTTGGGTGATAGCCAAATTTTGTCCATCTCGTTTCCTCTTATTAGTGGTTTGAGGAGGGGATTTGGTCTGGGTTGAGTTGGAGGTTTCGGTTGATGCTTTATCCTTCTTCTTTTCCTCCGTGAAGTCTTTATTTCGTATGCGGTTTTCGGTGAGCTCTGTAGCTAACTCCATTGCTGCTTCCAAAGTTGCAGGTGTGGTACTTATTACAGGGTCTTGAATTTTTGAAGGAAGACCTCGAATGTAGTGCTCGATCAAACGGTAGAGGGGAGTGAACAAGTTGGGGACCATTTGATTTAACTCAAGGATTCTCTTGTTGTATGTGGTGTGGTCGCCCTCCTTTTGTTTCAAATAATAGAACTCATCTTTCAATTTCTTGATTTCACTTCTTGGACAGAAACGTTTTGTCAATGATTTCCTTCAACTCTTCCCAAGTCAAAGTCATAGCATTCTCAGTACCTCGCTTGGCCTTCTCTGTATTCCACCATGTAAGTGCTACTCCATGTCACACCCCGACCCGCAGCGGAATAAGAGTCGGGGCACAATTGGGTTATCACCAAAGCTCATGATATTTACTAATATGTTTCATATTTATTAAAGTCAAAATTACATTCTCAATAATCCAAACATGTCCATACAAATACAAAGAAAAATAACCATCTAAACAATCCAAACTCTAAACCAGTTTATTCTTCTAAGCCAATCCTATGTGTTTCTTGCTGCGGCTGGATCACCTGTATCATGTGTAAAATGGGGGTTTTTGGGTCAACATAAGTTGGCGAGTGAACCTTGTTAGATAAACATTTATTATTGATTTCTTGTTATTTTTAAAATGGAAAAATTGTGCAATAGTCATATGTGAGCAAATGTAAATAATCAAACAATAGCAATAACAACCACAAACAATAACATACAATAACATATGAACTTGCATGAATATATAACATGAATGAAACTGTATATGTTGGCAACGTCACGTTCACGCTCATAATGTAATGGGGAACTGACGGCCTATGATGAATGTCTGTGCGATCAAGGCTCAATCAAACGGAGCCGATCGTATGTTGGCAACTCCCGGTTCACGCTCATAATGTAATGGGGAACTGCTCAACGCTCATAATGTAATGGGGAGCGGCGGCCTATGAAATTGCATGTACTGAAAATAATAAATTAAATCTAAACAATAACCACACAAACAGATGATACAAGCTGAATACACATTTGTTCATGATATGATGTATGCACAATGATTTAAATATAATAATTGGTAAGACACATGATACACCTCAAAAACGTGATTAAAACGGGGAATTTGTAGAGATTCACTCACATTGGGTGCGTTCGGTTGGAGATGATGAGATGCGCACGAGTTTGAAGGATTGATCAACGAGGATTAACTAACCTAAATAATAACGGAAGGTATAGTAAATGAGTGGATTTTATTAATAATTTTAATAAGGTTTTTAGATATATTTTTGTGAGTTTAAGGCTATTTCCTATCTTTAAAAACATTATTTTTAAGTATTTTTAATTGATTTTTGAATTAAATTAAATAAATAAAAATATAAAAAAATGTTGACTTTTGCGTTGACTATTGACAGTTGACTGTTTGACTGTGACTGTTGACTGTTTGACCGGTTCTATTGTGTGCATGTATGCGCTGGGTGAGGCTCGAACCCGAGACCTCCCGTACGCGTGCACGCAGCTCTACCAACTGAGCTACGTGTATAACCCGAAATAATTCTGCTTTTAATTATATTTATATACGAATTCAGTTTATTCAAAATTCTTTTATTTTCAAAAAAGTGTTTTAATCATCGAACCGGAGCGTGCAACAGGTCTCGAACCCGGGACCTTTGGGTTAGTGTTGCACACAGTCCACCGCTGGACTGTGTGTCTAACCTGTTTAATATACCGATTTTTATTATACTTAACATCTAACGTAAGTTAATCCGGTTCAATTAGAAAAATAAAACATCTTTATTACAGAGCATACGTGTGTCAAGGATCGAACTCGCGGCGTGTGATATATGTGTGCACACAGTCCACCGCTGGACTGTGTGTCTAACCCAAGATAATATTCAAATTATATTAAACTTATAATCAACCTAACTTCGTCTTCTTCGTTACAGAATCACAGCCTACGATTACTCTATTGTTTCTTGTTTAATTCGATTGACAAACATTCAAAAGACTAAAATGAAATGGCAGAGACGATTTTGGAAGTAAACATACCGGAGAAACGATTTATCTCAGAATTCCGGCAAGTCGTCGGCTCTGTTTTTACGGATTTCGTCTGAGCGAACAGAGTAACAATTTTTATTAGCTAAAAGCGAAATTGAAGCACTGAACAAGAATTACCAGGAGGTTTAGAAGGCTATACCGTTTCACAGCGAGAATTGAGAATTTTCAGCAGTTTTCCGGCGAGAGTGAATTATCCGATATCGACGTCTGAAATTGATTCCGATTGAAGGGTTTGAGTTAGCAACAGCTTAACAACTGATAGACAATGAAAGAATTGAGAGACTTACTGATTTGATGGAAAACACGGTTTTCCGGCGAAAGTCCGGCGAGTTCAAATAGCTTCTCCGACGAACTGAAAGTATTGCGGAAGTGAAATTAAAGGTTTGCAGATGTGTTTGAGTCGCGAGAGGGGACTATGATTGGAGTAATTCAGGAAATGCAAGTTTTCGGTTATTAAAACCGATCAACTCTTGAATTCAAGTCTATTCAAAGCTAAATTGATTGGAGGTGTCGGTGTATCGGTTATAATCGGTAAACCGCGAACAATCAAACGTTTTTGGACGTTTGGTGACCGATTTCGGTTACAGTTAGCGTAAACAAATCGATTCATGATTGATCATAAAATTTAATTGTTTCCTAGAATTCACAGAAAACATCAAGTGGCGGAGTGGTTATATGTGTGTGTGATAAGTCTTATGCTTAAACCGGCTGACCCGGGTTCGAGTCCCGGCAGCCTGGTTTTTATTTTAATTATTTTATTTTTACTTTTTATCAATTATAACTTTTATATTCTAGTTTGTTTATTAATTATGCATCATTAAAAATTAAAATTGACATAAATACGCAACGAAACATTTATAACTTGATATTCGATTACAAACGAAGCGGGTTTGAAAAACCCGTTTTTGACAAATGTTACAGTATCCCCTACTTTTAGGAATTTCGTCCCGAAATTTAAGTAGTAGTAGTATGAAAAAGATGCGGGTATTTTTTCGCGCATTGAATCTTCACGTTCCCAAGTAAACTCAGGTCCCCGTTTCGACTCCCAGCGTACCCTAACAATTGGAATGCGACTTCGTCGTAGATGTTTTTCTCCGAAGTCCATGATCTCTACTGGTCTTTCAATAAAATGCATAGATTCATCAATCTGAATATCTTCCAGAGGAATATGGAGGTTCTCATCAGCGAGGCACTTCTTCAAGTTTGATACGTGGAACGTGGGATGAATTCTGTTGAGTTCTTCTGGTAGATCAAGCTTGTATGCTACAGGTCCTACTCTTTCGAGTATCTTGAAAGGTCCTACGTAGCGTGGTGCTAGCTTGCCTTTTTGACCAAAACGAACTACTCCCTTCCACGGTGATACTTTTAAAAGTACATGATCACTAATGTTAAACTCTAAAGGCTTCCGTCGTTTATCTTCATAACTCTTTTGACGACTTTGAGCCGCTAGAAGATTGTTTCGAATTTGATGGATCTTGTCTGTGGTTTCTTGAATCAATTCTGGACCGGTGATTTGAGCTTCCCAATTTCGTGCAAACATACTAGAGATCGGCACTTACGACCATATAAAGCTTCAAAAGGTGCCATGCCGATACTTGAATGATAGCTGTTGTTGTACGAAAATTCAACTAATGGTAGATGAGCGTCCCAATTTCCCTTGAAGTCTATGACACATGCTCGAAGCATATCTTCAAGAGTTTGAATGGTGCGTTCAGATTGTCCATCAGTTTGAGGATGATAAGCGGTACTGAGATCTAATCGTGTACCCAAAGCGGTTTGTACAGCTTGCCATGTTCGTGAAGTGAAACAACCATCACGATCTGAAATAATGCTTAACGGTACACCATGTCGGCTTACGATTTCGCTGATGTAAATACGAGCTAGCTTCTCGTTCTTGAAATCTTCGCGGATAGGAATAAAGTGAGCTGATCTTGTAAGACGATCAATGATTACCCATATAGTGTCATACCCACCAGAAGTGCAAGGTAACCCGGTAATGAAGTCCATGGTTATGTTTTCCCACTTCCATACAGGTATTTCAGGTTGGACCAGAAGTCCTGAGGGTCTTTGGTGTTCAGCTTTCACCTTGGAACATGTAAGGCACTTGGAAACAAAAACAGCAATATCCTTTTTCATTCCAGGCCACCAATAGGTGTATCGAAGGTCTTGATACATCTTATCGGCTCCTGGGTGTATAGAGTATCGTGTTTTGTGAGCCTCATTCATAAGAAATTCACGAAGGTTGTTGTGGTTAGGAATCCATATGCGATCTAGATAGTACAGAATACCGTCAGATTTAGTTTCAATTTTAAGTTCAGCTCCACAGAACAGCTCCTTTCGTACGTCGTCTTCCGTTACTGAAACATGTTGGGCTTATCGAATTTGATCTTTAATGTCAGTTATGATTTGCGAACATAGAAGACGAATGGAGTTCGCATAACCCTTTCGACTGAGTGCATCAGCCACCACATTTGCCTTGCCAGGGTGGTACCGAATTTCACAGTCGTAGTCATTTAGAAGTTCGACCCATCTTCGTTGCCTCATGTTTAACTCCTTTTGATTGAAGATATGTTGAAGACTCTTGTGGTCAGTGTATATTTCACACTTAGTACCGTAGAGATAATGTCTCCATATCTTAAGAGCGAACACAACGGCTCCAAGTTCTAGGTCATGGGTGGTGTAGTTCTTCTCATGAGTCTTGAGTTGTCTCGAAGCATAAGCTATAACCTTTCCTCTTTGCATTAGAACACAGCCTAGTCCTTGCCCTGACGCGTCGCAATAAACCACTAAGTCATCACAACCTTCAGGAAGAGTGAGGATTGGTGCATCACAGAGTTTTTGTTTAAGGGTTTGGAAGGCTTCTTCTTGTTTGCGTCCCCATATGAAAGGTTTTCCCTTATGAGTTAAAGCCGTGAGTGGTACAGCAATGCGAGAGAAGTTTGAGATGAAACAGCGATAATAACCAGCCAAACCAAGGAATGATCTTACTTCAGTTGGTGTACGTGGCGCTTGCCATTCTTGTACCGCTTTGATTTTTGAGGGGTCACCATGTATTCCCTTGTCATTGACTACATGTCCAAGGAATTGTACCTCTTTTAACCAGAATTCGCATTTGGAGAATTTGGCGTAAAGCTTTTCATTCTCTAAGAGTGTAAGGATGAGTCGAAGATGCCGTTCATGGTCAGACTTAGACTTTGAATAAATGAGGATGTCGTCGATGAAGACTATAACAAAACGATCGAGATAGGGTTTGCAGACTCTGTTCATTAGATCCATGAAGACAGCTGGAGCGTTGGCTAAACCAAATGGCATGACCATGAATTCATAATGACCATAACGAGTTCGGAAAGCGGTCTTTGGGACGTCTTCTTCATGTACTCTGAGTTGATGATAACCAGAACGAAGGTTGATTTTTGAAAAACAGCTAGCGCCTTGAAGTTGGTCAAGAAGATCATCAATGCGAGGTAATGGATAGCGATTCTTGATCGTTAACTTGTTGAGTTCTCTGTAGTCGATGCACATGCGAAACGTTCCATCTTTCTTCTTCACAAAAAGGACAGGTGCACCCCAAGGCGAGGAGCTAGGACGTATGAATCCTTTGTCAATCAACTCTTGCAATTGACTGGCTAGCTCTTGCATTTCAGAGGGGGCTAACCTATAAGGAGACTTTGCAACTGGTGTAGCACCAGGTATAAGATCGATGCGGAATTCGACTTCTCTCAAGGGAGGAAGTCCTGAAATGTCGTCAGGAAAAACTTGCGGGAAATCTTTTACTACTGGGATGTCTTCGAGTTTCTTCTCCATGGTTCCCTTTTTGACGACATGGGTTAAAAATGCGACATAATTCTTGCGAAGATATTTTTGGGCTTGAAGACAGGACATTAATCTGAGCCCTTTCGATGGGGTTTCTCCAAAGATTCGTAGAGTCTGACCGTTTGAAAGAGGAATGCGTATAAACTTTTCGCGGCATACAACTTCAGCCTGATGTTGGCTGAGCCAGTCCATACCAATTATAATATCAAAGCTTCCCAACTTCATAGGAATGAGGTCAACTGGAAAATCGTGGTCGTTTAAGGTGAGAGTACAATTGCGTATAATAGAGTTTAATGAGACCGGTTTTCCGTCAGCAACTTCTACTGTTATGGATTCCATGAGCTTATCACGAATTTGGTTTAGGATGGGTTCAAACTCTAAGGACACAAAACTTTTATCCGCGCCAGTATCAAACAACATGGATGCATAACTACCATTGATAAGAAACGTACCGTTAACCACATTGCTGTCAGCTCTAGCCTGATTAGCGTTGATGTTGAAAGCTCTTCCTCTTGCAGGTGGAGGATCTTGGTTAGCTTGATTCACTGGATTTGCTTGGGCTTGAGCATGTATAATGTTCACCAAACGTGGACAAGTGTTTCTAAAGTGACTTGGATCTCCACAATTGTAGCAAGCCTGCATAGGTTGCACCATGGGATAGTTGGGTTAGTAGTATGATTGGGCTAAATGTTGGGTAGGTGGTAATAGTAGGGGTTGTTGGGCTTGACCCATTATTTGTTGGTGGGTTTGGGTTGAAGGCTGGTGGCGGTTCGTTCGTTGAGGTATGCGACAGGTTTGAACAGTATGACCTGCGCGACCACAGCCGGTGCAATGTTGGCAGGGATGATCAGGAAAGTGGTGGTATTGGCAACGGTTGCATTTTGGTAATGGGCCAGAGTATGGCCTTTTGTATGGTGCAGGTGAGGGGGAAACTTGGGTAATGGGTGCAGCAGGGATAGGGAAATTGGTTTGTGTGACAGCGAAGTTTCTGGTGTTACGTTTCCTCTTGTTAGCAAACTTAGAGGAGGAGGTGGAATGGTTTGAAGTTTGGCCCTCAACGGGGGCTTTCTTTTTCTCCTCTTTAAATTTACCGTTGCGAATTCGATTCTCGGTCAGTTCAGTAGCTAGTTCCATAGCAGCTTCAAGTGTTGCTGGCGAAGTGCTGAGAACTGAATCTTGAATTTTCGAGGGAAGACCTCGAATATAATGCTCGATTAAGCGGTAAACTGGGGTGAACAAGTTAGGGACCATTTGGTTCAACTCTAAGAACCTCTTGTTGTAGGAAGTATGATCTCCCTCCTTTTGCTTCAAAGAATGAAATTCGTCCTCTAACTTTTTAATCTCACTTCTAGGACAGAATCGCCTCGTCATGATTTCCCTTAACTCCTCCCACGTTAAGGCCATTGCATCTTCGATCCCTCTCTTACCCTTTTCAGTATTCCACCAGGTAAGAGCTACCCCAAATAGTCTCCCGGTTGCGTATCGTACCTTGCGATCCTCGGGACAATCCCAGTTGAGGAAGGTGTTTTCCATTTCCTCAAACCAGTGGAGGAGAGCAGTGACACCTTCGATCCCTTCAAATTTAGGAGGATCGCAAGAATTGAAATGTTTATATGAGCACTTTTTGGTAGGAGGGTTGCCGATGTTCTGGTCTTCTTGCTGGGGAGGATTGGTGGGATTTGTGGCGAGAGCTTGTTGTACTTGAACCACAATGTCAGGAAGCACCGCGGCCATTTGTTTTGCGATTTGAGTGGCCAAGCATTCGTGAGACCTTCCTGATCTTTTACCCCCTCGTTGTTTAGCCGACATCTACAGGAACATACATAAGAAGATTGTGAGTTTATGGAGTCTTTTTAGGTGTCATGTGTCTTAAAGAAAATGAAAATAACATAAATATCAATAATGCAACTACATCCATAGGATGTCTTGGGTTTGCTCATGTTGGGCCTCAAATGTCCCCCATACCTTCACCTGTATAGTCATGTGAGCCCCCATGACTATTGGCTTGGTAGGATTCACATTAGTATTGGCGGTTTAACACTCGCATTACCCGAATGAAAACCACAAAATATGTTTACGAGATGTATGGTCGGAATGTGTCCAGGTGTAGACACAATGACAACTCAAAGTGGGGTTAGCTCACACGACGTTTGGTATAGCATGCTTTGGCCTAATAAGTACTTCGTACTCTCATCGTTAGTCCCCAGGTAGGCAAACTGGTCCTTTATTTTGGATTTATACGAATGCCAGCCTAGACAGGACGTTCCGACTACCGGTACTTGTACCCTTCCAGTTACTACATGCCCGTCATGAGAACTCACTTTGATTGATTTGAAAATACAAAAATCATTGTAAAAACAATCATGAAAATGATGTGATGTGTGCTTTCATGGATATGATATGTTATGAGAATATGATTTATGATAGGCATTATATAATAATATGTACTTATGAACATGCTTGCATAACATTGAATGTAACATTAAACATAAAACATATAAACATCATGAATTTTGCATGTAACACACAAAAATCTTAAAAATTTCTAATCAACTATAGTATAGGCTCTAAGGGTCTAATAACCTATCCTATATCCCTATAGTCATGGCTCTGATACCAATCTGTCACACCCCGACCCGCAGCGGAATAAGAGTCGGGGCATAATTGGGTTATCACCAAAGCTCATAATATTTACTAATATGTTTCATATTTATTAAAGTCAAAATTACATTCTCAATAATCCAAACATGTCCATACAAATACAAAGAAAAATAACCAACTAAACAATCCAAGCTCTAAACCAGTTTATTCTTCTAAGCCAATCCTATGTGTTTCTTGCTGCGGCTGGATCACCTGTATCACCTCTTCGTTAAACGAAATATCCACACCTCTTCGTTACTGCCACTGCTTAATTTTGGGACGAAATTCCCTAAAAGAGGGGAGGATATAACAACCCGTATTTTCAGTTGTTCCTGTTTTCGTGTATTTATTTTGATTTCCTAGATTTGTACTCCAAGATTCGTTAATGGAAATGTTTGTATTAAATTAAATATGTTTTATCATTACATCGCATTATTACATCATAACTAAACGCTATTTGAACGCTTATTTAACGCAACGCTTCGCATATCTCATCGCTATTACCATCGCAATCGCAACGCAATTACTTAATTTGGTATATTGGAATTATGTGGTAATATTAGTTTACGTGTTTGTGTGTTATACGTGTTTATGTGTTATATGTGGATTGGAATTATCGTGGTTTAATCACTCGCAAACTCGCGCAACTCACTCTCACGCGTTGACTCGCTATTACAACGCTTAAATCATCGCTAAATCGCTTAATGTTACCTTATAACTCGATTACATCGCTGAACAATTGATAAACGAACGAAAAACAAAGAAACCCAACAATATGGGTCAAGTTCGGTCGAACTTTGTAACCGAAGTTCGGCCGAACTTGGTTGTCTAGCTCAAAACCTCCAGTTTAACCTCAAGTTCACTCGAACTTGCCCTTCAAGGGTCAAGTTCGGCCGAACTTGACTCTTTTCCTTCCAGATTTCACAAGTTCGCGCGAACTTGCATGAAATTCATGCAAGTTCGACTGAACTTGACTCCACCAGCCCCCAATTTTGTCTTCACCTATAAATACTCAGTCCCATTCTCTCATTTGAACTTGCTGCAACTTCGCTCTGAGCTCCCGAAACCTGAAACCCTCTGTTTTCTAAGTAAGAATCAACCCGATTTCTACCACAATGATGTTCAACAACGTTTTGCAACATTTTACAACGATTTTGCACAAGGCATTGCCTTCGTTTTCATCAAATCTCTTCTATTTTACGAAATCTTCATCTTTTTCCATAAAAACTTCTGTTTTCACTCAGATCTATACTAGATCTGAGCAAAACCTTTTAAATTATTGATTTTTACACCATTTTTGGACTAATGACATATGTTTCGTTCACTTTTGAGTGGAACGAGGTGTTGTCAAGCAAAAACCGCAGATCCGGAAGCACAAGGACGAAGTCGTCACTTTACACAAACTGGACTAACTCGTACGAACCACCAAGTTCGTCCGGATTAGCCCGAGTTTCCGTAAAATGGCTAAGTTCGCTCCAAAAAGACCTCTCCAGCCTAAGTTTTACTCAATGGCTTAAGCTTGGAGGGATGGGCACTCGATTTCCTCAGCAAACGACGCGAAAACGCAAGATTTTGGACCCAAAAACATCAAGTTCGCTCGAGATTGCACTGATTTTGACAGCACAAGAAGTCAAGTTCACTCGAAGTTGCCCTCAAGGGATCAAGTTCGGCCGAACTTAAGTGGAAATACTCAAAAATTACTTCAGAAACCCTCAAGTTTGCTCGAACTTGCAAAGTTTCTCAGGAAACTTCACAAGTTCGGCCGAACTTGTCTCTTCTCTTATCAAAACTCCACAAGTTCGACCGAACTTGTCAAGTTTCCTTGAGAAACTTACAAGTTCGCCCGAACTTGACTTAAACCTCAGCAATCATGTAGAAGTTCGCTCGAACTTGTATGTTTACATACAAGTTCGGCCGAACTTGCTTACTGCTCAACTCAAACTTAACCGTTTCAGCAAATCGGAAGACTAATGCACTTCTGTTCGTTTACAGGCTGATCCGGCGTTTTTCCTGTCACACCCCAACCGATGACGGAATCATCGGGTAGTGCACGAGGCGAACCAGATTGTCTCAAGAGATTCCATAACAATTACTTAAAGATAATAAATCAACATTTAACATCCCATACTTTTAAACTCATAATATCCTTAAACAATCATTACATTAACAAAATCCCTTAAATAGTGAAATCTGATCCGATCTCCCCTAGATTTATTACACTTGAAACTAAACAAAATAAAACTAAACTAAACTACGCAAGCCACATCCAAGCATCCAAGCTACAAAATCCTCATCCTGTTACATACGTTAAAATACAAGTCAATACAATTAAGTAAAGGTGAGCATACGAGTTTGAATAATACTAGCATAGTCGAGAAAGCGTTTGTGAAACTATCTAATTACATATCATGATACACCAAAACACTTAACATAACATAGGCTCATTTCTCATGCTAACTACCGTGAGAAGGCTTGCGCGTCCATCCTAACTAGACCCGGTCGGGTGTAAGCCACACTATAGTACCATACTAGCTAAGGAGGCAAGTTAACGAAAATAAGTCCTAGTCACCTGTTTCTAGTATCACGTATTGAGCATATATAATCAGATTATTCACGTGTGATAAACAGTTTGATTTGTGAAGTGATTTTGATATAGGAACTATGTAACACCCAAAAAGTGCGTTTAAGCGAAAATGGGTCAAGTATACTCACTGTGGGTGCGTTTTAGTTAGCTTAGAGATTCTGAGGAGAGTTGCGGAGAATGCCGGTTCAGCCTGTAGACGAACAGAAGTACATCAATCTTCTGAAAAGCCGAAACGGTGAAGTTTGAGTAGGGCAGTAGCCAAGTTCGAGCGACTTGTATGAGGTTTATTGAGTTGAGAGTTAAGTTCGGGTGAACTTGTAAGTTTCTTATGGAAACTTGACAAGTTCGGTCGAACTTGTGGGGTTTGATAAGAGAGGAGACAAGTTCGGCCGAACTTGTGAAGTTTCCTGAGAAACTTTGCAAGGTCGAGCGAACTTGAGGGCCTCTGGAGTAAATCTTGGGCATTTCCACTCAAGTTCGGCCGGACCCTTAGAGGGCAAGTTCGAGCGAACTTGACTTCCCATGCTGTCAAAATCAATGCAATCTCGAGCGAACTTGATGTTTTTGGGTCAAAAATCTTGCGTTTTCACATCGTTTGCTGAGTAAATCGAGTGTTCATCCCTCCAACCCTATGCTACTGAGCAAACTTAGGTCGGAGAGGTCTTTTAGAGCAGTTTTAACCGTTTTACAAAAGCGTGGGCTAATCCGGGCGAACTCGGGGTTCGTTCGGATTAGTCTGGCTTGTGTAAACCAACATAAACGTCCTTGTGTTTCCAGATCTGGGATCTTGAATGGTAGATGCTTCGTTTCATATCAGAAAATGAACAAAACATCTCAAAAGTCCGTATTTTGTGTCAAAATCGATATTTATCAAAGGTTTTCTCAGATCTAGAACTTACAAACCGAGATCTTGCATATCTCGTGTTTGGGCAGCCTCTGCTAACACCAAACGAACTCGTATTGTGTAGATCTAAGTTAAAAACAAAAGTTTTAAAGAAAAAGATGAAGATTTTCGTAAAAGAATGGGGTTTTTTTTTATGAAAACGAAGGTAGATCCTTGTGCAAAATCGTTGTAAACCTTTGTTGGTTGTTGATAAACGTTGTTGCAGTGAAATCGGGTTGATTCTTACTTAGAACACGAAGGTTTCAGGTTTTGAGAGCTCTAGGCGAACTTGCGGCAAGTTCAAATGAGTGAACAGAGTTTGGTATTTATAGGAGAGGGCAAAATGAGAGCTGATGGAGCCAAGTTCGGTCGAACTTGCATGAGATTCGGCCGAACAGAGCTAGGATTTCAAGAATGGATGGTTAAGTTCGGCCGAACTTGCATGAGATTCGGCCGAACAGAGCTAGGATTTCAAGAATGGATGGCTAAGTTCGGCCGAACTTGTACATGTATGTACAAGTTCGAGTGAACTTGTGGGAAAGCAAAGGATCCTTGTGTCTCAGGCAAGTTCAGGCGAACTTGTGGTAGTCAAGTTCGGCCGAACTTGGCCTGATGACCAAGTTTCGTTTGCCGATTTCGCATTAAGAATTCGTTTGGTTATTCGGTTCGCATTAGATAGTTATATTAAGTGTTAAATTAAAGCGTTAAGCGTTATAGCTGATATAATAGTGCGATTTAGCGATTTGAGAGTGCGAGAGCGATGCGATATCGAGCGTAATCATAACCACAAACACACATAACACATAAATAACATAAAACGCATAAATAACTGCGATTTGCAATGCGATGAGATTCGCGATGCGATTTATTAAGCGATTAGATGCGATAATAACGTACAATACCATAATTAATTAACATAAACTTTATTATTAACCGAATCTCGGATTACAAAGGATAGATAAACGGAAAAAAAAAGAAAAGCTAACAATCGAATTTTCGAGTTGTTACATTTCCCGACTATCCTCAGATCTCTCATCTCACCTAAACGCACCGACTGTGAGTATACTTGACCCATTTTCGCTTTAATGCACTTTTTGGGTGTTACATACGTTCCTCTATCAAAATCACTTCACAAATCAAACTGTTTATCACACGCGAATAATCTGATTGTATATGCTCAATACGTGATACTAGAAACATGTGACTATGACTTATTTTCGTTAACTTGCCTCCTTAGCTAGTATGGTACTATAGTGTGGCTTACACCCGACGGGGTCTAGTTAGGATGGACGCGCAAGCCTTCTCACGGTAGTTAGCATGAGAAATGAGCCTATGTTGTGTGAAGTGTCTTGGTGTATCATGATATGTAGTTAGATTATTTCGCGAACGCTTTCTCTAATATGCTAGTAGTACTTAAACCTGTATGCTCACATTTACTTAATTGTATTGACTTGTATTTTAACGTATGTAACAGGTTGAGGATTTTTAGCTTGGATGCTTTGGAAGAAGTTTGTTTCGTTTAGTTGTTTTGTTTAGTTCAAATGTAATAAATATAGGGAAAATCGAACCTTTTTGTTTTGTGGGAAAAACGAGTTTCTGTAATGGTTATTTTGAAATATTGTGTTTAATGGTATGGGACGTTAAATGTTAAATGATGTTGATAGATAATTGTTATGGAATTCTCATGAGACAATCTGGTCGCCTAGTGCCATTACCCCAATGTTTCCACCATCGGTTGGGGTGTGACATTGCATCCATAGTAGAGGTTGGGTAACGGGTCAAAATGCGTTGTAAATGTTGTTCCAGCTCTAACTATTGTGCATTCCTGAGTAATTAAAGAGATAGAACTAAATCATACAACCCTTAGCTTTTAATCAAGCAACCATTATCTTATAGAATGCATATGCTGAACAAAACTAATATCATCCATTTGTTTCTTATAATTATATTGGCGTAATTGGTTTGCATTAGAAGCTACTAAAAAATGAAATATTTAAAAAACAAAAGAGAAGTTGAAAATCCTAAAAATGAATATCGTTGTAATTTTGTGTGTGGGTGGGGGGGTTAAAAAAAGCTAAAGAGATGTTCGAAATCTGATGGTTACCTGTCGATTTTGGATCCGATTTTTCTTTGTGTACGTAACACAAAATTGTATCGCTGAAAAGAGCCTGGCGGTTGGCGGAGCTATGATCCTTATGTCTGGAATGAGAATCGAATCACAGATGCCATCCTCACATGATGGAATTTTTAGGACAACATACTCTAATTTTGTATATATAAGTATGTATTCGTTATTCTTGAATTCATATAAGTATGTCTTGGTGTCTTATTTTTTTTTTCTTTTTGAAAGGTGTGAATTATTCGTGAATGTCGGAAGGTCAAGCATACGTTGTCTTAACCAAGTCCGCGCTAGAGAGGCCCCTCGCACAATAGATCCCCAATTTAAACCCCTCAATGAGAAACCCCTATCACCAAGACTTGAACTTGAGACCTTGAGAGGAAAACTCATCCGGACCCACCATAGGTGGAACTTAAATACCCGTGCTGTCTTAGTATTTAGTTGTTGATATGGATGTCTTACTGTCTTAGTCTCAAGACATTAAATGTGCATACATGTTTGGTAAGTATGGGTAGCACATTTTAAAGCACAACTGGCCATGTGGATCTCTCTTTCATCAATTATTATCATTCAATCTCAACCATTCTTAATGATTTATAACTTTAAGTCATAAAATCACTATGAACTTAAAATACAAAAGTAACCAAGATGGGATGCTAATGCGTATTTGGTGTAATAACCGAGACAAGTTCAATAACGATGGTCCTTTTACAGTGAACAAAACGTTTTGGGTTTCAAAGTTATATGGTTTTGTAAAGATCCTAAACCTTCACACCTGCCACATAAAATGAGAGCCAGAACCTCCGTGTTGGTGTACGCAGCTTCTCGCATCGAGATGAACACTACAAAAACAACTTTCAGGGAGTTAGGATCATCTTATGCCACTCAAACCTCATCACATCCCATCGTCGGCCAGAATGTCATTACTACACGATAATTCGTTATTTCTCATGACTCCAACACCCTAGTGCGTCCATTTTGAACCATACATGTCAATGACCGAATGATGGAGTGTGTCTTAGCCTTTGATTCCATGGAAACCTTGGCCAAATAAAGAAGAGGGTTAGGATCTTGGACAAAGATATTGTAACAAAATCAGGGTTTGGTTTGTGTTCACAAAACACATTGCGAAAATAATCCAGCTAAAGTGTGTAGACATTGACTATAGTATTTTCCCTGAAATATACTAACCCTTTAATTTACATCGAAAATTAGATTGTATACATGTTTTTTGCATTTTGAATTTTTATTTATCAAACATAACGACCAAATAAGCTAGCACTAACATGTCAAACAAATGATGGTAGTTAAGGATTGGATGCTATCTCCATGTACGTTGGGGACCAAAGGCATAATCAAAACTCAAAAGTACATGTTGGGGACCAAATGCATAATCAAAACTCTATGTAGGGACTAACATAATAACTAATGAACATGCAACAATTTCATGTTTTTCCTATAATAAATAAATAATATAATAACTAATGAACATGCAACAATTAATGTTTTTTTTCTATATTAATAAATAACAGATGATTTCATTCTTTTACATTTCATATCAGTCTAATTTACCTCACGGTTGTTTTTACTAGCCAAAGGTAAAAATGTGTATTTACCTATTTACCTATATATTTAAAACAAAAGCTAATGAATAGTAACATCATCTAGGATGAGCAAATGATATTAGGTACCAGTACCAAACCGCTATCGGTATCGAATTTATCAAACGGGGTACATTTTGGTATCGATTCAGTACCGACTTTTGACGTTTTTGGTACCGGTTCGGTATCAGTACCGTACCTGGTATATTCGGTACCGGTACACACTTTAAGGGATTTTCGGTACCGCTTTGTACCAAGCTCATCCCTAACATCACCTATGAGCTCATGCCACGTAGCAACGCAAGTAATTGCACCGTTTAGATTGCATTTCATACACGTGGTAAGTAAAGTGTATTTCGTTTAAATGAGGTTTTATATACACAACTTTTGTTCGGTATCAGTACATGAAGGTAAACAACGCCACCCGTCTGGTACTGAAAATGCCAAAAGTCGGTACCGAATTGATACTGAAAATCTTATAGTTCGGAAATTCGGTTCTGCTAACCGGTACCATTTGCTCATCCCTGATCACGGATACCGTACGAACAACAACGGTATCGTATAATTTTTTTGTTGATTTTCTTCAATTTTAAATGATTTTTTTAGTTTCAAGGGTAGAGATGAGCTCGGTGCCAACCGATACCGAATCAGGTAACAAAAATAACGGTGACGTTACCGGTATACGAAGGTAAAAACCAAAAGCGAACTGGTACCAGGAACGCCAAAAGTCGGTACCAAATTGGTACTTAAGATCATTCGGTTCGGGAATGCGGTGCCGGTACCCAGTACCATTTGCTCATCTATGACCACGGGTTTCATACGAACAACATCGTTACCATACAACTTTTTTTGTTGATTTTCTTTCAGTTATCTTTTAGTGTTTCTTTCTACATTTTCTTTTGTTCTTGTAAGTGGTTCCGTTTACAGCACGTTCGTAGGGATTTCAAAACACATATAAACACAGACTAAATAACAAAATAAGTTTGCCGCAACGTGGCGGCGTGTTTCTTTAAACCTAGTTTCTATTACTGATCACTTTCTAAATAATTTAGTAATATTTAATTAAAAAGTGTTAGGACTTGGGAGATCCAATAATATTAATAAGAGAAGGTAATAACTTATGTATCTAGGTTTTTTTAGAGAAAGTTGTATTGAATCATCTTAATAATATACATGATGATGATGTTGGATCTTAAGAAGTTATTAAGAGAGATTGTTAATCACCTCTATTTGATAACTCCTCAATTATTTCCTATCGCAACACGCGGTGAGAAAAAAACTAGTTACATTTTACATATAACGAGTTGCCGCTACCCGCGCGTTGCGGCGGAAGTTGATTAGCAAACTTTTGTCATCAAATCAAAGAATTTTCTAGGGTATGTTATTGGTGCTAATCAATGTAAACTAAATTTGACAAAAAAATATTTAAACATACTTTAATAACTATCTTAAGTATTATTGGGCACACTCATATATAAACAATTCTTATATTAGGTTGAAGTAATGACGAAGGATCCTTTGTCATACATATTAAAAATATTAATGAATGGGGTGCATTATAATTTACAGGGTTGAGACATAAGATAGTTAATAAGAGGGCTTAATATGAGGGAAAAATAACAATATAATATTAAATAAAATATATGGAATAGTGGTTTCGTATTACAAAATTATAAAAAATATTTACAGGTTTCATAAAAAAATTTAAAACAATGACATAATGGAATATATGTTGAAATCCGTTCACTTAGTTCAAACCATAAAACAAAAAGGTGTAAATATGTTTTCTATATTTCTAAATTGATTATGTGGTTGCATGAACAATAAGCAAGAAAACATCTTTAAAAAGTTGTGTTAACAAAAATTTAGCCAAAAAACATAGTTGATAAAAATAAAATTAAATATTACATTACCTTAATGATGAGAGTTGAGAGATCGAAAACAATCTGAAAAATACAATAACATTCATAAACACATAATCACAAACATATGGGGATTAGATGCGATCTATATTCTAATATTGATTCATTTAGGTAAGATAGAATTTTGTTTACCATAAGTATGATGAACATATATTGGTTGTGAATTTTTTCGATGATGAGCGGTTGATGTCTGGATGAAGGAGATTGGCGTTGACTTTTTGGGGTAAAGGAATTTAAATAGGGGTTGGGGGAACCGAAACGGTTTTATTATTATTAAGAGTCATATGTTATGCGTTATTGTTGTAGTTTGTCTTGTTGTATGGTGTGTTGGTTGAGCCCTGCATTTGGGGCTGTTTGAATTAAATTTATCTTTCAAAAAATATATGTTATGTATTATTATATTATTATATGAAATGATGGCATACGTATTGTAGAGATTGCAGTAATAATAGTTAATATTAACTTATATTATCTATAAATTGCAGTAATAATAGTTAATATTAATTTAGAAAATTTTGGATAAGGTGTCAGTATCCATTCAATGAACCAACGCAAATGCATTCAATTGATAGGTTGTGGAATTGTGACGGTTATCGAAGATTACCTGAAACAGTGGGATTAAAAATGTGAAATGGTAGGTGGGGTTTTATTTGACGCAATGGTTGGGCAGGTGATTTTTTTTGGCGCTAATAGATTGAATCGGTGGGAAGATGGTAAATGTTTAAAACGGTACGTTCTAGAGGTGTGGTGACTGGATGTTTTTGTTGACACAATGGTTAATAGTTGACAGTTTTTTTGGTTGCTGATTGTATAAGTGATACAATTTTTAAACTTTGATGAATAGTAATTCATTTTTAATAGTATATAACTTTCTTATATTTTTTTTATTTTAATATTGTAATATTTTATTATTATATCTACTTTTAGACCGTACGTAATGGACATTATAGGTGTATGAAAGGGTTTGATAACAACCCAACACCATAACATTATAAAGGCATAGAGAGAGAGATATATATATATAGAGAGAGAGATTTCTAATCCAACGCCTAATGAAAAAGAAAAAAGTTGGAAAGTAATGATTAGTAGGGAATTTAGGGTCGTCAACCATTGTACATTTTTTAAAGGCGTTATAATGTTGATGTGACGGAAAACGGCCCTTAAAGAGCATTAACCATTATTCATGGTCTTAACCTTAAATATATTTTGATTATTGATTTTAAATTTTAACGATATTCTTTTTTTAATAATAGCTATATCGTCCGAAAAACATCGAACTCGTATCATATAATATCGGTTTAGTATTTTTCTATAAAAATGACGTCGATTACTGTGTTCATTTTTAATAATATAATATAACATTTTATAACAAGAAGAAGAAGAATATAATAAATATAATATAAAATATATAATATAATATATAAGTTTTAAACTTTCATGAATAGTACTTTCATTTTTTCTAATAATATGTAGTTTTTTCTTAAATGTCTTTTGTTATATTAAAAATTAATATATTTACTTTTAACCATAAACGTAATGTTTGATTTTAACCTTTAAAGATATTCTTTTCTTTAATACTACCTATACCGTTCGAACAATATCGGTACCTATACCATACAACATCGGTTTAGTTGTTTTTGTAACATCCGTCGAAAAACGGGTTTCCAAACCCGCTTCGTTATTAATCGAATATCAAGTTATAAAATTTCGTTGCGTATTTATGATTTATTTTAATTTTAAACAATACATAATTAATAAACAATTTAGAATTTAAAAACTATAATTGATAAAAAGTGAAAATAAAATAAATAAAAAAGAAAGAAGGCTGCCGGGTTTCGAACCCGGGTCAGCCGGATGAAACCACAAAGACTTAACCACTCCGCCACTTGACTCACTTGTGCTATCCAGTGAAACAAATAACATTTATAATAAAACTCGAAATCGAATTCAGTCAGCAGCGCGCCCAATTCGCAGTCGCCGGAAATTCCGATGATTTCGCCAATTATCGACGGTTACTTTTGACTTAACGTATGTATTAACATCGACATCGGTTATAACCGATGTCTAATCCCGCGACATCAGTGATAACCGCCGGAGAAAGGCTGACCAACGAATCAAGACTGAAATCAGACCCAATTCATTGTGATTCTTCCCTATAAATACACACCCAAGTCTCTGGAAATCATTTCGCTCAAAATCGCACCATTTCTCGAATCAATTTCACTCGTCAGAGATTTTCTGCAATCGCCGGACTTTCCGCGGAAAACCGAGACTTTCATCAAAACGGTAAATACCTCGACTCTTTCGGTTTCAATCCATTGTTAGACTATTACTAACTTCAATCCATCAACCAGAATCAATCCCAGACGACGTAGCCGGAATATTCTGCACTCGCCGGAAAACCTCTGGAATTTCCAAAATCACACTGTGAATCGGTATAATCATTCAAACCTTCTGTTAATCCTTGTTTAGTAACCCAATTTCATAACTAATCGATCAAACCTGTTAATTGATTCAATCAGACGGAATACACAAATCAGAGCCGACGACCATTGCCGGAATTCTGAGAAAATACAGTCTGATCGGTACATTCGATTCCTTAACTCATTTTATTCATTACATTTCAACCAGTAATATGTTCGATGAACGACTCAATCAAGAACAGAAGAATATCGGTCGTCTGAGTCTTTAAGCGAAGAAGACGAAGTCGACGATGTTTATAAGATTAATTAAAACAAGTTATATAAACAGGTTAGACACACAGTCCAGCGGTGGACTGTGTGCAAACAATTAACACACGTCTCGAGTTCGATCCCTGACACAACCTCACTCTCTGAAATAAAAATGTTCTTTTTAAACCGAACCAGATCAACTCGCTGTAAGATGTTAAGTATAATAAAAATCAGTATATTAACCAGGTTAGACACACAGTCCAGCGGTGGATTGTGTGCAACACTAAACAACGGGTCCCGGGTTCGAGACCTGTTGTGTGCACCGGTCCGATATAATTAAATCCTTTTTAAAAATAAATGATTTCTGATTAAATTAAATAGTATATAAATATAATTAAAAACAGAAATATTTCGGGTTAGACACGTAGCTCAGTTGGTAGAGCTGCGTGCACGCGTACGGGAGGTCTCGGGTTCGAGCCTCACCCAGCGCATACATACACACGTCCGAACCGGTCAACAGTCAACAGTCAAAGTCAATGGTCAACGGTCAACCCAAAAAGTCAACATTTTTTTATATTTTTATTTATTTTTTTAATTTAAAAATCAATTAAAAATACTTAAAAATAATATTTTTAAAGTTAGAAAATTTCCTTGAACTCACAAAAATAAACCTAACAATCCCATTAAGAACACTAATTAAAAATATTAATCTCAAATAAAAGTTTATTTATTTATCGAACTATTATTTTATTATTTAGGTTAGTTCCCTTGCCGATTAAATCTGAATTCGTGCGCATTCATCATCAATCCAAAAAACGCACCCACTGTGAGTGAATTCTTACAAATTCCCCTTTTTATTCATGTTTTGGGGTGTATCATGTGTCGCTAAAATTAATTCGCTTATTCAAACTCGTGCTATACCATATTATGATCTAAACTTAGAATGTAAATATTGTTTGATGTGATGTATTACATATTGTCAAGTTGTATGCAAATTATTTGGTAGGCCCATCAGTTCCTCGTGGGAGACGAGTTGAACAACGCGTGCCTTAAAACTCATTCATTAGGCCCATCAGTTCGTAGAACAACGCGTGCCTCAAAACTCATTCATTAGGCCCATCAGTTCCTCGTGGGAGACGAGTTGAACAACGCGTGCCTCAAAACAATCATTTGTTGTATTATTTAATATTATGTGTTGTGTGAATAAATTTACATCTACATTTACTCATATGTGGTTATGCACTTTATTTTATAATCAATACAATAAACTCGTTTAAATATTTTCATAGGATTCACTCGTCAACTTTTTGTTCACCCAAAAACCATTTTTACACATGATACAGGTGGACAGGATGAAGCAAGGACCTCATAGGAAAGTGCCTTAGAAGAAAAATAATGAAGTCTAGAAAGATGTATAGAACATGTTGTACTTGTATGATTTGATTGTATGATCTTCTTTAAAATTGTAATAATAAATATGAAACATTATAATAAATGTCATGAGCTTTGATGAAAACCCAATCATACCCCGATCACCTTTTTCCGCTGCGGGTCGGGGTGTGACAGTTTTTTACAAAATGTCGTCGATTACCCTTTTAATTTTTTATTAATATTGTATATTGTTTTATAAAATTCTGAATATACCATCGTAATTTGCTTATTATTATCTACGATCCTATAAAAGTTATATTCGAACGGATCAAATATAGTCGTTTTTTCTTATAGTCACAAACCGAACAGATACCGACTAAACAACATCGGCACTGCACATTCATTTTCATGGTTTTCTCGACTTTGTGGTATAAAATTCGTTGAACACAGAGTTGTATTCGTAATAAAGTATTTTTTTGGTATCCTAAGCTATATCGAGTGTCGGTATTATTACCGGTACTGTAACGAACTGTACCGAACCAATACCGACTGAACGACACCGCTACCAGTACAGGTATACGTTTTTACGGTTTTCAATTTAATGAAAAACACGTGTTGATTGCTATGCAAAATATTAATATCATACTGGTATTGTAATGAACCGAACTAACACTGAACGAAAGCCGCCGCGAAGCTTATAGAATCCACCCGTTAAAATAATAAACAAACGATCTACAAGAAAATTAAACAGAAATATCTGATTTGTAGTCTATTTCAACCGAATACCAACCCAACTAATAAATTTGTATAATGACTGATTTTAATTTTCAAAACATTGAATAGGAGATATCACTTTCAAATCAATAAAAAATATATGAATTTTATGGGTTATAACTCGGAAGTCAAAGTTCAAAAGCAAAGATACCTCTAAAGTGTAAAAACGAAGGTTTGTAATAAAGAACTTAATGATGAAATATTTCCATTAAAAACATGTAAAATAAGTTATAATAAATAAAGGAGTTTAATGTTTCGTTGGTCCCTGTGGTTTGCAAAAATTGCAGATTTGGTCCTAGTGGTTTACTAATTACACGCGTGGTACCAAAACTTATTAAAAATGAACTTGTTTGGTCCCCAAGCCTAACATCAGTTAAATATCTCTGTTAAAACACCCCATGTGCTTGGCACATGAGGGTAATTTGGTCATTTCAGTCAAGCCCATTAAAAAATAGATAAATACCTGGTTTAGACACACCCTACCCCTTCTTCTTCCCCAAACACCACCACCACCACCTCATCTCCTCCACCACCACCACTGAACTCCCACTCACCACCGCCATTTATGTCGGACCTTAACTGCTCCGAAATCGCTTTTAAGGTCGCCGTTGAACTGTAGTTCCACAAGTCTTTGTCACTCTTATATTCATAATTCAGTTGATGCTTCGGCTTGTGGGAGAGCTCCGATTTGTTGTACGTTTTGGACATGTGGGTTGTCAACGATGTATTCGATCGGGGTGAGGGATGGTGGGTGTCAGGCGTATAGGAGTTTTGTAGGTTTGGATTATTCGTTGCCAGTGAGTAGGTGACCGGATGCTGGAGTGGAGATACAGTGGGTGTCGCCGCCTGAGATGGTAGCGACGTACCAGGCGCCGTGGAAGCCTGGTTCATTGCTGCTTACTTCTATGGTGGAGCCTATGGTAATATCGGTGTTCGCCATTGTTGTTGAGGTTTTGAGAAATGGGGTTTTATGAGATTAGTGTAGTGAAGGATTGTAGAGAAATGGCAATGCAGTGAGCCCGTGATACGCAGAATCTTCAATTTGTGAGTGATTCATACCTATGGCTATGAGTATACATACTAGTATAGCGTTTGCATTTTTATCATCGTTCATAAAAAAATCAACTACAAAATGGGTCGTTTTTATCATCGGTATGGTGGTGGGCTCGTTTTTCCGACAGAAATGGTGGTGGTAGTTCAGTGGTGGTGTGGAGGAGATGAGATGGTGATGGTGGTTTGGGGAAGAAGAAGAAGGGGTGGTGGGACCAACAAGGTATTTATCTCTTTTTATAATGGGTTTGACTGAAATGACCAAATTACCCTCATGTGCCAAGCACATGAGGTGTTTTAACAGAGATATTTAACTGATGTTAGGGCTGGGGACCAAACGAGTTCATTTTTGACAAGTTTTGGTACCATGCGTGTAATTAGTAAATCACTAGGACCAAATCTGTAATTTTTGCAAACCACAGGGACCAACCAAGCATTTAACTCTAAATAAAGAGTTAAAAGTGGAAAGATACTACACATAAATTAGCAACTTTTTATTGCATTGTGTGTTATACCCTAAGCTTGAGAAGGTTTAAAAAAAATCTTTGATTTTTCACTTTTAACCCAAACATTTTCATATTTTGTATTTTAACCCTTTTTTTTATTTTTTTACTTTTAACCCAAGGTTTTTCATCTTTTATAATTAGCTCAACACTTTATTATTTACAACTTTGGCCGGGTCCTAATACTTTTTATCTTTCGCAAGTTTTTTGTTTTACGCTTCGTTCTAAATTTTACGAGTTAACACGTCGTAGCGTGCATGTAAGGTTCAACGTTTTTTTGCTCTATTTTTTCACATTTAACAGGCCCGTCGCAACGTGTCCATTTTCCCCCTTTTGACAAGTTCGCCTCAACGGGCGGGTCCTAGATCGACTAAGTTATTATTTTCTACGTTTTACGTTGCTGTTTAATTTCTTCGCATTAACACACTGTAACGGGTGTGCATAGTTCAACGATTTTAAGTCTGCTTTTCGTTCGGTGTATCTTTTTCCTTTTTATCTGTTTTGCTTTTACGAGTTCTCCCGACGTTGAGAGTCGATGCCGGTGTGGCATTGGTGCTACTTGGCACTGTTTTACGAGCGTTTTAAACCTATTAAATTTTTTACTAATATTTTGTTTCGTTTTATGTAACAACCCTCATAAATATCCCCAACGACAATCCGTAATCAAAGCGAGAAGTGCGCGCGATGAAACTTATATACTCTATCAGAAAACTTAGCAGTTAAGAAAACTTGACGGTTGACGAACCAACCCGCACAAAAGTATACTTATTAGACTCACAAGTAAAAACCGAACCAATTGGGATCAAGACCCGAGCATGCGCGATAAGTATCGGCACGAAAATCGAGAAAAACACACAATTAGACGAGAAAGGCGGCCGGGGACACGCGTCCAACATTGCGACACGTGTCAAGCCTACGTGGACACGTGGCAGCCGAAGGCAGGTCAACCATCCCCGTGCCACGCGGGAGAAACCTTGTATCCTGGCGCGACGCGCGGGAGATGCCCATTTGGGCTATATAAAGGCAGTCGTGGACAGAAACATTTGCACCAGTTCGATCGACTTTTGACGAACTATCTCTCTCTTGTTCCTCATTTCTTGCACTACACCCCCGTAAACCTCTAAACTTGCGAAGCTTTGCCCCGTTGTAAGTATTTTAACCCCTGATCACTAATTTGTCACCTTACTCGTTTGATTTAGGACCCACCAACGCATGTCAAGGCTCTGCCTGATTAAGTCCGTTGGGGTTCTGTCTCGTGTAGTATGGCCACCCTACCCGATTGATTTAGGACCCACCAGACGCATGTCAAGGCTCTGCCTGACTAAGATTCGTTGGGGTTCTGTCTCGTGTTGTATGGCTAAAGTGACTTGGGTTAATTTACTAACACGTGTGCATTGTATGTTCTAATAGAAATTCTAGGAAGTAATCAGGAATTATCACCAGAAAGGCCGTAGGAATACCTAAGTTTTCAACGTGAGTCATTCTCTTTTTCTCAACTGATTTGCAAAACCCTAAATGTTTTTCAGTTATATTACAGTGATTAAGTCTTTGTATTCTTACTGGAAAACTACCATCAGTATGTGGGGTTTTGTATATATTATCTGATAATCTTCACTATTGGACAATGGGTTAGGCAATGAGTGATATGACCACAGTCACAGGAACTGTCACCGAGTGACAAATACTATTTATAATAGTTTCTTTACTATTGGACAATGAGTTAGCCAATAGTAGTTTGGTAAGATAAAAAATATAAAAACCCTTAATGTTATAAATATAAGAATATGTCATTTTATACAAACTGAATGAACTCGCCAGTATTTCCTGCTGATAAAATGTTTTTAAACATGTTTAAGGTAATTACAGTATGAGTTGTGAGACGACACCAGAAGGCTTAAAGAAGTTGCTCATTTTATCGATTAAATTAAGAAACGTTGTTTTATGAGTTCGGGTTTATCCCTTATTAAAAACTACCTTTATAAAAAGTGAGTTTTATTCTCATCTGTTTAATCAATAAAATCTTGTGTTTCTAAACTCTGATATTTTTCCTAACTACGATCCTGATGAAATTTTCTGCTGCAATGTTTTCAAAATAACCACCGGTACCAGCTGACTGGTTCCCGGCTCCGCCCCCGGGGCGGGGTCGGGGGCTGTGACAGTTTACCCCTATACTTCATTTACTTAAAAACTATTTTACATGCATATTTTATGTACGGGTAGGTATAAATATGATTTTTTTTTCTATATTTCGACGTAAACTTTTTATAAACGACTCAAGTCAAACATAACACGTTTTCGTTTAAAGAAACCATTTTTACGTGCATGTTTTTACGTACGTTTCTGTATAAATTCAAGTTGTTCTACGTTTCGACATAAACTTTATTGGGAAATAATTCAGGTCAAATATAATATGTTTTCGTGTTTCCTTTATGTATGTTTGGAACCGAGTGGAGTCAAATTATGGTTTCTCCCCCCCCCCCCCCTTTTGAAAGCTCTAATTAGTTCTTTTCGATTACATGTGTTAGATTTTTCTTCATAGCCGTTACGTTTTCTATGTATGAGTTGGGCCACAAATAATACGTTATGATAGTTCGATATGAATTTGATTTACTTTACGTTTGATCCAATCACAATGAGTTCAACTGTATACGTCGAAATGCGTGTTTTCATATGGTTAATGCATCATATAACGTTTGGACTAATTCATTCAATGTTTACGATGTACCCGCGCCGCAGACGGGTCTTAATCCTAGTTATATATTAATTCAAGTTGATGTTAATGAAATCATTTAGATCTATTTACTTATTCTTTAATTGAGATGTTTTCGTTGTCTTTTCTTTAAACTGACAAACATCATCATATTAAAAAAATAAAAAATACCCTTTGAGAATCGATCACATAATCTGATGGTCCGGTCTTTAAGTCTTATCCTATCCTAAGATATCATTAGGTTATAATGTCATGGGCCAAACATCCATCATATACGTTACTCTTCTCACGAGTTATTGAGATATCACCTTTACAAGTTTTTCATAATCTTGGTACACGTCTCCACTTACATATACACAAGTGTTTGATAGAAAAACTGCATTGAGAAACATAAAAAACTTATTCTGATCTCGAATCTAGGTATGATAAGTGTTTTTAACTTAAGATCACTCAAGACCTTTTTAGAAATATGAGTGCTTTTTTTCTAAGGAGTAGTGATTGTGGGAATTTTTTTATTAGATGAGTCTGTAAACATTTTATGGGGTCATTATAGTCAAGCCGATCATGCTTCTATTGGAGCACTTTCTCTCACATGTTTTTTTAGCAGTTTTTATCAAGTTATATGTTTTACGTGAGCGGTTGGAAATTCAAGTCTCAGTCAATAATTAAACCGAATAGAAAAGTTAAAAAAAAAATTCAAGATGAATAACGAAACTGATTATCTTTCTCTTAACCTTAATCACAACTTTGATCAGGTTATATAGGACATGACTTGGTTACAATTAGAGTAGGATTCAACTTCCTAACTAGATAATAATAGAATAAACTCACATGTTTATCTAACCTATCTATTATAAATCAAATATAACTCATTTAATTTATCTCTAATTAACTTAACCAAATAACCATACTAATTCATAACTCAAATTAGTTCGATCCAACCCGTCTTATACGCTCGAGTACGGGTCTTACGTCCAACAGAAATTTACTCAAATATACTGGTTTAACCTTCCAAAATATCTTCTTAAAATATCTTCTTGAAAAGGATTACTTTCATATATCTATCATTAAGATAAGACTCACATTTATTGAATTTTAATTATAATTTTAAAAAGAACCATTCTCAGGTGAATAGATACATTATATGACTTGTTTACACATTGCATGAAAATATCTTAAATGTTTATTGGTTTAACTTGGAAAACAAAATTTGATTTAATAAGAGGGAAGGGAGTGGTTAAACACCTAAAGTGTTTAAACTTTAAAATTAACCAATAAAGGGTGTCACGTCAATCCACCTAAAGTGTTTAAACTTTTGGTCAAAAGTGTTGACAATGGTTAGACACTTGAAGAATTGGTGAACTTTTTGTTGGTTTTTTTTATCATATTTAATAAAAAAACATATATTTTAACTAAAAGAAAATTATATAATTAATAAAAATTACATAAAAATAAAAACAAATAAAATTACACTAAACTAAAATAATTAAAATAATCTAGTCCTCGTCAGAATCGACCAACAGGTGGGGTAAGTCTTGACTTGCGAGATGAACCGTAAGATCGTGTTTAAGCCTCCAATGCGTATCTTCATCATTAGCTCACCAACACCCTATCATCAAACGCGGGCTCGACCGGAGGATCCCGAATGTGTATTGGTGCAATCGCGTTTCCGTCGTCTTTTAAAATCATGTTGTGTAATATAATACATGTGTACACAACATTCCTAATTTTTTAACGGTCTTGCTCGCATCGGCCTATTTAAGATACCCCATTTACCCTTCATGACGCCAAAAGCCCTTTCGACGTCTTTTCTTGCGGCCTCATGTTACCTCTTGAACATTTTTTCGTCTACTTCGTGAGAGTATGGGATCGTTTTCACAAACACGGACCATTTAGGGTAGATTCCATCCACGAGCAAATAACCACGTATGTAATAATGGTTGTTAACGTAAAATGGACATTTAGGCGCGGTTCCATTTCGTTCCGTTAAGAATAAAGGCGATTGTTATAGCACATTGATATCGTTTTGTGAGCCCGGTGGACCGTAAAAAGCATGCCAAATCCATAAATCTTGAGATTGCCACGCTTCGAGCATAACAGTTGGGTATCGGTGATCTCCTCTCATATACTGACCTCGAAGCTCAGTGGGACACATTCGCCAGACGAATGGGTACAATCAAGGCTACCGAACATACCAGGGAGGTGATGTTTTTCTTCATGTGCGTCGTATAATAGTGCCTGTCGTGGCTTGTCAGTCTTGCGTAAGAACTCTGAAGCGTATATTCTGCAAACTGTTTCGCAAAAATATTCTAGGCATTCGCGGGAAGTTCTTGCGGCCATATGCAAGTACTCGTCTCCTTCGTCTGGAGGGTTACCGGTTGCGAGCTGTTTAATAGCGGATGTAACCTTTTGCAACGGCGTAAAGCCCTTCCGACCTCGCGCATCGTAGGACTCTCGAAAATATTCGTCATTTTCTTCCACGTCGGTCATAATTTTTAAAAACAACCGTTTCGACATACGAAACCTTTGCCGAAAACTTTCGTCGTTGTATTTCGCGTCTTCGACAAGATAATCAGCCATTAGGGTCTCGTGCCCAACTCCCGTTGACGTTCAATATGTCTCCTTTGGTTTGATGTACCGGTGTCTTGTAATTCGGCTTCTTCGAGTAGATTTTGGAAAAAAATAATGCTACCATCGGACGAGTCTTCGCTACTATCGGGGGGGAAAAAAACAACGGGATTTGATCCGCCATTTTGTGTGGCAAAACTTGGGTTAGTGTTTTATATTTTTTGGTTTGATTTGGGGATGATTTTGTAGTGTAAAATGAATTAAATGGGTTAGGTTTGAATATATAGGGTAAAAAATTAAAATTTTAATTTTTTTTTTATTTTGAACGGCTATATAGCCGTTATAAGCCCAACAGTCACAAGCAATCAAGTTTATCGATGGTGAAGGGTTACCGCGGTCCCTACTTTACCGATCGGCAAAAGTAGTTGGCGGCGGTGTTACCGCGCGGCAAACTCTTTGCCGTCTCTTTTATTACTAGTTTGATATTAGATACTATACTATATTATTATATCATTTAATACATTTATATTAGTTTTAGATAATTACTAATTAAATTTGAATTTATACGTTTATCTCTAACTATATTAATTAATATTGTACTATATTATATTATTATCAAAAGTAATACATTTATATTTAGTTATAGATAATTTTAATTAAATTTGAATTTATACGTTTATCTCTAACTATATTTAAAAATAATACATTTATATTTAGTTATAGATAATTATTAATTAAATTTGAATTTATACGTTTATTTCTAACTATATTAATTAATATTATGCTATATTATATTATATTATTAATAAAAGTAAGAAGGCACCAGAGTGACATGTGTGAAAAAGATTTTTATTTATTATTATAGAAAGATTATGAGCAAATATATAATTAAATTTATACTTGAATTACTTTCTTTTTATTATTGTCAGAATAAACAGTGTATTATAAATAGGAACGCGTTAAGTAGCTCACAAAATATATAATTATGTAAAAAAAAGTAGCTCACAAAACATAAACTAACTTTATTGTATTTTGTGTAATAAAATTATGTTAATTTAAATATATAATTACACACTTTTTAATGAAGTGCAACTTTTTATTTATAAGAATTGAAAAATTAAAGTTATTCTTGGTGGATTTCACCTCATGATCGCATAATTAATTAATTTGATTTTTTTTTTATTAGCAAACGTATATTTTTAATTAACTAATAATAACATCGCATGGTTAATATATTTTCCTTAACATCGAATTAGTATGTTTTACATTTAAAACTAACATAAACTAGATAATAAGTTACATTTTTTAATTGTTAAACATAAGTTTTTAGTTGATTTTATCAAGAATTATTTATATGCTTATATGAATCTAACGCCCACAAACCAAATGGCTTAGAGTGGGGTATGAAGAATTATAGTAGATGTATTTCTATTTAGAATGGTTGAGGGTGGGTTCTAATCATAGATACTATGATTTAGCAGTTGTAGATTTAAAGGTGGATTTAGATTAGCTGTAAGTTTAACAAATGTGTAAGTTTGCCGTATAAAAAATTAACGGTTAGCACCCATGGTGGTGGGTTTATTTGATATTTCTTCTATTATCGGTTTTGTATTTTGGTACAAACTCAAAATCTTTTGGCACCAAACTTTTGAAACTTCCTTGATCTTTGAAGTTCATACCTGAGGACGAGGTTTATGACTTTGGATCTAACCCAATATTTTCTTTAAGGTCAAATAAACACTTATCTCAAATCGTCATAACACTTGGCTAAAACCACCACAAGCCGCCAAAACTATAGAAGCCAAAACTATAAAGTTCTATGTAAGTTCATATAGGCATATTGAACTTTCTAAATTCTAATTTTTTTTTTAAAAAAAGAAGCTTAAAGTAGACCAAAGTTAAAAAAGTGTTTAGTGGACCAAATAAAAGAGTTGTATCCATTCAAAAGAAACCAACCCCTTAAATATATCTTGCTTTTCAACAACTTCTATTTTTAAAAGTCAACAATATACTTGTAAGTTTTTTAGTGGATTGAATTTTATATAGAGTTGTACTTAGTGGATTGAATTTTATATAGATTGTACCCATTGTTGGAATTAATTTTTGCAGTGTTACAATATAAAATTATTAGCTAAAGCTCTATTAATGATACTGTTGATGAAAATATAAAATCTTAAATAAGAGAATAATATTACAATATAGTCAAACCCTCAAACCATAAAGTGCCACTATCTGTAATACATGGATTAGTTATGAAACTAAGGATAAACTATGCTGTAAGGTTCATTTCCGGTTGGAAAGAACCTGAAATCCTTGGCTTAGTATGTTGAGTCATCTAAATTCAGGCTGATTTCGATTTAAGTCATCTGTGTTTTCACATTTAGAGTATATCACAAAAATCCGAGTTCAAACTCAAACAATGTTACTCATTTAGGACCACACTCAACTTGTAGAATGATGGGAAATAAACTTCTCTATTTTACATAAACCCGTGAATTATTGGCATGAAATTAAATATGTTTTAAAGTACATATAAAAGAGGGCAAAAGAAAATAAGTATAGCACCAAAATTTTCTAAATACCAACCATTGACTAAACTAAAAGACACCACCAAACCCAATTTAATTGGGTCACTGTCGTGTTCTAAAGGTACACCAAAAAAAGAACAAAGGTAGATTGTTTTATTTTAAATTGATATATAATTTAGTTGATAGTTATGTTTGTATCTAAAAGTTTAATGGTTGGAAAATTCAAGGGAAAGGGTAAAAAGGTTAAAGAAAAAATATGGACATGCTACTCCCATGAAGAAAAAAAATACACACATGCAAGCAACATGTCATTTCCCCTATCTATTTTAAACGTTTGTAACATTTTTATGCATAATTGTTCTTTTTAATTACATCATAATAGTCAATGTATTTTTATCTTTAATTGAGCACACTTTTATTATATAAAAAATATGTGTTAACTAAGTTTTTTTTATTCATGGCATTTAACTCTGTTCCATGGTGTTTTAGTAGAGTACGAACTTATGAACTTTTATGTTGTTTTCTAACAAGGTAAAAATACCATAAAACGTCACAAAAAACACTATAACTTTCATGTGTTTTTGAAACTGGGTATTTGTTGAGAATCCAATGTATTCGTTTCAATTTATAAAATTCAATTTTAACAATAATAATAATCCTTTATTATTAAATCAGATGCGGAAGCGTGGTAAAACACAAACACGGATAAACTCTCACCAGCGATCCAGTTACACTCTATTTAGATAATTAATATATCCACAATTATAGCGAGTTTTGGATTATAGCTTGACGAAAACCGAAGACTCGCAAGATGGATGCAACAAACGACTCTGTTAGTAGGAGATCGGGGGCTCCCATGAAAGTCGTGATGACCATGAAACACCGTCGCAAGGGGTGTTTTCACGGGCGTTACTGTGGTGGGCGTGATGTTTGATGTGTGGTTTGTTTCCATTTTTTTTTTGGTTAAAATCAATGGAGAAAATGGATTTACAAGTGAAAAAATGGTGAAGAGGTGTTTTGAAAAAGATGGATTTACAGGTGGGAAATTTGAACGTTTTTAAATGATGAACATTGAAGAAGATATCTTCTTAAAAATTACACAATCAGCCTCTTAGTTTATGACATGTCCATTTAAAAAAAAAACAATTCTGCCTTTTACCTTTTTTTTCAAGAAAAGTATATAATTATAACATTTCATGTATACATTTTAGTTTTTATATATTGGTTGTTTTCATTAATTGGACTTTCTTATTTAATTTTATGTTGGATTGTTTAGTTTATTTTATATTATATTCTATTTAAAAAGAAAAATGAAAAAAAAAGGTTTAGTAATGAAATGTGATGGGTATTGCAAGTGTTTTAGTAATATTGTGATGGAATAAGGTGTTATATTTGATTAAGTGTTGATAGTGTAATGGATGCCCCTAATACCCTTATGGCAAATCACCGAAGCCACATAACACAAAGTAAAAAACATGATCAATAGTCTCATCCCGAAATTTACACATACAACACCAAGAAGCACCCAATCTCTTATGATATATTTCTTCTTATGATATATTCTCCAATCTTCTCCATAAACATTAATCTTCAATGGACTTCAAGCATCCAGGAAATAATATGTGTGTTTGGAACCAACTAAATAAGATTTAGAAATCCAAAAAAGAGGCTACAGAGAATTCACCCTTATCCCAAGCCAAACCCAATAGTCTTTTCCACCCTTGAAAAGAATTTGGTCAAAATTACCGGTGCATGTGATGAAGGGGAAGAGTGTACTATTCCCTTCGCGGTAAACTCAAACACACGGGGAATGCTGATCAAAGAAGAGGAGAGAGGGGGTTAATTGTGGGTCCCGCTCTTTTCTGCCCAATCAAACTTTTATTTTTATTTATTATTCTTTTTATAAAAAAAAATTGTAATTTTTGGGTGAAGTGTTGCCAATGATTGAGTGCAAAGTGGGGAGTGAAGAGGGGATTAACATGAGAGAGTAGGATTAGCTAGGGTGAAGAGTGGACTAGTCCCCTACTGGAGCGCCCCTTACACCCTAAGGGTGAACAAGGTGTTAGCGGGGATGGTGTGCGTTGAAGGTGTTACCGCGTGGTCACACCGCCACAATCCCCATTTTGTATGTGACAAACTCAAACACCCGGGGCTACTCACCGCTTTTGAATGCCAAATGAGAAGTAAAAAGAGGCGTTGATGTGGCATACTATGACTAACGTCCATAAAGAGAGCACCCTTTAAACCCTAATAACATGCTCAATTCTCTAGACTCTATGGAGTTCAAAGAACTTCTTTTCCAACGTTGGATTGGATGATCTCATGAGAAAAATAGAAATAAGATGTATTTCCTAACTATTATATTAATAATGCTGTACTGGATGATCTCATAAGAAAATTTGAAATAAGATGTATTTTCTAACTTTTAAAATAATAAAATATAGTTTAAAGTGTAAAACAAGTTTGTTCCAACAACAAGTTTTGGTTTTTTTGAAAAGACATTTTCCTAATCTTCAAAGTTAAACCCAAAGCAGAAATATACGAAAAACCAAAAAAACATTTTCAAGAAATGGGATCTTACCTAGAAACGTGTAGGCTGGTCAAAATAACGTCAGCGTCCACAACCGTTGAGTGGTTCCTTCAACCTTGACACCTGCATCCTTCCTAACACCACTTAATTAAATCCCAAATCATAATCATAATAATTATTCATACAAACCCCTTCATCCTCTCTCATCAATTTGCTCCAATTCCTGATCAACCTGAATTCTTCAAATTCATATTCCTGATTGTTTACTGTAATCCTTTTACTTGCTGCATTCATTCTTTTACTATTAATCAATCTGTTGGAGTTAGTTAGGGTTTGTTGTAACAAACTATTATATTCTAACAAACTCTGTGTAAGTAAATTGTAATTTGAATTTCTGAATTTGTTTGGGCTGCAATTAATGTGTGTAAAAGTGATTGTGTCACAATATTAGCGGTGTAAACAGGCTCGAGAGCTACTCGTGATCGGCTCGGCTAAAAGCTCGAACGAGCCGAGCCTTAATTAGCCCGAGCTTGAGCCAGCTCGTTTAGTTATCGAGCCCGAGCTCGAGCCAGCTCGTTTAGTTATCGAGCCCAAGCTCGAGCCAGTTCATTTAGTTATCGAGCCCGAGCTCAAGCCTGAAGTACAAAGCTTGTTTAGGCTCAACAAATTTTAGTTATTTATATATAATTTAATAATATTGATAATAACATTGGCGAGCGGAGCACGAGCTTTGGTTCGTTTAAGCAATATTGAAGCGAGCTCGAGCCGAGCTTTTTAGCTCTTTTGAGATTGTTCTCAAAATAACTCGAGCCAGCTCGAGCTCAAGCTTCATAAAACCATGACGAGCCGAGCTAGAGCCTAGTCGGGCTCGGCCCCAGGGGCGAAGATTAGAAGGGGCCGGGAGGGGCGCCCGACCCCCCGAACTTTTCGCTCAGTAGTGTTATATATGTAGCTTTCGTATAGAAATTTTTGGGTATATACGTTTTCGAACAACCGGTCTATAGAAATTTTTGGGTATATACGTTTTCGACCCCCCCATATAATATCTCAAGCTTCGCCACTGCTCGGCCCGGCTCATTTACACGCCTACACAAGATATCATGATATTACTTTGCTTCTACCAGAATTCTATTATTTTGCTTCTACTCAAAGAATTCACCTAATTCACAATGGTGTTTTAAACAGCCTCACCACCACAAGGAATTGTCATCATAGCAACACCTAATTCAGTCCGCTTTCGAAGATTTATTTGATGATGAAGAAATTAACAGAGAGAACATCTGTCATTGTTATAAACATTATTATAGTTCTAGTTATGGTAGGTAGATCAGAGGGAGCTCCTAGAAACCAGATCATCAACCTATCATGTGCTAATCAGACAGAAAACAACTCGACGGTGTTTGTCGCGAACTTTATCCGAACAACGGAATTATTAGGCAACGGAGTTCAGTCTTCACACTTTGCAACAGCAAGTACAGGCTCAGGACCTGATGCTACTTACGGACTTTTTCAATGCTACGATGATCTTTCGACAAGCGACTGCATCATATGCTATGACTCGGCGCATTTCGTTGTTTCCCGTTGCTTTCCGAAAACTGGCGGTATCGTTTATCAAGACGGTTGTTTTATGAGATTCCAGAACTACAGCTTCTATGAGGAGTATGCAGGACCTAGTGACACTTCCATTTTGGGAATACTACAAGAAAGAGTAGCGTGTTTCAAGATACGGCAACGCAGGCTGTGTCGAATGCGGTTAGGGACGCGTTAACAAATGGCAGCTATTTTGCGAGAGAGGTGATAAGGCCTGGGACAGTTAACGAGTCGGTATATGTGTTGGCGAATTGCTGGAGGACATTGACTGCGAATTCTTGTAAAACTTGTTTGGAGGCTGCATCTGCGTCTTTATCGCGATGCTTGCCTTGGTCTGAAGGGCGTGCGTTGATGGCTGGATGTTTTATGAGGTATTCGGGTACAGATTTTTTCAATCCTGTGCCGGTCAGATCCCAAAACAGAGGTAATCTTTTAAAGATGTTAGTGGATGTTACAGATTGTTAAGGCTCTACCATGTTGTCATTTTTATTGTTTGGTTTTTCAGGGAAGATGATAGCTGTTGTTGCAGCTGTTGTTAGTGCCGTTGTGATTTTTGTCGTTGCATTGTTGATTGCTTTGTATATACAAAGACGGAGATGGTTACAACAGAAAAGAACATGTACGTACAATGTGTAAACAATCTTGATTAGTCTTTGAGACACTCGAACAAAACATGTCCTTAATCGTAGGTCTAGTTGGGCTGCGTTGGGTTGACCAAAAATATTTTTGCCCAAACTTTACACCTTTTCAAATCATAGTTGTCAGTAGCGATCACTATAGCGCGCTATGTAGCGTATAGGTATAGTATCGCTATTAGGGTAACGATGGATAGCGAGAGTACCGACACCTTATTTTTTTATTTTTTTTAAATATATATAGCAATTAAATATAGCTATAAAAATAGCTGGATTTTAGGTTTTTGTTGAATATACATGTAAAATAGTATATATATCAGGGTATTTTGATATAATATACATATACAACTTTTAGAATTTTTTTTCTAGTGTATCGCTAGTTATAAAATAGCCATCCGCTATATATCGCTATTCGCTATGTTGTATATAGGTACATTATCGCTCGCTATTCGCCATTAACAACTATGTTTTAAATACGATTACGAAAGTCATGATATTTCGGTACTCTGATTTCTTATAAAATGATTTAGGCGGCTGTGTATTAAAAATACACTTTAGGTGACTTTTTAGTTTTTACCCATTTGGCTCATCGACCCATTTCCTTTTAAGCCATCTATATTACTCGTTAGCGATAAACATACCTAAATCAACCATTCATAAGCAATTGAATAAAATTTGCCACCTCTACTACATAATGGTATAGACCATATTAGAATCGTGAATCGAAGTATGACATAACTAATATGCTAAAATCGTGTATTGCACTCTTTGTACTGATCAGATTCATATGATGCTAAGAAACTGGCAAAGATTCTTACCGATAGTAGCTTGAACTTCAAATACTCCGCTATTGAGAAAGCTACAGGCTATTGGGCTGAATCCAATAAGCTCGGGGCAGGAGGGTTTGGGACAGTCTACAAGGTAGTACCTTATATTATGTACCAATTATACATAAAAAATAACGTAAACTCAGTAGTTCTTATATTATGTTAAATTTTCAGGGAGTTCTTCCAGATGGAAGAGAGATTGCTGTCAAGAGGCTTTTTTTTAACAACAAATTCAGAGCAGCAGATTTTTATAATGAAGTTAACTTAATCAACAGCGTTGAACATAAAAATCTGGTCAGGTTGTTAGGATGCAGCTGTTCCGGGCCCGAAAGTTTTCTTGTATATGAGTACCTAGCGAACATGAGCCTCGATCGCTTCATCTTTGGTAAAGAAACAATTATAAATATTATTAAAATACAACTTGGGGTCACTGTAGCGTCCAACACGTCGGAGCTACAGTAACTTTTTTTTCTTTTTTTTTACTTTACCCATTAACTTTTAGTTTTACGCCCCTTTGCTTTCTAAAAACTTTATGAATTGTCAATGTTGACCCACTCGAGTTTTAAGTGCTTATTCTTACATATGTACGTGTCGGTATAAATTCAAGTTGGTTACGTTTCGACGTAAATTTTGTCGAGTCAAATATAATACATTTTCATGCATATTTTTATGTACCTTTTCAGTTGGGCTACGTTTTGACGTAAATGGTGTTCGTTAATGAGTTGGGTCAAATATAATACGTTTTTTTCTTAGACGGTATAAAATTCGCGTTACTTTATGTTTCAACGCCGCCTCAATGCACAGGAGGAATTTACTAGTTTGAAATGTTCTGTATTCTTGAAGTTGATAAATTTGAGATAATATTATATTGCAGATGCAACGAAAGGTAAGGAATTAAACTGGGAAAAGAGATTTGTGATCATCATTGGCACAACCGAAGGTCTTGTCTATCTACACGAGAACACCAAGGCTCGAATTATTCACAGGGATATAAAAGCTGCTAACATCTTGTTGGACTCAAGGCTTCGTGCTAAAATAGCTGATTTTGGTTTGGCTAGATCTTTTCAAGGTGACATGAGCCACATCAGTACTGCTGTTGCAGGAACACTGTAAGTACCCTTTTTGGTTACACACTTACCTAACTCGTCCATTTTGCCACCTCTAGAACTGTTAAGCGTTAAGAAACCACCAACATTAGATGTAATGCCGCAATATAGAATCCGATACAATGTATTCTTTTGATTTTGCCAGTGGATACATGGCTCCTGAGTATTTAGCCTACGGTCAGTTAACCGAAAAGGCAGATGTGTACAGCTACGGTGTACTTTTGCTGGAGATAGTTACGGGAATACAAATCAACGGAAGTAAAAACACAGAGTACACAGAGAGCCTAGTTGCAATTGTAAGTGTTAAACTTCATTTGATTAACAATTTACAGGAGCCTTTTGGCAGTTAGCTACATTGTAATGGAGAGTAAACGTAAATTTATCATCTTAACTCATAGATTATAAATTTCTTTTGGCAAAAAGGAAAGCAAAACAAAGAGGTTAATTTGTAATTAGACTTTTCAGTTTGGTTTGATTCATCTAGGAACCATAAATCACAAACCATACCAGTTTTGGCTTTAATTAGACTTTTCGGCTTTAATTTATCATTAAATCAAACTGATTGACCTGTTTTGGCTTCAAAGTTTGTTCATTATTTGAATCCACCTCAAACTACCCGAAATTTGAGCCCAACCGAATTTGAATTCGGTTTTCATGTTTTGGAGTCGGACTAACATTCGAACCATGTTCTGAATTCACTTTTTGAATTTGTGATTTTCGACCCGAATATGTATAATTTTGTTTATTTTTTAAAAAAATACATGATTTTTTTCTTTTTTACGTACATGTATATATGTGTGTATTATTTGTCTTATTTGTTTTTAACAATCTGGTTTATTCGAATTTGAACAGAATTGAACAGATTTGAATCGTTTTTTTTTTGTTAAAATTTTAAAATATTCAAATTCGAATAATCCAACCCGTTAAACACCCGTATATATTAGAGGTGTAATAGTTGTTCAAACTTCTAACATTCTACTTAATGATTTGGTGATGAAACACAACAGGCGTGGAGGCATTTCCAACGAGGTACAGTGGAAGAAATCCTTGATCCAAACTTAATGCTTAACACATATCCCAACCTTAATTTCCAAAAAGAGGCCATCAAAGTGGTACACATAGCCCTGTTGTGCACCCAAGAAGCCCCGGCTTTAAGACCGTCAATATCAATGGCACTAAAAATGCTGGTAAAAGATGACGAGCCATTGCCACCACCCTCTAATCCCCCATTTATTGCTGATGATGAAATCAAAGAGTTAGAAGAAAGAATACGACGTTACGATAAAGATGATGATGTAAGTTCAGTTGCTACTGTTTCCCATAGTCAATTCTCCCCGAGGTAACAAACCAACTTAGGTTTTTTCGTCATAAAATACCAACGGATTTTCACTTATGTGCTCGTTTTAGTCGTTGTACTTTTATATATTTGAGTTGTTAAAAATGGGTTTTCGTATACCATTGGGTCATCAGTACAAAACATTTTGCATATAAACTGTAAAAGAGTCTCATATGACCCAAACATAACGAAAAACCATCTTTTAATTACTCAAATGTGTTCAAAAGGTACAATACTAAAATGAGACAAAAAGTGAAAGTTCGTTCTTATTTTGTGCGTATAAACCCTTGAAGTTTAGGAGTTTCCGGATTGATTGAACGCAACTCGTCTAGAGTTTGTTCAAGGTATTAGGAAAACCGAAAGTGAGAGTAGCGAGTCGAAGGTAATTTATGTATAAAGATCATTTGTATAAATAGGATAAAAATGAGTTTTAGCTTACATGGAGTACCGGTAATGGGATCAAAATGAGGATGACTTGCATGTGAAAGAGGTTCAGCAACTAGAAAGGTAGTGAGTTTATGAGTTGTAACTTTGTATACAAATTTTGATCCTTATAAATTCTCCATACATATATACAAGTGTATCTATAATTGCGTACTCTTAATGTTTTTTATATAAGTACGTAGTTTGGAATAAACATCTTACCATCCTTAGACCTTACTTTAGCTTTGCTATTGGGGGGATCTACTCAGTATGAAGATGATATTGTGTATTTGAAACACTTCATTTAATGGCAAATAAGCGGTTGAATAAGCACATGACACAACACTTTCAACGAACCGACATATTTGACGGTGAAGGTTGAACCCTTTGGTGATACTCTGTCGGAATACATGATGTGGGTGTTTACTAATTGAACTCGATAGTGATCAACGGTGGTTTCAGTGACGGGTTAATGAAGTTAGTGGTAGTTAGCGTGACAATGTTATTGAATTCTTGTTTATGTTAATCTGTTGTGCGTACCGTTAAAGGAGAAATACAACTGGTCGGTTTGAACTGGTTTTTAAAACATTGGTTAAACATATGGACTTAAGAAATACATCCTGGGCCTATGTAACGGTTTACAGCCCAACATTAAAAACATAAGCAAATTTTTTAACCCAATAACTAAGAAGATTGTTTAACATTGAGTTAGAAACAAGGCCCAATACCAAATGAATCATATTTTCAACAAAAGCAACCAATGATGTTTAGAAAAAGAATCCATAAGTTATAGTTTATAAATACAGTGTGATTAATTAGTTGAGAATGTATATACATGCATGCAAAATAAGCGTATTTTAGTCGTCGTTAATATACTGGCCAGGAACAGGATGACCACCCATCATGGCTAACTGCAAGCTTTCTGACGGATTCCAGTGTCGCTTCCGTTGATTTATAAACCAGTTGTTGATTTGCTTCGGGTCTAATCCAGTTGTTTCCGCTAGCGCTATTTTATCGGCCTCCTGCATTTCCATTTGTTATTTTTTTATTCTACAGTTTTATTTTGTTAGTATAATGTTCGTAATCATATTCACTGCGTTACATATTTAAAATTAACGCACTGAATATCATTGTAAGATCTATAACATTATAACAGCTTAGAGGCATTTATAAGGATTAATCAGCCGCCATCCAAGCGGATATTTTAGAGTGCTTCAAGATGCAATGATCGTCGATTCGATAGATAAGGGTGTGTTTGTTTGAATAGTTTTAATTGCAAAGGTGAAATATAGTGATATGTTTTGTTTGTTTGAAGGGTGATGCTCAGTTTTATAAAACATATGAACTGTTTAGTGACACGTTGTAAACAGTAATTGATACTTTTTAGAGCAGCAAAAAAGTACCACATTTTTTTTATAAAAGTGTGAAAAAAATAATAATTTTGGGTTTTTAAGAAAAAATGCCAAAACTAATTGTGTTTATAACTTTATATAGTCTTTTAATTTTGTACCATTGACAACTTTACCTACTATTTTCAATGTATAAGTGAAACAGCTAGACTGAGTGGTGACACTTTTAACTAAATTTAGTTAATAAAGATTGAAATGTATATAAATAAACACTTACAGTAGGATAAGGCCATTTATTATGTGAATTCCACCAAGCAAGTAATGTTCTTGTTGCCTCCTTTGGGAGCTTCCCTTTCTTCTTCTTCTTCGTAAATTCCTGCTTTAGCGAACTTATACGACGTCCTCCAAATCTACGCAACAACTTATCCTTGAGTTCCTGTGTGCTATCCGCCGTCTCTCCTCCACTTATAACCTCTTTTTCTGATGAAATATTGCCACCTTCATCTAAATTGAATCATATATCAAATCATTTATTTATTTTTCTTCCTGTTGTTCATATTTCATACATTAATATAATCATTTTTTATATAATGTATATGTGTGTGGGCGCTGGAGGGCAAAAGTGAAATGGTACTAACTTTAACGTTATTTTACTAATTTCGTGAAAATAACGTTAAAAGCGGCAGATGGTTAATCATGCATCATGTGGTGGCGTTGATAGCTGAAGACACAGGGGTACATGCATCAATCGGTCTTTGTCCTAATTTTTTTAGTGTTATGTGCCTTAGGTCCAAGGCTTGATACAAAACTACAATCGAGCCGGGGGTCTCACTGGAAGCAGCCTCTCTATCCCTACGGGGTAAAGGTAAGGCTGTCTACATCTACCCTCCTCAGACCCTACCTTATCTTGCTGCTATTAGTTGGATTTACTGAGTATGATGATGATGATTTTTTATATTATAAACAGTCTATCCCTGTTAAAAAAGAAAATAAACCATTCTGAATAAAGAAAATAGTGTATACTTTTTCATTGTTTCAAATTCAAAGTGATTACTAATTTACTATACAGTTTTCATGTTCCAAATGAGCCAAGTGCATAGCTTCAAAACCTGTCAAATTACGATTTTGCTCATAGTGTAAAATTACAGTCATGCAATCGTTTTAGTTTATTTTGACAAAACTATGATACTTTTTTGTTTTAATTGGTTGATTCAGTATAATTTTTATTCGTGCCAGACAGCTTCCTGACATACACTCATTTATCCTTAAAAGTTACAATTTTCACTCCAGACATTATTTTGTAGTCAAACAGTTACTCTCTCATAATTTTAGTACTTTTCTCATCTGTGGATTGTATAACAATATAACACAACACATGCATGAAACAAGAACTAAATCCCAGTAAAATGTATAAAGATTGGTAATTTAAAGGTATTAAAAACACATAAATACAACCAAATTACCAATTTTAAGAAGAAAACCACATAATTTTCAGGTATCTATTGCTTTACCTATAACTTATATGACGATTATATAACCACGCAATTGTTATATATGAAGACTAAAAATAACTCAAGTGACCAGTTTTACATAACTAGTCATTGACCATACACTCTTTCAAAACTAGCTATCTCATGCGTCTTTAAAGCATCCTTTCAAGCACAGGATGCGTCTTTGGAGCGACATCACTGAAACCCAATAAAAATGGACAGTGGCGTGAAAGACGCATCAGACGCATGGGAAAGACCTTCAAAGACTCATCCCTGAAACCCAATAAAATATGGACACGTGGCGTAAAAGTCCCAGATGCATGTGAAAGACCTTCAAAGACGCATCCCGTGCTTGAAAGGTCGCTTCAAAGACGCATGAGGTGGCTAGTTTTGTAAAGAGGGTGTTGTCAATGGCTAGTTACGTCATTAATTCACGGGTGTAACGATCCTTTAGAGTATTGGGCCAAAATCGGGTATAAGTCATGTATATATGGGATGATTTCCCTATTGCAATATAGAGGAACCAAACTACATCGTCAATGGTGGGAAATGTTTGTACTGGGGAAGGACAAGTCTTTGTTTGGTCGTTTCAATGTCAGTGTTTACGAAGATTAAAGTGAATATGGGACATAATGCACAGATATATGATACCCCACCATCAAATCAAAGTCAGTCACCACCAAAAAGCTACAACATTTACGTTCATTGTTCATAAGAGAAACTAGATGTAGCTTCTCTAAATTTAGACATTTTAGAAAAACAAATATTAATCTTTACATACCTGTGTATATGATTTAATATGTGACAATATATTATTACACATCAACTTATTCTCTGGAGTATAAATAAAATACTAACAAACGTGTTTTTATGACAAAAATGTAGTCTCCAATATACTACAACTAACTGCCTTATCAATACGGCACCATCACGATGTCACAACTCATCCAAAACACCGATTACAGTCGCAAATTGGGGTGGAAATTCAAAACTACCGTGAAGAAACTCGAGACGCAACAAGTGAGGAGGAGGAAGAGGAAGAGGTTAAACAACCGGTCCAAAAAAAAGCGAAAGCTATAGGAAAATCGAAGGCTCAAATGGACCAATTTTGAAGAGCTTCTTTTAGTGAAATCGTGGATATATTGCTTGGAAGACCAGAACCAATCGAATGAAGTAAGCAAAGAGGGTTTGAAGAAGGTAATTTTTTTTTTTTGCCAGTTAGTGTATTTATTTTAATTAGTTGTTTTTCAATTTAATTTTTTGTAACTTATTTGTTTATTTTTTAATTGGTTACAATAATTTTTTTACATCTCAATTATTATTTATATGTTTGTAATCATTTTAGATTACTGAACATCTTGCTCAACAACTTGGTCACAACAACCGAACTCTCGATCAAGCTTACTCAAAATGGAAGGATCTAAATCATGCTTTAAACAAATGGAATGGTTTTTTTTTTTTTTATCAAAATCGAGCCGGTTTAGCAAGATAAAGTGGCGAGGGTGAGGAACAAGTTAGTAGGAAGGCGATGGAGGACTACAAGATTGGACTTAAGAAAAATGGCTTTCCACAAATGTGGGTGTGGGAAGTTGTTCACTATAGCCCTTATTGGGCCGGTATTCCCCTAATGGAATGGGTGCTGATTCACTTCAATCGACAAGATCAAGAACAAATTAGAAAGACCACTACACCACGTCTTCGAAGCTCAATTTCCACAATGACGAACATACTCCACCCGTTTATACCGATCCCTAAAAGACTGGTTCAGAAAACAAAGAAATCAGGACAATCGTTGGTGTCCACCGAAGAGATTTTGTCAAGGATCCAGCAATTCGACGCCTTCAATGTAGCCGAAGCAGAGCGGAAAAAAGAAATGCCGAGACGATAAGATTCGTGTCTCGGAAGCCGATGTACAAACTCGAGTTGATTTGGTGAAAGAAAAACAAACAATGGTTCAAAGATAACAACAATAACAACACCAAGATTTGGCATTTGTCACACAAGCATTGTGGCGAGATGTTGGAGTGGATTCTTGAAAAAAAAGCGTGAAGTGGCAAGGGATTTTTTGGTTTTATTGTTTTAATTTATGTGTGTGTTTTTAATCTAGTATATTCTTTTTAATTGTACTAAATTTAATGTAATTTCATTTATATTATTTGCATTTTTCATTATTAGATGTTATTTATTTTTTTAAAATCAATTAATTAATTAATTAAAACATTTTCAATATATAGGTTTAATTTAAATCAAACCAATTAAATTTTGAAAAATTTAGAACAATACAATAAAATCTGAGAAAAGTGAGAAAAAAACTAATATGACGCGGGCGTGTCACACGGAGAAAACAGGACGAGTCCGTATGTCCTAACATGGCGTTAAAAACCACTAATTTATTATCTTTTAACTTTAACTTTAATCATGTCTAGCAACTTCTAAATTAACATTTTACTAAAAGCTATTGACAAAAAAAGCCTATTAATATTCAATTCTCTATCTCGCATTCATAATTTAGCTAAAACTTACTTTTAAAGTTCTACAGCTCGTACGTTGCATGTTTGATAAGAAAAGAAATATAAGGTTTTCTGGTCTCATATATGTTTCATATTCATATATGTTTTAAACCATGAAAAAACAGTAGAATAACACCAAACAATACTACACTGTGCAGATGATGTCGTATTCACATGTCCCATTCCTACACACTAAAAGCTTGGCCCCACTGCTCACTGTAAAACATATTATTAGAGTGCCTAGAAAAGGGACACGTGTACAAGAACAGTAACCTAGGGTTCGTTGAATACGTTGGAGTGGGCAAGTAGTTGGTGTGCGTTGAACACAAAAGAGCAAAGTAAAAAACAGGCAGCGGAAACCACGGAAGTCCATGTGAAACTTCTTTAGACCACCCGTTCTATCCGGAGCATGCCTTTGCCCATATCAATATCAACGATAACATTATTATCTTCTACAAACATAAATGTTCATAACTTTCATTTTAGTTCACATGGTTTGTCTACTAATAAAAGTACATGTCAAGCATTAATCTACATCTACGAAATAAAAAAAGATATAAAAAATTTTTCTAATATATTTGGAACATAAAAATGACTAAATCAGATGAAAAAAGAAAGAATTTCCCGATCAAAAAAAAAAAAATAAAATAAAGAAATAAATGTAAATAATTACGTATACTATAAATATAAAAAAATATAAAAGTGGTGGACAAACAAAAGAGGAGGGGAAAATTTGTTGAGTAAATAGATTCAATGAACTTATAAAAAAAAATATTCTAGTTATTAAGAACTCAACGGGACATTCTCCCTCAAATCAGACAAACAAAGAAGGTAAATTTTTACTATTTTCGTTCCTGAAATTCTAGAAACATGTTAGTACCGTCCAAAAGGATAACGTCAGTTACAATTTGCTGGCATAATTGGACAAACCACAGGGACGAAACTGGCATATAGATGTTAGTGTTTTTTTTGGACGAAACTGGCATATTTCAAGAATGTTAGGGATGGAAATGATACACATTTGAAATTTTGCATGGACTGACATAATTAGACAAATCATAGGGACGAAAATGGCTGTTAACTCTCTTGTTTATTTAAAATCTCATTTTCAGTAAGGTTTTTCTTTTTTAAACGAATATTTACGAAGTACAATAAAAACCCTAAGAATTTAGAAACCTTCAACTTGGAATTGAATCAAAGAATCATCTAGCCTATATATCATTTGGAATGGTCTATGGAACGGGTTACTTACCAAAAATTTTAGTTTCTTTTTATGCAATGTTAGGGTCTTGCCTGACCTTCTAGGGCATACCAATGCCCACACTCGTGCGTTATAGTACTTCTAAAAGATATATTAGTTTTCTATTTTGTTCTAAATTATGGGTAAAGTTATCCTATAGACTCTCCAAATATATCCAGGGAGGATATAAGCACAATGGATTGCAAAATATAACACAATGCTGAAAAATATAACATAATGTCAAGAAAAAATACATAATGAGTCTTAAAAAAAGACAATGACGCAAATAAAGAAAACACACAATAACAAATAAAAAGACACAATAATCTAAACAAAAATTCTAAAATCTACATGCTAAAAATCCTAAAGCGAAAACCTAAAATTTCATACTATAGAATTCGACAAGACAGTTTCAGTGCCGCTTGAATGAGTTCAATTGGAGTCCATCTAATACATTTCCTACGACTTCCTAAGTTTAGGGGACTATGAATTTGAACATTTTTTCCTAAATTATTAGTTCTATTTATATAGTTTAAAATTTTAAATTATTTATAACGTAATCAGAAATAAAAACCAGTTCAAATAGTCCAATAAATGAATCGCTAAGATTGATCAAACGATCAAAACTTAGAAAAATTGCAAGACCCTAACTTAAGGTCAAGTTTATATCACGGTCTAGTGGTCAAATTCGATGACAGGTCGACTAGGTGAGCGCTACATTCATGAATGATCGAGAAAGTTATACTAGTCCACTTGGCACCCTCAATTCACAAGCTCAAGCTATCCAAGATATTCTCTTTCCAACTTAACCCCCACCACCACCGGCCATACTTCAATTATCTACGTAATTTTTACGTTATCTTAAACATTTTAAATTATTTATTTATTTATTTTTCGGCTAAATAATAATAATAGTATTTGAAGTAAATCAAATGTTTTACACAAATAAAGTTGATATATATTACCATAAGGTTACACAATTAAAGTTGATATATAGTACCATAAGGATGGATACAGAAATAAATCGAAATGCCTGAACTTGAAAATAACAATAACTTAATGAATGAAGATGCTAATAATTAATTAATGAATGGAGATGCTAATAATTAAGCTAGAATAATAACTTAATGAATGATGATGCTAATGCTAGAACTTGGTTGAAAGTTTAACTTTTTTTTAACAACTAACTCATACATTTTTTAAATAATTTGTAAGTTGTAAACCTACGCGAATGTTATGTTTACCTATCATGGTAAAGGGGGCACTTCCTAGCCTAACCCATAAATACCCACGCTACCATTCAATTATATTGTGTCATCTTATCTCAACCAAATTTAATCCAAAAAAGAGGGGACACTCTCCTAGTTAAACGCACTATCTAATTAAAATTAAATAAACCAAATCAAACCAACCCTATCATGCATACTCACCTTGAGCTCTACAGCTCGCAATCCATACTCGCTTGGGTTGTGGGCGATTACCCAAGTCGCAATCCATAACCCCTAAGGGTGGAGGGGGGTCCCATAATGGACCCTCGTGGTGACAATGATGACCGTGATACACCACCTCTTATGATTTCATCAAAGTGTTATAATACAATTTCGTGATGGTGGTCACCTTAGTGATGAAGGAAAACTGAAGAACAATGTGAGGAACTTCTTAGGAAGTGACTCTGATCAAGTAATACACTGCTATAACTATTCCGATCACTCGGGTTCAAGTGATGGAGATGTTGCGCTAATTTGTCATTAGTTGGTTGATAAAATATAGGTGTGATGGATGTCCCCTGCCTCTTATAGGGGAGTAGAACCTTTGAGAAAAAAAAACATCTTTATAACACACGCTTTAGTATACCTAACCTACAAGCTCTTTGGTTGAGACACCAAATAATAATGACTAGAATCAAATCAAAGCTATGGTTAAACCTTAACTTCTTAAAACAAGATTATGCACAAATCATATAAATAAATGTGGTTGATAAAATTACTTTTAAACAAAAAGTATAATATAAATACACATAAATAATTTCAATGGTAAAGAGAATTAAATATTTGCATTATTAGATATTCAGCTGGTTTATTCATATAGCTTCTCTTTTTGAAACATATTTTTCTTCAAACTTTCAAACTTAAAAGCTATAGCTTTCTTATTCATATAATGTTTTCTTTTTTTGTGGTAAGAGCTTTTTTAAAAAATTGTTAAAGAAAATATAAATAAACAAATCCAGTCAAAAGCTACAGGAAAAGTGTCTCATATACAGTATCAAGAATGCGAAATGCACACGTTACAATTAATTCAATGAACCCTATGCGCAGACCAGAGAATTTAATGCACTAAAATGATACAGAAAAACTGAAACACGTGACAAAATCAAAGCTGAAGATAAAGAAAGAGAAAATCTATAATACATATATATAGGGAGTATCAATAGAAAGTTTAATCTTGCTAGGAAGAGTACGAAGTTATCTTAATCTTACACGTGGTCAGATAGAAAAACAAAGAAAAGGGTATTTTGGTTCACCACTCGTCTTTTTCACCTTTCTTCATCATCTAACCCACTGCACATCACTTCTAACTCCCACAACCATCATCATTGTCGTCGTCGTCGCGTTCACCTCGTCATCGCAACTTAGCGTTAGAACACAACACCACTGATTGAGATGAAAGGATTTCGAGTTTTTTAAATCGGAAAACACTGGTGGTGTTGATTCATGCTTGTTTGGAGGATTAAATGGTTTGTTTGTTTGTTTGGATTTTATTTTTTTAATATTCAATTTCGATGTGAATTGATAAAACGCAATAAAGAGATGAAATTTCTTTTGTTGCTTTTTATTCTTTACACTGTGTCTTTTGTTTGTTTAAAAAAAAATTAAGTAGTAAAGTGGTTTGTCTGTACTATGATTTTGGATTTTAGAATGGTTGACCATATCAACAGTGGGTTTGGATTTGTTATTGTTTACGTTATTTTGATTTATAGTGATATTTAATCTATTTTGATGATTTTAGGTAATTTTGATGTTTAAAAGTAACATTATTTATATACTGTTTTATTATTGTGAGTTAGTTAGTGTATTTGGGTTTACAATTGTGTTTTATGGACTGCTAAACTTTGTGTTTTGGTTCATTGCGTTGTAGAAAAACACATTTTCTTGTGTTTTTAGACCATTACGTTTTTATAAAAAAACACATTTTTTTTTGTTTTTAGTCCATTGCGTTTTAGTAAAAAAAAACATTTCTTTGTGTTTTTTATGCATTGCGTTTTAGAAAAAACAATTTTTTTTTGTTTTTTGGTCCATTGCGTTTTAGTAAAAAGACATTTTTTTTGTGTTTTATATGCATTGCATTTTAGAAAAAAAAAAACACATTTTTTTGTGTTTTTGATCAATTGCGTTTTAGAAAAAACATTTTGTTTTGTGTTTTTGATCCATTGCGTTTTATTAAAGACATTATTTTTTTTAGTTTTTTGTCTATTGCATTTTCGAAAGAACACTTTCTTTTATGTTTTTAGTCCATTGCGTTTTATAAAGAAAACTTGTTTTGTGTTTTGATCCATTGCGTTTTAGAGACAAACACTTTCTTTTGTAATTTTTGTCCATTGCGTTTTAGAAAGAACATTTTCTTTTATGTTTTTAGTCCATTGCGTTTTAGAAAAAAAAATCATTTTTTGTGTTTTTTGTCCATTGTGTTTTACGCATATGGGTTATCGAAAACTTTTTTTTTCAAAAGTATAGCAATAGTGTGCTCGTTTTAAAGATAAAAAACGCTCGTTTTTTGGTACAATTTTTATAAAAAAATAATGTCGTATGAAAGAGTTATTAACGTTTAAAAAATGAGGGGGAATTGGAGGAGAGATCCTATTACTTTGGATTGACTAGAATGCCTCTACAAAAACTCACGCGCCTCCTCTTTTGGATTCAATTTAATTCATTTAATCTTAACCATTGATTACTAAATGGATTGACAAGATTACTTTCTATCCTTCCTAGTGATAGAAACTTTCTATTGTATCCTAATCCTACATACATAAATAAATAAATGAAATTTCAGCAGCATGAAATGAAACTACCGCAGAAAATGGAGTTAAAAGAATTTAAAAAATGTGGATCAATTACTACCAGCTTCAATAAGATCAGCAAAAATTAACCTGTTTTGAAGATGTATGAGTTGCTCATTAAAACTACTTAACTAATTATTTGTGAGTGAGATAAAAAATTTACACCTTCTGTTACAAACAATTTTTTATCTTATTAATTTATATATTATTGTTTTTATTTTTCTATAAACAACTTCAAAGTGCACGTAGTGATCCCAATCACTCACGATGTATATATTGATGTATGAAAACACAATAAGCAAATTCGTAGTTTTGATAAGCAATCCCGAACACCCACTAAAAGAATAAAAGAAAACTAAGGAGCTGATCTAAGTGTTAACTATAATATAAACGAGAGTTAAATTTGCAAGTGACAACAAATAAGATCAAGAGAGTGGTCTCTATGGGCTCAAGGAAGTGTTTATTAAAGAACATTATTGATCTCTATATGTTTTAAATAGCTTATTAAACCCCTCTACAAAAAAAAAGAAGAAGAAAAAACAAATAATAACATTATAACTTCAGTTCACAAATATTCTCTAATCTATCTTAACATTATAATATATAGAGATTATCACACCAATTAATCATGCATGAGGAGAAGAGGCATTAATTAAATTATATGCAAGTCTACTTTTGTTTGGATTTTTTGTAGTGACTTGTGAGCAGTTATTTTATGAGATCTTATAGCGCAAATTAAATGAAATCGAAATTTGATAACATGAAGCTACATGTATCGAAAAGCCAAAGCGACGAGAAGCATATCAATATCTTTACATACTTTTAGTGTAATTATCACACAAATTTTAGAAAATAATCTCAAAATATAACATGATTATAATGTTTCCTTGAACACATATATATTAGGAGGTGATTTGCACACAGCACAAATTGTAAACATGAAACAACAGAACCACAAATATTAAACAAAATGTGTGACTACTAATGTTCAATGGTCCATGATTCTAGACATCAAGGACTTTTCCTTTCTTGTTTCTTTGTTAAGTGATGACTATATTTCTTATATTGAGGTACATGCAAAAGCGATAGATCATTTGATCACCTAACAAAACACAAACATATACGTATGTAACACGCGTGCGTACGCTTGTTTTTTTCAGTCCTGACATGAGAATTAACATATTAAATGAGGCAGAAGGAAAAATGAGCTGTAGAAAAAGAAACTCGTCTCTCTATATGTATATATCATCCCATTATCTAGGTTCTTTATAGTACAGGATATTTATTATTATATATTTTATGTACATTGCTAAATGACATATGAGAATATATATATTCATAGGAAGTGACTTTTATGTATGTAACATTAGAAAAGCTAACACATAAATATATTATGTAATTAAAAACCATCATTTTAGAGAGAGCCTATAGCATAGTTAGAAGTAGATATCATCTGGTATTTATGGGCCACAAGGTAGCCTTTTTCATTTGATTATTCTCTCATTTACTATATACCTAGTCACATAAAGTATATCTCTTATGCATTTTGCTAATGTGACAGGTACTTATGCTATCTTGAGCAGACACAACATAGAATGCAATAAATTTCATAATATATATATATATATATACACACACACACGCACCTATGGCGAGATTACGGAGCTGCGTTTCAATGTTGCTGAGAAGACAGTGGCTTCATCAAAAGGTCTAGTGAGATCAGATTTATACTTCAACAATAAATTGCAGAAAGTTTCCTACAACATCAAATACAGCAACAAGTTCCAAAGTTCAAATAAATATATGTACGTAATCGAGTGAATATTTGATGAATATTTTTTTAAAGTAACGAAGAGACGAACCATGAACTCGTCGAGATCAGGATCGAGTCCTAAGCAGTTAAAGGCGGTAGTGTTTCGTCTATGAATATCGTTTTCGTGACGAATATCGTCTAACAAATACGCTACTTCAAGTGGCGCTCCCACCTGTGCGACAAACATCAACAAAAATATTATTATTATTATTATTGTTAGAAAGATAAACAAATCATGTTGTGAAAGAAGATGAGTATTAGAACTAAATAAAACTTTAGTGTCCTTTATATAATTATTCATATCTCATTTCATATATTAATATTGTAATATTGATTATATCAATACAATCATAATCATCTACCACAATTAAAACAAATTTGAGTCAATATACAAGAAAATCAAAGGATTAGAGTTCCTCAAACTCGAATATTACGCGTTGATCAGGTTACGAAAATGAAAGAAAACCTTCTGGCAGTCAATATAAGCGTCGAGCAGTGTCGAATACAAAGGATGAGAAGAGATTCTCTCCTTGATTGCATCGGCAGAAGCATCATCAACAATTTGTGGTCGATCAAGATGTCGGTTGATTCGACGTCTTGGAAGAATGATCTGATCCGGGGTGGTGTCAATCGAAGCTGAATCCGTTACTACTGAGAAATCAGCGGATCCGCTAAACGGATCAATAGATGAGTGAAAGATGAGGTTATCTGAAATCAGGTAGTTTTCTGGTGATGTTGTGTAGCTGGATGTGGAGTGGAAGTTATACATATCATCCATGATGATTGATGCTCTCACTACCAACGAATAAACTAGTTTTATACCCGTCCGATACGATATATAGAGAAAGAGGACGTTTAGGTTCGTGTGGTACGTTGGTTATGTATATATGTGAGTGGAGATGATATTTAGATTTTTGGTTGCTGGAGATATATGCTTTTTGATGCGGTAGAGATTGATGTATGAAGAAGATAGGAGAGAGAAACCGTTTGCATATAGATATATACAGGATTCAGTAAATACTTTTTCTTAAGTAGTCTTGTTGAGAGAAGAAAATTCTACAAAGTATAGTTGATAAATGAACTTTTTATATTGGTTTTTTTTACATCCATATGTTATTTTTTTAACGATCAACGGATTCTCCAATTTGGTTACCGACATAATTCACCACATAGTAATACACTCGTCTTCGAACCGGGGAAAACCCTAACCTAGGGCTGAAGCCCGTGAGCACTTGTCTCAAGGCACGACAGTGCGGTGAGGTAAACCTGCTCAATTCAAGGATCGAACTAACGATCGCCGCCTACTCGCCTAGTCTCCTATCATCACCAAGTATCACTGAAACTAAATGGTAGAGGCAGGAATCGAACATGGGTCACTTGGAACACAAGGTCTTTCCCTTACCATTCCACCACCAGCTCATTGGCTCTATATATGTTATTTTAGTAATCAAGCTTTTAGCTTACTGAATTTTTTTTTTAAATTGTTTTGGGTTGCATTGCGATAAGAGCATTCACAACGCTTCACACTTGGAAGCGTCCGAAAATTTCTAACCTACCACATCCGGACGAGGGACAGTGTGGAGAAGGACCGAAGCCATGTCCGGAGACAAAGTTCGAGGTTCCAAACCTACTACAAACGAGAGAGGTGAGCTCCACACACAAACAATTTTAAATTACATTATATTTTTATATAAAAAATGGGTGTTTGAAAAATGTTGTAACTTTGTAGTAAAAATAGTTTTTAATGGATGGTTGAAATTTGATAAGGTAGTTGAGTTGGCGTCATATATAAAATAACTACGTAATCTAGTATTTATGTGGTTAGGTCCTTTTTCTTCTTTACTGTAAACTTCTACATCTTATATCCTATAGGAGTATATCAAACTTATTCTTATCGGTCAATAAGTTGAAAGTTAGAAGTGTTAATGTACAATAAGTTGAAAGCTAGAAGTGCTGGTCTACAAATCGAAAGTTAGGAATCTTATCGGTCAATTGATGAAAGTTGAGGTTATTTAAATCCAATATCCCTTTATTTAATGATTAGGGGAAATAAAAGTAGAAGTGTTTGAACTTTGATGGTTTTTGGTTGTTAGTTTACTTATTATGATTTTTTATGTTGTTTACTTGTCTTACTTGAAACTTTGTTCGTAAATATGATAGGAAGTTAGAAACTAGGGTATGATTGTTTGAAAATTGAAATTGACCCAACCCGATCTGATCTGACCCGCTATGAAACTCTATTTGTTTATGTTTACTTGTTTTACATGACCCGGCCCGCTATGAACCGAATTTTTTTTATATAGCTAAGGACCTAAAATCTTTAAAAAAATTATGCACCCTCAGGAAAAAATTCCTAGGTTCGCCACTGGAAATAAGGATAAACCACCACCATCTACAATCTTTCTCAACAGTGGTGTCCTTCCTTACAAATGTGAGGTTATGGATTCAAATCCTTATAAGTGTAAGGTAAAGGGGAAATTAAGGTGTTAAGAAATTTGATGTTTAAAAAATATAATAATCTTCTGCATGGCATGCTGCCGGCACTAGACCAAAGGAGGTGTTCTTTGCAACGCGAGCAACATATCATTTGGCTGTTTTGCTGATTATGTGACTGAAGAAACCCTAGATCAACTAGACCAGAATCTAAGTAAATCTATGGAATGGCTCTGCATAAAAGGGTTAACCATCCGTTTGGTTTCACGATGGATGATGAACAATACAATACGTCGGCTAAACCTGCAAAACAGAACACCGTTAGCTCGCCACGGGGAGAAGGGGGTTCTCTCCGTGACCACCCTCCGGCGTGAGAATAAGTACAGGTAGTTGGAAGTAAGTATTGTAAGAGAGAGAGTAGTTGAGAGTGAATACCTTTCCTTGAACTCCAAGTTACTTATTTATAGCCGGTGTTTGGCGCCAAAAAGAGAGATTGTTAACTTTAACGGAATCTTTTGTTATTCTGTTAACGTTTGTTGGCAATCCGTTAGTGCATATGGATCGTGAGCTCATCAGCGGTTAGGGAGGTTCCACGTGTCAACATGAGATCACTACATCTTATAAATGTGAGCATGTCATCATCGTGACCTCCCTCAGTCGTCCAAATGCTGCCATGTGGCAATTGGTTATAACCGAAAAGATGCTTGCACGATTGGGTGTTAATGGCTTCTAGAATGTTTCACAGCTGTTACCCATCTATTGTTCGCCACGTGTACATTCTGTTACAATAGAAAAGATTCTATTTGCTTCTGCACAAGTCAGATTTGCTAAGGGAAAGTTTCTCAGGATTTACTTTTTTGCGCGAGAAGCGCAAGTTGTTAATTGATCTTCTTCTTCTCCTTTGCGCTTAGCGCAACGTTTGTGGATTTTGCTTTGATATAAATATCTGCGCAAGGTTGTGCATGAAGCATTATCCAACGAGATGTTCAGATTACCTTTGAACTTGCGCGAGCTGCGCAAGGTTGTTAAATGAAGCATTATCAAACGAGAGTGTTCAAGTTAACTTTGAATTCCTTGCGTCGAGCCCGGCGCGCAAGGTAGTTAAATGAAGTATTTATCCAAAGAGAGTGTTCAAGGTTAACTTTGAAGCTTGCGTGAGCTCGCGCAAGGTAGTTAAATGATGCTTTCCTCTCTTGGATATTTGGCGCAGAGTTCCAATGAATCTTATTTTGGCAAAAAAGTCTGCGCGCAGTTTCCTTAGAAGTTATTAATGGGTATGGTTTCCTTGGTTGGCGCAAGTTTTTTGGGACCATACCCCTTCAAGTCCCCCAGTCCAGTGTTGCTCCTATGTAAGAATAAAAAGTAGGTGGAGCACTGGACTTAAGATAAATGTGCTGAGCTAGGTAAGGACTAGCTTTTTGTTGCTTTATGCATCATGGTGACGTGTCGTAAGTGAATTTTTAAAAAGTATTCGAATTTCAAATATACTTAAACACGTGTCACTTATCTGGATGGTGTAGTTGGTGACGACGCACGTTCTTGAGACGTGGTAGTACTGTTGACAGGCTGTCAACAGTACCTGTCTTATCGTATTTAATGCTTTTCGGCGACACTCGCGCGCGTGGGGCGGTTACTGTTCCCCACTCGCCCCTACGGTTACTTGGGGATACGTGACAGTCGCAAAAGTCGATGCAGTCAAATCGTGCATTAATTGCGGTTAGTATTAAAAGGGATCAACGATCCATTTGCTTCCTCACCCAATTACAACTTGAGAGAAACTTGTGTTCAAAAGTTCTGGCGACCTTCAAAGTTTTCTAAGTTTTCTTCAAAGTTCGAGTTATGGCCACCGGTGCAAGTTCTGCTGAGATGTCGTCGTCAAGTTTGCCACCGTTAAACTGGTCGAAAAAAGATTTCGATAATCTTGCCACCAATTTTCTTTTTGCTCCGTCCTGGAAAGCGTTTTTTTCCGGTGGCGAATGCCACGGCGGCTGATGCGCCGGCCGGCTATATTACATTATTTTACGATTATTTTGCCGAAGGGAACTTCCGGCTGCCGGTGACCCATTTCTTACTGGAAATTCTTGGTTTTTACAAGATTCACATTTCTCAGTTGAGCCCGATGGGAATGGTGAGGATCCGGCATTTTGAGTTCGTTTGCCGATCGATGCAGATCGTGCCGTCGGTCGAGAAGTTTAGAGTTTTCTACCAGCTGCATTGCTCGTTGGGTTTTTATTTGTCCCAACAGCGTGTGCAAGCCAAACGATTGCTGTTGGTGCCGCCGAAGTCCTACCACGACTGGAAGCAGAAGTTCTTCTTTATCAAAGCGGCGGTGATCCCGATGAAGATGACATTCCGGTCCGGTGATGAGATCGAGCTAGAGACCCTTCCCATACCTGCCGACGAGGTATGGTATCAAGATATTAAAGATGTGCCCAATATCGTTTTGCCGGAGAGGGCCCTCATTGCCGCCGGGATGAGTATTTTCTGGAAGAAGGAACGCCGGGAAAAACCGGTGTATACCGAAGATGGAACTGGTATGTAACCCTTTAACTTCCTAGCAATATCTTTCAACAGATATGTACTGATGCAAAAATGTTTGTTATGTAGCTGCGCCTCTCTACTTGGTCTCTTTCAAGAGAGAGAAAGGGAAAATAGCCGTCGTGCCTCTTGCTGATGGTGAGGAAACTTGGTTCTCACAATCTTGGGGAACTTTGAGTTGCCCAAGAAGGAGGATCTGGAGGCGCAACCATCTTTGAAAACTGGTAACTAAGCTCTTACAAAGCCTAAGTTGATATTACAATATTACTCTTGAACATTTTTTCTAAGTAATATTGCAATATAACTAATGGTGCAACCTTTGCTCAATATGATTGATTATGTAGGTGACTTGCTAAACTTGGGCGTAGGCCCTGATTCAAAGAAGAAGAAGAAGAAACCAACTGCTGCTGCAGCTGCTGCGCCTCCTCCTTCCAACCCAGATCAGAAAACCAAGCCATCAGCTGCTGCGAAAGCTGAGGGCAAGAAAGGTACGCGTCTCGTATCTGACTCTTGGTGCAATTATGTGGTGGTGTCGGACTCACTGGAGGGTCTTGCGCTTGTAGGTTCGAAGAAACCAAAGCCCGAACCCATTGACACCTCCTCTCTTCTAGCTGCGAACCCAGATGATCCCTTGGAAGTACCTTCTAGCCCGGAAGAGGCGTTGAAGCGCACTTCCAAGAAGAGGAAGGAGGCAGAAACTAAAACCCCCGCGCCAACAAAGGTTGCGCGCCCGCGCATTGGCAAGAAGGGCAATCTGGATGCCTTTGCAAAGAAGTTCTCACCTGGTACGTTTAGTTTGTTGCGCATTTCTGTCACAAAAGTTGCGCAGAATCTTATACTTGGTATTTGTTGATATGCTTTGCAGAGAAAATGGTGAAGGCTGCGCCGACCACCTCATCTGCTATACTATCGCTGCGCAGGCCTGAGAACGTTGAGGAGGGAGATGCGGGGCAAAGAAACTCCTGTTCTTGATGCCGACCCCATCGTCCTGGAAAATGTTGAGAAAGTGGCTCCGGAAGAAGAGCCCAAAAATTTTGATGCTGAGAATCCTGCTGGCGAGCAGGTTAAAGATACGGCTACAGATGTTGGGGAACCGTCAAAGTTGATATCCAAGGAAACCGAACCTTCAACACAAAGCAAAGGCTTTGTGTTTGTTGAGGATTCGGAGGAGGAGTCGCCTATTCGTCCCGAGGAGACGCCTAGGGATTATTATTATCGCTCTTATTCTGAGGGGCGGGCCTCTGCGATTCATCAGCCCGTGTGGAAAGTTAAGCAGGGCGATGTTTTCACTGATTGGCACTCCTGCAGGGAGTGGTATAAGGGCATCTTCCCGCCGGCGGAGGTGAAGCGCCAGGAAGAAAAAGACCACGAGGCTACTTACGAGTCATATCTGCAAGAGTCTGCCCTTGCCTCTTCCACAATAAATAGAATTGTGCGCGAATGGCGCAGCATGAACAAGGAGTGGGATGAGGTTGAGCTCGAAAAGGCGAAGGCCAAACTTGAGAAAGAGAATACGTTGAAGATGCTTGTTGATTTTGAGGCGGAAAATGCCCAGTTTGAGGAAGAGAAGAAGGCTGAAGACTTGGTTGCGCTGTCGTGGAAGCGCAAGTGTGAGGCCTCTGCTGCGCAATATGCGGACGAGCGCAAGCGCTTTGTGGAGGCTTGCGATCGTGACAACAAAGAAAAAATTTCTCTGCGCAACGAAATTGAGAAACTCAAGAAAGAGAAAGCTGATGCAGTTGCGGCAGCAGAAGAGGCGCGCTCACACAGAGAAAGGAGCGAGCAGAATGAGGTATCAACCAAAATGACTCTCCTTCTTAAGAATAAAGAAATTGATGATCTAACTGCTATGCTCTTTGACCAGGCGCGGCTGCAAGCTGAGGTTGATAATTTGAAAAAAGATATCAACCTTCACCGAACAGAGAAAACCGAGTTGATCCGCCGTTTAACTGAAGGCGAACAAAAACTTAACGACACGGAGGTCGCTCGCGCTACCGCAGAAAGCTTGGCCGGATCCCTCATGAACCAGCTTACCTGGTTGCGGGAGTATGGGATTGTGAAGGTAATATTCCCTTTTCTTTATATGTCTGGTTTGATTGTCGCAACATATACTAATTGTATTTGTGTACAGATCGCAAATGTCATTCTTAACTCTACGGAGTTGGATGAGAGAATGGCAGAATTAATGATGGCGGCGCGCAATGACGGGCATGCCGAGGGCTATAGAGAATGCACTTTGCACATGGCCCATGCGCTGAAGACCGAATGGGATACCAGTCGTGCTGCCACGCATGGCTAAATACTGCCGCCATTTATTCTGCTGCCAAAGAAAAATATGACCAATTACAAATTCCGATTATGGACCTTGTGGACGCCGCGCTGCAGCAAGACGACTTTGTTGATAAGCTAAAGGAGATCTTTTCTTCAACAGAGAAGCAGGCGGGAACCAAATCATTAGAATAGGAAATTTTTAATTTTTTATTTTATGATAACTTGTAACGTTGCGCTGTTGCGCAAGTATTGTGGATGTGAATATAATATATTTCAGCTTTACAATGTTTGCATGGGACCAATTACTTGTGTAGGATAGACAAATGAACAATTTCTTTTCTCATGTGTGAGCGTAAGTATTAAGTTAGCTTGTGGCTTATGAGTTTGTGTTTTTGTTTATCCAAAGGAATTGCATGCATTTGTAAATGAACATATACACGACTGTAAGTAGTGGCAAAGTATTTTATTCATACTGATAAAGCGCAAAGCTATGGCTGCCACTAAGATTACATAACAAAATAAAGTAAGCAGTCTCGTTACGCAACGCTCAGAAGTTGCTTAGAGGACTGAGATTACATATAACATCGGCGTAGTTGTTGGGCGTTCCAGGTTCGAGGAACGCTGGATCCGTCCATACGCTTCAGAGTGTACGCGTCTTTTTCCCAATACTTCATTTATCACGTACGGACCTTCCCATCGCGGGGCTAACTTCCCCGGTTTTTCGGCATTCGACGCTTCATTATCGCGAAGAACAAAGTCACCAGGCAAAAAGGAACAGATGCGTACCTTTTTGTTGTAATACTTTTCAAGCTGGGACTTGTATTTAACTTCGCGAATCGTTGCATTTTCTCGTCGTTCTTCCAATAAGTCTAGGTCGATGCACCTTTGTTCTTCGTTATCTTGTTTTTCCAAAGCTAGCATTCTTGGAGATGGTAACCCAATTTCGGAAGGAATCACAGCTTCCGTGTCGTACACAAGGCTAAAAGGAGTTTCTCCAGTACTAGTCTTGGGCATAGTTCGGTGTGCCCACAAGATGCTAGGCAATTCATCAACCCACCCCGTCGTGCTGTGCCAAGGCGGACCTTGATACCGTCGACCAACTGTTTGTTTATGCTTTCAACTTGGCCGTTTGCTTGTGGGTGCGCAACAGAAGCAAAAACATGCTGGATTCCCACGTCGGTCATCCATGTTTGCAACTCTTCAACCGTTAAATTTGGACCGTGGTCTGTAATAATGCGCATGGGCAAACCAAAACGGCAAATAATGTATTCCCAGATGAATTTGCGAATTACCATCGCTGTAGTGGAAGCTAAATGTTTGGCTTCAACACATTTGGTGAAGTAATCGACCGCAACAATGATAAACTTTACTTCCCGGGCGCATCGGAAATGGTCCCACTAAGTCGATGGCCCATTGTTGAAATGAGCTGTTGTGACGGGTACCAAAGGATTCTTTGGGCGCAACGTTTTAGGGGCATGCCTTTGGCAGGACATGCATTTGCGCAAGATCTCTACCGCGTCAACGTACATTCCGGGCCAATAATACCCTGCGCTTTTCACTTTGGCTACGACCATGCGCGGCCCAGAATGTATGCCACATAGCCCCTCATGGACCTCCCTGATTAGGTATTGTGCGTCATGTTTGTCAACACAGCGGAGCGAAGGACCCATGTAAGAGCGTCGGTACAGAATACCGTCAATCATTTCATACTTGAGGGCTTTGCATCGTAACTTACGTGTTGCGCTTTATCTTCTGGTAAAGAACCATGTAACAAATACATCATTATTGGAGACATCCATGATGGATCTCCTACTTCGACCATTGTCACTTGTCTGAGAGGGACTGACGGATTACTTAAAACCTTGATGCGAACCTCTTTTGCCAAATGCTTGAAACTAGTTGCAGCGAGTTTGCTTAGAGCGTCAGCATGTTTGTTTTCGCTTCGCTTGACGTGTGTGATTTTAAATTGTTGGAACTGTGCTATAAGAGCCTTGGCTTGCGCCAAGTATAGAGCCATGATATCTCCCTTTGCATCGTACGTTCCAACTACTTGCTCAGCAACTAGTAATGAATCAACATGGGCTTCTAAATTTGTTGCACCCATTTTGATAGCGAGGCGTAAGCCTGCTAGGAAAGCTTCATATTCGGCCTCGTTGTTGGTGCTTTTAAAATCCAACCGAATTGCATATGTGAATTCTGCTCCCTCTGGACTCATCAATCGAAGACCTGCTCCAGCCCCATCACTGTTTGATGCTCCATCTTAAACAATGTCCAGGCTCTATTGTCGATGACTGGGACTGGGTTTTGGATTGCTTGACATTCTTCAAGTTTATTGGCGGGAATTTCAACGATGAAATCTGCCAAAACTTGGCCTTTGATAGCTGGTCTAGGTTTATAACAGATGTTATAACCTCCCAATTCTATTGCCCATTTCCAAAGTCGTCCAGAAACATCTGGTTTGGCCAGGACTTGGCCAATGTGAAAATTTGTTAAAACTGTAATAACATGTCCAGAAAAGTATCTTCGTAGCCTGCGCGAAGCATGGACCAATGCTAAAACTAATTTCTCCATGATTGAATACCTTGTCTCTGGATCGTTCAACATCTTTTGATATAATAAATTAGAGACCGGACCCCTTCGCGTTCTACCAACAAGACGGCACCTACTGCTACCTCAGATGCAGCAAGATATAAGACCATGGGTTCTTTTTCACGAGGAGCAGTAAGTGTGGGAAGTTGAACTAAACAATCTTTCATCTGCTAGAAAGCTTGATCAGCTTCAGGAGTCCATGCGAACTCTTTGCTTTTCGTACAATTGCGCAAGGTTCGAATAAATGGATAAGACTTGCAGCATGATTGGCGAGGAAGCGGTTTAGCGCAGCTAACCTTCCAGCCAAACGTTGCATCTCTTTGATGGTAGTAGGAGAAGACATTTTTTGTATTGCCTCGACCTTTTCGGGATTAACTTTCGAAACCGTCTTTGGTGACGATGAAACCCAAAAATTTGCCTCCTCTGTGCCGAAGGAGCATTTGCTGGGATTTAACTTTAGATTTACCTCGCGCAGAGAATCAAAAGTTCTTTGGATGTTGTCTAGCATAGTGTCTTCTGAATTGCTCATAATGACCAAATCATCAATGTAGACTTCCACAGTTTTCCCGATGTCATCTCCAAACACTGTATCCATCAATCTTTGATAAGTAGCTCCCGCATTGCGGAGACCAAAAGGCATCTTGGTATAACAAAAAATGCCCTTCTCCGTGCGAAAAGCGATTTTATCTTCGTCCTCTTTTTTCATCAAGACTTGATGATAACCTTTATAACAATCTAGAAAACATTTCCAGCGAAAGGAAGCTAATGAGTCAACCTTTTTGTCAATCTCAGGAAGAGAATAACAATCTTTCGGACACGCCTTGTTTAGATCTTTAAAATCTACGCACATCCGCCATCCGCATTATGTTTCTTTACCATGACTAGGTTTGCCACCCAGGTCTGGTATTTGACTTCGGGCAGAATACCAGCATTTAATAACTCGGTGACTTGTTCGTTCATTGCCTCTGTCTTTTCTGACCCGAGGCTGCGCTTTTTCTGCACAACAGGTTTTGCTGATGGAAATAAATTCTGGCAATGTTCCGCAACGTCGCGCGGGACACCAACCATGTCAGCAGGTGTCCAGGAGAAAATGTCTTTGTTGCGAAACAACAGTTGTTTAAGCTTTGCGCGAATTTCAATACTGACTACAGGCCCTAATAAGATTGTCTGCTCAGGGTACTTATAGTTGAGTACCCACTTTTCTGGTTCGTTGCTTGGCAATGTCTTGCCAGCCTTCACAACTGGTTCCTCAATTGACATGATTTCTTTCCACGCATAAAGTATAGCTATACCATTTGGTGTCGGAAAACCACAAGCAGCATGCGGAGCGGAGGTAATCATACTAAAATCACGTTGCGTGTGGCGTCCCAATAGTACATCATGACGGGAATTTGCCGGCATCACCATGAAGTTGACGTTACTCGTTCGAGAACACCTCCCATCAGATAACGTAACAGGAAAAAGGATTTGTCCTAGAGGAAAGACATCCTCATTGCAGAACCCAGTTAATGGAAAATCAACTGGTTCCAAGTGTGCCTTATCCTCAGGATCTAGTTGCTTAAAGCACTGCTCATACATGATATCCATGGAACTACCCGGATCTATAAACATATAGTCTGTTTGGTAGTGCCCAAAGATACTGGTGATAACTACTGGCCGGTCTTCTTGAGGACCTCCTGGAACGATAGGAAAAATGACTTGTTGTTCGCGCCAAGTGTTGTTTTGAAAATGTTGAAGGCTACGCTTGCGCGATGATCCACCTTGAATCATTGAAACGTGTTGTTTCATTTTCTTGTTACTAGGCCCTTCGTTCTCGCGCGTAATCTGTTTAATCTCTTTGCGCACATTCTGGACTAGATGTGTAAGCTTCCCACTCTTTAATGCTTTCTCAATCTCCGTGCGCAGACTGATGCAGTTATCTGTTGTGTGGCCTGTGTCTCTATGATAGTCACAGAACAAATTTGGGTCTTGCCCTTTTTTGTTTTTCATTGGTTGCGGCTTTTTAAACTGATAATTCTCAGTGCTGAGAACCTCAGCCGGCGATTTCGTTAAGGGAGTCCACTGACGTTCCCTATTCTCTTGTTTAATCGCTTTTTGAGTTGTTATCTTGTTGATTGTTGCTCGCGCATCAATTGGTGAATAAGGAGAATACGAATTCTGACTTGATTCTTTCCAATTTCTCTTATACTTGCGACTACCTCTACTCAGGTCTTGCGGACGATTCTGAGGTAGAGGTGGCCTGTTAGAACTTAAATTGCGCTCAGTCTGGGCGTAGACTTTGACTGCCGCCATGAGTTTATCCCAGTTTTTTGGAAGGCCAGTTGTACCGGACAACACTTTAATCATTTCGTCGCACCTTACCGCATACTTGAACTGCGCGCGTATAAGGTCTTCATGGACATCTCCAATCTCCAACACCTCTTTATTGTAACGTGTTATAAAATCTTTGAGGCTTTCATCGTCCCTCCGCCAGATGTTCATTACATCTGAGGAGTCGCGCACGTATCGCCGTTGTTGACTAAAGTGTGTAAGAAAATTTTCTTTTAAGTCATTCCAAGAGGAAAGTTTGCCTGCCGGCAAATTATCAAACCAAAGACGCGCAGCGCCAGTAAGGGTTTGTACAAATAAGTGACACCACATTGGCAATGTCTAGCACCCAAGTAACCCTGCACCGGTAAAGAGGCGCATGTGATCATCAGGATCGGTCAAACCGTTAAACTTTTCCAACGTTGGATGGAAATTTCGCTCGCTCCAACGGGGCCAGTGCTATCTCTCTGGTAAACTTTGATTGCTCAGCTGCTTCGGTTCGGCGATACACCAAATTGTAATCATGCTCAGCTTCTGGATTGTATACTGCACGTACTTTTGGCCTGTAACTAGCATGATCTGCAGATATGCGATTGAAAATACTTGCACTATCCCCTTCGTCATAGGTTCTATCGAGCTCATCGTGTTGGGTGTCCGTTTCTGCGAAGACCGCGGGCCCAAACGAGAGTGGACAGATGCGCGACGTTGAACGTTGTCTTCTTGCCTTCTATTACCAGAATGAACAGGATCATTCCTGGTTTTAGAATACATTTCTATTCCATCTTCAGGCATGCGCGAAGGGGAACGAGCATGACTTTGATTATTATAACTCAAAACTCGAGGTGCCGGCGAAGCACGGACCTGAGGAGCGTTAACCGGAGCTTGAAAGGCCGGAGTTCCGGTTTGGGCACATAACTGATCATACATAGCATTTAGAGTCGCTTGAGATTGATTAACCACGATAATGGAGTCTCTCCAGGTGGTAAAATCGACGTAACATCAACCTGGGGAGCCGCCGGCGTTACAGGAATACTCGCATGATTAGGATCATACTGAGCATTAGCTTCGCCGGAAGAATCAACTATTTGTCCGTCAACCTGAGGTCCGACAACAAGCGTCGAATCCCAGATCGAGGACCTTGAAAAGATGATCCGTCAGCCATGATGCTGCAGATCTAAATGAAACGAAACGAAAGGTGAGAAAGAATCGAAATCGGTGGGCGCCAATGAAGAAACCCTAGATCAACTAGACCGGAATCTAAGTAAATCTATGGAATGGGCTCTGCATAAAAGGGTTAACCCTCCGTTTGGTTTCACGATGGATGATGAACAATACAATACGTCGGCTAAACCTGCAAAACAGAACACCGTTAGCTCGCCACGGGGAGAAGGGGGTTCTCTCCGTGACCACCCTCCGGCGTGACAATAAGTACAGGTAGTCGGAAGTAAGTATTGTAAGAGAGAGAGTAGTTGAGAGTGAATACCTTTCCTTGAACTCAAGTTACTTATTTATAGCCGGTATTTGGCGCCAAAAAGAGAGATTGTTAACTTTAACGGAATCTTTTGTTATTCCGTTAACGTTTGTAGGCAATCCGTTAGTGCACACGGATCGTGAGCTCATCAGCGGTTAGGGAGGTGCCACGTCAACATGAGATCACTACATCTTATAAATGTGAGCATGTCATCACCGTGACCTCCCTCAGCCGTCCAGATGCTGCCATGTGGCAATTGGTTATAACCGAAAAGATGCTTGCACGATTGGGTGTTAATGGCTTCTAGAAGGTTTCACAGTTGTTACCCATCTATTGTTTGCCACGTGTACATTCTGTTACAACAGAAAAGATTCCCTTTGCTTCTGCACCAAGTCAAGGATTTTGCTAAGAGAAAGTTTCTCAAGATTTATTGCGCGAGAAGTGCAAGTTAGTTAATTGATCTTCCTTCTTCTCCTTGCTGCTTAGCACAACGTTGATGGATGCTTGCTTTGATATAAATATCTGCGCAAGATTTGTGCATGAAGCATTATCCAACGAGAATGTTCAAGATTAGCTTTGAACCTTGCGCGAGCCCGCGCAAGGTAGTTAAATGAAGCATTATCAAACGAGAGTGTTCGAGGTTAACTTTGATCCTTGCGCGAGCCCGCGCAAGGTAGTTAAATGAAATATTTATCCAAAGAGAGTGTTCAAGGTTAACTTTGAACCTTGCGCAGTTAAATGACGCTTTCCTCTCTTAGATATTTGGCGCAGAGTTCCAATAAATCTTATTTTGGCAAAAAAGTATGCGCGTAGTTTCCTTAGAAGTTATTAATGGGTATGGTTTCCTTAGTTGGCGCAAGGTTTTTAGGACCATACCCTTTCAGTGACCATCTCAGCTCGCTTCGGGTTCCATGCGGTTTTGTTGACCGAAAGCAAAAATTGTAAAACTAGAGAACCGATATGCAACCTAATTACATAGGTTGATTGTTGACCCAGTGGAGCAACATTGTATCAATAAACTTAGTTTGGGTTTGTTTAATCATTCAACATATTTTTTTAAGGCCTAGACTATTTGCACACCAGATAGTCATACCTAAAAGGTGTTTTTGTCCTATATGCAAACCTGCAGTGTCGAGCTGTGGTTAAAGCGTGACGTTTTGTTCCGGTCAACCAGACAAAGACTGACGATTGTCTGACGGGTCTGTTGACTGGACCAAAACGCCGAGCTTTGGCCGCATTTTGGTCCTGTCAACCAGACAAACCCGGTCAGTCTTTTGTCTGGTTGACAGGACCAAAACGCGGCCAAAGCTCGCCGTTTTGGTCCGGTCAACAGACCCGTCAGTCTTTGTCTGGTTGACCGGACCAAAACGCTACGCTTTAGCCACAGCTCGACACTACAGGGTGTGCATATAGGACAAAAAACACCTTTTAGGGTGTGTATATAGTCACATTAGTGTGCCAATAGGTACACCTTTTTTTAATGATGGAAGATTTGCTTCATCTGGCAAATTCTGAGACCAAATCATCAATGTTGGTCTTATGGCCACTGATTTTTCCATTCAATCTTTCAAATTATGTGTTCTAAACTCCTGATTTTATCTTAAAAAACAAAAATTTCTTCCTGCTGCTAGTTTTAGCAAAATACATTTCATTCTTAATATCCTCAGATGTAGCTATTAACTCCAGGTTATTAATTTTGTATTTCTTATTTCAAATTATTGTATTTCAAACTATCATCAAATCAAATGAAGTTGATCCACATTAACAAAAGGCTTAATCAAATGAGATGACAATTTCGAAAGAAATGAGTCACAAACTAGACAATAACATACAAGTACCATCTTGAATCAATTCACTATAGCTATTATCTAGGAAACCGATGATCCACACATCTAGTGTCCGAGATTTCCCAGTTCATACTTCGTGTCGGATTTCAAACGGCTGCAAATAGTGGGTATATTTGTGACAGTGTGTAAAAATGACCTATTGTTCCAAGGAATGTGATATATGCTCAAACTCAACCACAGCATTGACCGGAGCTGTTGCTTTTAAAACCATTTCTTTGTATTCTTGTTCGGGACTCGAAAGAGCGACAATGGCACCACCTGCACCAACCGCAGCCTCACCCTGGTGGACCACCACGGTTCTTATAACAATGTTGAGATCGAATGTTTGGTTGTAAGAAAAGAAGCCAATGCAGCCGGAGTAGATCCCTCTGGAGCAACTTTCAAGAGAATCGAGAAGTTCCGTCGATCTTAATTTGGGTGCACCGGTCATTGACCCACCAGGATATGCTGCTCGAACACAATCTATTGCACTTAGGTCTGACCGTTTCTTTCCCCGTATCGTGCTTACCATGGTGTGGACGGTTGCGTATGATTCAACTTCCATGAGATGGGGAACGTGGACCGACCCGGGTTCACACACACGACCTAGGTCGTTCCTTAGAAGGTCAACAATCATCAGATTTTCTGCCTGATCCTTTTCACTGTCGATAGATGATAGGAATCATTAAGGTTCAACTTCCTACACTAAACTACGGGTCTAAATGAGTCGAGCTCGAGCTTGTTTAAGTTAGAAGAGCTCGAGCTCAACTCGTTTATTATTTAATTAATTAATTGAGTAAGGTACATGGTCCTGTGGTTTACCAAAATTTTGGATTTGGTCCCTATCTTTTCAAGTTCGTAAAATTACAATACCTGTGTTGCAGTTGTGATCTAAGCATCTGATCTTCGGCAGGCGTTGAGCCGCGAGCGATAGTACCCTTAATAGGTTTTGCTTCGAGAATGCCGTCTCGATCTAAGCGTAAGAATCGCTCAGGTGAAGAGCAGCAAATAGACAAATTCTCTTTCGAAAAATTAAGCCACGCAGCGTACGGCGCAGGATTTTTATCTCTAAGGTGGAGATAAAGCCCCAAAGGATCAACGTCCCCAATTTTCTTTCTCATCTGAGTTGTGAAGCACAACTCGTAGCTTTCTCCGTCTTTAATAAATTTCTGACATTTCTGCACATCTTGTATATATTGCTCTTGAGTTTTATCGACAACGAAGCCAGTGTTGTTCATCGAGATAGCACGGACAGACGTTTGAGACGGTACGGTTTCGGGAGCAGAAGTTTCTTTCATGATAATTAGCTTTTGCTCCACATCATCTAACCACATTGTTGTTTTTGTGGTTTGATCATGTATAGAGAGAACGTAGACGTCATCGTTGGAATGATCGATGACTATAAGATTGTCTGCAAAGAAGAAACATGCGTCTGGCGTTTCCGCCTTGTGACGATTATACGGTACACCGCATTCAACTTTCAGGCCATATCCAAGATAGCCAATGTATCCACCAGGAAACTCGAACGGTAATCCTTCATAATCGTGTTCATCATAACGAATAGATTGAAGTTCCTGACAAGCAAAAATGAGAAATAGTGAGTAATATGATGAAAGAGTGGTCGAGAATTTATCCTTGATACCTTATTCATATAATGGAAGAAACCATCTTCCAAAAATGTGGTTGTAGATATCCCTTGACCATTTTCAACTGTAATATGACCTCCATTTGTACATGTAACCTTACTGAAAGAAAGTAGCAAAAATGTAATTCAAACCGTAACAGAACAACCGATCAGTAATGGTTTTTATTCAAACCTTGGGTCTGACAATCTGAATGTTATCTGCTTCCAAAGAGACCCGCCTTTTCCACCCATAAACGAAAATCTTGCTCTCCTCTGCATAATAAGCAAACACCTGGTAGATATATTAAAGAGTAAAATGCCATTTTCGTCCCTGAGGTTTGGCCAGTTTTGCGACTTTCGTCCAAAGGCTTATTTTTCCGCATCTGGATCCACAAGGTTTGAAATCTTGCCATTTTCATCTGGCTCTTAACACCATCCATTTATCTCCGTTAAGTCAGGAGAATTTCCGTCTTTTTTGTTAACTTAAAGAGCAATTCGGTCTTTTTCGGTTTATGTACAAGCATTTAGCATAATGGATACAATAATACCCTTTAATTTTATGTACAAGCATTTAGAATTGCCCTTTAAGTCAACAGAAAAAAGCGAAAATACCCCTGGCTTAACAGAGACAAATGGTTGGAGGTAACAAGCTGGATGAAAATGGCAAGATTTCAAACCTTTTGGATCCAGATGCGAAAAATCAAACCTTTGGACGAAAGTCATCAAATAGGCCAAACTTTAGGGACGAAAATGGCATTTTACTCTACATTAATAATTACTAACGACTTTATAACAGATATACCTTTTCCGTAGAGGAGCTATCGAGCCAAAAGGTGTTTCCAGCCTTGTCATCTCCAAACAACTTGAGAAACATGTTTTTCGCGCCACCAACTTGACAAGCTAACTTCTCGAGTTTTCTCCATTGTAATCTCAAAAACTTGATCCCATTGCTCGTATTTGGCGATTGTACCATCTTGTACATGTTTGTATTAAAAAGCGACATGTATGCACTTGTAGTGTCTTTTTTAAACCGCCAACTTCCATTTCCCACCTGCATGCATGCTAAGTAAAGTTTACTGCTCAGTGCTAATAACCACACAATTCAGGTGCCAGTATAGGGATTACACACACACACACACACATATGAGCATATGCTTTAAGGACCCTACAAAGCAATCAATAAGACATTGAGTAAATGTTATTTGACTTAGTAGATTACCTTTATTATATTGTAAGTTCCTCTCACTAACGGACCAAAAATCTTGAGTAATATCCCTGAAATTTTGAAATATCTGACTCCCGTGACATGTGGCAATGCTCTCAGGATGAAACTGCAGTAAATATGATTTAGGTCACAAGTGCGGTGAATATTAAATGGTTATGGTAATGCAAAGAAAGATGAAGGCCCACCTGCAAACCATAATGAGGTCGCGTGGAGTGCATGATGCCCATGAGAACCTTCATACCTTCACATGTCCATGCTAAAGGTATGAGTTCTTTTGGAAGTGATTTTGCATCTATTATAAGCGAATGATACCGAACCACCTGCAGCAACGAACCATTGTTGTGATAAAGGGTTAATATCATACAAAACCAGCATACTTCCTCATTTTTTTCACAAAAAAGGCCCCTTCAACATAATTTTGACATATTAATCCTCCCTAAACATGTAAAAAACACAAAAAAGTCCCTCAACTTAATTTTGTTATATTGAAGTCCCTACACCTGTCTAGAATGCATGTACTTGTGAAAAAAGAAAATTAAAATAATAACCCGTTACCTTTTAATTCGTCAAAGTAAGATTATATAGCTTTTTTGTGCAAAATAATAACAAAATTTCACTTCATCAGATTTAAGGGGTGGCAGGTCATCATTTAAAAAACGTTTCACATATACATGCTTTCTACACAAGGGCATGGACTTTAATACAACAATATTAAGTTGAGGGACTTCATGTTTATGGAGATCGTCAAAATTATGTTGGAGGGACTTTGTATAAAATTGAGCTGGTTTTTTTATATTAATTCGTTAATATATATAATATACTGATTCTTTAGATGAGCATAAAAAGCAGGCTACCATCGTTTTCTATTTAAATGTTAAATTCTACTTTATTGTTTATTTTTGTCATTTGCTCTTCCACATAGGCCATGTCTATGCATAAGGTCTTTCTGTCAAGTCCCAACAAAAGAAATTATGCATGTTGAATTATACATGTACCTTAAAACCAGAATTTGTGCCGGAAGGAATACCATGAAACAGGCTGCATCCATTATGCTGAATTTCACTAAAAAGGAGAACTGAAGTTAATATACTGATCAGAGAAACCTCAAAGCCAAGCCATGTAAAGATTATAGAGAATGTGACCGAAATAGTCAAAGCAAAATGCAACATTGTTGTCAATTTGCATGATGGAAATGACTACTAAACTTTACATACCTTAGACGTCCATGGACAGGTTCAAAGGCGTGAACGACCTCTGCACCATGCACATATCCTAAGGCCTGTCAGACCACAAACCGAATGAGAACATACTTCAACCATATAAACAATTAGATCTGATGATGGGCAGCATTTGGAAAAATACCTGGTGTCCAAGACAGACACCCAATATTGGAATGTCTGCGCACTCTACCAGCAACCTAAGACAAATTCCTGTTAACTCCCAAAAAGAGCCCCGTCAATATGGCAGATAACAGAATTTACGCTGTGCTCAACTCATACCAAAAGTGTGAGAAATCGACAGTATTACCAACATAAGCGAAGTTATTTAGAAAGTGAACAACCAGTGGATAGATAATCATTGTTACTCAGCATATCACATGTTACACAATGAAGAAAATCAGAATGATTTCCAAGTTTCCTAATTAATAGATTTGGTCCCACAAGGATACTACATGACACATTACGAGTTACGAAATGATTTAAGTAGTGCATATGGCGAACATGATGTCTTACCTATATCAGTGGGGCACACTGGTGATCCTGGACCTGGTGATATAACAATGTTATCAAAGGCTCTCTCTTCATAAATGTAATAACACGCCTCCTCCCATGTCCATTCATCATTCCGCACCACAACAGGAGGTACTACAAAACAAAAAAAACTTACTACACATTTTTTATATCGTCTCTGGTCATATAATAAACAAGATAGGATAAGCTTACTTCCATTAGTGACCGACAACTCTTGGTATATGTTGTATGTGTAGCTGTCATAGTTGTCAATCAACAATGTCCTAATAAACTCCAACTTCTGTCTTGGCTTCCCCATTAAACGTGTTCCTTCCGGTTGACATTGACGTGAAAGCACCGCCTTTCTAGCATCATGACTAGACACTTGGATACCGTCTTTGTTGGCCAGGTCACTAGCCCTGATTGATGATGATGTGGACATTGATTTATTTATGCTTATTAGGCTTTTTGGTCTTTCCAAACAAGGGGAGATCATTTCCGAAGGGTTTGAGCATAGAGTGAAGTTCATTTTGAACCTAATAAATGATTGACGGTTCCACAAAGCCTATGTGTCCAGCGTGTTTATAAGATTCTGAATAAAAAAAACAGCAAACTCACTCTAAAGAAACCACAAAGTATATACAAACACCATCTACAGCAAGTCAGCAACAAATCTACAATTGATATCACAAAAAAGCATAATAGGCTAATAGCTTACCCACTTTCATAATAACAAGATTTCAAATTTACAATTACCACTTCACAATTAGCAATAACGCATTCAAACCAATAGAGAATCCTTATCATAATAAACAATTCCAAAAAATGACACGTGTCAGCATTAAATCTCTTAGTATATCCAGCTATCAAGTTTAGAATTATATATCAAATCACAGTTAAATATAATAAATCTAGGTTACTTACATATATTCATATATACACACACTAATGTTTACTTAAATTTAGGTTTAGCATTACGGGCTCCTGGTGTGTGCATTTTAAAACCGAGACTACATTAGTGAAGTTCCTAATCAGATTTTAATGTTTACTTAAATCTAGGTTTAGCATTATGCGCTCCCAAGGTTTAAAAGAACGGAAATGAGTTTCGAGGCGTTTTCCCTTCGCCTCACGAGGCGTAAGCCTCGAGGCAAAACGAGGCGTAAGGCCGAGGCGGTATTAATAAATAAATATAAAAATTATATATATTATAAAAATAATAATACTAACTAATTTCATCATCAGATTCATCAAAATCTTCAAAAATACACATAAAAAAGACATGAAATGCTTGAAATTGACACAAAAAGTCAAAAACATCAAAAACAACTATCAAAATCCCCTAAGGCGCAGCTTTCTTAGCGCCTCAGACTCGTTTTTTTGGCCGTTTCGCCTCGAGGCGCGCCTTGAGCGCATGCTCAAGCGTTTTTTAAAACCATGTACGCTCCTGATGCGTGCATTTTAAAACCGATACTACATAGTGAAGTTCCGAATCAGATTTTTGTGTTTACTTAAATCTAGGTTTAGCATAACCGAGACTAGAGGCTACATTAGTGAAGTTCCAAAACAGATTTCAATGTTTAATTGAATCTAGGTTTAGCATTAGGCGCTCCCAATGCGCGCAATTAAAACCGAGACTACATTAGTGAAGTTCTGAATCAGATTTACTAAATTCAAGCTACTTAGATTCAACTTTTCATTCTCAGGCCTATACCTAGCTACCGGAACTTCCTGACGATGAATTTACAGGTCGAAATGCTGGTTAAACTAGCAGTAATATTAATATACTCACAGCACACATATACTGTAACAGAACATCAAAAGTTTAGGTTGAATACCTGTAATCGTAGAGGCGAAGGCGGCGGATCGTAAATATGAAACTAGAACCACACTACGGTGGCGGAAAGAGTCGGCCTGGCGACGGAGATCAGTGGCGAGAAGATGAGCGTGACTACAAAATGAGACTGAAATTAATAGGGATTAATAATAATATTAATATTATTGTATTGTAAAGTAAAATCAGTGGCGGTTGGTGAAGCTGAGATAGATTTGGTGGAAAGTGATACAACAGCCGACTCTGCTTGCTTATTAGTATTATAGATTACATTGTTTTTTATTATACCTAAAAATATCATCCATTCATTTTCAAGATTACACACACATCCAAGGTATCAAATAGCTAAAAATGAAGACCAAGAAATCTTACTCCTAGTTGACGATTGGTGTATCGGAATCTTTGGTGGTGTGGTAACAAGTATCGAACAGAATTTGCGTTCCAATCGCCGAGGAGTGGGACGTGTATCCAACTGCACCCGTTCCTTTATCAACACCCTTTAAATCCGTGCGAGATTGTCGATTCAAATTCTGAGTCCGCCCGAGTTTTCGTCTCACCGAGAGGGTTTTGCTATGAAGTTAGTGTGGATCCGGTTAAAAGAACATAGTCTGACAATAGTGGAGCAACGGACTCTTTAATTTGAGAAATGCGGTGGCCTACCACAAAGAAGCTCATCATTCTAGTAATAACCCTTTTGATTTCTTTTTATTTTTTTCTAAGTGGGTGTGAAATGTCTAATTAACCCTTAGCTAAAAGACAAAAACATTGAAGAAAAAAAAAGTAGTGAATAATTAGCAGGTGGTTGACCGACTTAGGTAGGGGTACTGTGGTGGTGTAGTCATGTAGGTTAGGTGGGTTATGATGTGGTGGAGGTGGCGGCTTAGTGGTTGTGATGTGGTGGTGGCGGTTTGATGTTGAATGGTGATTGTTGGTGGTGCTATGGGAGGTGATTGTGGCTTATGGGTAAAGAGACAAGAAAATATGAAGAAAGTTAAAGTGGAGTGAAAAATCGTTAGTGGTAACACTAAAGGGTGTGGAAGTAGGGAAGGGGTCTTGGTGCTGAGGTAGCTCTCCTCCCCGATGAGGAACATCCCCCCCCCCCCTTTCAACTTTCGGTGCCATCGGTGATCCAGACTCGTCCTCCCAAGCATTTGTTGTGTGTTGTTGATGGTGAGTTGGAAGGGTGTGATTGGAGGGGAAGGGGATGTGGTGGAGGAAGTGGTCGGGAGCCCAAAACCACACCCCTTAGCCTAAGCAGGACCTTTGTTGCAACGAAAGATTTTAAGTCAAATAAAGATACTCGGTTTTCATTAATATGCATATTTACATATAACACTAATTGTAAAAATTAACGCATGTATAGCTCCATCTAAGAGTTTTCCAAATATAAATATGCATATTTACATACTAGCAAGGTGTTCGCGCGATGCGTTGAGGACGACACTTTACATTGCGGTACTTGTTTCTGAGAGTTTTTTTATTCGTTTAATATTTATTGAGTGTCATTGTTGTGATTATATGTCATAAGCGAAGTCAACAACTAGCCCATTTCATTGTGGTGTGCATGGTTCGGTTATTATCCTCAACCAAATTTGAAACCAAGGTCATTGGTTAGTCTTTTTAATTAACCAATCGGTTTTCGGTTAATCATTTTTAGTTTATTTGATTAGTTTGACGGTTTTTAGTTTGATTAAAAAACCTAATCTTGTGCTAAAACTTTTGCTTAAAAATACATGAAATTGAGGTATAAATACATGAAATGGAAGCATAAATGCATTAAATGGATGTATACAATAAGAAATACATGAAATAGAGGTATAAAAGCTGGAACTATATGAAAATACGAATGGTTCAGTTAATTTTGGTTAAACGATGGTACAAAAAAACATTGATAACCGGTTTTGGTTAATTCAGTTTTCAGTTTATCAATTCTCAATTAACTCAATTTTTGATTGATTTCGGTTCGGTTTCGCCTGTTTCCGGTCAACGATTCAGTTGTTGCTCACCCTCAAACACTTTAATCACGTAACACATCAATTTTTTTAATTAAAAAACCATAACTATATTATACTCAAATTAAAGATAATAAAATGTTTGTTTTTTATGGTGTATTTTTTAAATATTAACGTATGGACAAGTTATAATCATTTTAAAACCGTGGGGTAATAAGTTTTTTTTATATACAAGGGAGATAAAATGAAACTACTAACTAATTATACTATATAACATTTTGGGTAGGACCTTAAGTACAGTTCCGGTTTCCAGGTTGTTGTAACCTACATCTGTCGGTTTGGGCCACAATCATTATTATGAATAAAACAAAGTTAAAGGCCCACCGCTATAGTCCGCATCATCACCTGATGCATCCGTCACTCACCACCGCTCTTCTACAAAACAACGTCGTTAACAACGATCAATACCTCTCCGCCCAAAATTGACGACGCCGACCGTCATGCCTTAGGCGGTGCTCTGCCGTTGTAAAGATAAGGCCGAACCAACAAAGTCCGGACCTACCTATCCGTTTGAATAGGCTGAGCCAGAAAAGTCCCAAACCGCATACAGACATGTCCGGCCTCGTCTCAACATAGGAGACGATGACGTCACCACTTTAACTAGTATATATATCTCAAAGTACAATGTAAAGTACACACTGTCAGTACGTTCGTCCTTACTTTCTCTCTCTATTTTCTCCCTCTAAGTAAACACTTATCCTCACGCCGGAGGGTGGTCACAGAGGGCCTTCCCATCTCCCCTGTGACGAGCCAAACGGTTTGTTCAGTGTGCAGGTCAGAATCTAAAATCCTCCCTCAGAGTGCAAAGGCTAGCTATAGCAGAGTCCGCTTGGTTCTTTGTATCTTCAATTGGCGCCATCCGTGGGACTCGAACCCATGACCACGTGGTTAAAAGGAAACTAGATATACAGCCCTATCATGTTTAGGGAGAACAGGATTCAGGTCACGAGGGATCTGATACTGTGTCACAAACTTCTCAAGCTCTCTTTCAGTCATAACGCTAAAACGCATGTTATTCTTACCAGGAGCCATCACTGATGAAAAATACAAGGAAAAAACTGCAGGATGAAAGAAGACGCACCTCTGTAAGTGTAATCCGGGAAGGAAACAGATTTGTGAACACGATGGAAGGGATGCTTGAGGAAGTTATGAAAATAGGAAAGTGATAAGAAAAACTGAAAAGAGAGGCACCATATATATATATATATATATATATATATATATATATATATAAAGAGAGTAATGATGAAATAACAGTCACATCAGGTCATTCGAAAGGGCGGCCTCACGTTCCCCCAGAAGGGACCGGATGGAGCGACATGTGGGTGACTCAAAGCCACAGCTGGCACGTCAGCGTTAAAAAATCACCCACCAATCATTCTAGACTTTCTCAAGTGATACATCACCTGAAAAACTAGGGGACTTGTAAAGGTAAGGCCGAACCAACAAAGTCCAGACCTCCTATCCGTTTGAATAGGCCGAGCCAGAAAAGTCCCAAACCGCATACAGACATGTCCGGCCTCGTCTCAACATAGGAGACGATGACGTCACCACTTTGACTAGTGTATATATTCCCAAAGTACAATGTAAAGTACACACTGTTAGTATATTCGTCCTTACTTTCTCTCTCTATTTTCTCTCTCTAAGCAAACGCTTATCCTCACGCCGGAGGGTGGTCACAGAGGGGCCCTCCCATCTCCCCTGTGACGAGCCTAACGGTTTGTTCAGTGTGCAGGTCAGAATCTAAAATCCTCCCTCAGAGTGCAAAGGCTAGCTATAGCAGAGTCCGGTTAGTTCTTTGTATCTTCAGCCGTCTTCTGTTTTGCTGAAGTAGCATTGAAAATGGAGAATTCGCGTATAATCGATGACTAGAGGTTTTCGATCGGACGGAGAAAAAGATGAATAACTAAGAGCTACATGTCACCCTTACCGCCGCCACCAAATTAGGTCTTGCCTAGCGGCCTGCCACCGTTGGTCGTGACTCGTGACGACTTTACATGGGGACCTCCGGCGAACCTAGAAGGGCTGAGGCAGGCGGGAATGGTTGTTTCAAGTGTCATACTTGGGCAAAGAGGAAATAAAACGACTGCTGCCATGTCTCTGGTTGCAGCTACAGTTGAAAATGCAGTTGCATGTCCCGATTTCGGTAGATCCGGTGACCAGCAGTAAACTACAGTAGGCTCGTGGTTGGCCGCCAGCTTCAAATGTGAGGTTAGGTGGTGGTGATGCATTGTGCAGTGGTGGCGGCTAGGTGGTTATGCGGTGGTGTGGTGTTGCTGTGTTGGGGTCGGCGGTTTGGTGGTGGGGTGTTGTGTTGTGTTGGTGAAGATGACGGTAACAATATCCAAGGGAATACAAGGACTTTATTTGGTATTTCAAATTGTGGCATATTGTTAAAATAAGGCTTTATCAAGCAACATAATAATTTATCATCCTCCCGATTAATTTTTATTTATATCAATGATGATTATAAAAGACTAAAGAGTTTTACAAAACTTTACAAAAAACGAGATTAACATAGCTAAAATGTCAAAAGTTTAATCAAATTGTGTTTATAACAATTACAAGAGTTCAGGGATTTTGTTGTTATCAATATCCCCTTCAACATACGACTTTGCTAAACTGTTTCGACATTTGTTATCTTGAATGTTTTATGCCCTGCGAAACGTCCGTACAAATATTGGTATTATAAGTAGTTATCTTGAAGGTTTTACGCCCTGCGAAACGTCGCTACAAATATTGGTATTATAAGAATAAGTATCGGTATTCATTTGTATTGTTTCGGCTCAATGTAAAACGTTTCGATATCATTTTAAACATATGATGACTTTAATTCTTTTGGTTTCTATGCCGGTACCGTAATAAGTTGAACTGATAACGTCTAAAATCCCGCGCATGCGCGGGTATACCACTAGTTATTATAATTTGAGGTGAGGGTTGGGTTTAATTGGCAAAGCCATTAGAGTTGATGTGTTGCTATGAACAGGGAATCAAAGTGTAATTAGGATAAAGGGAGTATATTACAATTAATGTTTGAAAAATTAATCTTACCCTTATTTTAGATTGTGTCTTGTATAAAAGCAAAAAAAAAAGTTTTTAACTTTTAGATATATTGTATAAATAACACTAAATCATAAAAATTAATGTATGTATAGCACCACCATCTGAGAGTTTTCCAGATCAAATTGTTATCTACGATGATAGTCAACATATAGTAAAACATTAGAAAACATTAATCGATATTTAATTTTAAGATGTGATAAAGCATGTATAAAGTTTTTCTCTTAAGTAAAACATGGTTGATAATAACCTTTTCATTTGTATGAACAAATTATATTACCTAAGTTATTTCATGTTAGAAAATAGCCAAATATTTACACACCTTATACAATTTTATACACATTATATTTGATTATGCTTATTTAAGTTTCTATAAATTTTGTATTGAAAATAAAAAAAGGAAAAATATAATTGATATATTTATCATCACAACCTTATTTTGTTTTTTTGTTATTCTCTTCCAATTGCTATATTAAGTGTGTGACGGTAGAAGATCGATATCGTAATAAACCAAACGATACCGATACCAATCGATTTCCACCGCAACAGGCGAAGGAATCCGCTAATTTAACTAAAACTAAAACAATAAAAAACAAGTGGGCCTTTTATTTAAACCACTCTCACCCTCACCCCACCTCACCCTCGGATTCATCTTCTTCCTTCACCCACCGCCGCACCACCCAAGATCCACCGGCCACTGCATGAAGGCAAGAGACAACCACGAAAGTATGGTGGTTACTACGAAGTTTATTTTCTGTGGTTAAATTTTCGTGTACGCGCGTGATAAAATAAATAGTAGTTATGTGATTATTATTATTTAAGCCTGATGTCAAGGAACTTGAAGCCCATAAAGCCCATTCAGTGAACCCACTATTAAACCAGCCATTTTAGATGACAATCCACACAAAAGCCCAAATTAGACATCAAACGTTCAAAACCCTAATCATATAAAAACCACCATCCCCAATCTTCAAACCCTAACCGTAACCTCAACCATTTCCCCAAATCGGCGAGAAGATGCAGATTTTCGTGAAAACCCTAACCGTAAGAGACGATCACGTTGGAGGTGGAATCCTCCGACACGATCGACAACGTGAAGGCCAAGATCCAAGACAAGGAAGGCATCCCGCCGGACCAACAGCGTCTCATCTTCGCCGGAAAACAGCTGGAAGATGGCAGAACCCTAGCCGACTACAACATCCAGAAGGAGTCGACTCTCCACCTTGTGCTCCGTCTCCGTGGTGGCGCGAAGAAGAGGAAGAAGAAGACATACACCAAGCCTAAGAAGATCAAGCACAAGCATAAGAAGGTGAAGCTGAGTGTGCTGCAGTTTTACAAGGTGGATGATGCAGGAAAGGTGCAGCGGTTGAGGAAGGAGTGCCCGAACGCAGAGTGTGGAGCTGGGACTTTCATGGCGAATCACTTTGATCGGCACTACTGTGGGAAGTGTGGGTTGACCTATGTCTACCAGAAGGCTTGAAAGCTGAGGGTTAGTGGTTTGAGTTAATTTCTTTCTGTTATTGTTATGGTTATGGATTGTTTCAGATAATGTTTTTGTTTTGTTGAACCTTGATGGATATTTTGCTGTTGAATTTATAAAGTTGACTGCTTTATTTACTTTTTTAGTGTGTTGCTTTTGATTTATGAAGTTTAATTGCTGCTTATATTTAAGTTTTTATGGGTTATTGATTGTCCATCAGTAGCTGTTTGTCATTGGCAAAATTTATGGTGTTCTAATCGCTTTGATGATTGGAGGGATGCTGTAATTGTAGCTGTTTTATCACTGGGTGAAAGATCATTTTGTTTAAGCTATGTTCATTCTTTTTGTTCAAATTTGAAAGTATAAAGATAAATTGATATTTTTTAAATACTTGTTTAAAAGTTAAAGTTATTTAAAAAATCCAAAATAAGAAAGTAACCTAATTTAAATTAAAGCTATTAGGTTGATTAAGTTTATTTGAAGTTTTGCTTATTTTTGTTATATGCCTGTGGGTGATTTTGGATTTTGTTTTTGTCGCGGTGAACATGGATGACTGTATCGCTTAACGCTTTTGATTTTCTTAACTCGACTGCTTTGATTATACAACATTAAATGTTCACACAGCCTGATCGTTGGCATGCCATATGGATATGCCACTGTTTCTATAGCAATCTTACGATAGAAATTTTGGTCATGTTTTTAACACTACAGATCAAGTTTTTTAAACTTTTATAGTAGTTTTTTAAATTAATTGTCAAAGCTTTTGATTGCGTTTTCTGAAGTTTCCCAAAACGTGTGCGTTTTTTTCACTTTGATGAAAGGATCGAAGCTTTAGTTGTGCTGTTCATCATTAATAGTGTGGTTGAAATTGCTGAAGCGTCTATATATTGTTTACACTGATATCATTTTAGTGCTAACTTGACCTATTACTGTTTTCATTTTTATACTGTTAAGAATTTTGGATTTGCAGGAAAGTACTGATGCCGACAGAATATATACGCTCATGTATATACACATCCTCTTGATATAGTTCTATACTGTGACAACTATTTTTAGTCATGTCACATTAGAAGGATTTGCTATACGAATATGAGGATGTGTTATGTTTTATCTTATGTTTCTCCGATCGTTGTATTTGTAGTGTTTTCTTTATTCATCTTTTTGTCATCATAAATCAAAGCTTAACTCAATCATTCAACAGGATGTCATAGAGGCTGTTATAACCTTAACATAATCAATTTACAACACGTCTAATGTACAATAATTGTATGATTCATTTTAGTGTCTAGTCAAGTTTGCATAAATACCTAAATGTTGGCTGCTGATAACAAAGGCCGACATTAGAAACCTTTCTAACTTTGGTTGTTGCCTATTGAATTGTCGCTACTAGCTGCTGATTCTCACTTGTGTTAGACAAGTGACCCGGATGTCGAAATTCAATTGGATTCTCACCATCTCTTATACGAAATCTAGTTGCCCGCCATTGTCAATTTGTCATAACAGCAACTATCTTGGTCAGACAACCAAATCCAGCACAATGCTCTTCTAATCACTATGGCTCTAATTGTCACTTTCACAACTGAAAAGCCGCTCGCAACTCTTACAAGTCCAGCTTTACTCTCTCACATAATACATGTTCGTAGAGCTTGTCATGTTTTGTTAAGAAAGGCGCCAACAGTCTTTTATGTAAGCATTGGAAAATCTATTGCTCAACTGAATGAACAATACTTCAGAGGTGATAGAACCAAACACATACTGTCAAAGTTCTTTTTTACTCATGCCTTGCCAAAATATGTGATAGTGTCGTTAACAAGCTTGTTCAAGCGATAGCTCAGCGATGAACCAAGTCAAGAAACTCAAGTACTGGGAGAAAATACGTGATACTATGATACGGATACCCACTGATTTTTAGAGAATTACACTCTTTTCACTATATGTTGTATGTTTTACTAGTGTTCTCTAGTATGTAAATTATTGTTGCGAAATAAATAATATTGATTCCCACTCATATTCTCTTGGTATATGGTATAATGGTATATTTTTAACAAGAAGTTTTAGATCTACAATGCACACAACGATCCAACACTATATCAGTTTCGATAAGTTTAATGCATAATCATCAAAATTTATCAGTGTTTCTAGTTAAGATAACAACATATTCTCTCAACTCCCAACAAAACACTAGCAAAACACACAGCAATACAAAAACAAAAACTATACACAAAGTAAAAAAGCATCATCGGCCTTAAGCACGGAGAGAAGCCGAAGGTCTGGGATAAGCAGCTATCTTGGGCCCAGCTTCTTGCCTACATGACCGGGCTTTATTAGTGGTTGTGGGCTCCAAGTTTGGGTCCCTACGCTCGCATTTCTCATCGTCTTGAAGTTCTTGTAATGTGGACACCACCTCATCTATACTTGGTCTCATTTTGGGTTCCATATATAGACATTGAAGTGCAAGGTTGGCTACTTTGAGGGCCCAGCCAAGTGAGTATTGACCCTCGAGGCGTGGGTCAAGAACCCGAAAGATTCTTCTTTTGTTTGTTAGACATGGGATGGCCCATTCGACTAGGTTTTGTTCACCAGCTGGTCGGTTTTTGTCTATTGCTTTTTTGCCTGATAGGATTTCGAGAAGAACCACTCCAAAGCTGTATATGTCACTCTTTGCCGTTAAGTGACCTTTATGAAAACAAATTAAATTTGTCAAACATGAGTTAAAAAGAAGCAAAAATATATCACAAAATTGACCCATAACCGTTTGGCTAATATTTTTTAGTTGACCAGTTTGAGATAAAACCACAACTCAGATTGACTATTTATAACTAAACGGGTAGAATTGGCACCTATGCACAACATAAACTAGTCGAACATACAAGGAAAATGAAAATGCCAATTTCGTCCTTGAGGTTTGACCACTTTTGTGACTTCCGTCCCTGAGGTGTCATTTTCATCCAAAAAGATTGAAATCTTGCCATTTTCATCCTTGAGGGCCAAATTTCGAGAGACGGAAGTCCCAATAAAGTGCTAAACTCAAGAATGTAAATGACAATAAAACGCCAACCTGAAGGACTCAAATGCACAACAAAGTCATTTTGGATAGAACAAGAAAAAATGACTAAACCTCAGGGGACGATTTTGGCATTTTACTCGAAAATGAAATCATGGTAAAAGCTAACATACCTGTGGACAGATATTCAGGAGCAGCATATCCATACGTTCCCATAACCCTAGTAGAAACATGGCTTTTATCACCGGTGGGGCCATCTCTTGCCAATCCAAAATCGGATAGTTTTGCATTGAAATTCTGTTGATTGTAGTCAAAGTCAGAAAATACCATTTTAGCGGCACAATACACGTAATCACATCCTCGTTTTTCTGATAACATATAGTCATATAGATCTTAGTGGATTAAATTATAAGATTCATTAAAGTATACATACTGAATCAAGTAGTATATTTGAAGTCTTGAAGTCCCGGTATATGACCATTGTTTCAGCATTGTGAAGAAAGGCAAGACCCTTTGCAGCACCAAGGGCAACTTTCAAGCGAAGACGCCATGAAAGTGGTTGGAAGTAAGAACCTCCTGTTTTACATATAAGTATGAAATTTATACTTAAATTGAGTGATATGATGATAAATATCATAGATTTAGAGGTGGCAAGATGGATGGGTCGGATGGGTCGGGTACGGTTAATGTGGGTTCAAAACAAATCATCTTAAAGTAATGAACTTTCGAAGTTCATATTTTATTACACTTTTATAATGATGAGTGTTAAATATGGTACATAAACAATATCATCACAATAAGAAGCTAAATCTTTGAAAAAAATATATGGGAGTTTGTATGCAATTAAATTAGACTTTAGACTTTTCCGTTTGACTTGGTCAACCCATATGGATGCTCCTTTAGCTTTTTTCTTTTCATCAACCAAACTGCACATGTTAAAGCTGGTCGCTTATCGGGAAAAAAATTAACTCTTGTTGCTATTACGTGCACTTTGTCCCTTTTTTACTTTGAAATGTTTAAGATAAACACAACCCAAATCAACCCATTCACCTTTAAATGTGAAGGAAAAAAACATTGTTAACTTACTCCTGAATAAATGATTCTCCATGCTACCCTTTGGCATAAACTCGTAAGCCAAAAGCCTATGATCATCTTCCAAGCAATAACCGAGTAATTTCACAAGATTAGGGTGGCGTAATTGTCCAAGATAATTTATTTCTGCCTGCACAAGCAAAATACTCATTTGTTGAGAAACTAACTTATGTACAAAACACTGACATATTCAAAGTTACTGTATAACAATTGAATAAGGATACAAGTTTGTTATGGTGTGTTGGTCTAAAGGCAGGCTAATAACTAAGTCTAAATCTCGTAATATTTAAGTTAAACTCATGCTAAGCTTAAACCTTCCACTTCTTCTATTGTAACAAGTTAACCGACATATTTTTCCCTTCTCTTCTAGTTCTCCAAATTGTGAATACCCACCTCAACTTTTATTATATTGTTTCAAAAAGACCAACTACCCCTCTGCCTCGTTCCATAACTCAGTCAACAATTCTACAACACTGTCAAATCCCAACCTACATTTGCACATGCATATGCAAAAATGAATGAATGAATAACTATAAGTCAGTAACTTTCAGACACTATGCATCACCAGCTTATGCATCAAACATTGACACTGCTTCGGTGTAAAAAAAGAGCATATTCACATAATATGAAAACACCAAATCTTTACTAACACCAATGTATAACAATAACAAGAACAACAAAAACAACTGTACCATGTATATCCCACAAATAGCAAAGCTACAGGTAGGGTCAAGGGAGGGTGGGATTTAGGCAAACCTCTGCTCTATCCATGGGGATATAGAGGCTGCTTCCAGAGAGACCCTCGGCTCCAAAAATTGACACCAATGTATGCAACAACTTTTTACACTAGATAATTTAGTTTTCCACATTACTTTGTTACAAGTAAATTCTTTAATTCAAAATTTTAAAAGAAATACTTTTATACTAATCTTATATATGTATATATATTAAAAAAAAAAATTACTCAACTTACTAATAGTAACTAAAAATAAATAATATAAAATTTTAAAATCCATGCTCAATATGGTACTCATATAAGAGGTTTCAAAGATAATGGTTTCAGAATATATTTTTGTATTATTTTTTTATATTATGTTGTGTACTTGATATATATGTAAATTATGAAAACTTGGTATAATGTAGTGTTACATTACATCAAATTTGGTGTAATATATAAAAACAGGGTGACGAATAGCGTTACACCAAAAAGTTACAACATTTTGGTGTCGTGATTGGAGATGGTTCCCACCATTTTGGTGGTTTGGTGCATAAAGTGGAACGGTCTAATCCTTGCATCTAATACAAGTTTAAAAAAAAATCACAACAAATGATCAAGAAAGTGAAAAGAACTAACCAACCACTCCTTGTGTCCCTGAAATCCTTCTTGATTAAGCCTTTTAACCGCAATCACAATCCCAACTCCAGGCTTTGAAGCCGCAAGCGAATGCTCATTGACCCACCCTTTAAACACCGAACCGAACCCACCTTGGCCCAGAACACTATCCGGCCGAAAGTTTCTAGTGGCACTTTTAAGCTCGCTGTAAGTGAATCTTTTTAAGTTGCATGATTGCAATATATCACCTTCACTTCTAGGTGTTTGTGTTTGAGAACCAGTTGAAACCTTGCTACTTGAATTACTATTTCCATTCTTTTCACCGGTTTTAGAATCATAACCTACATAAACACAATCAGTTTATTTACCACTTGAACATTAACACCAACTAGGCCTGTAAAGGAACCGAACGAACACGAACAGAATCATGTTCATGTTCGTTCATTTAACAACTTTAACCAAACACGAACATATAATCGAACACATTTTTTTGTTCATGCTCGTTTATTAATAAAAGGGTCGTGTTCATTTAAAACCTAAACGAACAATTCACGAACGTAAACGAATACAAACAAACAAACTTAAACGGACATAATTTAACAAACAATAAATAACACAAAGGAACATAGTTGAACAAACATAATGAACATAATTGACTAAATATAAAGTAATTTTTCCATATAAATTAGTGATTAATTACCAAAAATTCCAATGGAAAACCATTTATTACTAGAAAGTCCAATTATCAATTAGTTATATTTATATAAGTAGTAGCAAGTTCCTTTTATGTTTAATATTTATATAAATATAATTACTTATATATTAACCTGAAACGAACATAAACGAACAAAGATAAACGAACGAACATAACAGAACGTTAACAAACATAAATAAACGAACAAAACATGTGTTCATGTTCGTTCATTTAATTAAATGAACAAAAAATTGTGTTCATGTTCGTTCATTTTTATTTAATAAGCGAACATAAACGAACTTCCCGCCGAACAGTTGATGAACGTTTGGTTCGTTTACAACAGTCCTAACACCAACAATAACATTCATTTAACAACTACCCAGCATTAACAAGATCCTACAAACCTAAAATGGCTATAATCAACAAAAAATTAGAGTAAATTAGTAAACTTTACCAATGGAAAGTGCACTCTCGGATTTAATCTGAATGCTCCAACAAATCCCCATTGTAAATGTTAAAGATCCAAGAACCCTAATTTAGATCACAAACGAAGCTTACCAACACATATATCTTGAACAAAACCGAATCAAATCCGATATGTTACGATAACAGCAACAATAATCTTTGGATCTGATGCGGATTTCCCTTTTTTCATCACAGAAATCGATGTGGGGTTTTCTCAGCTTCAACAATTTGTGTGTGTTTTTTTTTTTTTGGTTTTAAAGTTGGTTGATGAGAAAACAGAAATGAATTGGATGACAGATAGAAAGGGGGAGGTAGATGAGATGGTTGCTGTGTTCAAGACTTTGGTGAAATGTGGTTGACTTGGCTTCAACTTCTCAAACTGGAGATGAAGAATTAGTAGTAGTGAGAATTAGCAATTTACATAAATGTTCCTCCAACTCAAGCTATATTGCATCATTACTCTTTGTGGTTTAAATTTATATATATATATATATATATATATATATATTTGTTTGTATTGTTTTGAGTATTTCAAGTTTTGAACTTGTATTGGTAGATCTATAGTAAATTTATTATTTTATTTATACTAATTATAATTAATTTTATATATATTGGTCGTCTACCTTCTGTTTTGATGTAACTTGGCAAGTTTTTTGAAGAATTTAAATATATTGTTTTTTATAACTTTATAAATAGTAGTTAACTGGTATTTAGGACTCGTGCTTTGCGGCGAGACCGTTAAACCAAACAAAAAGTACATGTAAAAACGTTGAACCACAGATTCGCGTTGCGATGTGTTAACTCGCAAAAATTAATTAAAAACGTAAATCATAGAAATAAAATAACTAAGCCAACTTAGGAACCGCTAGTTTGATGGGGCCGTTACACTGCAAAAAAAAATATAGACGTAAAACCGTCGAGCCACACATGCGTGTTGCAACATGTTTACTCACAAGAGACCAAAACATAAAACGACAAATTTGTAAAAGATGAAAAGTATATGGGACTAAAGTGAAAAGTGGTAGGTTAAAAAATAAAAAAAATGAAAACCAAAGGGGTTGAAAACTAATGCAAATTAAAGAGGTTGAAAAACAAAAACTAAAAGGGTTGATGTGGATAATACGAAAGGAGGGGTCAAAATATGTAAGAAAAATAAGTAAAAAGCTCTCTCAAACCATTTTTGATAAATAAAGGATGGATAATATTATATATATATTAATTGAAAGTTGTTCGATTAGACTTGCGAGCTAGCTAAAGCTTGATAAGCGAAGCTCGGGCTGATTTACTAAACAAACTTATTTTTGGACTCGGGCTCAAACTCGAGCTTGTTTAAGCTCAACTTGTTTTGAGCTATTTCTTGAACCGAGCATGAGTAGCTTGCGAGTAGTTCGGTTCATTTACATCTTTAGAAAAAAAAAACGTGAACTTTGATCTAAAGTTGAATCCCTTTTTTATGATAACTGTATAAGTATATCATGTAAGGAGTAAGAGAAGAATCATGTCATAAGTCTTATTGCATACTAGAAGAGGGATTTTTCGGTTTGTGTAAACTCTTCTGGGCTAATAACCATGATTGGTTTGTTTGAGCAATTATATTAAATAAACTAGTAAAATAATACCATATATAAGAGACTTTAGCTAGCAAATAGCAATCATACCAATTCGTGATGATATTGTGTAGGAGTCTTAAGTCTTAACCTATAAACATTGTTTAGGTGTCACACGTTCCTCATATGTTTGACATGATCTCTACGGATTCACATACAATTTCTTGTTTTATTTACGTCGAATGCGAGTTAAAATATGGTTTTTGTAATTGTTCATAATACAAGAACAGTAAATAGACGTAATTTTGAAGAGGGGCTAATTCTGCCACTTTCCTAAACTCATGGTTATCATAATACAAAATGGGAATATTTGGTGATGGAACATAAATTCTAGCAAATTTGCCTTTTGTGGTCATATTGACTACAAGTCAAAGTAGAGCTTGTATATTGCCTTCGTGGAAGCCAGATGTATCATATTAAAAGACCATTAAGCTTTAGCATGTGCTCTTTTCAGTATAAGTGTTTATTATTATTCTTTTAATTTAATTACACGCTAAGAATATTAAACTAATGTTTACATCCAAACAAATTATAATACATCATGTATTCATACTTGTCAAATATTATAATTTATAAAATTATAAGTAGTATTTTTTTTGTCTTTTGGGGAAATTGTTTTAAGTTATATATTTGATTAATAGCATAGATCTAACAACAAAATTCTCCTACTTGGCTCATATTTGTTTTTACTAAGACTCTGTATTTGTCATAGTATGGCGATAATTGTAATACCGATAAACAATTAAATGGTCATATGGGTCATGACTTAAACTAAAAAGGTTAAGGCTATTGAGTTATAAAACTTTGTCTTAAGGGGTTAGTTCTTGCAAAAAAAAGGTTAATAGGGTTTTAAACTTTAAAAATTTGGGGCCGACGAAAAAGTGGGCCCTATGCAGTTGCAACGCCTCATCAACGACCCTGTGTATGTATCATTGTAGTAGTGAATGGTGTAAAGAAATCAATGGTATGGTCAAAGTTTTGACTTGTGTGGTTGTAGCTATATCATATGTGAAAGAAGAAGAAATATGTGATAGCCATGAATGACCTAGCAAAGGGGGTAAAGAGGAATCTCATGCATGACGTCATGAATCATCACCCGATATATGAATCTCATGCATGGCGTCATGAATAATCACCCGATACACCGCATCAGCAATAGCTTCCTGACACTGGGTTCTAACACAATTCTCACATCTCTAGCTGGTTTCATGCTCTACATTGAGAGAATCTTCTCGCTCGGATTCATTCTTGGTTTGCAGCTACCGTACCGGCATTCCTAGATTTTTTGGGATGCAATTTATGAAGTAAGTGGGAAACCTTACTATGATTCAGAGGAGTTAGCTTTAGATAGTCTTAATAAGAGTGAGTATATGTTAATGCCAAGTAACTGAGCAATGGATGAGTGTCCGTAGGTAGCGTTTGGTATGGGGTAATGAATAAAAGAATGAGGATGATGGAATCAAGCATTACCCCTTGAATCCTTTTCCCTCAATACACGCCCTTTTCATTCCTTTGCTCCCCCAGTTTTTTTTTTTTTTTCATTCCGTTCCGTAAGTCATCAGCGATTCACGATTTTGCCCTTCATCTATCGTTCCAACTAGCGTCTTTTTTTAATCTTCATACTCCAGTTGCGTTCAGCATCTTCTACAATCATCGGCAGAACCTAATCCTCTTTTCGGCAATCGATTTGCCATTGTGGTCGTTACCGATTTGCCTCGTCTGCATTCGTGGATCGTTCCCAAATCACATCTTCTGCAATCATTGGCGTTTTTGTTCTTCAGTGGATTTATTGTATGGGGTTTCATGGATTGTAATAGACCACGGTACAGTTAAGAAGAGCGTTGTTTGTAATGAATAGTTTTATTTTGGGTTTTTTCATCACAGTAGGTTCTATGTGTTGAAGAACAATCCAAATCTGTCTTCAAGGGTTTTCTTGTCGTATGAGTTCTTTAGATGGGTGTGTGCTATCTTTATTGTATGTGATTAATTAGGTTAAAATTGAAGGTTAGGAATAATTTTGTTATGCAATTTTAATTGTTCTCTTGGTGTTTAGTACACAATTATGGTAAAGGTAGGCCGCTGTCCAAAGTTAAGCAAGTTCTTTCAAACAAACAATAAACCAAAGAACCTTGAGCAGAACTTAATCAAAAAAGAAGACACAAATTAAGGCCTGCAATTATGGTGTTGAGAGAGGTCAGGAGGCACCAGAAGAGAAGAGCACTGAGCTTTAGATCAAGAGTTTCCATTCTACAGGCCGGTGAGAAACCGCTAAGGATATCAAAACGATCGATCCGTAGTAGCTGCTCTCCAGGATACCTTGTTGGACTCTTTAAGGACGCTAATTTGTGTGCTAATACAGTGTCACACGATGCTGCTATTTTCTTTTATGGATTGTGTATGTATGAAGATATCACCTTGCTATTGTCTCTAGTTTTTGGAGGAGCTGGTAATGTTAATTCTTAGTGTTGGAGATGTTGTCTTCAGCCCAACCCATTAAGGCTAGTCAAGAATTAGAGAGAAGAAGGGAAAGGGTACGGCCGGCCCTAACCCTAATGGGCTTTAAGTGTTTTAGCCCAGATGTTTAGTTACTTGTTTAGCAAGGGACTAACCTTAATTCTAGCCTATAAATATATCTTTTGTACTTGTAAACATGATCACTCAATAAAAAAAATAAAAACCCTAGTTGCCCCCGTGGACGTAGGTGTACACACTGTGACCGAACCACGTAAATCTCGTGTCTACTTTTCTTATTGCTTTCGTTTATTGATCGTGTGTGTGTGATCTAAATCCTAACAACTGGTATCAGAGCTCGGGCTCTTGATCAAGAACACACACCAGCCGCCTACCACCTCCTCCCTCCAGCCGCCGCCGCAAACCTAATTAGGGTTTCGCCGCCGTCACCTAGCCACCGCTAGGGTTTTCCGCCGCCGACACCCATCGACTTGCTGCAGTTTCGCAGCTTTACTCTAGGGCAACCGGGTACCGCCGCCGCCACCTAACTCAGATTAGGGTTTTGTTAGCCGCCACCTACCACCTTGCCAGAACCGCAAATCGCCGCCGCCGCCAACCAGATTAGGGTTTCCAGCCGCCGTCGCTCAAACAGAAGGGTTTTCTGTACCGATTTTCGCTGCTGCGTTTTTCTGGTTTTCTGCACGTTTTTCGAGGTCAGATTTTTGGGTTGTTTTGCAGTTTATTCTCTCATGTTCTCTGGTTAGTTTCTGTTATTCAGCAAAGATGACTGACGACGGAAAAGTCAGAATTGAGAAGTTTGATGGGAAGAATTTTGGATGGTGGAAGATGCAAATCAAGGATTTGCTGATACAGAAGGATCTGGATGCAGCCTTAGAGCCTCCTCCTTCACCTGTAACGGATAAGTGGACAGCAATTGACAAGAAGGCTATGTCAACTATCAGGCTCACTCTTTCAATGAATGTGGTTACAATATTTCTGAACAAACCTCAGCACGAGGAATCATAGTGGCTTTGTCGAATATGTATGAGAAGCCGTCTCCTGCCAACAAGGTGTTTCTGATACGGGAGTTAGTCAACACCCGCATGAAAGAGGGAAGTTCTGTTATTGAGCATATTAATTTATTTAATTCTCACTTGTCTCGTTTGAATTCAGTAAAATTCAAGATAGATGATGAATTGCAAGCATGCCTGCTCTTGTCCTCATTACCTGACAGCTGGTCAGGAACTATTACTGCAGTCACTGGGGCAGTTGAGACCCTCACTTTTGCTAAAGTTCGTGACTTGATATTGAATGAGGACTCAAGGAGGAGGAATTCTGGAGAGACAAGTTCGTTGCTCAGTACTGAAGGGAGAGGGAGAAGTAATAATAGAGGTGGAAATAGAGGAAGGTCAAAGTCAAAACGAAGAAGCAAGTCAAGACCAGCAAAACCAAGAAAAGACATACAGTGCTGGAACTGTGATGAGCATGGGCACTTTAGAAGTCAGTGTACTAAACCTCATAGAGATAAAAAGGAGGTGAATGCTACCACAACCTCAGATTCAGAAGATGCCCTTATTTGTTGTGTCGAAAATACTGTTGAAGATTGGATTATGGATTCAGGAGCATCGTTTCATGCTACTTCTAGCACAAAGAAGATGAAGAATCTACGAACAGGTAACTTTGGTAAAGTTCGTTTGGCTAAAATCACAGTCTTGATATTACAGGGGTTGGAGACATTGACTTAAAAACACCAGAACCATTTGGACCTTGAAGAATGTTCGGGTCATTCCTGGTTTGAAGAGGATGTTGATATCCATTGGTCAGCTTGATGATCAGGGATATGATGTCCACTTTGGTAGAGGACAATGGAAAGTTGTGAAGGGCAGTATGGTCATTGCTAGAGGAAAGAAGAGGGTACTTTATACATGGTTGAGGTACCAACCGATGGGTTAATGCAGTATTTGATGGGCTGAGTCTATCAAAGTTATGGCATCAACGACTCAGCCACATGAGTGAAAAAGGGATGAAGATGCTTGTTACCAAAGGAAAGCTTCAGAACTGAAAAAGGTCGAGTCTTGAGTTTTGTGAACCGTGCATCCTAGGCAAGAAAAAGAGGGTGACTTTTGTGAAGACATGGAGAGCACCAAAAGCTCAGAAATTGGAGTTGATTCACTCAGACGTGTACGGGCCGACATCAGTTGCTTCACCTGAAGGATCTCGCTATTATGTAACCTTCATAGACGATTCAACACGAAAGGTATGGGTTTACTTTCTTAAACATAAATCTGAAGTTTTTGATAAATTTAAGAAATGGAAAGCTGCTGTTGAACTTGAAACTGATTTGAAGGTGAAATGCTTAAAGTCTGACAACGGAGGTGAATATATCAACAAAGAATTTACAGATTATTGTGCAGAGAGAGGGATCAAGATGATAAAGACTGTTCTAGGAACTCCGCAACAGAATGGGGTTGCAGAGAGGATGAACAGAACATTGTGTGAGAGAGCCAGAAGTATGAGACTAAATGCAGGGCTCCCAAAAATGTTCTGGGCTGATGCGGTTAACACCGCAGCCTATCTTATCAATCGTGGGCCTTCAGTACCGTTGGGATTCAAGATTCCTCGGGAAGAATGGAAGGGTAAAGCAGTTGAGTATGATCACCTGAGAATCTTCGGGTGTAGTGCTTATGATATTGATCTTGAAGGTGACAAGTTAGATGCCAGAGCAAAGAAGTACACGCTCGTTGGATTTGGGTCCGATAAAATGGGCTACAGGCTTTAGGATCATGAAAGCAGAAAGCTAGTCAGAAGCAAACATGCCGAATTCAATGAAGCAGAGCTGTACAAAGACAGGAATACGGAGAAGTCAGAGGTTCAGAAAGAAGCGGTTGAGTTTGACACTGACGGTCAAAAGAATGAACCAGTTATAGAACCCGAATCAGATTCTGAAGATGACGCAGGACCAGAGTTTGAAGGTGGATATAATGAGACGGGGGACGTCTCTGACAGTGGGAGCTTAGAGCATGAAGAAGAACAGCCTCCACAGCAGCTTGACCCGTCAGAAAATTGGGTCAGGAGATCCACCAGAGTTAGTAAACCGCCTAATAAATATAATCCTTCAGTTAATTATATTCTCTTGACAGAAAACGGTGAACCAGAAAGCTACTCTGAGGCAGTCAAGACGAAAGATTTTCTCTAGTGGGAGCATGCAATGAAGGATGAGATGAACTCTTTTGATAAAAATAAGACTTGGGTCTTAGTTAAGCTTCCGCCAGATAAAAGAGCTTTACAAAATAAATGGGTCTTCAGGGTCAAAGAAGAACACGATGGTTCTAAACGGTACAAAGCCCGTTTAGTAGTCAAGGGGTTTCAGCAGAAAAAGGGAGTTGATTATGATGAGATTTTCTCTCCGGTGGTGAAGATGTCTACTATCAGGTTGGTTCTTAGCATTGTAGCTGCTGAGAAGTTGCATCTAGAGCAACTAGATGTGAAAACAACTTTTCTACATGGTGACCTAGATGAAGACATTTATATGGCACAACCTGAGGGATTCAAGGTTGCTAGGAAAGAGAACTGGGTCTGCAAGTTGAATAAGAGTTTGTATGGTCTTAAACAGGCACCTAGACAGTGGTACATAAAGTTTGATAACTTTATGGAGAGGTCAGGGTACAAGAGATGTCAGATGGACCATTGCTGCTATCTGAAGAAGTTTAGCAACTAAACTTTATGGAGAGGTCAGGGTACAAGAGATGTCAGATGGACCATTGCTGCTATCTGAAGAAGTTTAGCAACTCTTATATCATACTGTTACTTTACGTTGATGATATGTTAATTGCAGGTTCGGATATGAAAGAAATAAACAAGTTAAAAAGCAAATGTCCAAAGAATTCGAGATGAAGGATTTGGGTCCAGCCAAACAGATACTCGGGATGAGTATAATCAGAAGCAAGAAAGATGGCTCAGTGACACTATCCCGGGAGAAGTACATCGGGAAAGTGTTAGAGAGATTTGGTATGAACAGTGAGAAGACCAAGCCTAGAAACACGCCTTTAGGAAGTCACATCAAGCTTACTAAAGATCAGTGTCCCAGAACAGAAGAAGAAAAAGCTGATATGGCTAGAGTCCCCTATGCATCTGCTGTAGGAAGTCTAATGTATGCTATGGTATGCACAAGACCTGACATAGCACACGCAGTTGGAGTTGTCAGTCGCTTTATGTCAAATCCGGGAAGAGAACACTGGGAAGCAGTTAAATGGGTGCTTCGTTATTTGAAAGGTACGTCAAAGATGGGGTTGTGTTTTAAAGGAAAAGATGTGGTTCTCAAGGGTTATACAGATGCCGACCTGGGTGGCTGTAAAGAGACATTTAAAAGCACTACAGGATATGTCTTTACAGTGGGAGGAACAACAGTGAGTTGGATGTCTAGACTTCATAAAAGTGTGGCTTTATCTACTACAGAAGCTGAATACATGGCAACAGCTGAGGCCAGCAAAGAACTAGTATGGTTGAAAGCTTTTCTGAAAGAGTTAGGGAAGAATCAAGCTGACTACCCGTTGTATTGTGACAATGAAAGTGCAGTGAAACTTGCAAAGAATCCCGTTTATCATGGGAAGACGAAGCACATAAGGATGAGGTATCATTTTGTCAGAGGATTGATCAGTGAAGGAAAAATCAGTCTGAAGAATGTCCCAGGTGCTAAGAATCCAACAGATATGTTTACCAAGGTTGTGGTGCTGGATAAGCTGAAGCTATAGCTTTAGTTGGCCTTCAGGAATAATGTGAGAAGGCGGGGTAACTAGGGAGATTTAAGATCAAGGGGGATTTTCATTTACAGAAGTACAGAAGAGATGGTGCAGTTCGAGGTCCGAAGACACCAAGTGGGAGATTGTTGGAGATGTTGTCTTCAGCCCAACCCATTAAGGCTAGTCAAGAATTAGAGAGAAGAAGGGAAAGGGTACGGCGGCCCTAACCCTAATGGGCTTTAAGTGTTTTAGGCCCAGATGTTTAGTTACTTGTTTAGCAAGGGACTAACCCTAATTCTAGCCTATAAATATATCTCTTGTACTTGTAAACATGATCACTCAATAAAAAAATACAAACCCTAGTTGCCCCCGTGGACGTAGGTTACACACTATGACCGAACCACGTAAATCTCGTGTCTACTTTTCTTATTGCTTTCGTTTATTGATCGTGTGTGTGTGATCTAAATCCTAACACTTAGGAGGTACATTTGAACTTGTTTTGTTCCCTGTTTGATCTACAATGATATTTGCTGGAACTTGTATAACTTTGAGAGTGATTAGGCTACACGGTATGGTGATGGTCCTCCCTTGGAGGATGATCCGCCACGTAGGATGGGCATGAGGATGTGGCAAAGAGGATGGAAGTATGGAAATGGGAGGATGGACCTAAAATGTATATGTATATATTGTTGTATAGGTGTGTGAGAGAGGGGGTATGGCTGGATTTTGTCCTTTTGTGTGCGTCCTCTTCGTCTTGGGGATGCTGGGCACAACGATGACTGGGGGGGCAAAATGGTGTTGGGGGCGGCGCCGAGCCAAGCCGGCCCTATGCCGACCCCCACACCGCCCAGCCTTAAGGATTCAGTAACCTTCAGTAAGATAGTTTACCAAAGAGAGTAAGATTGTTTACCAAAGAGTTACAGTTAAGAGTAGGGGATTTACATTTATTACATTGGCAGGTGTTCAAAAAGCTATAGAAACCACTAGAATGTTTCACAGGTGTATAAGTGCTTTCATCTTCAAAAATTGATTTCATTCGGATTCCAGAAACATTTAAGAGTTAAATATGATTTGCTACTTGTAATTTTAAAGAATAAATTACGATTAATGCTTGAAGAAATTGTTGATTTTGGTTATTTTTTTTAGTTGGTAACTTTTTAGATGATTTTTAACTTTTATAAATATTTTTAAAAATACAAGTTTACTATGATTTTTAATTGGATGATGTTGTAAAATTGGTAAATTTTCTTTATTTTGAGACATGGGTAGTTTTGTCATTTTTAATGAAACTATATCCCCTTCCCTTGTTTTTTCCCGCATACCAAACAACACCATGTAATGATTCATTGCACTCCCATTGAGTAACCAAACATGACAAGGGAATAGTAATGATCCATTTCTTTCCTTTGTTCATTTCATTCCCTCGTTCATTCCATTCCCCCGCCCATTCCATTACCTCATACTAAACAGACCCATAGAGTCTATAGTTGCAGACTTGCAGGCATGCATGTTTACAAGGTACCTACCCCTACAATGGCTGCAGTCTACGCTCAAAGAACAAGCAAAGGATCTCAAGTTTTTAGATGATAATCAGATCAAATGGCTCTTCTAAGGTTAGAGGCGTTTAAATCGGGATGGTTTGCATGCCAAAAATATACCATGTTCAAACCAGCACCAAATGGTAGCGTGAAGATTATGCTTGATGATGCGAAAAGGATTCATGATCTGATTCGTCATGCTTACGCCTTATGGAGAGGAATCACCTGAAAAGCATGCTGATGCAAACAAGTACTGTTCACAAGAGCACGTCGGCTATTTGTGAAAGTCACTAAAACTCGTGCAAACAATGTATCTCAAGTGTTTTCAGCTGATGCATTCGGCACTACAGATGGTTCTAAAGGTGCCCAATGAGTTCTATCAAGAGTTTGGTGGACGTTGCATGTTATTTGCTTGTTCGGCTATGTTTTCTCTTTACGTTCTTTAGACGTTTAATGCTTGTGTTTGCTTTGTGAAGCTTTCGTTCTTTCGGATTTCCATGTTTTGGAACTTAATTTGGTGGTTGTAATTGTTACTTGAATGTTTTATAATCTTATGTTTGCTTTTACTTACAGAACTTGTGCATGTATACTTGTACCCTTATATCCGGCAAATAGAATTGGTAAGGTGTCGAAAGAGTTAGGCATCCAGTTTAGAAAACATTGCTTATATGTTAGCCTTAATGAGATATTGGGCCAGTCACAATCACTATAAGGTATTTGAGCTACAATGCACCCTCTGACCCTCGATTTGAAGCGGTTCCTTAGTCACCCAGTCCATCCACGATTTGAAACCATAGTGGATGAGGCGTGACTCGTCCACTCCCGCAAAGGTATATCAAAATCATTATCTAAGAAACATCATCATCATATAATAAAACAATCAAAATTAACCTCTGTTACAAACTTTAGACAATGCTTTTAAAAAGTAACTGCAATACAACCAAATATTAAATAAGTAGACACATTTGCTACCAGTTAACAAACACACATAGCAAAGCAAAAGCTCCCAGCATCCAAGATACACATTAGGTTTGGTTTCATCTTATGCCTGTTGCACACAAAAAATTATAAATAAAATATAAAAATAAAACACAAAAAATAAAATAAAAAATACTAGCGCATTTACGTGCCTTGCTAGCGATGTTATTCGAAAGCCAATCCAGACCCTCGTAAAGTCCCTCTCCCGAGGTTGCACAGGTGCTCTGGATGTACCTATGGTAAACAACAGCCACCAATGAGGTTAATATACACAAAAGACATACAGCAAAGTGTCCATCTCTTTAGCTAAACAAATACTTATTTTGTCTACTCTTACGTTTGATCCGTTCTATACTATTTGCATCCAGACAAGAATTTACCAGTGGCGTTGGCGAAGGGAATGGAGGCCAAGCTTATCAGTGATTTCGGCAGCATTCATTGCATTTGGAAGATCTTGTTTGTTAGCAAATACAAGCAAGACTGCATCTCGAAGCTCGTCCTGTAGGCAAAGTTGTAAATAACTCCACTTTTATAATCATTATAGAAAATCTTAAATGTCCCTATGTATAAGTACAGTTAAGCATCATAATATACTTGCAAGGGGATTTGCCTCATAAAAATCATAGCCAACTCATAAACAAATTTACCAGATGAAAAGCCAACATATGTAATATATTATTAAACTATCAAAGATAACTGGCAAAAATAAATAAATCTGCATAAATACTAATAATAACAATAAAATTACCTCATTCAACATCCTATGTAACTCATCTCTTGCCTCAACAACTCTATCCCTGTCATTGCTATCAACCACAAAGATGAGACCTTGTGTGTTCTGGAAATAGTGCCTCCATAATGGACGGATCTGCATATATATCATTATTATATATTTTTATATATATTTTTTTTAAATCCATATGTACTTTAAAACGTCTCTATGAGCATACAGAGAGGCAGCGAAGAATAGAACTCTTACGACATAAAAATCCTTCGAATTCTATAACTATGGATAAAAAATATACAATGCATCATTAATACCAACCAGTAGTAAGAAAACGAAAGATATTCTAACCTTGTCCTGACCCCCGACATCCCAGACGGTGAAGCTGATGTTTTTGTACTCGACAGTCTCCACGTTAAACCCTGCAAAGAATCACAAATATCATCGGTGAGAAACATACTTGAGAAGAATCAAGTTACACTTCAGACAAAACTGAGATAAGTATATAAAAATTTAAGAAATGTTTTATATGTATCTTTTTGTCAAACATAAGCAAAAAGCCTAAAATACGCTCACTAATCATCCAAATAAGCTTCTTTTTTGAATTGTGAAACAAAAAAACCTAATACGCACTGTTATTTATATTTATATAGTTAATTAAAAAATTTACAGAAATGTCAGTATTTGTCGCTAAACACGCTATAGCAGCCATATGCGCGCATCGCTACGTAGCACGCTACAGCCGCTATTGACAACTATGACTCATACAACACGGGCCTGAAACCTTACAAGAATACAACACAACAAACATAAACATTCAGATCGAAGTTTTAAAACAAAAGATCCATTCCGTTCACCAGAAATAACTACACATAAGAGCATAACAATATAAATCAAAGTGCCAGATAACAATGCCACACGCATTTCTAACCGATCTACGAAAGAGTACATACCAATGGTAGGAATCGTTGTCACAATCTCACCAAGCTTGAGCTTGTACAAAATGGTCGTCTTACCAGCTGCATCAAGACCCACCATCAAGATCCGCATCTCCTTCTTGGCAAACAGCCGACTAAACAGTTTCGTGAACGTTAGCCCCATTTTTTTGCCGCGTAGGATCCCTGCAAATCAAACCAACTCATATAAATCACTAAAGTAATATCATGCAACCAGAAAACAAAACCGTAAACCAAAAATTAACCGACAGTAAATAAAATAAATACATTGGATCTGAGAATGTATGTGAAACTAACTTAACTAGTTAATTAACACAGTTACACCAACCAACAGCAGATCAGTTAGAATAGTTAGTTTTAGCTGTATTTTCGATCGAAATCGATTACCACATTAACAGTCATATATATACAGTTTCTCAACATGTACATGAAAATTAACTGTAAACATATATATTGGATCTGAGAATGTATGTAAAACTAAGTTAACTAACACAGTTACACCAACCAACTGCAAATCACTTAAAAAACCTAATGTTAGCTGTATTTTCGGTCGAGATTAAATCGATTATCACATTAACATTCGTGTGTGTATATAACTATATATAACCACATTAACAAACTCGCTTAAACACATATTACAATATAACCACAGCCGATCGGATCTAAATAAAAGTAAAACCTAACATTTGGTCCCCAAATTGATGGATCTATAAGATAAGAAATGTAATAGAATGATAGATCTACCTATGAAACCTACATGCAGATAGATAATAAGATACAAAAACACAACGGTATATAACCTAATTGTAAATTAAATAAGAAGATTGGAGAGAGATGAGAGTGAATCACCACAAAGAGATCTGAAGGGCGAACAACAAGATGACATAAAAATCAGTTAAAATAAATAAATAAATAAATAAAATGTTAGGAAAATGGAAAGGAAAAAGGAAGTAGGTACCTGTGGATGTGGAGAGGGAGGGATCGAAGGAGAAAGAGAGAAAGGGGGAGAGATCGGGTTAAAAAAGGGAAAAAAATCAAAAATAAAAAACTCCAATTTCCATCCTTCTATACACTCTATGCTTTTTTATGAGTTTTTTATCTGAATTTAAAGTATTTTTTTTTTATTATATCTGACTACTGCGTGGCGTTATGTGTCATACTTTTGTTTGTTTGTACATATCGTGACATAGAGCAGTATCTAGAAAGGCCATACCAGTTTTTTTTTTTTGAAAATTAACTTTCATAAAACCACCAAACAAAGGCAAGCTATCACCAAGACGGAAAAAGCAAGCCGAAAACCAAACATAAAGAAAACCAGAATTACATCAAATCAAAATTACACCATCTATGCCAATCAACCACTCCTTCTTTGAACCTATACTTATACCATAAAAAACCCAAAGTCTTGATATCGGCAATCATCTCTACCACGTTCGCATCCTTACATGAGAAGATTTTTTCATTCCGAGCTCTCCATAGCCGCCAACAAGCAATAATAACAATGCCATGTAACACCTTCTTCTTGGTTCCTACTAAACGACACAGTTCGTGCATATCCACCAAGTCCTTCACATGAAACGCAAAGATACCTGGAACCCGGCACCATCTAGAAATCCCATTCCAAACTCCTGCTGAATCGCACACCCTGTAAACAAATGTTCCATAGTTTCGTCCGACCCTTCACACCAAGCACAGAGACTATTATCCACATGAATGTTTCTTCTAAGCAAGGCCGTCTTTGTGGGTAATCGATCAAGAAACGCCCGCCACATAAAAATATTGCATTTCAGGGGCACCCATTTACTCCACTTGAACTCGAACCAAACATCATTCAGAGTCGAACCACGCATCCATCTCTTCACACTAGCAACCGAGAATCCTTCATTCCTAGCATCTCTCCACTCCCAATCATCATATCTATCTTCCAATTTTATATCCTACAATAAGACTTCCAGCGAATGTTTGGCTGCTACCTCTTCGGCCCTCAACTCACTTCGACGCCACTCCCACTTTAAAAAGCGAACCGTACCTGTCGACTGAACCCGATCTCGAACTAAACTCCTCTTATTCTTTTCCAAAGCAAACAGATCCGGAAATTTATCCTTGAGGGGTTCATTACACACCCATGTATCTAACCAAAATCGAATCTGGCCACCGTCTCCAAGCTTTCCACATATCATATTATTGAAACCAATGCCATCGACTTTAAACTTGTTCCAAGAAGACACGCAATTTTTCCAAGTACACGTGTAAGCATTATTGACCGGAGTAACCCCCCAACTACGAGAAGAGCCATGAATGGCGACGACCACTTTTCTCCACATCAAATTATGTTCATTATAAAACCGCCATAACCATTGCCTATTAACGCATTATTATTCAACTCCAGAGACGCAATACCCAATCCTCCATTGCTAATCGGTTTGGTCACTACGTCCCACGACACCCAACTCATCTTTTTGACATCGTCCGACCCACCCCACAAAAAACGTCTAATCAAACTTTCCAACATATTTAAAGTCTTCTTGGGCGCCTTAAACAAAGAAAAATAATAAGTCGGCAAGCTATCAAGAACCGATTTTATGAGAGTTACCCGTCCGCCAATGGATAAAGTGGAAGCTTTCCATCTCTTGAACTGGTCAAGCTCATAACATGGTCAAACGCTATGAAAATCTTGTAATATTGTATTCCTTATAGTAGGGAAACTGTTAAAATTCTATATGGCGCAAGTCTGCAACTAAATTTTTCCTTTTGTTTATTTAGGCAACTTCAATTAACTATTTATGAAAATCACTTGATGCATAGTTTTACTTTAGTTGTTAAATACTCACTTGTAGATGATTTCATAGGAGCTAGTTACCATGTATAGCTTTTCAAGACAAGCTAAGGCTAACGGTAGCTCACTGGAAAAGCTTTTCATTATTTTTCTCTTGTATATTGACACTTAGGTACCATGCTATTTAAGACTTTTGAAGGAGAGATTGTCATCCTATAAATTAATACAAAATCATTAAAATTTATAAACTTACCATTATTATTAGTTAATTCCTTAATATAAGATGTAATAATTCTGAAAATAGATGACGAACATATGAGAATGGTATTCCCCAAACATGTTTGGACCAAACATAGTAGATACATGTTATAGCTGTTCGAGCTGCATACCTAATCTTTGTCTGTACTAACATTCTTGTTTTATTGACACATATTATACAAACTTTTAAATTCATTTATAATAGCCAAGTATCCGTATATCCCTTGTAAAGTTAGAAATCACAACTATCAAACATACCTTATGAAGCACTTCATTGAATTGAATTGCAATTCGTCATGTATCACACAAGGCGAAGCGGAAGTAGAAAACAAGCGAGAAATACACTCTACAGAGATATATTATTCAATCTCTAAACCATTACATGATGTGATCTCTCTTTTATAGGGACGTTCTAGCAATGTGTTATCAATCAGACAACTAAGAAATCAAATACGACAATCAATAAATTAGACGTGACAACTAATAAATTGCATGAGTTGGTGACAACTTATATTTTACGGAATACCAAATAAATCGGCATTAACTCTTATTCCAGGTACAAAGAAGGATACAAAAATGAAGCCACAAAAACTAATAATATTATCCTAACATAATTTGATGAATTTAAGGCCGTCGGGGAAACTTGGTAAAGTTTGGAGGCCTGCGTTCCATGTAAGCCGTCTTTCCTTCGTTGCCTTCTTCGGTTCCATAGAAAATGAGAGTTGCATTTCCACCCAGTTCCTGAACAAAAATCACATCATTAATAAAAGAAAACGAAAAAAAAACGAAAATGAATATGAAGGCAAAAGTGCAGATACCTGGTGTCCAGCATGGCCATCATCAACTGCGTTTATGGCTGCTTTTAGCACGCGAATGGCAGTTGGGCTGTTTCGTATGATCTCCCTGCACCATTTAACTGTTTCCTGTTCTAGCTTTTCTAGCTACACAAGATTAAAATATCGCATTAGTAATTGAAGCGTTATAAAACACACCCCTAATGCAAACCCTGTAAGGTATTATGCATTATTAATCAACTACTTACAAAATACACACATAGATGGCGATTATTTAGGTGAAAGTGGAACTTACAGGGACTACTGTGTTAATCAGTCCCATTTTTTCCGCTTCTTGAGCAGTGTAGAACCGTGCCAAAAACCACATCTCACGAGCTTTTTTAGGTCCCACCTAATTAACCATAAAAAAAGAATCGACTATAAAAACAATCGAATTAGTTATAACATTATATTATAAATTTTAGATCAGAAGCTCACCAATCTTGACATAATGGAACTCCCATAACCAGCATCAAAGCTTCCTACCTTTTAGACATTAGATGATAGTTAAGTTCAGATTCCATAATGAAGAATAGAGTATTTATGTGTGTTGACCAGCTCACCTTTGGACCTGTTTGACCGAAAATAGCATTGTCTGCAGCTATTGTAAGATCACAGACCATATGCAACACATGCCCTCCACCGACAGCATAGCCTGCAACCTTGTTAAGAAAAATAAAAGAAACATATTTATGTGTAACAAGAAAGAAATCAACAAGATTAAGAAGTAGAAATGATGAAACTTACCATTGCTATCACTGGCTTTGGAAGTCGTCGGATCTGCACCTGTAATGGGATTAAAGCGCGCTCATTAAAAAAAGGGATATTGGATTTAAATAACCTCAACTTTTACCAATTGGCCGATAACACTCCCAACTTTCGATTTGTACACCAGCACTCTCAACTTTCAACTTATTGGCCGATAACACTCCCTAACTGACTGAACCCTAACCCAGTTAGCTGATGTCACTGCCCCCATCAGCTGCCATGTCATCAAAAAATGTCATGTCAGCTGCCACATCATCTGACACGTCATAAAAAATGCCACATCAGCTGCCACGTCATCAAAATGAGCCACATCATATGCCACATCAGCAAAAACTAACTGGGTTAGGGTCCAGTCAGTTAGGGAGTGTTATCGGCCAATAAGTTGAAAGTTGGGAGTGCTGGCGTACAAATCGAAAGTGTTATCGGCCAATTGGTAAAAGTTGAGGTTATTTAAATCCAATATCCCTTAAAAAATTAATACCATTATAAATATGTATATCATGTTTGACAAGAGATGTGTCTCATGAAAGTGCATTATTTGACTTGAATATATACTATGTGTGGCAAAACTAGCGCGAGTTGTAGCTTTTGGTTGGAGTCAAGAGCTCTGATGACTTAAGGTCCCAAAAGCTACGTGCCAAACATATTATATACCCAAAGTAGCCTCCAAGAAAAAGGGATCTAGTCAACAACTCAGCACAAATTACTAATCCACTTATCACTGATTTATATATATATATAGCTGGTACAAGAATGGAATGAAATGAAAATGATTACTTGTAAATCAAGAACATTTAGGCGGCCAAAATTCTCAAAATCAGCATAACCATCTCCACTTCTAAGTGCCTGATCACCACCACTGCAGAAAGCCTTGGTTCCCTGAACCAATCACATGTTAAAAACACTCATGATATTGATAAAAGTAATTATTAAACGTTAAACATATTCGCTATGTTGTTAGAAAAGAAAAAAAAAGGTACCTTTCCAGTGAGAATAATGACTCCTATTGTACTATCATCTCGAGCATCATTGAAAGCGCGAATTAGTTCCTTAATTGTATGCGGTCGAAATGCATTTCTCCTCTCTGGCCTGTTTATTGTTATCTGCAAAACACAAAGGGGAAAAAAGTAGGGGTGTAAACAAGCCTAGAGACTCAAGAGCTATTCGTGATCGGATCAGGTAAAAGCTCAAACGAGCCGAGCCTGAAACACAAAGCTCGTTTAGGCTCGCAAGCCTAAACGAGCCCAAAATTTTTTTTAGTTTTATATACATATAATATAATAATAATGATAATAACATTGGCGTGCCGAACTTTGGCTCATTTAAGCGATATTGAAGCAAGCTCGAGCCGAGCTTTTAGCGCGTTGGAGATTGTTCTAAATAGCTGACCCCAGCCGAGCTTTGGGTTTAATCGCAAGCCGAGCTCGAGCTCAAATAAGTAGGCTCGAACCAAGCCGAGCTCGAGCTTCATAATAACATAACGAGCCGAGCTCAAGCCTAGTCGGGCTTGGCCAAGCTCGTTTACACCTCTAGAGAAAAGGCCATAAATTTTGGTACACATTTTTAACCCTGGTAACTTAGTATAAATACTGCTGGTTAATTCACATGTTAACATACATCATCATCATCATCACATCATACTTAGTAAATCCCACAATAGCAAAGCTAAGGTAGGGTATGAGGAGGGTAACATGTAGATAGCCTTACCTCTCCCCTGGAGTAACAGAGAGGCAGCTTCCAATGAGACCCCCCCCGGCTCTCGATAACATTCCATCAATCAAGTCGATTGCGATAAAATGAAACAATAACAGTAATAACCTCTATTAAGAAACTGCATTTTGACTTTTGAATTTCAAAGTGGTACTTTCATCAGTCAAAATTAAGAGATTAGGTGGCAAATTTAACATTGACTTTGTTTTGTTTGTAATGCTTGCCCAAATTTGACCATAATTCATGAACTTTTTCACCAAAATATTAAACCTTTTTATCAAATTTCAGACTGGAAACATATGTTAATTTTATACGAACCTTAGCAATGGCTTCTCCTTCAGCTTTTTCGTATATAATATCAGTAAACTCCTTCCCAGACTCATCACACGAAGCTTTCCAAACGGGTATATTAATCGGAACTTCACCGTGAACCCGATGATAGCTATCGTTCAAAGAGGCACTGCAACTAGACGAACTTAAGATCGGAGAAAACGAATGAGGTTGAGGAGGAATCAGGTGGTTGCTGACGGCTGCAACTCTCCTAGTGACGGTGATGAGGTCTTTTTCTTGCATTCCGCGGCCATGGAGATGGGTTTCCGTTGCAACGGTGGTGATGGCGATTGGGAAGAAATGGAGGGAAAGTGTCGCTGTGTAGCAGTTAGGGAGTGGTGGTTAAAGATTTCGTTATCTTATCTGATAGGGTCGTATGGGCTAATTTTGACTATTTCGATTTTGACTTTGTGTGTCAAGAAAGAATCAAAATAGATCTAGATTTGAATTATATTATTATTATTATTATTATTATTATTATTATTATTATTATTATTATTATTATTATTATTATTATTATTATTATTATTATTATTATTATTATTATTATTATCTATACAACATTTATTTAATGACCAAAAAATACACAAATCACAATTTTGGTCAATCAATTGAAAAAATACACAATTCCCTTGGGCGGGATTTTGTTTTCTCCTCTTTTTCTTTCATAATCTGTCTTCAATCAATAGAACCTACCAAAATTACTGTGATCCTTTCCTCCTTCAATTGTATTTTAACTAATTTCAATTTCATCTCTGCCTATTCCATCGCTCTCTCAGTGATTGGCTCTCACACAACAATTTCAACTTAGAAGTTTAGATCTTTGAATCAATTGTAAGTTTATTTCAATCGATGTTCTTTCTTTTGATTGTTAATCGACAATGGAACAGGAGGCTCAAACAACGGATCCGGTTTCGTGTTTCCCTTAATCACTTCAAACAAACCCTACAACTCTTCCTCTGACAATAAGGCCAGTTTTCTTCCATATCTAATCTCATCAAAGTATGCTTTCTTTCCTCTCTTCTTTGTTCATCGCCGTTTTGTTAATCGTTGCTTTGTGCCAACCCTATATCGCTGCTTCCTTGGTGAATCGCAAATTAATTGTGTTCGAAGGCATCGATTCAGATCTGTGAATCTAGGTAAAATCTATCCCATTCCAATTATTATTATCCAGTGTCTACTTTTAGGGCTAAAAACTTGATTGATTGATAGATATTGATGATTCTTTCGATTGAACCTTCTTGCTTAAATCTATCCTTTGTTAATCTTACTTCCAAGTTTATGGTGTTCTTTTATATATAATTGAATCACACTTTTGATAATCATGTCACGTTAGGTTTTGATATTCAGATGTACTAAATTTTGATAATCCTTCATATTAATTAGGATCAGAAGTTGAATCGTTTCAGCGTATCGTTCAAAATCCAGGTACATACCGTCCCTCTAATATGTTTAATCATATCCTTTTGATTTTATCACATTTCTTATTTATTGGCTTAAAGAGACCAAACAATCACATTTTGATTTATCAATTCTTTATATCTCTGTCTTATAAAATTGATAGTATTTGTTAAAATATGGTCATAACATTCATCTCAAGGACTTATGTTATTTAAGTTAGTGTTATATTTTTTGTTATAATTGTTTTTTAATTCATGGTTTGTATTTGTAGGCTGAGGAAAGAAATGTTCAGCTTATCACATTGTAAATTTTTAAGTGTTGCCTTATTGTTCAGGTGGTCTATGGCTGGAGACATGAACACTTTAATTTATGGCTGGAAAACAAGAACGAGGTGTTTGGAACATTTGATTGAGTGGATGCGAACTAGGTTTTAAAATCATCTGATATATTTATTTTTTGTTATAATTGCCTTTTAATACATGGTTTGTATATGTGGGCTTAGGAAAGAAATGTTCTGCTTATGGGCTAAGGCAAATGTGACTAAGTGAACAATTTAATTTAACAAAACACCGCTTAGGAAGCGGAATTCAATATATATTTAGTCATATATCAACATTTTGTTACTCATTATGATTATCATAAATTTTATATTAGGCATGTTTATAGGGCTATTTTGGTTTTATACATTTGAAATTGAGTATATAAGCTTGATGATTAGCAGGTTGGACTAAATTTGTCAACACTAATTTTTGTTACTACATCATTAGCAATAAAGGCGGTGAGCGACAATGAGTGTTGGCACGACTCAACACTGGTGAAGGCTTCCAGCTACAGCAAGTGGCACATCTCGAAGAATAAATGTAGTAACGAGTGTTTGTTCGGCAGTGGAAATGGGGAAGTTGGCGCCCAAAAGACAACCGCATCAGTTGGCAAAGACGCCGATTTAGTGTTTAGCTACCATAATCTGGCAAGCAGGTAAGGTTCGGTATCATATTCTATATTTCAAAATTCCATATTATTGAAAAAGATATTTTCCAACTTCTTATCACTTTGTAAATTTTAACTATTGCCTTATTGTTCAGGTTGTCTATGGCTGGAGGCATGAACAAATTTAAATTTATGGCTGGAAAACAAGAACGAAGTGTTTGGAACATTTGATAGAGTCGGTGCGAACCAGGTTTTAACGACCGTTTAACTACATGGTGCCACATCAGTCAACAAATCCCTGTCAGTGCTTCCTGGGCTATCTTTCATCATCGAAGAAGCATGAGAGAACGATGGAGGGTCTTTTGAATGGTAGCGTTTAAATGTTTTAGTAATTTATGAGTCACGTATTGAATGGTAGTGTTTAATTGTTTGCTCTATATAGGAAGCACACAGGTTTAAATGAAGAAGGAGAAAGTTATTGATGGAATCAGCATCGTTTCATAACGCAAAGCAGAGGTTAAAAGTTCAACTACTGGTATGATTTAGGTTTTATTTACGGCGTTTGTTGATTGTTTCACTTTTTTCATATTAGGGGTATGTTGTTTCTATTCCATGGGGTTTCTTTTATATTTGTATGAATCTATGTTGTTAAAGTCGGAAAGGCCTCGCCAAGGGCCCGTTTTCAGCATGTAGTTAGTCACAATGATGCTCAAGTAGCTCTAGATCATTTTTTCTTAATCTTTTGTTAGTTAATACATAGCTGAAAAAATAAAGAGTCAATATTTGGTTTCTAACCGACCCAGTCGGTTTGTTGTTCAGTCCTGGATCAGCCCCTGAAAAACAGGTTTTAAAACCGAAATCGAAAAAAAAAACCTGTTTAAAAATCGGTTCGGTTAATATATATTAGCGAACATTCTTGCGGATAAAGAGTTTAAGTTTATGTATTTGGTGATTGTCAAGGTTTAACGTTTTATCAATTATGTTTTAACGTTTTGGTTCAAAAAAAATCTGTTTTGTTTTCATCTTTTTTATAACAATTTACTTGGTTTCGGCAACTTTAATTCAGCGAATAACAACAACAAAAATAGAAGGTATTTTTCAGCAAAAAAGTCCCAAAAACAGCATGTTTTTTCGGCAATTTAATACCAAAATTCTGCAGATTTTATCAGAATAAAACCCCAAAAAATAGCATGTTTTTTCAGCAAAAAGACCTCTAAACATGTGCAGTTTTTTTCAGCACCCTGTTTAGCCAAAAAACTGCAGTATATTCGGCATAAAACCTCACAAAACGCAAGTTTTTTTCTTACGAAAAACCAAAAAAAACGCAGTTTTTTTCAGCAAAAAAACACACCAGCAGGTCGTTGCAATTTTTTCGAAGAACGAAAACGCGTCGCTGCAGGTTTTTGGACTGGTTTTTCACAGGACGAAACACGGTTTTTTTTTAGCGATCTACAACCTGCAGGTTTTTTCAACAAATGACGTAGCCTGTAGGTTTTTTTTTATGAAAAAACACTAAAACGCAGGTTTTTTTCAACGAAATGAAAAAAAGTAAGCTCATTCCCTTATGATTGATCTCAAATGGTTCCAACCAAACTGGGTATGGGTCAAAACAGGTTGTTTTTAAAAAGTAAGTTGCTTCGCGCCACGTTTTAAACCATGTCGCCTCGGTGTGCTTGTCGCTTTTCAAAACCAAGGTTATTGATTGTTAGTTTCTTGATATCCTACCTTTTAAGCACATAACAACTATCGTGAAACCGAAATCGAGGACTTTTTTTCGACCGCGATCATGAATTTTTGAATCGCTTCATGGCAACCAGTCTGCTTCCTTAGTCGATGTATGCTTTGAAAAAAAGTAAGCTCATTCCCTTATGATTGATCTCAAATGGTTCCAACCAAACTGGGTATGGGTCAAAACAGGTTGTTTTTAAAAAGTAAGTTGCTTCGCGCCACGTTTTAAATCATGTTGCCTCAGTGTGCTTGTCGCTTTTCAAAACCAAGGTTATTGATTGTTAGTTTCTTGATATCCTACCTTTTAAGCACATAACAACTATCGTGAAACCGAAATCGAGGACCTTTTTTCGACCACGATCATGAATTTTTGAATCGCTTCATGGCAACCAGTCTGCTTCCTTAGTCGATGTATGCTTTGTACACAATGATGAAGTCCCCAGTTCCTATGATTAGGCTTTCCTCAAAGTCGTTTGTGGCTGAGTAATTAGGAGGCTTCTCTGGTAGCAATCACGCTAAGGTAATTTATTGATTTGTTTGGTCTTATTATCACAGATGCACTTATGTTTTATGTGACCCTATTATAATGCGATTTTATTTTCAATTTACTTCATTGATGTTTAGCTCTATAAATGTAAGCAACGTTTAGTGCTAGAAGATACAAGTATTCAACATTTCAACTTATTTTTATAAGGGCTTAGTGGCTAATCACTAGCCAAAAAAAAGGGTAGATGCACGGTACCCCTGACCGCGGAAGGGTTTTCCCTTCCCATGCTAGCGACCCGGCAACGCTGCCTGGCGCTGAATACCCTGCCAACCCGAGGGGCTGAAACATCTTTCGAACCCGCGACCTCGAGTGTCCTCGGGCCGGTTTAAAGCGGGTGCCGGTGGCCACTAAGCTACGCCCAATGGTTGGCTAATCACTAGCCAGGTCAGATCATTGATAGATATCTGATCCGGTTCGCCCCATTGATAGGCCTAATTTGTTGGTTTTGTCCGTTGTTACATTCCAATACAAGATTCTATTTTATATTTTCCATCTACATATGTATTTTATTGGATCCTTGAAACATAATGATTGAATGTGAAACATATTTGTTTATATAAGAAATATGGGTTGACAAAATTATAAGATATCTATATGCTAAATTTTTGATTTTTTTTTTGTTATATGCTAGATTCTTGGTTTTTTTATGGCTTCATGTTATAATACAATCTATTGCTTTGCTTGAATAACTTGATATCATTATTAAAATATAGGTTGATGAGATTATAAGACATTTATCATTATTATTGTCAACAAGTAATTTGTTTAAAATAGTTTAGACAATTATGCAGGAAAGGACAAAGAGTTAGCCGAACTGCCTCTTTTAGACCAGTAAATTCGAGAGAACCTGGTCTCATTTTATTTGAATGATGGGTTATCCTCTCACCTCACCTTTAGCTTGCATAAAAGTTGTTGTCTCAAGTGGGTGGATCCATAGAGCGGAAGGATGGAAATTGAAACGGGTCAGTTTTAATTCTTATAAATACATAACGCGTAAAGTATGGTATTCACTATGATAAAAAAAATAGTAATTATATTTAGGAGGATATATACATTAGAAATAGGCTTTACATAACTCTTGACCCCTTCATCCCATTTAATCCATTATTCTCTATGTATATAATACTTTTTGTTTAACCTATTTGAGATAAAAATACTATAAACTCTGTATGCAGTGAGGCATGCAGGAGGTTATAGAGAATTGCAAGAAACACAGAGTCAAAGTCATCCGTTGACCATCATTCTTTATTGGATGCTTAATCTCATGAGCATATAGATGAATTTCTATATACAAGGACAGATAGTGATGTGAAGGCATTGCACGTGGTACATTGGGGTTCAATGGGGCAGGTACGTTTCTGCACTATAACGAGTTGAATCACATTGCCATTTGCTATCAGTTTTTTTGATGCTTGACTTTTGCAAGCTCGATTAGTTAGTCCCCATATCGAAATCGTCGGAGCTCGTAAAGGAGGATTCCTTTTTATGGATGAAGAGTCGGACAAAGCTAGCGTCAATCCGCTGGGAGAAAATGGAAACAGTTTGATGTAGTTGAACTTTTGTAACTCTATTGTTTCGTTTTTTTTGTATTCGCTCCAGTTTCTTGCTGGCTCTTTATATTCATATATAAAGTGTGTTTCTGTTCAAAAAAGAAAACAAAAACTGGACATCTTAATTTAACATCTTTTTTTTGTCAACTGACTTTAGCAAATTTAGTCAAGGTTGTTGATGTCATAAAGGCTAATTTTGTTTTTGTGCTCAGAAACTAAATGTATTTTAGTTGGAGTTTGCAAATGCTAGAATAATTATGGTACAGGACCGCAAAACCATGTTCATATATGAAAATTCATAAAAGGTCCTTTTTTTCTCTTGATGTTTTAAAATATTATGTTCCAGGGTTCTTATTATGAGACGCCCATATGTCAATCTCGACCGAGTTATTTATGAATGTGTTGTATTTTGTCTCAAATGGGTCAAATAAAAAATCCATATAAAAAGAAAACAAGTCATCAGGGTCAGTGAGAAGGCCAAAGGACAATGATATTTTTAAGAACTTTACTAATGTTATGTGTCTACATCCTCCAAAGGTGTATATTAGAATCTTGATCGTTTATTTCTTTCAAATGATTATTTCAACAATTTTAAGTTATATATTTGTGTGTTAGTCCACCCGCGAAGTTCGCGGGTTCTTAAACTAGTTGTATAGTATAAAACAATGAATCTAAATTTGATGAAGGATGGAAATGGTAGCTCTACCGGTTAATTGATTAAATGACGAGACTAGGTTTCGAGATCCGGATAATATAATAATCAATTTATTAAATAAGAAAAATCAAACAAGTTATATAACTTTAAATAATATACAATTATTTTACTTTTCATTTTATCTATGATTCGACTCTTTTTTCGTCTCTAGTTCTTCTTCTACATTTCAATGGCTCACAAATCCATCATTTCGTCCGAGCATGAAACACTCAACATACAAATCCGACTCATCCTTGAATTTTCGTTGCATCGGTCACCTAATTTGAACACTAGGAGTAAATCCAAAATATTTTGAAGCAAGCACATCGAGAAAAGATGGAATTTCATGAAAAATAGTAAAGATGGTGACATAAGAGATGGTGCACGCTCTTATAAAAAAGAAGAAAAAACATAAAACTTTAATAGTAGATAACCTTCTGGATGGTGTCAAAAGATATAGATTTTATGACCATGACAACATTGTAACAATAACAGCTACAATAGTGGCGGTAGGAGCTACGAGTAAGAGTGTTTATGGTCCGGTATTGATGTTTTTTAGGTCATAATGTGAACTTAACTGTTAGTAAGGGTTTTTCATTATCTAATACTAAAACCGAACCGTTGAACCTTAAAACCTAAACGTTACTAATGCAAATTAGTTTGTATGTAAAAGAAATCTTGCTAATATTTCATAGTTTTTAAATACTTAATCATGTACTTTCACATACGTAGCTTGTGGGTAATAAAACCTAGGTATGACTTACATATGTGTAGGTTATATACATAAACAGAAGTTGTCTATAGAATGTTTCTTTTTGTGTTTGAAAACTAAGAGAGATGGATAAACATTAAATTTCTATAGATTTGTTTCTTTTGCTTTCAAGTTTTGTAAACTTTTATAAAATATATATTTATTTTGTTCTTTGTATTCTCATAATATTTAATGTTTTGCAAAGATGTCTCCCAAAATGAAATAAGTTAAGTTGCGTACTTCAAACAACTTGTATTTAATAAAAAAACAACAATTCTAATTTACAATTGATTTTGTCAGCAATGGGTTAGAAAGCCACTACTAGAGCGATGTGCAACCCAACCAAATGAACACTAATATACTTTGTATTTCACAAAAATAACTAAACACAACAATAAAATCGTACTCCTATAAAGACTAAACATCAAGCGAAAACAAATACAACTTTTTACTAGTGTAACAATAACACAACACGATAAGAAACAATAATTCCTATTATACAACCAATCCCATACTACTACAATAGTATAATACTACCTATATATATACTCCCTTCAAGCATCTATATAACATATAAAGGGGCCAGCAACGACACCGACCTCACTGATTGATGCACCAAATCATATATAGTCTATGCTGCACATCCGGCCTCATCAGGGTCCCAGCTGCTTGACGGTGCACCTTGTTGTATACAGTCAATTTCTGGGATAGTGGGTGCATATAGCTCCCCAAAGGCTTGCCAACAAAAGGGTTCATACATGTGATAGCCTTTGGGCACTGGTTTTAGTTCAATGTCGGTCAACCTTACATCCCTACAAGGTTTGCTGTCACTACATGAGACATGAACCGGTTTTACTGTGTATGTTCCTCGTATGTTTTCGTATGCAATGTTTGAGACAGCCACTGCGGACGTGTGGTTCTTGCAACTACTGTGGTCACAGTAGTATTGATCAATCATGATCGGGAATTCGACTTCAGAAACTTGGATGTTTGAGAATAACACTCCTTGCACTGATCCTGATCCTCCCTGTATATATGAACATTTTGAGATGGGTTAAACTTAATTATATTTGACTAAAACTTCCTTAATCTTCAAAACATAGTGTTCATTTTTTGAAGGAATTTTTTAATTGAACATCTTATAATTTTGTGAAAGCTTGGAAAAAACGGGCGGGTCGGCTCAAAGTTGGTTACAAGCAAAACGAGTTCATGTCAAAACGAGTCGCTTAAAAAATATCAATTTGGTTCGAGTTAAAGCGTGTTATGACGAACTCCGGTTCAAATATGCCTATCCAAGAAAGTCTAGTGTCTTACTCTCTAGGCATGGTTTAAGCCTAAAGCGGATTAGGCCCATATATTTATTCCCAAGGCCCAAACCTTTAAACCAGCATGTAAAATAATTTTGTGTGCGGATATAGAGATGGGCATAATCGGTTCCTTTTTATACCCGGACCCGGTTCCTAACCGGACCAGGTTCCTGAATGTGTGTCAATGGAACCGGTTCTTGTTGTAACCGGGTCCGGTTTCTACCCGGGTTTTAACCATTAAAACTAGAACCGAGTGTACCCGGTCCGGGGCGGGTTGGAACCGGTTCCAGTTCCTTAGAAGAACCGGTTCCTAATGTTACAATTAAATGGAAAAGACTGCAAAGACTATTAGAAACCTATTCATTCGGTCAATTCAATGAAAAAAGCTGCAAAACTATTAGAAACCGATTGTAAATTCCTTGCCTTCTTGCCTCCTTGCATCCCAATATCAATAACTTACACTTTCAAACTTCCACAATTAAAATGGCATGCAACGACGAGGTTGTGATGGTTTATATCTTGTAGGTGTAAGTTAACGGTAGAGATGGGCATATCGGGTTTTTTTTTGTAATACCCGGAACTGGTTCCGGGTAGGAACCGGGTTCCGGGTACGCACCGGGTCCGGGTAGGAACCGGGTCCGGGTAGGAACCGGGTACGAACCGATTTTATTTATAAAATGTGAAACCGGGTTGGAACCTACGGTTTTTGAACCCGGAACAGGTTCTACTATTAGCCGGGTAGGAACCGGAAACGGTTCCAGGTCGATTCCACCGGGTCAGGTTTGGAACCGGTTATTATGCCCATCTCTATGCGGATATGTATGTATGTGTAAATTTTTTATTTGCGAGTTAAATTACTATATTTTAAATGTAATTTTATTTATTTTGATTATTCTTATAAAAACATATTGGTTTTAATTAAACCAGTTTTCGTAAATTTAGTTTAAACTAATAACTGATTTAATACACATAAAAGGTAAAAATAGTGATAAAAGAAACTAAGGACATGGGCGGGCACATGGCTCAGTTTGGGCCCATTTACAAATTTAAAAACTTAAGTGGTGTGCTAGTGGGCCTCGGCCTACACCATTGGTACAAACACACGTTTCCAAACGAACCTTTTTTTTTTGTAGTTTGTAGTTTGTACCTGCCAAGTCTTGATCCTAACGCCAGTCATCGTGTTGTGCATGTTAACGTTACGAACAGTGATGTTCGAAACACATGCCGTCGTGCCATCTTTTCCTAAACTTCCTATGCTTATTCCATGCCCTGGCCCACAATTTACGTCACGTACAAATACGTTTGTGCATCCCGTTTGTATAGATATACAGTCGTCACCTGCACACCAACAATAAAATGTTACATAATATCAAAAGAATATTGATAAAAACTTTTGCTAGCAAGTTCATATAATGACGATCTAACGGTACAAAAATATGCATAATGACCTAGATAGAAAAAATCATATTTAATGAATATATAGAAAATACAATGATTAAAAGGAGTTTTATAAATAGAGACAAATAGACTGTGTCTTACTTTTGTTTGTACACACTTTTTGGATAAGGTGATAGAACTTAAAACTTAAAAGTGCAAGTATGTGACACTATACACATTTGATATGCCTAGTGGGTGTGTATGGTTCATAATTATTTTGGTTACATCAAACTTTATATAAAAAAAAAATATAGTATGAGTTATTTGTGGCATTCGTGATGTATCGGTGGATAACGTGATAACTGCGAAGTAAGAAGAGATGGTTGCCATGAATTTGAATACATACTTGGAGTTAGGATATGGCTGTCTCGTGACATATATTTTTCCCTTTTATATTGTTTATATTCTTTGAGTAGCACCCTATGTTTCTTATATACGATTATGTCGGAATATGGAGTAACTTTGCTATCTGTGGGATTTTACTGGGTATGATTGTTGTTGTTACGATTATAACTTATAAAACCGAAATAAAGTTTCTACTCTATAACCGAAAGAATAATATTAATCTCATAACTGAACTTAGGGGATAAATAATTAAATATGATTTACCACAAGCAAGATCTGTGCTGTGGATTAACACATTCTTGGAGTTCTGCAAGTGAATTCCATCAGTATTGGGGCTGTCACTAGGAGACGAAACGCTAAAACTGTACACTAAAACTCCGTCACAATTGTCAAATTTCAGGTGGCACTGAGGACTGTTTTGTATTGTTATGCCCGTGACTGTCACGTTAAAACTTCCATAAAATCTCAACGCCTGAATATAAAAAAAGTAGGTGCCACGTCAGACAACAAACATAGTTGTATACAATATTACAATTCATTCTGTTTTCCAAAAGGATCCTTACAGTTGGCTTTGTACTTGGCATTTTCCCCACTAGTGAGCTGCTTACCTGCCATAACCATTTTTTTATAATTAATAAAACGAATACAAAATTTCTCACACGATACGAAAACATGACTCGTACAAATTCCATAGGTTTTTGTTTAGCCTAAACAGTTTGGAGTCAAACCTGACACGTTTAGCTAAATTGGTCGGGTTCTAATCGTACTGACTGACTGGTTAACATGTTTAACCGTTTCTTTATAATCAAGAAATATAAATATTATTGTGTTATAACGAAGTTGATCAGGCAAATTATGCCAAACTTTTAAAAAACAAAAGAGAAAACGACTATTGAGTTTTGTAGTGTAAGCATTATTATTATTATTTATAAATTATAATTTATAAATACACATGTCGTGACCAAGCAACCCGTTTACCACCCCTAAATTATAATTAATCAAGGCACATAAAAATTAAAAATTGGTAGGGATAGAATTATAGAATTGTACTTGTGGATTTTGTGTAAGTGTGGTATTGTATGATGAAACAACTTGTTGTTGTTCATTGTCAATAGGATCATCAAGTATAGATTTTGTCCACCAGACAGAACCTCTTCCATCAATGGTGCCTTTTCCTTTGATTGTGAGTCCTACAAGTTTTGTAAATTCAAGCCATTGTAGGAGACCTTTACCCCATGCATTTGCATTTGTTGGAGCTATTATTGTACCATCAAGCTGCAATGTATAATTTAACAATCATTTTATTTTAGAGTACTATATAATTTAAAATATAGTTAGAATAATATTACCAATATGTAAATTAAAGAAGTAGCAAGGTGTATGAGTTGAAAATACATTTTGGATTACTTCAACTTATTAGTTAGTTCTCTTTTCGACCATTTTTTCTATTTGATCCTTTAAAACATACAATTGACACATTCAGAAGTAATTACAATTGCATGGTTTACCTGAAAAAGAATGTTTCTTTGACAATATGGGCCAGAGAAAGAAATAGGTCCCACTAGGAACTCATTACCCGAAGGCACAATCATCGTTGATGCTTCCACTTTACAAGCATCCGCCCATGCCTCTTGAAACGCCTGCATAGCACACACACTTCTTTGATGAGGTTTGTAGCCACCTTATGTTATGTATATGTATATTCATATGCCCTGTTTTTAAAGATATTATGTGTTTGTTTGTATTTAGCTAAAAAATGTTTACTTATTAGTTGGGGGGAGGGGGCACCCAAGTGTTGTGTACCGGGTCAAGTTTAAAAAACGAATATACTATTTTTCTTGTGTACTACTAACTTATGGAAAGTTGCCCTGATTTACCGTATACTTTTTTTTAAAACTATACATATTTTCCTGCCCGTGAAGTTCGCGGGTTCTATATCTATAATCTATATGTCATACCGTTGGTAGTTTGCACTTGAAGGTATACAATTATTGTTGGACCATGCAAACTGCTGTTATGAGTCTTTTTTGGTCCCACCTAATTTTGTTCTCTTTTATCATAAAATTCCTGTGATCTTTTGTGCTATGATTTAATGTCTTGTTTTTTATTCTATGATTTTATATAAAGATAAAACATACAACACTGAACGGCCACCTGTCTTCTTCTAGAAACCACACAAACTTTAGGGTAAAAAAATTAAAGCAAATGTAAATCTCGTGACAAATGGATGTCCTTATGTAGTACATGCTAGCTTTGTTGGAATATTTAATTCCAAAAATAAATGCAAAATTTAATTATAGTTGTTAGAAAACTGAAAACGGTTCACAGTTAGTTTAAATATAAATAACACTCCAAAATGACAAAATTAAAAAAAAATCTTTTAAATTAAAAATTTTTCTATCACTACGCGAAACTAGAAAAGTTTCGTAGACCTATGGCTAGTCAAATTTATATCAGTAGAGGTATCTCGATCGTTGTTTTCATGCATTGAAGCAGTCTAATTGAAAAGTTATTATCATATTTTATAGTGATTGTTGGGCTTTAAAGTTAGTAGATCATGATGAAGGAGGTTATCTTAAAAAGGAAATCGTTGTATTTATTGTGGTAACGAAAAGAGATTATGTTAGTGTGGAAAACTATGAAACGTGTTAAGGGTCACTTTTTGGGACTTTTATATGACCGTTTTTGTTAATTTACTATGCTGAAAAGTGGTAGAAATGGTTAGTTGGTGACGGTTGTAGTAAAAGCTTGATGTCAAGTGAGTTACATTCTTCTAAAGTTCCTTTTTATGTGTATAATCTTGTAAATTACTCTATTTAGATACATTGTTTTCCTAATAATGACTAATGCATTATATACGTATTTATTAATTTAGTATTAGACGGAAAAGTGTTTACTTGTTAACTCGACCATGCTTGGACAGGAACTAAAAGTGACTGTTTCCAAAGTAAATCTTTCTTGACTCGTTATATGACATATCCGACTCGCTCACTCTATACCCCTGTCCCATCCAGTCAACGTCATTTTACCAAAAAAATAAATCATCTCAAATAATGCAAAAGTGAATGCTTACTACGACCCCCTTTAGTTTGGCAGTCACCTTACACACCATTCATGTTGTGGGCCCCATTTCCACTGATCCTTTCGTATCATAGAAATGAGACCTACAAATTTAACGAATAAAACCTAAGGTATATAAAGCACTTAAGAAGTATGTTACCTGGGGCAAAGTATAGAAGCGGCCTCCCCGAACTTTTCGCTCAGTAGTGTTATATATGTAGTTTTCGTATAACTTTTTTTGGTGTATACGTTTTCGACCCCCCCCCCCCCCCCCCTCCTGGAAATCTTAAGCTTCGCAACAGTGTTACAATATGTATAATCTACATTTTGCAAAAAAAAACGAACCTGTTACTTAATCATATGTATGCATGAACTTAGATATCTCACCTTTGTATCATCAGAATCACCATCCCCTTTAGCCCCATAATCAAGCACATTAAACTTTGAACCTTTGGGTGGAGGCGCTAGCGGTTCTTCTGGAGTTGGAGGTGACTGTTGTTGTTCTTGTTTCGATTTTGACTTGTTGTGTCCATGATCATTCTTTCCTTTCTTCTTGTACAAGGAACTTAGTGTACCTCTGCTTTGCCTCCAATGCTTGCCCCTTGTTGCATTGCAAGTTTCTATGCTTGAAGCCCACACTAATATCACAATCACAAATGCAAATATAAGTTTTCTGAAACTAATATCACCCATGTTGATTGGCAAGTGTGTCAATGTGTGTGTGTGATTGGTGGATTTTAGATGGCCAATATGAGGAGTTTGTTTGGTGTTTATATAGGCAGAGGAGTTTAAAATAAATAAGGTAACTCTGCAAAGCAAGAGATTGTTTGATAGCGCCTGATATTCTAATTTTAAATTCTTTATTCTCAACTTTTGATATTACTTGTTTCTTTTCTGTGAAATTTAGTTGAGTTGGAACATATGGTCCCACTTTGGCCAAATGGCAATATTTTATGGTGGTTAGTTGGCCAATTGGTTAAGCTTATTTGCCTTGTGATTTCACTTTTTCGGCAAGCATTGGGAGTGGGGGTGGGGACGTGGGGTAGTCCTTTTGATTTCTTTTAAAAACCGGTTCAAACCATGTGGTTCTATCAGTTGAATTGTTTCGTAAAACCAGTTAAACCGCCTGATATAAAAACCGGATTTTAAAACACTGATTCACACCATTCTCAAAACCAATGGGTTGTGGGTTTGACCCAATGTTTTGAAATCTGGTTTTTATACCAAACCAGCTTATGTTATTACTAACTTAACGAGGTAATACACTTTGCAAGATCAAACAGCTTTTAAACAAATTCCAAGTTGCTCAGTATTGTAAACAAGGTGTTTTTATGCATTTTTTCTTGAGGTGATGAATTTAGCTTTATAAATTTAGTTTTTTTATTTTTTATTGAGGTCGGATTTTATTGGGTATGGACGTATGGTTTTTGTGCTATTCTTCGATGTACTTGGTTCCTGTTCGTATCGCATCGCCTACAAAGCACCAATAGGTATGTCACCTTTCCGTCTCGTATCATTGGTCGAGTTATCTTGGAAAAGTCCTTGATAAACCTTCGGTAGTGAACATCCAGACAAAGAAAAGATTGTGTGTTCTGGCATGAAGCCACACAATATCTTTTTTCTAAAGCAAAAACAATGGCTAAAAGCTTTTTTCTGTTGTCGAGTTGCTGCTTTGGTGCATGATCCATCTGCTAAAAGGAATGTGTTGAATGTAATTTGGGCTCACAAGCCTCAATGGTTACGAAAATGTTTGGTCTCTTGAGCTATGTAGGTAATTAAGGCTCTTATCTTAGTTGGTGTTTTATCGAGTAGAACTCCCCCATTAGACGCATTTATCAAACGCCTCTCCATTGGTGCTAATCTTTCACAAAAGTATTGAAGGAGTTGATGGTCGGGTATGCCATGTTGTGGGCAACGAGCACACACTTCCATTAGTTTACAAATTATTTTTTGTGTCCATAATAGTTTTACAAGAAAAATCACAAATGTAACAATTTTTATATAAACATATAATATCTATATAACAATAAGACACATATATACCTTCTATAGGTACAAAAATCATGAACAAAACCTACCCGGTTTGTACTAAAAAATACAAAGCATTCACTTTAGAGTAAAACAATTTTACGATATAAAAACGTCACCATAGAAAAATAAAAAGCTATTTTTTTTTTTACTTTCTAATGAAATATGATAATAAAATATTAGAAAAGATAATAACCATTAATATGATACATTTAAAACTTGTAACAGATTCATATAAATCAGCATGCTTACCATTTTGTCCAATTTAAAGTGTGCAGGCCATGCACATGATCGTTGGGCATCTAAAGAAGAAGCTGACATTACACAAACGGGAAATAGAAAATGAAAAAGCAAATATCCAAAAATAACTAACCATTGATGGGTTTGTTAACGGTCCACATGAAATGATTAATATGGAATTAACGAACACTAACGACGAAAAAGATTATCTTTGACCCCACAACAAAACTTCAAGTGCTTCTCGTATGCGTCTACATATTGTTTTTTATTGAAAAGTACACCTATATATTTATTACCAAATAAGTTAAGTTTAATTGGGAATAATGATAATACTAATAATAAACGACGCAGGACCCGCGAATATGCTTTCTGTTTTAGTCCATAGTTATTATTATTATTTTTTTTTGTTATTATTCATCGTATTTTAAAACCCGAGATAAATGTAGTTGATAGACATAATTACCAAAAATAATGCATGTTGCTTAGACAAAGAGAAGTTGTAAGATTGCATAAGTTGAGGAGGCCAGTGTTATCAATTCAATAAACATCTAATGGAAAACAAATAATAATTGTGAGTACCTGGTAAGCCAGTAACCGCATCAGAGAATAAAGTTGACGTCATATTCGTCAGATTGGTCGAATTCCCCTTTAGGGTGTACAGTTCTGATGGTTTAGGTGTTCTTGATGAACATGGTTATGAGAGAGAGAGAGGAGACGAATTGATAGTGATGATATTATAATTGTCTAACCACATAAACTCTCTCTAGTAATCTCTATTTATATACACCCAAGGGGAAACCCTATGTTTATCCACTAAGGGTAAATACGTCCATCAAATATTTACCAATTAATGATATAGGGGTAATTAGGTCAATGATCAATGTTAGATAAATGATAATAATTGCCACATAATATATTTAATAATATAAATATTCTTACATTCTCCTACTTGGCCGAGTTATCATTTATTATGAGTACTAGATAAACCTGATCAGGAGTTAATACTCATTTTAGCTTTAAACCAAAACCATAGCAGAGAAATACAGTCGTTGAGTTAGTGATCAACTCAGGACCCCCATTAATCATACTATAGTCCCAATTTAAAACCTAAGTAGTTAGGATCAATTGACAAATAAGCCATTACCGTTGATTTGTATATAATTGTCTATATGTCATTTAGGCTAGCATGAACATATATTTAGAGACAAACAAATCTAAACCTACAAGGAAAATTAATAATTAGTCATTCATAGTATGATATGCAGTTGTACATGATCATTAGTAAAACCCGTTATTATTATAAGCGCTTACATAATATTTAGGGGTTATTGACCTGTAGTTATTGGATCCATAAGCATATCATGAATGTGTTCGATACAAAGATTTAGTTTCCTCTATTTGTTTATGAACAAATAATTAAATTCGTATCGAAATTTAATGCAGCACCTCTCGAGCTGTTACTGTTCAATGAGACATGGTAGCTGACCCTTTATCACAATAAGTCTTCAACATATAATTTATATGGAGTTAATAAACTTATGAGTCCACTGATAAAATTTCAACAACATTTATGTCACACCCCGACCCGCAGCGGAAAAGGTGACCGGGGCATGATTGGGTTATCATCAAAGCTCATGACATTTATTATACGTTTCATATTCATTAATACAATTTAATGGAAATCTACAATAAATGATACAACATGTTCTAACTATCAGTCTAAGCTTCTTGGTTCTCTTCTAAGGCATATCCTATGTTTTCCTTGCTTCAACCTGTTCACCTGTATCATGTGTAAAAAAGGTTTTTGGATCAACATAATGTTGGCGAGTGAATCCTAAGGAAAAACATTTGAACAAGTTTATCCAATTGATTATAAATAATGTGCATACCACATATGAGTAAATGTAGATGTAAATTTATTCACACAACACATAATATTGAATATTGAACACACATACACCAAATGATTGTTTTGAGGCACGCGTTGTTCGACTCGTCTCCCACGAGGAACTGATGGGCCTAATGAACGAGTTTTGAGGCATGCGTTGTTCCACGAACTGATGGGCCTAATGAATGAGTTTTGAGGCACGCGTTGTTCTTACGAACTGATGGGCCTAATGAATGAGTTTTGAGGCACGCGTTGTTCTTACGAACTGATGGGCCTAATGCATGAGTTTTGAGGCACGCGTTGTTCTTACGAACTGATGGGCCTAATGAATGAGTTTTAAGACACGCGTTGTTCAACTCGTCTCCCACGAGGAACTGATGGGCCTAAATAATTTGCATACAACTTTGACAATATGTAATACATCACAAACAACAATAGTTACATTCTAGTTTAAATCATATAATGGTATAACACGAGTTTGCATAAGAGAATTAGTTTAAGCGACACATGATACACCCCAAAACATGAATAAAAAGGGGAGTTTGTAAGAATTCACTCACAATGGGTGCGTTCGGTTGATGATGTTGAGTGCACGCGAAGTGGTTTTAACCACGAGTGAAATTAACCTAGATAAATCGCATTATGGTTCGGTAAGTAAACGGATTTTATTAATCTATTTTAGTAGGATTGTTGGGTGTATTTTTGTGAGTTTGAGGCTATTTTCTAACCTTAAAAAATGTTATTTTTAAGTATTTTTAATTGATTTTTAATTAAAATAATTAAATAAAAAAAATAAAAAAATAGATTTTATTTTTGCTACAGTTGACTTTGACCGTTGACTTTGACTGACGTTGACCGGTTCGAAGGCATATTGTTGTGCGCTGGGTGAGGCTCGAACCCGAGACCTCCCGTACGCGTGCACGCAGCTCTACCAACTGAGCTACGTGTCTAACCCGTCATATATCCGATTTTAATTATATATATATATTAATTAGATTTTAAACAGAATCCTTTATTTTAAAAACGAATTAAATCCAGCGAACCGGTGCGCTCCACAGGTCTCGAACCCGGGACCTGTGGGTTAGCGTACACACAGTCCACCGCTGGACTGTGTGTCTCACTTGGTTATAAACTCGGTTATCAATATACTTAACATATATATAAATCAATCCGGTTCAGTTTTGCGGAAAAAGGAATTTTTATTAAGGCAGCGTGTGAGGGACAATACTCGAACTCGAGACCTTAGCTTCAAAGTGCACACAGTCCACCGCTGGACTGTGTGTCTAACCCGGTAAATAACTGGATTTTAATTATACTTAACTATTACCGAAACTTCGTCTTCTTCACTGGTTTTCACCGGAAGTGACGACTGACAGATTCGAAGTATTGACTCAGGTTTCTTTAGCGTTGTATGATCAATTACAGACGAGATAAAAGTAAAAAGGAAAGGAATTAGGCGTGAAAAGTACCGACTGGTTTTACTCTGTTTTCCGGCAGAACTCCGGCGACAGCAAGCTCTTCCGGCGACGAGTGTCTTGCAGCGGAGAATCTTCAGAAAGCTTACAAAGGGTGTGGGTGACTTCGGTATAAGTTTAGGGGGTTCAGTAAAGCTCAGAGATTAAAAACTCGGTTTTCCGGCGACGCGTAAAATATTTCCGGCGAGTGAGTTTTCGCCAAGAAAGGGTGCGATTTGAGTGTGAAAGGTTTCTGGCGAGTTGTGGGTGAATTTATAGGGTAGTATCGAGATGTATGGGGTCTGAATTCGGTCTAAATTCAAAGTCAGCCGTTCTCCGGCGGTTATGGCTGATGTCGCGGGTTCAGACGTCGGTTATAACCGTTGTGGGAGTTAAGTCTTCGGTTACTTTGAGCGGAAATGTAATTAAACGGCGAAGTCGTCGGGATTACCGACGACTGCTAATTGGGCGCAATTACTGAATTTAACTTCGGAACTTGAATATTTGAATTAAATGTTTCCTGATATTACCATAAAATCAAAGCGGCGGAGCGGTTGTTCGGTTGAGTGATAAGTGTTTGTTTGAACCGGTACAGACCCGAGTTCGAAACCCGGCATGAGTAAAACATTTTTATTTTGTTATTTTTGACAGTTTTTCAAAAACTAATTATATATCCCCGCATAATAATTGATTACGTATCGTTTAAAATTATTTTGGGCATTTAATTCGCAACGAAAATTTTAACTGACTGTTCGGTTGATAAACGGAGCGGGTTTGGTAAATCCGTTTTTTACGGATGTTACAATTTATTGGCAATTGTGTTGTGATTAATCAACATATTATGTCATTATAACTTAGGTTGTTGTTATTAGTTCATTATGACTCCTCAATCAGATAGGTTTTGTCTGCTAACATAAGGATATACCCCGAAATTACATTTAGTTATCTTTGAATATAACAACGTTAAAGTAATCAACCGGGTTGAGTTCTCACTTCCTCTTTAGATTATAGTTTCTCGTTTCCTTTAAAGATATTGTTGTACTCTGTTAGATGCATCACATTTATCTAGACATGTCTAGTGTGTTGCAAAGTGAGTAATATCGAAACAAGTATAGGCTTGAGCTTACATAAGGCTTCTAATTAATGAAGCATAAGGAAATAATCTCATTGATCCTATTATCCTCTAAAGGAGAGCGATACTGTTTGTTACATATGTAAGGACCCATTTAAGGTTAAACTTATGGAACGAGACTATGTCCCAGTGGGTCTATCTCGATATGTTATGATATCTATCACGTAAGAGATATCTTTGAGATCTATTATATCAAAGGTTGTGTTAACAATGCTATGACTTATGTAACATACACTTGTCAAAAGAATATCTCGACAAGTTTGATTTAGTTGCTCCCACTCATCTTGAGGTAGGTACATCAATCCACTTGTAAGTCAGTTGTTAGGGAAAAATTTTTTAGTGTTCATCTAAGTAGCTCTAAAATTTCATAAGCTACTAGAACAATGATGATCCTCAAGAAATCTTTTGTAAGATTGGTAAGAAAGATTCTTTGATAATTTATCCCTTCCTGATTATAATGGCTTAATTAAAATAGATAAGATTAATAAACTTTTCCAAAATCCATTTCAACTTTAGTTCGGGAGGTTATGTAATCATCAGAGATAGTAGATTTTTAAACCTAGATGACCTCCTGAGTTGATAATTGAGTTTATTAGAAGTTTCAGTTTTATGGATTAGCTCTTTGTTATGTTGCTATCATTTTCATGATTCTAAGTTTGTAAGAGTTGGTACAGTATGGTGTACAAGAGGTGTAATCAGAGTTAAATTCAGAGTAAAATTTAATGATTCTCTCCCCCCCCCCCCCCCCCCCCCCCGCCTCTTGTATTCCTTGCAAGTCATGATAAAGACTTTTACTGCTCCAACTGACCTTAGAAATTTTTAGGAACTCAGCATGCTTAGGGTCAATATTTGACGACCAACAAATTCTAATAGAGAAACAAATTAATAACTTTAGTCATTGTAGTTTCTCTTGTTGAGGATTATGTTAGTTTAGGTAAGAAATCTGAGTGTGCCCACAATTAAGCAACAATGAAACTTTTGTAAGAGTAGCATTAAATTCTAAGGAGACAAGTTTCAATACAACAATCTTCGAGATGGAGCAGTGTCTTGTACAAGAGGTGTAAAATGAAGTAATATGAAGTTCTCACTCCCCCACCTCTTGCAACTATTGCATGTTATTATTACGACACTTAATGCTCCCACTGATCTTTAATATCTCTATAAATGATACAAAAGAAGTTTCAATGAGGTTCGTGACGTGGGAACCTATCATACATATGTTAGACTTTATTTGATTTTCTTTAATGTCCATGTGTCATAAGAAGCTTAGGGACATATTTAATAGAAATCATATTAAGTATATATATATGAATAGATTTCTTTAAGACCGTAGGCCATATGAGACAAATTTAGATACAAGCGGATAATCTTTAAATGATAAATGAATTATGTCTGAATAAGTTCCACGAATGTCAATGAATAACTTTTGGTGGACCCATACTTATTCCTTAAGCCAAGTAATGATTGAGGGCTTTCAACACCATGATTTAAAATCACTTAGAATGAGATTAGATGAAAAATCATCCTCATTAACCATGTCATGATTTCTCATGATTTTCGGTTACAATTGATGAAATTTGTACTTTATAGATCTCATTTTCCTTTTGTCAATTTCTCATTAGCATGATACAAAAGTTATGAAATGTATAGTATCATCTAGTTTCATCTTATTCATGTTTTTATCCAGATATTGAGAACAAATAATATGAGAGTTTAAGGTAAGTGTGAGTTTGTGTTGGCTATGCAAACCTCACAACCTTCATAACATAGCTTAAGTATTAATACTATATTCTGATTAATCTCCAGAATATGTAAGGTATCGAAAAACGTTGTTAGAAGACAACTTTCAAGGTTCTTATAGCCTTAACATTTAATTTTGTCACTAACTCTTATGTTGGTTATTTGTTGAATTCTGGTAAGGAAAACGTTTAGAACTAGATTCAACATATCATGTGTAAATTGGAATATTAAGATTATTAGACTTAAGGATCATGAATAGGCGACTTCCTAGTTTAGCCAACTGTTCTTTTGAATTATGGATAGTCTCGTTGCTTATGCCTAGTATAATGGCATAAATATGCGGTGAGATTCTCCTTGAAGAACATTATAGTTGGAATTATGTACTTGTATATTGTCTATGGACCTTAGAAGTATCCTCTTTTGGGTTTCAGTGGTAGTGAGGTAAATAACATCTTATTTTCCAATCTTGGGCATTTCTTTTCCTGTACATATGTTGCTGATCAACTCACTCATTTTCCTTTGGTACTTCTGAGTGTTACTAGTTGATTTTAAGGCATCAAATTGTACTAATGGAAAATTAGTATGTAATGCATTGGAAAAATGTACGTATTTCCATGTGTAAGTCCTTTATTTTATGGGTCATGGTATTGTACATTATGATGTATTCACGGATGCCACTGAACCTTGTATTTTAGAATTTAAATGAAGATATGCATCTTAAGAGTTCTTCTGATTATTCTATAAAATTAGATTAGTCTTAGGAAAAACTTAATCTGAAATAACTCAGTGATAGCTTTTATGTTAAATGAGTCCTTGATTGTCATAAGAGACATTGTGTTCGATTTATCCTATTCATCATACTCTACTTTTCTTCTGTAGAACTTTTATCAGAAGAGAGCAATAGGATTATCGTGACTTAAGAGATAATCAAATATTTAATTAAAGAGATAATCTTATAGAAACTTTAAGTAAGGCAAAACACCTTGGGATTAGAATTTTAGAGTGGATGAGATACTAATTTATAGAAGAAAATTGTAGTGAGTAATATTATGGGGTTTTAAAGTAAGGCAGACAAAATTGATCATAGGATTAATGAAGGATCATTAATGAGAGGATCATTATTTGAAGAAGTTGTGATATGTCTATTATTAACATCAAAATAATAGATAAAGTTAAAAAAAATATATTTAGACAAAGACAAATCACCTTTGGGCAGAAGTGTAATCATCTAGGCATGTATGCAAAGTAATTGTGACAAATCAGCTTTGGCCAGAAATGAGATAATTACCTTAGTTATGCACTTGTTAAGTATGCTAGACATGAATGAATTAAATCAGTTTTGGCCAGAAATAAGACATTCATGTTTGTAAGGCATAAAAAACATAGCTTCTTATTATACTTGAACAATAAAGTATCAAATCATCTTTGGGTAGAATTGAAACATCAAAAGCTCATTCAAGTTAAGCTATTTTGTTTTGTAAAAATATATAATTCTATGTAAGTTTTTACAAAACCATTAAGTTATTTAATAGCGAACCACCTGTTTAGGGACCGATAAGTGTTTACGGGATTTGAGTTCTCGACTGAACACTAGTTCTGGAGATAATAGGGCTCTCGAGTAAATAAGGTGTTCTCAAGAAAAGTGGTTTTCAGGAAAATGAGGGTTGACGAGAAACTTAGTTCTAGAGTTTTCTTATGAGATCTCAAGTTTTATGAGATTTTGAGTTCTCTTATGAGATCTCGAGTTAGTGAAATATATAGAATGATTATTTGTTCTCGATAATGTGAGTTCACGAGAATGATTGTTAGTTCTCATAGATAATTGAACTCACAAATTTTAATTCGAAAACATGAAATAAAACGTAAACTTTAAACCCGTAAATTTAATCCGTAAACTAAAGTTGATCCAATAAGGCTGGTTCAGCTAATTTTAAGGGATTTTTAATTATAGTTTTGAAATATCTCATGTGTATCTATCCAAGTTATTTATTCATTTATAAATTAAATAATAATAAGAATAATTATAATAATTATACAAAACTTGGAGATAAAGTTACACATATTTAGGAAATATAATCAAAACCTAATCCATCACAAAATTAGGTGATATCATAACAAACATTCAAAATAAGGCAAGTTAATTTCAACGTAATAATTAATTTAAGATTTCCATTTAATGTATTAATCGATTTACATACAAAAATAAAAAAATATAACAAGAAATCGTCAATTAACTGAAATTAATGAATTGATTTAACTCTAATTAAATATTCACCATCATGTGCAATTCAGTAAATAATATTTGAATTGGTTTCAAAGTCAAAGGCAATATTAATAAACTATAAATGTAACATGATAATTGGTACCAATATGTCCGCCGCCGTAAGTGGCCAAAATAATTTTGAATGATTTAATTTGCATCGTCAATTTGCAGTTATAAATCGCAAAACAGAAAAATCAAACTTTTTATGTTTCAATTCCTTTAATTCAATTCATTGAATTCCTTAATTGAATTGGTGTAATCAACATATGTTCTGATACTACATGTTGATCAATTCAATAAACATGTAATGAAAAACAAATAATAATTGTGCGTACTTGGTAACCCAGTAAACGCATGTTATTATAATTGTCTAACCACATAAACTCTCTCTAGTAATCTCTATTTATATACACCCAAGAGGAAACCTTATGTTTATCCACTAAGAGTAAATACGTCCATCAAATATTTACCAATTAATGATATAGGGGTAATTAGGTCAATGATCAATATTAGCTAAATGATAATAATGGCCACATAATATATTTAATAAATATAAATATTCTTACAGCCAGCACATGATTATAGGTTAACTAGTAAAACCAGTGGTTTTACATCGTAATTTCTAAGGGGACAGGGCGTTGCACAGGTAGGGATTTACGGGTTTGGACTGGTGCCAGAACACCGCTGTCACCCCCAAGGTTTGGCAAGGCGGGTTGGTTAAGCGAGTAGATTTACCCGTGTAAGGTTTGAGTTTGTTTAGAAGGCTGTTGACCTTGGAATTGATGGGTGGATTTTGATTGATTGGAGCATTTATTTTTTTTAAATTAAAAAAATAAAGTAGTATTTGCAATGCTAGCAAAATACGTAGGATAAAATAAATAATATACGGAGTATGAAGTAGTAAATGAATCACTATATAACATTTTCAATTCTTTTTTTAAGAATCAAGTCCAACCACCAGTAAACGGTCCAACCAATAATCGACCAGTATATATGAAAATGGTTCAAGAATACTCAATCAGATAAGCTATATAGCAATGTTTTAAAAACCGTAAATATCGGCCGCTTATACCAGTTTACCGTTTTCGGATGTAAATCCGGTCCGAAACACCCCGGTAAATAGGAGAAAGGGCATCAACTTTGTACCACCGGTAAAATCCGGTATACCGGTTTGAACCATTATACTGGTACCGGCTCAGGTCTGTTTTTGGGTTAGGATTTTACATTTTATCGGCCCATCTCCATATTTACTCTCAACTTTAACCTAACGACTTTTAATATTTTATCTCCATCGATTGAAAACGCAAAACTTGCTTCATCACTCCATCATTCGTGACTTGTTCCAGACTTCCATCACTCCATTATTCGTTCCATATTTACATCTTCATCCAGTTTAGATTATTTTTTTGAGTTGATGTTGTAATTTATGGAATTATACAGTTAACTAGTCAACCAGGTTGAACCGTCCGGTTCAACGGTTAGACCATTTTTGTGCCTAATCCGCTTTGATTAAAAAACTGGATTTTAAAACATTGCTATATAGTCATTCTTGTCCGAACGTTCCAATTGTGAGAATGGTGAGTATAACACACGACTTTGTTATTGATGTAACATGTTCTTTCAATTTTGGCCCAAAACAATATTTTTGGTTTTCTATTTTAATTATTTTTTTACCCAAGTGAATTGGTGTGGCGGTGAGGGTTCAAGCCCGATAAAAAAGCAGTAAATGAAAAAATGGGCAGTAAATATCCTCGGAAAGATTTGTATATACAACTATACAAGTACAAAATTTGTTTTACGTTTTCATGAAAAACATATAATATCCCCCATAAGAATTCTTTATGACTCGAGTGAGAAGGACATATATTATATGGAGATACAAAGGACACGTGACTGAGTAGGGCCGTTTACAAAGTCGTTAAAACTAAAAACCAAACACAGAAATATGAGATTGCAACCCTTCAATTTATGATCACATGAGTTCGATCACGGCTATACCCCCTTTGTTATTAACAACATAAGACTAGTGGGTGTGGGGGCTTGGGTTTGGAGCTTTGCATGACACGTGGCGAAGGTGGGCTCCATCAGGCTACCTTAAAAAAGTGGGGGGTGTGGGTGGCGTGGCCAGCCATGTGGATATTGGACCAGCCAACCAGCTCAGTTGCCTCCCGCCCCACGCCAGACAGAATACTCACGCCAAAAAGGCCACGCCTAGCCCAACGCCAACCCGGGTGGAAAAACTAGCGTTGCCCCCCCCCCCCCCCCCCCCCCCACGCCCAAAACTCCCACCCACACCCACTAGTCTAAGGCCCCAGCCTATCATCTAAGCCTCACCCTCAACCTTTCACACATTTTCATTCCATATTAAATCAAGTCTATTTTATTCCATATAGTTTATGAGCCTACGTGGTTCTATGTCCATCTAGCCCCAAAACTAAGGGAAACAAACTTAATGTCTAGTGCCTTTCTCGATCACAAACAGATAAAACCGATAAAAAGACAACCAGATGGATAGAAGTGTCGTCGTATACACGTCGATATTGTATTACACATTCAGAAAATAACATGTTTATTTTACAACTTAATTTAAGCAGTCAACAACTATAATACACTTATAGGTAATGCTTGACATATATAATGAGAGTTATAGAAAGAGTAGAATCGACGGTTACATATCCATCTTATTAAAAAGGTATACGGTTTATACATTTCTTATGGTTTTTTTACTTAAAATTGATGCGCTCATTCACTGATACAATTTAGGGAGCGTAGGATGAGAGCATACATTTTCTTTCTCTCTAGAAGATACTTTTTTTTCTATTTTTTTGTTTCAATTTAATTTCTAGTGCTTGAAAGGCTTGTAACCCTATATGCTTTGGTAACTCTTAGAAAAAAATTCTTTTAAATATTAAAGTAATTATTGTGTAAAATAACAAAATATGTAATGCTATTATTGCTACAAAGAATTTCTTTAATTCGTATACATTGTTTTACTAACAAAGTATTTGTTATTATAATAAGTTAAATAATTTTTTATAAATAATTTGATTTGGTACAAAAAATATAACTTGATTTAAAAATAAATGTAAAAATGATGATAATGAGAGGAAAAACTTTATGATCTAGATTGGTAGATATGATGTAACTTTAACTTCTTATAATTATTCTATTGTTGGTTAGGTCTTGAGTTGTACTTCAATGCTTCTAGCATCTTGCTAGATTTTATAATATGATTTTGATCAAAAGAAAACAACATAAATGGAGTGAAATGTTGGTTTAATTGAATTGCATATTTGATATAAGCTCTCGTGAGGTTGTTTTCGATGTAATCACAAAGTAGTTGAATATAATATTCATTCACTCAATACAGGGGATTTGTAACCCACCCATGGTTTTCATCAAATTATACACTTTTTTTATGTGTGCAAATCCAAAAGACAACGTCATTATGTTTTCCAATCTATTAAATCTTATGTTTTCAAATTGTTTTTTTATTAATCTTGCACTTTTACTCTTTTTTTCAAATGATAAATTTAATATACTCCTAAACTACATTAAATAAATATTAATCTACTCCTTGCATTGACCGAGCATAGCGGCTCGTGGTTGGGTCAACCAAAAGGACACCACCGTCCCTTCATCTCATGGAATGCAGATTTTGGCCTTCCCTCGTTGGTGTGGTCAAGAGAGACAGGTTAAGAGAGAGGGGGAAAGAGAGAGAGATTGGTGGGCTTTGGCTTTAACCAATTATTTTTTTATTCCAAATTCACTAATTTCACATGACTTCCCACTATTCTATTTTACCCCATTTTAATGCGTTGATGACATGGATGTCACGGGTCAAAATACCTCATCAATACACAGACACATGATCTTAGGATTGAACCCAATACCTTTCACTAAGAGATAAGAGTCTCTACCAAGTAAGCTAACCCCACGTTTTGCACTTTTACTATTAAATACAAATTTAATACATCACTTTCGATTGGTTTAACGCAACATAAAAGCGAATTAAAGGACCGTTAATGCTTAAATGCAACTGAAACGACCAGTGCACAAAAAGGGTGATAATTTCTAACAACACGTAACATAAGCTAAGCATGTATTGAGTTAATATATAGTATGCTTAATAAATGAGTCGTGAACTAGTGTGTCTGTTTATATAAACCGATACCCCTTGGATTAAACATGTCAACCCGAAAACATGTTTAATTAAAATGTCGACTTGCTAAATTGTTCATGACAAGTTTAAACCATTCTTTATAACCCACCAAACCGATTAACATGCTAACAGTTTTACTATTATTTACCAACCCATCCACCTGTTTGACATGTATCACGTTAGATAAATATAAATGAGTCGTGTTAGAGTTGCATGATTTTAAGTTTGCACCATAGGTTTAACGCTTCTCACATAATGACCAAATGAAAAATATGAGCCGTAAATAGGGGCGGCAATTCTTGACACGATCAGCCAACCTGACCCGAACCCGACACGAAAAAACCAGGTTTGGGTAGACTAGCACGACCTGTTTAAAAATACGGGTCGGGTTCGGGTTTACCCGTATACCATCTTGTTGGGTATGCTATTTAGGATGAGCATTTGGTACCGGGTATATTTGGTACCGGTACCGGAACCCATTTTCCCTATTTTTCGGTACCGATATTTACGGGTAAAACACCGACAAGTACCGGTACCAAACAGGTATATTCAGTACCGGTACCCATTTTTCTGCTTTTCGGTACCGAACGAGTACCTTGCTCATCCCTTATTGGTCTATGGTACTAGTCAATGGCTACCTTGTTGACCCGAACCAAATTAATACTTTAGTTTAAAACAGTCTATTTTTGACCTGACACACATGCTAGTTAACTAGTTTTGCCAAACTTATTTCTTACCCCCTTGACTTATGATTAGATACCAACCAATTATTTATTTTGTTATAGCAATTTGTTGGAATGAAAATATGGTGTTAGGTCTCTTTCTGTTATTCTCTTATTCATCCTATGAAGATACAAACTATTCTTACATGAAAATAAAAGAATAAACATCGAATCATTTTTCTAAATGAAAATGACAACTTTATAATACAATTATAAGTTTATAACACAAAATATGAAAACATTACAAAGGTTAAAGAACATATATAAGTTGAAACAAACAAAATAGTAACTCCTTTAGAGATTTCAAATGTATATGTTACAAGATTTTCAATAAACTAGAAAAATATATCTTTTGATCTATCACATATTCATGCGATAGCCTCGTATAACATTCAAATACTAGATAAAAATAACCTCTAGAGTACCTAAGACTCGAGGAAGTAGAGCTAAAGCTCAGTATGTATCAAACGCTCAGATTCGTTGACCGCGCATTCTTCAATAGTTGACTTATCAGAAGAAGTCAAACAGTCAGCAGAAGGTTCAATGAGCCCATAGTTTATGCCGGTAACAGAGTTGCAATATGTTTGAGCCGCTTTCCCGTCCATCCTTTGTAAATTGATGTTGTTTAATATTATGTTGTTGCATGGCACCGTGTCGCTGCAGGCAAACTTCATCGCCTCTGAGGTCTTTGAAGTTCCGCTAATGTTTAGATACATTATTTGACTTATTTCCACAGCTGATGTCTATAAAATGAAAAAAAAAGAAACATATTTTATTTCAAGATTTTTTTTTATTTTTTATTTTTTTGTGAACATAAACTAGAGAAAATCAATATGCAATGCATTGTTAATTTGATGTTTTGGGTCAAAGAAAATTATGAAATTGTACCTGATTTTTACAACTTTTAGGTGAATCGCAGTAGAACTGGTCGATTATGATCGGGTTGGCTACATCTTCCATTTTCACATTTTGGTAACGTATGGCATTTACATAACCAGATCCTCCCTGTACCCGAGACAAGAGGGATGTTAATAGTGGTGGACACTGTTATTGTTAACCAGAGTATGCACTGCTATTATAAAAAAAGAATTCGTATATATACACTCTCATTGGAAATATTTTTTGTATTTCTATACTTGAAATATCTATGAAAAGATTACCGTTGTGCCATACCGTCTTATATTTAAGAGGGAAGTGTAACCCTTATCAATAGACTATTGTATTATTACCATTTTTGCAACTCTAGAAATTAACTACCACATTCGTAAGCCCGTAAATAAGCGTGTTTAGTTTATGGTTTGAGAAATGAAAGTACCTGCCATGTCTTAATTCTAAGGCCGTTAGTAGTGCCTTTAAGGAATGCTGTATCGAGGACTACTCTTGAGACTATTCCTGTACTGTTATCCTTACCCAAGCTTCCTATGCTGCAAATACCGAAATATTTATTAAACTAATTATTCCCTGCCAGATTGTTTATTCATGTCGTTAATCTAACATTCTTACAGATCAAAACACACCTGATTCCATGACCGGGACCGCAAGCAATGTTCTTCATCTTGATATTTGAGCTTGCATTCACGATCGAGACACAGTCATCGCCTAACATGTGGAAAAATAAATAAATGTTTAGTATGTTGACTTTTGAGGTCAAACACTATAGGCGTCGGTGTCGCCTTTTGGAAACAAAAACTTGTTGTGAATTCTATTGAATGTATAACACCTACTTATGAGGCATTTTATGTTTGTAGTATATGTAATAGATTTAAAGAACTCATATTACTTTTGAAGTCAAAAGAGGTAAAAAAGAATTGTGTTGACTTTTAGCAATTAGAATGTATAGGAGGTCCAAATGGGTCAAAACAAGATACTTTTGCCCAAACTTTTAATATTCTTTAGAAAGTTAGTGTGGCAAATAAAATCAACAATTATGCTAAACAAAGTAACTTGGTATGTTTTGTTCATTAGGAATACACATAAGGTGACTTTGACCCGTTTGACCCTTTCACCCATTTTGGCCCGATTCTTTTTAAGCTGAGTTCTTTTCATTTTACCTGTTTGACCCATTAAGGATAAAGCATAATCTAAAGCGGCCCATTTATAAACATTATTACCTATGTATTTTATAACTTTATATACAAGAAAAAAAATAGAACCTGTTGCGATTTTGCTGTTTTGTATAACAACATTTGTCGATCCAGTAAGATGGATTCCATCGGTATTTGGACTATCTTCGGGAGATGAAACTAGAACACTATATATGCGAACAGATTGGCAATGTGAGATCACAAAATTCATCTGTTGACTGTTTTGGAACGTAAGACCTTTGACTTTTATAGCGGAACTTTGATCAATTGTGAATGCCTGCATAAATTCTTTTATATCAAATGCTTTCTTCACACTTTTCAAATAAAGAAAAACTATGTATAAGTTACTTACCGATGGCGCTCCAACACAAGGCTGTAAAAGCAGCAAACAAAACAAAGGAAATACAAACATTGTGTCAATAAGTTGATTAAAGTGGGTGATAGTTAAGTAATAAAATTTTTTTACATTTGTTTTGTTCTTTTTGCAAGATGCAGCCCACCATTTATGGCCTGAACCATCAATAACTCCATGTCCTTGAATAGTGGCACCGGTGAGGTTAGTAAAGCTCAGCCAATTTCGAGGACTTTTCGGGTCCCAGTTCTTGGGTTCATCTGGTGCTATAATTGTTCCATCAATCTACATGCCATTGATTTCAACATTATGTTAGTTAACCATTTTATAGAAGTTGTTCACTTTGTCTTGTGCAAATTGCACATTTGTCATTTGGATCCGGTTACTTAAAAATGCAACATTTCTGCTTGAAAATCAGTTTTAACTATGAGTTTAAAAGAGTCGAGCTACTTGCTAAAAGCTTGAATCGAACCAAGATTAAACGAGCTCAAGCCTAAAAAGAAGCTTGCCTATTAACCGAGCAAGGTCTTAAAGTTAAGCTCGTCTAATAGACAAGTCCAAGTCCGAGCCCGAGCTTCATATAATGAGTGGCTAGACCCGCGAGCCTAAATGAGTCTGGTAGTTATATAATTATGATAAATATAACTAAATAATAAATACGATGTTATGTATATAAAACTATATATATTTATAAACATATACAAAAATAACTATATACGTATATATATTATATAGTTAGTACATAATAGCGAGCCAGGCTCGAGCATGAAAATATTTTAATGGGTCGGGCTCGAGCTTTAGATATAGAGCTCGAAATGAGTCGAGTCTACTCTACCCGGTCCATATTGAAGTATAATTACCTGAATAATCAACTTTCCAGAACATGGTCCTCTAAATTTTGTTGCATTAACTAGATAAGTACGACCAGGCGGAACCAGAAGCACCGATTTTGCTGTAGAACAAGCTTGTTTCCATGCATTTTCAAATGCCTGATAATACAACACAATTAAACAATAATTCGACACGTTTAATACTTTCATAATCATCATATATTCACCTTGGTATCATCGGAAACTCCATCTCCAGCGGCCCCAAAGCTATCCACATTCACCAAAATCTTGCCACCGCGTTGACTAGACCATGATGGCATGTCAAACAACTCTAGTTCTTCATCTTCAAACTCAAGATTTTCAACTTCACCAAAAACATGATCAAAGTTGTCGGATAAAATGTCCTCAACATGAGAAGTTACATTAACCAAAAGCAACATAACAAGAACGGAAACAAAGACGATTTGCCCATGATTTACGGGTTAATTATGTTAGTCTTGGAAGATTTGTATAAATCAAAGGGAGAGATGGGATTTAAATTTATATGAATAGATTAGTGGTAAGATATAATACCATGGCTTGGCTTAAAAGTACATAAACGTGTAAGATTTTCTTCATGACCAACACTTGAAGTATTTTTGTTGGGGGAAACCTTTGCTTTACTCATCAAATAGTTGTATAGTGCATCACTATAAATCCAAAAAAGTCCAAAAGTGGCTTTTGTGGTCTGTCTATGGGGCCCACCACATCTTAGATTAACATCCTTAGAAGATTCCTTTATTGGAAAGTTTCATTGGGACACAATCTGAACAAAATCCTATTCATGCGAATGAATATCAAGTATCTACCAATGAACATCCTACATACGCATGCTAAAAAAGATAATGAACATAACATCAGCTGGATAATGATACATGTACGTCCATTGGTAGAGAGTTATGTTAGATTTCTAAGCTGCTTGTGAGTTAGGTGAGATCAGCTCGTAAAAGCTAGACACGAGTGCTCGAGTCTAAAAATAAGATTGTTTGATAAATGAGCCTGAGCCCGAGCCTGAGCATCACTCATTGAGCTTGAGCCGGCTCGCAAGGCTAAAAGAGTCATGTTATTTTTATAACTTTAATTCTCTATAGATACGCATAATATATTAATATTTATTATTATTATTATTATTATTATTATTATTATATAATAATAATAATAATAATAATATAAAAATACAACCAAATAAAAGCAAACAAGTTGAGTCCGAGCTGAGTTCAAGCTCGAGCTCGGGTTTGGCTCGTTTACACCTCTATCTGTCGCTAATATTCATTAGTGAGAGTTGTCGGCCGTCGCCAATGTCTTTACCCATGACCCTTTTCCTAAAGACCATTACCGAGGGATTAACAATGAGCATCATATATGCTCATTCAAGGTATTTTAATATCGTTACAATTTCATATATACTTTTTTAAACTTGTAAAATTATAACTTTTCCGAAAACACGCTTGATGAGCATTGTACATTATGCATTAAAGACTTGTATTTTAAGAAGAATATGTAATTTTATAAGATTAGCGGGGACAGGGCCGGATATGGGGGGTCGTGTGGGCGACGCCCCACGTTTGGTCTCCCCAAAGGCACGGATTAAAAAAATTATATAAAGTTTTGTGTATATTTAATCCCGAATAATAAAAGGCCCAACTAGTATCACAATTAAACCCAAATAAAAACCCAGAAACGACTACTCAAATCATGAAATAGTTAGATAGAAAAGCACAACAATTAAAACCCATTACAAATTTCTAACAATTATTTTCTATGAATTACATTAGATTAGAACTCATGTTAATGAATTAGGGGGCGTGAGCCGTGACCTATTCATGTATTGTTTCAAATTCGGGCAAAGTGTATGAAAAAGTGCTATTCGGAAAGTAGATTTAGAACATGAATTACATAAGTATGTTTTAAGTTAATTAGATCAGAAGGTATGTTTTTAATTTCTACACATATAATAATAATAATAATAATAATAATAATAATAATAATAATAATAATAATAATACTAATATAATAATAATAATAATATATTAATAATAAAATAATAATAATAATAATAATAATAATAATAATAATAGTAGATGTAAATTTTGATACGTGTTTATACAGTTTGCCTTTTTCATATATTTTGAAATTACTTTGCATTCCTTGTAAGGATTTTTTTAAAATTACTTTGCAAATTCATTCCTTGGTACGGATTCTTTTTTTAAAAACATTCATATGAATGATCATACTCTTTGACACTTTTGGTGCTATCTATTCTTTGTAATCAAAAGTTCAACAATTATCTTGCAGCCGTTCTAAAAATAGAAATCAATCTTGCACGGTTATTTGTGTATAAAGACAAAACTCTTCATTCATATCACCATCAATAAAAAGAAATATTATATTCATATCAAGAGTCTATAAAAAGAAATATTATGCATGATTTAGGTGATGTTATAATATTATGTGTATACTTTTAAGAGAAACTTTGTTTTTTATGAATTCGAATAAGACTCGTCGTGTGATCTTATTTTTTTAACGGACAAAAGCTAATACATTAGGGTCTGTATGGTCTGAGGTAATGAAATGGACAAGAGAATAAAATAGACAAGGTAATGAAATGGACAAAGAAATGAAATGGATCATTACCATTCCATAGTCTTGTTTGATTACCATATGAAAATGGAATAAATCATTAGCTTGTGTTGTTTGATAGACATGAAAAAACAAGGAAATAAAATCAGTGATGGGTGGTGGCGGTGGTGGGTGGTGGTGGCGGCGGCAACAACGGCGATGGGTGGTGGGGGGGGGGGGGGAATGGTCCATTCCATTCTATTACCTTGATCAACCAAACATTTTTTTTCGTTTTCTTGTTCCATTTCATTCTGCCTTCATTCCTGTATGCCAAACGCTACCTAAAAGCTATAAAAGATCCGAGATTTATTATGTTTTCTCTTGAATTTTTGTATAAGCATTATTGCCTAGTGAATATGGATATGAGCGGGTGGTTCCATTGACACTATCATACTCTAATGGTTCGTTAGTAATCCAAATTTGTCGTTAAAAGAAATTATTTGAATATAAAAGTAGGAATGAATAAAAGTTAATTAGAGCATTCACATCCAACCCTCTAAAAATATACATACATTCCACTAAAAAACAACTCATATATCAATATATTTCCACTAAAAACAAATATTTTTTTCTCTTCTTTTCAATTAAATAATATTTTTATAATTTTATCATTACATTTTCTCTCTCCTTCACTCACAACCACTTTCAATATACATTAAAAAAGTATATGGGGTGAACAGTGTCTCCCTAAATATACAAATGAACAGTAACATTTTCTCTCTCATTCACTCAAAACCATTTTTTATACTCTTTATATTAAAAAAGCTCCACTCATATATTTTAGTGGGAGGGATGTGAATCCTCTTATAGTCTCATACTCCCATACACAACAAGCCTTCTAGAACCTTCTATAGAATTGCAACTTCAGCGCATCTTTGTATATTCAAAATATCTAACAAAAAATTCTCGAGATTCTCCGACGATCATATACACGCAGCCCAAGTTACCTCCTACTCCCCCTACCTTGTTGGAGAAGATAATCATCCCATTTTCATCACTGGTATATACATACATACAAATTTATACGTACATTCCAACTTTTGCTTGCAACACATTTATATTTCTTTTTTTTTTTTGCTTCTTTTGTTTTAGTTTATTATACATTGATTGAAATCGGGAAATTTTGGATATTTTTACTGACAGTGTTTCATATATTCAAAAACTAAACGCTTGAATGCTAAATCACATGTTATTGTTTTGGTTATGTATGCATGGTATACATGTACAGTACAACAACTACAAAAACTATTTTTGAGTCTTGATTTTGGTGGATTTATATAGGGATATTGGGTTTAAATAACCTCAATTTTCACCAATTGCCCGTTAACACTCCCAATTTTCGATTTGTACACCAGCACTCCCAACTTTCAACTTATTAGCCGATAAAACTACTTAACTGACTGAACCCTAACCCAGTTAGTTAGTTTTTTGCTGATGTGGCATCCGATGTGGACCTATTTGCTGACGTGCAACTGATGTGGCATTTTTGATGACATGGCAACTGATGTGGCGGTTGACATGACATTTTTTGATGATGTGACAGCTGATGTGGCGGCTGACATGATATTTTTTATGACGTGGCAGCTGACATCAGCTAACTGGGTTAGGGTTAAGTCGGTTAGAGAGTGTTATCGGCCAATAAGCTGATAGTTGGGAGTGCTAGTGTACAAATCGAAAGCTAGGAGTGTTATCGACCAATTGGTGAAAGTTAAGGTTATTTAAATCCAATATCCCATTTATTTACGTTATACGTCTTGATACGAGTCTGATTTTAGGGTCATTGTTTTATGTGCCCTAGATTTGATGAACTTTCCATGTAATGTTGATTGATTGATGTTGTTGCATAAATGGATATTCCTTTAAATTTTACTTTTGTTTATATTCTAAACTTGTGGAGAAATGATAAGTTGTTCCTGTTGATTTACTCATCATAATAAGTTGTTTCTTATGTGAGGTTTGGGTCGTATAACATTATATAGGTCGTATAACATTCTATACAGGTCGTATAATGTTATACGGCCCGTATACATAACAATCAGTTATACGACCCGTATAATACTATACGGGCCGTATTATGTAGGGGTGTGAAAATAAGTTTTTAGGGGTGTGGGAATAGTAGGAGGCTTTAGTATTAGGTTTAATTAGCTATTATTGTCCATATGCTTTATATAAAATAAAACTGTGACGGGACTGGACGGGACGGGACCCACAAATTTAACTATGTGAAAATTGAGAAAAAGGGAAATGGATCGTGTAACTTGAGTTTTTATTTGTTAAATGTCAAAATACGATAATACACATACCTGTTATTGCGATAATTTGTTTTCATAATATGTAAACTTTTCATAGACATTATATCCGGAATATGTGTCATTTACATGATTATCTTTTTGCAGGTTGATAATTCTTCTCATGCTAGAAGTGATAACATTGACTGGAATACTGAAGATGAGCTGGAGATAGCGGATATATCATCTCCTTTGTCTTTTTCCATGACTACCACTGCTACCGCAACTGTTATAACTGAAGTAGCGGAGGTAGTTATATAAATATAATTCCACACATTATCACACACTGGTCCACATGGGCTGCTATTAGATTTTTTAACTTTTTTTTGCAAGCTTACTGTTTGTTTCTTAAATTATCGGATGTAGTCAAGTTCTTCTAGCAGTCATCCCTCCAAGATTGTTAATGACTTTCTCAAAATGGGATTTCTTCGAAGCAGTGGTGACTAAAGTCATAAGCGAACTTGGTAATCGTGTAGTTTCGGTTTCTTTTTATGACTACATGTTCTCCCTTTACCTTATTGTATTCATAATTTGATTCGTTTCCAGGAGAAAATAATACTGAGGCAATACTTGACACTTTACTTACATATTCTGTGAGTTTTCTTTACGCCTTTTCTTTTTGTCTACAATTTACTTGTGTAAAGTTTGGTTTTGTATTTATCTCAAACGGGCCAAGTAAAAAATATCGGCTAAATAGGTAACAATGAACCAACACGAATGTCACCTAAAGTCTATTTTAATGCATACAACCTTGTGGTTTATTCAAAGATTCACAACACTGTTGCTCGCATTGCTACAATATTGTTTTTGTAACCATTTTAAGTATTTGAGGGTCTGCTCAGTTGGCCTGTTGCGATCAGCCCATACATAAAATGAACCGTTGTGACCTGTTACCCAGCCTATTAAGTATTATCTGTGATCTATCTTTTTGGCTTGAACATTTAATATCAAAGAAATGTATTGTTATTAATTGAAAGTATTGCAGGTTGTTGACGACATTCCCCAGCAAGAAACTAGATCCAACGATCGAAATTTAATCCCTCAAAGCAATTTCGAGAGCGAGTTCTCTGATCTTGATAGCGATTTTAGTGATGTAAGTCATGCTTTCGTCTTTTGATTATAACTTACATTGTATGTTCATATTCACATGATTAAATTGGATTAAATATGGGTCTTGAATATATTTAGTATTTTGACTAATGTTTTCCAGGAAGACAGTGCTGAATCTGTTGAAAAAGATGACCCGGTGGTGAGTCTGATTGATATGGGGTACTCACCTAATGAAGCTTCAGCTGCTGTTAGCAGATGTGGTGTGTGCTTATTAATCTTTAAAATCTTAAACCTATGAACACAATATTATTACAAAGTGGACCTGTAAACATGAAGTGTTCACATTTGTAGGAAAAGATGCATCGTTGTCGGAGCTGGTAGATTTCATCAGTGCAGCTCATTTATCAAAGGAAGCCGATGCTGAAATGGCTGAAATGGACAAACTGTATTTCAGCTCACATCCATTGGTTTGTAATTCATCGTGTATTATACTTATATAACTCACATGCTTCTATATATTGGTTAGTTACATTCTTCTTTGGACAGCAAAAGGACAAGAAAAGGAAGCTACCAAAAGAAAAAAGTCATAGTATAAAAAAGCATCCTAACGTAAAAATGGAGAGAAAAAGAAGGGACGATGATGATGACGCCCTCCTCCTTCCAAACCCGATGATCGGGTTCGGTGTTCCTCAAGAATCGTTTCAAGTGGTCTCCAGAACCCTTCGAAGAGAAGCCAGTGGCCCGCCATATTTTTTCTACGAAAATGTAGCTCTTACCCAAAAGGCGTTTGGAACACGATCAAAAGTCATCTGTATGAAATCGAGCCCGAATTTGTGGATTCTAAGTTCTTCTGTGCTGCAGCAAGAAAAAAGGCTATATTCATAACCTTCCGTTAAACGATAGGTTCCCAATTCAGCCATTACCTCCGCGATCTATCTTTCAAGCTTTGCCAGCAACCAAAAAATGGTGGCCGTCTTGGGACGACAGAGAACACTTGAATTGCATACTGACATGTATAGGAAGTGCTCAACTAACAGATAGGATTAGAACTGCCCTCGAGACATATGACGACGTGATAGACCATATAATTAAGTTAAAGATTAGTTTTATATATCATTATATTTAGTGGTACTAAAGTGTATCTTTATGTTCTATATATATGACATTCTTGTAATCACTATTCAACATCAATAATACAATCATTACGTTCTATAATGGTATCACAGCCATTCTAACCCTACCCAAACCCTACTGCCGTCGCATCACCTCCTCTCTAAACTTGCTGCCGTCACGCAATTCTGCTCTTTTTTAACCTCTAATCATCTTCTAAACCAACCATTCCAATGGCAATGCTCTCACCCTTCACCACTGCAGAGAAAACTGCCCACAATTCGCATAAATTCGCCTTTAAATTAACTCCACAAACTATGGCTTCTGGAAGAACATGGTTCATCCCTTCCTAGTCACTAATGGCCTGTTTGGATCATTGACGGTACCATGCCATGCCCACCTTCCAGAACCGCAGCCACCACCGACATAGCTTCTATTGATAATCCCAGCCACTTGTATTGGATTTCCAATGATGCCTACGTTCGAATGATTCTCATCTCTACCATCTCTTAATCTAGTTTTTTGCATGTCCAGGGTGTAACATCTCGTGACTTGTGGCTGTCCCTTGAAAGAGCCTATGCCCCGAATAACTCATCCAGGGAATACACACTGAAAACGCAGCTGTTGAAGCTTCAGATGAAGGCTGATGAGACTTCTGCTTCTTATCTGAGCCGTCTGCAGGAATATGCAACAACCTTGGCCAATATTGGTGAGCCCTTTAAAGACAAAGATATAGTAATGCTTACACTTGCTGGTCTACGAGATGAATATAGCGGACTTAAAGCCAATTTACTTGCTCGTTCACCACCTGTTGCCTTTACTGAATTACATGGCCTGCTGAGTGATCATGAGTTCATGATGACTCGACATACACCAGCCATTCCTACTGCCTTCACAGCCTCCACTTTTCCAGCCCCACCTACGCCAATAGCACTGCTGGTCTTCTCCCCACCCCGGCACCACCACAGAATCAACTGGCTACTTTACAACAATTGGCTGCTCAACTAGGGTATAACATCAGCCCTGCTTTTACCCAAAACCAACAGCCGCAGGCCTTCTTTAACCAACCAATTATCGCGGTAACCGTCGTGGTAATTCTCGTGGCAATTATAATAGGAACCGTGATGAGTCTCAAGCATTCGGTGCCCAGAACCGTCAACCACAGTTTGCTTGGGCCTCTACTCAGAATACCGTGTATGGTCATTGTAACCGGTGTGGTATTAGCCACATTCCTGCACAGTGTCCTAACAAGGCTGGTCAATCTTCACACGCGACTCCCAGCAACTATGCACTTTACTGAAGCTGGGTCTACAACTAGTTCACTCTGGAAACCTGACACAGGAGCAAATGGTCATGCTACACCCGACCTTGCAAGTTTGGACAATTCTGAGGCCTATCTTGGTAACAATTCCCTTCATGTTGGTGATGGTAATCCTCTCCTATTTTCATATTGGTTCTCAAAATTCTATTCTCCTAACAAAACCTTTTCTCTCAATAATATTCTTCATGTACCTGAACTTAAACAAAATCTCTTATCAGTTCAACAATTTTGCTTAGATAATAAGTTTTCTTTGAATTTCACTCCTCGTTTTTTGTTGTGAAGGACGAGTCTACACATACCATCCTACTCACGGGTCCAAGTGAACAAGGTCTCTACTCACTTTATCTTCCAAAATTGAAGTCCCTTCCACATGTTTCCTTCACAGCAACTAAAGCTCCGTCAATGATCTGGCATCAACGCCTGGCCATCCCAATGCTCGAGTTTTTCAGTCTATAATGTCTAGTAATCATTTACCTGTTTCCAATAAAGTGTCTTCTTCTTTATGTTCTTCTTGTCAAATGGGGAAATCCTCCAAATTGTCATTAAAACTATCAATTTTTCGTAGTAACAATGTTTTGGATTTGGTTTATTGTGATGTTTGGGGTCCTGCACCCTCTATTTCCTTTAATGGTTGTCGCTTTTTCTTATTATGTGTTGACTATCATTCACGCTATATGTGGTTTTACCTTTAAGGAATAAATCTGATGTTTTCTCTGTTTTTCAATTGTTTGTTAAAATGGTTGAAAGACAATTCAATACTAAACTTAAAAGAGTTCAATCTGATTGGGGTGGTGAATTTCTAATCTTGCTTCGTTTCTAACATCTCTTGGCATCATTCACCAACGCTCGTGTCCACATACGAGTGAACAAAATGGTGTCGTCGAACGCCGACATCGCCATGTTGTTGAAACTGGCTTGGCGCTTCTTGCTCACTCTCATGCCCCTCAACGTTTTTGGGAGTTTGCCTTTGAAACCGCGGTTTACCTAATAAATCACATGCCCTCAAGAATCAACTCAAACAAATCACCTTTCCAACACTTATTCAACCGACCACCTGATTACTCATTTTTACGAGTCTTTGGGTGTGAATGCTTCCCTTTCCTACGCCCGTATAATCATCATAAATGGAATTTCGGTCCACCTCGTGTGTTTTTCTAGGCTACAGCTCAGTTCATCATGGGTATCGACTGCCTCGATTTACAATTGACCGGATTTACATTGCTCGTCTGTTTGCTTAAACGAAATTTCCATTCAAACTCACCACTCACACATTTTTCCATTCAAACCTCCACCACTCACACATCTCCTACACAATCACCTTCCTACTATTCTTCCTACCCCATACCATCAGCGTGTCCTTCCACTTCTACTTCCCAGCCTTCAACCGAACCTCACATCGTTGAAACACAGCCTTCAGACCACCATCAGACCCATAACCAACAACCCTCGACCTTGTCGCACACAACAGCCCATGAACCCACTCATTCCAACCCTGAACTGACCCTATCCAGCCCTCCTCTCAGCCCTGAAACACCCGTTCCACCTTTATTCCTACTACCTCACAGTTCCTCAGCTCACATTTCCTCTTCACCACCACGTACCCGTCCGCCTAATCTTCGCCAAAATCCTAAACCAACCATTCGGTATGATCCTTTAGCTTACCATGTCTCTACAAATTCTTCCGAGTCTATTGAACCTTCCTCTTTTACTATCGCCAACAAATCACCGTAATGGCGCCAAGCCATGGCTGAAGAGTTTGATGCTCTTGTTCAGAACGGGACATGGTCTCTTGTTCCCTGTTTCGAATACTAATGTTATCGATTCAAAATGGGTTTACAGGATTAAAAAGGATGCACACGGAAAGGTCACTCGCTACAAAGCAAGACTCGTTGCCAAAGGTTTTAACCAACAACCCGGTGTTGATTACCAAGAGACCTTTAGTCCTGTTGTCAAAGCAACAACAAATACGGGTTCTTTTGTCACTTGTGTGACAAATCAGTGGTCTCTCAGACAGTTAGACGTTCAAAATGCTTTCCTTCACGGTGACCTAACGGAAACTGTCTACCTACGACAACCACAAGGGTTCGTTGACAATTCTAAACCCGATCATGTTTGCTTGCTGCATAAATCTCTTTATGGCCTGAAACAAGCACCACGAGCATGGTTTGAACGTCTTAGCAGCACCCTACATCATATGGGCCTTACCGGTTCTAAAACGGATCCTTCACTTTTTATACTTAAAGCCCGTGGGACCTTGGTCTACGTTTTGGTCTATGTCGATGACATTATAGTTACAGGGAACAACACAACAGCTATCAATGATGTCATTGCAACATTAGGCACATCATTTGCAGTAAAAGATCTGGGGGACTTACATTATTTTCTAGGTATTGAGGTTATTCGTCATGGCAGCAACTTAATCCTTTCTCAGCGGAACTACATTTCTGACTTGATTCACAAAGCTGGGTTATCCGAATGCAAACCAGTTCCTTCTCCTATGAGCACATCTCAGCTTCTCACCCTCGGTGACAGCCCACTTCTTGCTGATCCAACCAAGTATCGACAAATTGTGGGTGCTCTTCAGTATGCATCATTATCTAGACCTGACATCACTTTTGCAGTAAACAAAGTGTGTCAGGTCATGCAGACTCCTACAGAAAACCACTGGTCGGCTGTTAAACGGATCCTGCGGTATCTCAAAGGTACCTCTCATTTTGGTCTGTTATTCGTCATGACTCTGCCTCTACTCTTCATGCCTTTACTGATGTCAACTGTTAAAAGTTCTATTTTGTAAATGTGCATCAAATGCTAAAACGACTAGATTGACCCGAAACACATTTTGTCAAAACAAGCGGATTTAATATAGATATTTTCTGTAACTAGTAGTCATTGCGTTGATTTTAGTTGTTTGACCCGTTATCAAGCATGTTAAAGTTGTCGAATCTAACATTTACGTTGATTATTTGTCTTTAGGTTGATACAGTTGCTTACCAGCTATCTGTACTAAAGACTTTGTACCCAGAGGGTATGAACGTTCTTTCGCTTTTCTCTGGGATTGGTGGGGCTAAAGTTGCCGTACACAAGCTCGGGATTCCAATGAAGAATGTAGTCTCGTTGAGAAATCGAACGTGTGCAGACGCATTATCCAAGGTTGGTGGGAGCAAACTACCAAGAAGGAAATTTGATACACATATCAGATGTGCAAGAGGTGACAAATGCCAAATTAGAGAGCTGGATTAGGTCTTTTGGTGGGTTTGATCTTGTGATTGGCGGGAGCCCATGCAACAACCTTGCTGGTGGTAATAGGCGGACCCGTGATGGGCTTGAAGGTGAACACTCTTCTCTATTTTTTGACTATGTCCGTATCCTCGACACAGTGAAAACTATTATGGGTAGAAGTTAGACATTCGGTTTTGGATTCGATCTTTGTTTTTTATGAACAAGTTCCACTATCATAACTCTTAATTCGTAGTATATATAGAAGCAAGACTCTATGATGGATATTAAATGTTGATAATGAACACTTCCTTGTAATTTTGGTTTACAAAATCTAGTATTGGGTTGCTGAAGACAAGCTATGTATATATTATATTTGTTCTATATGTCTTACACTTCATATACACACAAATATTATTTTGAATGATTTTTTTGTTACATAAGAAATAATAAATTTCTATTTAAATTGGTAAAAAGTTATCAGGTTCCTTCAATGTCATGAAGAGATCACATACATGCCAATAAAAAAGTCTACATAGTATTACGCACTTAACTTTTCACTTTTTTCAAACGACTTTTAAACATGTGATGGTATTCTAAAATCAACTTTTTACGTAACATTTGGCAACAATTGTTTAGGCGATAATGCAGAACGCATATAAATAACAAAACAAAGCATTTTTGGTTATAAACAGAACTTTACAAAGCTCTTATGGCTATTGCGAGATGAATCACAAATAAAATATTTCATCCCTAACCATACGAGTACCCTCAAGATATAGACCTTACTAGTCTAGATTTTGCCATACGTTATATATCTTTTGACTTTAACTAGTATATCTTGAAATTACTAGTCTAGATTTTGCCATACTTTATAACTTTGACTTTAGCTAGTAATATCTTGAAAATTCTACGAGTATATCTAACAACCATTTTTAGACAACTCTAAAATTATTCTATGAGTTCTGATGATTTCTCCAAACATTTAATGGACCAGGTTCGTGTGGTGTATCCTAAAGCTCTAGTTCGATTTGTTTATAAATTTATTAATTAATTTTTATATACATATTTTATATGTGTTCATGATTAGAAAAACTCGTATATAACCCAATATACATTGATTGTTTAATACTTTTATCATATGTTTGTACAAAAATAGATATTATATACTAAGCTCGTTTAGTTATCCCAGCGAGCTCGAGTTTCATAAATGAAGCTCAAACTAATGTTATACACTAAACAAGCTAACTTTTAGCCTTAACCTCGTTTAATATTGGCTCGATTCAGTCAATCTCACACGAGTGGCTCTGCTAATTTACCCCAAAGTCTAAACCTGAACCCAACCGGGACCAAAAATGTAAACTAGTTTAATAAAGTTTTTTTCACCTGAACCGGCCACCGGCACACCGTCACTCTCCGAACAAACCAAAACCCTGAGACCACCAAGACGGCTGCGGGATGCTTTCGCGTATACTCTCTCAACCCTCCGTTTCATAACCCGTATTTCATCCTCTCAATCTCAATACAAACCAAACCTTAACTCATCCTCTTCTACTTTATTTTCAATCAATACCTGCAATTTCTCCACAACAATAACAACGGAATTGCTGGCAAATCGGAACATTCGCCGGAAAGAGTTGACGGGGAAGACATAGGTAGCTCTTTGTTTGGTACCGAATCGAAGGAAGAACATGACGGTCTTAGCAAACTGGAAGGATCTAATTGGAATTTTGAGGGGGAGATGAGAAAGATGGTGACTTTTTTGATACTATAGATAGATGAGGGTGTTTCAGAATTGGGTGGGATTGATGGAGATGAGGAAAGGGAAAGTGAAAAGAAAGAGGAAGATAGATTGAGGAGAATGCTTTCTTTATCAGAGGTGCTCAAAGGTATACATACTGCACATGTTAATTGATTGTTGTTACTTAACACTTGATATTTGATATTCATAGATTATTAGAGTATGATTTGAGATTGAGCCTTTAGTTGTGTAGATCGATCTGAAAGAACGGAAAAACGTATAAAATTTGCTAAAGTTAATGTTTTTGCTCCCAACTTTATCATGAGATTGACAATTTAGGCATCTACTCTACAAGTGTGCAACCATTAAGTTTATGTGCAACATGTGGTGGAGTTGATAGCCAAAAGACAAGGGGGTACATGCACTAATCGGCTTTTGTCCCAATTGCCGAGTGTTATATGCCTTATATCCAAGGCTTGATGCAAAGCCACTATCGAGCCGGGGGTCTCACTGGAAGCAGCCTCTCTATTCCTATGGGTTAGAGGTAAGGCTGTCTACATCTTACCCTCCTCAGACCCTACCTTAGCTTTGCTATTGGTGGGATTCACTGACTATGATGATGATGATCAACTGATGCAACAGTTTAACACGGTGTCGATTAAATTTGCTTTTCATATGTAAGGTGTTGAGTACAGAATGCCAATCTTGTATAGGCAGACAAAAACAACCTACATTTTATCTCAAATTCATGATAATGAAAAGGGAATGACTGTATGCTAGTTCTACTTAATAAAGATATATGAAACAACAATTCCCTTTTCGTTGGAAGTTATAAATTTTGTGTAATTACTACTCTTAAATTGGCAATTGGCTTAGTTACTACATTTATAGTAATTGGAAGTTTAGTAATTTTATGTGTGTAGGGTAGGAAGTGTTTACTGGTGTATCATATGAAAGGTTTTATGACAACAGGTGGAAATCATGCATTTGGGGACTTAATTAGCGCATCAGGAATCACAGATGAGATGCTGGACAGTTTGATGGCTCTAAAGGACCTAGATGATGTTCCAGGATTGCCCCCGCTAAACGTAATTGAAGACATGCGTTATGAAAAGAACACGTGCAAGTCAACTAGGGCTGACATTGAGAGACAGAAACAAGAGGAAATTGCCAAATCACGCGTTAGACAAGTTGATAGGCAGGGTAGGGCTTATGGCACCGGAAAAAGTAAATGTAGTATCGCACGTGATTGATTAGATTGAACCTGGTGAGGGTAAATTTGTCATTAAGGACAATGCTTGATCAACGAGCTGCGATTCTTCGTCCTTAAAACATTAGGTCTTCTTGATGTTAATTGTATTGTAAAAGGAGTTGGTATTTCAGGTGATTACAAGTTACCCCCTCCCTCTCCAACTCCCGCACTACCCTTTCTGTAAATTTTCATCTTTTTAACAAAATAAGATTTGAGTGAAACAGGTCAAATTGGTGCGATTCATCTTGGTATGAGTAGGGCATTGCAAAACTGGGCAACAGATCAGATCCGTCCTTCATTGAAAGAAGGTAAATTAAATACTGATCTTTTTATTTTCTTGCAGTTATGAAACAAATTATTTTGTGCTTTAACATAGAAAGTTCTTTCGGTTATATGTTCGGTTTATATAATTGGTTAAGTATGACTTTGATGACTCTTGAGACAAATGCTACAGAGCTATACAATCTCATATCTGATGATCATAAGTTTCATATCTGATGCAACCTTTGGAGTTTGGTCTGACAAATGCTACCCTCGCGAGTCAACTTATTTTTAACTAATTTAACAATATACCTATTGAAGGCCCTGTTTTGAATAAATTAGGGATCATAGATCTTTTATCTTTTAGTCTTCCTTTTAGAGTTATTCATTGGTTGAAAACCGGATCGTTTTTCTCATTTGGATCTGGTCACCATGATTCTCATTGGTCAGTTTTTGGGTTGGGATGAGACCGAAATTCGTAAAGGTGTCGCTTGATATACCATTTGCATTAGTAGAGGTGAAGCTAGGGGTGTCAATCGTGTCGGGTTGCAGGTTGACGGGTTGCAGGTTAGCGGGTTGAAACATGCAACCCGACCCCGACCCATATTATTATTACTCGTGTCAAATATTTCAACCCTAACCCGCACACACGTGATTCGGGTCAACCTGAACACTACCTGTTTAACCCATTATTTAAAATGCGTCATACATGCTGGCGAGCCAATACAATATTCTCCTATTCTGTTATCTAAATACATTTGGTTAATAGTCAACCTTTTCTCTAAATACATTTGATTGACAAAGCTAACCATGCTATTTGATCAACGCTTGTTCCCACTAACCTTCGGGTTTATGCAAAGTGACCCTTTGGTATTATTATCATATTATTTTATCGTTACTGGTATTATTATTATAATTACTATTATTAATATTAAGAGTTGTATAATTAAATGAAGGATTAATAGAGATATGATTTGTGTGTTTTGGCAGCTGGTTTCTTGACACGAGACTCGAGAATTGTGGAAAGGAAGAAACATGGTAAGGCGAAAGCAAGAAAGAGCTACCAGTGGGTCAAGCGTTGATCAAGTCAAAACCAACCAAATACTTTGTTCACAACATTTGGGATCATAACTTCCGATATCATACCATCACCCTTTCGGACTTGGAAAAGCTCTTCGAGGTAATGCTAGAGCTTGGCTAAGTAATTGCTGGATTTTTTTAAGTCTTTAAGGTTACATTGCAAGTCATATTCAAACACAATTAATAATTTTTTTGTGACTGTTTCAATGACTTTACAATGTTTTTATTAGATTTAATATATAGCTTTTTGGTTATAAAATTCTCATTTCGGTGTGGAAATGTACGTAGTTTTGTTCATTCTGGACGTCTGATTCATAGTCGTAATGCACGTTAAGGAAAAAAATGTTCAAATAATGTATAATCTTTACTTTCCGCTCATCTATTGAACACTTTTTTCCCTTAACGAAAATGATTTTATAGGTCACAAAAAATAGACTAGACGATGAATGTAACCTTAAAATTTCCAAGCAAACAAAAATTTGTTTGGCTACCTTTTCTATTCTGGACAGTAAAGAAATTCCAACGATAAAAATCAAACATTTTTTTAATATATCTACATTGATAATCCTAATTAACCCATTTATAATTTGAATATAAAACCTTCATTAAACTGAAGATGTTACATACACAACCTAAGAAATAATTTGATACAAGCATCACCATTAAAGAACATATACTAAGCCCTACCTTGGTCAAATGCATGATAATTCATAAAATAAACTAGAAAGTAGTTCCGTCATTTAATAATATTGCGGCCCTGTACTCGAGTTGAACCTAACCTGATGATCCTCATCACCACCAAACCTCATCTGATCATCTCTAAATTCACCCTTACGAAACGAATTAGGTCTTCCCATAGATGGTTCATGGAACGAGTCAGCCCGACCCATAGGCGGTTCTCTAAACGAACTAGGCTGGCCCATGTTTGGGCCCATGTTTGTTTCACGAAACATATTAGGCCGACCCAGGTTCGGGCCCATGTTTGGTTCATGAAACAAATTAGGTCGGCCCATGTTTGGTTCATGAAACAAATTAGGCCGGCCCATGTTTGGTTCATGAGGCGAATTAGGCGGGCCCATGTTTTGTTCACGAAATGAATTTGGACGGCCCATGTTTGGTTCATGAAACATGTTAGGTCGGCCCATGTTTGGTTCATGAAACATATTAGGCCGTCCCATGTTTGGTTCATGAGGCGAATTAGGCTGTCCCATGTTCGGGCCCATGATAGGTTCACCATTATTAGCGACCTTAGCACTCGAAAACCTCTTATCATACCCGAACTCGATATCCCCATCTTTAGTTTGGAAAGCGTTACGGCTAGGTTTCATTTCTCTCTCTTGGATGTGTCGACTGCGCTTAGACAGTTTCGGCTTGTTATAACGCTTATTACACAACCGCCCAAGAAAGCAAGCAATAGCGGATATCGCCACAATTACTGCCAGCACTATGAAAACTGCCCCAAACGAGCCATCCGGCTGGGGGTGTGAAGGTGGGCTTGTTTCAGAAGAAACCGGGTAAACTAGCGGAGGCTGATCCGTCTGTTGAACCGTCATGTTTCCAGAAACAAATTAAGATAGTTTGAAAATTGAAAGGATTTGTGCACAAGGGTTTGGTTTAGAATGTTGGTTGAGTGTGTGATAAGTTAGAATATGAAGTAAGAACAATAGGAATGAGAAAATGAGGGGGGGTATTGGGTGGGTTATATGTTTTGAAGTAAAAAGCAAAGACTATTGCTTTAATAAAGGTAAATATTCTGAGTTGATTACTGCATGAGAAGCAAGTGAGTGGTGGTGTCTTATCTGTTCTTTATATGCTCTGTTAGGAGAGAAAGCAAATTTTTGGCTCCTTTGAACATTATCATTCATCTAAAGGCAGGCAGGCCCCATTAGACACTTTGTTCTTCATTACTCTATTAATAGATACTTATTCTTGGACACCTATGCTATACTATACTAGTCTATGAACATATGATATATTTCATATACATTAGCACACATGACACAACTCCTATGGTACATGCATCTTTCCTTTTTAACAATACTTTTTATTCTTCAGCTTTTACATATGTTTTGGTTTAATTTATTTTAACAATTTAGCTAACAATATTCTCTCTTTCACGTGTTACTTTTGGCTTATTTTCTCTCTTTCTCCCCCCTATACGCACATATATATGTGTGTGTTAATATTCTCTCTTTCACGCGATACTTTTGGCTTCTTTTCTCTCTTTAACGCAATACTTTTGGCTTCTTTTCTCTCTTTCTCCCCCCTATACACATACATATGTGTGTGTTGCTTTATACCACACAAGTGTTTGTAGTGTTCAACTTCCTATATATATATTTATTAGACGTGAGAAATGACGAATTACACAAGATCATGACGTTACCGTAACCAAAATGACCAGACGGTCTTAAAACCAGATTTTGGTTATGTTATCATAGGTGCGGCTTTGGAGACCGGGTGTTAAGCTTAGGAAACAAGCCATTAACATAGTCAACTCAGCTTAGCCATCAATGCTTCGACTATCAAAATCAATAAAATCTCTACTTGGATAGTTGGAACGAAGGAACCCTATTATATTCATGTGGTTTTTACTAGTTTTGATTATTTTTTCTTGTAATCGTTAGTGAGTATTGATCATTCGTTCATATTATGATGTTACAAACATTTTTTCACGTTTATTGTTAATTTGAATTTAGATGTACTCAAAACGCTTACCATCGCATCAGCTGTCAAAGGTTAGACAAAGAAAACGCTAAAGGTTAAAGAAACATATAATGGAACTCTCTTTTTATCGAAAGATATGTGTTGGAGATACGATTAAAGGAAAAGGAAAATACGTAGGAATATAAACCCGTGTTCATACAGCCTCGTACACTCACTTTTATTTTATTCCTTTACTTTTTCTGCATTTTCTCTCTTGTGGGAATCATTTGTTGACTTGTTTAGTTGTTTTCCTTGAAGGATACTATTTGTTATATATATATATATATATAGAAGGATTTAAATGAGAACGCTAAATATCACGAGAACGAATGAAAAAACCATGATAACTTGGTTAAAAACATTTCAAATTCAAAATTTCTTTTTACACTTGTCATTATTATTCAAATACAATGTTAGAAATTTAATTTACACGTTTAAATTTATGTGAATTCGTAAATAAAGAAAATTTACACATGTGTAAGTTTGTCATTTACACATGTGTAAATTTGTTGTATTTGCACATGTGTAAAAATCTAATAAGCGTGATTTTGAGAGGATAAATGAATTATTTGATGTTGTAAATTTTTTTTTAGATGTTGTATCTTAATTACAATGAGGTTTGCATTAAAAATTGGTTTTGATTGGTTTTTCCATTTGTTTTTACGGTTCTCGCAATATTTAGTGTTCTCAAGATAACCCTCATATATAATATATATTATATATTATATATATATATATATATATATATATATATATATATATATATATATATATAGTATAAGGTTAGATAGAAAACCCTAGAAAACCCAACCTCCCGACATTTTTTAAAAAAAATACGCATGTAATATACATGTTTTTAAGAGTTTTGAGCAAAAAAAAATCAAAAAAGCGCCGAGTGGATATTTAAAAAAAAATAAACAAGTTTCAGCAACTTTCATCACTAACATGTGTTAGACAAAAGTTGCTGAATTTTGTTTATTTTTTTTAAATATCCACTCGGCGCTTTTTTGTTTTTTTTTTTTGCTCAAAACTCTTAAAAACATGTATATTACATGTGTTATTTTTTTCAAAGAAAAATGTCGGGAGGTTGGGTTTTCTCAAATTTTTAGGGTTTTATATCTAACCCTCCCCTATAATATATATATATATATATATATATATATATATATATATATATTATATATATATATATATATATTGGTAGGGATTCTAAGAGAATAGCACCCTATTTGAGAAACTTGAGAAAAAATTTGGACCACACATTTTTCTAAGCTTTTCGTAATATACACATATGTATAGTTTACATTTGACTATATACATATGTGTATAATTCAATATACATATATCTATATAGTCACTTTTAAGTATACATATGTGTATATTACGAATTACTTAGAAAAAATGTGTGGTCCAGATTTCTTCTCAAGTTTCTCAAATAGTCTACCTCTTCTCACATGATCCTAAACATATATATATATATATATATTATATATATTATATATAATATATATATATATTTCTTTGATATATGTTATGAACAATAATTATAATCTTTAATTGGGTAATGTAACACGATTTAATAAAATGAAATCAGATTGAAAGTTATTCAATCATATGTATATGTATGAAGCTTACTATATGTATCTAATATAATCTAGTTTTCGTTATCATATTTACACGTTAAATATATTATAAACTTTTGAAATATAGATTAAAAACTTTTGTGGGTCACCTAAAACACAATATTCTTTAAATTACTCGATTAACAAGTTACCCAAGTTGTTTGGACAACCACATCTAGGTCGGATTCGTTATTATTTATTAGTATAAAATGCGTATTAATATTGGACTACTTTTTGGATATGTGTGGATACAGGACTTTTTAGGTTAGAGAAAAATAATTAGTAAAATAACAGTAATATGAGATGATTTAATATATTGATAGTTTTTGTAACACCCCAACCTGACTTGGACTGACGTGTCACTCTTAAAGATATCAATCCAAAAACCAATCCAACAAAATAATAAAAAGAATCCTAATTACATTTTCTTACATTACTGAAACGAAACCAAACATGATCTTCAAGGCACTCCTCACTTATTTACCCACGTTTCCCATATTACCTGTCAAACAATTACGACAAACACAAAAAGAAAAATACGGCTGAACCAAAAAGTTGCTCAGTAATGGGAGAAATCAATAGTACATATAACAGACGAACAATTGAGAACGAAACCCCACATAACAGAAATGAACTGAAGGTGACATTGAACCCACACTTGAAACTAAACCAATTTTCCTTATCCCAGATAGTTTTACTTATAATATAATATTGTTTAAGAAACCCACTTTCTTTAAAACAATAAAATTTTATCAAAATTACTATATTATGAATAAACATTTATACGTAAATCAAAATCTATTGATAACTCGAATTTCGTAATAAATCAATATTTAGTAAAAAAAACGATATTTCTAATTTGGAAATATATTTAATTAATAAAATAATTTAGATAACCTGATTTTGAAAACGTGATAATCTGATACTTGTAAAAATTATGTAAACGATACTGGAAACAAAACAGTTCCAAAACAAATACTGAGGCAGGACATCCGGACAAATGTTGAAAACAGAGACTGATTATTTGTTTCAGTACCAGAATTTCAGTATCTGTTTCAGCATTTGTCCTAGTGTCCGCCTCATTATTTGTTTTAGAACTGTGTTGTTTCGAGTATCGGTTCACATGTTTTCAAAACTCTGGTTGCCTAAATTATTTTATTAACTAAATATATATTTTCAAATTAGAGATATAGTTGTTTTGACTAAATATTGATTTATGACGAAATATTGTAACGATACCGATACCGACTACCGAATGATTAACATGGACCACTGTGACATCCTAGGCAAATCCCACATCGGTCGTGGCCAGGAGAGATCTTGGTTCATAAGGAATGTCCTGCCTCTTAAAATCACCAACGCGTTTTGGGCTTAATGCTAGGATGAGAGGAGAACTCCACAGTTAAGCGTGCTCAGGTGGGAGTAGTACTAGGATGGGTGACCTCCTATGAAGTCTCCACCGGGGCAACCAAAAACAAATCCGTGAGCTCTTGGATGGGCAACCCATCGGGGGCAAAGCGGACAATATTGGTGGTGAGAGGGCTGGATGTTACAAATGGTATCAGAGCCACTCCTGAGTCGTTCGGGATGGTGGGACAAACCTCATCGAGGACGATGAGTCCCTGGGGGGGTGATTGTAACGATATGATACCGACTACCGAATGATTAACATGGACCATTGTGACACCCTAGGCAAATCCCACATCAGCCGTGGCCAGGAGAGATCTTGGTTCATAAGGAATGCCCTGCCTCTTAAAATCACCAACGCGTTTTGGGCTTAATGCTAGTGGATGAGAGGAGAACTCCACAGTTAAGCGTGCTCAGGTGGGAGTAGTACTAGGATGGGTGACCTCCTATGAAGTCTCCACCGCGGCAACCAAAAACAAATCCGTGAGCTCCTGGATGGCAACCCATCTGGGCAAAGCGGACAATATTGGTGGTGAGAGGGGCCGGATGTTACAGTTTTGAATATTATGATTTTTAAATTCAAATTCAAATATTATTTAGAAGTAAAATCAAATCGACTTTCTTTAAAAGGTAAAATAATTAAACACAAAACAAAATTAAACAAGATATATAAAGGTAGAAAACAAACTAAACTAAACAATAAACCTAAACTATACTCTAAAACTTATAATAAATGGAGCATGGCAATGAGAATTAATATAAAAAAAACTATCTTTTTAAGGTGATGTAGCATTCAGCGATAGGTCATAAGTCTGGACTCCAACAACGGTGTGGTGTAGTGGCGGTATTGGGAACATGCATGCAAATGAAATGAACCGATCAAATCGAAATCGGCTCACTTAGCTTAATTTTTAATAGTGTTTGGGTTGCTCGTTTCAAATATCATATCTAAAAGCTCAAGCTCGTCACGTGAGCTAATTTTTAGTTCAAACTAAGATTCGAACTTACCAAAGTTTATCATTTTCTTAAGTGTTTTGTTATTTTACTTATTTCATGATATAACTATAATATATTTATAATATACACACTTTATTTAGTTATTTTCTTATCATAATTTCATTGGGATATTAGATTTAAATAACATCAACTTTTACCAATTGACCGATAACACTCATAACTTCCGATTTGTACACCAGCACTACCAATTTTCAACTTATTGGGCGATAACACCCCCTAACTAACTGAACCCTAACCCAGTTAGTTTTTGTTGATGTGGCCATTTTCGCAACGTGACATATGATGTGGCAGTTAATGACGTGACATATGACGTGGCAGTTAATGTGGCATTTTTGATGATGTGGCTGGCTGATTTGCAACTGATGTGGCATTTTTTGATGACGTGACAGCTGATGTGGCAGGTGACATGGCATTTTTTGATGACGTGTTAGCTGACATAGCTAACTGTGTTAGGGTTCTGTTAGTTAGGGAGTGTTATGGCCAATAAGTTGAAAGTTGGGAGTGTTATCAGCAAACTCATGGAAAGTTAAGGTTATTTAAATCCAATATCCTTAATTATATATATAGTTATTTTCATTATGTAATATATATTTTAGATTAAATAAGCGTCTCGTTTAGGCTCACGATGTAGCCGAGCTTGATATGTGAAATCCAGGCTTGGGCTCGTTTATACTTGGCTCAATTCAAGCTTTTAACAAACTAATCTCAAGTAACTCACTAGCAATCGGGAGTTACACCCCAAATTATAATAGCAATGATAAGGTGTTTCGATTTTTAAAGGACTCTTTGGATATAGTATGTGATAATACATATACACCAGATTCAATCCACAACACAACCCTTTGGGCTTAAAAATAAGAGTTAACTTTCATTTCCGTCTCTTTAGTTTGTCCAATTATGCTAATTCAGACCAAATTTCAAATTTGTACCATTTCTGTCCTAACATTCTTGAAACATGTCAGTTTCATCCAAAAAGCTAAAGTTGAATAGAATAATTAGACAAACAACAAGGACGAAAACGACAGTTAACTCGTTTTTTTTGCGGAACTGGCATATTTCAAAAATGTCAGAGACGGAAATGATAAAATTTATAATTTGGCATGAACTATCATAATTGAACATACCACAAAAATGAAAATGACATTTAACTCTAAAAACAAAAAGAAAAGGCTCAAAGAATATAAGCTTACGGGGCGCTATCCCTCCGATGTTGGTTATATGCATCCCTTCTGCTTTACTAATCAACCACCTATTTATCTAATTTGGTATATATACGGGTGTGTAAGAGCAATGAATGTAATGGTATATGGTATAATGCGGATGAATGAACGTGTGGAGGTCTATAGAATTTGATTTAATTTGAGTGATGTGATGTGATGTAATGGTACGTGATATTAAAAGTACAAGGGGGTCTTTGTAATTGTTGTATTGTATAGGGGTTATTTGTAAGTACGATATTAGTTGTTAGTCATAAGAACGGTCAATGAAAAAATGGGGTTATTGATGGATGATTTGAGACAACTTTCTTCTTCTCTTTGTGTTCTTCTCTCTAATCGGTCAAAAAGTAACGGAATCCTTGTAGCAAGATCCATAGAAACTCATTTTATAATGTATTCGTCTTTAAAAGATAGGGTATATTTCACCTTTCTATATTGTATCTGTCACTAAAAGAGGTAGGTTAGATCTCACCATCATATTTATAGCATTGATATTGCCTTATGTGCTTAAGTTTCTTTGGTATCTTTTTTTTTTTACCAATTGCATTGTAAATACTTAATATCAAGTCTTGTTTGTAACAAAAGACGTGGATTAAAAGTCTAGTGTTAATATTTTTATTATAGTTTATTCTATAAACTATTTAGTTTGTTTCAAAACAGATATTTACATTGGCAATATTAATACTAAACTTTTTTTTAGTTTAATTTATAAATCCAAATCCAAAAACCAAAAGCTTAAACAAACAACCTTTCAAAAAAAAAACCTTTTCTAGAAATAAATAAATAAACATATCTACACGCACAGGCCCTTGCCAATGTAAATTTGATCTTTATTAGTCAAAAGATTTTCCCAAAAGGGTAAAATGGACAAAGTAAAACACATCTGTCGGATAAAAGGAAACTTCAAATTACAAATTTAGAAATCATATTATTGTATAAAATTACGTTAGGGGGTCATGATGACCGTGAAACACCGCCGCAAGGCGTGATCTCACGGTAGTGATCATGATTGGTGTAATATATGTCATGGCCGTGATGTTTAGGTGTGGGTTGTTTCAATGGTTATGATTAGATGTGAGTTTATATGTGTCTATGGGGTGATGTGATGGTGTAATGGTGGTTGGCTTGTTGCAAGTGTTTTAGTGATGGTGTAATGAAATGAAGTGTTAGATTGTGATTGGTGTTAGAAACTTACTCGATTTGTAGAGCCGCATAGGACCGTAATTAAAACTAAAACGACTTGGATTCTCTTGGAATCGTGACACACTTTCAGATCAAACATTTGATGGTACACTCAAAAGATTTGATCGGATAAGACCAAGAGTCGTCAAGAACGAATTTGGTATATTCGTTGAGAAAACCGTACCCACTGATCAAATTCAACCAGACTTTTCTACAACCAAGGAAAAAAACGTATTTTTCTTCTTTTATGAGAGTATCTTACGTATCCCCCAAGCATCGGTTTTATAATTTTTTATTTCGATCCAATTAAAATGGCTACATCGTTTTGTTGTTTTGGTTTTAAAAAAACATCAGATTTGATCCATGTCACTTAGAGGCCCACTTGGATAATATTAGACTAACTAATTTTATAAATGCCCCAAAATTAGTTATTAAATATATAAGATATATATATATATATATATATATATTTATAACATTTAATTTATAAAATATTTAGGTAATCAAAACCGATAAATACGTCAGATCTTGTTAACATCATACGAGCATGCACTCCCGCATCTCCTAACTCGTCTAATTATTAATAAGATTAACTTGGTTGACAAGTTAATCCAGTACCACCAAAATCCGTTGATAACACTAAAATTACCAACATTCCTCTCCCATTTTAGTGATATCCCTGATTAACTTAAAGCACTTCTCAACAAACACAAACTTATGCATAAATGAAATATCGCGACGATTGAATTTCACATTAGTATATTACACATTCCAAATATTCGAATATCAGGGTGTCGCTACGGATTGAACCCTTTCTATTCATAATGAATACATGAAGATAATATACACATAAGTTCATAAATTCATTGTTCTTACTTGACACAATATTTTACTAGCCTGTGTCCAATCCTTCAAAGAGTATATCAAAGCCAAGTCCAAGCTTTTTGAATCGGCTAAACTTCATACTCTTATAGGTAGTTCTTTTATTCTCGCACCCGCAAATGCAATTTTTCAAAAAACTATTAAGAAGTTATACTTCAACCTCCTTTTATCTTGCAGTCTGAACACAACCTTAGGATGATTCTGATCATGTGTTCCAATATCTCTATGACAAGCTTTCCACATTGAATTCTGCATCTAACGTTGTATTAGATGGGAACTGGGTATCTTGACATAGGATATTAAAGTGTGGACTTTAAACCCATCCCTATGACTGATTTATTCACGAGATCTCTCCTAACTCTTTAGTTAGATAATCAGCCAAATTAAACTCAGATCTTACGAATTCAACAGATATCACTTTATGCATGATGAGTTCATGAATCATGCTATGTATAACACATAACTGTCTAGACTTTCCATTATACACCTGGCAAAATCCTTAGCCAGAACTATCAGACCTGATAGATATTAGTGATATCGCTTTTGACCACATAGGAATCTCAAAGATCAAATTTCCTAGCGATTCAGCTTCTTTACCAGTTACTGCTAAATCTACAAGTTTAGATTCCATTGTTAAATTTGTGATGCAAGTCTACTTTTTTTAAGCCCGGGAAACATCGCCTCCACCAAGTAGGAAAATCCATCCACTTAGTTACACAACTTGCATCAGAGTACCCTTCTAAAATTGAAGGAAAAACTTCATAACAAAAACCATAGATCATGATTCTTTTCAGGCATTCAAACAATCTATTCACAGCTTGCCAGTGACAAGTACATGGATTATCGGTAAATTTACTCGGTATCCCAAAAGATATACTATATTAGACCTTGTACAAATCAAAACATACATTAGGCATCCATCGCTTTAAATATTCCATCTGTGAAATAGATTCACCTTAATTACGCAAAAGTCGAAAATTAAGACCTAGAGGAGTGCTAATTGGAACACAAACAAAGTAGTTGAAATTCTTCAACACTTTCTCAATGCAATGAGACTGTATCTCGTTCCTCCCTGTTATCCTTATTCCTAGGATAACAACACCATCTCCCTAGATCCTTCATATCAAGCGATTACTCCTTTACCTGAGGAAATCAAAATTGCTACATCCATATTTATCTGCTTGGTTCCGGAAGAACCCATTAGATAAGATCACCTCAGTAGTGCTTGTTTAAGTTTTACCAAGGATTTGATCATCTTCAATATTAGAACAATATTGATCCCGATTTCCAACCTAACTCGTGGCCCTTTCAACTATATAAAATATAAAGATGAAAGTTAGAACCAAAAGACTTAGCTTTCCTTAGAATCAATAGTGACATTCTCAATAGGATCAAAAACCTTATTCTGAGAATTGTGGATGATATCCCTTGAATTTATGAGAGTTTTTACACACACTCAGTCATTAGTTCCAAGACATAGAACCAATAGGCTTTTGAATTTTAGCATAGCCTATGAATATATCATCTATTCCTTTTTCACCTAAACTCTTTTTTTTTTAGGTTCTGTAAAACGTACAATAGCACTATAATCCCAAACTCTTAGATAGCTCAATTCTAGGCTTATGCATATAAGTTTATTAAGAGTAGTCTAGTTCCTTTTATTAGGAATCCTATGTAGCAAATACCAGATTCTTAACATAGCTAAAAACCTTTCACATAGATATGAATTGGACAACACGGATTTAACCATTTTTTAAGAAAGTACTACATGTCAATCAAATCAACAGGGGATGTTTGGCAAAAGAAATATACATGAGTTAATATATCAGAGTGGTTCAAACTCTTCCGAACTAAAAGAACCACTAAATTTACCATCATTCAAGAGTATAGAAATAAGAGACTTTACATCTCCCGTTCAATCAAAAAATCAAACATGCCAATCTGCCTTATTTCATTCATAATTGCACGTAACGTGATTTAATTTAACATCAATTTCCTTTATTTTGCTACATGGTTCTTGTTTGTGTTTTGACAAAGAAACACCTGGTGAACTTGTTACATTTAGCATGCTTATTTCGTATAATCATCTACCACGTATACACAAGGCATTCATACAAATCATATTTACACGTCACACATTCAAGTTTATTTACAATTTAAGAACTTACCTTATAGATAGGTAATCAAACACGGCAACGAGTTAGATATGGAATAAGAAGGAATAATTACTTAACGCAATTCTTTAATCACGCATAAGGATAAAACTGACAGCCATTAAAGGAATCCTGTAACGCATGAAACGATACAAACATGACAGTGAACCCTACGCACCGAGCATGTAAAAATTCACCATACTTATATTACCCACTAAGGGTGTAGAGAGAAACCAAACAAATCACTATGTTTCAAGTTCCTTACTTAATGTCAAATGTAGGATTAGACCATCCTCAAATTTGCATAAAAATTGTCTATATAAATGATCTTTTGTCAAGTGGATAAAATAAATTAGCCAATTAAACAATTGTTTCTATATTTGTTTCAGATTATTTGTACAAATAAATTACCAACAATTGCTTATGAGTTACTAGAGATGAGCATTTGATATCGGTACTGAATTTCTCACACCGAGTTATATTTGGTACCAATACTTTCGGTATTTTACCAAATTTTACTTTCAAATACTGGTACCGTCGTACCGTACCGGGCATTTCCGGTACCGGTACCCATGTTTTATGATTTTTGGTACCAATGGTCTTCCTCTTTGTTAACTGTTATGCGTATCAAAGCCACATGTAGTTGCGCTTTTGTTCAGTTAACAGTAAACAAAGAAAACTTTGTTCTTTCTTTTAAATTGCACCAACACCATTTTTTTTATTTTCTCACAATAAACCTAAATAAGAACAAAAGAACATGTGTTTTCCTTTGTTTTCTTTCCAACAACAAAACACGCCAAAACAAAAACATGTTTCCCTTCTTGTATTTTCGACAACCCGATCACATGTAATTCCTTAATATTCTACCAACTTACAACATGAAACAAAATGTAAAGGATTTTTATCCTAATCTCTTTATAGGTATAAAGTAAATGCAATTTCGAGCAGGTTAAAGAAATGATAAAACCTGGAAATTGGCTGGATATTTGAGAATCACAAATTCTTTCCTTTGGAATTTAGGTAGTAGCATCCAAAGGAATTATTTTCCTTTCTGTCGTGAAAGCCAAACACCAAAATGGTGCTCTCCTTTTGATTTGTGTCACCAGCAAAGCCTCCCTTGATCTTCTAGTTTAATCGTCATCGCACATCCATTCTTCGGTAACAAAAGGTCGACTATAGCGACGGCCAAACACTGACCAGCCTTAGATCTTGCAGCGATTTCTTTATCTAAATTAAACCAATCTAATGTAACTTGGATCAATTTATCAAACCGCTCCAATTGCCGTTTCCATTGCTACTTGTCCCGACATCTCCTTTCGATCTTCTGTACATGAAATTCGTACAGATTCAGACCAAACCACAAAACGGCAAATATGCGAATTGGATAATTTTGCCTTCTTTCTCGTGAATTGTTGCAATAAAACACCCAAAGAACGACAATTTGTTTCCTGCGTTTGGTCCCTGTTTTGCGTCCTCGGAGTTCACGAAATCAAAACGCAACCATCTCATGATTTTCCGTAGCAACTCCGAAACCCAAGAACACACAATCGATCCGATAAACAACGACCCGAATTTGGAAACACATTCAGTAACCAAAGCGACTGAACATCACAAATCGAACACCAACAATAATGTTTGATCTTTGTCAGAAACTTACTCGATTTGTAGAGCCGCATAGGACCGTAATTAAAACTGAAATGACTTGGATTCTCTTGGAATCGTGACACACTTTCAGATCAACACTCAAAAGATTTGATCGGATAAGACCAAGAGTCGTCAAGAACGAATTTGTTATATTCGTTGAGAAAACCGTACCCACTGATCAAATTCAACCAGACTTTTCTACAACCAAGGAAAAAAACGTATTTTTCTTCTTTTATGAGAGTATCTTACGTATCCCCCAAAAGCATCGGTTTTATAATTTTTGTTTTCTATCCAATTAAAATGGCTACATCGGTTTGTTGTTTTGGTTTTAAAAAACCATCAGATTCAATCCATGTCATTAGAGGCCCACTTGGATAATATTAGACTCCAACTAATTTTATAAATGCCCCAAAATTAGTTATTAAATATATAAGATATATATATATATATATATATATATATATATATATATATATATATATATAACATTTAATTTATAAAATATTTAGGTAATCAAAACCGATAAATACGTCAAATCTTGTTAACATCATACGAGCATGCACTCCCGCATCTCCTAATTCGTCTAATTATTAATAAGATTAACTTGGTTGACAAGTTAATCCAGTACCACCAAAATCCGTTGATAACACTAAAATTACCAACAATTGGTGTGATAAATAGACGGGTGCCCCTAATCACCTTATAGAGATTGAATAGAGTTTCCCATTTATTATCATTATCATTAGTATTATGCCAATGTAACATATTAAATAATTTTAAATAACTTCTCAAGAAAATATTATCTGAAAAATTCATAAAGAAGTCGTTTAGGAGTTAGGATATTAAACCCACTAGTTTGGGGAGTCGGGGAAAAGAATGATGTAGTGTATAGGGAGATTGTGGAAAATTTAGTCGAACTTTAAAACTAAAAACACCAACAAACATGTTTAGTTAGCTGTTGTATCAAATTTTTGTTAACCCTTTAAAAACACTTTTTTTCTCCATTTCTATATCATCACCAAATGTTATATAATCAATTTTTTTAACCAAATCAAACTATATATTAAACTTTAACTTTTTATATATATATTAAAAAAATAAATCATGAGTTTGTAAAATCTATAATCCCCTTTTTATAAAAATAAACAAGATCGGTGGGTCCAATTTCTTTACGCCCGGCCTGCTAGGTTGTATGTTGGTAACGAGTGTATTGGGGCTACTACCGGAGTTCAACAAGGAGATCCCTTGGGGCCCCTTCTCTTTGCCCTTGCCTTACATCCCCTTATTCTCTGGGTTCAGGACCGCTGTAAACTCCCGTTTCATGCTTAGTACTTGGATGATGGGACGATTATCGGCAACGACTCTGAGGTTGCTAAGGCCTTAGACATCATCAAGAGGAGGGGCCATCTCTAGGGCTTTATCTCAACATTAAGAAAACAGAGGTTTTTTGGCCGACATGCGACGGGCGGAAAGTTCAAGATGGCTTTTCCCGAGAGGGATCTGGTAGACCAGAGAAGGGGATTAAGCTCCTTGGTGGAGCTGTTAGTTGGGATCCTAGCTTTATTGAGGAGTTGGCAGGGCGGCGAGCCTCGGGGCGGTTGACCTCATGAAACTCTTACCCTGCCTGAGAGATCCCCAATGTGAACTCCTTCTGTTAAGTCGTGTATGGGGGTTTTAAGTTACTTTTTGGGTTGCGGACTTGTCAACCGCATTTTATGGAGGATGCGGTATCTCGGTTCGATGATGGCCTTAGAGAGGCTATAGAAGACATAGTAGTGGGTGGCGGCCCCTTCTTTGGTGACCTCCAGTGGCGTCGGGACATCTTTGCCAATGCGTCTAGGTGGTTTGGTCCTCTTCTCAGCTCGAGATGTTGGCTTATGCCTTTGTGGCGTCTAGAGCTCAGTCTTGGGAACTACATGATCATATCCTTCGGAACTGTGAGGTCGTCGGGCTTGACCCGGACTATCAGAGGCGCTTGAACGCTTAAATGTCTCTCTCCCAATTTGGATATTGGCGGTTTCTCTAATAAGGACACCGCCCCTCGAAGCCACAAAAAACTTTAGCGATTGCTCTGTTTAGCAAAATCTCTCAAAGCCTGGAGAAGCTTTTGATTTGTCATCCCGCCAGAAGGCGGTGTTTGAGTGCCTGAAAGGTCCCATGCTTAGGAATTTTTGTACCGTTATACCAATTGAGGGGTTGGGACAATGTATGTCTGCAGTAGAATATAGAGTCATTCTCAAATACCGGTTGATGATTCCTATGTACCCGGAAGATGAAATTGCCCGATATGTCGTAAAGCTTGTATGGATAAATACGGGGAGCATGCAGTTCACTGTAAAGAGCTCCTGGGTTCAAATATCGGCACGACTGTTGGTGATGCTTTGTGGGACATCTTAAGAAGAGCTGGGATTTCGGCTAAGAAAGAGGCCCCTGTGAATTTCCTCACGGACCCTATGGAAGGGAGATCTACTCTGCGACCAGCGGATCTGCTCGTCTTTGACTGGGCTGGGGGGAAACATGCTTGTGTAGACCTTACGGGGGTTTCCCCTTTGATTGGGTTAAGGGAAAACGGGTTTGTAGCTGGACAAGCGGCAAGAAAGCAGAATCAAAGAAAGTGGATAAGCACGCTAAACCTTGCGCAAAGAACCAGCATCTCTTTGTCCCTTTTGCCTTTGATACTTTTGGCTCCCTAGCGCCAGAAGCTATCCACTTCTTGACGAGGGTTCAACGGGTCGTCTACAGCAATTGTTCAACCCCAAGGGGGCAAGGGTTTGTATTTGGAAGATTAGGATTTGCAATTCAGAAAGGATTGGCGACGCAGCTTGTTGCCCGGTTACCTTCTGTTTTGATGTAACTTGGCAAGTTTTCTGGCTTATATATGAATTATAGAAACAAGATAACATAATTATTAGAAACGAACGTCCTTTTCATAGCCTGCAAATATTATTCCCTCTTCCTCTATTCAGTTGCAACTTCCATTTCGTACTATTTCGCAACAGATTTCCCCTGCTTCCATGATCATTCTTCTGATCACAACCCACCCATTTTGACTAAAATTAGTTAAAACATTTACGTAAATGATGGTTTTGATGAAGATGCTACGACCCTTGTAGAAAACAACGCATGGGACTACTGCATTGTTTGGAAGTTTGGTGATGATCCTTCAAGGTATTATTATTGTTATTCTTACACCCAATTTGATGAACACACTTGCTACCATTTAAAGATATGCACTGAATGCTATCTGGGTTTTTCATTTTGGGAGTAATTGTTCAGGTGTATTGAATGGATGGGGTGCTGTTGTAGTGGTAGCCAAGGTGTTTGTAGAAATGTCAAAGAGGAAAATGATGAGATGGATCTGCATGTTCCTTACCTTTGCAGAGATGTGTACGTTAAACACTCGATAAGGACAAGTGCTTGTGAAAAACTTGCCTTGATTCCTTCTTCTTTGTCATTGTTTCATGGGTAACCAATCATCTTTGTTTTTGGTATTATATTCTATTATTCTGTCAGTTTGATTGTTTAACAAAAGCATGTTAATGTTTTAATTTGCAATATCAGAATCCATGGAGAAGTAGCTGTGTCGAAACAGCCAATTTGGCTAAGTAATGTGAGCATTATCTCTATGTTTGTTAATGTGTTTATGTGTGTGTTTTAAGGTTGATTAAAAGCGAATTATTGTTAATATGAATAATGGGATTTTTTGATATTTATGTAAAAGGATTCAATTGGAACTCAGATTGTAGTGCCTGTTGAAGGTGGTTTGATTGAGCTCTATAGATCAAAATATGTAAGGCTCAGGCTAATTGTTCATTGTGAGTATTAAACTTCTACTTTTATAACTAATTCAATATTAATTAATGGATATATAGATTCCTGAAGATCAAAGGATGATAGAGACTCTTATTTCACGCTTGATTGTCATTGTGGAACATGGATTACATGTCGACGACTCGAAAAATTGTCCGAGTTCATATCTTTACAATCACACTGGCCTTAAATCCGAACTCCTTTTCACGGTTCCACAACCGACCACTCACTCTCTCACACAAGGTTGGTTAACGGGTCAAAGTGAGTCGTTTTTAGTACGGGTTAAAACGCATTTTGCATGTCTTTTAAATTTTATATATATGTAGTGTATTTATACGATTATAAATCAATATTTTAAATTAAACAATGTAAGAGTTTTGCAAGCATTGTGAATACACTTGAATAGTCTTATACTCGGTTTGTGTTTCAACATGTTTCCTGTTTATTAGTTTTATTCTACACGTTCGACCCGTTAAAGATTATTTTTATCTCAAACTGAACCAATTTTAGGTAAATGTGTTGAATTTGTCACCTCTGATTGGGCCATGGATTTTCAGGGGATGGTAAAGTTTTTAAGAAAACTAAGAACAAGAAAGTTAGCAAATCGAAATCCAAATCAAAGAATCTTGATGCTGAAAGAAACCGAAGGCAACGTATCAAGGATGGTCTCTATAGTTTACGTGCTTTGGTCCCCAAAATCTCTAAGGTCCAATTCTTGATTTTCTATTAATTTTGTGAAATTTTTGGTTTTTTATCTTCAAGTGTATGATCAAATTATATGAGCAGATGGATCATGCTTCAATAGTTGGAGATGCAATTGACTACATAATAGATCTGCAAAAGAACATTAAGGAACTCCAGGATGAGCTTAAAGAACTAGAGGAACAAGACTCTAATGTGAACAATGACGAAGTGGAGGTCTGTATTTTGTAAGCCCCAAAAAGGGAAAATCACGAAAATGACCTTTGACTAAAGAACTTTACAAAAATAAGCATCATCTGCGTATGGGGGAGACGCAAACACGGAAATAAATGCAAGTTTTGCGTCTGAGATTGTGTCATGGATTTATGCGCCTACTTTTTTTTTCCACCACGATTTTTAAAGGAACACAACTTTTTTATACGATAGTAGTTTTTATAAAATACATATATATATACACACACACACACCCCAAATTAAAGATAACAAAATTCTCCTTAATTTGGTGTAAACTTTTTTTTAAAAATATTAACATATGAAAAATTTATGCTCGTTTAAAATCGTGGTGGAAAAGTAGAAAAAAACCTAAGGGTGATGACACGTGTCATCCATCTATTGGCTAAAGAGTTTGAGCCTGGCTAAGACGCGAAAGTTGGGGATTGCGTCTACCCCAAACGCAATCCATTTTTATTTTCGTAAAGTGGGTTTGGTCAGAGGCCATTTTGGTGATTTTCCCCCAAAAAATATGTTATAGTTCACTGTGTTTCCTTTTATGCTCTATTTTATATTACCTATTTGACCCGGCACATACACACATAACCCGAATTGACCAATTCATCTCCGAGGCGAACGGGCCTAGCAGGCCCGCAGTAGCAGGGTCAAAAGATATGTCGAAGAGGGCAAACTTTACAAATTGATCGTAACTTTGATTTTAAGTGCATAATTGGCTTTGAATCTTTGCTTATGAAGGTGGAAGTGGAGGTACACGAGATTGGTGCTCGAGAGTTTTTGCTAAAGCTCATGTGCAGCTACAAGCCCGGTCAGTTCCTAAGGATAATGGAAACCCTTGATTCCCTTGGACTTGAAGTAATCGATATCAATATCACCACATGTGATGCCAGCGTCTTGAACGTTCTTAATCTCAAGGTAAGATTTACTCCACATGCTTATTAATATCTTTTAACGTTGCATGTTTACACCGATTATTGGTTTTTGAAGGCTAAAGATAAGGACGTCGCTGCCAAGAGTTTGAGAGACTCGTTGCTTACAGTTTGCTCGATTAAAGCTATGTAAAAGAACTTCTTGATGGCAGCTAAGAATTACTTATGGCTTTTGGTTTAGTGTCAAAAACCAAGATTTTGGGTTACTTGGTTATATACTTCTATAGGTGCTAGAAACAAGAATGCTAACACTAATGATATATTATAGAGTATAGACTTATGGTTGCATACCAAGATTATTAATGTAAACCGGATTACTGTTAGTGATGAAAGCGACGCAAGATTTTTATTAGGACGAATCTTTCATTCATTTAAAAACAAAATTAATAAGACACTGGCAACTTATATGTTTGAAGAAAATAGGGATGGTCAACAAAAAGTCAATAGATGAATGTAAGAGAGGAAATCCGAGCTCAACTCAAACTCGAGTCAATAGCTTGAGAAGTCTTCATGACGTGGGCTTAAGATCGGCTCAAGCGTGCCTCAAATAGCATGACACTATATGTTAAGTTATAAGCTCAAGCTCAAAAGAATCTCGAGTATATATATGCAACTCATGAAAAGAGTTTTCAAATACATGTCTATAATAAAGGTTCATGAAAGTGTATTTACCCATAATCTGACATATAGGAAGGAACCTTGTAACACTAGTGGGTATGGGGCACGGGCCGCCCCGGCACACCGCCCCCTTGGCCCGTCCACGTCCTCTTCGTCCGCCCATTGCCGCCCAAGCCAGGCCTCACCCCCTCACACACCTATATATACATACATATAAAGGGGTTCATCCCCACCCCTTAAGTCCATCCCCTTTAGGTCCATCCTCACACCCGCTTATGTGGCGGTCTACGTGGCGCCCCATCTCCGTCGGATCATGACTCTCTCCATACCCAGTAGCATAAGAATAAAAACACTCTTTGTTCCTTCATAACTTAATGTTTGATTTTTCTATTGCTTAATGATGAGGCCCAATTATAAGTCAAATGGTAGACTCCTACATGAATAGGTGAGAATGTGAATAAAGATTAAAGAGTGAAAAAACAGGTAGATAATTCAAAATATGACATTTTAATGTTTCATGGAGTTGTTAGTTTTTATATTATTTATTTTAACTAAGTTTAGAATCTTGGCTATGCAGGTAGGCGTCTTTGACCGAAACCTAATGCTTCAGTTATATGTGTAGTGTAGCCTATAAAACGTAAAGAGTAAACTGTCAAAATGGTCGCTGAGGTTTAGTCATTTTTGCTACTTTAGTACAAAATTCAAACATTTTGAAGCTGGGTCCATGCGGTTTCAATTTTCTTGCTATTTTCATCTTAAAGCAAAATCTAGTCAGATTTTGAGTTAACATCCAGTTTTTTTTTTCCTTTTCCTCCCTTGTAAAGGTAAAATGGTCAAATTTTTTTAATTTGTTATAATAAAACGTTAAAAGACCATTTTGCCCTTCATTAAAAGGGAAGAAAAAGACGAAAAAAAACCTGAATGTTAACTAAAAAATCTGACAATATTTTGATTTTGGATGAAAATGTCAAGAAAATTGAAACCACAGGGACCCAAATTCAAAAGATTTAAGTTTTTGACTAAAATGTCAAAAGTGACCAGACCTCAGGAACCATTTTGGCAGTTTACTCAAACGTAAATAGTGAGTTATGTGTAGTGCGTGAAAAAAGAAAACAACTTATGATCAAGCCCAAATCCCGGAGAATTCGGGCCTAACGAGTAAAAAATATTGGCCCCTAAAATATAAACTCAATAACTTATATATAAAAAGTCAATAATACAACAATAATTATGATAACAATAAGGATTATTGAATTTTTAATAATCATAACAACAGTCTCAACTTAAAAAATAACCACCAGCAGTCCTAATTATTAACATATTGGCTTCCAATGGACCATGGCTAACAAAACCCTAACGCCGTTATTCTCCGGTCGCCGGAAAAATGTTTTTGGCCGGAAAACTCAACCTTTTCGTGCCAAACTTCTTTGTAACCTTATTACGGACCTTTTGAAACCTTTTTCTAGTAAAGACACAATTATTAGGGTCGCCGTAAAACTTCTTTTTCGCCAGAAATCTTAACTTTTTGGCCGGAAAACAATGATTTACCTTCAAAAAAATTTATTGAAATTGCCGTATTTGAAATGAGTGGCTTTATAAGATCAAAGAAAAGTTTGTGTCACTTTAATGGCTAATTAAAAATGTGATTACAATTGTGTGAAAGTGATCTATTTAAAAAACAACTCTATTTAATAAAGTCAAGAGAAAACTTTAAGAAAGCACTAGTGATGGTTGAAGTTTGTATATATAGGATTATAGTCAAACTTGTTATGATGAAGCAAAGGTGGTTGTGCAGCATGCATCAACTACCTAACTATAAGAGTTTAGTTTCAAACATGAACCCGTTTCTCAAAGTGAAGTGAATCACTTTTCAAAGAAATAACAGTCATCAAGAATAAAAAAAATGCCCTCCTACATAACCGGTTGACTTATTTTTATAAGTTATGCATCTTTATCCGAATTAGTTTGGCTTGTTTTCTTATCTGACCCAATCCAATTAATCCACTTTGTCACCATTAGACCACATAGTGTGTGCGTTGAACAATGGCGTTGTCGCCAATCAACGCTCACAAAACCACACCGTCCCCTCGCGTTGTGCTCGGCTTGTGACACGGACTCTGAATTCTCCACCAGCGTGGAGGGCCAACATAGAACGACGTGGACTTTGTTGGTTGTTTGAAACTAGCCGTTTAGTTTGACCCTAAAAGAAACTTTAAAAAAAAACCTATACATACTTCCACATTTCACATCAATTTTATAAAAACCACATTCAATCACCCCATTTATTATCCATTCATCCACATATTCTCTCCCATTTTCTTTTTACAAAAAATATATAAAATGGAAGACTCAACGAGACGACCTTGACGAAGACGAAAAATAAAGTTTATGTAATTGTTTAAAATTTTAATTTTGTGTAGTTTTTTAAATTTATGTTTTTTTATTCAGTTAATATTAATGTTCTTAAATTAAATTTAATTGATTTTATATAATTTTTAAATAGAAAATAATAATATTAAATAGGGGACACATGTCGAATAACGCCCTCTTCCATGCCCTTTCCCACACCCCCTTTTTTGGACCACACCACTATTTTGACGCGCACTAACTTGGCGTTCACATGTCGTATAACGATCATTCTTCAAGCCCTTCAAACCGTGTAGTCTTATGTGTGTAAAAGTTCGTTTAATGCATAATAATAATAATTTTAAGTAGAAATTTACGAAAGCCATGTAACATTCGTCGAAAAACGGGTTTCAAAACCCGCTTCGTTTTATAATCAAATATTCAGTTATAAGTTCGTTGCGTATTTATTGTTCAGATTATTTTAAATAATGCATAATTAATAAATATTTTAGAATTTAAAAACCATAATTAATAAATAATAATAATAAGTAAAATAAACTCAAAAATAATAAATAGAGTCGCCGGGTCTCGAACCCGGGTCTCCCACGAAGACACACACACATCACACCACTCCGCCACACACATCTTTTGTGATATATACTGAAACAAATAACACTTATAGTAAAAAACCGAAAGTCAAAACTTGTAAATCAGCGCGCACAGAACTCGCAATCGCCGGAATATCCGAAACTCCGCAAATGTGGCTATTTTCCTTTGACTGAAACGCATAAACTGATTTCGACATCAGTTATAAACGTTGCCTAGCACTCAATTTCAGTCAAAACCGTTTGAAATCATTGACCGCGAATCTTGACCCCTAATTCGAACCCAATCGGCCTGTCCCCCTTATAAATACCCACTCCAACTCCTTGTAAACATTTCGCTCAGAACCGCACTCTCTTTCTGAAATTTTAATTCTTCTAAAGCTCGTCGCCGGAGATTTTCGCACTCGCCGGAATATCGCCGGAATCATTGATCAGAAAACCGCAGTTGTTCTTCAGACGGTATAATTGTCTAAACCTCCTTACTATCTCTTGATTGATAATTTAATTGCTCAAATCAATAATCAAAACCGTTAAATCAGTTCATTCAGCCGGAAATCGCAAATCAGGGTCGACGAAACTTGCCGGAAATCTGAAGAAAACTCTCTGTTTTGGTATATCATATTACTTAATCTTTATTTTTCTATTCTATTTCAATCGAGTATAAGTTTGTTGGTCGATTAAGCAAAACAGTCGGGTTCACTGTTCTGTGTTTTTTTTAAGTGAAGAAGACGAAGCCTAAGTTGTATATTAATGTAATTAAAATCGGGTATTTAACCGGGTTAGACACACAGTCCAGCGGTGGACTGTGTACAAATATAAAACACACGTCCCGGGTTCGAATCACGCATGTTTCCGACTTTCTGAAATAAAACCAACATTTTTAAAACCTATTCAGATCAATTCACAGTATATATATAAGAGGAATATAATCCAGTAGTTAAGCAGATTAGACACACAGCCCAACTGGTTGGGCTGTGTGCACTCGAACCGAAGGTCCCGAGTTCGATTCCGGGTTTCTGTAACCGGTTCGGCCATATTAAATCATTTTTAATAAAAACTAAATAAGGTTAAAGTTAGTTAGTATATATATATATAATTAAAACAGAGAATATTTCGGGTTAGACACGTAGCTCAGTTGGTAGAGCTGCGTGCACGTATACGAGAGGTCCCGAGTTCGAACCTCACTCGTCGCCTGGAATACATGCTGTCTGACCGGTCAGACCCGGTCAAACATGACAAAGTCAACCCATTTTTATTTATTTTTGTTTCTTTTTATTTATTTATTTAATTGAAAAATTATTTTAAAATACTTAAAAATAAGGTTTTTAAAGTTAAAAATTTGCATTAAACTCACAAGAATAAATCTAAAAATCTTATTAATAAGCACTAATTAAAAATAATAATCTCAAATAAAATTTATTTATTTAATCGAATCATGTCGTTATTATTTAGGTTAGTTTTCCCTCGTCGGTTGAATCATAATATTCGTGCGCATTCATCGTCACCAAGAAACGCATCCACTGTGAGTGAATCTCTACCAATTCTCCGTTTTAATCACGTTTTGGGGTGTATCATGTGTCGTACTATTCTTTTACTTTATTTAAACACTTGTGCATACATCATATCCGTGATCAAATGTGTGTTGATTGTTGTGTGAATTATATGTAGATTAAATTTATCATTTCAGTGCACGCATTTCATTAGGCCCATCAGTTCCCCGTGGGATACGGGTTGAGCATCAGGAGCCTCATTAGATCGGCTCCGTTTGATTGAGCCTTGATCTCAAATACATCATCATTTATGTCATATACTCATCCGAAGTGGTTTGTGATTGTTTATATATATATGTTTGCTCACATGTGATAAATGTAAGACTTTTCTTTAATAAATAAAACAAGAAATTAGTCCAAAATGATTTATCAAGGTTCACTCGTCAACTTTTGTTGACCCAAAATCTCCCCCGTTTTTACACATGATACAGGTGATCCAGCCGAGACAGGAAACACTTAGGATAGCCTAGAAGAATAAACAAGCTTATGCTTTGGAATAAATTTATAGTTTCATTTTCCTTTGTAATTGTATGAATTTTGTTTTTGGATATTTAAGTTTGTAATTTGAATTTAATAAATATGAAAAATTTTAGTAAATATCATGAGCTTTGGTGATAACCCAATTATGCCCCGACTTTTATTCCGCTGCGGGTCAAGGTGTGACAAGCCATATAAATATATTTATATATTGTCTTAGCTGTAATAAATGAAACGACTATGTAATTATCCACCTCTCTTGTTCTCTTCCCACTAAATCTGGTTAACATCAGATACAAAATCCTACAACTCTAGATTCTAGTTGCAGTTATTTACTTGGTTTCATAGTGAAAATCCATATGTATATACGTGTGTTGTGTTAAAGTGTACGTTAGCCTTGTGAAATTTCCTACCAATATGGTTGGCATTTAGTTAGTTACATTGTAATGTAATGCATGTAATATTGTATTGAACGACCACGTCACTGCTGACTTCAATATTGTTATTATTATTATTATTGTATTTATGAGGTGTTGCTACGGTGCTACCTTAGATTATTAATAAAAAAATATACTTCACGTTAGATAATTATTATATTCTATCGTTCCATGATTATTAATAAAAAAATATACTTCACGTTAGATAATTATTATATTCTATCGTTCCATATGCCGTAAAAATTGCAACCCACTGAATCATCACTGTTTTATGTATAACTAGTTGATACAATGCTAAATATGTTACACACATCCCACCCAAAAACAACACAAACCCAATCACCCACGCTTGCTGTCTTTTTGCACACTCTAAAGCGTCGCGCTTAGGCCATGGTCAACAGACAAGGACTGACTAAGGACTGACATAGTCAGTCCTGTCTGTTGACCATGGCCAAAGCGCCCCGCTTTGCCTAAGCGCGGCGCTTTAGAGTGTGCAAAAAGACAGCAAGCGTGTGTGAATAGACTAAGCCATGTATATTACCTTACTACACAAAAGATGATCGACATACATTTTACACGTAAACATATAAATAAAAATTGAAAACCGAAACTTATAAAATGCTAAGGTATTGCTAAAGATCAACCATTGCCCCTCTAGGAAAAAAAAAACAAATTAGTGTAATTTTTAGTTAAATATACTGATTGCCCTCTTGAAAATTTGATTGAATCCCCGATTGCCCCTTCTTAGAAAAAAATCTTGAATCCGTCACTGACTAAGTAGCACCGAAACGGGTAACGGGATCGCGGTACGAGGACGATACCGGAACGAGGAACGACAAAACTCAAAATTCCAAAATACGGGTACGACAATAAAAAATATAAAAAAGTAAAAATATATTAAACAAATTCCAAAAATACTACATCTTCCATAGGTAATTAATTATCAATAATCAAATCATTTTCAAATTCTCGATTCATCTAGTGAGAAATCGGCAATCGATGGAGAATTAGAGATACAATGCTAAATATGTATATTATCTTACTACACAAAAGATGATCGACATACATTTTACATGTAAACATATATAAATTGAAAACCGAAACTCTTAAAATGCTTAGGTATTGCTAAAGATCAACCATTGCCCCTCTAGAAAAAAAAACAAATTAGTGTAATTTTTAGGTAAATATATTGATTGCCCTTTTGAAAGTTTGATTGAATCCCCAATTGCCCCTTAGAAAACAAATTTGAGTTCGTCACTGATAACGACTGAAATTTGATAAGGACTATGGTGATACTGATGGCGGGGTATAATGCCGGACGTAATCCAAAAAAATAAAAAATAACAAAACATGAAGAGGATAGTGACGCCAAAAGAAATTAAATTTGAAAGAAAATATATTCATAGTCATAAATAAAAATCGTAAAAATGGTTCTATTATAAAGGATGTGTAAATGAAATGGATGGGGTAATGAAATGAATCATTACCATTTCGTGTCTTGCTTGGTTACTATGTGTGAATGAAATGAATCATTACTTCGTGTTATTTGGTAAGAAAGAAACAAAGAAGAAATAAAATCGATGGTGGCAATGCTGGTGGGTGGTGATAGGTGGCGGGTGGTGTAGGTGGCAGTGGTGGGCGTCAATGGTGGGTGGTCGGTAACGGCGGCAATAGTGGTAGCGGCAATGGTAGCAATTGTGGTGGGTGGCGGCGATGACGACAAGGTGGGTGGTGGTGACGGTGGTAGGTGGTGGGTTTTGGTGTTAGTGAAAGGTGGAAGCAGGAATGAAATGAACAAAAAAAACAGGCAGATGAAATGATTTTGAATGAATGAAATGTTTTGTGTAATAAGTGTTTTCATTCCACTAACCAAACAAACACTTTTTTTCCCGAATCCTCAAAATGGTCCATTCTATTCCACCCCTCATTTCTATTAAATAACCTAAATGCCCTTTTGTTATAATTTATAAAATAATAAGGTTTTTCATTACTTAGTTCAATAAAGATTAATTACGAAAAATAGTATGTTACATTGTTGAACTCATGCAAAAATATAATATTTTAATTTAATAAGCTACTGGAAGCTGTCATTTTAATGACTTTCTTGCACTTTAAAAGATCCATTTTTAATAATAATGAATCGATTAAGAAAGATAAATCAATTGCTTGTCAAACCTACTAGATGATGTGAAATGAGAAGTAGAAAATATTAAAGGGTTTATCACATCGAGTTACACTTGCACGTGCGTCCTCATACTAACCACCTCCCGACTTTGTTTGCAAGACACGAAATCGTCAAAAAAATAATAATTTGCATGTCATTTTCGACCAAGTAAATAAATAATATCGGATCACCGTTTTCATGATCTTTAATTTAAAAAATGATGGATGAACAAATCAATAAATTCACTTTGAAAGTATATTGTATACTAATCACATAATTAGATTTATATAGCAATAAATACACATCAATATACTGTCTACATGATAACATTAAATAGTATTTTTGACTTTTGAATAAAAACGTAATATTTTAATTGATTTGAACTTTGAATAAAAAGTTATTTTCTTAGTACTTGTGAAAGGAATTATGCCCACCCACACATGTACCCCTATTACTATTTTGGCTAACTTAATAAATGAACTTTCTTTTTTCACTTATTTGTTCAGAAAATTATACGTTCACTTTAATTTGTGTAATTTTAGAAATCATGTGACAACCGTAAGAAAATTATACGTTCACTTTAATTTGTGTAATTTTAGAAATCATGTGATAACCGTAAAAAAACAATAAAAAAAGAGAGGCCTTCATATTGTGTAATTTTTTTATTTGGATAATTCTTAAAACTACGTGAAATTTGTCATCCGAGAATATAACTAAAAACTACGTGAAATTTGTCATCCGAGAATATAATATGGAGTAATTGGATCTTGAAAAGATAAATAATTTATTTGTCTTTTATGGGCACTATCAAATAAAATAAAAGAAATAAAATAAAATGAATATCTATGAATTTTTTAGGTTAAATGGCTATTTTAATACATTGACTAGTCAAAATAATTTTTTGAATGGCTTACTAACTCAGTTTCCTTGTTCTTCAAGAATCTGACGGCACATCGAAACACGACCATTTCGCCTTACTCTAGAACGCGTAATATTATTCTAAAGAGTAAATTGTACAAAACACCCTTTATGTTTCCTCAAACTTACAGGTTCCAGTCTTAATGTTTAAAACTTGCTGAAAACAGTCTTTACGTTTATTTTTGTTGCAGGTTCAATCCTTTACAGCTAACCACGTTATTTCCTTCAGTTAAGTTCCCTCACATGCATAACATGTGAGGGTATATTCGTTATTTTGGTTGATCTTCCACCCACTTCAATTATAAAAAAAGAATATTTAAGTTTCAACCTATTTTAAACAAATTCTAACCGCAAGGACTAATGTGCAATAAAACCAAACTTTTAAAAACCAAACACCTGTATTCCAGCCTTCTTCTCCGGTGACTTTGCCGGATTCCGGCGAACCCGGAAGTCCATAATGTTTGCTGAGCTATAAGTTACCTCATTATCACAAAACGATACAAAGGAAAAATATTTGTTGAGCTGTAAGTTACCTTAATTCTTTTTCCTGTTTGAACCACGAACTTCAATGGATGTCGCAAAATGGGTCGGTTTTCTCTACCCATTGACCCGAAACACTTTTTCTCCAAAGAACTAATTTTTTAAGTCCAATAATTTTGTCAAATATGTCTACATAAATTTGACGTGTTACCAGAGGGGGAAGTTTAATTGAACCGACCCATAAATAAGTATATTGGTAGAAACAACCACATCTAAAATTCAGGACTAAGTATTAAGTTAATGAACTTGCAGAAGAGACGTGCTAACAGAGGAGTAAGTTTCCAATTTAGCTTCCTTTTTAGGGAAGCAGTTACATCACCTCCATGTTTTACAACTTTTGGCATTGAATTAAAGAATAAAAATGAACTCAAAAATACAAAGTCAAATGATTCGATTCTGCATGTAATTTTGTTTCATCAGTTTGTGCGTAACCCAATAGGCAAATATGCATATTTATTGTTGATTGTGGTATTCTCAATAACAAACGTATGTGGCAAATATGCGTATTTATTGTTGACTTCCAGGTTCGCCGGAATCGGACGAAGTCGCCGGAGAAGAAGAATGGAAAACCGGTGTTCTGGTTTTAAAAGTTTGGTTTTATTGCACATTAGTCCTTGCGGTTAGAATTTGTTTAAAATAGGTTGAAACTTAAATATTCTTTTTTTTATAATTGAAGTGGGTGGAAGATCAACCCAAATGACGAATATACCCTCACATGTTATGCATGTGAGGGAACTTAACTGAAGAAAATAACGCCGTTAGCTGTAAAGGATTGAACCTACAACAAAAATAAACGTAAAGGCTGTTTTCAGCAAGTTTTAAACATTAAGGCTGGAACCTGCAAGTTTGAGGAAACATAAAGGATATTTTGTGCAATTTACTGTCACACCCCGACCCGCAGCGGAATAAAAGTCGGGGCATAATTGGGTTATCACCAAAGCTCATGATGTTTACTAAGATGTTTCATATTAAATTCAAATTAAAACTTAAATATCCAAAACAAAATTCATACAATTACAAGAAAAATGAAACTATATAATTATTCCAAAGCTTAAACTTGTTTATTCTTCTAGGCCTTCCTATGTGTTTCTTGTCTCAGTTGGATCACCTGTATCATGTGTAAAAAGGGGAGATTTTGGGTCAACAAAAGTTGGCGAGCGAACCTTGATAAAACATTGTTACTAATTTCTTGTTTTATTTATTAAGGAAAATTTGTGCAATAATCACATGTGAGCAAACATATATTGATAAACAATCACAACCACTTTGGATGAGTATATGACATGAATGATGATGTATGTGAGATCAAGGCTCAATCAAACGGAGCCGATCTAATGAGGCTCCTGATGCTCAACCTGTATCCCACGGGGAACTGATGAGCCAAATGAAATGCGTGCACTGAAAATGATGAATCCAATCTACATATAATCCACACAACAATTGATACACATTTGATCACGGATAAGATGTATGCACAAGTGTTTTAAATAAAATAAAAGAATTATACGACACTTGATACACCCCAAAACATGATTAAAACGGGGAATTGGTAGAGATTCACTCACATTGGGTGCGTTCTTTGATGACGTTGGATGCGCACGAATTTAGGATTCAATCGACGAGGAAAAACTAGCCTAGTTATTAACAAAATGATTCGATAAATAAATAAATTTTATTTGAGATTAATATTTTTAATTAGTGCTCTTAATGGGATTTTTAGATTTTTTTTTGTGAGTTTAAGGAAATTTTCTAACTTTAAAAAACTTATTTTTAAGTATTTTTAAATGATTTTTCAATTAAATAAATAAATAAAAGAAATACAAAAAAAGATTGACTTTTTGACCGTTGACCGTTGACCGGGTCTGACCGGTCAGACTGTGTTTTCTATGCGCTGAGTGAGGTTCGAACTCGGGACCTCTCGTATACGTGCACGCAGCTCTACCAACTGAGCTAAGTGTCTAACCCGAAATATTCTCTGTTTTAATTATATATATATACTAATTAACTTTAACCTTATTTAGTTTATATAAAAAATGATTTAATATGGCCGAACCAGCTTCGGAGACCCGGAGTCGAACTCGGGACGTTCGGTTCGAGTGCGCACAGCCCAACCAGTTGGGCTGTGTGTCTAATCTGCTTAACTACTGAATTATATTTCTCTTATAAACATTTTGTGACTTGATCTGATTAGGTTCTAAAAATGTTGGTTTTATTTCTGAAAGTCGGTAACATGTGCGATTCGAACTCGGGACGTGCGTGTTATATTTGCACACAGTCCACCGCTGGACTGTGTGTCTAACCCGGTTAAATACATGATTTTATTACATTAATATACAACTCAACTTCGTCTTCTTCATTAAGAAGAACTCAGAACAGTGAAGCCGACAGTTTTGCTTAATCGAACAACAATTTATACTTGATTGAAATGGAATAGGAAAAATAAGGAATATGATATACCAAGACGGAGAGTTTTCTTCAGATTTTCGGCAAGTTCGTCGGTTCTGATTTTGTGATTTCCGGCTGTATGAACTGTTTTAAAAGTTTCGATTATTGGTTTGAACAATTAAAGTATAAATCAAGAGATAGCAGGGAGGTTTAGACAGTTATACCGTCTGAAGACAACTGCGGTTTTATGTTCAGTGATTCCGGCGATATTCCGGCGAGTGCAGAGGAACTCCGCGACGTGCTCTTGAAGAATTAAAGCTTCGAAAAAATGTGCGGTTCGAGCGAAAGGGTTACCAGATGATTGAGTGGGTATTTATAAGGAAGATCATCTGATTTGAGTTTGAATTAAGGTCCAAGTTCGCGGTCACTGATTTCCGTCGGTTTTTGACAGAAATTGATTGCCGGCAACGGTTATAACCGACGTCGAAATCAATTTGTGCGTTTCAGTCAAAAGAAATATAGCCAGAAATCGCGGAGTGCCGGTTTTTCCGGTGATGGCTAGTTCTGGGCGCGCTGATTACTGGTTTGACTTTCGGTTTTATTATAAATGTTATTTGTTTTAGTGTTTATCACAAAAGCAGTGCATGGCGGAGTGGTGTGTTGCGTGTTTGTCTTTGTGGGTGACCCGGGTTCGAAACCCGGCTGCCCTATTTTTTTTTTTATTTACTTATTTTTATTATTTATTAATTATGGTTTAAAATTCTAAAAATGTTTATTAGTTATGTATTGTTTGAAATTAATATGAACCATAAATACGCAACGAAACTTATAACTGAATATTTGATTGATAAACGAAGCGGGTTTTGAAACCCTTTTTTTTTCGACGAATGTTACATTTACTCTATTCTAAATTTATTATTTTATGAACCTTCATATTACCCTTTTATCCCTATAACATTTTTCTTTCAAAAACAACCCCTTCTAATTTGGTCCGGAAACGAGTTGAATGTTCAATGAATGAAGTGTTTGCGAACACTTTTGTGGAAAACTCGATTATGTGCATTCATTTAGTAAATAAATGTATACGAACATATTTTTTTCAATTAATTAAACGAATGAATATGAACAAATGTCTTGTTCGTGAATGTTTGTTCATTTACGTCCATGCATGTTCGTTCAATTACTTTCGTCTATATTCGTCCGTTTTCGTGTGTTTATGTTTGTTATTTTTTATGTACGTTCATATATTCATTCAAATTTTGTTTATTACTAGTGATATTTATTAGTTAATGTGAGGCTAGCCCATTTAGTATAGGCATATGCCTTTTAGAATGGAGGTCTCGTGTTCAAACCTGAGAAATGAGAGTATTTAGAATTTTGATGTAAAGTATAGTAGAGCAACATTTACCGTTAAAAAAATAATGTTATTTAATGCCACTAAAGATATTTTTATTTAGTTTTGAAATATGTGATATAATGATGATGATATTTAAGACATTAATTAGAGTATTCATGACTTTTAATTCGTGTTTAGTTTCGTTTGTTCATCGAATTCGAGCTTTGTGCATTTATGTTTTTTTTTAAGTAGCAAATTTGGATCATCGACGGAACATTAAAGTATAAGCGTGCGATCAGCGGAACAACCCGATCATACTAATCGGCAATAATCTCTATGCAACAATTCAGGAGGAAACTTAATAAAACTGGGAAAACCCCGTTGTGGATATCGAACCCAGGACCTAGTGGTCTTTAAGCTTTATCTCACCCTAAAATGCAATTAGACTATAATGCCATGGGTTGTGTGTTTATGTTAGTTTGCATTTGTTTATGTTTGTATGCCATTCGTTTAAATATCAATGAACAAACGTAAATGAACATAAAAACATTAATATTCTTAAATGAACAAACGTAAATGAACATAAAAACATTAATATTCTTAACCAGTTAAACTTAAACAATCAAACATAAACAAACCTTGTATTTGTTCGTTTCATTCATCAACCTACTAGAGATTCTAATAAACAAACCTAGTATTTGTTCGGTTCATTCACCAACCTACTAGAGATTCTAGGGCTAAAACGAAACTTGTATGATAAGATTTGACTATAAAAGTCAATTCAAATACATAGGTATGGGTAACCACACTGAAATTGTGAAATCTGATAAGAACCCCAAGTTTGGCTTTTAGACCCTTCTATATATACACCCACATCCATTCATTTCATCATCTCACACTTCGCAGTTTTTTTATCGCACCAATGGAAACAGATACAAGTTTATCTCCTTCCGATGAATATACTAATCAACCGATTGAAACAGTTAGCTGTGAATTCAACCAACAACTTCACCTGCAATCGGATGAACATTCTCCATCAAAGTTATCGCCAGATGCAGAGGTTCAAGAGCATATAAAAGAAAATGAAGATGACGATAACGATAACGATGACGATGATGATGATTTTACGTTTATGTTTGTAGGAGCCGATGCTGACTCACCGGTTAACGGTGAAAAACCGTTGGAAAACGGTGAAAACCTGCCGGTTTTTCCATTGTTTGATCAGAAATTATTGTTAGACGGTGAGTATGAACTTGAAGAAATAGACCGGTTGCCGATTCAGCCTCCGGTGGATAAGATTTTCATTCCGTTGTCTACGGCGTCAGAACATGACGGAACCACCGGACCTTATTGCGTGTGGTCCAAGGAATCGGCTACAACGACGGCGGAGCTTAGTAAGAAGAGCAACTCCACTGGATTCTCGAAGCTCTGGAGATTAAAAGACAAAGGCGGTCGGAGCAACAGCTACGGGCGTGATGCGTTTGTGTTTTTCAAAAGTTCTGATAAGAAGACGACAACGACGACGACAACAGCAACAACTGGTTCTTCGTCTTCGGCTCCGGCCACTGGTGACGGGACATTTAAGGTCAACGTGGCCGGAGGGAAGGCAAAGGTTGTTAAGCAAGGAACAAAGGGGAAAAAGTCAACGGTATCGGCGCATGAGGTGTACTTGAAGAGTAGAGAAGAGGACCGCCGGCGGTCGTACCTACCTTACCGGCCGGAGTTGATGGGGTTTTTCACTAATGTACACGGTGGTTTGACCAAGAATGTCCACCCCTATTAATTATCCTAAATTACTCGCTTTGTAATTTGTAAATGATTATCGTTATTTTATTATTGTTTAGTTTGTGTTTAGAGTTTTAAAGAAAATAGAACAATCAGATAAGGTTTTTTTTTTTTTTTTGAATTCTTTGGTTTGATTTGATTTTTTGTGTTTTAGATCGTTTTTATTAGAACCGAATTTTGGTTTTTAATTTGAAGGTTTCGGTTATTTTTGTAAAAATTGTAAATAACGGAATAATGGAATTGTCTTTTTTTTTTTAATTTATTTTGAATTTGTATGTGTACGCTTATATACAAAACAATGTAGATGTAGTTCAAAATATATACAAAACAACAATGTAGATGTAGTTCAAAATAAAATATTACGAGAATAATTGAGGGTCATTTTATTTACTCCCTCAAATTTTATTCATAGTGCGTTAAATTTTATTCGTATATTCTTTTCTCACTCATCTCTATATATATCTAATCTAATCTAACAATATAATAAAGTAAACCATTTAGAGACATATGTCACTTGTGAGGTGATCTCAATTCTGTTTTTCCGCCCAAACAAATAGATATTAGAGTGAATTTAAAATTTTGTCCTTTATCTTTATAGTGAATTTCACGCAATGTCGTTTATCTTTCAAATTAACGAGTCTTGTACTTAATGTTTTAAAATCTTACACGTTATGTCCTTTAACCCTAACAAAATTAGATATTTTTGTTAAATCAAATCACATAAGGGTAATTTAGTCTTTTACCATTTATATATATATATATATATATATATATATATATATATAAATTTAAATAACAATAAAACAAAAAAAAATTAACAAATTAATATGATATTTGATAATATATATGTATTTGTAGATCACAGAGATGATATTGATAAAAGCATCTCTCTGTTTACCCCCCTCTCTCTCTCTCTAGCTCTATCCACCGGACCATCACCACCAACAGACACCAACCACCGCCACCAACCACCACACACTCTCTCACACATAGCGTTCATCCATCGAAGCTCCCAACCTTACCACCGTAGCCAGTAGAGTTAATTCTGTGACCGTCATGTAGCTGTTACTGCTGCCATCACGTCACCAGAGCAAAACCACAAGAGAATTCCACGCATCGGAGCCGTCACGACGCTGCTATTGTTCGACAGAGATTTGCAATTTGGGGATTTTGTATGGATTTGAGGTTAAAGGATTTGGGGATTTTGTATGGATTTGGGGTAAGTGGTGGTGGCAATAGGTGGATTTGGGGGAAAAGGTTGATTGTGGTTAAGAGATGGAGGTATGATGGTGCAGCCATGGCTTTAAAGGTTGAAGGTGGAGAGGGGTTGTGGTGGGTTTCAGATCGGGGGTGGTTTTGGGTTTGATGCGCTGTGGGTGGCGTTTTATGATGGTGGTATTTGGCGGAGATGGTGACGGGGAAGGTTGCAGGTTAGATGAGTGGTATGTGAGTGGTGGTTAGCATTGGTTATGTAGATGGAGTTGAGTGTTGGTTATGGTCTGCTGGTTGACGAGAATGATGGTGCAGATGGTTGCGACGATGTTGGATGGGTTGCAAACAACGGTGTTTGCCGGTGGCAGTAGCGGTGGGTTTTGGTTTTTTAGTATTCATGAACGAGAGAGATAAAGCAGATGGTTAAGTTAATGGTGGATTTTGGTTTTTTGGGTTTTGGTGTGATGAGAGATAGGTGGCGTGTGGTGGGTGGTGTTGGTGATCGCAACAGGTGATGTGAGGTGGATGTTGGTGGTGACGGTAGATGGTGGTGGTAAATGAGAGAGAGAGAGAGAGAGAGAGAGGGCGAGATATATCTAATTTTTTATTTTATTTTTTTGATGGTTAAGTGTTTAATTATTTACACAACCAGTCCCTGAAAAGTGAAATGACAATAATATCCTCAAAGTGCAAGTCATATGATCGGATTTAACAGAAAAATCTAACTGGGTTAGGGTTAAAGGACATAACGTGCAAGATTTTAAAACATTAAGTACAAGACTCGTCAATTTGAAAGATAAAGGACAGCGTCTGAAATTCACTATAAAGATAAAGACAAAACTTGAAATTTCATTGAAGATAAAGACAGCGTTGAAATTCACTATAAAGATAAGGACAAAATTGAAATTCACCTAATATTAGACTATTATCTAATTAAAAGTAATCCAAAAGTTGGTTGAAATATTATTTAATTTAAATTAAATTCAATGTTCTTCTTAAACATTTAAGAAATTACGACTCATGTCGGATATGGATTATCATTTGTTGTTAGCTTGATTTTTAAGTTTAATTGATTTAATATGTATATATCTAATGATATATCTTTATCTATATGATCCAAAATATTCACCAATAAAGCATTAAGTAACTTCAAAATCAAAATTTATAAGTATATAGATTTTAATCACAATTCACACATAATCCTATGCATATTATTATCTGTGTGTCGATAAAATTAGCCATGCCATATTAATTGCTTTAGTTTGAAAAGTTAACAAATTAGTTATATGATCATAACTATGTTTTTAACCAAGTTATGGATAACTTTAAATTAGATGATAATCATAATGATTATTTATTTAGGTTTATTATTTTAATCACATGAATTTTATCTTTTTATCTTTTGTTTTGATAATTTTATTAACAATTTAAGTTCTTTTCACAATTATATTCTTATTTTTTTCACGTATTATTTATCATTTAATATTTCATTAATCCGATCACGTCTTAAGATGTTATCATAAGTAAATAATACATCAAAGTTCATTTTTTAAATACAATCTTGACTACTATATGTCTTAATTGATTACATTATATTTACAAACCGTACAATACACGGGTTATTTAAATATATAATTTTCCAAGTATTTAGTATATACCGTTATTGGAATTTGGTTCATTGAGATCCATGGTTTTCCTAGTTTGCTAGACGTTATACTCCTTTTGGGTGTAAGGTAATTCAACATTACTATTACTTTGCCCTGAAATATAACTCGACAAATGCTCAAAATCTAGCTTAGTGTCACAGCTCGCCAAAATTCAGATCACAACGGTCGGGATTCTAGAATTTTCTACTAGCTTCAAGAGACTTTAATGGCAGTTTTTCCTTAGAAAAATCTGGATTCAAGGCCATCAAAAATATCAAGGACCTCTAGAAAAATCCAAGGAAATTATCCAAGATATCAAGCCTTAATCTTCTAGATTACTCCATGTAAATATCCAAGATATTTATAATATTTTATGGTTAAGAATTCTCTAGATTATGAGATATCTAGATATTAACCACAAGTATAAATAGGTGATCCTTACTCATTTGCAAATCTCCTCCAAACTTTACTGAAAACATCCTTTGTAAAAAGTTTTCAAGCAATTCAAGTGTTCTCTTTTGTTAGAAGTCATAAAGAATCAAGTTGCTAGTTGGTTCAAGGCTGATCTTAGCATGGTGACTAAGCGCCGCATGTGAGTTGGGAATTCAATGGTGACATTAGGCTTATTCAAATATAAAATTGTTTGAATATGAATATTGAAAAACTAAAATTGTAGTTAGCCAAATATATTTGAACTTGAAGGAATTGGAACTAAAATCTATAAAGTGCTTAATATACCGAAACAATTCTAGTTGTTTTGTTATTTGTTGAAAAAAATGGAATGTGGTGGCAGTGGTAATAGGAGAGGTGATGGTGGTGGCAACAAGAAGGACGATAATGGTGGTGGCAACATCAAAGGTGGTAGCAGTGATGGTGAGGAAGGAAGTGATTTCAATTTATATGATTGAATTCTTTCGGTAAAGATCTTTGAGTAAATGAATGAGTTCGTTGAACTCTTTTGTTAGTTAACAACAATTTGAGGGAATGTATTCAGACATTATCATCTATTTTCAAGCTCATATTCAGTTTAAAGATCTTTGATGTCGATAATGACCAACTCTTTGTTCTCTCTACTCTCAAAGAGATAAATTAACAAATGACTTACACCTACGTTTGAGGAATGGCAATTGAGTTTTCAAGACTTTAACTACATGAAATAAACATAAATACATGAAATAAACTACTCCTAGTTATTGAAAATCATACCAAATTCATTGATGAACTTAGTACGTGTTACTTGTTACAATCGAACACCAGATGGCGTCAGTGTCAACTGGCGGTGGTGGTGCATCCTCGGCGTCAATTGGTGGTGGTGGTTCATCAGATGGCCCATGTACTTCGGAAAGGAGTCTGACAGTGATGAAGAAGACAATTATCAGAATCCGAAGATTGATTGTTCAAGATATGCTAATAACTGCTCGGAATATTGATTAAGAAAAGAATCGATTGGCGTTGAACAGCAGGATTTCAGTAGTAGTCAGCGGCTGCAACCCTAATCCAGACTTTAATTTAGGTGGAGTGGACGTGCGATGAATGTATGAAACCACTTTGAGGCAGGCATCGTGGGGAGATAAAACGGGGATTGTGGAACAACCGATAGCAAGCATCCCTATCGTGGGACGCTAGAAAAAGGAGCATGAGAGAGAACGCTCAACTAACGGGAACCACTACTTTTTGGAGTTTTTTTCCATGAGTTTAAATGGCTTTGATTTTATTTGGGATTACCTGACGATGAGGATTCAACTTGCAGGCGGTTATGTTATTCGCTGTCAAATTGATCTTTTCAATGCAAAAAATTGAAAACCAAGATATAAAAAAAAACCCACATAACACGTATTAAGAAGAAAACACGTATCCAAAACAACAAAATCATAACCTTAAATTTGTTATCTTTAACCAACCAAAAGGTCAACACGTTCCCCACAGCTAACTCATGTGAATCCACAAATTCTCTCCACCCTCCGCTGAAGGTACCCTTTGCTGCAAGATATGTGACTTAAGTATGGTTGTTTTCATCTTAGATAACAAATATTTTCTTACGACGCTTGGGTAAATATTGGCGAAATTCCGATGGAATTCTATGCAACCAAAAAGTAAATTGTGAATCGTCGCATAAAGTTGATCTATAAAAGTTTTAAAATGGCCGACCTACCATAGTGGCATTCGAACTAACATTTGATTTGACCATTATTTGTTTAAAGCTAGGAGTAAAGGATAGTGAACCAATTGATTGTTCACTGTCCATCGACCTGCTAAAAGACAAACATAATCAAATATAATTTCAAAATCATATGTAGAGGTTTTCACATACAGTTTTACAAAGCGTAGAGGATTTCATAAGTTGTTGAAGCTGATGAAGCCGTCGACCGTTTTAAGATCCAAAACAGTTTGGCAAACCCGTCGGGTCATGGGTCAAAACGGGTTCGGGTCGGGTCATGGGTCAAAAATGAAATGTGCTTGAGGAGAAAAGAACAACATCATTGTATCCTTTAATTTGTTCTTATATGATTGTCATATGAAGAAGCATGGACTTACACGGGTTTGTACTTCCACGGTGATGAATGTGAACATAGCCACACCTCGTCTTCTCTGTCTCATCTCAGACCTGCAATCACGGAACACGTTAGAAGGGGTCAGAGACCGAGGTCTCCGGACCACCCTCCGACGCTCAAGTCAGTATTGGACTCAATGTAAAATTAGTTTTAGGGTCAGAGAATAACCTATAGAGTAATGGGAAAGAGTCCTAGCGAGCTAGTTTCATTAACGCATTTTCTAGTCTTTCCTCAAAAGGTGTGTCATGCAAAGGAACCGTTTGATCCTATATGTTGCTTAAGTATGTTGTTTCATTAACGCCTTTTCTAGTCTTTCCTTAAGTAGTTTGATTTGGTTAAATAAGTTGCTTAGGTTAATATGTGGCCAGTAAAATTAGATAATTATAATTATAACAATGAATAAAGTTGTTTTCTGTCTAATTTTAATTTCGGAAAACTTAAAGCTATTTGGTTGTTTTCAAGATCTACGAATTTTGAAAGGAGTTTAAAATTTAAAATCTATAAAATGCCAAAATGTTAGCAATAAATTAAAAAACAATTGGTTGTTTTCAAGCTCCACGAATTTTGAAAGCAGTTTAAAATTTAAATCTAAATAATGCCAAAATGTTAGCAATAAATCAAAAAACAATATTCACGTGACAAAAATTAATTTTTCACTTTTTCAGGATGTGGTTTCTCTTGTTCCCCTAGTTAAAAAATCGCCTTTATTAATAGAAGGCAAAACAAATAATATCATCGTTGTAACTCGATCGATGAAATTCCTTTTATTTTCTTTATACTACCGTTAAATAAAATTAGTATTCAAAACTTATTTGTAAAATAATGGAAGTTCCATCGTGTTGTCTTTATTTTCATCACATTCCGATTAATTTAATTAAATCTCATATCATAACTATATGTAACTTTATTTTCATCACATTCCGATCTTACTCAACTTTGCTTCTTTCAAGTTCAATAATCTAAACAAATCTTTTAAATTTGGATTTTTTGAGCGCACACAAGGTGTTTGTAAAATTGTCGCAAGAACAAATCTTTGTTTTTTACATATATATTTATCATTATCCTTTCACTATATTTTGGTTTTGCCATGGGGTCACGCGTTTGTGCGGGGGGTGTTTTAGGGGGTGGGCAACTTGGGGTTGCTACCCTCCCCCGTCTTGTAAAGGGTCTTTTCCTTTGCTTTCTGTGTTTGTTTTTTTACCCCTAACTCCTCTCGAGTTAGCGGTTTATTGTGTTGTTTTATTGTTTGTGTTTGACTCTGCGCATGGCACCCGCGCGTAGGGGTAGAAACGTCAAGTCTGTTGGATTGGCGTCAGCCTGTGATAGTGGGTTAAGGGCTTGCCCCCTTAAGCATTTCAACGAATGCAAGGATGGTAAATCGGGATCTAGTGGGTTTTTTCGCCTTCTTGAACACATGCAAAGCACCCACCTTAAGACTGAAAACCGGAAGATTTATGTGAAGGAGGCTATCACTAAGGATTTGGACCTTTTTCTAGATGTGGGGGAAGTCCTAAGGGCAGGAGGCAAATGGTTATGTAGGGAGTGCATGGTTATGCATGCCCTTAGTAGGGGGTGCAAGCATGGTGATGAGATGGTGTCTTTCGCTCCAATCTCGGGGGATGTGGACGATTTCATTATTGGGATTAGGAAGCCATGCCAAGTGGTAGCCGACACTTTTACACTCTCCCCGGAAGGGGTGGTAACCGATGTTGCCCTTCTCGAGCGTGTTTTTCCCCTCCGTATTCAAACCGTTAAATGTATCCCCCCAGTTGTCGACTGGCGTTCGCTCAGGTCTTAACGGATGCCCTACGTAAAGTGGTGGCGTCTCCAGGCTCAGTTGACAACTGGGTTCAGTTGCTTTTGTTGCCAAGTTGTACCCTGAGGGTCGTCAGACCTTCTTCCAGGCAAGAGCGGAGATCGGGAATAGAAAATCCCTGCAGTGCAACAGCATCTTGCAGGCGCTTGGTTTGTGGAAAGATGGGTCTGGTTTCGCAAACTTGGTCTCTTCTCTCTTGAATAGTGGGGGGATGTTGGAGTTCCTAGGAGGGATTCCGGAAGGGGCGAAGACAATAAAAAGGACCCCAATATCAAGCAATGCCTGCGGAAGGTCAGGGATGGTCATTTTACGGCGATGGTCAAAGTTTTATGTTCCAGTGGGGTTGCCCCTTTTGGAGAATCGACCATGAAAGCTCTTATTGATAAACACCCTGTGGTGCCACCCCCATCATTGCCTTCCAACCCTATTGCCCAACCCACTATTATTGCAGCAGGAGACTGCGTGCTTAAATGTATCCGATCCTTCCCTAAAGGGACATCTTGTGGAAGAGATGGGATGTGGGCCCAACACTTGTTGGACGCTATTGGTTGTAGGTTGGTTCATCGGGTCTGCTCACAGCTATTACTGGAGTCGCAACCTATGGCTTGAGGGGCTTTGCCCTAAGGTGTTGGCCGAGTTTGTGGCCTCAGCCCCTCTCACCCCATTATTGAAACTTGATAATGGTATCAAGCCCATTGCTGTGGGGGGAATCTGGCGTAGGTTGGTCTCTAAGGTGGCTATGAAGAAGGTTAGTAAGGACATGGCCCAATAATTAGGGTATTTTCAATTCGGGGTTGGTACACCAAATGGGGCGGAGGCGGTGCTTCATAGTGCGAACAGGTTCCTGAACTCTTTTCATGAAGATGGGTCTCTGGCCTTACTTACGGTGGACTTCACCAATGCTTTCAACATGGTTGACCGCTCAGGGTTCCTCCGACAAGTTCACCAACATTGCCCATCTATCTATCGGTGGGTCCAATTCCTGTACTCCCAACCTGCTAGGTTGTATGTTGGCAGCGAGTGTCTTGGGGCCACCACTGGAGTGCAACAAGGAGATCCCTTGGGGCCCCTTCTCTTTGCCCTAGCCTTACACCCCCTTATCCTCTGTGTCCAAGAGCACTATAACCTCCCCTTTCATGCTTGGTATTTGGATGATGGGACGATTATAGGTAATGCAGCGGAAGTAGCTAAAGCCTTGGACATCATCAACATAGAGGGACCATCCATAGGGCTCCATCTCAATATTAAGAAAACGGAAGTTTACTGGCCATCGTGCGAGGGTCTCAAGGTTCAAGACGGTCTTTTCCTGAGAGGGATAGGTAGACCTGAGAGGGGGGTTAAGCTCCTTGGGGGGGGGGGGGCAGTTAGTCGAGATTATAGTTTTATCGGGGAATTAGCAGGGCGGCGGGCATCGACAGCGGTTGACCTAATGAAACTCTTGCCTTGCCTCCAGGACCCCCAGTGCGAGCTTCTTCTTTTAAGGTCATGTATGGGGGTAGCTAAGGTACTGTTTGGGCTGCGGACTTGTCAACCCCACTTGATGGCAAATGCGGCATCCTGTTTTGACGATGGCCTCCGAGAGGCTATCGAAGACATGTTGTTTGCAGGGGGTCCTACTTCGGGGACCTCCAGTGGCGTTTGGCATCGTTGCGTCTGGGTGGTTTGGGCCTCCTCTCAGCCCGGGATGTTGGAGTTTATGCTTTTGTGGCGTCTAGAGCTCAGTCATGTGTATTGCAAGACCATATCCTTCGTAATAGTGGGGTTGCTGAGCTTGACGTAGACTACCAGCAGGCCCTTGAGTACTTATGTGTCTCTCTTCCAGACATTGATATTGGCGGTTTTTCTAATATGGACACTGCCCCTCAAAGCCACAAAATACTTTGGCGAATGCCATATTTGGCAAAATCGCTCAGAGTCTGGGAGAAACATTTGATTTGTCTCCCAGCCAGAAGGCGGTGATTGAGTGCTTGAAAGGCCCCCATGCGCAGGACTTTTTGACTGTTATCCCGATCGAGGGGCTGGGGCAATGCATGTTGGCGGTTGAGTACAAGGCTATCCTCAAATACCGAATGATGATCCCTATGTATCCAGAAGACGAAACCTGCCCAATCTGTCGTAGAGCATGCTATTTATTGTAAGGAGCTCCCTGGTTTCAAATATCGACATGACTGGGTGAGGGATGTTTTGGGGGACATCTTGAGGAGACCGGGGATTTCTGCCAAGAAGGAGGCCCCTGTGAATTTCCTTACATATCCTATGGAAGGGAGATCTACGTTGAGACCAGCGGATCTGCTCGTCTTTGGCTGGGTGGGAGGGAAACATGCTTGTGTGGATCTCATAGGAGTCTCCCCCTTAGCTAGTTTAAGGGAAAGTGGGTTTGTAGCAGGACAAGCTATAAGGAAAGCGGAATAAAAAAAGGTGGATAAACACGCTAAAGCCTGTGCTGATAATCAACATGCCTTTGTCCCTTTCGCCTTTGACACCTTAGCTCCAGAAGCTATCCGTTTGTTGACTAGGGTCCAAAAGGTTGTTTGCTCTTCAAGGGGGGGGGGGGGGGGGGGAGGTGGGGGGCAAAGGTTTGTCTTTAATAGGCTAGGATTTGCTATTCAGAATGGTAGCGGCGCAGCTTATTGCTCGCTTACCTGCGAATTTAATGTAACTCGGCCAGTTTTTATATTAATGAAAAAAAATATGACACAAAAAAAAATCTCATATCGTAACATATATTGTAAAAGAAATTACTTACACTCTCATATAACACGAAAATTATGGTTTTTCAAATAGTTAATGACTCGATACTAAAATCTCGTATTGTATAATTTTCTATGTACAAACTGATCGGGATTGACTCGTATAAATGTCAAGTAAGCTCTCATGAATACTATTTAAAAACAAAAAATAAATAAAGAGTCCATCTAATCCCATAATTACGGAGTCTGTTTCCCTTGAATTCATTTTGCCCTGCTTCTTGATTCAAGCCATGTAGCCATCTAGGGGCGAACCTAAGTTGTAGGTATCGAAGTCATGTGATGTTAAAGCAAAAAATACAAATGAGCAAGTAGAGTGATATTGCATAATTTTAGACGTGACGCTCATAAAAAAGTAGCTACACAAATTAGCACAACCATTTATCTTGGTTTAGTATTGCTCACTCATATCTATTTTCATATAACTTTATTTACTTGATGCATCTTTGCTATATTTTACGACTGAATTTGGTTAATGTGATTGTTGATACACTTCCTATATTTTCTTTTATATTTGAATTGATATACTATTTTTCTGACTTTGATTTAAATAAATAATTACGAGTTATCCAAATTTCTCCTTATTTACCAAGTCCACCACGCACACAAACTGTCACTTCTACTCGTATTGACATCGTAGTCATAATTGATTGAACTAAGTGACTTAAAGAGAATAGTTATGATTCAATTGACAGATACATTCAATTGAACAACCAAACTTTTTTTTATTCTCTCACAATGGTCCTTCGTACTAAACGCTATCTAAAATAATTAAATATAGAAACTTTTACCTTTTTTTTTCTTTTGGACTTGAAAACAAGCCCAAATAGAATCATTGCACTTTCTTCTGGTTTCCATTTTTTTTTCAAGCCCAAATATAATTGCACTTTCTTCTGGTTTTCTTTTTTGTTTCAAGCCCAAATATAATAGCTACATTTATTAAGCATGGGTCAAACATTACAATAACATTCTTTGCACTTTGCACACCATATTTATTCTCACTCTCACAAAGCAAGCCACACTATATATTAGCGGTGTTTATTTAAAGAAAGCCATAACTTGGAAATTTAATTCAAACCTCAAGGAATCGGGTATATAACTACCTTTCCAGTAGCCCTGTGGCTCTCAAGGTAAGCATAAGCTTCATTAACTTTGTCAAATGGAAATGGGCTTTTAGGGTCAATAATCACCTTGATCTTTCCACTCTCCAGGTAAGGGTTTAGTTTTGTCAAAATGGACCCATCAGATGTGAGAACAAAGGCGAATCCTGGCGGTGGAATTGGCCCCGTTATGGACACTGCAACACCAGTTTCATTAACCGCCTTCACTGCTTTCTCCGGTTGTCCTACAACATTGTATCATCCGTGTACACAATCAAGAAACAAACGTATATATTTTTTTGTCGTCTTTGGTAAGAGTTAAAAATGTTGGATCGGCCTACAACACTTTTTGTTCAGAAAATATGTTTTTTAAATAATTAATTTGTCAAATATGTTTAAAAATTATTTCAATAAAAAATGTAATATTTTAAATAAAATGTTTTAGACTCAATTACTTCTAAGATAAATAAGTTTATTATGGATAAAATGATTTGTGAGGTCTTATGAATCTAAAGATATTTCCCAAAATAGTAACATACTTTCACCTCAAATTATCATAAATGTCAACATACTACTTCCTTTTCTACCAGATATAGCAACCTCGAGGTACATTGAGTTGGTTTCTTTTGGTTAAAAAGGATTTTGTGTGATTGTTTAATAAATTAAAGTGATTTGTTTTTTCTGGTGATTATTAAAATATTTTACCATGCTATTATCGGTAAAATTGTGAGACTATTGTTATTTTAAGTAATAAACCCCCTTCTTATCTAACTTTAAGGCCTTTAGGATAAAGCGCTAAAGATGGGGAAAATCATAAAATAGACAATATGACCAAGCAAATCATCAAAATAGGCATTGACTATTGGCATTTTGAAGTCAATGTCTATTTTGATGATTTGCATGGTCAAGTTGTCTATCTTCAATGATTTTTCCATTAACTTTTCATATGTAGCGATATTCTTACCAATTGCATCATACACAACATCATATTTATCTGGTAGATCTTCAAAGTTCTCTTTGGTGTAGTCGATTGCAACATCGGCTCCTAGGCTCTTTAGCAACTCGAGTTTTCCTGTACTAGATGTGGCTGCTACTTTTGAAGCACCGAACACATGTTTTGCGAGCTGTATCAACAACTTATAGCTATGATTAGCAACCAACTTATAGTTGTTAACTATATGATTAGTATATCTATATGCGATTATAAGAGATTAAAACACCTGAATTATGAATGATCCAACTCCACCAGCACCATTCAAAACAAGGATTGTTTTACCTTCACTAAATCCAGCCCTTTCAAGACCTTCATAAGCGGTCTCAATCGCAAGAGGGAGAGCAGCAGCTTGTATAAAATCCAAGTTCTTCGGTTTCAAAGCTAACAATCTCTCTTCAACCGCTGTGTACTCAGCCAATGTTCCAAACTGTTTAGGCCCATCTAGAGCCTTTTCGTTAATATCTCCGTATACTTCATCTCCTTCTTTCAGTCCTTTTACTTGGCTTCCAACCTTCACAACTACCCCAGCGACGTCATATCCTGGAGTAATCTGTTACAAAAAAGTGTGACGAGTTACAAGTGTTGCCACCAGTGTAATGAATAGATCTGATTCTAGGTTATATATGTTGGTATCCCAAGTATTCCATGTCCCAAGTCTATTAATAAGTTAGTTATGGTAGTTATTTAACCAGCATAGAAATGGGTGTTAGGGCCGGCCCTAAGCAAGTGCCGGCTAAGGGGCCAGAATTTTTTAATTTTATATATATAACAAAAAAATTGTATTTAAAAAAAATCTTAAAGGGCTTGGTTTAAGAACAAAAAACGTTAAAAGGGCCATAACAATTTAAGAATTTTGGATTTGTGGCCTAATTAGCCAATTGAATTCGTAGAGGGCTTGAATGGCTAAATTCTATTGAAAAGTCAAACTTGTGAAAGTGTAATGAAAGTAACTCAGACCCAATTGAATAAACAAAAGTAATTCAAAACCCAATTAATGAATTGAGGGGCAATGCTGGGTGGTAAAAGAAAGAAACAAAAATTTGTGAATAGGTCCCAAATTTTTTTATCTCGGACAGCGTAAAAAAAATTGTGATTTTCAGAGACGGCCCTGATGGGTTTGTTGGTTTGTCACACTTCTTGGATACCTATAAATATGTATCAAATGTTGTAAATAGTTTTTTAGATTATAGTTCATCCAGATCATCTATGATCACAATTCTATCCATTTAATCAATGATTATATCATGTGTAGAAGTCATCAAACAAAACCAATCTCTTGATCATCAATGATCCTACAAAATCTACATGTGCTTCTACAAATACAATTGTGCTTTCAAATAAAATAATCAGAAAGAAGACACTAAGTAAAAGTGTCTTATAATTGTTACATGCTTAATTAATTACAAACCAACCTCAATCCCCCTTTTCAACCAAAATCTGACTTAAAACTCACATAAATTTAAAAATCTGATGAAATATGTTACCGGCAACGGAGAATCAGAAGCTTTAAAGTAACCAAGCCTTCTTTTGTAATCAACAGGGTTAAGAGCAGCAGCAACCACCTTAACCAACACCTGATCATCTTTGATCTCAGGAACTGCCACATCAGCAGCCAGTTTCAATACATCAACACTACCATATTCATCATACTTCCATGCCTTCATCTTTGATGATTGTTTTATGAAGAATTTTCTAGGGAAAAAGAAGTAGTGGCTGTATTAAATTTTGCCATGATTTGTGGTTGCTAGTAGTGTTTATACGTAAGACAAGTTACTTTGGCCCCCCCAAAAATGAGTGAACTACAAAAAAGATCCTCGTAATGTTTCACTATTCAATTTGGGAAATCATGTAGTTAACCAAAATATCCATTTTAGTTTAGTTTTAGAGCGTTCACAATGAAACCCTTAAAAATATATGAGAGAGTTTAGTTATATTATAAGGAATGGTTGGTAGTGTTTTTGAGTGGTTGTGAGTAGATGAGAGCGAGAAATATATAGGAAAGTCACTGCTCATCTGTAAATATATAGGAAAAAAAATTCTGGAGAGAGAAAACTGTATAAATTGTTTAATTCTTTTAGAAATGTTGTGAGTGAAGGAGAAAGAAAATGTAATATAAAGGTATAAAAAATATTATTTAATTGAAAAGAATAGAGAAAAAATAGTTGTTTTTAGTGGAAATAAAAGATGCTATTAATTTGTGATTCTTTAATTTGTACAAGAGAAATTCCATGAGTAACAATATGCATTAATTAATTAATTTGAATTTATTTTTCATTAAACCGTAATTCAAATAGTTCAGTTTTAACAACTAACTTACATGCTCACTCATTCTACTTTCAAATCTTATGGGAAGGAACACAATTTCAGCACACCTTGGCACTAACAGTCTCCAGACCCTAACCGGTTTCTATATCAATACATCAAAAGTTCAAAACTTACATGTTATTAAAACTATAATATTATTTCTGGTCATTTTAATTTTGGTACGGGTTGATTCACCCAAACCATATAATATATTAAATGACATATATTGATTTTTAAATATAATTTTAAGAAAAACAATATACATAAGTAATTAGATACTTCTAACATATAATTGGTTTTGTTATTTTATTAAGGTTAGTGATTGAACTCGTGTAGCTTGATATTTTATGGATTTGAAAAATACGTAAACCAAACGTTAGGTCAGAAAAATCACCGGTTTGAAGAATTAAACATAACTACGTAGTCAATAAAACCACATGTGGAGAAGATAATAATGGGCAAAGATATCAAGTGGTCCGTCCCTTACAAAGGTTAATATTCGTAAACCATTATTACCTCTTTATTTTTATGTAGTTGTGGCATGACCTATCTTGTGTAAGCAGAACTTTGATTATGGCTTTATAACCAACCTATAAGTCTATAACTAGAAAACTTTACCTGAACTTTAACTCTTTAAGAAACGGTTTTGAAATGTTAAGAATGTAAAAGGCAAAACGTTAGGGTGTGATGCGTATATTGGATGATAGTTGATGAACTAGTTTTGTAATTCAGTCAAAGTTTAAAGAAAGGTTTGATCGTTAAATCCAAAAGTTTATATTTAATTATAACTTTATTATTATCTTTTATAAAGTAAATTAATACATATTTTTTTTATATTAAGTTATTATCACCTTCTTTTCGATATACTTTACAAAAAAGTAACACGTATCAATAAAATATATTTTTGGTTTAAAAAGATATGTTTATATATATATAAGTTTGTTTGATGAATGAGCTTCCTATCAAACTCGAGTAATTTGCTAAACTAAAACTAAAATATCAATATACATATAATATTTTAACTACTTCGTAATGATAATTTTTAAATTTATATAGTATATATGATATCTTTCAAATTTAATATATAAAGTTACCTCTAATTCAAAAAGTTGACTCGATTAACTCTGCACTATAATTAAATCGACTAGTTTCCACCCTTCCAGAAGTAGTTTCAAAAGGTAAACATCAAATGTGAATTCGACAATGACATTGATAGAAAATGACAAAAAAATGTTAAGTGGGGAAACTTTTTTTTTTTTGGATTGTTTTCTTATTGGTATCATGTTCATGATTGATAGAAAATGATAAAAAAAATGTTAGGTGGATAAACTTTGAACATGGCCGTATATTGGTATCATGTTCATGAACACTAATTGGATAAAACGAGTGTTCATCATTTGTCAAAATAGATGTAGTTACCAAGGTTTTTTAGTTAGATAATGGTTTTTAGCCATGCCCAAAGATGGTTTATCTTTCACTTCTTCTTCGAGTACTCTTACTTCTAGCATTGTTTCATCTTTAAAGTTTGTTTTGTCTTGTACATGATCCACCGCATCCAAATATCTTTTAGGCATATGCACATCTCTATCGATTCGAGAGGAGCCTTGTTTTTCGTATTGACAATACTATCCACTAAGAGAAAAAGCGGATTCCGAGCTACCGTAGAAGCTTGGACGCTTAGTAAATCACAGGCCCTGGCGGATAGAATCGGATATTCTTTAGCCTTTTCTTTCCACCAAACCAAAAGATCAAAGTTGTTATAAACTTATGTAAATATGTAGACATAGTCGATACATGATTCGCATGACTATACCTACCGAGTTCACTTGTTGGGGCATCACCCCTTTGTCGTTTGTTTGACTCTTCCCGAACAATATTCATCATAGTCATACTTGGGTCCCATATCAAGCGTGAGCTAGAACTTGAGCTCGATTCTTAAGACACGTTCATGCCGGGCCTATGCCGGCCCCATACCGGATAGCCTTATAGTAAAAGAAATATTTCTTAATTAACAAGACCTTTAAACTCTTTAAAAATTAAGATGCTTTTTGATGTAGAGTTGCATCCAGATGAAGGGTTGTAATATTTATCAAATTACATCTAATCGGGTTTTACCGAGGGTGACGGGTTTTCTCGGAACTAATGGGGTTACCCAGCACTGTCTGTTGTCGTGGACGTATGAGGTCGTGTTTTGCCATTGGGTCACCACCCAGATTTTATTTCGTTGGCCGTTAAAGAAAAAAAATGTTACAAGAATGATTAAATTATTGATTAATTTTATATATTGTAGAATAGTATTTGCAATATAACAAAAAAAAAGTTTTATGTAAGAAAAACGTATTCTATATGTTGTATATCAACCTTTTTGTTTGGTAGTATTATAAAAACGTTACAAAAAACGGGGGTATATGACAAAATCCCTTTATTGAAAATTTGAAATGAACTAGTATATCAAAATAACATTAAACGATCTACATAGTAGAAAAAATAATTATTAGCCAATGTAACAGATATATAATCCATTGACAACATAAGTAAAGCATGATATATTTATACATATATAAAAAATAACTATTAAAAAAACTCTAATAAACTTTAACCACTTGAACAAACTTGTATTAAATAATAGATAACTATTTATTAGACCAAACTAATTTTCCCTATATTAATTTGTAAAATTACTCCTCCTCACAAGAATACACACTACACATACAACACCAACCCCTCTCTCTATATGCTGATATCAGTGCTACAAGTTCAATGTTTTCTTTTGAGAAATTGTACCACCACTCTTTGTCACAGTCGGAACAAACTTCCACCATTGACTAACATAAGGATTTGGTTGGATGGAGTCTCGCAGAAGAATCTCATTTTATAAAGGGGCACTACAACTAGCAGCCACTTTCTTATTAGTAAGATAGGTTGCTTGAGCCAATCCTTAAATCGTGGGAGGAAAAGGCAGAAAAGTGAGCCCACCCCAGTCAATACACTTCTCGTTATCTTTTTCCTGGTCAAGCTCCCGTTAATCTCTTCTCTTTCTGTCTTCAAGCTTCAAGCTTTTGCCTAGGAGCTCGGATTCAGTCCTATCGTTAGAAGGCGGCATAGTTGGAATTTCTTCCTGCGGCGAATAAAGGAAGAGAAAGGGCTCTCTAATGCCTTATTTGTACGATATGATGCAAGCAATGAATCCTATAAGAGTGATGCAAGTCAGCCTATAAGCTGAAACCGAAGATACTAAGCCTGGAATCGTTGCTCTCTATGTCAATTTATCTTTAGCAAGAAGCCCTGTGAAAGATATCAGATAATAACTTTATAGAGGTCCTTCGCTAACGCCTTCATTTTTCTTTTTTTCATCTCTTTATGATATGCTATCTTCCTTTAGCTAGACTTCCGGCATTACTGTGATCAAGAGGAAGCGCGCCGAGGGAGAAGAGGAAACGGTGGTTCTGTAATACAAATCCGTCTTCAAAACAAAGTTAATTGTCATGTCACGAAAAAATAAAAAAGAAAACACAATCGCGCATTCATTTTTGAATCAATTAGATTTGGTACGGTACCGGCACTCATTATAGTAAGCGAAAGTTAATACCTAAAAAATAGAGTCGTTAAATGCTTAAAAGGATATCAACACGTGTTGTACATCGATAAAAAAACAATAAATACGAACACCATTACTAATTCCGATAATAGTGATACAGTACCGATGTTGTTCGCTTAGAATCGCTTTGGTACATTATGGTACCTATACGGTATCGGGACTCGTATATCTTACAATACCAATTGCGTGAAAAAAGCAAAACCGTGAACTTTGATAACATGTACTTTTATGCTCCGATTACTTGTATATTTATATTCATGACTAATTTTCCATAAAATTATATCAAGACGTAGATAAAAATAGGAATATTTGATTTTAATAATCTCAATTATTCGTCGTTAGCCGCCAACAGTCACAAACTCAAAAATAATCACTGGCAGTCCCAACTATTAACATATTGGCCTCCAATGGACCCTGACTAACAGAACCCTAACGTCGTTAGTCTCCGGTTGCCGGAAAACCGTTTTTGGACCCTGACTAATAGAATCTTACAATATTGGTCGTCGTTAGTACCGACCGAAAAGTTGGTTATCTAAATTCGTTTTCAATAAAATTTATACTGGAATGTTGTGATCATTTTCTTTACAAGTGGTGTAAATGGATACCTAATAAATGTAATGTGTTTATGTGGCGTGCGACTATGGACAGGATTCCAACCAAATGCGCTCTACGAAAGAGGAATATTAATGTGGGGGACGGTTTATGTGTGTTTTGTGGTGATTTAGATGAGACGACGGATCACCCTTTTTCGGGTTGCAGATTAGCTAATGGTATTTGGAGCGGCATTTCAACTTGGTGCAATATTTCCCCAATATTTGTTTTCTCAGTGAGGGACGTGATTCATATAGCCGATGATATGACCACCGGTTCGAAGATAAAGAAAGAGGCTTTGTACGGTATTTTGGTTTTGACATGTTGGCGTATTTGGAAGGCTAGAAATGAGAAGATTTTCTCTAATGTCGAGAAGAATGTGGTTCGGATCGTCTCGGATATAAAATCTTTGGGGTACCTATGGTTTAGAAGTAGATTTAAGAAAGGAATGGTTGATTGGAAGGATTGGTGTAAGTTTTCGTTTCCTGTGATGTAATTCTTGTTTTGGCGGTTTATCTCTAACTTGGAGATGCCGCCTTGTGCCTGTTGTTAATGAAATTTGCCTTTCAAAATATATATATATATATAAAGTTAATAATTTTTATGTGTTATCGAAACAACTTAATAATATACACAATCTTGAAGATATCGTATTAAATGTGTTTTAAAGTTTGAAAATCAACTTAACAAGAATATATGAAATTAAATTTCCCAAAATAATTTACTTTCTAAAGTCATTAAATATCATCATGAACATGGCCGCCTTCTCAACGGCTCAAATATGACCGTTGGGCATCTATCTATATTCTCTTTAACGTTCCAATAATATCTCATTTTAAAATTCAGCCCCTTTCTCACCTAGTTACCGTTATCATCATCCTCCGCTCTTAACCCTAAATTACCCACAACTCCTTTCATTCTTCCATCAAAACCCTATCTTTTTCTTATAGAATTATCTGTAATTGATCGTCACAACAAACCCTTGTTTCTTTTTTGAGGGTTTCGTTTCTTGATGATCAAATTTGACGATTGAACAAACTCGTGTGTCTTGTGTAAATCCCCAATTTTTGGTGATCAATTTCGTTGTTGATAACTCGATATGGCTACATTGGCACCGGGTATCTTGTTGAAGCTTCTGAATGGGATGAATTCAGGGGTGAAACCCACAAGTGAACACAGGAGTTCACTTCTACAAGTGACAGATATTGTTCCAGCTGATCTTGATGAGAAAAACCTGTGGCCGAAACACGGGTTTTACATCAAGGTTTCCGACTCTTCGCATTCGATTTATGTTAGTTTACCCTTTGAACAAGATGACCTTGTTCTCAGCAACAAGATGCAGCTTGGTCAGTTCATTTATGTTGATAATCTTGAGCCGGGTTCACCAGTTCCTATAGCGAAAGGTGCGAAGCCACTTCCGGGCCGCCACCCGTTTGTTGGAACGCCTGAACCACTTATGGGTCTGAGAGAAAAAGGGGAACGAGAACATAAGTCTTTTTTGAATTCGAATATGAATACGAAGGCTTCGGCTCCAAGAAGAGGTTCTTGGGGGACAGGACAAAAGGGGGAAGATGGGGTGTGTGCATCGCCGATGGTTTTGAAGCCGTGTCCTTTGGATTTCGATCATTGTACGCCTGTGAAATCGAGGTCTGCGATGAGGCCTTTTCCTATGTCGCCGTTGATAAGAAGCCGAGCGGGTGAGAAGGACGGAGTGTCGAATGGCGGGGTTAGAGGGTCTGCGGGTGGGGCGTTGTTGTCGAAGATGATGGCAAGTCCTGAAACGAGAAAGAGTTGCGCTGTCAGTGCTTCGGCGATGAAGCATACAAGGAGTAAAAGTACGATATGCGACAGAGATGCAAAGATTTTAAGAAGTCCTTTTAATACAGCTGTAGGTACATCTTCCTCTTTATTATTACTGTTAATCATGGTTAATTATATTGACATAATCTATAAGCTGAAACTAGATGATATATTATTGATTTAAGAACCTGCTACTGTAGATTAACAATGGAAAATTAGGTAATTTTGGTATGCAAAATTAGTCATTCAGAACCAAAATTGTTAGTGAATTATAGTTTTAACTTTATGGTTCACATGTTACTTGAAATCTTAACTATCTTAGCATATAGACATGTGAAAGTTCTGTATAACCTATTTGAAGAGTTGCCAAATTCAGTTGATCTTGAATATATAGAAATTATTTATTGCAGGAAAAGAAAAGCACAACACCGCCTCCAAATTTAAGGAACGCACGAGTGTCGTCTTCCCCAACTGTTGGTTCGGAGACGAAGAGTTATTCAAACTCACAGATGGCTTCACAACAAGATTCTCCATATGGGGACACCGGCTTATCGTTTAATTTACCAGGAAAACTTGGCCTTCTGGGAAAGGTATATTCAAAGACTGCAATCTTTTTATAACCCCATGTCGAGTTTCTTGAGTTTTTGGCTTTATAAATATACTTCAAAGGTTACAATATGTTTTACTAGTTATTCGAATTTGAATTCAAAAAATATAAATAAAAGTATATCATTTCAGGAAGCCATTCAGCAACGCGAAACAGCTCAGAAGATTGCTCTTCAAGCACTTAGAGAAGCTTCTGCCACTGAAACCGTTGTTCGATCCCTCAAGTACGAAAAACTTCTTGCTTTTTTTTTTATGTCAACATTTGTTCATTTTGCGATATCTAACATTCAATTTTTTATAGGAATCTATCGAGTTTGAGCAAATCAGCAAACCCTGAAAATCCAGCAGACTGTTTTGACCAGTTTCTTGACTTCCATAGTCAAATTGTTCAAGCAGTAGCTGAAATGACTTCAATCAAGGCTGCAACGGTTCAAATCTCATCGGAAAACCACCCACAAGCCTTGCATGATAATACGAATAACAACAATATCTCAGATTCAAATAACGCTTTCAAAAGACGAGCTGCTCTATACAAATCAATTGCAGCATTTCCCGAAAGAAATGATCAAAAGTCGATGAAGCAGATGAGACCACAGTCAGCTGTTAACCAAAAGGCGAAAGTGTTTGACAACGATGAAAACAAGAATCCAGGGGGGTCTTGTTGCAGTTTAAGTAATACGATAACATTAGGAATGCAGATTGAGACCGAGGCTGGGAATTGGTTTATGGAGTTCTTGGAGAAAGCATTGGAAAAGGGTATGAAGAAATCGATGGAAAAAGATAAGAAAGTTCCTCAATCGCTTATATTGAAGGTGATTAACTGGGTTGAAGTTGAACAATGCGATTCTAGCAAGAGACCGGTGCATCCAAAAGCAACACAAATTGCTAGGAAACTGAGGATCAAAATGAAGAACCCTTGAGTAATGTTGATTTGTGTGATTAGTGTGTGATTTGTGAGAGAATTTGATTGTGTTAAAGTTGATATAACAGCAGTATTAAGATGTTGTTAGCGATGGCGTTGAACCTGAAACCATGGCTGGTTTTTCATTCCCATTGCACCATAGAGATTTGAAATCAGTGCAGCTGTCGTTGCATCATCTAGAAAATATAGTAATCGGAGTAACAGTTTGTGTATGGCTTCTATGGCTTGATTGTATACGAATCCATTTTAATTGATACACGTATCCATTATATATTACTTACTTTTGCTAGTAGGCATCCGCAGTCGGAGTAGTAAATCTCTCTGTTACAGTCTCAACCAAAATCGTGACATATAAGGAAAAGATATACACCACTCAATTTAAATATTTGACAATTTAGGCTATGCTAATAGGCATCCGTAGTCGGAGTAGTAGAGGGACTGGATTTGAAACGTTTGAAGAACTGCAGTGTATGTGTAGAACTCTAACAGAACTGACGCGAACTTTCTTGTGCACAATACGAATGTTAGTTTCAACATGCTTGGTTCTTTGATCTTGCACTGGGTTTTCAGTCACGTAAACGTATCGCAATAAACTGGTATGAGGATGTAGCTCAAGAAGTAAGTTGCTCAACCAACTTCATTTAGAGTTTTAAGGATGCCTATGTAATTTGCCGTGGTCTATTAGATAATGTGTAGTGTTTTAGTTAGTGAGTGAAAAATTGAGTGCCGCTTCAGTGCTACATATGTAGTGATGTGTTATAGTGTTTGCCTGTTTGCGCCTCCTTACCTCAAACCCACCACTATTGAACAGGACCATGTGGTATGTGATATAATATTTGGCGCTCGTTAATAGGGTAATGCCCGCATTGGCACCCGTTAAAGGGTGGTCCAACACGGTGTATGGCACCCAATTGGGATGATATAGCAATACTTTAACGCCCACTATACATAGTCTTATCTAGCCTTGCATAATTTATCTAAAGGAGTTGATCACTATTAATTGTATTTGTATACACATACATAAAACTACTCTTAGATCGTGTACTACAAAATACCACTAAACATGCCAAAAGTGAGACTATTTGGTTGGTATAAGACACGATGGGTAATTATTCGAAAATACCCGACGGATATTAAGCTAGGTACAAGACACAATTTTATAAACAAGTATGGACATGGGATTACCAATACTCGACCCAATTACCTTATACATTGTTTATCTCTTGGTTTATTAAAAAAAAATACGGAGCGACATGAAAATCCACGTGCAAATTATGTATGGGATTTGGGAGATATGGAATCAAGTCAAAATACAACTAGTCGTTGGAGAATAGTTAACTACCAAAATCGGTCTCATCACCGAAATCGGTCTCATCACCGAAATCGGTATACCTAAGTACACCAAAGGCACCGGTATATATATTATTCACTCTTAATTTTCTTTTTTATTTTCAACAGCTAATTGATTTCTGTGTAGACTGTTGCTGCACCTTAAAGATTGTAGATGGATCAAGCCCAGGGATCTCAATTAATTTTTTTGCTGAAAATTTGAAAAGTTGCCTCATGTTGCATCTGCTGGTGGTATTATTCAGATTTTGGGTGTTACGGTACTTATTAATGACTGTTAGCATATGAACATGGAGCTAACTTCACTTTATTACAATATATAAGCATCATGGTTTGTTGTTATGGCAGATCAGAAGATATGTGATTGGAGCTGATGTAACATCCGTCAAAAACGGATTTACCAAACCCGCTCCGTTTATCAACCGAACAGTCAGTCAAAATTTTCGTTGCGAATTAAATGCCCAAAATATTTTTAAACGATCCGTAATCAATTATTATACGCGAACATATATTTAGTTTTTGAAAAACTGTCAAAAATCGCAAAATAAAAATGAATTGTTTCAGCCGGGTTTCGAACCCGGGTCTGTACCGAGTCACCTAGTGACTTAACTCTCACACACAAACCACTGCGCCAACTGCTTTGTTTGTTATGTATTTCAAACATTTAATTGATATAATAACTTTACAAATACAAAACCGGCGCCCAAATCGTTTCAGTCGTCGGAATCCCGGAATTTCCGCGAATCTTAACTACAATTTACGTTATAACGTAAACCTTTAATCACATATCGGTTATAACCGATGTTTGAAGTCCGCGACCAAATTCATAACCGCCGGAAAACTTAAACCGACGAACCCAGTCCGAAATCAGACCAAATACATCTCATTTTTCCCCTATAAATTCAACCACAATCGTCTACAAACACTTTCGCTCAAAAATCACACCTTTTCTCGGCATAATTCCACTCGCCGGAACTTTCCTATTTTTCGCCGGAAAACCGAGTTTTAATTTTCTGAACCTCACTAATCCCCTAAACCTTTACTGAAGTTACCCATACTCTTTCCAAGATATCCGGAGACTCGCTGCTGCAAGGAACCTATCGCCGGAGGTGAATTCTGTCGCCGGAGTTCTGCCGGAAAACAGAGAGTCTTGTCGGTATACTTTCTCCGCTCAGTTTTCTTCTCCGTTTCACTTTTATAATACCTTAATTAACTGTAAAACACTAATAAATCGATAAAACTTCGAACCAGCCGATTTTCCGATTTCTGGTTATTTTTCATTGAAGAAGACGATGATTGTTATCATATAAGTATAATATAAATCATGAAAATTATCGGGTTAGACACACAGTCCAGCGGTGGACTGTGTGCACATATAAAACGCAAAACGTCTCAAGTTCGAATCCCGTCTCACACGCTGCCTTAATAAAAACCATTGTTTTTGTTTACTGAACCGGAGTCGCCTAAGATATATGTTAAGTATATTAATAACCGAAATAATAACCAAGTTAGACACACAGTCCAGCGGTGGACTGTGTGTTTGTTGATATCACAGGTCACGAGTTCGAGTCCGGTCTTCAGCACCGACTCGGACAATTATCTCTTCTTTTTAAATAAGGCAGAAAAGGAAATATCTATTTTGTATTTAAGTATAATAAAAACCGAATGATATAACATGTTGAACACACAGTCCAGCGGTGGACTGTGTGTTGGATTAAACCACAGGTCCCGGGTTCGAGACCTGTGGTATGCATGACCGTTTCGCCTTAAACTGTTTTTTTAAAATAAATGATTTTCTATTAATTCTAATTAATGTATATATGAAATTAAAATCGGATATATAACGGGTTAGACACGTAGCTCAGTTGGTAGAGCTGCGTGCACGCGTACGGGAGGTCTCGGGTTCGAGCCTCACCGAGCGCACAACAATATTCCGCAAACCGGTCAACGACCAGTCAAAGTCAACTGGTCAAGGTCAACTGTAGCAGAAAAAAATAAATATTTTTATTATTTTTATTTAATTATTTTAATTAAAAATCAATTATAAATACTTAAAAATAACCTTTTTAAGATTAGAAAATAGCTTCAAACTCACAAAAATACACCCAACAATCCTACTAAAATAGTTTAATAAAATCCGTTTACTCACCAAACCATAATGCGATTTATCTAGGTTAAATCTCACTCGTGGTTAAAACCACTTCGCGTGCATTCATCATCATCAACCGAACGCACCCACTGTGAGTGAATCTTACAATTCCCCTTTTTAAATTACACGTTTTGGGGTGTGTCATGTGTTATGAATTAATTAATTTATTTACTTAAACTTGTGCCATACCACATCATGACTTAATCTTAGATTGATTTATTGTTGTGATTTATTTATATTCCGTTTGTCAAATTACATGAAACTCATACATTAAGCCCATCAGTTCCTCGTGGGAAACGAGTAGAACATCGCGTGCTTCAATTCAAATTCAATATTGTTCATGTGTGTTTTCATTGAGTTTATATAGTTTGTAGTTGTGTTATTCATATTATCATGTTTATGCAATTCATTCATCAGGCCCCTCAGTTCCTCGTGAGAGACGAGTTGAGCATCGCGTGCCTTTAATTGTTCCATTATTATTCATGAGTGTTTCATTTAACATATTATGATTATTGATCAAGTTACATCTAATTTTATTCATGTTTGGTTGTGCACATATTTCATAATCAATTTAAATAAATTGTTCAAATGTTTTCCATAGGATTCACTCGCCAACATTATGTTGATCCAAAAACCTTTTTACACATGATACAGGTGAACAGGTTGAAGCAAGGAAAACATAGGATATGCCTTAGAAGAGAACAAAGAAGTTAGATTGTTAGTTAGATCATGTTGTAGCAATCATTGTAAACTTTCATTTAATTTGTATTAATGAATATGAAACGTTTAATAAATGTCATGAGCTTTGATGATAACCCAATCATGCCCCGATCACCTTATCCGCTGCGGGTCCGGGTGTGACAGCTGATACCTGGATTAATGCTGTTTTTGACAAAAAAAATTCATCATTTGGAATATACGATGCTTCAAATAATGCGCCTTATCAAGTGTCGTCTAAGTTTCGTACTAGTAAGCAAGCCGATCGCATTACAGAGGGATTCAGAAAGTGTGTAAATAGTCGTCCACCAGAGACACAGATGGCTGGTGAGTGTCTAGAAACAAAAGTTTTAAATGGAAAATTTGAAGTTGTACATATTTGTAAACCTTTTGGTATTCATTATATTATGTCTTGTAAGTTAAGACTTACAAGTGTTGTGATGTGTTTCATGCAATTCACAGCATCAAGTGATTGCTTGTCACTGAAAGAGATCGAGGAAGGAAAATATCTCAACTTGATTTGTAAGGTAGTTTCGGACAAAATGTTATGTTTACTGCTATAATGTATCTGGAGTGTGCATATATATATGTTTAGAGTAAGTTATAGTCTTTGCATTGCATGTGTTATTTAAATAATATGGTTAATACTTAATACCCTTTGTGCTTTCATGAATATCCATTTAAGCCCCCCAACTTTTTGTTGTCTTGATTAAGTCCCTTTTACTGTTCTATTTATTTGAAAAGATTATATGTTTGTCTTTTTAAAGATTGCTTCTTGAAGCTTCTTACATCTCAGTTACTTAATTTTGTTACATGATCTATAGGTTCTTCATATGTCTGAAGTCAAACGGGGTAAGTGGATGCTTTTTGTATGGGACGGAATTGATGCTCCACCACTGAGTGTTCATACAAAGTGAGTGTCGGCTCATCTTTCGTGGCCAAACCCGTGTCTTGACTGTGACTGTGTGTGCGCGCATCAATAATCACATTGGGATCCAAGATTTATATAATTCTTTTTGTTACTATTTACATCATATACAGGATTGATGATGAGTTGGAAAACGCTATACCTCTGCAGTTAGAACCTCTCCGTTATCAAGAAATGTTTTGTGCAAATTCCCGACAGTTGGAACCGTTTTACGGATGACTTCTAATGACCATCAGACGCACTCACTAAAGGTGCTTGTGGGTAAATGGGTTCGGTTTAAGAATATTAATTTTGAAGTTCGTTATGGTCTTTGGTGTGGAATTTTGCTGTCAACTTCCAGATTCAGTTACTTGTCCAAAGAAGATGACCTTGTATTGCAGCATATGAGGTTCACGTTACAAACATACATACATACATTCCACCTCTTGTAAAGCATTTTGACTGAAACGTTATACTATAAAATAAGCTCACGTTCTTATTATGTGATTTAGGAAAACGTGTGAAAGGCAAACAGAAGCAAATGCCACTGTCATGCGTCCCTTCGTCTTCTCATATAACATGTTTAACCTAAATCCTTAACCATAAACACTATTTGTAGTTTTGTACCATACTGATAATACCGTTTTATGTTTACTTATATGCAGATACTGATCATACGGATGTGCCTCCTGGAACTCTGATGGATGTCCTCTGCTATCCAAAGGTATGCTTTAACTATAACATATTGGAATAGATTTAGGCCACAACATGAATATACTGAACAAGTGTGTGCGTGTGTATGTTACAGGTACTTGGTAAATACAAGCTATGAAGCACGGGGACGCCAGGAAGCATGGAGTACCCGTCCCGGGGACATTTTGGGGACGGAAACGCCATGGGGACACCATGGGAACGTTCCCTAAACGTTTCCGGATATTAGGGGACGACTGCTAAACGTTTCCGGAAAATTGGGACAGTTACTAAAGGTTTCGGGGACGGCTGCTAAACGTTTTCCGGTGAGAACGAGCGGCGGCTAAACTGGTATGTGCGGAGCTGTTAAAAGACGAATAACAAGATGAAGAAGATGCCTATGTTTGGATGACTTTTGATTTTAAGATAAAAGGGTATACTATTTTAATATTATTGTATTTGCTTTTCCAACACTAGTGTACGGTGAATTGAAAAGTCATTACACATTTCAAGGATACTAACCATTAGCTAAACTTATTTAATGGTCAAAAAGATAATACGAAAAAAAAAATCATGTAACAAATTTTACTTTCCTTTATCTTTTTTTTTAATTCTTTCAGTTTATTTTGTTTAAGTTTTAAAAAATATTTGCTAATTAATTGCACTTTCCATCAATATATATCTATTTTGGACTTTCTTTAAAATATTTTTGTTTTTTTATAATTTTTTTGCCGTACCTTGGTCGTGATTTTTTTAGTTTTGCTGTTCCTCGTACCCGTATCGTCCCCGTACCCCTGTCCCGTACCCGTACCCGTGCTACATAGAATACAAGTGTGTGGTTCAGGTAGTAGCAACATTGCCAGGTCATCCAAGCGACTTCCGTGCGCCATGTGGCACATACAGGCTTAGGCTTACCCTTGAAGATCCTACCGCCAGAATTCATGCATTTTTATATAAAGAAGACGGGGTATACTTACAAATTACAATACAATATTTTTTTCTATTGTATTGCAAAATGCAGTGTGTGATACGTCGTCTTGCCTCCTTTTTATTACCAGGAGAAGTTTTTTGGAGGCTATCCAGCGATTGATACGATGGTAAAAATGCATAAGGCGTTGCTTGGGGTTGAAGAAACAAATGATGAAAAACCAAGAAATCCCCCATGGGTACAAGTCTGCTTAAATTCTTACAACATTGACGAGGATGACGTTTGGTCTATTAAAAGATACCGAATCTTTGATACCAAACTCAGGGTGACTGTGTAAGTTGTTGCTTGCATTAAGACACTGAAATTTTGTAAAAATGCAAATCAAGTTAATGCCAAACTTAGGGCGACTGTAAAGTGTGCTTACCCGTCTTTTGTAATCGTGACTCTATGTTTTTTGATCTAATTTGTATGTGCATAATGATGTCAAAATCTTATGTATTTATAACTTTTTTGTGTATGTTTTGTTTTAATGTTACCTTTCTGTAAGTTAAGAAGGAGCATTCATCAAATCAACCGTATCTTCTAAGGATCAAGACCCCTGCTTAAGTAGGTCAGTTACTTGATGCTCCTGAAAACAGCTTCCGTTTCTATAAATCAATATAACTATCAAATCAAAAACCCGATAACTACACCTTTACGTTCCTCATCAAGTCTTGTGCTCGGTTTAAGGAGTTGGGTTTGGGTTTGGCTGTACATGCCACTGTTTTAAAATATGGGTTCGATCAGGACCTGCATATTCAAAGCGGATTAATCAATATGTATGCTGAAATGGGGATTCTAGGACCTTTAAAAGGTTTGTTTTTGGATGCTAGTGGCATGTGCAAGATTGGGAGATATTGTTTTTGCACGCCAACTGTTTGATAAAATGACTGACCGTGATGTCATCGCCTGGAATGCGATGATAGCGGGGTATGTCCAGTGCGGGGAGCCGTTGAAAGGGTTGGAATTGTTTTATATGATGGAAACGAAGGGTTTGAAAGCTAACGAGGGGTCGATGGTTTCTGTTTTATCTGCGTGCACCCGGTTAGGTGCTTTGGATACAGGAAGATGGGCACATAAATATATAGAGCTTAAGAGACTAAAAATGGATGTGACGCTCGGTAGTGCACTCGTGGACATGTATGCAAAGTGTGGGGACTACATGGCGATGGAAGTGTTCTAGGGGATGAAAGAAAGAATGTATACGCATGGAGTGCTGCCATGGGAGGACTAGCGATGAACGGTTATGGTGAAAAGTGTGTTGAGTTATAGAGACGTATGTGACACGAAGATGTGATGCCGAACGAGGTTACTTTGACATCAGCCTTAAAAGGTTGCAGTGTATCAGGTTTGGTTGAAGAAGGTTGTAAGTTGTTTGAATCTATGATAAATGAGTTTGGGATGGAGCCAGGGCTTGAACACTATGGGTGTATGGTTGATTTATATGGCTTATCTGGACGCTTAGTGGAGGCCTTAAACTTCATCTATAGCATGCCAATTCAACCACATGCAGGTGCTTGGGGTGCTCTGCTTAAAGCTTGCAAGCTTTATAACAATGTTGAAATAGCTGAACTTGCTTCTAGAAAGATGGTCGAATTAGAGGGTGGTAACAAGGATGGTGCTTATGTGCAGTTGTCAAACATTTATGCTGATTTCAACAAGTGGGATAGTGTCCGTTGTGTGAGGCACAAGATGAAGTCGAAAAAGGTTGCTAAGGTCCCTGGTGTTAGTGTGATAGAAGCACTTCCTTGGCCCTAAGACACGCCATTAGTAGACAGGATTCGGATTCAAACCAATCAGCTTTCTGATCATTTTCACTGGAAGTGCAAAGACAGTATGTGTGTGTTGGATTTGCAGTTCTCAAAATAAGTAACTACAAAGTTAACAGTGAAGGACATTTATGCAGCGACAAATGATCTCAAAGCATCAAACTTTATCGGTGAAGAACTCTTACAGGTAAGAATATGACATGTTGACATTAGGCTATACCAATATCATGTCACAATGTCACATGGTGGATAACCATTATGTTGTATAGATAACTGCTTTGCAAGCTCTTTCCGACAGACAATATGTTTGGTTGGATTTAAAACTTAATAGACATGAATCATGATGCATATAAATGTTAGTTGATTCGTCGCGTTTTTAAATCGAATGGTCTTTGATTTGTTTAGGGAAGGTGTATAAAGGCGTACTCGAAAATGGTCAGAATGTTGCGATCAAGCACATTGTCAACTACGGTGAAAAAGGAAACTTACGTTAGGGAGATAACAAGTTTGTCGCATGTAAAACCTCCAAATCTTGTAAAATTGTTGGATCATTGTGAGGGTGACAGGGAGTGTTTTCTTGTTTACGAGTTGTCATTGGGAAATCTTTCAGAATGATTGTTTAGTAAAGATAAAGCTATTACATGGATCCAACGTCTTCAAATCGCCATAGATTGGGCTCAGGGACTGTGGTTTCTTCATACATACCCTGTAGGATGCATAGTTCATCGTGATATAGGTAAACAATCTTCTTTTTTTTTTTCCATTGTATGGCAAAATACAGTGTGTGATAAGTTGTCTTGCTTCCTTTTTATTAACGGGTGAAGTACTTTTTTGGAGGCTATCCCGCGATTGATAAAAATGCATAAGACGTTGCTTGGGTGTGAAGAAACAGATAATGAAAAACCAAGAAATCCACCATGTGTAAGTTGTTGCTTACACTAAGACACTGAGGAATTCTGTAAAATGCAAATTATGTTAATACCAAACTTAGGGTGACTATAAAGTGCTGCATATACTGTCTTGTGTAATTGTGATTCTATGTTTTTTGATCTAATCAGTATGTGTATATTGATGTCAAGATATCATTGACTTCAAAACCATACACAAGTCTAGTATGATTGAAGTCATAAGAATAACACTTAAAACATGAATTCAAGCGATTATATCAAATGCAATACTGTCCAGAATGAGAAAGAAACAATACCTACATTTTGCTATCCAAATAAATACACAGTTTACAACAACAATCAAATGACCCAAAACCAACTAACAACCGAACCAGACGCCAAACCCACAACCAAGAATAACACAAGCACAATCCCAGCCGTCTCCGAGTGCTGAAGTGGCACAGTCTTAGGAGCCACCATCATCAAACAGCTAGTCAAGTAGCCATTTGTGAGTCCCAAAAGACAAGTCACAATGGTTACTGGGATCTCGGTTCGAAGAAACATAGGCCCGTGTAAACAAGCCAAGTAAACCGGGAAAAACAAAAGTCGAGCAAACGATGCACCTATAGCCACCTTGGAATTCTCAATAACATAGATGGAGGTCAAACTTTTTCCAACCAAGTCAAACACATTGTAACTTGTAATAAGGATAATCGGATACCAGTCTGCGAGGATTTCAGAATGAACATCTTCTGTAATATAACCCGGAAAAATGGCTAACGTCACGACGTATAACATAACTATACCAAGACTGTACCATTTGACTGTTCCGACAACGTCCCATAACGTAGACTGCCACAGGGCATCCGAAAGAACACCCTTTTCTTCTTTTTCATCATTCACAGCTTGGATCTTTAAATTATTGTAATGTTTGATAACGGGAAGTCTGTGAGCTACGTTATGTAAGACGATGCATATGATCATCACTACAATGCTGACTATGAAGTAAAGATTCGCGCTTTTTCTTAGCCCGGCTTCATCTTGTGAATATACAGCTTTGGTAAAGATTCTTAGCATTGATATAAGAACTCCTGTAATCAGTCAACAATCTACAATTTAGATTCATCAAAATATAGAGAATATTGGGTTAATGAATTTCATTATCCCCAATTCACTAATTCATCTTGAATTCGTATAAGATTCTTAATGGAATCTGGATGGAATTGGAATGTAGAATCCATTTCTGATATTGTTCTATTCAACAAAAAGAAGGAAGTGAAATTGAATAATAACATAAGGAACGAAAATTACATTCCAATTTCATCCAGATTCCATTTCATTCTCGGGAACGAACACATTTAAATTCCAAATCAAATTTTAATTCCTTCGCAAATTCCAATTCCGTTACATTCCACGACAGTTCGAACACTACATTAGTATTATCCCCAATTCAAATAAGTCAACAAAAATCCCCAAAATATCAGGCATTTAAGATCATAAAAAGAATAAATTGAAACCCTAGATAAACAGATGAACACATTATTACCTGAAGCAGCAGTTCCGGCAACAACAGCCTGCATATACCTCTCCGGCATTTCACCGGCGGCACCAATAACCCCACCCTGAACCAACGCATCGGCAATACCGGACAACGCAACAGCAGCAATAGACACATAAAACCCACCGTAAACTCCGATCTGACCCTTAACATAAGTTACATCCATAACAGGGACAACAAGCAACGACACAACAAACAAACCAAGACCAACGTTAATCCTGACGAATGCATTTGACTTGTGGGACAAGAAGACGATGAAGAGGAGACATATGAGGCCTACGATCATGTAGACGACGGCGAAGATGCGGTCAACGGAGGCATCTGGGTAGAGATAGGAGAAGTAGTCAACGGCTGTGATGAATGCGTTCCATGGGATTAAGTAGCCGGTGCCGAGGATGAAGTAGATGATGTAGGCTAAATGGTAGGAGTCTTGGGGGGTTTTTGTGTCGGTTTTTGGGAGGAGGAGGAGGGAGGGGGATTCAGAGTCGTCGGACGGCGTGGGGGAAGTGGTGGTGCCACCCATGATCGGCGGAGATTGGTGGAGAAGATGGAGATTGGTGGGTTGAGTGGGGGATGGGTGTTGGTATATAAAATGTCAAACGTCACGTTTCCTCCCACCAAGATTTAATTTAATAATATCCCTTTGATAGGAATGGCAATGCGCCGTGTTTGGGTCAGGTATTGATAATCCCAAGACGTACCCGGTTGTTATTCTTTGGCCCATACCCGGTTCGTTACCCGTCGGGTATATTTCGGGTAATTACCCATTGGGTATTGGGTATACCCGCAGGTATCGGGTATACCCCTTAATTTGTTAAAAATACCATTGAGACCCTTGTATGCATTTTTTACTCTAATGTTTATATAATTTACTATTTTAATAAATACAATAAAGGAAAACATAACCAATAACATACATACGTATCCTATTAAAATGCATATTTGAAACATATATCTACATAATTAACTAATTAATGTACTGCTACTTTGGATAGAAACAACTTAACTAAATATAATATATTGTATGTGTATGTTAAATTCTTGAAAACAAACAAAAGAGCAAAATCTATGAATAATGAATAATTGTATGTACTAAAGGTTACATAAATAGAAAATTTAATTTAATTTAATATAGTTTTCGGGTATAACTCGGGTAAACGGGCCGGGTATCGGGAGGGTATCACTAAATCCCATACCCGTACCCGACGTTTTTATATTTTTAAGCTCATACCTGGCCCATACCTGTCGGGCTTCGGGTATACCCGGCCATATATTTCGGGTTTCGGGCATACCCGTCAGACTTGGGTTTTTTTTGCCATCCCAACTCATTGAAGGTAGTGACATGAATAAAATAATATATATATGATGCATTTTCAGTATTAGATATTTTTTCGTTCCTAAAAAATATATATTTATTTAATGAAGAGGCAAGGAACATGTTTTCTCCTCCAAAGCTGCTATTGTTTACAAGACGGTGCAGCTTTTATCTCCGTTTACCTTCTATCTCGATATAATTATTTGATACAATCGAGAGTATTACCATCTAAAAAAAGATCATCTTATAAGTATGTTTCACGGCAAGGGTTATGACTTTATCTTATAATTTTGAGTTGCTTGTTTGCTAGTCGTTTTGATGAAATTTTGCTCCAAAAAGGATGTTATCTTATTATTATTTTTTGAGTTAACTACTATTTTCGTCGTTGTGTTTTGTTCACTTTTGTCATTTCAGTCTTTTTTTTAAAATGCATTAGTTTCCTCCCTCACATATTGGAAACGTGTCACTTCAGTCTAAAAATTAAAACCCAGTTAAGTCAGATAGGTTTAATGAAGGGTATTATTGTCTTTCATTTGTCAGACATAAAATAAGGTGAAAATAAAAGATATATTAATTGACAATAATACCCTTCATTAAACCTGTCTTACTTGACTAAGTTTTAATTTTTGAACTGAAATGACATATTTCCAGTATGTCAGGGATGAAACTGATGTATTTTTTAAAATTTGACTGAAATGACAAAAGTAAACAAACAACCACAAGGACAAAAATGGAAGTTAACTATTATTTTTTAATGGTAACTCACACTCATCAAATCTACTACTTGTAATTCTAAATTACATTCCATAATGAGACTCAACCCTCAACATCTAAAGAAGGAGACACCGTTTACACACAAAGATACCATTAGAGTTTAGACTAATGTCATTTGTTACATTTTTAATGTTAGTGATGTGGTGTAACGTATAGTTTGCGGCATCTTTTTATAAGGGATTGGTAGATAATTGTTGCCTTCTAGCTTCTTGTTTGATGAGTCCTAATTAGTTATACCTTGATTTAGAAATAAATAAAAAAAAAAGATGGTAAGATGGAAAAGAGAAAAATGAAAGAACGAGAGAGGTGAATCTTCAATATATTCACTCATAACATGTATAAAAACTTACAAGACTATGTTCGTTTGATCTTACATATTTAATCTAGTCATGTGAATCTTAAATAGTGTTCGCCTATGTACTTTAAATTACATAACCTTCTATTTTAAGATCTTGACTTTCAAATCTTATGTTTCATTATTATATATAAATGAAAACAAATCTAATATAAGGCAATTAAGCATCTTATTCAACATTTTCGTACGCAACGTTTGATTTAAGGTATATCATTCTTATAAGTTACGAACTCATCCACTTGTTATTGTTTTTAGTTTTACATTGACTTTTCTATGTACTCATCTGGATGCTCTTGTTTAATAGTTTAGTTCAACCTTCATTATGAAATATGTGTAATGAAAATATATTATATGTGTAATAATTAGATTTTCTAGATAATATTCAGTTGATATGATCATATGCATAAAATCTAACATCATCCTTGCATGTCTTCACAAACGTTAAGTTACCAACTACAAAGTTAATTATGGGAGGTAAGTGTAGAAATCTGTGTTTCTAGTTGAATGAGGGGACAAAGATGAGTTTTTAGATCATGGGGTGGGGGTGGGGGTTTGGTTGGGGGCTTTGCACAACACGTGGCGGAGGTAGGCTTCACCAGGCCACCCAAAAAAAATGGGGTGTGGAGGGGACGTAGTGTGGTGTGGCTTAGCTTGGCGTGACCAGTCATGTGGATTTTTCTTTAACTAAAGGAGCCAACCAAAGCTAGCCAACTCACCCTGCCTCCCGCTCCACGCTAAAGAGGCAACGCCATGCCTAACGCCAACCCGGAATGAAAAAGCTGACGTTGAAGGGCAACCTACGCCCCTAACCCAAGCCCATACCCCGTTTTTTGATTGGGGGCGTTTCTTTTAGTTTACTCGCAAATGGTTAGGATTCCAAAACAAGAAAAGAATCTATATAGTATACCGGAAGAAAAGGAGGTCACAATGTGATTATCCATTGTAATCTTAAATATATTATTTAATCTTTAAAAAAATCACAATTTTATTTAATATTACTCTCTAATCCGCACATCTAAATTGTTCGTAATTTTCTGATTGTAGATCAATAATAGTTGGTCTTTTAAATGAATTAAATTATAAAATTGATTGCACTAATCCAATTAGACTCATATCCCTATCCAAAGTATTTAAATAAATAATAATAGTGTTCACCACTGTCAACATTTACAAAAAAATGGCATTTAGCGTTACTCTTATATTCTTTTTATATAAGTGACTCGCCGTAGCTAAACCTTTGAATCCCCCACTATTTAAGACCCATAACCACAAGCATTTGGGGCCATTTGTAGATATAAAAAGGATTCACATCTTTATACGTATCAGTTTCTTATTTTTTAAGGTTGTTTTTAACTATAGATAATAGAACATCTAAGACATAAAATACACACTAGAGGAAATAACAATGGGATAATAACGTTATTTTTAAATCTTAACTCAAAATATATACGTAAAGACTTCGAATGGGCTTCCCATAAATTCTAAATAAATAGCTAAATGCATAATACAATAGTGTTGTGATTTGTAAGTTATATGAATGAATAAATAGTAGATGCATAATACAACCGTGTTGTGATTTGTAAGTTATATGAAATCGGTTATAATATATCGAGTATCAACTAGCAAGTGGTTGGTTGGGAGAACAAGCCCAATACTATTACAAACGCATTTAAAACTTAACAAGGCCCCATTATCTCATTTCTGTTAGCCCAATAGAGGCAGATTGTGGATTTAGGGGAGAACTTTTTCTCATATCCTTTTTAGTCTCTGCATTAAATCATGAAGACATGAAGTTGTTTGATAGTTAATAACTTGATACTTAAATCCATGAAGCACTTATATAAGGTTTTATAACAACACATTTTACACTAACTAGGAGATTAGTATGCAAAGATTGATGGCATAAAATATGGCCAGGCAAGTCCAAGTGTGTTGCTTAATGAAAATTGTTTTATCGACATGTTGCTTAATCAGTGGCTCGTCCCATTTTCACCCCTCTCACGTAAATTTCAGGATCCAATACCAATATAAGTTATCAGAAAAAAAAAGTTATTGAAAGATGTGTGCAAGCAAATCTTGGTTGGATATATTTATAGATAAAAGTTTGTTCTCGATTACTAGCTCTAGTATCATTATTTTTTCATTGTACTCTTCAATTGCAATAATCCATAGCAAAAACTATCTATTAATAAAAAATTGGGTATTTGTTTTCATTGCGCTCAAATTCATACACTAATTAAAAATTGGAATGTGGTGGCAGTGGTAATAGGAGAGGTGATGGTGGTGACAACAAGAAGGACGATGACAATGGTGATGGCAACATCAACGGTGGTAGTAGTGATGGTGAGGAAGGAAGTGATTTCAATTTATATGATTGACTTCTTTCGGTAAAGATCTTTGAATAAATGAATGAGTTCGTTGAATTCTTTTGTTAGTTAACAACAATTTGAGGGAATGTATTCAGACATTATCATCTATTTTCAAGCTCATATTCAGTTACAAGATCTTTGATGTCGATAATGAGCAACTCTTTGTTCTCTCAACTCTCAAAGAGATAAATTAACAAATGACTATGCTTTATATTTTTAGAAAATCTTACACTTACGTTTTAAAAAATATGCATTTATATTTTTTAATATTGAAAAATGCTCTTAAGTTAAATCAGTAGACTCCATGAAGTCGGATGTACGGTACGGTACGGCTTGGAGGGCGATACTTCTAATCTGGTTGATAATGATAACTTATTTGTGAGGCCGGGCACAAGTAAACATTGATAAAAACCATAAACAAGCAAACACACAAAATTGAAAAACCAACGATTGTAAAACGTAAATTAATGAATAAATTGACTAGTCCTCGGAGAACATCATCGTTGCAAACAACCACGAAGGGAGGTGAATAGCTTGTCTCACCATCAATGGCGTTGCTGCCACGTCATTCCGGCTACCCCCGTGTCTTGCTACACACATTCATTTTGCCTCAAATTCTAAACCTCTACCGTCGAGGCGTTTGTTCGTCAACACATCTCCATTTTCATCATAACGAATCATACCTATTCATCCCAATCGGTGTGTTGTAGTTGCTAGCTCTAATTTGAACTTTCCTCCTGATGACAATTGGGGCACATGGACTGCTCTTTTCACCTAAATAAATGATTTCTCGTCAGTCACCAACCAATATCTCACCATTCTCCCCTTCTGTCCTGAGGAGAAACCTAACACGACTGCATTGTTTTTGTTTCAACTTCAAAACCGCACCTTGAGCGTTCCCACAAACCAAATCTACGTATGTTGCCATTAAAACAACTTACTTCCTGGATTGTTGGGTGATAACGACAAGGCCAGTGTCACAGCCTTGTGGCCCCGCTCCATGTCACCTTCAGTCGCTGCCATGGCAGCCATATCAGCCAACAAGACCCCACGAGCCCCTCTGGCTTCAAGAACCAAGAGTCAAACCCTCTTTGAGGTAACGATTGGTCTAGGGTAGGATCGTTATTGGAATTTGGTTCATCGAGATCCATGGTTTTCCTAGTTTGCTAGACGTTATAGTCCTCTTGGGTGTAAGGTAATTCAACATTAATATTATTTTGCCCTGAAACATAACTCGAGAAATAGTGTCATAGCCCGCCAAAATTCAGATCACAACGGTCGGGATTCTAGAATTTTCTACCAACTTCAAGAGACTTTAATAGCGGTTTTTCCTTAAAAAATCTGGATTCAAGGCCACCAAAAATATCAAGGACCTCTAGAAAAATCCAAGGAAAATATCTAAGATATCAAGCCTTAATCTTTTAGATTACTCCATATAAATATCCAAGATATTTGTAATATTTTATGGTTAAGAATATTCTAGATTATGAGATATCTAGATACTTAACCACAAGTATAAATAGGTGATCTTTGCTCATTTGCAAATCACCTCCAAACTTGTACTCAAAGCATCCTTTGTAAAGAGTTCTCAAGCAATACAAGTGTTCTCTTTGTTCACTATCTTTGTTCCCTTTTGTTATAAGTCATAAAGAATCGAGTTGTTAGTTAGTTCAAGGCTGATCTTAGCATGGTGACTAAGCGCCGCACGTGAGTTGGGAATTCACTCCGTGACATTAGGCTGGTTCAAGAGACAGTAAGCCTCTGTTGCATAACTTTACTGAAAACATCCTTTCTAAAGAGTTCTCAAGAAATACAAGCGTTCTCTTTGTTCTCTTTTGTTATAAGTCATAAAGAATCCAGTTGCTAGTTGGTTCAAGGCTGATCTTAGCACGGTGACTAAGCGCCGCACGTGAGTTGAGAATTCACTCCGTGACATTAGGCTGGTTCAAATATACAAGAGTTTGAATATGAATATTGAAAAACTAAAATTGTAGTTAGCCAAATATATTAGAGCTTGAAGGAATTGGAACTAAAATCTACAAAGTGATTAATATACCGAAACAGTTCTAGTTGTTTTATTATTTGTTGAAAAAATGGAATGTGGTGGCAGTGGTAATAGGAGAGGTGATGGTGGTCTCAACAAGAAGGACGACGACAATGGTGGTGGCAACATCAACGGTGGTAGCAGTGATGGTGAGGAAAGAAGTGATTTCAGTTTATATGATTGAATTCTTTCGGTAAAGATCTTTGAGTAAATGGACTTCGTTGAATTCTTTTGTTAGTTAACAACAATTTGAGGGAATGTATTCAGACATCATCATCTATTTTCAAGCTCATATTCAGTTTAAAGATCTTTGATGTCGATAATGAGCAACTCTTTGTTCTCTCAACTCTCAAAGAGATAAATTAACAAATGACTTACACCTATGTTTGAGGAATGGCAATTGAGTTTTCAAGACTTTAACTACATGAAATAAACATAAATACATGAAATAAACTACTCCTAGTTATTGAAAATCATACCAAATTCATTGATTAACTTAGTAAGTGTTACTTGTTACAATCGAACACCAGATGGCACCGGTGTCAACTGGCGGTGGTGGTGCATCATTGGCGTCAATTGGTGGTGGTGGTTCATCAGATGGCGCATGTACTTCGGAAAGGAGTCTGACAGCGATGAAGAAGATAATGATCAGAATCCGAAAATTGATTGTTCAAGATATGCTAATAACTGCTCGGAATATTGATTGAGAAAAGGCTCGATTGGCGTTGAACAGCTGGATTTCCGTAGCAGTTAACGGCTGCAATCCTAATCCAAACTTTAATTTAGGTGGAGTGGACGTGCGATGAATGTATGAAACCACCTTGAGGCAGGCGTCGTGGGGAGATAAAACGGGGGCTGTGGAACAACCGATAGCAACCGTCCCTATCGTGGGACGCTAGAAAAAAGGAGCATGAGAGAGAACGCTCAACTAACGGGAACCGCTACTTTTTGGAGTTTTTTCCATGAGTTTAAACGGCTTTGATTTTATTTGGGATTATCTGACGGTGAGGATTTAACTTGCAGGCGGTTATGTTATTCGCTGTCTATAGTATACATAATTAGAAAGAGGAATCCTCTAAGGGCATGTGTAGTTATAACGTCCCCAAAGGGGCGTTATGCGACATGTGAATTTAAACGATCTATCAGATTCTGGTTCTCAGATTCAAGTGTATTTAACCGATCCATCAGCTCTTTCAAATTGATCTTTTCAATGCAAACCTACAAATTGAAAACCAAGATTATATAAAAAACCCACATAAAACGTATTAAGGAGAAAACACGTATCCAAAACAACAAAATCACAACCTTAAATTTGTTATCTTCAACCAACCAAAAGGTCAACACGTTCCCCACAGCTAACTCATGTGAATCCACAAATTCTCTCCACCCTCCACTGAAGGTACCCTTTGCCGCAAGATACATGACTTTTGTATGGTTGTTGTTTTCATCTTCGATAACAAATATTTTCTTGCGACGCTTGGGTAAATATTGGCGAAATTCCGATGGAATTCTCTGCAACCAAAATGTAAATTGTGAATCGTCGCATAAAGTTGATCTATAAAAGTTTTAAAATGGCCGACTTACCATAGTAGCATTCGAACTAACATTTGATTTGACCATTATTTGTTTAAAACTAGGAGTAAAGGATAATGAACCAATTGATTGTTCACTGTCCATCGTACCTGCCAAAAGAGAAACATAATGAAATATAATTTCAAAATCATATGTAGAGGTTTTCACATACAATTTTACAAAGCGTAGAGGATTTCATAAGCTGTTGAAGCTGATGAAGCCGTCGACCGTTTTAAAATCCAAAACGGTTTGGCAAACGCGTCGGGTCATGGGTCAAAACGGGTTCGGGTCGGGTCGAGTCATGGGTCAAAAATGAAATATGCTTGAGGAGAAAAGAACAATATCATGTATCCTTTAATTTGTTCTTATATGATTGTCAAATGAAGAAGCATGGACTTACACGGGTCTGTACTTCCACGGTGATGAATGTGATCATAGCCACACCTCGTCTTCTCCGTCTCATCTCAGACCCGCAATCACGGAATACGTTAGAAGGGGTCAGAGACCGAGGTCTTCCGACCACCATCCGACGCTCAAGTCAGTATTGGACTCAATGTCGAAAGAGTTTTAGGGTTAGATAATAACCTAGTAATGAAAAAGAGTCCTAGCGAGCTAGTTTCATTAACGCCTTTTCTAGTCTTTCCTCAAAAGGTGTGTCATGCAAAGGAACCGTCTGATGTTATATAAGTTACAATTGTTACTCATTAGTCTCAAAACAGACCAATTAAAGATTTGATTAAAAGGAATGAAGAAACTTAACGTCTCTATATTTTGTATTTGAATTGGGGATTCCGTGATCATCCACTATCAATCTTTTATCCTCTTTTTCTAAAATCTGAAGCTCTAACATTTGTAACTGAGAGAGTAACTTCTTTTTTTCTTCAAGCTCCTTTATTCTCTTGTCATTGTCGTTTAACATATTAGTTTTCAATTCTAGCTCTCTATTCTTTCTTTCCAACTCTTCCGCTCTTCCTTAAGATTCTGGTTCTCAGATTCAAGTGTATTTAACCGACCCATCAGCTCATAGCCAGCTGAAGATGTGGCACTTAGCCAATAAGAGATGGCGTGCACAATCAAATAGAATATGACGTGTATAGCCATGTGGTGAATATCCAAACAACGAATGACGCAGTAGTACGTGGAGCACGAAAGAATACTGATGTGTCGCGTAGCCAAAGGACCGTATGGTGCACAGTTATGTAGAGATCGAGTCCATAGCCAAATAAATATGTGGTCTACAACCAGACATTGTGGTTGTGAATATTAGAATAATGATGCATCATGTGGCCAAATAATGATGACATATATAGATAGACATATATATCCTAATGAATATGCAACGCATATTGATATAGTTTGTCACATGCTTGTGACTCGACTACATGCAAATGGCCATTGACACTTAATCTTGTAAAGAGCTGAACGTTCGAGTAAAACATGAGCCGAAATCTCGTTGCCCTTAAACAAGGATAGTTGGTTTATCAACACGCTTATGATATGTGAAACCCTGCTTAGCATGTGAGAATATTTTGGAAGTTTAACAATCATCTGGCGCATTGAAACATCCACGTTATATAAGAACCGATGCGTGATAATGTGCAGTGGTTATTACCCTAATGGGCAGCCTGAGAGAAGATGATCACTTCTAAGGCTTAGTGGCGCTATACCCTATTAGTTCCCCAGTTCAGTGCTGCTAAATTATGTTAGTAGCATTGAACTTAAATATTATAAGAGATGTTCAGAAGCAGTAATGCAAGCACATATAAAAGTGTATCGTATGTGATGGGATATACCACGTTTGTCAAGCAAAATACCCACACATGGTTTAGGTGATACACCTGTGGGTCGAATGCTGATTATGATACCTGTCACGGAATAATGTAAGGAACATCTGAATTTTATCAAAAGCCATGTCCTTGAATAAGGATCGCTTGTTGTGTAAGTCGGCGTGTTTGGATCAGGACGTCTGGCTTTGGTGGTCATGAGTCATGACCGGTAACAATAGTACTCGCATTATCATCCCGTGTAAGTATCTCGCATTCACATTTCCGGATGATCATTCAGCGTGTAAACTGATATGTCCAGACCAAGATGCCCGAATTTGATAGGCGTGTCTAGTGATAATGGTGCCAACGGTGCCGTACTGTGCAAGTCGTACAATCTAATGTTGCAAGATAGTATTAGTAATTTTGAACTAATAAAATAGTATTAGTAATTTTGAACTAATAAAGTAGATGATCGATATCTGTATAAGGTAACCAAACTGTATCCCTGTATAAAGGTTATTCTTTGTATAACCCAAAATGTCGTGATCTCTCTATCCGGTATGTAGCTTGTTAGGCAAACAAGTTACCTAGAAAAGAAGTCATTTGTTGATCATACAGCATGCCAAATTGGTTAGCGGACAAGTGTATAGTGAGGCGGATAGATCCTCCGCTAAGCGTATAAAGAGAAAAATAGATCAGCCCGTAAGCGTTTCTTTCGATAGGTAGACCATCTAGTACTGTTAAACAATATTAGTACCAAATCTCAAATATTCATATGTGCAAATTTACACAGATATGCGCTAAAATAAATGTGTGCTCATATATGTTTGTAGAATTTTTCCCAATGGCAGTGTATAATATCCAGGATGTTTGATGCTGCTTGAGGCTATTTGAACCAACCATAATATTTTGGCTCTGCAATTTGCTGTCACCCATTACACATCTCATCTTTTCCCACGCTTAAGCTTACCAAAATATGCCCCGGAGGAGGCATGGAAAAGAAAATCATCCACTTTGGCCCGTTAGTAAGACAGGCATGTCAGGCGCGGAGTTGGTAGTGAAGAGAGTGGTCCGCCCGAGGTGTATACATGCATCAGCCAGAGGCGGCGCGGGTGCAAAGATAAGCGTCCGAAGGAAAGGCCAGTTAAATAAGAGCTTCTGCCGGAGGTGGCGGGTTGAACACGCCTAAGGTGGCGGTTGAAAAAGAACTTCCACCGGAGGTGGCGGGTTGAACAAGAGCTTCCGCCGAAGGTGGCGGGTTGCAGGGGCGTAGCATTTAAGGGACCGGGAGGAGCGTCCGACCCCCGAACTTTTCGCTCAGTAGTGTTGTACATGTAGTTTTCGTATAAAAATTTTTGGGTATATACGTTTCGAACCTCCCGGCGAAAACTTCAAGCTTCGCCACTGGCGGTTGAATAAGAGCTTCCGCTAGAGTTAGCGTGAGCCCGCAACCCAAACGATAAGGCGTCCCAAAGTATCTGGTTAAACAACGAATCACGCCCGAGCATGCCGCAGAGTAAGGTGTTTCAAACAATGCTTTGAAGTGCACGTCTCGGGATGGTGCGGTAAAAAGTTACTTAGGTATGATATGTTTGTATATAAAAATATCAAATTCGTAAGGTTCCATGGGTCCCCGATTGTTTTCCATGTAACAACCTGACTTTCCGGTTGTTACTTTTGTTGTTTACTTCGATTTGTAACCGTCTTGTAATCCGGGATTCGATATAAATAAAGGTTTATGTAATACTAAATACATTTTCATCACACAGCATCATTGCGCACCTAAACGCTTAATACTTGGTAACACTCAACATGAATCGCAGAGAACTATTTTAGTTTAAAAACCGAGTGTGTTTGTTTGTTCGGAACCACTCACGCCTTTATACTCGCTTATCACGCTATATCGCAGATCGCGAACGCAGTGTTATTTATGGGTTATGTTATGCTGTGTGGTTATGTTATGCTTTGTGGTTATATGTTTATATCTATTGAATGGTGATACCCGTTGAACCGGATCATACCTCAACATCATACGTACTAAACCACAAAGAAGTTAAGATCATAATACCTAATCAACGTCTTCTCAATATACTATTTTAATTTTAAATATACACCTTTTTTGTTTTTAGGAACTACACTTCATTTTCATGTATGTTATTGTTTTAAGTAAATTGGCGTTAGTACGATGGACAGACTTAAGAGAGAGAGAGAGAGTAAAAGATCTTGATTTAGTATTTGTTTTTATTAGTTACATATACCATATTATATCATATCAATATATCATGCATGAAGTAGTAATAAGAATTCTAAGGTCTCTTCAATGATGCTTCTTTGTTTATAAAATAATACAGTTTAAACTAGCCGCCTTTACTAGTTTTACTTCAACTTTTTTTGAAAGGTTTCTTCAATAATGCTTCTTTGTTTAAAAAAATACCGCTTAAACTAGCCTTCTTTATTAGACCATTTATAATGGAGTATTATAGGGGTGTGAAGAACGTTGATAAAGCAAAGCCTCCAACACCACCCCGGGCCTTATAGGGGCATGAAGATGGATGAACGTTTCTAGTATAATGTCTAGTAGAGAGAAAACAAAACGGAAAGTAATAATTGAAAAAGACGTTAACCATTACACATTTTTAAAGAGGCGTTACGATGTTGATGTTACGGAACATGTCCCTTAGGGGGCATTAACCATTACGAATGGTCTTACTTTTATTTTATTTGTTAACTAATTAATGTTAAGAAGGACATTTAAACATTCATTAATTAGACTTTTTATTGTTTTGTAACTAATTGGGTAGTTTTATTGCATACTTTTTATATTTGATATGATGAGTATGAACAGTATATTATCATTTTTTGAACTGCGAAGACATAAATCTACTATTAAAATTCACTTGTGATCCATTTTGTGTAACTTAAAGACGGACCACTATACCAAGAACACATCGGCAAATTGGTACATTAAGTTAGGTATAGTAATTGTTATACCTACCTAGAACTTTCTTTTACATAAAACTTATCCTTGTCACACATTTGTAGTTTTATTGTAAATCCATCACTAAAAACTCTTATAAATATTCAAAGTTTCGTCCACCTTTCTTTTTCTATACAAAAAAAAAAAAAGCAAGTTAGACGTATACACATCATTCATAAAGAACTTAAGTTGAGCAAATAGTTAAAAGAATTTATTTTCTTTGATAGTTAATATTAAATCATAAATTTAACAATAGTTTTAATTTTGTAAGTCAACTATCGTAAATTTAACAATTATTACGTTTAATTTCATAAGTAAAAAATGAAATATGTATAGGAGAAAAGAACAAATATCATTGTATCCCTTTAATTTGTTCTTATATAATTTTCATACGTACTAAACACAAAGAAGTTCATAATACCTAACCAACATCATCTCAATAGACAATTTTATTTTAAATATACACCTTTTTGTTTTATAAGAATTACACTTCATTTTCATGTATGTTATTGTTTTAAGTAAATTGGCGTTAGTATGATGGACAGACTTACAAAAGAGAGTTAAAAATCTTGATTTAGTATTTGTTTTATTAGTTACACATGTCATCATGTAGGAACTAATAAAAATTAACTTTTTAATAATAAGGTTCTAATACTTAATTGCAGGGGCGCAGCATCATTGGGGCGCGGGGGGCGCCCGCCCCCGAAATTTTCGCTCGGTAGTGTTATATATGTGTTTTCGTATTGAAATTTTGGGGTATATACGTTTCCCCCCCCCCTCCCTCCCCCGATTCTATAGAAATTTTTGGGTTATATGTTCTCGGTTCAGGCAAGCTTGCATTTTAATTGATTTTTATTATCTCATTTTCATGTCTTTTTGTTTATTGTTACTAAATATACATTTTATAATGTAAAAATAAAGAAATAAAATAGATGCACAAACATAACATTTACAGGATTGATACTAGAATGATGTAGTATCAGGTATAGTCGGGTCTGGTTCCGGTTTACATCTGGTTTAAGGTATTAATTGGGTATGATCAGTTCGGTTTCGGTTTCAGGTATTGAGATAAAAATGCATACCGTATCTATATCTACGGGTAAGGATGGTTTCGGGTACCTGGTATTAAAAATCCGTTCCTGGTTTTTTTACCGGGGCCGGTTCAGGACATGGTTTTTTTTTGTATACTTGTGAGTACGCCCATTATCTACACTTAAAATTCAGTTGTGATCCACTTAGTAGGACTTAAAGACGCACCACTAGACCACATCCGCAAATTGATACATTATGTTATGTGCCATAATCATAGGCATTGTTACACTTGCCTTGAACTTTCTTTTACATAAAACTTATCATTGTAACTATCATATTTGTAGTTTTACTGTAAAACTAAAAAGTAAAAACTCTTTTAAATGTTCAAATTTTTGTCCACCTTTCTTTTTCTATACTAAAAAATGCAAGTTCGACGTTACAAATATAAATAACACTACCGAGCGAAAATTTGATACGTGTAAAGATGATACGTTTCAAAAATGCAAGTTAGACTCACAATTGTCTTTACAGTTGTGAGTCATCGATTCTACATTTGGAAACACATTAAACATTCCACTTTTTCGTAATATTATAAATCGTAACAAATATAATCCAACAGTCTGTATATTTTTTGTAGTTTCTTATGTTTATACCTTCTATCGTAGTCGAATATAAAAAAAATGCCATAAAAATCTATTTCTCATAAATATATATCCTACCCAAAATTTTAAATTTGCATTACATTGATACATTTTCTTTCCGGTTCAAGTGTTTCGTATTCGTGTTCTGTTCATGTTCATGTTCGTTACAGACGTTTTTGCTAGAAATTTATCCGATGAATGTGTTCTCGATATGCAACCTTCTTCAAGCTGTGGGAGCGCGAATTGGGATGGATTTCTCGACTATGGATGTTGCGAATCAGCCTTCGAAGAATATCTATCGGCATTAGCAAGACATGCAAATCAAACCGGGTCCATTTTCTTGGATTCAAGTCAACAACAGAGTTGTCGATCATCGTTAGAAGGTAGCAACGGAAGAAATCTTCTGAGCTGTGGTGTAGAAAAGCTTGCAGCCGGTTCTGGCAGCTGCTCGGACTTTTCATTGACTGATGTTGCTAACAAGCTGCAGAGCTCGTTGACCGGTTTGGATCAAGATTGTGAGCTGTTGGAATCAAAAGACAGCTGCAGCTTTGTTATGAAAGGTGGCAAAAGATTGGGGCTTTGGCTATGAATAGTAGCGTGGAGGAAAATAAAATTTGTCGATTTGCAGTTCTTGTTTCGATGGTGAGTAGAAAGATTTCTGATGTGAAATGGGTTCGAGCGGTTTATCAGTGTCTTGGCCAGAATCAAAGTGTGGGATCAGATCAATCGCAGGACATTCAACACAATCATGATGGACATAAGAAAAAAATGAGCATTGGTGAGTTGACTTGCATACATATTCAAGTGTTAAAACTTATAATTAAACTGTTGAGTTTTGACCTGATAATTTCTTGAAAATTTTAGGAATATGGATTCTGATCGGTGGTCTGGTCGCAGTCATGATTATTGTAATCACAACGTTGTGGATTTTCTTCAGAAAATCGGTCACTGGAAAGTCACCCAAGTGTAAAGATGATACGTGTGTGTTGGATTCGCCGTTCCCAAAAGAATTGACTACAAAGTTAACGGTTAAGGACATTTATGCGGCGACCAATGATCTCAAAGCATCAAACTTTATCGGTGAAGGAAACGCAGGTAAGGTTATGATACGATACGTTGACACTAGTTTATACCAATATCATGTCACATGGGTCGATAACTACCATCTAACCAATTATGTTGTATAAATAAACTGCTTCACAAGCTCTTTCCAACAGACAACATGTTTGGTTGGATTTAAACTGAACTTATAGACTTGCGTATAGATGTTAGTTGATTCCTCGCGTTTTTTAACTGAATGGTTTTTGATTTTGTTTAGGGAAAGTGTATAAAGGCGTGCTAGCGAATGGTCAGAATGTTGCGATCAAGCACATTGTCAACGATGGTGAAAAGGAAACATACGTTAGGGAGATAACAAGTTTGTCGCATGTAAAACATCCGAATCTTGTACGATTGTTGGATCACTGTGAGGGTGAAGGGGAGTGTTTTCTTGTTTACGAGCTTTGCCATTGGGGAAATCCATCAGAATGGCTGTTTAGTAAAGATAAAGTTATTACATGGATCCGACGTCTTCAGATCGCCATTGATTGTGCTCGGGAACTGTGGTTTCTTCATACATACCCTGCAGGATGCATAGTTCATCGCGATATAAAGGTAATTAACCGGTTTCAGTGTTGGTTGTTATTATCTTTGGTGATTTTAATGTTTATATTCTTGCAGCCAACAAACATTCTCCTAAATATGAACTTTCAAGGGAAACTCGCTGACTTTGGATTGTCAAAGATTATTGACACGGGTCTATCTCATGTTAGCTCAGAAGTGAGAGGAACATTCGGGTATGTGGATCCTGAATACCAAAAGAACAGTCGGGTCAACCCGTCTGGTGATGTTTATAGCTTTGAAATCGTGCTTTTACAACTTCTTTCAGGGCAACGGGTGATTCATATTGACTTACAAAGGCCAATGCCGATTGGAAAAATGGTAAAAGTTTCCTTTCTTAAGTATATAAGTATTATGATCAATAGGCGATTAATTTAAGATTACTACTGTCACAGAGTAGGAGTAAGCGTTGCCATTAAAAAAGATGTTGATTTGATTTGATTTGATGATGATTAGGCGAGGACATTAACGAAGGCGGGGAGTATGACAGAGTTTGCGGATCCAAAACTTAAAGGGGATTACTCGTTGAAGGCGTTTGAGTTTATAATCAATCTAGCTGTTTCGTGTATCGGGATGAAGCAACAAAGGCCTTCGATGGAACAAGTGGTTGCTGGACTCGAAAAGGCTCTTGACATGTCTATACGAGATGGGTCACTAACACCAAAGGTTTCACCAAAAATGGTCTAGACTCTATATGGAGACTGTTTGTATACATTAACTAATATTGTAACAAAATGCTTATGCTATACGATCATAAATACGGTAGTAGTGGATTGTTTTCTATACAATACATATATAACTTTTTATAGGATAAAAAGTTAATAAAACGTAACAAAATTTGAAAATATATAGTAAACTGATTACTAGAAACAAAAATATTTTTGTAACTGTTTAAAAAGTAGTAAAGGAAAACTTAAAGAGATGATTTTGCACACGCTTATTCATAACTATTAAATCATTAAAGAAAGATAATACTGTTTGAAAAGTAGTAAAAGGAAAACTTAAAGATATGATTATTTGATTTTTGGTTGCACACGCTCATTCATACCTATTAAATCATTAAAGAAATATAAATAGCAACTTTAACAAAATTATGACATCTTTAATTGGCGTGAGAATATGTAACCTTTACAAAAGTCTTTAATTAGACCTTTAGTTTATTATGCCCCCCTAAACTACACCCTAATTCATATTGCAACCCAACTTTGATTCATGATATATATGTGCGCTTATAAACCACTAAAAAGGACATTTTTATCAAAAATATGTATGACTTATAATATAAGTGTATTAAAACATTACATGGAAATTATTTAGAGAAAGCTACACTATCGAACAAATAACACATTAAAAATTTGTATCATGTTGTTACATTTCATAGTAGATTGAATCGTATTGTCACATTAGACACGTTTTACTTTATTTGAGTCTGAAGACGAGTTGTAATACCGAATAACTCATTATAAGAGGTCTCAAAGATGTAGATTTCAAGACCACCATTCAACAGTCAAATCTGTATAATATATGAATATATCGTGTACCATTATATGTATGTTGTATGCATGTATGAATGTGTAGAAAATTAAATAGTTAACGACCGTGATGGGGCTCCATTCCATACATGAGTAAGGGGTTGTTTGTTTACCTCTTAATGAGGCTATGAATGGTTCAGACCTCTTACTGGTTCAGCACTTAATGGTCCAGACTGTTTGTGTCGCGAGCAAATGTCTGAATGGTTAAGACATTTGCCTCTGAATGGTTAAGCATTATACCAAGTCTGAATGGTTAAGACCTCTAATCTGATTGGTCAGACATTTGTCTTTTAACGGTTTAAACATTATATTGGCTCTTAATGGTTCAGACCTCTTACTGGTTCAGCACTTAATGGTTCAGACCTCTTAATGGTTCAACACTTAACCATTTAGAAGTTGCCAAACAGCCCCTAAGACTACCTGGTGTGTAGCGTCTCCACGCCCCAAACACCACCCTAAAAATAGAAGGAAGCATATTGTAGAGAGAGCATAGTAGTGGTAGCTAAGTGTAAATTTCTAGTTGATGATTGAAGAAATATATATTGGAGGGTGAGAGAGAGGCCTGTACGGCATGCTGCTGCTGCTGCTTCACAGTTGCGTTTGGAGAAGAATTACAAACAAATTCACACAAATTCGCTCTTCGGGTATTCGTCTCCAGGATTCAGGGCACACTTTAACAAACAGAGAGACGTAACATACCCACTAATGGCTGAACAAACAACCGCCGCCGCCGCCGTATCTGATTCGCCGTTGAAGCGGCCAAGGGAAGGAGACGACAACGGCGCCGCCACCATGTCGTCGGTTATTCCAGGATGGTTTTCGGAGATTAGCCCAATGTGGCCTGGTAGGTTTTATAATTTGTTTGTTTGTTAATAATTGCATATATTTCTTGTGGGACTTTTATTTCAGATTGATATAATTGGTTTAGTGAATTTGAAGTTGATTTGGGAATTTTGTTTTATGGATCTTTTGTTTTATTGATATAATTGGTTTAGTGATTAATTGAGCTCGTTCATGGGTTGATAGGGTTTTTCTTTTGTTAAATCTACAAATACCTTTTTTTATTTTATTTATTTATTGAGAGTTCATTCTAGTAATATTCATGATGGAAAATACTTTATTATGATACTGTGGTTTGAACTTTGATTATGGTTTTGATGACCAAAATATTTCTTCCCAAAATTGAAGTTCAAAAGCATTCATTTGACACTCATAAGTCAAAAGGTGGACAATAATCATGAGATAGGGGATTCTACTTTTTCTTTTATGGCTCATTCATTCCTGGGTACATTCTGCTTTACTATTGTTTTTAATTTTTACCTTTTCTTTTAGTAAAAAAGTTTGGGCCAAAATATGGTGCTATGTTTTGGTGTTGAGTGATTATTTGGAAAAATATGTAGCAAAAGCTTTAAATTTTTTATTTGCTGGAATTTGTTTTGATGTTCATATAGTGTTGTGATAGCTTATTGAAACTGTTTATATCAGCTTGGAACAAGCAACTTCAAACTGCTTATGTGAAACAAAACAAATTATTTACCAGGAAATAATCAGAGTAGCTGATTTACGATACACTGTTTTAATAAGCAATGACAAACGCCTCGTTGTATTATGTTTGGCTCTCTTGGGATGCAAGCATTTGTATGTTATACACTTGTACTTGTTGTAGAGTCCAGGCTTGATAGTATGAATGAAACATTAGTTTATCATATCAGTTCAGTAATTTGGTATGAAGATAGTGGAAGTAATGTACAAACGAATGGCATTGTAGGAGAAGCACACTCTTTGAAGGTGGAAAAATTGTTGTTTCAGGGCAAATCTGATTACCAGAATGTTATGGTATTTCAGGTATATGATTTTTCAGCCTTTTCTCCTTCTTTCAGTTGTTACCTCTGGATACACGTTATGACGGTTTTTGTTTCAGTCTGCAACATATGGGAAGGTTCTTGTTTTGGACGGGGTAATTCAACTTACAGAGAGAGATGAATGTGCGTACCAAGAGATGATTACTCATCTTCCTCTTTGTTCGATCCCAAATCCTAAAAAGGTTCCGTTCTTTATTGACAACTATTTACCTGCAATCTTTAATGGAAAATAATGTCAAATAAATTATGGGAGTTTGTTCATAACCATTAACAAACACAAAAGTTTCAAACTTGACGGTCTTTAATCTAATCTGCAGGTTTTGGTTGTTGGAGGAGGAGATGGTGGTGTATTGCGTGAAGTAGCTCGCCATTCTTCTGTTGAACACATAGATATTTGCGAGATCGATAAGATGGTCGTAGATGTGAGTATTTAAAATGAGAGTGTATTTTTATGGTACTAACCCTATGCAAAATAGAGGACTAATGTGAAATACTTCATCCCGATTTTCAGGTTTCTAAAGAGTTTTTTCCCGATGTAGCTGTTGGGTATGAAGATCCACGTGTCAAACTCCACATAGGCGATGGTATATACATAATACGCTAGTTAACTTTTTGTTAATATAGTCATTTTTAGTAGTTATTCTAAAAAAGATCGGTACTTATGAGTCTTGTAGGAGTTGCATTCTTGAAGGCTGCTCCTGAAGGAATTTATGATGCCGTTATAGTCGATTCTTCTGATCCCATTGGTATACATACTCAGGCCCACCTGCTCTTTATGATTAGTTCAATATGCTGACATGGAAATCATATATTTCAGGTCCTGCACAAGAACTTTTTGCGAAGCCTTTTTTCGAGTCGGTTGCTAAAGCACTTCGACCCGGTGGCGTTGTGTGCACACAGGCGGAGAGCATATGGCTTCATATGCACATAATTGAAGATATTGTTGCAAATTGTCGCCAGGTTTTTAAAGGGTCAGTCAATTATGCATGGACAACTGTTCCTACATATCCTAGGTAATCTTGTGCTCCATATGTTTTTTGTCATGTGGTGATGATATCACTTTTATTAACTAAAGATTTATGTACCGAAATACGAATGCAGTGGTGTTATTGGATTCATGTTATGTTCGACCGAGGGACCCGAGGTTGATTTCAAGAGCCCAATCAACCCAATAAACGAAAATGACAATGGATGCAAATCTGCAGGGCCCTTGAAGTTCTACAACAAAGAGGTATATACTATATGTCTATATGGTCAGATGTCAAAAACACCATTTGGTTTCTTGTTGAATTCAAACATGAGCCCATGGACTATAGTTTTGCATGGCTAACTCACTAACCTTGTAAAAACTCGATGAAAAGGTTCGTTAATAATATTTAGGAACAATCATTTAAAATGGAAGACCTACTCATTTAAGTTTTTTTTTTTAAATGAATAAAGTGTGTATAGTTTTGTGAAAATTCAGCGAAAAGCCCATACTATGATAAGTCTTCATAAGAGTAGAATGATGTATTTTGGTGGTAAGGCTTCATATTTGTTGATGTTTTGCGTAGATCCACTCGGCTGCTTTCTGTCTGCCTTCTTTTGCGAAGAAATTGATCGAAGCAAAAAGCACAAAGTGATAGTAGAACAGGTGTTGGTGGATTTCTTTCAAAAATAAGTTGAGGGTTTTGTTTTTTGTGTGACAGTTCTTATATTTGGTAGTAGTATGTAATGGACTTTTGGAACATTTGATGAGATATAACTTTACTACATGGGAGTAGATTTTCTAAAATGATGATCTGTGTTTTTTTGGGTCAGTATCGGTTCTGGGCTACAGGCCCAGCACTTGACAGCCCAATAGATATTGGATCATATTATTCTACAAAATCTGTGCTGCTGTTTACTTTAGAGCTAGATATATATTCATCTAAAGATAAAGTCTAGATTATGGCAATGTTTCGAAAATAAGAAGAGGCGTTTTACTTTATGGTTCATATAATTGGGAAGAATTTACAAAATAGTTACTAAGTTCTCAATTTGTTCAACTAAAGTCACCTAATTCTTTGTTTTTTTTTTTTGGTTGTCTCAAAATGTAAACCTTTTTTATGTTATACATTTTTGCAAATTTCTTTTTATAAATGTTAAAAATTTGAAAAACTAAATGAACTAAAGGGAGCATATTTCTCATTTTGACTGACCCAGAAACTTGATTATTATTTAATATATTTTTTATTCTTCATTATTACGTCTTGTTTACGTTAAATTTAAACAAAGAAGTCACTAACTAGTAATTAAGATTCATATATGTTCTATATAAGTCACTTCAATTTATTAGATTTTAACATTTAAAGGGAAAAAAAGTTTGAACAATTAGTAGTGGAATATGTGAAACACTTGGTTATTACTGTGTAAATAGCTCCTTTTATAATTTTAGTGAAAAAACGCTAATTTCAAACCAGTTTTCTTATCCAGATTGTTAAAAAGTTTTATTAATTAATTAACTTTAACTATATCATAATTAGCAAACTTTGTGAATAGTGTTTTTATTTTGATCCGGAAATGGGTTGAGACAAATATAATATGTTCTTATGTTTATTATTGTCTACATTTTCAGTTCGTCTATGTTTTGACGTAATTTTTTTTTTCAGAAATGAGTCGGGTCAAATATAATACGTTTTCGTGCTTATTTTTATGTATATTTATAATTGGTTTATGTTTTGACGTAAATATTGTTCGGAAATGAGTCGGGTCAAATATAATATGTTTAATTAAATGATATAATTCGAGTTACATTACGTTTCGAAACCGCTGCAACGCGCCGTACCATTTTTTCAATTTGAAAATACTATTTCTTATGTTCTTATATTTATGCACATTTCGATATAAATTCAAGTTGGTTTACGTTTCGACATAAATTTCTTCGGAAATATGTTGGTCAAATATGATACGGTTTCGTGCTTATTTTTATTTACGTTTTCAGTTGTCTACATTTTGACGTAATTTTTCTTGAAACCACTTGGGTCAAATATAGTACGTTTTCGTTAGACGGTATAAATTCGTGGTACTTTACGTTTCAACACTGGGGCAACGCGCGAGACAATATAGTAGTTTATCCAATTTTACAAGAGTAATCATTTTTATGTAACAAAAACAAGAACAATGATCCCAAAATTATATGCTCATCTTCTGATATTCATCAATACATTGACTTAACTACACTTGATTAAAATCAAATGTTTATAAGAATTTAAGAAACATAAATTTATTTGGACTATGGGCATATTTGTTAAAACTTTATATAATTATATAATTAGATTGAAGACAATTAGCATCTTGGGATGAGGATGACCATACCACCATGTGCCATCCTCACTGTAAAGAGATGATTACAACAACCAAATGTAAAAAAAGTTAGGGCTTTGAAATGACACATTTGTTGGTGACATTATATAATTCAATTACTAAATTATTATTATTTATTTCATCAAACTAATAATTGTTATTTTCTTTTCACAAATCATTGTTGGTTGTTAGGGAGAATGTTCCTTCAACATAACCCCATTCATGTTTGTTTTGGATAATTTTTAATAACTAAAAGGAATGTTGTTAGAATGATTTCCTTTAATTATTGTTTGTTTCAGTTACTATAAACGTGTTCATATTATAGTTTTCTTAAAACCTTTCAAGAAATTAAAATGATAACACCTTTTACATACACGTTACATAAAATTGAGTTAAACTTTATAGAAATGAAGGACGTACCCTACTATTCGACGAAAGTTTTGTTTTAAAACACTAATTACATATAAAAAAAACAGAAATTTAATCTATAAAGTGTAAATCGAATTGTATAAATCTCAAACTCGCTAAACATGCTGACTTACCGTCAAACCCAAAATTTTAACCAGTATACTAAAGTGTAAATCTCATATCCACTTAATAGACTGATTTGCTTTGCTTTAATATTTTGATCAGTTTCAACATGTATAGACAAGTGCATGCTTGTGAAATTCTATGGGCTTTACATGCAACTTTTACATACTCAATTATTATACTTAATTGTATTTTAAATCTTTATAATGTATTAAACTTTTAATATTTACTATTTTATATATTTGACATTTCGTTGATATGGCGTCGAATTATAGTGATTTGAAGATTTTTTTGGCAAGTATAGCACCCGGCATTTACTATAATCATTTTCATACATCCATTCAGAAGTCATTAAAACTAGCACACCCTTTAAATGGATTGAATTTCATGACAACTCAATCTCCTTTTCTAATTATATATATATATATATATAGGTCTAGGATCCTGTAAAAAAACTATTTTTCGTGAGAAGTGTGAGAAGGCATAGGAATTGACATGTAGGCATCATGTTTTGGATTTAGGCATGATGTTTTAGGTTGTTTTGGCAAGAAAAACATCAAGCATAAACAATTTAAGACACAATGCAATGAATTCTATGCTTAAAACTTAAAACACCATGTCAAAAACGTTAAGTAATGTGTTTTAAGTGTTAAATAGTGTTTTTTAAATTGCACGCCTATAATACATTGCATTGTGTTTTAAATTGTTATGTTTGGTGTTTTTCTTGCCAAAACAACCCAAAACATCATGACTAAGTTCAAATCATGATGCCTACATCTTAATTCATATGCTTTCTCACACTTCTCACGAAAATGGTCATTTTTACAGGAACCTCACCATATAAATAAATAAATAAATATATATATATATATATATATATATATATATATATATATATATATATTATATATATATATATATATATGGTAAGGATCATTTCAGAACTCTAAATATTTGCAGAACTTACAGAACTCCTAATAAACAATCATTCTACTATTATATATTTATATTTAACATTGTTTAAGGGTATTTTTTGTCATATATTATGATTCCATGTGTCTTAAGAGTAGTTTTATCATTTCTTCATATGTAATTTTATAATTACATATACGTAAATATGTTCATTTACACATATGTAAACTAGTTCCTTTACACATATGTAAATTGTTATTACACATTAATAATTTGGTTTTTCATTTATGTAATCTTAAAAATACATATAACATATCCTTAAGTGATGTTAAATATAAAAATATATAAATAAAATTATAGTTTATTAGCGGTCTGAAAGTTCTGTAATATTCGGAGTTCTGCAATGAATCCAACCCTATATATATATATATATATAGGATAAGTTTAGATAGAAAACCCTAAAAATTTGAGAAAACCTAACATCCCGACATTTTTTTAAAAATAACACATGTAATATACATGTTTTTAAGAGTTTGGATAAAAAAACAAAAAAGCGCCAAAGATTATTTAAAAAAAAATAAACAAATTTCAGCAACTTTTGTGACTAACATGTGTTTGACAAAAAATGTTGAAACTTGTTTATTTTTTTTGAACATATTCCTTTGGCGCTTTTTTGTTTTTTGGGCCCAAAACTCTTAAAAACATGTATATTACATGTGTTGTTTTTTTCAAAAAAAAATGTCGGGAGGTTGGGTTTTTAGGGTTTTCTCAAATTTTGAGGTTTTCTATATAACCCTACCATATATATAGAGGATGGATAGAAAGAAAACCTATATTAATTAAGAAAACTAAGAAACCCACATGAATGGACCTTCTTTTGTTACGTGTTACACCTTTTTACAGTCTGTGTTACGTGTAACAATCAGAGGCTACTACATGTTACGTGTAACAACATTTACAAACTTTCAGCTTTTTCTGGAAAAGTGAAAATTGTTATGTAACACGTGGCAGCCTTTGGTTGTTACACGTAATACGTCTGCAAAAAAGATGTAACACGTGGCAAAAGAAGGCTTATGCATTTGGGTTTCTTAGTTTTGTTAACTAATATGTGATTTCTTTCTATAATTTCCCTATATAGATATAGTAAAGTGTAAAATACAATATCCCTTAACGTACATTGGCTACGAGATTAAATTACGCATGTCGAAAAACCATAATCACTGAAAAACATAATCATGGATGTTGAAAATCATAATTACGCATGTGGATAATCCATAATTACGCATGTTGATAATCCAACCATGAGTGATTATGTTTTTTCCAAACATACATGATCTATGTTTTTTAACATGCGTGACTAGGGTTTGTGTGTTTATAACGTGATTTCATCTTGTACCTAATGTACGCCAAGGAATACTGTACTTTAATTGACCCCTATATATAGAGAGAGGGGGGGGGGAGAAAAAATTAAGATCGCTTGATTGAGAATAGTAAGAACCATTCCAGCGTTTTTTCTAAGCATTTCATCACCATCATTTTTCTAAGAAAAAAATTTATTTTATTTTGCTAATTGACCATTTTCCAATGTTTTTTTTCTAATTATACACATGTGTACATACACGTTTAAAATTGAAAAATGAGTATCGCACATATATGTTTGATAATGCACATACATCAAACATACATGTGTAAATGTGTATAAATGATTATACATATAAGTCTATAAAGGAAGATTATGGTTCTAAACATGTTTTTAAAGTACATATGTGTACATACATGTTTAAAATTTAATAATAATTATCGTACATATATGCTTGATAATGCACACACATGTACGAAAGCAGCGAATGCTTGTTGAAAAGAGTGTTGTAGTGCTGGTAGTATAGTTGGGACTTGTTGTCGGCGAATCCATCGCCCAATGTAATTTAGGAACCAATTCCAGTTCGAGGGGTTGTTCCTATTTGAATAATGATGGGCTCATCAAAAACAATATCCTCCAAAGCAGTCTCAAGTTGACGCTTCTTCGATTCTAATTCTAATGAGAGAGTAGTTGACTAAGGTGATGAATCTGTGAAGGTCGGTTTCGTACCTGGTGCATGAGCTGAACTCGAAGTCGACGTACCTCTAAGTATAACATATTGTATACCATGCATGAATGTCAAACAAGTATGTGCGTAAGTGTAACAAATGTTGTGACATCTCGCACTTTCAGGTTAGCACTTTTAACTCTCTCATTCGAATCTTATGATTTTGTGGCACCTTCGTACACGCATTCACATCGCACATGTAGTTTATTACACACGAGCTAACATAAACTAGTGGGACTAGTTTCGTTGACCGGTAACTTTCTACGTGAGTATTAATGTGATTGAACTTATGTGACTAAGTTTGAAATAATATGAATAACTCCCAAAATCTGGTAACCCTCACTAAACACTCAAAAAATTTAGAATTCCCCTAACTATCACCTACTCAGAACTCCTAATCCTAACCCACAACTTCATAAATTCGGACACACCTTAACCATCCAACTTCAAACTCTAAACTTAAAACTTGGTCACTCCTTGCATAAACTCGGATCCTCTTCATTGTTATACAAACCCGGAATCTTTATTACTCTTTACACAAACTCGAATCAAACCTACATCGACTTAAAGCTTTGTTATATAAATGCATGGAAACCCTAAATCATAATTAGTTTCTGCGATTGCTTTCTCTCTGAACGATGAAACATCACACAAGGCTTTCAAATATCTCGTTCTTTAAGATTTTTCTTGATCTAAATTGCTTTCGGTAATCTATCTTGATCTTGTTTGTAGTTCTGTTTATGAGTGAGTCTTGACTAGGATTGATTGATTTCAAGATTTCTTGAATACATGCATACTAGGGTTGTTTAGAATCTTTATGTTTATGAGTTGATGAATTGTAGTTTACGTATACATGCATGTATGATGCTAGGGTTTTGATGTATAACATGATGGTTAAACTGATCTACAAATTGTTATACATGTATTAGTAGTAGAAAAGTATGATAACATGATCGCAAACGCGTTTTTACAAAGATCTTATTCAAAACAGTTTTTGTGCAGAATTTTATGTCAACTTGTATTGGTGGTAACTTGATCATAACGTAATGAAAACGTGTGGTTCTTGAATCTAAAACGAAGTACAATGAAATAATTTTAATACCCAACTGGATTCATAATTTTTAGACAAGTTTAGGTCAGTCAAAAGATTAAAACGGAAACATACGTATAGGCTGCGTTTTTCTGTAGAAATTGCAGCATGTTACGAAGGTTATAACTCGGTCTATGAGTGGAGTTAACACTTGAGATTTTTATAGTAGATATTAATAGGAGGTTAAAAAAATTCTCCAACTGGAATTTTGTCAATTGGATTGACAAGAATTTTTTTATAAAATAAACGGTAAATTGTCGACAGATTGTGACGAAATTGCCTTTTTCATGTTAAATGATTTTTGGTAATTTTTCTGTGAAAATTAGACTTTGAAAAAATTTCACACACCTTTTCGGACCTAATGACGCGTTGCATAAATTATTTGTAACTTTTCCAGCTCACTAAGTGTTTTAACAAAATTCACGAAAACATCTCAGCTTTGGAGGTTGAGCTGGAACTGCTGAAAGTTAATGTATATGTTTCTAAGTGTGTTTCTGTGTTACTACAAGGTGTTAATTGTTGTTTGATACCTAAAAGAGTATCATTAAATGTGTTGTATATTATGAGATGAACACATGCACATACCCACACAAATGGATAACTAAGTGTCAACGTGTTTGCATATTATGTTTTAGTATACGTGTAGAATTCAAGTGACTTACGTGAATGATAACTAACACTAAAACGGTAACCATATCAGGACGTGGTTGACCACACCTACCCCTAGTCACTTTAATTCTAGCCGAGCTAATCTAAGGTGATTCACGACCCATAATCTTTTATCTTTTATAAAACACTGGGGGAGAAAGCATGTAATACGTTATGGTAAAGTAATGTCACCAGTACTAGAGTTTGTGTTATATTAGTTATGGTCATGAAATTGCACAGAATTATAGGAAGTCCTTCTTCTCGAACCGTTAGTATTGGATTATAGCGAGGGAATTTTGAGCAGTACTACTGGGCCCGACAAGGCTCACCCGAGTTAGTCACGCTAACTCGACTGATAATGGTCGAACGAGTGTTAAATTTTCCTATCACAACGCCATGGTCAGTGATAGACCAGGTAATAAAAGGCAATCAATGCACAAACAATCAGCTTCGGTTTCGAATGCTTAGTAACATAACGTATAGGTTAGCTACCTGCAAATATAACAAGAACAACTAATCACTACTATAATCTGTAAACAACTGAAACAACGACTTATTTTACATCTATGAATAAAACTTGTGAACTCACCCATCATTATGAAGAAAGCGTGTGTAAAAGAGATAGTGAAACTCACCTTAGGGTGTGAGTGCCAATCATATGACAAACTCCCTCTCTTTTTTTTTTCTATCTCTCTAATCTGAAACTCTCCCTTTCTCTCTTTCTTTCTTCTCTCTAACCAGAACAAAAGAAACACACCATCCCCTTTCTCGATCCCCCAAACCAGTGTTGAATTCTAGACAAAACTTTCGATTTTTGTCACACATTTCACCATACAGCACCACACCCACATCAATTCTCAACAATTGTGTTTAGATCTCTCACTATGGTGAACAATTTTGAAATCTAGGGCTGAATTTTATGACCCTTTTGAGATCTAAGAACAAGACATAAAAGATATATATGGAAGCCCTGGAAGTGTTACCGGCTTGATGAAATTCAACCCAATGACCTTAATCAAGGTTTGAGTCTAAGCTCTACAACCACCACATGGACAGTTTTACATTAGACAAGAAAAATACAAGTCTTGATGCAGGGGGTTACCCCTGATGTAGCAACAATCGTATGGCAATAACATAAGATTGGTGTTGTCCAAATTGAAAGTGATCGGGTATGGTGGTGGTGATGGTAGCGGTAGATGGCGGGTGGTTATGGGAGGTGGGTGGGTGGCTGTAAGACCCTTGCTTTGTTTATTGAAATTTTATAAAAATTTATAAAATTATCTGCATTAATATAAAGATAATGCAGATACATACCGAACCGAAATTCTAGGTTAATTTAAACTTCACAAGTATTTCAAAATAATTTAAACATAATAACATAGTTTGATTCAATAAACAATTTAATCGAAAACGCGGAAGCTTCGTCTTTGATTGTGTTCGGTTCTTCGTTACGCTTGATCGTCATCCGGTGCTCCAACCCATTACCTAAATTTCATAAATCATGAAATATGTTAGTTATGAGGACTTGTAACGTGTCCAAACAAGCCCATAAGCCAAAAACAACACAATATAATTTCTGTAAAATACCCGCCGTAGGTTACGGTTGGTGTACCGTAACTTACGATTAGCCTATGCTGGTCGAACCAGCCAGCTCCAGCCGTAGGTTACGGTTGACCCATGCTGCAATTTCTCCAAATTATCTTTTAATACGAAAAGTTTCATAACTTTCTCATTCCTCATCCGTTTTGCTCCAAACTTTTTTCTAATTGATCGTAAAATGTTTGTCTACATAATTAACCCACAATCCTCAATCCGGATTCATAAATTTTATGGATTAAGCAACCTTTCCCGGTTTATGTGTATATTTATTTTGACCCGTTATGGGATTTAAGCACTTAAGCTTAAATCTCGCTCCCTCTTTCTTTACCTCTTATTTCCACACTAAAAATTCTATTAATCTTCCACCACAACTATATTTATGGTGGTTTGGTTATAGTAAAATCATATTCCGGATTCTACCATTCGGTTTGACAATTTATGAAAAAACACTCGTTAAGGGGCATTAAACCAAAAAGTTAACGCCTTATGATACCAAAAGACTAACCCAAATATGGGATTCATTATTGTTTTTATTATTATTATTATTTTTTCTACCCTTATGAGTAATTTGCCCGATTTATCATTCGGCATTCGGGGCGTTTTAGTCAAGTGTTCACATCGTGGACATATACGTGGCTTTAGTAGCCGTTCAACCAAAATACTAGACCTACCTCACTAAGAGTGGTCTAATGTTCACCCTTGAGTTGACCGACTCTAGTCGGATCATAAGCCCTCACCGAGAGCCTGACCCATTTTACATACCTTGTGCGGTTCAAAGCCATGACCCATTTTCAATAACTTGCATATTCTTTTCATTAGTCACGATTATGCTTGACCGTAATGTAAACTTACCTGTAAGTATGACACTTAACAATAACAAGCGTTAAGTACTACGCTCAAATGGTGATATCATCACCATTTGACCCGTATGACCCGTTTGGTCTTTTAACCATTAATGGTTTATATCAAATACATATTTATACTCGCTCGACCCATTTTGGTTCGCGTCAGCAAGTGTTCAAAGATGGATTGTAGAACACTTAAATACCTTCGCAAGCATATAAGATACACCTTCTAACGAATTTTCTATGATTTTATATGATTTTTATAAAATCAGCAAAACAACTATATTTTCATATTCAAACAGTTTTCAAAGCTTCTATACAGCTGTTTTAATCCACCTTTTTGACCCATTTAACAACCATATTTACTTCTTATGATTGCAAACAGTAAAAATTTACTCCGTAAGCTTTCCGAAAAGGTATAGAACACCCAAATTGGATAAACAGTTGATTTTATATGATTTTTTTAAGATTAGTCAAAATCCGTATAAAAAGCTACGGAAATTATGTTTTTCAAGTTCGACCCAAACTATCAAATGCAACCTGAAGGGGTATGGTCCCAAAAACCTTGCACCAATCAAGGAAACCATACCCATTAATAACTTCTAAAGAAACTGTGCGCAGACTTCTTTGCCAAAATAAGATTTATTAGAACTTTACGCCAAATATCCAAGAGAGGAAAGCTTCATTTAACTACCTTGCGCGGGCTCGCGCAAGGTTCAAAGTTAACCTTTAACACTCTCTTTGGATAAATGCTTCATTTAACTACCTTGCGCGGGCTCGCGCAAGGTTTTAAGTTAATCTTGAACATTCTTGTTTGATAATGCTTCATTTAACTACCTTACGCGGGCTTGCGCAAGGTTCAAAGTTAATCTTGAACATTCTTGTCTGATGATGCTTCATTTAACTACACTGCGCGGGCTCGCGCAAGGTTCAAAGTTAATCTTGAGCATTCTTGTCCGATAAATACTTCATTTAACTACCTTGCGCAGGCTCGCGCAAGGTTCAAAGTTAATCTTGAACATTCTTGTCTAATAATACTTCATTTAACTACCTTGCGCGGGCTCGCACAAGGTTCAAAGTTAATCTTGAACATTCTTGTCCGATAAATGCTTCATTTAACTACCTTACGCGGGCTCGCGCAAGGTTCAAGTTAACCTTGAACATTCTTGCTTGATAATGCTCCATACGCAAACCTTGCGCAGATATTTATATCAAAGCAAGCATCCACCAAACGTTGCCCCAAGCAGCAAGGAAAAGAAGGAAAATCAGTTAACTAACTTGCGCTTCTTGCGCAAGGAAACAGTAAATCCTGAAACTTTCCCTTAGCAAAATCCTTAACTTGGTGCAGAAGCAAGGGGAATCTTTTCTGTTGTAACAGAATGTACACGTGGCGAAAGATAGATGGATAACAGCTGTGAAACCTTCTAGAATCCATTAACACCCAATCGTGCAAGCATCTTTTCGGTTATAACCAATTGCCACATGGCAGCATCTGGACGGCTGAGGAAGATCACGGTGATGGCATGCTCACATTCATAAGATGCAGTGATCTCATGTTGACACGTGGCGCCTCCATAACCGCTGATGAGCTCACGATCCGTGTGCACTAACAGATTGCCAACAAACGCTAACGGAATAACAAAAGATTCCGTTAACGTTAATAATCTCTCTTTTTGGCGCCAAACACCGGCTATAAATAAGTAACTTGGAGTTCAAGGAAAGGTATTCACACTCAACTACTCTCTCACTTACAATACTTGCTTCCGACTACCCGTACTTATTCTCACGCTGGAGGGTGGTCACGGAGAGAACCCCCCTTCTCCCCGTGGCGAGCTAACGGTGTTCTGTTTTGCAGGATCATCCGGAGTATTGTTCTATTCAACATCCATCATGAAACCAAACGGAGGGTTAACCCTTTTATGCAGAGCCCATTCCATAGATCTGCTTTGATTCCGGTCTAGTTGATCTAGGTTTTCTTCATTGGCGCCCACCGATTTCGATTCTCTCACCTTGTGTTTCGTTTCACTTAGGTCTGCAGCGTCATGGCTTGACGGATCTTCTTTTCAAGGTCCTCGATCAGGGATTCGACGCGTTGTTGTCGGACCTCAGGTCGACGGACAAATAGTTGAGGATTCTTCTGGCGAAGCTAATGCTCAGTATGATCCTAATCATGCGAGTATTCCTGTGACGCCGGCGGCTCCTCTGGTTGATGTTACGTCAATTTTACCACCTGGAGAGACTCCATTATCGTGGTTAATCAAATCTCAAGCAACTCTAAACACTATGTATGCTCAGTTATGTGTCCAAACCGGAACTCCAGCTTTTCAAGCTCCGGTTAGCGTTCCTCAGGTCCGTGCTTCGCCGGCACCTCGAATTTTGAGTTATAATACTCAAGGTCATGCTCGTTCCCCTTCACGCATACCTGAAGATGAAACAAAAATGCATTCTAAAACCAGGAATGATCTTTTTCATTCTGGTAATAGAAGGCAAGAAGAAAACGTTCAGCGTCGCGCATCTGTCCACTCTCTTTTGGGCCCGCGATCTTCACAAAAACGGGACACCTAACACGACGAGCTTGATAGAACATATGAGGAAGGGGATAGTGCAAGTATTTTTAATCGAATATCTGCAGATCATGCTAGTTACAGGCCAAAAGTACGCGCACTATACAATCCGGAAGCTGAGCATAATTACAATTTGGTGTATCGCCCAATCTAAGCAGCTGAACAATCAAAGTTTACCAGAGAAATAGCACTGGCTCCGTTGGAGCGAGCGAAATTACCATCCAACGTCGGAAAGTTTAACGGTTTGACTGATCCCGATGATCACATGCGCCTCTTTACCGGCGCAGGGTTACTCGGGTGCTGGACACTGCCTATGTGGTGTCACTTATTTGTGCAAACCCTTACTGGCGCTGCACGCCTTTGGTTTGATAATTTGCCGGCAGGTAAACTTTCCTATTGGAATGACTTGAAAGAAAAATTTCTTACACACTTTAGTCAGCAACGGCGATACATGCGTGACTCTTCAGATGTAATGAACATCTGGCGAAGAGACGATGAAAGCCTCGAAGATTTTATAACACATTATAATAAAGAGGTATTGGAAATTGGAGATGTCCATGAAGACCTTATACGCGCGTAGTTCAAGTATGCGGTAAGGTGCGACGAAATGATTAAAGTGTTGTCCGGTACAACTGGCCTTCCAAAAAACTGGGATTAACTCATGGCGGCAGCCAAGGTTTACGCCCAGACTGAGCGCAACTTAAGTTCTAACCGGCCACCTCTACCTCAGAACCGTCCGCAAGACCTGAGTAGAGGTAGTCGCAAGTATAAGAGAAACTGGAAAGAGTCAAGTCAGAATCCGTTTTTTCCGTATTCACCAATTGATGCGCGAGCAACAATCAACAAGATAACAACTCAAAAAGCGATTAAACAGGAGAATAGGGAACGTTAGTGGACTCCCTAAACGAAATATCTGGCTGAGGTTCTCAGCACTGAGAATTATCAGTTTAAACAGCCGCAACCAATGAAAAACAAAAAAGGGCAAGACCCAAATTTGTTCTGTGACTATCATAGAGACACCGGCCATACAACTGATAATTGCATCAGTCTGCGCACGGAGATTGAGAAAGCGTTAAAGAGTGGGAAGCTTACACATCTAGTCCAAAACGTGCGCAAAGAGATTAAGCAGATTATGCGCGAGAACGAAGGGCCTAATAACAAGAAAATGAAACAGCACATTTCCATGATTCAAGGTGGATCATCGCGCAAGCGTAGCCTTCAACATTTTCAACACAACACTTGGCGCGAGCAGCAAGTCATTTTTCCTATCGTTCCAGGAGGTCCTCAAGAAGACCGGCCAGTAGTTATCACCGGTATCTTTGGGCACTACCAAACAGACTATATGTTTATAGATCCGGGTAGTTCCATGGATATCATGTATGAGCAGTGCTTCAAGTAACTAGATCCTTAGGATAAGGCACGCTTGGAACCAGTTGATTTTCCATTAACTGGGTTCTGCAATGAGGCTGTCTTTCCTCTAGGACAAATCCTCTTTCCTGTTACTTTATCTGATGGGAGGTGCTCTAGAACGAGTAACGTCAATTTCATGGTGATGCCGGCAAATTCCCGTCACGATGTACTATTGGGACGCCGCGCGCAATGTAAAATTCGTGAAAATCGGGTTTCAAAAACCCGCACCGTTTATCAATCAAATATTCAGTTATGATTTTTTTTCGTTGCGTATTTATTTCTTAAATAAATTTTAAACAATACATAATTAATAAATATATTAGAATTTAAAAACCATAATCTATAATTAATAATATAAAGTGAATAAAAAAAATAAATAGGAGACGCCGGGATTCGAACCCGGGTCTTGCCTATAACCAAACGCACTTCACACCACTCCGCCACATGCATTTATCTGTTAAGACTCTAAACTAAACAAAATTAATACAAGTCTTGAAATTTAATTCCTGAACACCCGCCCAATGTGACGGCACCCAGTCAACCGGAAATCGCCAAGATTTCCGTTACTCTTCAATTGATCACGAAACCGACTCTCAATCATGCGCCTAGACTCAAATCGAGTCAAACCGCGTTCAATCCGTTAGGCAGACAACTTGCGAATACCCGAATTAAACCGAAGTTTCAAAAACTGAAATTCGACCTCTGCGATCCTTTTCAACTATAAATAGAGGGCTTAGGGAACCCATTCGACTGCACAAACACTCTCCCTAACATCATACCAACCTTTATTCATCAGAAAGTTACGCCAGAAAAACTCGCAACTTGTCGGAACCGCGCCGGAAAACCGAAGAATCCATTCCCTTATTGCCTTACTCTAAAATAGAACTTCTAGAGCTCAGACAAAAATCACCCACACTCACCTCAAACTCCCTGTAGAGCATCTGTCGCAAGTCAAGCTTCGCCGGAAAAATTGGAACTCGCCGGAGTTGGTCACTGGGATCATCAAAGTCCTGTTCTCCAGTAGGTATGAACCTTTAAAACCTTGTTATGTTCATATTTAATTCCGTCAGTTCGTAAACCCGTAACCAAAATTGATAAGATATAGACAACCGTCGGATTTTGTTTCTGGGTAATGTCTAGGAAGAAGATGAAGTTTTGCCTAGAAAATAAGTATAATTAATCTTGATGTTTTAACCAGGTTAGACACACAGTCCAGCAGTGGACTGTGTGCAATTACAAAGCATACGTCCCAGGTTCGAGCCACACCTGTTTCGACTTTCTGAAATAAAACCAATCTTTTTAAAACCTATTCAGATCATCCTTCAACATATATATAAATATAGTATAATCCCGGATATTGATGGGTTAGACACCCAGCCCAGTTGGTCGGGCTGGGTACAAGTTAAATTGATGGTCACGGGTTCGAAACATGTTTTGCGCGTCCGGTTCAGGCCAGTATAAACCTTTTTAATTAATTAAATTCCAGATTTAAACCAGTAAGTATATAAATATAATTAAAATCAGAAATATTTCGGGTTAGACACGTAGCTCAGTTGGTAGAGCTGCGTGCACGTATACGAGAGGTCACGAGTTCGAACCTCACTCAGCGCATAGAATAAACACAGTCCGACCGGTCAACGGTCAACGGTCAAAAAGTCAACCTTTTTATTTTCTTTTTATTTATTTATTTAATTGGAAAATTATTTAAAAATACTTAAAAATAAGATTATTAAAGTTAGAAAATTTCCTTAAAAAAATAAATCTAACAATCCCATTAAGAGCACTAATTAAAAATATTAATCTCAAATAAAGTTTATTTAATTACCGAATCATTTCGTTATTATTTAGGTTAGTTTTTTTTCCCTCGTCGGTTGAATCATAATATTCGTGCGCATTCATCGTCATCAAGGAACGCACCCACTGTGAGTGAATCCTTACAAATTCCCCTTTTTATTCATGTTTTGCGGTGTATCATGTGTCGCTTTAATTATTTCATTTATTCAAACTTGTGCTATTACCATTATATGACCTAAACTTATGATGTAAATATTGTTTGTTGTGATACGTGTTTACATTCTTGTCAAGTTGTGTGCTAATCATTCATTAGGCCCATCAGTTCCTCGTGGGAGACGAGTTGAGCATCAGGTGCCTCATTTGATCGGCTCCGTTTATTGAGCCTTGATCTCAGTGTTCATCATTTGGTGTGTGTGCTTGTGCATTAATTGATATTATGTGTTTTGTGATTAAATTTACAATTACGTTTATTCATATTTGGTTATGCACAATTTTATTCAAATAACCAACATAACTAATCCTTTCGAATATTTAAATAAGATTCACTCGCTAACTTTTGTTGACCCAAAACCCTATTTTGCACATGATACAGGTGATCCGGTTGAGAAAAGAAACACATAGGATGGCCTAGAAGAATAAACAAGTTAATGCCTTGGAATGAACGTTTAGTTTTGTTTTCCTTTGTAATTGTACTTTAGTTTGTAATTTGAATGAAAATGTATTTGAACATGTTGTGTTTGTATGTTTATTGTAACTTCCTCTTTAAAGAGAAATAATAAATATGAAACCTTATAGTAAATGTCATGAGCTTTGATGAAAACCCAATCATGCCCCGACTACCATTTCCGCTGCGGGTCAGGGTGTGACACGCAACGTGATTTCAGTATGATTACTTCCGCTCTGCATGCTGCTTGTGGATTTCCGACACCAAATGGCATAGCTATACTTTATGCATGGAAAGAAATCATGTCAATTGAGGAACCAGTTATGAAGGCTGGCAAGACACTGCCAAGCAATGAACCAGAAAAGTGGGTACTCAACAATAAGTACCCTGAGCAGACAATCCTATTAGGACCTGCAATCAGTACTGAAATCCGCGCAAAGCTTAAACTATTATTGTTTCGCAACAAAGACATTTTCGCCTGGACACCTGCCGACATGGTTGTTCCCGCGTGACGTTACAGAACATTGCCTGAAAGTATTCCCATCAGCAGAGCCAGTTGTGCAGAAAAAGCGCAGCCTCGGATCAGAAAAGACAATGGCAATGAACGAACAAGTCACAGAGTTATTAAATGCTGGTATTCTGCGCGAAGTCAAATACCAGACCTGGGTGGAAAACCCAGTCATGGTAAGAAACATAACGGCGGATGGCGGATGTGTTGTAGATTTTAAAGATCTAAACAAGGCGTGTCCAAAAGATTGTTATTCTCTTCCTGAGATTGACAAAAAGGTTGACTCATTAGCTTCCTTTTGCTGGAAATGTTTCCTAGATTGTTACAAAGGTTATCATAAAGTCTTGATGAAAAAAGAAGACGAAGATACAACCGCTTTTCGCACGGAGAAGGGCATTTTTTGTTATACCAAGATGCCTTTTGGTCTCCGCAATGCGGGAGCTACTTATCAAAGATTGATGGATACAGTGTTTTGAGATAACATTGGGAAAATTGTGGAAGTCTACATGGATGATTTGGTCATTATGAGTAATTTAGAAGACACTATGTTAGATAACATCCAAAGAACTTTTGATTCTCTGTGCGAGGTAAACCTAAAGTTAAATCCCAGCAAATGCTCATTCGGCATGGTGGAGGGCAAATTTTTGGGTTTCATCGTCACCAAAGATGGTTTCAAAGTTAATCCCGAAAAGGTCGATGCAATACAAAAAATGTCTTCTCCGACTACCGTCAAAGAGATGCAACGTTTGGCTGGAAGGTTAGCTGCGCTAAACCGCTTCCTCGCCAATCATGCTGCAAAATCTTATCCATTCATTTGAACCTTGCGCAATTGTACAAATAGCAAAGAGTTCGCATGGACTCCTGAAGCTGATCAAGCTTTCCAGCAGATGAAAGATTGTTTAGTTCAACTTCCCACAGTTACTGCTCCTCGAGAAAAAGAACCCATGGTCTTATATCTTGCTGCATCTGAGGTAGCAGTAGGTGCTGTCTTGCTGGTAGAACGCGAAGGGGTCCAGTCTCCAATTTATTATATCAGCAAGATGTTGAACGATCCAGAGACAAGGTATTCAATCATGGAAAAATTAGTCCATGCTATTGGTCCATGCTTCGTCCATGCTGCGAAGATACTTTTCTGGACATGTTATTACAGTTTTAACAAACTTTCACATTGGCCAAGTCCTGGCCAAACCAGACGTTTCTGGGTGACTTGCGAAATGGGAAATAGAATTGGGAGGTTATAACATCTGTTATAAACCTAGACCAGCTATCAAAGGCCAAGTTTTGGCAGATTTCATCGCTGAAATTACTGCTGATAAGCTTGAAGAATGCAAAGCAATCCAAAACCCAGTCCCAGTCATCGACAACAGAGCCTGGACATTGTTTACAGATGGCGCATCAAACAGTGATGGGGCTGGAGCAGGTCTTCGATTAATGAGTCCAGAAGGAGCAGAATTCACATATGCAATTCGGTTGGATTTTAAAAGCACCAACAACGAGGCCGAAATGAAGCTTTGCTAGCAGGCTTACGCCTCGCTATCAAAATGGGCGCAACAAATTTAGAAGCCCATGTTGATTCATTATTAGTTGCTGAGCAAGTAGTTGGAACATACGATGCAAAGGGAGATATCATGGCTCTATACTTGGCGCAAGCCAAGGCTCTTATAGCACAGTTCCAACAATTTAAAATCACACACGTCAAGCGAAGCAAAAACAAACATGCTAACGCTCTAAGTAAACTTGCTGCAACTAGTTTCAAGCATTTGGCAAAAGAAGTTCGCATCGAGGTTTTAAGGAATCCATCTGTCCCTCTCATGCAAGTGACAATGGTTGAAGCAGGAGATCCATCATGGATGTCGCCAATAATGATGTATCTGTTGCATGGTTCCTTACCAGAAGATAGAGCGCAAGCACGAAAGTTACGATGCAAAGCCCTCAATTATGAAATGATTGACGGTATCCTGTACCGACGCTCTTCATGGGTCCTTCGCTCCACTGTGTTGACAAACATGACGCGCAATACCTGATCAGGGAGATTCATGAGGGACTATGTGGCATACATTCTGGGCCGCGCATGGTTGTAGCCAAAGTAAAAAGCGTAGGGTATTATTGGTCCGGAATGTACGTTGACGCGGTAGAGATCTTGCGCAAGTGCATGTCCTGCCAAAGGGATGCCCCTAAAACGTTGCGCCCAAAGAATCCTTTGGTACATGTCACAACATCTTGGCCATTTCAATAATGGGCCATTGATTTAGTGGGACCATTACCAGATGCGCCCGGCGCAGTAAAGTTTATCATCGTTGCGGTCGATTACTTCACTAAATGGGTTGAAGCCAAACATTTAGCTTCTACTACAGCGATGGTAATTCGCAAATTCATCTGGGAATATATTATTTGCCGTTTTGGTCTGCCCATGCGCATTATTACAGACAACGGTCCAAATTTAACGGCTCAAGAGCTGCAAACATGGATGACCGAAATGGGAATCCAGCATGTTTTCGCTTCTGTTGCGCACCCGCAAGCAAATGGTCAAGTTGAAAGCATAAACAAACAGTTGGTCGATGGTATCAAAGCCCGCCTTGGCACGGCACGGCGGGGGTGGGTTGACGAATTGCCTAGCATCTTGTGGGCACACCGAACTATGCCCAAGACTAGCACTGGAGAAACTCCTTTTAGCCTTGTATACGGCACGGAAGCTGTGATTCCTACCGAAATTGGGTTACCATCTCCAAGAATGCTAGCCTTGGAAAAACAAGATAACGAAGAACAACGGCGCATCGACCTAGACTTATTGGAAGAGCGCCGAGAAAACGCAGCGATTCGCGAAGCTAAATAAAAGTCCCAGCTTGAAAAGTATTACAACAAAAGGTTGCGCATCTGTTCCTTTTTGCCTGGTGACTTTGTTCTTCGCGATAATGAAGCATCAAATGCCGAAAACCAGGGAAGTTAGCCCCGCGATGGGAAGGCCGGTACGTAATAAATGAAGTATTGGGAAAAGGCGCGTACACTCTGAAGCGTATAGACGGATCCAGCGTTCCCCGAACCTGGAACGCCCAGCAACTGCGCCGATGTTATATGCAATCTCAGTCCTCTAAGCAACTTCTGAGCGTTGCGTAACGAGACTGCTTACTTTATTTTGTTATGTAATCTTAGTGGCAACCATAGCCTTGCGCTTTGTCAGTATGAATAAAATACTTTGCCACTACTTACAGTCTTATATATGTTCATTTACAAAATGCATGCAATTCCTTTGGATAAACAAAAACACAAACTCATGAGCCACAAGCTAATTTAATACTTACGCTCACACATTAGAATAAATTTTTCATTTGTCTATCCTAAACACGTCATTGGTTCCATGCAAACATTGTAAAACTGAAATATATTATATTCACGATACTTGCGCAAAAGCGCAACGTTACAAGTTATCATACAGTAAAAATTACAAATTTCCTATCCTATGGACTTGGTTCCCGCCTGCTTCTCTGCTGAAGAAAAAATCACCTTTAGCTTATCAACAAAGTCGTCTTGCTGCAGCACGGCGTCCACAAGGTACATAATCGGAATTTGCAATTGATCATATTTTTCCATGGCAGCATAATTGTAACGCTCCGCGTTTCTATACTTTCTATTTTTGGAAACCTTGTATCGTACTTCTATTTTTAGTAAGCGTTGTATCTTGTATCTGTCTTTCGTTGTAAACGTAGAAAACCGAGACTTGAATCGTAATGAGAAACTCGTATTTTAACTATAATCATGTTATCCTTATACTTGTTCATACTTTAAACGTGTAAACATATTCGTGGTACTCTCAATCGTAAACGTGAGATAACTCGCAAACTTGGTTTGTATTGCGTAAACGAGACTCAAACGTGAAATTTTTATTCGTTAAACTAAATTCGTTACGAAAATATAATTATCTATTCATTTATTAAGTTAATTAATTAAATTAATTAATTAAATTAATTAATTAAATTTAGTTAATAAAATTAATTGATTTATTTTACAAAAATTTAAAATTCTAATTTTTTTATAAATATATTAACATTTAGAATTTAATGTTAATATATATCATTCTTTAAATAAGTCCAAGGTTTAAAGAGTAAATATTGAATTCTTGAACTACAGGGACCATTCCTGCCATTTATGAAACTGTTTAAAAGTTAAAAAAAATAAAAATAATAATAATAATAATCAAACAAAACCGGATCCGCGGGACTCGAACCTGGGACCCCCGGTTCACATGCAAGCGCCTTAACCACTCCACCAGCCGCCTCTCATTCAAACAAACCCGGAAACAAAAGCTTCTTATGCTTTATTTCCGGACGAGGCTGGTCGCGACCAGCGGGCAAACAGCCCATTTTGGGCGGGTTTTTTTTTTTTTTTTGGTTTAAGCCATTAATTACCCACCTAAACTTCACCTAACTAACCCTAATCCTTCCCCTATAAAACCCACCTCTAATCCAAGTATTTTCACACTTTAATCTCTCTCAAATCACTCTCAAATCACCTCAAGATCCTTGCAACATCAGATTTTCGAGCAGATTGTATACCTCTTACTAAAGTGAGTGTAACTCACTCATTTCTTAATGAAATCACTCCATTCTTTTTCCTACTTGCTTGGATAAACTTTGGGTTGAATTCCTAGGTTTCTCCATGGAGAATCCAGACCTGGAAATGCCCCAAAATGTCCACAAACTTTCTGTTTTGTCTAAACTTTTATCAAACTTGTGTTTTAACTTCAACAAACTTGTGTTCTTGTGCTTACAATCAAGCTTATGATTAGTAAAGCCTAACCAAGCTTGTTAACATGAACTAAGGGCTGTTTTAACACCCTAAACTTTCTGTTTTTAAAGAGCATTGAGCTCACAAGTGATGCAAGTTCTTAAACTTGTTCTTGTGTGTCCACCAAGGAAGCTTGGGCTATCCTAACTTGAGACCACACATCACTTGATGATTTTTCATCAAGATCCCAAGATAGTTTGCTAGACTTAAAGTGTCACAACCCCACAAAGCCGTTGACGATTGTCCTCGTGTGCTCGTCGGGTTGTTGAATACTTGGCCACTTGGTATCTAGATGACACCTTATCATTCTTGTCTTTACATTCTTGTATAGTATATAGTTCTTGTACCCTCCTTGTTACCAATGGTAACTTGTGTAGTGGTGAACATAATCCGAGGTTCAAAGTGGATGGTTTAACCTCCCACCTCATACTTGACATACATGACACTAGAGGTTACAAAGTGGATGGTTCATCCTCCCACCTCCTACATGATTATAATGACATATATATAACTATATTATAATTCTAAAACCGAAACCTTGATAATGAACTTATAATCACCTATCAAGTTATTAAGTTTAACACTAAAGTATGTAATTCCTTGTCACGATTCTAATAGGCCCCGAACCTATGAAATCACACCCAAACTCGTAAGAGTTACTATAGTGTCAAGAACGAGTGTTACATCTTAGTGAATACTTTCGTATCATAATACTTTATCAAACATATTTTTTTTATCATGCTCGAATACTCCTAATCTCCCGTTGAAACTCTATACTTATACGCCTCATTTCCTCTTGTAGGATAATTCGGCGTCATCCTCGAACCAATGTCTTCACGGGTTGTCAAGTGTAGAAAAGACTTAGCAAAACCGTGAGTACACTCGACCCACATTTGGTTATATCACTTTTTGGGTGTAACATGTTTCCATATACAAAAATCACAAACACTTAAACTTTATGAAACGCACAAACAATCCTATACACATGACTACTTGAATCGTATACTTGTTGCTTGTCTAGGGATAAACGTTGTGCTATGCTTTAGTCATTAACTATTTTTAGCCTTTGTTTGACATGCTTAGCGCTATAGGAATTCACGCATCCACCTCCATCGTGTTATTCGTGAGGTCATGTTAAAACATCGTGATTGCGTTACGGGTTTGATTATTAGCATTGCATGCCTTGATATTGCTCTTGTATAGATTTAGTTGCCATGAGGATTGTTAAAACTTTATTCGTATACGTATGCTATGCTTAAACTTGTGTACTCGCCTTTGCTTTTGCATTGATTTTATTTTAAAACATGTTACAGGTTGAAGGAGATGACGCTATGAAAACAATATAGCAAGGACTAGATACACACAAATTAGACGTTAGGTTTAATGTCGACGTATCAATTTTGTTATGACTTTGCAAATGTTAGATTGTTCCTTGTTTTGTTACATTAATGTATTTGACAATTCTTATGAAATGAAATATGGTTTAATTAATTATTGTCACTTAATATTGTTGTGAGCAATGAGCAATCTCGTTTTCGTCTCATCCCGATGTTTCCGCCATCGGTTGGGGTGTTACAATAATAAATGGCGGCAGTATTTAGCCCATGCATGACAGCACGGCTGGTATCCCATTCAATCTTCAGCACATGGGCCACGTGCAAAATACATTCTCTGTAGCCCTCGGCGTGCCCATCATTGCGCGCCACCACCATTAATTCTGCCACTCTCTCATCCAACTCCGTAGAGTTAAGGATGGCATTTGCGATCTGTACATAAATACAATCAGTATATGTTACAACAATCAAACCAGACGAATAAAGAAAAGTGAATATTACCTCCACAATCCCATACTCCCGCAACCAGGTAAGCTGGTTCATGAGGGAGTCGGTCAAGATTTCTGCAGTAGCGCGAGCGACCTCCGTGTCGTTAAGTTTTTGATCGCCTTCAGTCAAACGGCGGATCAACTCGGCTTTCTCTGTTCGGTGCAGGTTGACATCTTTTTTCAAACTGTCAACCTTAGCTTGCAACCGCTCCTGGTCAAAAAGCATAGCAGTTAGATCATCAATTTCTTTATTCTTAAGAAGGAGAGTCATTTTGGTTGATACCTCATTTTGCTCGCTTCTTTCTCGGTGTGAGTGCGCTTCTTCTGCTGCCGCAATTGCATTAACTTTCTCTTTTTTGAGTTTCTCAATCTCGTTGCGCAGAGAAATTTTTTCTTTATTATCACGCTCGCAAGCCTCCACAAAGCGCTTGCGCTCGTCCGCATATTGCGCAGCAGACGCCTCACACTTGCGCTTCCAAGACAGCGCAGCCCATTCTTCAGTCTTCTTCTCCTTCTCAAATTGGGCCTTTTCCGCCTCAAAATCAACAAGCATCTTCAATGTCTTCTCCTTCTCAAGCTTAGCCCTCGCTTTCTCAAGCTCAATCTCGTCCCACTCCTTGTTCATACTGCACCATTCGCGCACAATTCTATTTATGGTGGACGAGGCAAGGGCAGACTCTTGCAGATATGACTCGTAAGTGGCTTCATGGTCTTTTTCCTCCTGGCGCTTCACCTCTGTTGGCCGGAAGATGCCCTTATACCACTCCCTACGGAGTGCCAATCGGTAAAAACATCGCCCTGCTTAACCTTCCACACAGGCTGAAATCGCAGAAGCCCGCCTCTCAGAATAAAAGCGATAATAATAATCCCCAGGCGTCTCCTCTGGGCGAATGGGCGATTCCCCCTCCGAATCCTCAACAAACACAAAGCCTTCGCCTTGTGTTGAAGGTCCGACTTCCTTAGAAATCAACCTTGACGGTTCCCCAGCATCTCTAGCCGTATCTTTAACCTGCTCGCCAGCAGGATTCTCAGTATCAAAATTTTTGGGCTCTTCTTCTGGAGCCACCTTCTCAATGTGTTCCGGGACGATGGGGTTGGCTTCAGGAACAGGAGTTTCTTGCCCCGCATCTCCCTCAACATTCTCAGGCCTGCGCGGCGAGGATATAACAGATAAGGTGGCCGGCGCAGCCTTCACCATTTTCTCGGCAAACCATATCAACAAATAACAAGTATTAGATTCTGCGCAACTTTTATCACAGAAATGCGTAACAAACTAGACGTACCAGGTGAGAACTTCTTTGCAAAGGCATCCAGATTGCCCTTCTTACCAATGCGCGGGCGCGCAACCTTGGTTGGCACTGGAATTTTAGTCTCCACCTCCTTCCTCTTCCTAGTACGCTTCAACGCCTCTTCCGGGCTTGAAGGTATTTCCAAAGGATCATCTGGGTTCGCAGCAAGAAGAGATGAGGTGTCAACGGGTTCTGGCTTCGGTTTCTTCAAACCTACAGGCGCAAGACCCTCCAGTGAGTCCGACACCACCACATAATTGCACCAAGAGTCAGATACGGGAAATGTACCTTTCTTGCCCTCAGCTTTCGCACCAGCTGGTGGCTTGGTTTTTTTCTCTGGGTTGGAAGGGTGAGGCGCAGCAGCTGCAGCAACAGTTGGTTTCTTTTTCTTCTTCTTCGAATCAAGGCCTATGCCCCAGTTCAGCAAATCACCTACATAATCAATCATATTGAGTAAAGGTTGCGCCATTAAGTTATATTGCAATATCAACTTAGGCTTTGTATCGACTTATTTACCATTCTCCGAACATGGTTGCGCCTCCAGATCCTCCTGCTTGGGCAACTCAAAGTTCCCCAAGATTTGTGAGAACTAAGTGTCCGCACCGTCAGCAATAGGCACGGCGGCCATTTTTCCCTTCTCTCTCTTGAAAGAGACCAAGTAGAGAGGCGCAACTACATAGCAAACAATTTTGCATCAGTACACATCTATTGAAAGATATTGCTAAGAAGTTAAAGGGTTACATACCAGTCCCATCTTCTGTATACACCGGTTTTTCTCGGCGTTCCTTCTTCCAAAAAATACTCATCCCGGCAGCGATGAAGGCCCTCTCCGGTAAAACAATATTTGGCACATCCTTAATATCTTGATACAGCTCAATCTCATCACTACCCCGGAATGTCATTTTCATCGGGATCACTGCCGCCTTGATAAAGAAAAATTTCTGCTTCCAGTCATGGTAGGACTTCGGCGGCACCAGCAACAAACGTTTGGCTTGCACACGCTGTTGGAACGAATAAAACCCCGACGAGCAGTGCAGCTGGTAGATAACTCTAAACTTCTCGACCGACGGCAAGATCTGCATCAATCGGCAGACGAACTCGAAATGCCGGATCCTCACCATTCCCATTGGGCTCAACTGAGAAATATGAATCTTGTAAAAATCAAGAATTTCCAGCAAGAAATGGGTCACCGGCAGCCGGAAGTTCCCTTCGGCAAAATAATCGTAGAATAATGTAATGAAGCCGGCCGGCGCATCACCGCCGTGGCATTCGCCTCCGGAAGAAACGCTTTCCAGGACGGAGCAAAAGGAAGTTGGTGGCAAGATTATCAAAATCTTTCTTTGACCACTTTAGCGGTGACAAACTTGACGACGACATCTCAGCAGAGCTTGCACCGGTAGCCATAACTTGGAACTTTAAGGAAAACTTAGAAAGCTTTGAGGGTCGCCGGAATTTTTGAACGCAAATTTCTCTCAAGATTGGGTGAGGAAGCAAATGGATCGTTGATCCCTTTATATACTAACCGCAATTAATGCACGATTTGGCTGCAGCGACTTTTACGGCCGTCACGTTTCCCCAAGTAACCGCAAGGGCGAGTGGGGAACAGTAACCGCTCCACGCGCGTGAGTGTCGCTAAAAAGCATTAAATACGGTAAGACAAGTACTCGTGACAGCCTGTCAACAGTACCACCACGTCTCAAGAACGTGCGTCGTCACCAACTACACCACCCAGATAAGTGACACGTGTCTAAGCATATTTGAAATTCAAATACTTTTTCAAAATTTACTTACGACACAAGATGCATAAAGCAACAAAAAGCTAGTCCTTACCTAGCGCAGCACATTTATCTTAAGTCCGGTGCTCCACCTACTTTTTATTCTTCCATAGGAGCAACACTGGACTGGGGGGACTTGAAGGGGTATGGTCCCAAAAACCTTGCGCCAATCAAGGAAACCATACCCATTAATAACTTCTAAAGAAACTGTGCACATACTTCTTTGCCAAAATAAGATTTATTAGAACTTTACGCCAAATATCCAATAGAGGAAAGCTTAGTTAACCTTGAACACTCTCTTTGGATAAATGCTTCATTTAACTACCTTGTGCGGCTCGCGCAAGGTTCAAAGTTAATCTTGAACATTCTTGTTTGATAATGCTTCATTTAACTACCGTGCGCGGGTTCGCGCAAGGTTCAAAGTTAATCTTGAACATTCTTGTCTGATGATGCTTCATTTAACTACCCTGCGCGGGCTTGCGCAAGGTTCAAAGTTAATCTTGAATATTCTTGTCCGATAAATACTTCATTTAACTACCTTGCGCGGGCTCGCGCAAGGTTCAAAGTTAATCTTGAACATTCTTGTCTAATAATGCTTCATTTAACTACCTTGCACGGGCCCGCGCAAGGTTCAAAGTTAACCTTGAACATTCTTGCTTGATAATGCTCCATGCGCAAACCTTGCGCAGATATTTATATCAAAGCAAGCATCCACCAAACGTTGCGCCAAGCAGCAAGGAAAAGAAGGAAGATCAGTTAACTAACTTGTGCTTCTTGCGCAAGGAAACAATAAATCCTGAAACTTTCCCTTAGCAAAATCCTTAACTTGGTGCAGAAGCAAGGGGAATCTTTTCTGTTGTAACAGAATGTACACGTGGCGAATGATAGATGGATAACAACAGTGAAACCTTCTAGAAGCCATTAACACCCAATCGTGCAAGCATCTTTTCAGTTATAACCAATTGCCACATGGCAGCATCTGGACGGCTGAGGAAGATCACGGTGATGGCATGCTCACATTCATAAGATGTAGTGATCTCATGTTGACACGTCGCGCCTCCCTAACCGCTGATGAGCTCACGATCCGTGTGCACTAACAGATTGCTAACAAACGCTAACGGAATAACAAAAGATTCTGTTAACGTTAACAATCTCTCTTTTTGGCGCCAAACACGGTTATAAATAAGTAACTTGGAGTTCAAGGAAATTTATTCACACTAAACTACTCTCTCACTTACAATACTTGCTTCCGACTACCTGTAATTATTCTCACGCCGGAGGGTGGTCACGAAGAGAACCCCCCTCTCCCCGTGGCGAGCTAACGGTGTTCTGTTTTGCAGGATCATCCGGAGTATTGTTCTATTCAGCATCCATCGTGAAACCAAACGGAGGGTTAACTCTTTTATGCAGAGCCCATTCCATAGATCTACTTTGATTCCGGTCTAGTTGATCTAGGGTTTCTTCACAACCCATTTCTATGGCTAAAACTCTTATTAAACTCTTGGAAATGGTTAGAAACCTATAACACAACGATTGTAGGCTAAGAGATGTCAAAAACATCATCTATTTCAAAAATCATCATATGAACCCTAATTTTTACTATCTCCTCAACTTCATCTTCATCAATATAAGTACTAGGGCTAAAATCAACATATATTCAAGTTCTATTTGGTGATTCTAATACACCATCATGTTAATTTCATGCAAAATCAAAGATTTGTAATAAACCCACTACTCATGAAATCATCAAATCAAGTTCTACAACATACCTTATGCTTGGCAAGCCTAGATGGTCTCAAAATTGAGATCATGCATTGATTCCATAATGAATCCTTCCTCAATTTGATTTTTCTTGGATGAACAAGGGTTTTCCCCGTTTTCTTTCTCCTGAACATCGACCAGAACACACACTAGTGTGTGTGCTCTTTTTAGTTTTTGTCCTTTTAATCTTCTTACTTTGATTTTGTCCAAAATTAGTCCCTTAAGTTTAGTTTTGTTTAAACCCCCCATATAATACTATTAACAATTGACCATTGTCATAACTAGGTTTAAATGTTCCTAGTCTACTTAAATTTGGGGTGTTACAACCCGATTCGATCTAAAATTCACTCATCTGAGCCTTTTATAAACGTTTACTTACTACTAAGCAATTGTTCACTTTAACTAGCGTTGGATTTGATTATTAAAAATCCTAACGCTTATCCGGCCAATCTTTTACCACTGATGGTATTTACTTGTTCATCCTCGATTAATTTGGTTTAATTACTAAACCTGTTTTCGGGGCGTTACAAGTCTACCTCCCTTAAAGAGGTTTCGTCCTCGAAACCTTTCTTACGTAGTTCATTGGGTTAGACATAATAAACTTAGTTTCAGTGATCACTTGAGCATTGCTCACATATTAATATTTTAATAATCTTACTAGGGATGTATGGTAGTGTCTTTCGGGCTCCGAGGTGGTGCCCAACTCCATTCCGATGTTCCCTTCTTTCTCTTTTTATTGGTTGACATCTTTGTCTCTCCGGTCAAGCATTATCATAGCCCATATCGTATGCACCTTTTATGAGTAAGGCTTCATGGGCCGTTACTTCACCTTGTATTCCTCGTCTTTATTGTTTACTGGATTAAGTAACCATTTGGCCACTCGGTCATATGAATCTGTCAGCATGCTTATTCCGCGCTAATCCTATAATGATAAGCGCATTAAACATGTTCTAAATTTAAGTTTGACCTTAACTGGCCTCGCAAGTTAGACTTATCACTCACCGGTTACTTTATACATCGTCATTCAGGTATACCCACATTGCTTTCCCGCTTTTAAAGGCGTTTATAACCCCCGAGTCCCGTAGCTCGAGCTACCATATGATCATATACTATGTTATTATTTTTTTTACCGTGACTGCATCACATCGTGTTTAAGTTTATATCAATCTTTTTGTTTTCGAAAAATTTTCTTTCGAATTTATCACCTTGTACCTATTGGTGCCAAGACCTGTTTCTTTTAATATTAACCATTTTCCAATTCATCTCATACTAGTATGTTTGTTAAATTGTTGTTTCTGACTAAAAATCGAATTTTAGTTCAACTTTTTCTCTTTAATTGTGTCAATTACTCGCATCAAGTAATTGACAACCAGCATTTCTTCTTTTACTATTTTTATTTTACGCGAGAATCGTAACCGGTTCTCTCGCTTTGCCTAAGTGACCCGTAAGCTCTTTCACTTAGGCTCGTATGCTATTTCTTTAGGTTTTCACCTTTTTAAAGTAACCCCTTTAAGGTTCATTCCTCTCAATTTGTGACCCTAAGGTCATTTTAGTCCCGTAGACATTTACATCACTTATGACCCGAAGGTCGTGGTGATCCCGTAGATCATCCTTTTACTTGTGTCATTTCTTTAAATGTATTTGGTGTCAATGCACCTCCTTTAAGTTTGCAAGGAAAATCATATACTTTTTTCTTCTTTTTTTTTCATCCGCCAATCATGGCCCTTTTTACCATGAAGGCTAATTTATTTCCATTTCAATTATGGCCCTCAGACCATGTTTGATCCGAGCTGGCAATATTTTCGTTTCTATGACTCCGTGTGTCATTTATACGTCGGTTTATTTCACGCTTCTCGCTACTCGGTTTGCGTCTAATTTATATTCTATCACGTCCCATTACCCAGGCTCGTTATTCTTTTGCTTTTACACTCTCGTTACCGGTTTGCGTTTTTATTTATCATCAAACATTATTTTTTATTTGACACGTTTGACTTGTTCGTGTGAAACCCATCACCTATGAACAATCAAACATTATTCTTTATTTGACCCGTTTGACTTGTTCGTGTGAAACCCATCACCTATGAACAATCAAACATTATTATTTATTTGACCCGTTTGACTTGTTCGTGTGAAATCCATCACCTATGAACAATCAAACATTATTCTTTATTTGACCCGTTTGACTTGTTCGTGTGAAATCCATCACCTATGAACAATCAAACATTATTCTTTATTTGACCCGTTTAACTTGTTCGTGTGAAATCCATCACTTATGAACAATCAAACTTTATTCTTTATTTAACCCGTTTGATTTGTTCATGTGAAATCCATCACATATGAACAATCAAACTTTATTCTTTATTCGACCTGTTTGACTTGTTCGTGTGAAATCCATCACTTATGAATAGTCAAACCTTATTCCTTATTTGACTCGAAGGACTCCTTTTTAACTCATCCCATTAGCCGTATTTACTACATCGAACGTATATGTGATCATTATAAGAAGTTCGGTGTCATGTGTTTGCTACTTACATGGCCAGGGTAAGCGATCAACACATAGTACACGTGACCTTATTATAACTATCACATTACTCCCTATGTAAGTAAATCATCGGTTCATGTCCATATTTCTGATTTTATTTGGTAAAACCTTGTTTAATTGTTATTTAACAATTATTAGTTTTTACCCTTTTATCTCAAAGCATATAGAATGTTTTCCTTTTTATAAAACTGTTGTGCACTCAAATTCGTTAATATCGTTATTTTTTCCTCAATAGGATTTTATTGATAATGTCTACTTATATGGTCACCCCATTCAAGTTTCTAAATCTATATTCTTTTATTGTTTTGTTATTCACGATTATGAATAACGCGTATTTCCACCCAAATTCTCTTCGAAACATCATTCTAGATAGGTATCCTATCCAGGTTTGACAAGTTCTATATTCCCATATGCAACTATCATTCATTACTTGAATGTTGCATAATACAGTTCATATAATAATATATAGTGTGCACCTGGGTGATGCTCGCCCTGATGAGCTTTCATCGTCGTTCGACCTTTATTCGGTATCCTCTCTTGGTTTAGGTCCTTAATGAGTATGCCATACTTGTTATACTTCGGACCATCCCATCATCATATTAGTAGATCATTAAACTCTCGCCATCTTCAGATGCGACTGTCCTTCAAGTAGAACATTCACAAAATATTAATAGCGTTAAAATTAATAAGTGCCCGTACTATAATACAAGGCTTTCTACAATACATGTTAACACACGTAATTGCTAACTATACCGGTCTTTTACCAATTTAATTGGGGTAACGTGCTTTTACACGATAACCCTATGTGTTGTTTACAACACTTTAACATGCTAGACCATTAATATTTATAATAACTTACCGGATCGTGCGATCAAGTCTCGAACCGAACACATATGATCATTAACCTTGAGCTCTGATTACCAACTTGTAAGACCCTTGCTTTGTTTATTGAAATTTTATAAAAATTTATAAAATTATCTGCATTAATATAAAGATAATGCAGATACATAACGAATCGAAATTCTAGGTTAATTTAAACTTCACAAGTATTTCAAAATAATTTAAACATAATAACATAGTTTGATTCAATAAACAATTTAATCGAAAACGCGGAAGCTTCGTCTTTGATTGTGTTCGGTTCTTCGTTACGCTTGATCGTCATCCGGTGCTCCAACCCATTACCTAAATTTCATAAATCATGAAATATGTTAGTTATGAGGTACTTGTAACGTGTCTAAACAAGCCCATAAGCCAAAAACAACACAATATAATTTCTGTAAAATACCCGCCGTAGGTTACGGTTGGTGTACTGTAACTTACGATTAGCCTATGCTGGTCGAACTAGCCAGCTCCAGCCGTAACTTACGGCTCCCAGCCGTAGGTTACGGTTGACCCATGCTGCAATTTCTCCAAATTATCTTTTAATACGAAAAGTTTCATAACTTTCTCATTCCTCATCCATTTTGCTCCAAACTTTTTTCTAATTGATCGTAAAATGTTTGTCTACATAATTAACCCAAAATCCTCAACCCGGATTCATAAAATTTATGGATTAAGCAACCATTTCCCGATGTATGCGTATATTTATTTTGACCTGTTATGGGATTTAAGCACTTAAGCTTAAATCTCGCTCCCTCTTTCTTTACCTCTTATTTCCACACTAAAACTTCTATTTATCTTCCACCACAACTATATTTATGGTGGTTTGGTTATAGTAAAATCATATTCCGAATCCTACCATTCGGTTTGACAATTTATGAAAAAGACTCGTTAAGGGGCATTAAACCAAAAAGTTAACGCTCCCATTTTTATGATACCAAAAGACTAACCCAAATATGGGATTCATTATTGTTTTTATTATTATTATTATTTTTTCTACCCTTATGAGTAATTTGCCCGATTTATCATTCGGGGCGTTTTAGTCAAGTGTTCACATCGTGGACATATACGTGGCTTTAGTAGCCGTTCAACCAAAATACTTGACCTACCTCACTAAGAGTGGTCTAATGTTCACCATTGAGTTGACCGACTCTAGTCGGATCATAAGCCCTCACCGAGAGCCTGACCCATTTTACATACCTGGTGCGGTTCAAAGCCATGACCCGTTTTCAATATCTTGCATATTCTTTTCATTAGTCACGATTATGCTTGCCCGTAATATAAACCTACCTGTAAGTATGACACTTAACAATAACAAATGTTAATACTACGCTCAAATGGTGATATCATCACCATTTGACCCGTATGACCCGTTTGGTCTTTTAACCATTATTGGTTTATATCAAATACATATTTATACTCGCTCGACCATTTCGGTTCACGTCAGCAAGTGTTCAAAGATGGATTGTAGAACACTTAATACCTTCGCAAGCATATAAGATACACCTTCTAACGAATTTTCTATGATTTAATATGATTTTTATAAAATCAGCAAAACAACTATATTTTCATATTCAAACAGTTTTCAAAGCTTCTATACAGCTGTTTTAATCCACCTTTTTACTCATTTAACAACCAATTTACTTCTTATGATTGCAAACAGTAAAAATTTACTCCGTAAGCTTTCTGAAAAGGTATAGAACACCAAATCGGATAAACGGTTGATTTTATATGATTTTTTTTAAGATTAGTCAAAATATAAAAAGCTACGGAAATTATGTTTAGGGTCCTTTCAAGTTCACCCAAACTATCAAATGCAACCCATTTCTATGGCTAAAACTCTTATTAAACTCTTGGAAATGGTTAGAAACCTATAACACAATGATTGTAGGCTAAGAGATGTCAAAAACATCATCTATTTCAAAAAAATCATCATATGAACCCTAATTTTTACTATCTCCTCAACTTCATCTTCATCAATATAAGTACTAGGGCTAAAATCAACATATATTAAAGTTCTATTTGGTGATTCTAATACACCATCATGTTAGTTTCATTCAAAATCAAAGATTTGTAATAAACCCACTACTCATGAAATCATCAAATCAAGTTCTACAACATACCTTATGCTTGGCAAGCCTAGATGGTCTCAAAATTGAGATCATGCATTGATTCCATAATGAATCCTTCCTCAATTTGATTTTTTCTTGGATGAACAAGGGTTTTCCCCGTTTTCTTTCTCCTGAACATCGACCAGAACACACACTAGTGTGTGTGCTCTTTTTAGTTTTTGTCCTTTTAATCTTCTTACTTTGATTTTGTCCAAAATTAGTCCCTTAAGTTTAGTTTTGTTTAAACCCCCCATATAATACTATTAACAATTGACCATTGTCATAACTAGGTTTAAATGTTCCTAGTCTATTTAAATTTGGGGTGTTACAACCCGATTCGATCTAAAATTCACTCATCTGAGCCTTTTATAAAGGTTTTCTTACTACTAAGTAATTGTTCACTTTAACTAGCGTTGGCTTTGATTATTAAAATCCTAACGCTTATCCGGCCAATCTTTTACCACTGATGGTATTTACTTGTTCATCCTCGATTAATTTGGTTTAATTACTAAACTTGTTTTCGGGGCGTTACAAGTCTACCTCCTTTAAAGAGGTTTCGTCCTCGAAACCTTTCTTACGTAGTTCATTGGGTTAGACATAATAAACTTAGTTTCAGTGATCACTTGAGCATTGCTCACATTTTAATATTTTAATAATCTTACTAGGGATGTATGGTAGTGTCTTTCGGGCTCCGAGGTGGTGCCCAACTCCATTCCGATGTTCCCTTCTTTCTCTTTTTATTGGTTGACATCTTTGTCTCTCCGGTCAAGCATTATCATAGCCCATATCGTATGCACCTTTTATGAGTAAGGCTTCATGGGCCGTTACTTTCACCTTGTATTCCTCGTCTTTATTGTTTACTGGATTAAGTAACCATTTGGCCACTCGGTCATATGAATCTGTCAGCATGCTTATTATGCGGCTAATCTTATAATGATAAGCGCATTAAACATGTTTTAAATTTAAGTTTGACCTTAACTGGCCTTGCTAGTTAGACTTATCACTCACCGGTTACTTTATACATCGTCATTCAAGTATACCCACATTGTTTTCCCGCTTTTAAAGGCGCTTATAAACCTCGAGTCCCGTAGCTCGCGCTACCATATGATCATAAACTATGTTATTATTATTATTTTTGACCGTGACTGCATCACGTCGTGTTTAAGTTTATATCAATTTTTTCGTTTTCGAAAATTTTCCTTTCGAATTTATCGTCTTGTACCTATTGGTAATCACGTCGTGTTTAAGTTCACAAAAACTAAAAAACGTATAAATAGTAACTTTGAGAAAACCGCGTAGATGATGTAATCTATTCATTATTAAAGTCTGAGAAATAAAGAAGTGGCTGTCACTTTAAATTAAATGATTTGATATTTAAATGTCAAAATCAAAAAGTGAAAACCCCACATATCTTACTGTGTACAGAGGGTTAGATGCCCATTACATCTCTCTCACTCTCTTTCTTTCTATATATTATATAATAATATGTATATTTATATATGATTATGACCACTTGTTCATTCAATCATTTTCATTTCTTAAATTCCTTTTACTTAGTTTTATTTTAAACTAATCACTTGCCTCTTAATTTAATCTAGTCTATTTCCATTCAAACATTCCCTAATCATTAGTTACCAACACAAAGATTTGTTCCCCGTCACTTAACCACTTTCTTTATTGTTCTTAATATACACGACAATGCATATTCATTTACCAATTATTACGGTTTTATAAAAATAACTCACTTTTCAAATCCAAAAATACATAAAACTACAAAAAATTTATTTTAATAGTTTTTTTATAAGTTATAAGAATAAGTAATTCAACAAACAAGTTATGTGTTATTGAAAAAAAAGCTTATTGTTTTTTTACATCTTTTTAGTTAGAAATGTTTTTATAAATCGTTTTCACTTAAATATAAATGATTTTGATTGAAAGACATGATTTTTGCCATCAATGGAAAAAGTTTCACCGGACAATAAAGGCTGACGATCTCTGTTTCCTTTGTATTTTATTTTCCTTTTTAGTTTTTTTGAACGCAAGCAAAGATAACTTTTTTTTCAAGAAATTAGACCCAAGACTGTGATGTGTGTTATGTCTTCACGTGATAAACTACATGTAGCATTTATTTATTTGTTTATAACTCTTACTTTAGAAACTATTATTGGCTGTCGGTGTTTATACATGTATATAACTAGGTTTATGTCCGCGCTCCGCGGCGGGTACACGCAGTTGGAATTTTGTCACTATCGTTCGGTTCATATGAAGTCAAAACTCGGTATAACAACCAGAAGAGAAAACCCAAATATAGTAGTGTTAGCAATCTAAAAAGAACAAAAAAATAATATAAAGTGGTAGTGTAACAAAAGGGTTAACAACACGTGCTCGGTACTAGACCAAGATAATGTTTTTGGTTGTGTAAATAGAACCACATCAACGCACGAACATAACCTATTCGTTTAAAAACCCTTAATACTATATAAGCTTTCCTATAATTTTATAAAAATATAAGCTTTAATATTATACATAACACCTATACACATTTCATTTAATAACAAAAAATAAAAATAAAAATAAAATATGGACCAATAGTAGAATAGCACGTGTCCTAATCCCTGTTCACAATTAGAAATATTATATAGTAGAATAGAATAGAATAGAATAATATATATTATGTAGTGTTGGAAGAGTTTTAAAAATATATGGTTAATACGTATTTAGACAATTTCATTATCAGGAGTATAATATGTTTGAAAAGGAGGAAATGTCAGCCTCGTCATCCATTCGATTTTTATTTAGAAATTAAAATCGAAAAGCTTGTCCACTTTATTCGATATTGATATTTATATATTATTGTTTCGTTTTTATATTTTATGAACAAATTATTAACGTTTTAAAGAGAATGAACACGGTTGATACAATATTGTGTCTATTCATTATAACTTTCCATGTTACAAAGGTACATCAACTTAAATGTTTGATTTTTTTCCAATCTAGTGTTAGTGGAAAAAATATTTACCAAAATAGTGTTTCTTGAAAACTATTTACCAAAATAGTGTTCCTTATTTGTTTTGTGTATGTCTTTTCTTTTTTAACCAACATATAATATTTCTATTAAGTTAATCAAATATCTTTCTTTTTTTTTACTCTTTAATGATTTGTATTTTTTCGATCAATTCAATTTTTTTTTATTTCTTTGATTTTAATTTTCCGACTAACTCTTTATATATTTTTAGCAATAATTCTTTTTTTTTATCAAACATGCAGCTCAATTTCGTAAATTAGTTTATGCTTTATATTAATATATGTGTGCACAGGCATACGTAGCTACGTACTACATCAGTTAATGCTTTAAACAAACATATCTAATTTGTGGTTATTTATTTTGTTAGCTTACATTAAATTTTTATGTAACTCACTAAACATACAAACATACGTAGCTACATACTACAATATCTCATTACACACACATACATATATAATTACTACATATACATACACACGATATATATAGAATTACCTATGAGCTTTTTTCAATTTATTTTATTATTCAAATATCAGCAAAACAATAATGGGAGTTTTCCTTATTTACAAAGAATTATCGATAATGGGAGTTTTCCTTATTTACAAAGAATTATTGTTATAAAAAATATAAAGAGTTGGTCGGAAAATTAAAATCAAAGTAATAACTAAGTATTGGATTGATAGAAAAAAATATAAATCATTCAAGAAAAAAAAGTAGTCATTTGATTAATTTAATGAAGAAAAAAAAGTTAATATGTTGGTTAAAAAAGAAAAGAAAAATATGAAAGAAACAAGAAACACTAATTTGATAAATAGTTTTCAACAAACACCATTTTAGTAAATAGTTTTTCCACCAACACTAGTTTAGGAAAAAACTCTTTGATTTATAGTTTATAATAAAGTGTTATGATTTTCAAAAGTTACAAAGGTACATCAACTTCCATGATTGATTTATAGTTTATAACGTGTTTTGATTTTCAAATATATAATAGCGCATATCTATTATAGTGGTGCATCTACTTTCTAGAATTGATTTACCATCGCAATGAGTTTCAATCCACAAATATATATTGTACGTCTAATCTAAGGGTAGATGTGACTTCGTAGGTTTAAACGTCAAACAATTATAAGAAAACTAATAGTTATATAAAAAAATACAAATATACTCTGAGACGATTTAAAGGTATACTACAAGACTATCGAAAAACCCTTCACAAATTGATCTAAACACAATTCAAATAAGTAATGTATAATACACAATTTCGCTTAAATCTTCATTATGGATCAAAATCCATCAAGAACGTATATAAACCATTTATTGTTTGGCTGTGTACTCGTAAATAATGAATTCCAACATATTATATACATTTAGGCACCATGAATACCATGTATTTCTAGAAATGAGGTTTTTAGTCAACTTTCATTAAAGATTAAAAATCCCAACTTCTTGATTGTGCTACACATTCAATTCGTTGGTTCTAACAACTTTAACGCTAGTTGGTATGTTATAAAGCCTTGCTTTATAGTGTCATGTATGTACCAGATAAACAGACTTTATTGTTAACTTACACAGTGTGGGATAATGCTCCCTTTAAAGCCCATATTAAACAAAATACAAATATAATCAAAGAGGAAAAAATTTGATTGGTTGGAATCATTGGATCCCACTTGCACATTCCATTGACGCTCTTTATTGGGATGGAGCCCGTCCATAGCGCCCCCTACTTTTGCCTAGAAAATGGCTAGGGGCACTACGGGGCGCCATTTTGTCTGATTTGACACGGGGCGCTATACCACATTATGTGGTCAAATCGTGGTTCTATAGTTTTTTTTAACGGCAAAAAAGAAAAGTTACATATCACAGAAATCAACATTTTCCTTTCTATAGTTGAGCTTGGGTTTTTATATTGTTCGAAAACATCAAATTGAAGTGTTTGTTGGATATAATTGCTTACAAAGGAATTAAATGTTCCTAATCACTTAATAAGGTTTGAAGAGGATTTAAAACTGTTTTGGACCTTTTATTTTGGATAGAAATTGATTCGTTCCTCCTTGTTTGCATTATCTTCTTAACACCCATGCTTAAATTTCCTTTTTTAAGACTTTTTATGAGTTTATCTCATGCAAGATACGTGGCCTCAAGAATCAATATTCAGGGTGAGTTTAATTTAAACAACTCCGACCCCTCAAGTCTTGTTTATTAGATTTTCCCACAAAACTTTGTATTTACACTTTATACCTAAAATTTAACAGTTTAGGATACATTTAGTCTAACTAAACCAAGTTAAAAATGAACAATTATCAGCACGTCACCAACAAAAAGTAATGTTAAAACATAGAAGACCAATATTATAATCTTAATCAAGGTGTAATTTAGAAGTAATGTAATGAGTATGCATTGTTATTAGCCTTTCAAAAAATATATATCTACATAGAAGATAATATCAATGTTTTCATAACCGGACCGGACGTTGAACCGGTCTCCTTACCGGTTGGCTCGACCAGTCCGACCGATCGGGCCGGACGTAAGAACCGAAAGGTGTCGTAAATATTATAAAATTTTATAGGGTTAAAAATGAAAAAATATATAAAAACCGGTTCAATCCTTCTAAAACCCGGTTCGACCGGCCGGTTTCCCGGTCCAACCGCCGGGTCGCTGTTTTAACTTCTGGTTCAATGTATTTCCGGTCCAACACTATCACTCGGACCGGCTCAACCTCCGGTTCCCGGACCGACCGGCCGGTCCGGTCCGAGTCTGAAAACACTGGATAATATTTAAAACTTATTACACCGAGAGTTGGAATATTACAATGTTAAAATGAGCATGTACTTAACAATTGTCTTACATGATCTCCATTTTTGTCATCATCAAAAAAATAAAAATAAAAAAAAAATCTTATTGTAACATGTCTAGGTGGATGATAAAAATTGTAACATGCAAAATATAGTGTTATATGATCATAATTTAAACATTGGTGTGTGGGTGTAATATATTATCAATCTTTTGTTAATATATACTATTTTAATGTTGATTTGCTAAAAGCAATACATGTGAGTTTATTCTTAGTATAGAAGATTTATGGTACGTATGGATTGTCTAAGTTTATTAGTTTCCCCTTAAAAAAAGTGAGTTTTATATATTTGGTTGTTATAGATCTTTGAAATAGAGGCAAAGACATATATAGTATTAAAAGTTAATTGTTTGGATAGTCTTTGTGGTTTGATATTTTTTTCACGTTTAGTCCCCACCTTTTCAAAATAGCATGTTTGTTCCCTATGGTTTAACAAATTGTTACTCGAATACTCCTCTCAATGAATAAAGGTTAATTTTTCCAGTTAAATATATATGAAATGACTTAGACACCCTCACTTTTAAATAAAGAAAAACAAATTAAACTTATTGGTCAATAAAAAGACCAAGTGGCCCCACAATTGTTCTTCACCGTAAGTCCCTTTTCTCCACCTCCTACCTCCCCCACACCCTCCATCTATCCTCCGGTGACCTCCCCAACCTCCACCCTTTCTGGCCGATGACCTCCCCCCAACCTCCACCCTTTCCGACCACATGGCACCACACCCATCCACCTTTCCGGTCACCCCGTCATCATCCAAACCCGCCACCCCGTCCAAACCCATAACCACCTCCACCATCGCATGTCCCCTCCGCCATCATCATCATGATCGACCAGAAATTGCAGCTACTAAAACCACCTTAAAAAACGATCTCAATCACCATCGCCGGATTTTTTTTTCTGGTTCGCATCAATCGGCTTCAACATCGTTTTGTTTTAATGATTTTAAGGAAACAGGAAACAAGTTCAACTTGCAGAGACTAAGAGTCTTACTTAATATGAATTGCTAGCCTTTACCTTGAGAATGAATATAATTATATCATTAATTAATTAAAGTTACAAGCTTACTTCATGTGGGTTGTGGGTCGTTTGAATTGACGGCAGTGAAGGAGACACAAATTAAATAGCTTTGATCTGAAAGACACAAATGGAATAGATGTCGACCTTTTGTGTGTTGTTTGAATTGACGACAGTGAAGCAGATCTGTATCGGAATGGATGCGTCTCCGGCAGTGAACCATCGGATGAAAGCTCAATCACTTATCGGATCACCGGATAATCCGTCGGTAACTGACGGTGACGGAAACGAAGAGATCCGGTAACCTATGGATGCCGATTCGGATCTGGTCGGGTCGGGAAGGATGGTGTCATATTCAATCAGTTGTAAGTGGGAGTCGAGGTGTGTGGTGGCGGCGATGGTGTTTCCGGCTACAGTGGTTCGTCGGTGGTCTGGTGTCTGGTTACAACTTCCAAGTGGACGGGTGCAGGTGGTGGTGAGAGTTGCAGAGTATGTGAGGATGAAGATGGATGAGGTGATATAATTAAAATTGTATTTCTTTTTTATATTTAAGTTATTGTTTTTATGTTAAGGGTATTTTAGTCAATGTACATATACTTAACTGGAAAAACTAATCTTCATCTATTGAGAGGACTATCCGAGTAACAATTTATTAAACCACAGGGGGCAAACATACTATTTTAAAAAGGTGGAGACTAAATGTGAAAAATAACAAACCACAGGGACTATCCTGGCAATTAACTCTAGTATTAATAAATATAGCATATATATATATATATATATGAATAACTAGTGGATATGATAATAGGAGTAAATGAAGTGATGTTGATGTGAATGGTATCCAGCTATATTCTGAGAGGGAAAAAGGTTACTAGATATTGAAGCTTCATTGCAATTGTTTCATAGTCTTGGACAACCATGCATTGCCTCTTTTTTCCACCGTTTGAAGATTCTTGTCCACTTAAAATGGAAACCAAAAAGAGAGATATATATGGACGGACTTTATGCCATTCACATTCAATTCTACCCTACAGTTTTAGGGTTACTTCATATACAATTCAAATGTTTTAATTAATATATGTCATTGATGAATGATGATCACTTATCATCATTATAATAATATCATTACACTTACATATTTCCTAGAAAATTATAATGATAGTATGAATGGTATCCGTTTGGTTGGTACCAAACAAGAACCAAGAACTATGTGATACCAACTCTTAATTTTCATAAACAATGTATTGTAAGGCGGTTTTATAATTTTGGGCTTCGTTTGAGTTAACGATAATACTATAGTCGTAAGGGGAAAAAACCCATATACATATGCTAGTGACATTAGCAAATTAAATAGAAATGACAAAAATGATGTAATTTTTAGTGGTATACCGCAATTGCAAAGTCGATACTTCTAGCTTATTTTTATTCTTCAAGGCAACGTGTATCCAATCATTTTACAGATCATAATTATCAATGTTTTGCACCAACATACTGTTTGGTGATCCTGTTCATTCACTAAAGTGCTAAATCATGCGTAATAATACAAGGTCCATGGTGGTCCTTCATCTTAGAAGTAACTAGTAAATCATAATAAAAAAAGCATTAGAGTAATACTATATAGGAGAAATGGTGGATGCTATTAACAAACTAAGACAAGTAATAATAGGATTACGAAACATGTTTATATAAAATAAAGCTATTTAGTTACCCAAAACATGCATTGTCATATTTGTAAATAGCGAGAAAAATGTTTCGGGATCTATTTTTGTTCTAGTATATAGCGTGATTACTAAGACATTGTTGTAATGTTTGTGTGATTAGATTGATGGGTTTTGACTCACACATTAGAAAGATGTTCTAAAACATGAGACAGGAACGTAAAATTCTAAAGAAGTGGATAGATTTTGGCAAGGATTGAAGGGCTCTCCCATTTTGCCATAATGCCATACTATATCGGTGAAAGCTCGACATTTATCTTGACACAAAAAATAAAAAAAAAAACCATCTCTGCCCCCTCCAATTTTTTACAATATCCATTTTCGCACACTTTTTAATAACTAATTTACAAGATAACATTATGGTAAATCCCACTGCCACCCATAACTCCTTGTAACCTTGCCCACAAATGAAAAAAAAAAAGACTTTATTTATATTTTGTTAAGAGTTTTGAGAAACAAAATGTGGCTGAAGTTTACATATGTGAAAGGTAAACTAAAACTTGCATCACTTCTAAATAACGGTATATACCATGTCAGATTGTCATCAATGTGAGTGTATATATGTATATTGTAAAACTGTCTAATATAAGTTTTATTTCTAATAATATGTGTTATTTTATTATTCATATTGAAATTTAAAATAGTATAAATCACAATAGTAATATTGGCTTCATTTTCTAAGGTAATAAAAGTACTTTTAAAAAATCCATTCGGCCTAGCCTTCGATTAGTCGCCAATTAATTACTAATCGGAGGTTTATTGAGTAATGGTCAATTAATCACTAGTCAGTCAACATTAGACCTATTTCAACCAAATTTTGACAAATCTTATAAATTCTCTTCAATTACTTAAAAATAGGTCAACGATGGGTTATAACATGTCTACTTAAAAAAATATATATATATATATGAAAATGTGTGTGTATATAAAACTAAAATTATATATCAAAATCCAAAATCGGTTAAGCCATATTAATTAATAGTCGGTACTCAATGACCAAGTAGTGCCTATTCATATGTTCATGAAAGTAATTTACTTTTTATGATATTTACTTATAATATGTCCCCAACACGTTAATAAGAAGTGTTAGTTAATGGCACAAAAGGGTTACAAATTCATAATATGAGAAGTATGTATGATTTATTCTAACATTGTAAAAGAAAAAAAAATATCTACATTAGTTAAAATAAATAAATTTTCAGGATTGACTTGGAAGACATTGAAGCCCAATTGAGACCCGACTCATTATCCAACATATACAAAAACAAGTTGGCCGGGAAATACGACAATAGTACTACCACTCTATTGGTAGTCAATGGGCGGCAACCCTATTTATTTCTTTTTTATTTGTTTTTTTTATTTTTTATTATTAACGTTAGTCTAATAATAAGAGTTAAATGCTTGATTGGTCCCTGTGGTTTGCAAATCTTGCAGTCTTGGTCCCAGTGGTTCACTTATTACACACTTGGTCCCAGTAGTTTCAAATTTTGCACTCGGGTGGTCCTTACCACTAACCTTTGTTAGATTTCTCAGTTAAGTATATGCAAAATTACTATATTACCCTCGTCTTCTTCATCCTTTCTCTGCTACCACCTGCAACTACTCTGCTACCACCACCCTCACCCTCGCCGCCTTTCACCGCCATACCACTCAGCCATACCCTCCGGTGTCTCTTCCACTCCTCCCTCCGTCACTCTCCTCAACAACGCCTCCACCTCTCGCTTCCTCACTCTCAGATGCTCTGCTCAGTCTCCAAACACCTCAGGTGATTTTCGGCTCGATCAATGACGTCACCGAAACTGTAGGATTCAACGGTTAGGTTTTCGGTGAGTTGTATGAGGAGATCAACGGCGGCGAGATAATTGGACTGTGGTGGTGGCCATCGGTGGTGGTTGTACGGCGGTGGGGTGTGTGTGTGTGTGAAGGAAGATGAATGGGGTATAAGTTAAGAAGCGGTTGACGAATCCATTCCTCTACCAACTACTGTGTGCGTTTGTGTTTGAGATTCCTTTCCCTGTTCGATTCAGTTCGTTGGCTGTCAACTCGTTGGTTGCTAATGGCGGTACTAATATTGCCGAAGGTCTGAGAATCTGGTGGATGGTTGTGGCAATCGGGAAGATGGCGGTGAAAGACGCCGGAGGGTATGGCTGAGTGGTATGGCGGTGAAAGGCGGCGAGGGTGAGGGTGGTGGTAGCAGAGTAGTTGCAGGTGGTAGCAGAGAAAGGATGAAGAAGACGAGGGTAATATAGTAATTTTGCATATACTTAACTGAGAAATCTAACAAAGGTTAGTGGTAAGGACCACCCGAGTGCAAAATTTGAAACTACTGGGACCAAGTGTGTAATAAGTGAACCACTGGGACCAAGACTGCAAGATTTGCAAACCACAGGGACCAACCAAGCATTTAACTCTAATAATAATTGAATATCATAAACAGTACACATAATTGAGTGATTTTGCTTTATGTGTATGATCAAACAAATTCAATAGACAACCCCGTTGTTTCCATTAACTTACGATTTTATCCACAATTTAAAATTACGGTCTTACCCCTAGTTCAAAAAAAAATTATGCTTTTCCCCTAACTTAAAATTACGATTTGTTCTTAGTACAAAAATATGATTAACCCCCTTTTCATAAATTACGATTTCGACCTTCGTTCAAAATTACGCTTTTCCACTGAGTTCTAAACAAATATGCTTTTGTCCCCATCTAAGAATTACGATTTTGCCATTAGTTCAAAACTATGCTTTTATCCCCATCTAAAAAGTACGATTTTGCCATTAGTTTAAAATTTGTCCCAGTTCAAATCAAAATTTTGGTTTTACCCTAGCTTAAAATTACGAATTTTCCCTCATTTACAAAATTATGATTTTGCCTACATTTAAAAAACTACGATTTTGCCGACAGTTAAAATTTGTAGTCTTGCCATCATTTTAGGTTTTTATTTTTTTTTTTTCAAAACTATAGTAGTTTTTTACTTGGTTGACTCAATCTAACTTTTGTTCGCTCATTGTTTCTGACAATTTACTGTTTTGCCCCAGCTCAAAATTACAGACTCACCATCGTTTTACTTTTTTTAGCAAAACTATGGTAGTGTTTTGGTTTAACTGGTTGACTATATGTATTTTTATTTTATTTTTTTGAGATCGTGTTATAAGTAGTATGTACAAGTAACTAAAATAGATGCGTACATATTATGAAACCAAGAAATATTCGGCCTAACACCCCGCAATGCGGGCTGGGCATCCAACTAGTGAGCAACATATCCTTATATTAAAAAAATAATCGATTTTTATGTTGTTAAATACAAAATACCGATAGACTTTTCTATATATTGTACACTTTACAAATTAACTTAAAATTATAAAAAAAAACGCTTATTTTGTACATTCTCGTCTAAAATCTATTTTTTTACAAACAAACGTGGCATTCAAAAGTATTTAAAAGAATTAAACGTTGATTACTAAGAGAGAAAAAGGATTTGATCTATTTTTTTACAAACAAACGTGGCATTCAAAAGTATCTAAAAGAATTAAACATAGAGAAAAAGGATTTGAACATGACAACATGTACGTGGATGTAGTATGACACTTGTAACTTTGGACTGCTCAGGAAAGAAATTATTTTTTTTATGATTTTTGTTTTATTGTTAACAGTTGTCATAAAATCCTACTAATAAAATGCATTAAAATACATAATATTATAGAAAATTGTCGCACTAAAAAAGTAGACTAATAAAGGGTAGAAAGCCAAGATACCGTCTTCGTCATCATCAGCTTAAATCCTGCTACGTACCCTCAGGGCTCAGTCCTTGTCTCTCAATTTAACACTTTTGTTCATTTCCCAATTCTTTACAAATTTACACATTTGGCATTTCCATTTTATTTTCTAGTTACTTGACTACAAGCCTAAGATTCTTTTTTAATCTTTTGGTGGTTTGATAAAGTTTCATGGTTTCTAGTTAATTATCTGAAATTGTTTTGAATATAGCGGAGTTGAATAATGTTTATGTTAAAACGTCAAATATATGTCTATCAGTTCATTATACGAACTCTGAGAAACAAACCACATCTGCTATTTCAACTAGCAGACCCTCTTAAATAGGGTTGGCAATTTTAGACACGATACGAACCTATAAGAAATTAACATGTATCGTGTATGCCTTAACAGGTAACGGGTACTAAACAAGTAGACACGAAAATACCTGTTAATTTTCGTATCTAAACAGGTAAAATACATGTTTACTTGTTTAGTACCAATTAATACATGTTAACAATTTTAATAACAATAAAAAATATAATCTAGTGGGACCATGTGACTTGAAAACCTGATCTTATCACTTATCTTTCTAGAAAGACCCATGTGAACTTTGAATTGAAGATTTGAAAAGAAAGACTCATGTGAACTTTACATTGTTTTGAATAGATGTTACGAATTATTTAAACCTTTTGTGATTTGTCATTTATATAAGGATTTTGTTTCAAACTTGTTACGGATTATGCGTTAATGCATTATTTAAGCATATTGTGAACTTTTTGCAACTTTTGCTTCACTAAACAGATTCTTAAATATGTAATTTTTGAAACATTCGTATACAGGTAATTATCGTGTATACCTGTTAAATAATATTTCGTGTTCGTGTATGGAAAACTGGACACGAAACCTTATCGTGTCGTGTTCGTGTATGGGATTTCGTGTATCGTGTACAGGTATACACGATATGCCAGCCCTACTCATAAAGACTCTTCACATTTGACAGTTTAACTCGCGGAGAATCAATACGACTTCCAAAAATGACTAGAAACCACGACCATCGACCCTCTGTGAATTCTACGCTGACACTGACCATGGATAGGAGATGTAGGGGTTTAAATATCTAACACGACACGAACCTAACGCGAAATTCGTCGGTGTGGGTTTAGTGTAAATAGGTTCAGATCAGTTTCTAGTTGAACCTATGACCCCATTTAGCTAAACGGATCTGGTTCTTGTCAACCTGAACAGGTTGGCGAACTGACTTGATTAACCTATTTATATTATAAAATATATTTTTACAATATTTTTTATGTAATAAATTAAATTGGTTGCTTTTTATGCGATAATTATAACTTAAAAAGAAAATTTGATATAATATTTTATAATTAAAGTGTAATTGTATTATATGCATTTGTGTTTTTTTAGTTAAATTCGAGTTTTGATATATTAATTTGCGAAATAAATAAAAATAAAAAAATTTGGGTTGAAAGGGTTGTGTTTGGGTCAACCGGTGAATTTTCAGGTTGTGTTCGAGCTCATACGTATGACACGATTTTTGGGTTCAAGTCGTGTTCAGTGGATTGCACCCGCTAACTTGCGGGCACGACCCTTCTTAGCATCCCTAAGGAGATGTGCCAGATACATAAGAAATGTGTTGTCTCATGGACCACAAACGCGTTTTTGGGGGCATTAGAAGTGAATGAGAGGAATCATTACACAGTTAAGTGCGCTTGATTTGAGCAATCCAAGATGGTGGTCTTTTGAGAAGTTTCCACTCTGGGCAACAATAAACAAATTTGTGAGCTCATCATGGATAAACAAATAATATTGGTTGGCAAAAGAGGGTTGATGTTACATATGATATTGGAGCAACTTCATAGTCATTGGGGATGATGGTTACACTTTAATCACTCATCTTAATTACATTTTAAAAACATTTACCAACCAATTAATAATATTTTTCTTTTTGACGAAGAAATGGTTATGTACGATGGACTGGTCCAAGGAGGTGATAAAAGTTTATATGAGTATTGGATGTTAGTTTATACAATTATGTTGTTAATTTAAAGGATCATTTTATTTGTCGTCATTGCAATGGAATACACAGGTTGAAAGGGAGGGGTACCACCGTTTAAATTGCATTGGTAGGGTTGTACATAGTATAAAGAGTAGTAGTACTGTGTAGTGATGATGAAATGAATGGTAAAAATGGGACTTATAATTCTGTCAAGATTTCTTTAGAGTCAGTCGCAATTGGTCCATATCAATCATATACTCTTCCTTACAATTTCTAACCTTCCTTCCAACTTTTATTACCCTCACCATTCATAATGAATGTAAATAAATTTAACTCCTATATACATATTTATATAATACTATTAAATATTATCTTATCTAACTTATATTTAGTTAAAATATTGCTTAATAGAAAAAAATGAAAAATAAGATAAAGAGATTATTAGATTAATTCAAAATTTAATAAAAAATAGTTATTATCCTTATTTAAATTATATTTATTTAAATTTATTGTTTAGAAAAAAGAAATTAGAAAAAAAGATAAGGACGTACTAGAGATTGACACGTGTCAAAAAACGATTTTCATTTACTAGTATAGATGTTTAAATAGAGTTTGAGTTGGATTAATATCGGAATGTACTTAGTTCAAATAGATGGTTAGAATTATTGTAAAATATGTATATTTTTTGTGGTGCATTATAATAAAAGAGTCAAGCTATTTCATTCGATCCCGTATCTAGTTTTCAATCAAGGGCCAATATTTCCAAAACAATTTGGTATTAGAGCGCTTAGAAACTGACAAGGCAGAAGACAGGCCAGAAGAAGAAAAAAAGGAAAAAAACCCAATTATGATCATAAAGAAAAGAAAGGAAGTGATAGCAAAAGAGAGCCAGCCAAGTGATCATAATAGAATTTATAAGTCGCTTTCAGATGTAGGTGAAGGCAAAGAAGGAAGAGTTCGCAAGACTCTACTTGGTAAAAGAGTCGATTATTCAGGGCGGTCAGTGATTGTCATGGGCCCTTCACTTTCATTACATCGATGTGGAGGGGAGGGAAAAATTTTATAACCAAACATAGTGTTTTCAGGTGAGTTTCCAATAGCTGCCTAGCCGGTGAGGGAGAACTGAGAGAGCGAAAGTGGTAGGTTGAAGGGGGTTGACAATAAACTTAACAACAACTTTACATTGTTGTGTAGGGCAACACAACGGTGGTAAGAACTTTCAGAACAATGGCAACATCGCATCTAGGGATGGCAAAAAAAACCTAAGTTCAACAGGTATGCCCGAACCCCAAACATCTGGGGTGGGTATACCCATAACCCGACGGGTATTAGACCGGATATGAGATTGGAAAAAGAATTATTTCGCGGGCATGGAACATGTATAGGATTAGATGATATCCGACCCGATTACCTGAAACTATATACGTGTTTACCCAAGTCGTATAGGGTCTAGCATGTATAGTTTCGAAGTATGTAACCCCATACAATGAAGCGGTACATGATTAGGAGAAGGTCCTTAGGCAATTAGGGTATAAGTGCCCATGGTCATCGAGTCTGTAACATACACATACACATATGATTATTGAAATTCAAGTACTGACTCAATTGTTTAATTCATAATCAATCTTTGGCTACATATATGTATACGTGTATGTGTGTGTATTTATTTAATAGTTTGTTGGCAAAAGACATATATCGTGTACCAATATTTCATTTGTACTACCACAAAATTGTACCAATGCGGCTAATAATTGTTGTTGGTGGGTTTGTCCACCCACCCACATGTTGGATAATCTTGATGGTTCTGGCCGAGTACGGGTCAAGTCGGTAACGAGTCATGGATATGAATTAGTCTATGTTGACTGAGTATTACGGGAGTGGAGCGGTCAGCTGAATAAAAGGAGGAATAGGAACGTTGGGTTAGTTCCTGCCTATAAGGAGGAGCACGTGGCTTTTATTCAGCATGTGATTAGTTTGTTTTTGTTATTATAAATAGGGAGTAGTAGTAGATAATTTTTCTTGTACCCCATATTCATTCGATAACATATTTCAAGCAGTCAGTTTGTGAGTGTGTATTGTGTGTGTTCTTGGGCCTGAACCAACATTTGGTATCAGAGCGAGGTCGAAACGAGGGTCGAGAAACGAGAGCGGGTGAAGACGGTGTTCGCCGGTTTAAGAGTCGAGTCTTAGAGAAGGGGGAGCCGCCCTCTAAACTGCAAGAAGAGAAGAAAAGAAGATGAAGTCGGTAGAAGAACAACGAGTTTTGTGGCGGTGATTACCGTCAACAGAAAGAAGAGAAGAGGTTCTGTGTGAACCGAACATGGTTCTAAGTGAGCCATGTGAAGACAAACTGAGACGTGAAAAGAGTTCTAAGTGAACCTATCGGTTCTTAGTGAGCCGGAGAAGACGAGGAGAAGTTCTGAGTGAACCGAGTATGGTTCTGAGTGAACCACGACAATGAAGAAGACGATCTTAGTGATCGAAGAAGGGTTCTGTGTGAGCCATAAGAAGTGTTCTATGTGAACAAGAAGCCAAGAGAAGAAGGGTTCTACGTGAACAAAAAGAAACGAATCTGTGTAATTCAAGATGAATTGGAAGAAGAGGCATGAGAAAAACATGCCGTGATCAGGCCTATGTGTACCGGATCAAAATCGAAGTTGAGTCAAAGGGACGATCTGTGTGATCTAGGGAAGAAATTTTTTGCGGTTTAGAGAAAGAACCGGCTGATCGGTGTGATCGAAGAAATCTGTGTGGAGGTGTGTGGCGAACAAAACCTGTGTGGTTCAGCGACTCGAGTCGAGAAAGGCGTGTGTGGTGCGGTTGCGGAGAAGACAACTATTCGAGAAGCGTGTGACCTGTGTTGGGGCTGTGTAACCTAGAAACGAACCTGGTGTGCATCACACCCCAACCGATGGCGGAAACATCGGGATGAGACGAACAAATTGCTCAAAACTTCATAACGCTATGTGACAATATAGATTAAATTCAAATTTCATTCAAGACTAAATTGTCATACAAAAATTCCAAATAATAGTCAACAATTGTTTCGACATAACATCAAAATAGATAAATTAATCTAGGTGTGTATCTAAGTCCACCTAAATCTTGTTTCATCTTGTAACATCGCCTCATCAATCAACCTGCAACATGTATTAAAATATATCAACAAAAAGTTGGCGAGCATACAAGTTTTCTTACATAGCATAATATATAATAAATTTGTTTAAAGTCTCATATCCAACATGAACCATAATATGCAAGTTTACTAGCATGCCGAAACGGTGTACTATATGTTCAAACCCAAGAATCCAACGCGTTAAAATAGCCTATCCCAATAGAGTAGCGGGAGGTTAACATGTATAACTTAACAATACCCCAAGTTTCGTGGGCGTGCGTTAATCCTATAGCGCTATAATTGTTAAGGTAGGCTAGCAAAGTTAATGAAGCATATATCGACACAAATAGTTCACATAACATACAAGTCTAACAAGCATCAAGTAGTTTCATGTTAAGCATAGATAGAGATTAAAATACTTTAAGTGTCGTGCGATTTTTGTATAATGTACATGTTGCACCCAAAGCGTAAAAAGGAAAAAGGGATCGAGTATGCTCACGGTTTTGCAAGCTTTCCCACTTGAAATCCCGCGAACGTTGTTGGTTGATGGATTAGTTTCGAGCACCTTGTCCTTCTACACGAAAAAACATAGGCATGTGAGTATTGGGAATTAACGGAAGGTTATGGATTCGGAATTAAAATAACGTCAAATTAGTAAGTAATCATCTTGTACTCATAACACTTGTTGTTGACACTATAGAACCTCAAGGGTTTGGTATGTTTTTATGGATTCAAAGATCCATTAGAATCGTAACAAGTGTATGGTCTTTAGATGATGTAACCTACTATTTTGACAATTGACCACTTGTTCATCATCAAGAGTTCGGTTACTTTGATAATATATAAGTATTATATAGTGTACATTAAGTCATATAGGTCAAGCATGAGGTAGGAGGTTGAACCATCCATTTAGAAACCTCTTTGTAGTTTACATAAGTCAAGTAGGAGGTGGGATGATTTACCATCCACTTAAGACCTCTTTGGACTCACCACTACACATGTGTCTTAGACACAAGGAGGGTCATGAACATACAAGTAAGGAATGAAATGAGACAACTAAGCTATGAACATCATCAAGTAGTGTGTGGATTCAATGATGGATAGCCCAAGCTAGTCCAAATATCACACATTCATCAAGCTTAACACTACTTGTGGGTGTAAACCATAGTCGAAAACAGAAAGTATGTGAGATTTTATCTTCTAGTTTGACGTGTCTCAACCTTGTTTTTAAGCCTAACCAACCACATATAGTGTTGTAAGCATTAGGACATAGGTTTGAGATGAGTTGAACTCAAGTTAAACAAGTTTTATAAAAGTTTGAAGAATATAAATCAAAACAGTCCACTTTGGAGCCTTTTTCGTGACATTCCAGGGCCTGATTTTCTATGGAAAACCATTGGAGATGTGCACAAGGTCAAACCAAGAAAGTGGGAAAAAGAATGGATGAAAAAGGTTAAGAAATGAGTGAGATATGCTCACTTTTGTAAGAGATAGAAATTCTGCTCGAATCTTGGATTCACAGCTGATTAAAGGAAGTTTTGAGAGTGTCTTAGTGATTAGAAAAGTGTAAAAAGGTTTGGATCATGCTTGGGTTTTATAGGGAAGGATTAGGGTTGGGTTTGGTGAAGTATTAAATGTTAAAACATGTTTAAAACTCAAAAATTCACAAAAAAAACCCCGCCCAAAACGAGTCTGGTCGCGCTGGTTGCGGATCAGGCCGTTTTGACGAGATGATATATGTTTTACGGGCTGGTTTTGTTCGATGAGGAGTCCCAGCTCAGCTGGTTATGCGAGTGTTTGGTGTGGTTGCTTACCCGGGTTCGAGTCCGGGCGGTGTCCGCTTTTTTGATTCTTTTCCTCATTTTCAAGTTTTCATAAATTACACCAACAGTCCCTGTACTACAGTTTCAGTAATTGCACTTTTAGTCCCTCACATTTAACTAACTAAGTTAAATGGAATACTTGGGTTTAATAACTAAATAACTTAAAATAAACCTTAACTAAGTTAATGAATAATTAAACTTTTTAAAGTAAAAAAAATCTTATTCTTTTTAAAAATTTAATGAATAAACAATCATTTATATAAAAATAATAAATAAAGGATGAGTAAATAATGATTAAATATATATTTAAATGAATAGGTAAATAACTAAATAGACGCGAAAATACGGAGCGTTATAGTCTCCACTACTTTAAGAGATTTCGTCCTCGAAATCTTTAAGAGGAAGATTGATCGAAAATTGGTAACTACCTCCGAGGTAAGGAAATCACCCCTAGCTCATTGGTGAAGTTGAAAAGTGAGCGAAGTTAATCGTCAAGGAAAGGAAATCACTCCTAGCTTGATGATGAGCTTCCATTTTTGGGAATATGAGTACTAGCATAAAAATTATTGAACGATTCACATGATATACCAGATTAACGTATCACTGGCATGTGAATAAGCAGGTCAACCCATCGTGTACCGCAATTGAATGACTTAACATGACCCCAAGACTCGTGGGCGGTGCGCTACTCCTATAGCACTACGCATAGTGCTACACATGTTAAGGTGTGGCTTCTTACAAAGTTAATGACGAGTTTATCACATAAGAATCACCCAGTGACACGAACCCAGTACATAATGTTTCGAACATTTCACATAGCATAACATGAATTTCACATAGTGTCACATGTAAAATGAAAGTGTCGTAAATTTAGTTCGTTCATGAGAGATTATGATTATTAATTGTTTTAGATTGCGAAGATAGTGTGTAACGTGTTTTCAAGCTTGAAATGAAGGTAACACTCAAATATAAAACACATTATAATTGAGATAGCATAAAAGAGGTTTTAATATAAAACATGGATTGTCACGGAACGTAACGTAAGATATTTCAAAGTGAATCGAAGTCCTTTTCGAACTAAGGGAACGTGCTTTGGCCTAATAGACAAATACTCTCATCGAGAAGCGACTAACGATATTTACCCTTCCAGTTACTACACGTCCTTAATCGATTGGGAAATCGAAACTTTGGCGAGATCGAAAATCGAGGAGTGGGACCAGTTAACAAGATGCGAGTTTCACCTCTAACTTGATAACATCGTACCCTAACGTGGTTAGTACTTATCAAAAGATAAGGGTCCACTAGAGTAGGAAATGGAAGTTTTCCATCAAGATGTGGATGTCACTCCTAGCTTGATGTCGTAACTTCGTGCAAAATTGAATACACGGAATGAGGGACTTCACCAAAAATTGTGGGCCATTGGGCCTACCTTGGTGCAAATCGCCTCGTTGGTAAAATATGAGTGTTTTCAAAGCTTCAAGTGTATTTGTGTTGGCCTTAGGAAAGGCATATAAGTTTAATAGACCAAGAAGGAGAAAAAGAAGCAAATAAGGTAGAATCAATGAAGTTTTACACAACAAATAAGAATCAAGTTCCTAAAACTATAGACTAGGGCAAAGCATTCCTACTTTTCCTAATTCCCTAAAGTTATGGCTCTGATACCAATCTGTCACACCCCAACCGATGGCGGAAACATCAGGATGAGACGAAAAAATTGCTCAAAACTTCATAACGCTATGTGACAATATAGATTAAATTCAAATTTCATTCAAGACTAAATTGTCATACAAAAATTCCAAATAATAGTCAACAATTGTTTCAAAACGACATAACATCAAAATAGATAAATTAATCTAGGTGTGTATCTAAGTCCACCTAAATCTTGTTTCATCTTGTAACATCACCTCATCAATCAACCTGCAACATGTATTAAAATATATCAACAAAAAGTTGGCGAGCATACAAGTTTTGTTACATAGCATAATATAGAATAAATTTGTTTAAAGTCTCATATCCAACATGAACCATAATATGTAAGTTTACTAGCATGGCGAAACGGTGTACTATATGTTCAAACCCAAGAATCCAACGCGTTAAAATAGCCTATCCCAATAGAGTAGCGGGAGGTTAACATGTTTAACTTAACAATACCCCAAGTTTCGTGGGCGGTGCGTTAATCCTATAGCGCTATAATTGTTAAGGTAGGCTAGCAAAGTTAATGAAGCATATATCGACACAAATAGTTCACATAACATACAAGTCTAACAAGCATCAAGTAGTTTCATGTTAAGCATAGATAGAGATTAAAATACTTTAAGTGTCGTGCGATTTTTGTATAATGTACATGTTGCACCCAAAGCGTAAAAAGGAAAAAGGGATCGAGTATGCTCACGGTTTTGCAAGCTTTCCCACTTGAAATCCCGCGAACGTTGTTGGTTGATGGATTAGTTTCGAGCACCTTGTCCTTCTACACGAAAAAACATAGGCATGTGAGTATTGGGAATTAACGGAAGGTTATGGATTCGGAATTAAAATAACGTCAAATTAGTAAGTAATCATCTTGTACTCATAACACTTGTTGTTGACACTATAGAACCTCAAGGGTTTGGTATGTTTTTATGGATTCAAAGATCCATTAGAATCGTAACAAGTGTATGGTCTTTAGATGATGTAACCTACTATTTTGACAATTGACCACTTGTTCATCATCAAGAGTTCGGTTACTTTGATAATATATAAGTATTATATAGTGTACATTAAGTCATATAGGTCAAGCATGAGGTAGGAGGTTGAACCATCCATTTAGGAACCTCTTTGTAGTTTACATAAGTCAATTAGGAGGTGGGATGATTTACCATCCACTTAAGACCTCTTTGGACTCACCACTACACATGTGTCTTAGACACAAGGAGGGTCATGAACATACAAGTAAGGAATGAAATGAGACAACTAAGCTATGAACATCATCAAGTAGTGTGTGGATTCAATGATGGATAGCCCAAGCTAGTCCAAATATCACACATTCATCAAGCTTAACACTACTTGTGGGTGTAAACCATAGTCGAAAACAGAAAGTATGTGAGATTTTATCTTCTAGTTTGACGTGTCTCAACCTTGTTTTTAAGCCTAACCAACCACATATAGTGTTGTAAGCATTAGGACATAGGTTTGAGATGAGTTGAACTCAAGTTAAACAAGTTTTATAAAAGTTTGAAGAATATAAATCAAAACAGTCCACTTTGGAGCCTTTTTCGTGACATTCCAGGGCCTGATTTTCTATGGAAAACCATTGGAGATGTGCACAAGGTCAAACCAAGAAAGTGGGAAAAAGAATGGATGAAAAAGGTTAAGAAATGAGTGAAATATGCTCACTTTTGTAAGAGATAGAAATTCTGCTCGAATCTTGGATTCACAGCTGATTAAAGGAAGTTTTGAGAGTGTCTTAGTGATTAGAAAAGTGTAAAAAGGCTTGGATCATGCTTGGGTTTTATAGGGAAGGATTAGGGTTGGGTTTGGTGAAGTATTAAATGTTAAAACATGTTTAAACTCAAAAATTCACAAAAAAAAAAACCCCGCCCAAAACGAGTCTGGTCGCGCTGGTTGCGGATCAGGCCGTTTTGACGAGATGATATATGTTTTACGTGCTGGTTTTGTTCGATGAGGAGTCCCAGCTCAGCTGGTTATGCACGTGTTTGGTGTGGTTGCTTACCCGGGTTCGAGTCCGGGTGGTGTCCGCTTTTTTGATTCTTTTCCTCATTTTCAAGTTTTCATAAATTACACCAACAGTCCCTGTACTACAGTTTCAGTAATTGCACTTTTAGTCCCTCACATTTAACTAACTAAGTTAAATGGAATACTTGGGTTTAATAATAAATAACTTAAAAAAACCTTAACTAAGTTAATGAATAATTAAACTTTTTAAAGTAAAAAAAATCTTATTCTTTTTAAAAATTTAATGAATAAAAAATCATTTATATAAAAAAAATAAATAAAGAATGAGTAAATAATAATTAAATATATATTTAAATGAATAGATAAATAACTAAATAGACGCAAAAATACGGAGCGTTACAGTGTGTGCGCGTTGTAAGTGTTTTCATTGGTGTCGATCAAGATGTTCGGTGTGGAACAAAATGGGGTGTTTTGTGTAGTGAATGGCAGGCTTACAAAGAATAGGGTTTTCTGGTATGAAGGTGATAGTTACGTAAAGTCTGTATGGTGTATGGGCTTAGTTGTGAGTGATTGAAATAATTTGAGGAGGCATTTAAAGTCTCCGTAGCTACCTAGAAGATAAGGGGTGTTTGGTTTTTGTGGTTGAAAAGTCAAACATAACTTGTTTGAGTGAATTATTGTACGAGGAAAAAAGGAAAACATCATTTGTGCTATTTTGTTTACTTTGTTTTTAGCAGGTGTGAGTGAACACACATAATATGTCGAAACTAAGCAAGTTTAAAGCAAGTGATTAAGAAGATCAAGCAAGATAAGCAAGAAACCGAAAGCGAGCACGAAAGAAGCAAGTATCAAGAACGAAGATCAAGAATATAGGGGTGAATGTTGGATAATCTTGATGGTTCTGGCCGAGTACGGGTCAAATCAGTAACGAGTCATGGATATGAATTAGTCTATGTTGACCGAGTATTGCGGGAGTGGAGCGGTCCGCTGAATAAAAGGAGGAATAGAAACGATGGGTTAGTTCCTGCCTATAAGGAGGAACACGTGGCTTTTATTCAGCATGTGATTAGTTTGTTTTTGTTATTATAAATAGGGAGTAGTAGTAGATAATTTTTCTTGTACCCCATATTCATTAGATAACCCTCAAGCAGTTAGTTTGTAAGTGTGTATTGTGTGTGTTCTTGGGCCTGACCAACACCACACACTATATTATTGACCCCATCAATTGGTCAACTTAAGGACAGCATAGTAAATCCATATCTACCTTATTTTACTAAATCATACTTTCTGTATATGAAAAAAACTAGTGGTTCAAGGGGATTAATATATACTCACAACCTTGGTTATGTTATATACTATTTAAATTTCTTGTTTAATGCTTTACAAAGGAAAGGAATTGAGAGTGAGTTTAATTAAGTTTTTTTTGGGACTGAAGTCATTAAGAGTGACGTGTCAGAAATAACAAAACTTTTAAAATAAAGAGATAGTAGTATATGTATCTAATACATGTATGTGCATATAGCTAGCTAGTGTCATGACGTGTATAGAATTATAAGGTTTGGTCATACTGATAGCTCATAATATTGAGGCAGATAGAAAGGAGAGAGGGTTTATGAATGAATGGAAGTTTGAAAAAGGTGGATTGTTGTGGGCCTTTGCATATATACTTCTGTGTAAATACAATGTTAAAAGGTAGAACCATTATTTAAAATAAGTCTCCCACACACACACACATATATATATATATATATATATATAACACACACACACAAATACACTCTAACCTAGAAACTTGTGTACATGCTAATCAAAAATATTAAATAGTCAGTATCAAAATTTAAAATTTATAATACAATGAATTGAGATAAAGATTGAGTTTTTTTTAATTAGATTTTTATAAATTAAAAATAGAATACGAATGATTGAAATGAGAGAATCAGAGAAAAAACTTGCCTCACAAAATCGTTACTTGTGTCGTAGTTAATCACTTATTTATCATACTATGTGTGATGGTTTAACTAAAAAATATAATTGTCTCATTATTGTTATGTATCAAGGCATGGGCTCTCACTTAATTCTTTTTCTAAGGTTTGTTTTGGTTTATGAAAAGGAATTAAATAAATAAAAAAGGAGTGTGATGTATAATTGTTTGATTGGCTTAAAAAACTGAAGGTGTTTCAAACAATTCCTCACTCACCTCCGTTACCAGCCTAAGGTCTGCCTCATCATATCCCTATAGCGCCACCTATGAGGCGGTGTTTAACGCCCTTCTCAGTTGATGTGGACACGAACGCCAACTAAATACACATAGTCTTAGGTGTGTTTGTATATATTTATTGTTATATTAAAGAAGTGTCTATATCTAAGAGAGATAATGATAGAGAAAAATGTGAGGTATCCATCAAGGTGACAATATAAAAGGGGGAAAGGGTGTCTGGTTTTCACTTCTTTTAGAGAGAGAGAGAAAGACATATATATATATATTTACAGAGAGAAATATATATATATAGAGAGAGAGAGAGAATGGAAGAGATGCAGCTAAACCAAGTAGCAGTAACACATCTGCTTCAACATACATTAAGAAGCTTTTGCATTCATGAAAATTCACAATGGGTTTATGCAGTTTTCTGGAGAATTCTTCCAAGAAACTACCCTCCACCAAAGTAAACTTAAAAACCCTAACACACTTTTTTTTTTCTTTTTCTTTTCCCTTTTTCCTTTTCTTTCTTCTAATTGTGGTGTCTTTATTTTTATTAATGTTTCTAGCTAGTCCATGTGTTATTTATATAACTAGATTAGTTTCCTGATATGAACACCACAAATGCATTTCGGGTTTTATCAACTTTCACCAAGAAATGAAGTATTATTATTATTATTATTAACTTTTACGTCAATGTGTTTCTTGAATGTTTGTTTGTTGCAGATGGGATGGTGTAGGGGGAGCATATGACAGGTCTAGAGGCAACAGAAGAAATTGGTACATTATTATTACCTTTATTATATTATACTGTCTTTATTAATGATCAGTTCCTATGAAATCCTACAAGTTATTATTATTATTATTTTCTATTATTTTTAGTATTTAGAAAATATAAGCCTTTTATATTCAAGGTGTTATTTTCTACATTTGTATTATAATTTATCATTATTTTTAAATTATAACTATAAACATCTATAAGTTTTTAGTAGCAAACATAATTTTCTTTGTAATTATTATTACTATAATAAGTACCCTTATCTATTCTGAAGATTTTTTTATGAAACTTAAGATATAGTTTTAATTAGGTGTATGAAATAAAAGTCTCTATGAATGAATGCTACTGATCAGATGTGTATGTTCTTTTCTATAGTTAACTTTTAAAAAAAGTTGTTACTTGTATTGATTTTTTAAAGGTGTAAGTTGATTAATTATATATATATATATATATATATATAAACGTACTGCAGGATATTGGTATGGGAAGATGGTTTTTGTAATTTTGCAGCATCATCAACAAGTGGCAGAGAGTGTTCAGTATATAGAGATCATGAATACCAACAATGTCATGGGCTCCAACCCGAGCTCTTCTTCAAGATGTCCCATGAAATTTACAACTACGGCGAAGGGTGCTTTTGGAATTTCACCTTAATTCCTACTTTATTATCTTCTAAACTGCATTATTAATCGTATACTTATTATTTTATTTAAAAAAAAATCAGATTGATTGGAAAAGTAGCAGCAGACCACAGTCATAAGTGGATATTCAAGGAGCCAAATGATCAAGAAATCAATTTCTTGTCTGCTTGGAATAATTCAGCTGACTCAGTAAGAATATTTTCAAATTTTAAAATGCTTACATTTTAATACTCAAAGTTTTTTTTTTGTTTATTTAGTTCTAAGCACAATAATGTGTAGTTAATGACTTGAAACTCATTTATGGGTTTTTGAATATTGCAACAGCATCCAAGGACATGGGAGGCTCAGTTTCAGTCTGGTATAAAGGTACAAGTGCATGATGAACAATGACTTTTAACTCAGTTAAAGATTGTTGTTTTGAACTCACTAGAAATAGTGCTTAATCTATGCAGACCATTGCTTTGATTGCTGTTAGAGAAGGTGTCATCCAACTAGGATCCATTCACAAGGTTGCCTCTCTCTCTCTCTCTCTCTCTCTCTCACACACACACACATACACTAAATGGTTAAATAGTCAGAACAATAATAGTCTTGAAACTAAAAAGAATGTTGCATCATGCAATACAAGTAACAAGTTGTACATTTTTCTTTCTCCAAAGGGTTTCTTTTGGTCCAAAATATCATATAAATCCTTTGTCAAAACATTAAAAAATGGTGAATTGAATGATAAGTAAGATGTGATATATGTATCTCAAACAATAGAAGTTGTACATTTTTTTTCTCCCAAAACTAGAATGTTGACATTGATAGCAATAACTAATGTAACTGTATGTACCTTAAGCAGTAGGACACTTAAACATCCTCCAAAATGAGGCAAACTCTTGTAAAGGTGTTGAAGCAAGAATAAAAAGTAGTGGACTTAACTTTCAAAAAGTTAAAGTTAGAGATATATGAATCTAATGTTACCATGAAAGGTTTTCAAATTATATTGATACTAATTAGTTAATGGATGATTTGGAATGAAAATAAAGGCAATTGAGGACTTGAACTATGTGGTGCTACTAAGGAAGAAGTTCAGCTACATCGAAAGCATCCCGGGAGTCTTATTACCACATCCATCATCCTCAGCCTACCCATTCAAAGCCGAAACATCCGAAGCAGCATGGCATTATCACGTTCCACTACCCGAGTTCTGTCACCGCTACAATTACAACCAGCCTTCAGCATTGAACATAACTCCTTCCATGAGCAGCCTTGAAGCTCTCCTCTCCAAACTCCCATCAGTCGTGCCGGTTTCTTCATCAGCACAACCGGCTGGTCCAGCATATTGTGAGCCAAGTAGGCCCATGGAGTTTTGGGCCGTAGAGGCAAAGGAGGAGGTTGAGGAGGAGGATGTGAAAGATGGTGGAGAGTGTAGCAGTTCTATGACTTGTTATAACAATGAGCATTATGGTTATCAGCATGACTTGAATGTAAGCAGTTGCGGCATGCGCAACAATGGATATTAATTAGCGGTTCGTTAATATTAGTAGAAGATTGTTTAGTATAGCTAATTAATTACTAGTCATGGTGCCAACTTTAACGAGTGTTTTGTTTTCTATATTAGTTTTGGTGTGTTTACTAAATAAATAAATAGTGATGAAGATTTGTTAAGATGAAAGTTTGAAAAATGTATGAATGTAGCTAGCTTAGCTAGTGGGATGCTAACTGATCCTTTTGGATGGCTAGGTTTGTGATCGGTCCCAAGTTGGTCCATATATACATATATTTATGTATGTATGTATGTAACTAGCTAGCTCAGGCTCAGCCTGCCTTCTCATTACTAACTGACTGAGCTGAAAACAGTCATTGGTGCAGTTGGTCCCGGTTTTATTTTAAAGTGATTTAACGGTATGTAACCAGATGGATAGATTGTGGTGATCCTAATTGTAGTTGATGGGTCCAAGTCTCAGAGTTAAACACTGGACCTCTTCTTTCATTGGCCCCAATCTAATCACGTGCAGCCTAAAGTATAATCTTAACCGATACAGTCCAGGGACCACTGGAAGAACTAACCAGGATCTCAGGACAAGCTAGTAATACCGACAGAATACTCCGGCGGCTAATATTTTTTGGTAATTGCCAACGGATTAGCGACAGATGCCGCAATATCAAAAGACAAAAATACCAAAAATATCCTTCGGTATTTTTTGGTATCCGTCACAACTTTTCATTATAAATCTTGCACAAACCTCCGTGTTTTTAAACACATTCCATTGGTTTTTATTGTTTATTGGGGGCAAGTGGAGCTACTTTTCTGTTAGAATAGGATTGTCTTTGTTAACGAAAGAATAGTTATGGGTGTTATATGTCACGGCTTCATCTCTCGAGCCCCCGTGTGGCACCCCGATTTCCCGGTAGCCAGTCAATCTATGGCAGTTATGATCTACGTCGTTGATTTTGTCATGTCTTGGACTCAACAAGAGGGCGCAACAGCTTTCGATCAATGGTGCGTTCCTTGGATGTGGACATGACTAGGCACGTACACTTTATAATACGTTGAGGCTGTCCCTGATGAAGTCCCGGTTTGGCGGGTAACCCAAGCATCCAAGTACAATCCCTAGCAAATCCAACCTTTGAACATTTGGCCGGTGATAGATAGGTCACTTGTCAGTATCGATTATAGTTTGGTTTATTAAAGTTCTAATTGTCATTTTTATGTCATGCAACTTATAACTTATTTTTGCTTTTCCGCGTGCTATTTATTTCCATGGTGATGCTGAACAAAACAAGGAATTGATTTCTTGTAACCAACTATTTAGTTGAGCAAACATGAAAATATATTATTTTGCAACAAATACACTTTCTAGGGCATGTTAGTTACAAACGTTTTACTATTTTTTTGAATGGCAAATTTTACATAATCCTACTTCTAAACGTTTTACTATTTTAATTAAGCCTAGAACATGTCTACGACTACAAATAGAGATGATTTTATGGGCTTCGAAAGCCCAATATGTTTAAAAAATGTCTTTTATAAAGCTCCTACAATCCACTGGAATCATTCAATTGAAACTAGTGGTGCACACATCGGGTTTTTCGAATACCCGGTTCCGGGTATGGAACCGGGTTCGAGTATGAGCATGTTCTATAAAATCGGATATCGACAATACCCCGGTCGGGTCCGGGTCTGGGTTTTATACAAAAAATGTATATCTTATACACCCGGGTTCGGGTAGGGTCCGGGACGTGTTTTCTAATGCCCGGGTATTATAATACCCTATTTCCAGGTTCGGGTATGGATCGGGTTGGGTTCGGATATGCCTCGGGTTTGGTTTGGGTATCCCTCCGGTATTCATTTTTTTTGCATAAAACATAGAAATATAAAAGGCAAAATCTTTTTATTTCATAAAACATATAAATACATGACACCTAAATAATCATAGAACCGGGTCGAATAAGATGATGAACATAGATAGCTTCGAATAACTTGATCGTCTTCGTTTATTGTTCTTCTCAAGGATAACACTTGCGGTTAAACCAAACATTAAAGACCTCTTTTATAGGGTATAAAAATACAATGTAAACAAAAAAAATGTCAAAATACACTTTCTAACGGGTACATAGCCGTTACCAAGATACAAAACTCAAAAAACACAAGAAAAAAACCAAAAAACCTGAAATGGGTATTGGAACACCCTGACCGGGTATTGAAAAAACCCGGTTCCGAGTTCGGGTTGAAACCGGGTATTCCTAAAACCCGGGTTGAAAACGGGTATAAAAACCCGGTTCCGGGTTCGGGTTTTATAACAGAAATGCATACCCGACCCCTACCCTATGGGTAGGGTCGGGTTCAGGTTCGGGTATAAAAACCTCGGGTTTTATAATACCCGGTTTCGGGTTTTTTTCAGGTCCGGGTCCGGATTTTTTGTGCACCACAACGTTTTGTTATTTACATTCAATAATTCTTATAAAATGTCCAATAAATGTAAATGCTTCAAGCAGAAAATTGAAATTTTTGCTTGTTCTTTTATTTATGCTTTTGCCTTACTACGATAAAAAAATGTTTGTGTTTATTATTATTATTTTATTTAACAACCAACGACAATGTTTTATTGTCAACATGAGGGGCCAAATAGACGTTGGAAGTCCCAAAATACATGAAAAGGAAATAACATATTATGTAAACAAATCTCTAACATTAAAATCACACTAACGATCCCAATTAAGGTCCTCGAACTTGGACCTGTTTTAAATCCACAAAAAGGAGTCTTCTTTAATACCATCTACCATCTTTGGAACCGTCTCCCACTTCCAGGACCAAATCGTTTCTAGACTTCCATATATTCCAAATTGTAGAAAATATCACAACTTCAATCATTCTTTTCCATTCATTTGATCCCTTAGAAGTTCTAACCGAATGTATGGCTTCAACCCCAACAAAAGACGGATCAGACCCATATAGCTTTAGCCCAAAGACAAGAGAAGAAAATATGAATAGGATACTCTTCTTCTAAACCACAACTACTACACATTGCATTTCCAAGTTGGACACCTCTACGAATCAATCCCGTCGTAGACGTAATTTAACCCACAAGCGCACACCAACAAAACAAATTAACCTTTGGGGGAAGCCAACTATTCCACCTAAAAGTCAAATAATTTGGATCCGCATTAACCTTTTCCATAATTATAGTTCTAAAATCAGCAAGTATGAATGAATTATCATTATTCCCATGCCATATCCACATATCGTCTTTATCAATCATAAACGCCTTAATCTCCAACCCCAAAGCAATAAGATTTTTATTGACCAAAACTATGTCTTTCCAAATGCCCTTGACTTGATTATTAATTGGAACTAAACCTGTTTCTGAGACAAACAATGAATGGCATGAACGACTTTCAACCTTAACGCGTCTTGATTACTCTTAAACTTCCAAAACCATTTCACCAACAAAGCCGAATTAAGACTTTTTAGATCCCCTAACCCCCCCCCCCCCCCCCCCCCCACCCAACCAAACGAATCTCCTTAGAATCCCTTTCAAAGTATCAAGTACCTTCTTGGGATTTTTTATGTTTATACTATCAATTGATTATTTCAAATTCATTACAAGTTACTTACACTGTTACACATAGTGGTGCATAAATCGGGTTTTTTGAATACCCAGTTCCGGGTATGGAACCGGATTCGGTTATGACCGGGTTCTATAAAATCGGGTATTGAGAATACCCGGGTCGGGTCCGGGTTTTATACAAAAAATGTATACCCTATATACCCGGGTTCGGGTAGGGTCGGGTCGGGTAGGGTCGGGTCGGGTTTTCTAATACCCGGTATTATGATACCCTATTTCCGGGTTCGGGTATGGATTGGGTTGGGTTCGGGTATGCCTCGGGTATGGATCAGGTATAGAGTATAGAGATTAAATGTAAACCAAAAAATGGTCAAAGTATACTTTCTAACGGCTATATAGCCATTACCAAAGTACAAAACTCGAAAAAAACACAAAAAAACGAAAAAAACCCGAACAGGGTATTGGAAAACCCAGACCGGGTATTGAAAAAACCCGGTTCCGGGTTCGGGTTGAAACCGGGTACTCGTAAAACCCGGGTTGAAAACGGGTATAAAAAAACTCGGTTCTGGGTTCGGGTTTTGTAATAGAAATGCATACCCGATCCCTACCCTACGGGTAGGGTCGGGTTCGGGTTCGATATAAAAACCCGGGTTTTATAATACTCGGTTTCGGGGTTTTTTTCGGGTCCGGGTCTGGGTTCAGGTTTTTGTGCACCACTAGTTACACATGGGTTGTTGACTTCATTTAGCGCCATTAACTGTTCAATCCATTAGTGTTGGTGTGGGCTCTGGTCCGTCTAAATTCAACCCATTAGTTTTGGCCCATTACTTTATATAAAACTCGGCCTATTTCTCTTCTTATATGCTGGGGTGGGGGCTATCACTATCATCAGGACTCAAGCTATCAACTATCAAGTTCTATTTTGGAAAGCTAATTAAGCACGTACAAAGGGTTTTCAGTTTGATTTTAAAAATATGATTTACCTCCATATTAAAATGTATATTTAGGTTTTTAAAATATTAAGAAAAACATAATTAAGATTTTAGAAAAGATAAATTCGCTTGCCTCGGAATAATTTGAAAAGGTCCCTTTTTTCTCAAAAAAGATTCTATGGTAGTATGAGGTCTTTACAACAAATGTGATAGTTTTAACTAATATCTTGTTACACATTATTCCCTCTGACTGATTAACTACTTACTTGACTTACGTATTATAAACATTGTTTTGAGCTAGGATAGTAGGATTATACTGCCCTCTCAATCATAACTTTTTTTATAAATAACATTACGATGATTATCCGTGCATACTTAGCCGTAAACCACCTGTAAGCTACCAATAAAATAACGGCAGGTAGTGAATGGAGGTGTGCCGTGTGGGTGACACTATAGCACAAGTAATGAGTCTCGTTCTCACTTTATGTAACAAACATAAATGTTAATGTGGTTAGTTTGTGGAGTGGTAATGATAGAAAAATGAAGACAAGTGAAGTGAATAAACAAATATGGTGGGATGAAAACAGCCAAAAAGAAAGAAATATAGTGGTGGGATGAAAACAGCCAAAAAGAAAGAAATATAGTGGCATGCTGCAGCACAACACAAGATAGATTATTAGCAAAGCAAAGTTGTCATGTTAAAATTAGTTTTTTTATATACGTGTATTTTCTTCTATAGTAAACACTCAAATTTTGTATTAGTTTTTGTAACTATAGCAGATTCTCAATCTAAATATAGAAATTAGCTATTTTTTAGTTTTTTTTATTTATCATTGACTTAAAATTTGAGTTTTGAGTGACAACTTGAATTTAAATACATTTATTATGATATTTTCCATCAACCCATTCACATATATTCTGCTGAAAAGCCCATGTTACTTTAATTTATTTTTTTATTAAATAAAAAGAAATATTATAAAAGAACCTTCCAAATTATATCTTCAAATCATAAGAATAATCATTTCATAAAATTTTACATTATTTATGTGATGCAACGTAAATGATTAGTTATATGAATTATATAATCCACTTGGGAGTAGGTCGGGAGTTTAATCCAATTGGGAGTAAAAGTTATATAAATTATATAATATTTTGAATGTAATGAAAATCGAACTAATTATCAAACCGATCGCTCTATTAGTTCACTAGTCAAGCAGGTCTTAAAAACATATATGTTGGTTCAAACCAGCCCAGCCATAACCGGTCTATTTAACCCCAAATACTCAAATAGTCTAAGAACTCGGTGAAGTGATTGATTCTCACAGTTCAACTGGTATGGCTTTCGAGACCATTATGACACGTTACGACCTTATGGTGACTAGTAGACAATATATTTTATATATTAACTTTTAGGGTGAAATTAGCTTGTGAAATTTTTAGTGTCAAATGCAATCTTCTTAAAATATGAAGTCGTAATCAAAGGGACTCCAATTTAACTCATTCAGGTGGAAGTGGAATCGTCTAATCGAACTCTACGATATGTGATTTTAGGTTTTCAATTTTGAACTTTTAGCTTGTGGATTTTAGAAATTTTGTTTAGATCATTGTATCTTTTCATTTATCATCGTGCATTTTCTATATTTGCATAATTGTGTCTTTTAGCAACTTATTGTGGTTTTGTTCTCGACTAATTTTCAATATCATATTAACATAATCCAATTTATGTTTAGAGTTGGTACATTACACAATATATTATTGTCATTAACCAACTACTTTGAGACGAACATCATTTTATTTGGAATATATGGATCTTGAATAATATAATAATAACTATTTAATTAACAAGGTACAGGGAGAGCAAGACATTCTTGATCCCACATGCACATGTTGGATCTTTATTAGCATTAAAATACACCACCCACCTCACTCATCATACAAATATACCCCTCTCATCCTAAAAAAATGTTTTTTTTTTCATAATTTATTTTGGTTCTATTACTAAAAATAAACACTTCATTCATACACTTGTATATCGATACCATCGGAGGAGTGTTTAGGATTTCCTATAAATACTAACTAGTGTTTATTGGCATTTTATAAAATAAACATTTTTTTATATAAAGAATCCTAAAAGAGTCTAATCTTGTATATACAAGGCAAATTTTATTATCAGACTGTCTGAATCGTGTAATCCGTTCGGTTCAAGGTTCAGTTTGGATGGTTTGCCAGTTTAATGGTCCGGTCCAATTCGAAACTTAAAGAGTTAGAACTTGCTTTTTTACTTTCATTATTTATTGTTTTTGAAATATGTATTTACGTATATGAATCCTAGTCATGAACTATCTTTATCATTCCAAGAATTTTTTATTTAATACAAATTAATAATTTTGAAAAAACGGCCGGCAAACACAAAACAGCCAGTTCGACCTACATTTTGTTTCTCGTAACGGATTAGTTGAATCGACGCGAAGAAAAAACCATTGTTTGCAGGAAAAAATAATATTCACTTTTCATAACATGGGGAGCTTCTTCTTCTTCCTCCATCCAATGCTGCACCATACAAAACCCTACTACTTACTATATTCTTAAACATTCCAAAATTACTTATCACAATCAAATAATTTCCAGTTTACTGTTTTATTATCACACAACTCATTAATCACCATGAGCAAAACCACGCGAATGAGAACGAGGGCGAGACCGAGAATGAGAGCTTATCTTACCACGATGATCATAAACCGAACTTCCATGATCTAATGGCTTTATGACCATTGATTCAACTTGTTCTTGAACTGCTCCAAATACAATCTCATTCGTTTTCTCTGTACTTTGTTCATAATAAGTTTCCGCTATGGAAGAATAATATCTGTTGTGATGTTGTTGCGGTTGTTGTTGTTGTTGTTGTTGTGGTTGTTGAGATTCACGGTCCCACCCGTTGTAAAGATGGCGGCTCTGACGAAACTGTTGTATTTTTTCAGAAGCATCGTTTGTCATAAACGGGTATGTTGTTTTCGGGGTCGGGTTTGGGGTCGGGGTTCGGGTGTCAATAGATGGGGGCGGCTCATCTCCGTCTGGGATCACATAGCTATCTTGAACAGGCCACGGGTTTGACCCATATTTGTGGTTTTGGTGAAATGGTTGTTGATTTTGGTAGTGATAGTTAAGTTGTTTCTTTTTGAAGATTGATCGAAAATTGGTAACTACCTCCGAGGTAAGGAAATCACCCCTAGCTCATTGGTGAAGTTGAAAAGTGAGCGAAGTTAATCGTCAAGGAAAGGAAATCACTCCTAGCTTGATGATGAGCTTCCATTTTTGGGAATATGAGTACTAGCATAAAAATTATTGAACGATTCACATGATATACCAGATTAACGTATCACTGGCATGTGAATAAGCAGGTCAACCCATCGTGTACCGCAATTGAATGACTTAACATGACCCCAAGACTCGTGGGCGGTGCGCTACTCCTATAGCACTACGCATAGTGCTACACATGTTAAGGTGTGGCTTCTTACAAAGTTAATGACGAGTTTATCACATAAGAATCACCCAGTGACACGAACCCAGTACATAATGTTTCGAACATTTCACATAGCATAACATGAATTTCACATAGTGTCACATGTAAAATGAAAGTGTCGTAAATTTAGTTCGTTCATGAGAGATTATGATTATTAATTGTTTTAGATTGCGAAGATAGTGTGTAACGTGTTTTCAAGCTTGAAATGAAGGTAACACTCAAATATAAAACACATTATAATTGAGATAGCATAAAAGAGGTTTTAATATAAAACATGGATTGTCACGGAACGTAACGTAAGATATTTCAAAGTGAATCGAAGTCCTTTTCGAACTAAGGGAACGTGCTTTGGCCTAATAGACAAATACTCTCATCGAGAAGCGACTAACGATATTTACCCTTCCAGTTACTACACGTCCTTAATCGATTGGGAAATCGAAACTTTGGCGAGATCGAAAATCGAGGAGTGGGACCAGTTAACAAGATGCGAGTTTCACCTCTAACTTGATAACATCGTACCCTAACGTGGTTAGTACTTATCAAAAGATAAGGGTCCACTAGAGTAGGAAATGGAAGTTTTCCATCAAGATGTGGATGTCACTCCTAGCTTGATGTCGTAACTTCGTGCAAAATTGAATACACGGAATGAGGGACTTCACCAAAAATTGTGGGCCATTGGGCCTACCTTGGTGCAAATCGCCTCGTTGGTAAAATATGAGTGTTTTCAAAGCTTCAAGTGTATTTGTGTTGGCCTTAGGAAAGGCATATAAGTTTAATAGACCAAGAAGGAGAAAAAGAAGCAAATAAGGTAGAATCAATGAAGTTTTACACAACAAATAAGAATCAAGTTCCTAAAACTATAGACTAGGGCAAAGCATTCCTACTTTTCCTAATTCCCTAAAGTTATGGCTCTGATACCAATCTGTCACACCCCAACCGATGGCGGAAACATCAGGATGAGACGAAAAAATTGCTCAAAACTTCATAACGCTATGTGACAATATAGATTAAATTCAAATTTCATTCAAGACTAAATTGTCATACAAAAATTCCAAATAATAGTCAACAATTGTTTCAAAACGACATAACATCAAAATAGATAAATTAATCTAGGTGTGTATCTAAGTCCACCTAAATCTTGTTTCATCTTGTAACATCACCTCATCAATCAACCTGCAACATGTATTAAAATATATCAACAAAAAGTTGGCGAGCATACAAGTTTTGTTACATAGCATAATATAGAATAAATTTGTTTAAAGTCTCATATCCAACATGAACCATAATATGTAAGTTTACTAGCATGGCGAAACGGTGTACTATATGTTCAAACCCAAGAATCCAACGCGTTAAAATAGCCTATCCCAATAGAGTAGCGGGAGGTTAACATGTTTAACTTAACAATACCCCAAGTTTCGTGGGCGGTGCGTTAATCCTATAGCGCTATAATTGTTAAGGTAGGCTAGCAAAGTTAATGAAGCATATATCGACACAAATAGTTCACATAACATACAAGTCTAACAAGCATCAAGTAGTTTCATGTTAAGCATAGATAGAGATTAAAATACTTTAAGTGTCGTGCGATTTTTGTATAATGTACATGTTGCACCCAAAGCGTAAAAAGGAAAAAGGGATCGAGTATGCTCACGGTTTTGCAAGCTTTCCCACTTGAAATCCCGCGAACGTTGTTGGTTGATGGATTAGTTTCGAGCACCTTGTCCTTCTACACGAAAAAACATAGGCATGTGAGTATTGGGAATTAACGGAAGGTTATGGATTCGGAATTAAAATAACGTCAAATTAGTAAGTAATCATCTTGTACTCATAACACTTGTTGTTGACACTATAGAACCTCAAGGGTTTGGTATGTTTTTATGGATTCAAAGATCCATTAGAATCGTAACAAGTGTATGGTCTTTAGATGATGTAACCTACTATTTTGACAATTGACCACTTGTTCATCATCAAGAGTTCGGTTACTTTGATAATATATAAGTATTATATAGTGTACATTAAGTCATATAGGTCAAGCATGAGGTAGGAGGTTGAACCATCCATTTAGGAACCTCTTTGTAGTTTACATAAGTCAATTAGGAGGTGGGATGATTTACCATCCACTTAAGACCTCTTTGGACTCACCACTACACATGTGTCTTAGACACAAGGAGGGTCATGAACATACAAGTAAGGAATGAAATGAGACAACTAAGCTATGAACATCATCAAGTAGTGTGTGGATTCAATGATGGATAGCCCAAGCTAGTCCAAATATCACACATTCATCAAGCTTAACACTACTTGTGGGTGTAAACCATAGTCGAAAACAGAAAGTATGTGAGATTTTATCTTCTAGTTTGACGTGTCTCAACCTTGTTTTTAAGCCTAACCAACCACATATAGTGTTGTAAGCATTAGGACATAGGTTTGAGATGAGTTGAACTCAAGTTAAACAAGTTTTATAAAAGTTTGAAGAATATAAATCAAAACAGTCCACTTTGGAGCCTTTTTCGTGACATTCCAGGGCCTGATTTTCTATGGAAAACCATTGGAGATGTGCACAAGGTCAAACCAAGAAAGTGGGAAAAAGAATGGATGAAAAAGGTTAAGAAATGAGTGAAATATGCTCACTTTTGTAAGAGATAGAAATTCTGCTCGAATCTTGGATTCACAGCTGATTAAAGGAAGTTTTGAGAGTGTCTTAGTGATTAGAAAAGTGTAAAAAGGCTTGGATCATGCTTGGGTTTTATAGGGAAGGATTAGGGTTGGGTTTGGTGAAGTATTAAATGTTAAAACATGTTTAAACTCAAAAATTCACAAAAAAAAAAACCCCGCCCAAAACGAGTCTGGTCGCGCTGGTTGCGGATCAGGCCGTTTTGACGAGATGATATATGTTTTACGTGCTGGTTTTGTTCGATGAGGAGTCCCAGCTCAGCTGGTTATGCACGTGTTTGGTGTGGTTGCTTACCCGGGTTCGAGTCCGGGTGGTGTCCGCTTTTTTGATTCTTTTCCTCATTTTCAAGTTTTCATAAATTACACCAACAGTCCCTGTACTACAGTTTCAGTAATTGCACTTTTAGTCCCTCACATTTAACTAACTAAGTTAAATGGAATACTTGGGTTTAATAATAAATAACTTAAAAAAACCTTAACTAAGTTAATGAATAATTAAACTTTTTAAAGTAAAAAAAATCTTATTCTTTTTAAAAATTTAATGAATAAAAAATCATTTATATAAAAAAAATAAATAAAGAATGAGTAAATAATAATTAAATATATATTTAAATGAATAGATAAATAACTAAATAGACGCAAAAATACGGAGCGTTACAGTGTGTGCGCGTTGTAAGTGTTTTCATTGGTGTCGATCAAGATGTTCGGTGTGGAACAAAATGGGGTGTTTTGTGTAGTGAATGGCAGGCTTACAAAGAATAGGGTTTTCTGGTATGAAGGTGATAGTTACGTAAAGTCTGTATGGTGTATGGGCTTAGTTGTGAGTGATTGAAATAATTTGAGGAGGCATTTAAAGTCTCCGTAGCTACCTAGAAGATAAGGGGTGTTTGGTTTTTGTGGTTGAAAAGTCAAACATAACTTGTTTGAGTGAATTATTGTACGAGGAAAAAAGGAAAACATCATTTGTGCTATTTTGTTTACTTTGTTTTTAGCAGGTGTGAGTGAACACACATAATATGTCGAAACTAAGCAAGTTTAAAGCAAGTGATTAAGAAGATCAAGCAAGATAAGCAAGAAACCGAAAGCGAGCACGAAAGAAGCAAGTATCAAGAACGAAGATCAAGAATATAGGGGTGAATGTTGGATAATCTTGATGGTTCTGGCCGAGTACGGGTCAAATCAGTAACGAGTCATGGATATGAATTAGTCTATGTTGACCGAGTATTGCGGGAGTGGAGCGGTCCGCTGAATAAAAGGAGGAATAGAAACGATGGGTTAGTTCCTGCCTATAAGGAGGAACACGTGGCTTTTATTCAGCATGTGATTAGTTTGTTTTTGTTATTATAAATAGGGAGTAGTAGTAGATAATTTTTCTTGTACCCCATATTCATTAGATAACCCTCAAGCAGTTAGTTTGTAAGTGTGTATTGTGTGTGTTCTTGGGCCTGACCAACACCACACACTATATTATTGACCCCATCAATTGGTCAACTTAAGGACAGCATAGTAAATCCATATCTACCTTATTTTACTAAATCATACTTTCTGTATATGAAAAAAACTAGTGGTTCAAGGGGATTAATATATACTCACAACCTTGGTTATGTTATATACTATTTAAATTTCTTGTTTAATGCTTTACAAAGGAAAGGAATTGAGAGTGAGTTTAATTAAGTTTTTTTTGGGACTGAAGTCATTAAGAGTGACGTGTCAGAAATAACAAAACTTTTAAAATAAAGAGATAGTAGTATATGTATCTAATACATGTATGTGCATATAGCTAGCTAGTGTCATGACGTGTATAGAATTATAAGGTTTGGTCATACTGATAGCTCATAATATTGAGGCAGATAGAAAGGAGAGAGGGTTTATGAATGAATGGAAGTTTGAAAAAGGTGGATTGTTGTGGGCCTTTGCATATATACTTCTGTGTAAATACAATGTTAAAAGGTAGAACCATTATTTAAAATAAGTCTCCCACACACACACACATATATATATATATATATATATATACACACACACACAAATACACTCTAACCTAGAAACTTGTGTACATGCTAATCAAAAATATTAAATAGTCAGTATCAAAATTTAAAATTTATAATACAATGAATTGAGATAAAGATTGAGTTTTTTTTAATTAGATTTTTATAAATTAAAAATAGAATACGAATGATTGAAATGAGAGAATCAGAGAAAAAACTTGCCTCACAAAATCGTTACTTGTGTCGTAGTTAATCACTTATTTATCATACTATGTGTGATGGTTTAACTAAAAAATATAATTGTCTCATTATTGTTATGTATCAAGGCATGGGCTCTCACTTAATTCTTTTTCTAAGGTTTGTTTTGGTTTATGAAAAGGAATTAAATAAATAAAAAAGGAGTGTGATGTATAATTGTTTGATTGGCTTAAAAAACTGAAGGTGTTTCAAACAATTCCTCACTCACCTCCGTTACCAGCCTAAGGTCTGCCTCATCATATCCCTATAGCGCCACCTATGAGGCGGTGTTTAACGCCCTTCTCAGTTGATGTGGACACGAACGCCAACTAAATACACATAGTCTTAGGTGTGTTTGTATATATTTATTGTTATATTAAAGAAGTGTCTATATCTAAGAGAGATAATGATAGAGAAAAATGTGAGGTATCCATCAAGGTGACAATATAAAAGGGGGGAAAGGGTGTCTGGTTTTCACTTCTTTTAGAGAGAGAGAGAAAGACATATATATATATATATTTACAGAGAGAAATATATATATATAGAGAGAGAGAGAGAATGGAAGAGATGCAGCTAAACCAAGTAGCAGTAACACATCTGCTTCAACATACATTAAGAAGCTTTTGCATTCATGAAAATTCACAATGGGTTTATGCAGTTTTCTGGAGAATTCTTCCAAGAAACTACCCTCCACCAAAGTAAACTTAAAAACCCTAACACACTTTTTTTTTTCTTTTTCTTTTCCCTTTTTCCTTTTCTTTCTTCTAATTGTGGTGTCTTTATTTTTATTAATGTTTCTAGCTAGTCCATGTGTTATTTATATAACTAGATTAGTTTCCTGATATGAACACCACAAATGCATTTCGGTTTTATCAACTTTCACCAAGAAATGAAGTATTATTATTATTATTATTAACTTTTACGTCAATGTGTTTCTTGAATGTTTGTTTGTTGCAGATGGGATGGTGTAGGGGGAGCATATGACAGGTCTAGAGGCAACAGAAGAAATTGGTACATTATTATTACCTTTATTATATTATACTGTCTTTATTAATGATCAGTTCCTATGAAATCCTACAAGTTATTATTATTATTATTTTCTATTATTTTTAGTATTTAGAAAATATAAGCCTTTTATATTCAAGGTGTTATTTTCTACATTTGTATTATAATTTATCATTATTTTTAAATTATAACTATAAACATCTATAAGTTTTTAGTAGCAAACATAATTTTCTTTGTAATTATTATTACTATAATAAGTACCCTTATCTATTCTGAAGATTTTTTTATGAAACTTAAGATATAGTTTTAATTAGGTGTATGAAATAAAAGTCTCTATGAATGAATGCTACTGATCAGATGTGTATGTTCTTTTCTATAGTTAACTTTTAAAAAAAGTTGTTACTTGTATTGATTTTTTAAAGGTGTAAGTTGATTAATTATATATATATATATATATATTATATATAAACGTACTGCAGGATATTGGTATGGGAAGATGGTTTTTGTAATTTTGCAGCATCATCAACAAGTGGCAGAGAGTGTTCAGTATATAGAGATCATGAATACCAACAATGTCATGGGCTCCAACCCGAGCTCTTCTTCAAGATGTCCCATGAAATTTACAACTACGGCGAAGGGTGCTTTTGGAATTTCACCTTAATTCCTACTTTATTATCTTCTAAACTGCATTATTAATCGTATACTTATTATTTTATTTAAAAAAAAAATCAGATTGATTGGAAAAGTAGCAGCAGACCACAGTCATAAGTGGATATTCAAGGAGCCAAATGATCAAGAAATCAATTTCTTGTCTGCTTGGAATAATTCAGCTGACTCAGTAAGAATATTTTCAAATTTTAAAATGCTTACATTTTAATACTCAAAGTTTTTTTTTTGTTTTTTTAGTTCTAAGCACAATAATGTGTAGTTAATGACTTGAAACTCATTTATGGGTTTTTGAATATTGCAACAGCATCCAAGGACATGGGAGGCTCAGTTTCAGTCTGGTATAAAGGTACAAGTGCATGATGAACAATGACTTTTAACTCAGTTAAAGATTGTTGTTTTGAACTCACTAGAAATAGTGCTTAATCTATGCAGACCATTGCTTTGATTGCTGTTAGAGAAGGTGTCATCCAACTAGGATCCATTCACAAGGTTGCCTCTCTCTCTCTCTCTCTCTCTCTCACACACACACACATACACTAAATGGTTAAATAGTCAGAACAATAATAGTCTTGAAACTAAAAAGAATGTTGCATCATGCAATACAAGTAACAAGTTGTACATTTTTCTTTCTCCAAAGGGTTTCTTTTGGTCCAAAATATCATATAAATCCTTTGTCAAAACATTAAAAAATGGTGAATTGAATGATAAGTAAGATGTGATATATGTATCTCAAACAATAGAAGTTGTACATTTTTTTTCTCCCAAAACTAGAATGTTGGCATTGATAGCAATAACTAATGTAACTGTATGTACCTTAAGCAGTAGGACACTTAAACATCCTCCAAAATGAGGCAAACTCTTGTAAAGGTGTTGAAGCAAGAATAAAAAGTAGTGGACTTAACTTTCAAAAAGTTAAAGTTAGAGATATATGAATCTAATGTTACCATGAAAGGTTTTCAAATTATATTGATACTAATTAGTTAATGGATGATTTGGAATGAAAATAAAGGCAATTGAGGACTTGAACTATGTGGTGCTACTAAGGAAGAAGTTCAGCTACATCGAAAGCATCCCGGGAGTCTTATTACCACATCCATCATCCTCAGCCTACCCATTCAAAGCCGAAACATCCGAAGCAGCATGGCATTATCACGTTCCACTACCCGAGTTCTGTCACCGCTACAATTACAACCAGCCTTCAGCATTGAACATAACTCCTTCCATGAGCAGCCTTGAAGCTCTCCTCTCCAAACTCCCATCAGTCGTGCCGGTTTCTTCATCAGCACAACCGGCCGGTCCAGCATATTGTGAGCCAAGTAGGCCCATGGAGTTTTGGGCCGTAGAGGCAAAGGAGGAGGTTGAGGAGGAGGATGTGAAAGATGGTGGAGAGTGTAGCAGTTCTATGACTTGTTATAACAATGAGCATTATGGTTATCAGCATGACTTGAATGTAAGCAGTTGCGGCATGCGCAACAATGGATATTAATTAGCGGTTCGTTAATATTAGTAGAAGATTGTTTAGTATAGCTAATTAATTACTAGTCATGGTGCCAACTTTAACGAGTGTTTTGTTTTCTATATTAGTTTTGGTGTGTTTACTAAATAAATAAATAGTGATGAAGATTTGTTAAGATGAAAGTTTGAAAAATGTATGAATGTAGCTAGCTTAGCTAGTGGGATGCTAACTGATCCTTTTGGATGGCTAGGTTTGTGATCGGTCCCAAGTTGGTCCATATATACATATATTTATGTATGTATGTATGTAACTAGCTAGCTCAGGCTCAGCCTGCCTTCTCATTACTAACTGACTGAGCTGAAAACAGTCATTGGTGCAGTTGGTCCCGGTTTTATTTTAAAGTGATTTAACGGTATGTAACCAGATGGATAGATTGTGGTGATCCTAATTGTAGTTGATGGGTCCAAGTCTCAGAGTTAAACACTGGACCTCTTCTTTCATTGGCCCCAATCTAATCACGTGCAGCCTAAAGTATAATCTTAACCGATACAGTCCAGGGACCACTGGAAGAACTAACCAGGATCTCAGGACAAGCTAGTAATACCGACAGAATACTCCGGCGGCTAATATTTTTTGGTAATTGCCAACGGATTAGCGACAGATGCCGCAATATCAAAAGACAAAAATACCAAAAATATCCTTCGGTATTTTTTGGTATCCGTCACAACTTTTCATTATAAATCTTGCACAAACCTCCGTGTTTTTAAACACATTCCATTGGTTTTTATTGTTTATTGGGGGCAAGTGGAGCTACTTTTCTGTTAGAATAGGATTGTCTTTGTTAACGAAAGAATAGTTATGGGTGTTATATGTCACGGCTTCATCTCTCGAGCCCCCGTGTGGCACCCCGATTTCCCGGTAGCCAGTCAATCTATGGCAGTTATGATCTACGTCGTTGATTTTGTCATGTCTTGGACTCAACAAGAGGGCGCAACAGCTTTCGATCAATGGTGCGTTCCTTGGATGTGGACATGACTAGGCACGTACACTTTATAATACGTTGAGGCTGTCCCTGATGAAGTCCCGGTTTGGCGGGTAACCCAAGCATCCAAGTACAATCCCTAGCAAATCCAACCTTTGAACATTTGGCCGGTGATAGATAGGTCACTTGTCAGTATCGATTATAGTTTGGTTTATTAAAGTTCTAATTGTCATTTTTATGTCATGCAACTTATAACTTATTTTTGCTTTTCCGCGTGCTATTTATTTCCATGGTGATGCTGAACAAAACAAGGAATTGATTTCTTGTAACCAACTATTTAGTTGAGCAAACATGAAAATATATTATTTTGCAACAAATACACTTTCTAGGGCATGTTAGTTACAAACGTTTTACTATTTTTTTGAACGGCAAATTTTACATAATCCTACTTCTAAACGTTTTACTATTTTAATTAAGCCTAGAACATGTCTACGACTACAAATAGAGATGATTTTATGGGCTTCGAAAGCCCAATATGTTTAAAAAATGTCTTTTATAAAGCTCCTACAATCCACTGGAATCATTCAATTGAAACTAGTGGTGCACACATCGGGTTTTTCGAATACCCGGTTCCGGGTATGGAACCGGGTTCGAGTATGAGCATGTTCTATAAAATCGGATATCGACAATACCCCGGTCGGGTCCGGGTCTGGGTTTTATACAAAAAATGTATATCTTATACACCCGGGTTCGGGTAGGGTCCGGGACGTGTTTTCTAATGCCCGGGTATTATAATACCCTATTTCCAGGTTCGGGTATGGATCGGGTTGGGTTCGGATATGCCTCGGGTTTGGTTTGGGTATCCCTCCGGTATTCATTTTTTTTGCATAAAACATAGAAATATAAAAGGCAAAATCTTTTTATTTCATAAAACATATAAATACATGACACCTAAATAATCATAGAACCGGGTCGAATAAGATGATGAACATAGATAGCTTCGAATAACTTGATCGTCTTCGTTTATTGTTCTTCTCAAGGATAACACTTGCGGTTAAACCAAACATTAAAGACCTCTTTTATAGGGTATAAAAATACAATGTAAACAAAAAAAATGTCAAAATACACTTTCTAACGGGTACATAGCCGTTACCAAGATACAAAACTCAAAAAACACAAGAAAAAAACCAAAAAACCTGAAATGGGTATTGGAACACCCTGACCGGGTATTGAAAAAACCCGGTTCCGAGTTCGGGTTGAAACCGGGTATTCCTAAAACCCGGGTTGAAAACGGGTATAAAAACCCGGTTCCGGGTTCGGGTTTTATAACAGAAATGCATACCCGACCCCTACCCTATGGGTAGGGTCGGGTTCAGGTTCGGGTATAAAAACCTCGGGTTTTATAATACCCGGTTTCGGGTTTTTTTCAGGTCCGGGTCCGGATTTTTTGTGCACCACAACGTTTTGTTATTTACATTCAATAATTCTTATAAAATGTCCAATAAATGTAAATGCTTCAAGCAGAAAATTGAAATTTTTGCTTGTTCTTTTATTTATGCTTTTGCCTTACTACGATAAAAAAATGTTTGTGTTTATTATTATTATTTTATTTAACAACCAACGACAATGTTTTATTGTCAACATGAGGGGCCAAATAGACGTTGGAAGTCCCAAAATACATGAAAAGGAAATAACATATTATGTAAACAAATCTCTAACATTAAAATCACACTAACGATCCCAATTAAGGTCCTCGAACTTGGACCTGTTTTAAATCCACAAAAAGGAGTCTTCTTTAATACCATCTACCATCTTTGGAACCGTCTCCCACTTCCAGGACCAAATCGTTTCTAGACTTCCATATATTCCAAATTGTAGAAAATATCACAACTTCAATCATTCTTTTCCATTCATTTGATCCCTTAGAAGTTCTAACCGAATGTATGGCTTCAACCCCAACAAAAGACGGATCAGACCCATATAGCTTTAGCCCAAAGACAAGAGAAGAAAATATGAATAGGATACTCTTCTTCTAAACCACAACTACTACACATTGCATTTCCAAGTTGGACACCTCTACGAATCAATCCCGTCGTAGACGTAATTTAACCCACAAGCGCACACCAACAAAACAAATTAACCTTTGGGGGAAGCCAACTATTCCACCTAAAAGTCAAATAATTTGGATCCGCATTAACCTTTTCCATAATTATAGTTCTAAAATCAGCAAGTATGAATGAATTATCATTATTCCCATGCCATATCCACATATCGTCTTTATCAATCATAAACGCCTTAATCTCCAACCCCAAAGCAATAAGATTTTTATTGACCAAAACTATGTCTTTCCAAATGCCCTTGACTTGATTATTAATTGGAACTAAACCTGTTTCTGAGACAAACAATGAATGGCATGAACGACTTTCAACCTTAACGCGTCTTGATTACTCTTAAACTTCCAAAACCATTTCACCAACAAAGCCGAATTAAGACTTTTTAGATCCCCTAACCCCCCCCCCCCCCCCCCCCAACCCAAACGAATCTCCTTAGAATCCCTTTCAAAGTATCAAGTACCTTCTTGGGATTTTTTATGTTTATACTATCAATTGATTATTTCAAATTCATTACAAGTTACTTACACTGTTACACATAGTGGTGCATAAATCGGGTTTTTTGAATACCCAGTTCCGGGTATGGAACCGGATTCGGTTATGACCGGGTTCTATAAAATCGGGTATTGAGAATACCCGGGTCGGGTCCGGGTTTTATACAAAAAATGTATACCCTATATACCCGGGTTCGGGTAGGGTCGGTCGGGTAGGGTCGGGTCGGGTTTTCTAATACCCGGGTATTATGATACCCTATTTCCGGGTTCGGGTATGGATTGGGTTGGGTTCGGGTATGCCTCGGGTATGGATCAGGTATAGAGTATAGAGATTAAATGTAAACCAAAAAATGGTCAAAGTATACTTTCTAACGGCTATATAGCCATTACCAAAGTACAAAACTCGAAAAAAACACAAAAAAAACGAAAAAACCCGAAAGGGTATGAAACCAGACGGTATTGAAAAAACCCGGTTCCGGGTTCGGGTTGAAACCGGGTACTCGTAAAACCCGGGTTGAAAACGGGTATAAAAAAACTCGGTTCTGGGTTCGGGTTTTGTAATAGAAATGCATACCCGATCCCTACCCTACGGGTAGGGTCGGGTTCGGGTTCGATATAAAAACCCGGGTTTTATAATACTCGGTTTCGGGGTTTTTTTCGGGTCCGGGTCTGGGTTCAGGTTTTTTGTGCACCACTAGTTACACATGGGTTGTTGACTTCATTTAGCGCCATTAACTGTTCAATCCATTAGTGTTGGTGTGGGCTCTGGTCCGTCTAAATTCAACCCATTAGTTTTGGCCCATTACTTTATATAAAACTCGGCCTATTTCTCTTCTCATATGCTGGGGTGGGGGCTATCACTATCATCAGGACTCAAGCTATCAACTATCAAGTTCTATTTTGGAAAGCTAATTAAGCACGTACAAAGGGTTTTCAGTTTGATTTTAAAAATATGATTTACCTCCATATTAAAATGTATATTTAGGTTTTTAAAATATTAAGAAAAACATAATTAAGATTTTAGAAAAGATAAATTCGCTTGCCTCGGAATAATTTGAAAAGGTCCCTTTTTTCTCAAAAAAGATTCTATGGTAGTATGAGGTCTTTACAACAAATGTGATAGTTTTAACTAATATCTTGTTACACATTATTCCCTCTGACTGATTAACTACTTACTTGACTTACGTATTATAAACATTGTTTTGAGCTAGGATAGTAGGATTATACTGCCCTCTCAATCATAACTTTTTTATAAATAACATTACGATGATTATCCGTGCATACTTAGCCGTAACACTGTAAGCTACCAATAAAATAACGGCAGGTAGTGAATGGAGGTGTGCCGTGTGGGTGACACTATAGCACAAGTAATGAGTCTCGTTCTCACTTTATGTAACAAACATAAATGTTAATGTGGTTAGTTTGTGGAGTGGTAATGATAGAAAAATGAAGACAAGTGAAGTGAATAAACAAATATGGTGGGATGAAAACAGCCAAAAAGAAAGAAATATAGTGGTGGGATGAAAACAGCCAAAAAGAAAGAAATATAGTGGCATGCTGCAGCACAACACAAGATAGATTATTAGCAAAGCAAAGTTGTCATGTTAAAATTAGTTTTTTTATATACGTGTATTTTCTTCTATAGTAAACACTCAAATTTTGTATTAGTTTTTGTAACTATAGCAGATTCTCAATCTAAATATAGAAATTAGCTATTTTTTAGTTTTTTTTATTTATCATTGACTTAAAATTTGAGTTTTGAGTGACAACTTGAATTTAAATACATTTATTATGATATTTTCCATCAACCCATTCACATATATTCTGCTGAAAAGCCCATGTTACTTTAATTTATTTTTTTATTAAATAAAAAGAAATATTATAAAAGAACCTTCCAAATTATATCTTCAAATCATAAGAATAATCATTTCATAAAATTTTACATTATTTATGTGATGCAACGTAAATGATTAGTTATATGAATTATATAATCCACTTGGGAGTAGGTCGGGAGTTTAATCCAATTGGGAGTAAAAGTTATATAAATTATATAATATTTTGAATGTAATGAAAATCGAACTAATTATCAAACCGATCGCTCTATTAGTTCACTAGTCAAGCAGGTCTTAAAAACATATATGTTGGTTCAAACCAGCCCAGCCATAACCGGTCTATTTAACCCCAAATACTCAAATAGTCTAAGAACTCGGTGAAGTGATTGATTCTCACAGTTCAACTGGTATGGCTTTCGAGACCATTATGACACGTTACGACCTTATGGTGACTAGTAGACAATATATTTTATATATTAACTTTTAGGGTGAAATTAGCTTGTGAAATTTTTAGTGTCAAATGCAATCTTCTTAAAATATGAAGTCGTAATCAAAGGGACTCCAATTTAACTCATTCAGGTGGAAGTGGAATCGTCTAATCGAACTCTACGATATGTGATTTTAGGTTTTCAATTTTGAACTTTTAGCTTGTGGATTTTAGAAATTTTGTTTAGATCATTGTATCTTTTCATTTATCATCGTGCATTTTCTATATTTGCATAATTGTGTCTTTTAGCAACTTATTGTGGTTTTGTTCTCGACTAATTTTCAATATCATATTAACATAATCCAATTTATGTTTAGAGTTGGTACATTACACAATATATTATTGTCATTAACCAACTACTTTGAGACGAACATCATTTTATTTGGAATATATGGATCTTGAATAATATAATAATAACTATTTAATTAACAAGGTACAGGGAGAGCAAGACATTCTTGATCCCACATGCACATGTTGGATCTTTATTAGCATTAAAATACACCACCCACCTCACTCATCATACAAATATACCCCTCTCATCCTAAAAAAATGTTTTTTTTTCATAATTTATTTTGGTTCTATTACTAAAAATAAACACTTCATTCATACACTTGTATATCGATACCATCGGAGGAGTGTTTAGGATTTCCTATAAATACTAACTAGTGTTTATTGGCATTTTATAAAATAAACATTTTTTTATATAAAGAATCCTAAAAGAGTCTAATCTTGTATATACAAGGCAAATTTTATTATCAGACTGTCTGAATCGTGTAATCCGTTCGGTTCAAGGTTCAGTTTGGATGGTTTGCCAGTTTAATGGTCCGGTCCAATTCGAAACTTAAAGAGTTAGAACTTGCTTTTTTACTTTCATTATTTATTGTTTTTGAAATATGTATTTACGTATATGAATCCTAGTCATGAACTATCTTTATCATTCCAAGAATTTTTTATTTAATACAAATTAATAATTTTGAAAAAACGGCCGGCAAACACAAAACAGCCAGTTCGACCTACATTTTGTTTCTCGTAACGGATTAGTTGAATCGACGCGAAGAAAAAACCATTGTTTGCAGGAAAAAATAATATTCACTTTTCATAACATGGGGAGCTTCTTCTTCTTCCTCCATCCAATGCTGCACCATACAAAACCCTACTACTTACTATATTCTTAAACATTCCAAAATTACTTATCACAATCAAATAATTTCCAGTTTACTGTTTTATTATCACACAACTCATTAATCACCATGAGCAAAACCACGCGAATGAGAACGAGGGCGAGACCGAGAATGAGAGCTTATCTTACCACGATGATCATAAACCGAACTTCCATGATCTAATGGCTTTATGACCATTGATTCAACTTGTTCTTGAACTGCTCCAAATACAATCTCATTCGTTTTCTCTGTACTTTGTTCATAATAAGTTTCCGCTATGGAAGAATAATATCTGTTGTGATGTTGTTGCGGTTGTTGTTGTTGTTGTTGTTGTGGTTGTTGAGATTCACGGTCCCACCCGTTGTAAAGATGGCGGCTCTGACGAAACTGTTGTATTTTTTCAGAAGCATCGTTTGTCATAAACGGGTATGTTGTTTTCGGGGTCGGGTTTGGGGTCGGGGTTCGGGTGTCAATAGATGGGGGCGGCTCATCTCCGTCTGGGATCACATAGCTATCTTGAACAGGCCACGGGTTTGACCCATATTTGTGGTTTTGGTGAAATGGTTGTTGATTTTGGTAGTGATAGTTAAGTTGTTTCTTTTTGAAGCCCGGGAAGATATTTGACAAGATTTCTGAGAATGATGACGTTGCATTGGCCATGAGTTTTCCGAGAGATGCAATGAAACCCTCATCATGTTTCTCCGGCTCATATTCTGACGGAATTAGTGGCGGCCTTACAGTTGATTTCACGTATGGTGGTGTTGGAGTCATGCTTGGTTTCATTGTTATCTGTGGTTCATCCTGCAAGAAATGAATCATTAGACAGGTTTAATATGATTTCCTATTCCGTAACAGAAGCACTTTTGACTTATGAGGTCATACGGCGTAATTTTAGCTTTGAAATTGCCTTGTATCCTACGAATTTGTGAGAAACGTTTGCTACCGTAAACAGAACAGGTATTGTGACTAGAAATATAAAGACATTGAACCGATGAAACTTATAGCATTTTAGCACTTACAGGATGCTATATTTTACCATCAAAGTCAAAGTGTTGACTTTTGAAGTCAAACATGGCCACTTTTAACTTCAGTTTTGACATGATTGTTAGAACATACAGAGATCAGCTTGTTGCATATCCTAACTTATATAAAAGGTACTATTGACAGAAGGACATTGGTTGCCAAAAAAAAGTCAAATCTGACATTTGAAGAATGATATATTTGACCACAAAAATTACGCAAGATTTAATGGAGTCAAGAATGTAAGACTTACCACTTGATTGAAAAGCATGCTACCAGCTCCTGCGCTGCAGCAACGCAAGCATGTAACCGAAGAATCCTGCTGCAACCAACACTGCAATCCCTGCAACAAGTTTCACAATATTTAATAAATTACCAACTGTCTTGAGTAGTAAAATTTTCATGAAAAAAAAATCTTAAAGACCATTGTCATGTAACAAATAAACCAATGATGCATTGATTATCGTTCACTGATTTGTCATTTAATCTAAAGGGTATTTCAGATATTTGACAAATAGTCGAACAATTTTCATTATATGATGTGACAAATTAACCTTCAAATGAAATTTGAACTTACCCACTGGGAAACCACTTCCATACTGATAAGCGCAATCATCAAAGGGCAGTTGGATCTCACGGATGGCTTGGTTTCCTCTGTCTATAAGAAGAAGAGAACAGCTACTTCCAATGTAGAGCACATCAAAATCATTGGAAAATTTAGCATCTTCGCTCGGTGCATCTACGTGGCCCCCACGGCCCACTTTCCCACCTCCCGCAATAGTAGTCACCCCTGTTCCAAAAATAGCAATCAAAATTTGTATCCCCTTCATTTCGGATTTGCTATTTCACATTAAGGGTAAACTTATTTTTTGCATCTAGAGGGATTAATTAGTTTGAAATAAGCAATCTCGGTTCTTCCCAAAGTAAAAAATAAGTAAAACCACTTTTCATCATCCAAACACTCAAAAGTACTTGTCTGCTATTAAAAAATGCAAGAAGTAGTATGTTATTTTAAGCCAACCCAAACACTCCCTAACAGATCACTAGAAGACATGCTTTCTAACCAATTTTGGACATTAAACTGCATATCAAATGGATGTAAATGAGAGACAACCAACTATATATGTAACAAAACAGCATAGTAACATATGCTAAGAAAACTGACATTGGTATTACACCAAGTCACCAACTTCTTCATTTTGTGTGACCGTAATTAATCGAAACAATAAAACAAAAATGTTAAATAAACAGAGGAACATGACCACATTACCCGTATCACTTATTTTCCTAATTGCCATGTTGGCAGTATCAGCAATGTATATATTTCCTTTATCATCAACCGTTAGACCTTTCGGGTGGTTCATTTTCGCTTCCCTAAGCCTCCCATCTACGTGTCCCGAATACCCATCAGGCGATCCAGCAACCAATTTCGGTCTACTATCTGAAAATGTTCACATTATATAATTACAATTAAAGATCTAATTAGAACCAAAAGATAACTAAAGATCAATGTCATTTCAATAAACCAAAACACACAACAAGATCATCACAAAATAAAAAAGATAAATAATTGAATGTGCATAAGATGGAGTAACTTACAGAGAGACAAAGAGGAAGAGATCTTATACAGATTGCTATTAGCAGAATCAAGAAGAAGAAGCTCCCCATTGGGTAAAACCTCAAGAGCATGAGGTTCAATACCAAGCTTACTCCCATCAAAAACAGTCTCGACATTATATCCACTCTCAAATTCCATCAACGGCCTCCCAGTGATTGCTAAAAACACACACATTCAAACCATACACAATTGCAGCAGCATTCAGTGAACAAACATACAGGAATTAAGATACAATAAGTCAATGACAAGTATTAAACTAAAAGAAGCAATTTTTTTCCATATATAGTTGGAAAAAAAAAAACAAAGAAAGAGGGATGTGTTACTTGTTTTGGTAGCAGTTATGATTTTGAGAGACCAGGCCCATTTCATGGCCAGCAGAAGCAACATTTGAGAAAAGCCCATTAACAATCCCTGCAAAAAGAAAGAAAGAAAGAGTGAGTGTCAACACAGACAGATCCCTTAGAATGAATGAATAGAAATGTAGTACTACAGACTCACTTGCAGGTGAGGTAGATGGAGCTGCAGAAGATGCACCGATCAGCGAGAAAATGAAGAAAAGTTTAGCCATTTTGTGCGAAGGAATGAGCAGCATTAGAGAGAGTTGAGTTGAGTACAAGTGAAGTGATAGTGAACCCTAATGAGATGAGAATTGAAAATGGTTTGTAAAGAGCTTAGAGAAAAGTGGGTTTGAGAGAGGTGTGAGAAACAAGGATGAAAAAGGGGGGAGGGGAGGATGCAAGTGCTCCGTGGAAGACAGCAGTGAGAATTATATTACCACAAAATATGTTATGATATTTCATGTTATTTATTATTACTAAAAAACTTTGAGCCGGGTTTTGTTCATTAATTAAAAATATTCATAATTCTATCTTTTTTTGTTATTCAAGTCTTAAAGTTGTATTTAGTTTTTTTCTATTTAAATTCTGACCAAGTCACTCCCAACGATATAAATGAGTATCTATCGACCCCAAGGGCGTAGGCGATGGCATGGAGTGGAAGAGGGAGAAAGGATAGGCGAAGGACGATAGAAGATGCCACAATGAGAGAGGGTTTCCCAAGTTCATGGCCATGGACGTTCGTGTAAGAGCCCAGTTGTTTTTGTGAGAGTGGGATGAGAGAGACCGGTGGTCAATGAGAGCAATGATTAGGCATAAGAGAGAGTGCTTATTTAAGAAAAACATATTCACTTTTATAGCCTAATGTTTGAAAGTATAAATCGTATTAATCTTTTTAAGTTTATTTGAGATAATACCCACCCGATACTCGACTAGGTAGAGTGATTATGTAAAAAAACAAGAGAAATTGATAAAAGTTTTCATTCTTGGGATGAATTATAATTATACAATCATGAGATTCACAGTCATGTGCTCGATTTTAATCCATCAATGCACACTAAAGCACATGTATTACTTGACCAACAATTGCGTATTACCTTTTAACTTGTGTATCTTAAGGTACCTTTTAGGTGGTCGTTAGTTGATAAGATTTCAATATATATGATTTGCGTATATGAAACAGAAATGACAACCGTTTACTTTGCTTTGTGCTTTATGAAATGATATTTTGATAGCAAGTATTACTTGAACATACTAATTTATACTCACGGTTTGTAAAGTGTTGGAGTCTTGTTAGTGAAGATGTTGATCCAAACATATCATATCAAAGGTATAGAAACTCGCAAGACCAATCAATTACTGGTGGTCGGTTCGTAATGAATGGGCCAACCACCCATGTGAGTGGTATGCAACATTTTTAGCTTATCAGAAGATGAGAGTGTAACTTGCACAACATCTTAGCTACAAGTATTCATGACACATGGCACAAATGGTGGGGTCTATGACAAGTTTGGTGCTTGTATCTGTTGGTTTGGATTTGAACGACATTGTCAATGACCTAAAACTACGTCAAACGAGAGCAAATTTGATGAGACGAGTGGCCAAACTTTCTACGTATATTACACTATCATCATGACGTCAGTAAAGCCCAAACAACAACCCAACTTACATTTCTACGATGAGAACAAATGTAGATGTTTTTAATTTAATATAAGACGATAATGTTTGACCATCAACTACATATTAAACATAAAATGTTGTTAGCATATGTCTTAGAAGTAATAATAATGTTATATTGTTTGGAAGCTTATGATGTTGAAATTTGGAAGTTTAATGAGTGTGTTGGTTTATGATAGGAAGATGATGTGTTCAATTGCATTTTACAACCAAGGGGAGTCACCATCTTCCAACAATAAATGCGTAGTAACAATTGCTCAATATTGATTGATGTTATCTTTTTTTAGCTTCTATTGTAATAATTATTTTTTATTAAGATACAGGACTATTTTACGTGTAAATATTTAATTTGACTATATTGTCAAGTATGTTTACATGTTGTACTAAACTACCCTTTCTCATGGGCTTTACTAGATGTACTCGTTCCCATTACTAAATTAGTCAAATCGTCACTCTATTATTCTCACAGGAGAGTATATATAGCCTCACCTTGTTTACTTTTCTTTTTAAACATACAATTTCGCGTCAAGAGCAACATCAGTGTTTTAACAAAAAGACGTTTGGGTGACATTACACAAGCGCAAAGTTGATACATGAGTTAAAATCGTGATGTTTATAAAAGGAAATTATGGAATGTTATAGGTAAATATAGAAGTTTTTTCCATAACTATAGAAGTATAATACATTCTCTGAGTAAATAAAGCCTTTGTAAGCATTCTTATAATTAAATAATGTATTTTTATCTTTGGTAATAGGGAAATTTGATTGTAATATCCCATCTAGACCTTATTGGCCATTAATAATCTCACCTCAGAATATTCCCTACACCAGTCCCACCTTTCACCTATTTTTACTACAATGGTCCCCAGTTAAAAAAACTTAACAGAGTTAAGTTTTTTTTTCCAAATTACAAACAGATTTTTTTAGGGCTTTTGATTACAACGACGATACGAGTCCATTGATGTAAAACTTGCCTCGAAACGGTGCTCCAAACGATGAAAAAGGCGCTTCAATTCGGGTGTTTAAATTTTCAATTAACCAAAATCAAGTCACTTGGAGCATTATTTCGAAGTAAGTTTTACATCAATGGACTCGTATCATCGTTCTTATCATAAACCCTAAAAAAACTGTTTGTAATTTGGAAAAAAGTTTAACTCCGTTAAGTTTTTTTAACGGGGGACCATTGTAGGAAAAATATGTGAAAGGTGAGACTGGTGGGGGGAATATTCTGAGGTGGGATTATTAATGACCAGTAAGATCTAGGTGGGATTATTACAGGCCAATTCCCCTTGGTAATATTCATATATCAACCCAATATATATCAAAATAGTTAAATGGCACCATTTATTTGCAAAGTAATAAAAAAAAATAATGCCATGAGTTTCACGTTTTAACCCTTAAACATTTGCAAAGTAATAAAAAATAAATTGCCATGAATTTCACGTTTTAACCCTTAACTTTCATGTACACAAATAATAGCCCACGCATTTATGCTTAACCAGTAGACTTTCATCACTCGTCATATTCAATTTAGTTATATAAATAGTTTTTGAAGTAAGTGGCAAAAGAGGTAAGGGATGAGTTACAAACAACTTCCTCGTCCAAAAACCGACAAACTGAAACTGAAACTGAAACATCAAGACCAATGGTTACATCAGACGAACTTGTAATTAATGCAATCATAGTTGTTCTGGAAAATGCTTTGGATTCTCTTGTTGGATCTTTTCAAGAAAATGTGGGGGCTGCCTTTTATATCCAATATAAGATAGGGTTGTTAACAAGTTAAAAGAAGTTAAGGCAGGGTTTGCTTATGAGTTATGGGCCTCTTGACCTGTGTCATGGGCTAAGTTTACTACACTTCCTCATGGCTCAATTCCCTTTACTCCTCTTCAAGTTCAAGTGTTCAACATCCACTTCTTCTTAATGGTTTCACTATATCGTACTTGATAGAAAACATGCCCAATTTTTTGAAAAGCAACTGATATTTTGGGGAATCATAGAGCAGCCAACTAGCCAAGTGACTTGTTTATTTAATATAAATAAGTTTATTCTGTTTATGTATTTATATTAACATCTACAAGACTGCTAATTGTCACGGGTTAGCTTTCGAGCCCCGTGTGGCGTCCCCAAGTCCCCGGGACAAGCCAATCCATCCTGCTTGTCACTGGTTTCGTCCTGCCTTGGACTCATCAGGAGAGCGACGCCAGCTCTCGACCAGTGGTGCATTCGTCGTTTGCACGACTAGGCACGTACACCTCTTCATTGACACTGACTCCGTCCCCTGACAAATTCTAGAACTAGCCAGTAATCCAAGCGTTCAAGCACAGCACATAGCATTGCGACCTTCAAATATTTGGCTCGTGACATAATGCTAGTATATCTATGAGGATCAAACTATCTTGTACTCATGCAAAATATTTGCTCCCTAGATGCCCAAAAGTATTTAAAAAAAAGAAGAGCTTTTTATAAAACCACAAGAGTAGCTATACATTCAATAAGATAAGGCCCATACAGCCCAATTGTCCCTAGAGATTCACCCCCATTACAACAACAACAACAACAACAAACCCCAACCCAATTCTAACAAGTCAAATCCACAAGTATGCACACCATACCATGTTAAAATATCCATCCTAAAAAGTCTATTGTGTTTGGCTCAAACAGAACACTGTCAAAAAATGGTATCAAAAGTAACCTGAAATCTTGCATTTTTACCAGGAACCGGATCCGAAGCATTAGCAAGCCCTCCCAGCAATTTGATCACATCTGCAGTGTCATCCAGATAATATTTCGCTTTACTAGGTTTCCGTCCAACTGTACACGCAAATATCTCTTGACTTGAAACCGTATTTCTAATGCTTTCAAACATGTCTTCATCTGATCTGTCATCTCCTATGCATGTCACAAAATCCGGACCCTCTCCTTTTTCCACCATTCTTGATTGTGAAAGTTAGAATACACAAAATAGCCTCTTCTGTCTGGACTTTAGGAAAACAAAAATATACGATTTTCCTTCGTAAGCATTGTACCTACGGAAACACCAATCGAAGAATCGAAATAAACATCAAGAATCAATAGAATACAACGGTCGCCACGACATTTTGAAAAAAACACGCACACAAACCATAGATTCATAAAACTGACCCGTAAACCTTGATCCGGTGAATGTATTCAACCAAAACTGTTGCCTGCACACCACCGACGTTCTATTGGATCTCCAATCAATAATAATGGTGATTTGGATCCTTTAATCTTTGCTAAAAGACACATACACATCAATTTAGTATTTGATTGTAGTAATAGCTATGACATCAATGAAGAAAATTGTGACTATAAGAAATTGTGCCAATAAATCCACTCTTACACTTCTTGCATAACCATCTATTCTGACGATAGGACAACACCTCAACAGGGATCTACTACTTGCTTAAAAACTGTTACTATGCAAAATTTGTTCAAATTATATTCCACCTTCCAATAGAGGCTTTTTGATTTGAGGCTAATAAATAAGAAATTATAGACAACGTCCTGCCGCAACGCGCGGGTTAACATATAATACTCGTGTTAAATACAAATAGTAAGTGAATTCGTCCTTTGGCCGTTGCCCCTTCTTTTTTACATTAATTTTTTCACCAAATTCTACCATAAAATAGGTCTCATTTCCGTCGTGAAACGCAAGTAACCTTTAGGTTTCTTACAATTACGAGTTAGTTTAAATTATAACTAGCATGACAACTTTTTTAACTTTTATTAGTGCATGTTATGTCCTTGATATTGTATATTATTAATATATGGATAGATTATTGTTCACAAAATTTTAATTTCTAGAATTAAAAAAGAGTGACAACGACAAGTAACCAATATGATACAAAAAGAATAGGATTTTGGAGTGTTTGGTTTAAATTTTAAACCCTTTAATAATAACAATCCTGTATTTAGGTTGAGTTGTACTAAAACCGAACGGTACTTATTTTTCTAAGTTTATTTTTATCAAGTTTTCTCATCAACCACCCTATCTACTTATTAACTTATATAAACCTAATTTCTAATACATCAATTTTTTTTTTAGTTTAATTAGTGTTTTTTTAAATAACAAATTAATACTAAATTACGGTGGGCATGAAACAACACATTGAGTTGATGAACATGGTCTGAAAATGGCTGGATATGCAAATCATTAACATGGTTTCTTACTGTATAACGTTTAAGTTTTTATTTGAAAGCAATATTAAATCTTAATCAATACTTAATACTGAAAAAGAGATATTTCATAATCATTAACCAAAAGTTAATGAAAATCTATTTTTATTACCTTATTATAATCATCGCAAATCTAAATCTTCAATCTCAGTTGAACAATAGGTAACAAACGGCACAGGCTGATTTCTTATTATGTGAAGGTAACATGGAGTCTACAATGAAAGTGTTGACTAATAATTAGTCTTTTATTTTATTTTCTTTTTTTTCCTCTCTTCTCTGATGTTTTTGCTCAGTACCTTAATGGGTTGTTTTGGTTGTGAATGAGAAGCCTAGCATTTAAGAAAAGGTAACAAATGCCAAACAACTATTTGATTATTTGATACTTTAGGATTTCGATTGGTTATTTGGTATTGCTGTGTAGGGCTTATTTCCAAAATGGTTGATTTGCTGTTTTTAATTTGTTGTTTCGGGCTTATTTGCTGATTTCATTTTGTTATTTAGGGTTTATTGTTTAAGGCTCATTGTTAATTTCTTAAATAAATTTATATTTTAGCAATGTCAAATCAAATCGTAAACAGGAAAAAATACCCGTAAACAAGGGCCTCCACTTCGTAGTTCGCTTAGGGTCTCCAAAAACATTGGAACGGCCCTGACCTTATAATAAACAATTACGGAAAAGAATAAAAAATCTTTTTGTTGTAGATCTAATTTTCCAAATCCGCTTCTGGCCGTCAATAAAATAGTATGAACATATCTTAGTATTTTAACATTTCACATTTAAAAGTTTTTTGTATAATTTAGTTCTGTCACTGTGATTATAACCTTTTCCAAGTAATTTAACAAAAGGTATAAGCTTAAACAACCTCATCTAAAGGATGTAACAACAGATTCAGGATTTGGACATTTCCTCTTGAAGAAACTACACCAAAATACAAAACAACACCTGCTTGCCTATCTGCTACTATCTTCTATCAAACTTCCAAAAACCGGCAAACCGCCACGACCACCACAAGTCCACAACAAAGGATGGCAGGTGTAGGCTGCAGATCTTCACGTATAGTATAGGTATAGCTAGACCACAAAAATATATACAAAAAACATTAGTTAGTTATATTCACACATGATACACCATTCCCACCTCAAAGGTCGAAGCATGAGGTACAGTTAACGAGTCTGTTGGCACCCTGCTGTTTCTTCTCAAGAACTCATAACCTACATTTATAAAAACTTTTTTAACCAAGCTTGACCCTTTTTTTGCTTTAACATATGCGTGTCCCAAAATGTAGGCTACCCCAGCTTCCCTAGCCTCCATTAGGTCACGTAACTCAGCCCGTGAACCATCGTCAATCTTTGGCCTCTCTGGTACAACGAACCTCACTCTTTTCTGTGTTTGGTTACCGGGTGAGGCCCGTAATTCCTGAACCTCAGGCCTATCTTGGTCGTCCATGCGCAGATGCACGCCTTCTAGGTGTGTGGAAGGCGTTCCCACAACAGTCATCACCTCCCCATCGTTGCATAGTTCTCCATTTGTACTTAGCCTGTCAGGGGTAGTGCTGTCTTTTTGCTTCCTGATAAACTCGGCTACACTACAAACCAAATCCTTTTCAAACTCCACGTCACCCTTGTGGACGTCACGGTAACCATACCTCACTATGCACCGATACACCCGGTGCTCTCGTGAGCCTATATGGCGCACCAGAAACCGCTCTCCGTGTCGCACATGTGGGATGGGGACTGATTTCACACAAAGGAAAATGAGCACTTGATGGAAAGCGGGGAGGTTGGTCACAAAATGGGAAAAAATTGCAGGGATGCCCAACACGAGCTCGGTGTGAACCAGCCCGATTCCTTTTATTCGGACTATGCCAAGTGTAGGGCCCAGGCTCAGTAGCCAATCAACCGATACTTTATTCTGGACATCAAATTCATACTTTTTAATCGTACCGACGTACATCACGAGCATGAAGATGAATGAGAGCGCTATCGGGACCCACGCCCCTTCAAGAAACTTAATAAGAGAGGCTGAAAAATACAAAGCTTCTATCGTCCCGAAGAGCACCACAAAACCAATTGCAAGAAAAACACTTTGGTGCCAGCATAGGACAATCACGAGGGACATTAAGCATGTTGTAACCAACATAACCGTAATAACTGCCAAACCTGATCAATAGATTAATAGAAGCTACTTGACAAAATGAAATCAAACTTGTGTTCTGAAGCGTTACCCATGCGTTTTGTATCTCTAAACCCGATGGTAACAGCTAAGCATAATATCATCAAGATCCAGTTAATATCTGGGATATAAATTTGACCATGTAATTTTGAAGACGTATGGACTATTTTGACCCTGTGAAAGCATCCGAGAGAATAGCACTGTTTCATAATTGAAAACGTCCCGTAATTATGGCTTGACTTCCAACTACTGCAGCAAGTACGGCGATAAACAATACTGGCACCCTCAAATTCTCTAAAAAATGAGACGAAGCGAGATTTAGCAAATAACCAAATACATCATTTGACGTGTTTTAATATTAACGTTCAAAAGCAACTTACCGGGTACAGAGATGTAGAATCCAATCTTATAATCATTTTCGATAACATGATTCTGAGACAAATAAGCAGCTTGTCCCATATATGCAAGAATTAAAGATGGATAAACGAATGATGTAAAAGCTATTTGTATAGACAACTGTGAAAAGTGTCCAAGATCAGCAAACATAGCTTCCGAGCCTGAACAAAATATTCAAAAAAATGATAACTTTACCCCTACAACACAAACAATATTACGCGTGTAATATAAAAGAAAACTTGCCTGTTATGCATAATAAGATACCCCCTAAAGATTTCCAGCCTCGGGTTTGAGTTTTCTTGAGAAAACTATACATGTGAACCGGAGATACTGCTTTATAGATATGAGGGTTCCAGTGAAAAATATTGTATACGCCGATTGAACTGATGCACAAGAGCCACAATATAGCGACGGGTGCAAACAAGTGCCCGACCCTGTGGGTCCCATAATCTTGCAGGGCCTATCAGTACGATACATGCAACGGGCACTTCTACATCTGCAACAATATACAAATTCCACTTATCATTATGCGTATTAATCTAAGCGTAAGTGTAATCGAGTGATCCAATGCGGGTCCCATGTTGTGAGATGGTTAACATTGTATATGCAAATTTGCAACTAAACAATAACAATATTGTTGGGTTTTTTTTGCTCCCCATCCCACATTGGTGCAAGGATTAAAGCTTGGAAGGACTCCAAGCCTATAAAAGAAGTCCAAGGCTTTAGTTTCAAAGTGCCCTAACAAAAAATACACTTGAAATGTTTGGTTCTTTCTTTTCTAGTTCTCTTGTCTTAGAGTGTAGAAAGTTTTTTAGTTAAAAACTTTAGAGAGTGGGTGTAATTAGGCGGGGGGAGGCTTGAGAGATTAGTCTATGTGATTGTAACAATTTGTCGCATAGTGATCTTTCTCTCTGGAGGCCCGTGGTTTTTCTCCGGTTCTGGATTTTCAACGTATATTCTTGTGTTAGCTTTGGGAGGGTTGTTGGGGATCTTTGAGACCGCTTGTTTCCCAACAAGTGGTATCAGAGCTCCAGGTTTTGGGGGAGGTCTCGGTTTAGAAGGTTCGTAGTATGCTCTATGGTTGCAGCTTAGTCTGATCTTCCACATCAGAAACGGATTTTTTTGGAGGGTGTCTTGGTATTTTGAAGGTTCGTTGTATGCTCTGTGGTTGCAGCTTAGTCTGATCTTCCACATCAGAAACGAGGATTCGATTGACTGTTTTGTATATGATAGAATTATACACGAGCCGGATATACGCATTTGTCCTGGGAAGGTTCTAGCTAGGAAAGACTTGGTACTTAAGTGTGTCCATTGTGACCCACCTCTCTTTCCTGGGAATCATTTGTTGGGTGTACTGCTTATAAGCTTGGTGCATATTTTCTAGTACACAATACTGTTTTTAAAGATACGGATACGATGTCGAAATACAGTCCCATGAGGTTCGACATAGAGAAATATGATGGAAGAATCAACTTTGGTTTGTGGCAAGTTCAAGTCAAGGATGTGTTGATTCAATCTGGGTTACACAAGGCGTTGAAGGGGAAACCGACCCTGTTTCAAGCAAGGATTCAAGCGAAACCAGTAAAGACGATGATGAAGAATGGGAAGATTTAGATTTGAGAGCGGCAAGTGCGATTCGTTTGTATCTAGCAAAGAATGTTCTTGCAAATCTGCATTGGATATCAACTATAAAGGATTTGTGGGAGAAGCTTGAGCAGTTGTATCAAGCAAGGCAAAGGCATCTCAAATCGGTTGTATCTCAAGGAAAAGTTTCATACCCTTCGTATGGATGGAGATACAAAAATTTCAGATCATCTAAGTGTTCTTAATAATATCGTGTCAGAACTGGAGGCTATTGGAGTGAAGGTTGAAGATGAGGATAAAGCACTAAGGCTCATATTATCTTTGACATCTTTCTATGAGCATATGAAGCCCATTCTGATGTATGGGAAAGAAACCCTGAAGTATGCGGATGTTACTGAGAAGTTATTGTCTGAAGAGAAAAGACTGGGAAGTAGCGGTCATGCTTCGTCAGAAGGAACGGTTTTAATATGCGGGAAAATGCTTGATATTTTGTAAGAATGATCTAGAAATCAACCATAAAATATCATGGATATTTTGTAAGGAATTATATAGATTGAAAATTCTCTACAACTAGTAGTAAACTAATATAAATAGGTGTTAGGGTCTCATATTAAGATCACCCCCTCATAACTCATTCATAACCCAACTTCTTGTAAACCCTTTGTACTTGTAACTTTGTTCAAGTAATACATAACCATCTTTATTGTAGTATTGCACTACAAATTTGTCCTTGTGTTCACACAAACTAAGACTTCCGCTGCCAAAACACAACCAAACCCAATCGAAAGGATTAACTTAGAATCATTCTAGTGTCGCATGAGAGTCAGAAATCACTCCGTGACAAGTGGTATTAGAGTCGTGTCGATTCATTGGGATGGCCAACAAGAAAAACAAGAAGGGAACCATGAACAAGAAAATCGTCTCTAGCAACGGAGAGACACACAATCATAACTAGAATCAGCAAGAAGTTGAACGCATGTCTATGGATTCGGCCAGGTCCTTATAAAAATGAAGATTAATGTCGAATCATCGGTCACACAACTTGGAGTTCTTGTCAATCGTTCCTTGGAAAAGCTAGACACTTTGGAAACATTGCGAGATAGTTAAAAGGACTCAAAGAAGACTTCAAAACCGTTATTGACGTCATATGCCCAAGATGCAAGCCATGATCCAGGAGGAAATTGCAAGGCTGCGGAGTGAGGTAGACGACAAGATCCAAAACCTTCACAAAAACTTTGCTGAGTTAGAAGCAAAAATGAACGACACCAACAAGGCACAACCCGAAGCATGTATGGGTCCATGCAAGTAAGTCATCTCAATACTTTAAATACACAAAAAATCCCAAAACTCGGGAAAAACAGAACATCAAAAAGTTCCCGAACAAGGGAAAGAATAGACCATAAACCGCAAAACCAGAAAAAGAGTCGGAAGAAGGACTTCAACTCGTCAACATGGTGGTAAACGGGAGACCCGTTAAGGCACTAGTTGACACAGGAGCAAGCCATAACTTCATCTCAATAAATGAAGAAAAAAGACTCGGTGTTCGAGTCACAAAACAAGACGCAATGATAAGACTATGGATAGACCCGTCCAACCAATACTTGGGATGGCATACGGTGTCAAAATCACAATCAACAAATGGAAAAGTAAGGTCGACCTTTTCGTAATGCCAATGAAAGAACACAACTTCATACTTGGCCAGGATTTCTTTGAAAAGTAACAGGCCTTTCTCATTCCGTTTGCAAACAAATTTTGCATCATAGACGGAAACCAAGTTCACACAATGAAGACAAAGACGGACACTGGCGGTCAATTTATGTCAATAACATCAATACACATGGAGGTTGGTTCAAAAACAAGATCAACCACACATTCATCACAACGAGGCATAACCTGAAATCACAACAAGGACGTTGCGAATTTAGGTAGGGGAGGATATCACGCCCCGCAAAAATTCAACACAAAATTTCAGCATTCCAGAAGTTTCCGGAACACTAAGGAAGCGTCTAGGGCTGCCTGGAAGTCTCCATAAGCAATTAAAGATTGGATTAAGAGAATGAAGAAACTTAACCTCTCTATACTTTGTAGTTGAATTAGGGATTCCATGATCATCCACAAGCAATCTTTTATCCTCTTGAACCTCTTCTAATTTACATCTAGTCTTCATCAATTCTGAAATCTGAAACTCTGTCATTTGTAACTGTACCAATTCGAGTAACTTCTCTTTTTCTACACTTATCCTACACTTGATTTCCATATTCAATTTTAAATCTTTATTTTCCTCTTCAAGCTCCTTTATTCTCTTTTCATTGTCTTTACCATATTAGTTTTCAATTCTATCTCTCGAGTCTTTCTTTTCAGCTCTTCCTTAAGATTCTCACTCTCTATTTTAAAAGCTAGTTTTCTTCCAAAATATTTTGTTTCTTACATTCAAGTGTTTTTAACTGAACCATCACGTAACCCTACAACTTCTTTCGAATTGCTCTTTTCAATGCAAACCTACAAATTGAAAACATAGATTATAAAAAACCCACGTAAAACGTATTAAGAAGAACATGAATCTAAAAGAACAAAATCACAACCTTAAATTTGTTATCTTCAACCAAGCAAAAGATCAACACGTCCCCCACAACTAACTCATGTGAAGCCACAAAATTTCTCCACCCTACATGTAACGCTCCGCATTTCTAGACTTTCCTTATTTAGAAAGTGTAATCGTATTTCTATATTTGGAAACTTGTATCGTATTTTGTATCTTCCATTCAATCCTTGTAATCCGAGATTTAGATCCTAATGGAAAACTTTATTCAATACTTATACGTATTTATGCATTTAATTCATACTTCTCAAACTTTATACGTGATTACATGCAAGAAACTCATACTTGTACAACCAAATACTTGGTTTTATGTGCAATATACTTATACATCGATCATTCATGCTTAAAATACTTAAAACCAGCTAAAACATGCCGAATTGACTCAGATAAGGTCCACTCGTATAAAGCAGGCCCGCCTTGTACGAAGCGGTGCCTAACTCGTATGAACTGACCTGCTTTCCTATAAATACCACTCCATTTCCTCACCTTCACTCTTTCCAGACACTCCAACTCTCACTCTCTAACACCCGAACTCGAAGCAGACTCGTTCCAGACCTTGTTCTAAGTGAGTCCAACTCACTAACACTTGCATTTTCGTGATTTCATTTCTGTTCTACTCTCTTTTTCTTTTGCATCAAGTGTGTGAGCTAAACCAAGCTCTGATTGAGCTTAGTTCAGCTGATGTGAGAACGTTGGGCACTCAATAATAATACCGAGTCTAGTCGAGTTCACTCGTCACATAATCCACAATCTTAAACTCTTATTCGACTAAGCCGACAATTAAGCTAACTAGTACCTACAACTTGTACTCTTCTTAGGTATTTATACAAATCAACTAGCTCAAACTGGATTTAATAAAGTTTTTAATGAGCTACTATGAGCAGTCACGAATTAATTTTTACTCCTGATAACGCTTTGAACTTGAAGTATTCTTAATAAAGTGATTTTTTTATAATATGTGAATAGTTTAAGTGGTTCAAAAATGAGAACCATAATCAGTGTTTTTGCAGATCGATTTCAAAATCAAATGTAGAGGTTTTCACATACAGTTTTATAGATCGATTTCAAATCAAATATAGATGTTTTCACATACAGTTTTACAAAGCGTAGAGGATTTCATAAACTGTTGAAGCCGATCTAGCCGTCGACCGTTTTAAGATCCAAAACGGTTTGGTTCAAAGTGTTTAATATATACATCGGTTGATTTATACACTATACTTGATATATTAAATGTTTCATTAATAATGTCTAATGTATACGATTTATTAGCAACAAATTCAGCTAACTATCTTATACGTTGAGTGAAATGAAAATTATGGATATTATTAGTCGGCAGTGACTTTGATATGGATTAACAATTGGTGACCAACATAATAGGCCTCACCCCTCAACCATTACTAACACGTTACACCTATAAATTCATATCCATATCACTAACACGTTACATCTATAAATTCATATCCATATCATTATACTTAAATTTCATTCATAGTTTGGTTAATATTTCCACTTTGTGGATTATACTGTAGGATTTTTGTAATAAAAATTTGTTAGAATTATAAGTAAAAGGATTGGTGCTAACAGGCTCTATAGAACCATGTTGATTGTTGAGGGCTAATGAATACATTGGTAGATATTGAACTTATTTTCAGTAAAATCAGGAGGGCCAGACTCTCTGAATCCAATATTTTACACTATAATTATTTTTTCCGAAAATTTTCAGTAAAATTTACGCTACAAAGCAGAAAAACCGGAGAGGGGGTGTCGGGGGACCCGTCTGGCCCTCACTAAGAACCGCCATTGAATGAATATAAATTATACTACAAATATTTCTAAACAATCTTAAAATCTAGACATGTTCTAAACGTTCAGATTATTGCTACCTTTCTTATTTTTATTCATTTCGTGATTTTTTTTATAAATATTTTCATCAAGTTTTTGTATTTTCATCAATGTCGTTTTCCAAGTCAAAGTCGATATCTTAGTGCTAATAACTAACTACTGCCTAGTTATTTTGACCAATCAGTTTTATAAATATAATATAACGAGTTTACGTTAACCCGCGCGTTGCAGCGGAATGTTAACTATGAATGTCTTTAGTGTCACGACATGTGATGCGTACCTTTTTAAGTTTATGCAAAACATTCTTTTCATTTTGGCCCGCGCCAAAAATATGTTAACCATGCATCTTGTTACATTGTCACATAGAATTGCCAATCTAAAAAAAAACAAACTTGCCAAACAACTTGAATTGGATAAAATTTATAGCTAAACAAAGCATTGAATCCTAATAGAACCAACACTTAAATCATTCACATGCGTAGATAGTTGCAGTAAGGAATTGTATATTGAAATTAGCAGGTTTAAGATATCTTACCCTTCGGACAATCGAAAAAAGATATCGAACTGCATAAAATTTCGTTTTTTTTCTTTCAAAATAACATTTATACATTTAATATAATAAAAAATAATCGCAAACCTTAGAAATTTAGCAACACAAATTCACTTAGTATAATCTGTTTAAAATTTGTTTGAGTTTGCCTTTTTTTACTTTTTATTCACCCTTTTCTTAAACTTATAATTTATATGCACATTTAGCAATAAAAAATCAATTCAATTAGTATATATTTGCTAAATTTTGGTTTGAGTTTGCCTTTTAATATTCACCCTTTTCTTAAACTTAATATTTACATGAACATAAATTGTTAATTTATATTTTTAGAAATAGTCAGTTTATGTATATTATCTTAATTTTTAACCGATATGTCAATACAACAACAATAAAACCTAATGGAATCAACATAAAACAAAAACTTTATATGTGATTAAATTGGGTCAAACAAAACATCAAAAGCCATATTTATGGAAAAACAGATCCTAAGATGAAATTTTGGTATGAAGTTATTGCGAACCAAATAAGGAAAGGAACAACATACATGGAAAAGGCGTAACAATGAATTGATGGAAGAAAGGATCTTTTGATTTATATGCTAAACTTTGTTTGCCAAAGTTTATCGTTGGAAAAAAATTCACTGAGCGGTTTTGGAAAACGACAATCTGCTTTATCAAACTTGATCGGCTCTGATCAAGGATCAAGGGTTGATCAAACAACATTCGGGTTGATGTCGATTCTAAACAATCAAGTCCTTGTGATTGATGATTTACTATTTCTCTTGATTATCGATTCAAACATGAAAACATGTTCAAGTTGCATTGTTGAAGGGAAAAATAAATTCAAATTCTTTCTGATGAAAACAACTTAGCACTGTCCAAACAATGGTTCTTTTGACTTTTAAGAAGTTTTTGTTTAAACACAATTTGCAAACAACTAATGTTTTTTAAGGTTTAATCAAGTTCAGTCAATTCAATCCTCCTAAAAACTTGGCGAATTCTGAATCAACTTTCAAAAAACAGATAACTTTCACGTGGTCACGGTTCGTGCATGTTTGGTATGAAAAAATTAAAGCAGATCGGGACCACGATTGAACATAATTTAAAAATAATGGCATATAATTTAAGCGTCTGAAGCGGAATTTTACCCTAATCGCGGTTCAAGAGGGATAATAACGACAATTATAGAAAACATATATGATTTAGTTGATCATTTGATTGAACAAAATTTGCCTGGATGACTTTTAATCAATTCGCTAAGGAATGCCTGGTGAACAAAACATCAACAAAAAGGATACCTGGAGAACAAAACATCAAAGCAAACTAATCAAAGTGTAATTCTCATAGCATATATATAAAGCAATTAGGCTAAAATGTAGGGAATATGGGTGTGATTGCGGAAAGAATTGAAAGATGTGGTTTGAAAATTCATGTGAAAGCAAACGGAGGAGTTTTTGGAAGAAAGCGGTGCACTTGATTAGTATGTAAAAGAAAAAGGAAGGTCAAAAAATGAGAAACAAAAGGGCTTGCAACGGGAATCGAACATGCGCAAATTCCGTAATGAACATGTGTAACTACCAGCGTAACGACCTGTATGTTGTGTTATAAGGTCTTTTCGATTAGCATATTAAACTGCTTTAATGTAATATTGGGTTGCAAACTGTATATTACGAGTTAGCGTCACCTGCACGTTGCAGAGGGATATTAGTTATGAAACTCTTTTCTATGGTTATATAATAAATGTCTTTTGAAAACTGGAAACAAAAAGTGTGTTGTAAATTGGAAAGCATATATGAAAGAAAGTTGGGTTCTATACTCGTCACCGTGCCTGTTATTTTCATGTTTGACTCTTTTAAAAAAAAAAAAATTTCTTTCTGATGAGCCAAAAAAAACAAAGCTCTAAGATTTGCTTTGAACAAAAATAACAAAAGAGCAAAGTGTGTTACTTGTGTAGCACTCTGATCGACATAATTAAAAACCAAAAAAGGATGAAAATGAATATATATGATAAATCGTAAAAAAAAAAAAATCAGCTACAAAGAAACTAACCCATACTTGGACCAAAGTCTAATTTGATCAATATTCTAAGCTAACTCAATATTCAAACAAATTAATCCAAAGTCTAATTTGATCAATATTCAAACAAATTAATTTAAAGTCTAGTTTAATAGCTTCTGCCGACTCAAACTTAGAAAACCCATAAAACACACTCTCGTCATTTTGAATTGATACAGTGTTATTTTACTTAAAACTTTATACAGCATAAAAGAATACAAACAATATAACAAATTTACATAATAAATTATAATTATAAATACTAAAATACATGATTTAAAGATGGAAACATTATTACTTATTAGTAATATTAAAGTAGCGAAGTAAAGATCAATTTTGATTAAAAACTATCCAAACAAAGTATGTAGTGAAATGAAATAGTGAAAGAAAGTTACAGTATCTTAAAAACCTGCAAGTTTTGTTTTTAACTCAAAATGAATTTCATTTTTGTTTAACGCATAAAGTTTCTTCTCCTCCGGAAGCATGCACTAATACATCATCTACAACACTTATTCCGTTATTTGTTGATTTCTACACAGATCCGGCGAGTTTTCTTCTCTCTACATCGTTTCTCCATCTAACTTATTAACCAAAGAATCACAAAATACCGGCTGGACGGCTGAACCCGAAACCGGCCTGACCTTTTGTATTATCTAATCACAAAACAAATATCAAAGATGGAAGACTCTTGCAAAACATCCGATATCTACTCTGCACAAAAGAACCGATCAAAGAGGATGCAGTATAATTTGCCAAGAGGCGACGGTTATGAATTGTCGGCACAGTGAGTGTTTTTTGATTTTTCAAACATAAACGGGTAACGAATCACCGGAGATGAAGAGGCGATGCCTATGACTCGCCTGAGAGGAAGAGCCGTCGGTATGACTCGCCGCATGAAAGGCCATATTTATATTTGTAGATGTCATAAACCGGTGTAATGAATCTCTTCGTAAGAGGGAGTAAAAAAGTAAACGGTAGCCAATTCTTTTTCTACGGGAATAAGTTTGTAGTCGTATTTACACGGTGTGGTTTTTTAAGGCAACCTTTATTTAATATGTAAATTGAGTTTTGTATCCACACAATGAATTAATAAAGGGGTATAAGCCTCATATAGGTAATGTAATTAGAAGGAAGGGTACGTGTTTTAAACAAAAGGGTATGTGTGTTAAATAAAGGAAGGTGTATGTGTTTTAAAACGGAGGGGTATATCAATTAAAAGGAAGGGGTATGTGTTTTAAAATGGAGGGGTATATGTTGCTTGTGTGTTAAACAAAGAGGCATGTGTGATAAATAAAAGGTAACATGTGTGATTAGCATTGTTGTCACGTATAATAAAAATGAAGACAACATGACACGGTTTTGAGATTCTTGCACTTGACTTTATGACCATGTCTGACGAATTTGTATGGTTTTAAAAAATAAATTTAAAGTGATAGGTCGTAATATAAGGTAAAACTTACAATAAAAAAGATGTTCCTGAGAAACTACTACTCATTTGGGGTCTGTACATATAGGATTTTCACCAACCAAACTTGATCAAGCTAATATCCATCCATATATGTATTAACGGCCCAAAATGAGAAAAAAAAAAAGTGAACATATAAACAACAAATAGACTTTTAACTTCCGTCAGGTCAAGGTTGACCAAATAATCAACCAGCTATTAAATACAGCATTTAAAAAAAGAGTATTTATTTATCATATAAGTATAGCAACCAACAAGCAGAGAACATTGATAGAAGTTCATTCAAAACACCTAAAAAAGCATGATAGTTCCAAGCATCCTTAACAATAGCAATGAACTCTTCTTTAGAAGCAAAATAGTTCCACATAGATGGTTTAGGTTTAGACCTATTACGTTCTTGTTCTTGTGACACATCATGATTCAACAACACTTATTATGCTAATTATATTACTTTCCTTTTCTCACTCTAATAAATGAATCGATTTACCCAAATACAATTATAAAACATATTACTACTCATTATCTTACAAAACTCAATTTTTACCCTTATTCTATTATTTTCCTTTTCTCTACTAACTACCAAAATTTAACCCTGGGCATCATTTTGTCAAAATAATTAAAAATTAAATCAAAGATGAGGATGCATCATAATGAAGCAAATAAGGGGCTTCAAAGTTTAAACTAATAATAAATTTAAAAAGCAGAAGTCACTCCACATACCAAATATGGACCTAGGCTTCAGTTAAATAAACAGATTGCATCAAATGCTAAATTTATGATTAGAAAATTAACCTTCAGTGTTTGAAATATACATATTAAATACACAAACCCTCAATTCAGATTAAACACCACACCCTAGAGTCCAGTTCTTGTTCTTCCTTGATCCACTTCTCCATCTCCTGCCATAAACAATACCTTTTTAACAAGAAATTAGGGGTGTATTTATAAATTAAGAGGAAAAAAGTTCTTATTTTTTGGGTATCTTAAAAAACTCCTCCTTCATGCATTATAATATAGTATAGATATAGATATAGATTATAGATTTACAAGCTAAAGCAAAATCGCTCAAAGCCTGAGAGAAGCTTTTGATTTGTCATCCCGCCAGAAGGCGGTGTTTGAGTGCCTGAAAGGTCCCCATGCTCAGGAATTTTTGACCGTTATACCAATTGAGGGGTTGGGACAATGTATGTCTGCAGTAGAATATAGAGTCATTCTCAAATACCGGTTGATGATCCCTATGTACCCGGAAGATGAAACTTGCCCGATATGTCGTAAAGCTTGTATGGATAAATACGGGGAGCATGTAGTTCACTGTAAAGAGCTCCCTGGGTTCAAATATCGGCACGACTGGGTGCGTGATGCTTTGTGGGACATCTTAAGAAGAGCTGGGATTTCGGCTAAGAAAGAGGCCCCTGTGAATTTCCTCACGGACCCTATGGAAGGGAGATCTACTCTGCGACCAGCGGATCTGCTCATCTTTGGCTGGGCTGGGGGAAACATGCTTGCGTAGACTTCATGGTGGTTTACCCTTTTGTTGGTTTAAGGGAAAACGGGTTTGTAGCTGGACAAGCGGCAAGAAAGGCAGAATCAAAGAAAGTGGGTAAGCACGCTAAAGCTTGCGCAAAGAACCAGCATGTCTTTGTCCCTTTTGCCTTTGATACTTTTGGCTCCCTAGCGCCAAAAGCTATCCACTTCTTGACGAGAGTTCAACGGGTCGTCTACAACAATTGTTCAACCCTGGGGGCAAGGGTTTGTATTTGGAAGGTTAGGGTTTGCAATTCAGAAAGGATTGGCGGCACAGCTTGTTGCCCGGCTACCTTCTGTTTTGATGTAACTTGACAAGTTTTCTGGATTTAAAATAAAAAATTTAAAAATTGTTTCTCACTTAGTTTCCACCTTTTTCATAGAAAGTTTATTATGAAATCTATATTAATATGTGACGGAATATTCAGGTGAGTCAAACCCATGCTAATAAATAGCATATATGTATCTAGTCATTTTTGACTTTGTCAAAGAATATCTAAACAAAATCGGATTATTCATTCTAAACTGAGTCAAGCTCATGCTAATAATTAGCATATATCTAGTCATTTTTATGATTGAATAAGCCTGGTTATATTTTGATATGATTACATTCGTTGAATACGCGGTATGTAGTAGTTTCTCTGTTAAGCAAAAATAATTAGCTATGCAAAAATAGTTAGGGCAATAATGTTATGTTTGTTTTATACGAAAAAGATTTTAACTCTATTTATTTTGAAAATTTTGTTAAAGATGTATTATTTATGATGTGGATATGTAATACTCTTTTGCCATTGTTATTTTCTTCCTTAATCACTTGTACATTAAAGCATTATCAACTTGTACCTTTTAACTCGTGCATCAATATTGAACAAAACAACTACCGAAATGTAACATCCGTCAAAAAAACGGATTTACCAAACCCGCTCCGTTTATCAACCGAACAGTCAGTTAAAATTTTCGTTGCGAATTAAATGCCCAAAATAATTTTAAATGATACATAATCAATTATTATACGGGGATATATAATTAGTTTTTGAAAAACTGTTAAAAATCGCAAAATAAAAATGTTTTGTTTCTGCCGGGTTTCGAACCCGGGTCTGTACCGGTTCAACAAACACTTATCACCCAGCCGATCAACCGCTCCGCCACTTTGATTTTCTGTTAATAAAAGGAATCAATTAATTCAAATAATAATGTTGGGAAGTCAAATTCAGTCAATTGCGCCCAAATAGCAGTCGTCGGAAATCCCGACGACTTCGCCGTTAATTTACGTCTCCGCTCAAGTTAACCGAAGAATTAACTCCCACGACGGTTATAACCGACGTCTGAACCCGCGACATCAGCCGTAACCGCCGGAGAACGGCTAACTTCGAATTGAGACCGAATTCAGACCCCATACATCTCGATACTACTCTATAAATTCACCCACAACTCACCAGAAATCTTTCACTCTCAAATCGCACCCTTTCTCGGCGAAAACTCACTCGCCGGAAATATTTTGTACGTCGCCGGAAAACCGAGTCCTTAATCTCTGAGCTTTACTGAACCCCCTAAACTTATACCGAAGTCACCCACACCCTTTGTAAGCTTTCTGAAGATTCTCTGCTGCAAGACACTCGTCGCCGGAAGAGATTGCTGTCGCCGGAGTTCTGCCGGAAAACAGAGGAAAGCCAGTCGGTACTTTTCACGCCTAAATTCCTTTCTTTTTACTTTTATCTCATCTGTAATTAATCATAAAACGCTAAAGAAACCCGAATCAACACTTCGAACCAGTCAGTCGTCACTTCCGGTTAAAACCAGTGAAGAAGACGAAGTTTCGGTAATGGTTAAGTATAATTAAAATCAAGTTATTTACCGGGTTAGACACACAGTCCAGCGGTGGACTGTGTGCACATTAAACGCTAAGGTCTCGAGTTCGAATATTGTTTCCTCACACGCTGCCTTAATAAAAATTCCTTTTTTTCGCATACTGAACCGGATTGATTTTAGGTATATGTTAAGTATATTAATAACCGAGTTAATAACCAAGTGAGACACACAGTCCAGCGGTGGACTGTGTGTACGCTAACCCACAGGTCCCGGGTTCGAGACCTGTGGAGCGCACCGGTTCTCTGGATTTAAATCGTTTTTAAAATAAAGGAATTCTGTTTAAATCTACTTAATATATATATATATAATTAAAATCGGATATATGACGGGTTAGACACGTAGCTCAGTTGGTAGAGCTGCGTGCACGCGTACGGGAGGTCTCGGGTTCGAGCCTCACCCAGCGCACAACAATATGCACTCGAACCGGTCAACGGTCAGGTCAACGGTCAAGTCAACGGTCAGAAAAAGTCAAATTTTTTTTATTATTTTTATTTAATTATTTTTAATTAAAAATCAATTAAAAATACTTAAAAATAACATTTTTAAGGTTAGAAAATAGCCTCAAACTCACAAAAATACACCCAACAATCCTACTAAAATAGATTAATAAAATCCGTTTGCTTACCAAACCATAATGCGATTTATCTAGGTAAATTGCACTCGTGGTTAAAACCATTTCGCGTGCATTTTAACATCATCAACCGAACGCACCCAATGTGAGTGAATTCTTACAAATTCCCCTTTTTATTCATGTTTTGGGGTGTATCATGTGTCGCTTAAACTAATTCTCTTATGCAAACTCGTGCTATACCATTATATGATCTAAACTAGAATGTAATTATTGTTGGTTGTGATGTATTACATATTGTTAAAGTTGTATGCAAATTATTTAGGCCCATCAGTTCCTCGTGGGAGACGAGTTGAACAACGCGTGCCTTAAAACTCATTCATTAGGCCCATCAGTTCGTAGAACAACGCGTGCCTTAAAACTCATTCATTAGGCCCATCAGTTCGTAGAACAACGCGTGCCTCAAAACTCATTCATTAGGCCCATCAGTTCGTAAGAACAACGCGTGCCTCAAAACTCATTCATTAGGCCCATCAGTTCCTCGTGGGAGACGAGTCGAACAACGCGTGCCTCAAAACAATCATTTGGTGTATGTGTGTGAGATATTCAATATTGTTAGTGTCACACCCGACCCGCAGCGGATAAGGTGATCGGGGCATGATTGGGTTATCATCAAAGCTCATGACATTTATTAAACGTTTCATATTCATTAATACAAATTAAATGGAAAATTTACAATGATTGCTACAACATGATCTAACTAACAATCTAACTCCTTTGTTCTCTTTTAAGGCATATCCTATGTTATCCTTGCTTCAACCTGTTCACCTGTATCATGTGTAAAAAGGTTTTTGGATCAACATAATGTTGGCGAGTGAATCCTATGGAAAACATTTGAACAATTTATTTAGATTGATTATAAAATATGTGCACAACCAAACATGAGTAAAATTAGATGTAACTTGATCAACAATCATAAGATGTTAAATGAAACACTCATGAACAATAATGGAACAATTAAAGGCACGCGATGCTCAACTCGTCTCTCACGAGGAACTGAGGGGCCTGATGAATGAATTGCATAAACATGATAATATGAATAACACAACTACAAACAATATAAACTCAATGAAAACACACATGAACAATAATGAGTTTGAATTGAAGCACGCGATGTTCTACTCGTTTCCCACGAGGAACTGATGGGCTTAATGTATGAGTTTCATGTAATTTGACAAACGGAATATAAATAAATCACAACAATAAATCAATCTAAAATTAAGTCATGATGTGGTATGGCACAAGTTTAAATAAATAAATTAATTAATTCATAACACATGACACACCCCAAAACGTGTAATTTAAAAGGGGGAATTGTAAGATTCACTCACAGTGGGTGCGTTCGGTTGATGATGATGAATGCACGCGAAGTGGTTTTAACCACGAGTGAGATTTAACCTAGATAAATCGCATTATGGTTTGGTGAGTAAACGGATTTTATTAAACTATTTTAGTAGGATTGATGGGTGCATTTTTGTGAGTTTAAAGCTATTTTCTAATCTTAAAAATGTTATTTTTAAGTATTTATAATTGATTTTTAATTAAAATAATTAAATAAAAATAATAAAAATATTTATTTTTTTCTGCTACAGTTGACCTTGACCAGTTGACTTTGACTGGTCGTTGACCGGTTTTGAGGCATATTGTTGTGCGCTCGGTGAGGCTCGAACCCGAGACCTCCCGTACGTGTGCACGCAGCTCTACCAACTGAGCTACGTGTCTAACCCGTTATATATCCGATTTTAATTTCATATATACATTAATTAGAATTAATAGAAAATCATTTATTTTAAAAACAGTTTAAGGCGAAACGGTCATGCACACCACAGGTCTCGAACCCGGGACCTGTGGGTTAATCTAACACACAGTCCACCGCTGGACTGTGTGTTCAACATGTTATAATATTCGGTTTTTATTATACTTAAATACAAAATAGATATTTCCTTTTCTGCCTTATTTAAAAGAAAAGATAATTGTCCGAGTCGGTGTTGAAGACCGGACTCGAACTCGTGACCTGTGATATAAACAAACACACAGTCCACCGCTGGACTGTGTGTCTAACTTGGTTATTATTCCGGTTATTAATATACTTAACATATAACGGTATCGACTCCGGTTCAGTTAAACAAAAACTTGATTTTTATTAAGGCAACGTGTGTGAACCGGGATTCGAACTTGAGACGTTAGCGTTTTATGTGCACACAGTCCACCGCTGGACTGTGTGTCTAACCCGATTAATTTCTTGATTTATATTATACTTATATGTTAACGAAAGTGCGTCGTCTTCTTCGTCAATGTTGAACCAGAAATCGGGTCTGACTGGTTCGAGCTTTTGTTCCAGTTTCATTAGTGTTTTAGGTTAATTACTGGTAAGATAGAAGTAAAAAGAAAGGAAAATAAGCGTGAGGTATACCGACTCGTTTTCCTCTGTTTTCCGGCAGAACTCCGGCGACAGAAAACTACTCCGGCGTCAGGTGTCTTGCAGCAGCAAGTCTCCGAAAAGTTTGGAAAAGGTAAGGGTATCTCCGGTATAAGCTTCAGAGGTTCAGAAAAGCTCGGCAATGGGGAAACCGGTTTTCCGGCGACGAACAGGTTTATTCCGGCGAGAGAAATTACGCCGTGAAAAGATGTGATTTTTAGCGAAAAAGTTTGCAGGCGATTGTGGTTGAATTTATAGGGAATAATCGAAATGTATTTGGTCTGATTTCGGACTATGTTCGATATTTAAATTTTTCCGGCGGTTTTGATTTTGGTCGCGGACTTCAAACATCGGTTATAACCGATATGTGATTAAAGGTTTACGTTATAACGTAAATTGGTGTTAGGACTCGCGAATAATCCGGGATTCCGACGACTGAACCGTTTGGGCGCCAATTTTGAATTCGTAACATTATTTTATCAATTAAATGATTGCAATATATAACAAACAGATCAAGCGGCGCAGTGGTTTGTGTGTGAGATGTTAAGTCACTAGGTGACTCGGTACAGACCCGGGTTCGAAACCCGGCTTGTAACAATTCATTTTTATTTTTCGATTTTCAACAGTTTTTCAAAAACTAAATATATACCCCCGTATAATAATTGATTACGGATCGTTTAAAAATATTTTGGGCATTTAATTCGCAACGAAAATTTTGACTGACTGTTCGGTTGATAAACGGAGCGGGTTTGGTAAATCCGTTTTTTTGACGGATGTTACAGTATCCCCTGCTTTTTAGAAATTTCGTCCCGAAATTTAAATAATGATATATTTTGACTAAAAAGGATGATGACGTTTTGTTTGACAGTTGTATGCTCAGAAAAATGAGGGTTTAAGTTTTTGTTCGAGGCGGTAACGTTCCTTGTAAGGGTTATGTACCCTATTCAGGAATCGCTTTTTGTTGCCTACTGTATGAATATTGATAAACAGGAATGATTCTCTAAAAAATGATATCATGCATAAGAGTTTAGATACGTTTGGGAAAAATATGGTTATATCCTAAGGCAAAACTTCTAACACTACAATCTACATGGAACATAAATAAAAACACAACAGCTGATATCCAAACATGAATGAACACATCAGCAAATATTTGAACATGAATAAACATAACAGCAAATATTCGAACATGAATGAACACATCAGCAAATATTTGAACATGAATAAACACAACAGCAAGTATTTGAACATGAATAAACACAACAGCAAAAATTCGAACATGAATAGACACATCAGCGAATGAATAAACACAATAGCCAATATTCGAACATGAATAGACACATCAGCGAATATTTGAACATGAATAAACACAACAGCAAATATTTGAATCCATATATGTTTGAATGATGGAAGTTCCTCTCTCGTTTGTTATGATGGAGAGGTTAATTTATGTAGAAATGGAACACAATCCAATCTCTTTAAATAACATGATGATATAAATGTATCACAAATTCCAACCAAGGCAAATAATAAATCCTACCTGGAACTTCTCATAACCGTCTGATAATGCCTCTGATCCTTTGGCAAGAATACTTATATATAGGAAGTACCAGCGGCGTATCCACCATATTCTTGCCAAATTTTCATTAGTTTTATCCACAAGTTATGATTGGTTACCAAGAAACTAATAAATCCTACATAGAACTTCTCATAACCGTCCGATAAGGCCTCTGATCCTTTGACAAAAATACTTATACATAGGAAGTACCAGCGGCGTATCCACCATATTCTTGTCAAATTTTCATTGGTTTTATCAGTGAATTATGATTAGTCCTATAACTCTACAATCAATACAACAAACATAAAATACTGAAATGAAATATATCTGTGCGATCAAGGCTCAATCGAATGGAGCCGATCGTATTGCATGTACTGAAAATAAAATGGATGTGCGCTCAAGGCTCAATCAAACGGAGCCGAACGTATTGAATGTACTGAAATTGAAATTGTGTGCTCAAGGCTCAATCAAACGGAGCCGAGCGTATTGCATGTACTGAAATTGAAATTGTGTGCTCAAGGCTCAATCAAACGGAGCCGAACATATTGAATGTACTGAAATTGAAATTGTGTGCTCAAGGCTCAATCAAACGGAGCCGAACATATTGCATGTACTGAAATGAAATATTACGTAACCGATCAAGGCTCAACAAACGGAGCCGATCGTGCGGGCACGCCAAGATCAACCACATAATAAAATGGGGATCCAACTCAACCTCGATGGATGGGGAGCCACGGCCTCGGCAAAATCGTATACTGAAAACAATATATAATATATAATATACCATAATTACTCTAACAGTCTACCCATGTGATAAAGAAAAACATAAGACTAAACAATAGAAGTTGAATCTGGATCTTCGGCGAAAAGGACTAGCTGAGTATCTTCATCAGGGCCGTCATTATCTTCGACAGGGTTGGCGTTGATATTGAAGACTCTTCCTCTTGCTGGTGGCATAGTGGTTGGGTTTTCTTGGTTTACTTGGTTAACTGGGTTTGATTGGGCTTGAGTGTTGATAACGTTTACCAATTGAGGGCATGTGTTTCTAAAGTGGGTAGGGTCGCCACAATTGAAGCAAGCTCGAGCATATGGGAACATGGGGTATTGAGGTTGGTGATAAGTTTGGGCCATGTTTTGAGTAGGGGAAAAGGTTTGGTCTTGAAAGGTGCGACAAACATTGCTCAAATGACCATAACGTCCACAAGTTGTACATAGCCGGCAAGGTAAAGTAAGGGGATGATGATAAAAACAGTGGTTGCATTGAGGGTGAGGTCCAAGATATGGTTTCTTATTTGGGTAAGCTGAGTTGGGTGCCACTTGGGTGATTGGGACAGCTCGGATGGGTTTAGCGTGAAAAACTGGTTGATTTCGTTGAGTAGCAGCGAAAAGTCGCCCGACTCTTCTTCTCTTAGGTTTGGGTTGAGAAGGGGATTCGGGTTGAGAAGGGGATTCGGAGGTTTCAGTTGATTCTTTATCCTTCTTCTTCTCTTCCTCGAAGTCTTTGTTTCGGATTCGGTTCTCGGTGAGCTCTATTGCTAGCTCCATTGCTGCTTCCAAAGTTGCAGGCTTGGTACTCATCACGGGGTCTTGAATCTTTGACGGAAGACCACGAATGTAGTGCTCGATCAAACGGTAGAGGGGAGTAAACATGTTGGGAACCATTTGATGTAATTCGAGGAACCTTTTGTTGTAGGTGGTGTGGTCTCCTTCCACTTGCCTCAATGAGTAAAATTCATCTTCTAGCTTCTTGATTTCGCTCCTTGGGCAAAATCGTCTGGTCATGATTTCCTTCAATTCGTTCCAAGTTAAGGACATAGCATCTTCAACACCTCGTTTGGCCTTCTCTGTATTCCACCAAGTAAGTGCTATCCCATATAGTCGACCGGTAGCATAACGCGCTTTGCGATCATCAGGGCAATCGCAATTTAGAAAAGTATTCTCCATTTCTTCAAACCAATGGAGGAGTGCGGTGACACCTTCAGTCCCTTTATATTTCGGAGGGTCGCATGATTTGAAATGCTTGTAGGTGCATTTAGTGGTGTTTGGGGAAGAGTTGAAAATGTTTTGGTTTGCTTGGTTGACAGGATTATTGGTAAGTGCTTGTTGAACTTGGATTACAATGTTGGGTATTACGGCAGCCATTTGTTGAGCGATTAAGGCAGCCATGCGTCCGCGGGCTCTTCTTGCTCTCGTCTTCCTACGGGCGAGGTTAGAAGACATCTACAATGAATACATGACAAGGGTATGAGTTGGATGCTTTTGAGATCATGGGTCGCATTAGGGATGAACATTCATAAAATAATTATACAAAAATACTACATCCATAGGATGTCTTTGGCTTTGCTCGCTGTTAGGCCCGTCATGCCGCCATACTTTACCTTATGTAATCATGTGGGCCCCCATGAATTACCGGTTTTTCATATGGTTCGCACGGTTTCTGCTTAGTTGCGTACACAAAAACCCGGTGAAAATCGAGAAATATGTATACAACGTGTGATGTTCGGAATGTGTCCAGGTGTAGACACGGTGACACCTCAAAGTAGGGTTAGTTCGAACGACGTTTGGTGTGGCATGCTTTGGCCTAATAGGTCCTTCGTACTCTCATCGTTGGTCCCCAGGTAGGCAAACTGGTCCGTTATATTGGATTTATACGAATGCCAGCCTAGACAGGACGTTCCGACTACCGGTACTCGTACCCTTCCAGTTACTACATGCCCGTCGCAGAACTTACTTTGATGAGATTTGAAAATTGCATAAAATCTTTGGATAACGAGAGTATGAAAATAAATTGAACACATGAACATCGGTATATGTATAATGAATATGTATATATGTATAATGAATATGTATATGAGCATGTATGTTTGACTGAAATGTAAACAAATATGAAACAAATAAACATCACAAGTTTGTATGTAACCACCTAATCAATTTAAAATTTAGGCAGACTATAGTATAGGCTCTAAGGGTCTAATAACCTATCCTATATCCCTATAGTCATGGCTCTGATACCAATCTGTCACACCCCGACCCGCAGCGGATAAGGTGATCGGGGCATGATTGGGTTATCATCAAAGCTCATGACATTTATTAAACGTTTCATATTCATTAATACAAATTAAATGGAAAATTTACAATGATTGCTACAACATGATCTAACTAACAATCTAACTCCTTTGTTCTCTTTTAAGGCATATCCTATGTTATCCTTGCTTCAACCTGTTCACCTGTATCATGTGTAAAAAGGTTTTTGGATCAACATAATGTTGGCGAGTGAATCCTATGGAAAACATTTGAACAATTTATTTAGATTGATTATAAAATATGTGCACAACCAAACATGAGTAAAATTAGATGTAACTTGATCAACAATCATAAGATGTTAAATGAAACACTCATGAACAATAATGGAACAATTAAAGGCACGCGATGCTCAACTCGTCTCTCACGAGGAACTGAGGGGCCTGATGAATGAATTGCATAAACATGATAATATGAATAACACAACTACAAACAATATAAACTCAATGAAAACACACATGAACAATAATGAGTTTGAATTGAAGCACGCGATGTTCTACTCGTTTCCCACGAGGAACTGATGGGCTTAATGTATGAGTTTCATGTAATTTGACAAACGGAATATAAATAAATCACAACAATAAATCAATCTAAAATTAAGTCATGATGTGGTATGGCACAAGTTTAAATAAATAAATTAATTAATTCATAACACATGACACACCCCAAAACGTGTAATTTAAAAGGGGGAATTGTAAGATTCACTCACAGTGGGTGCGTTCGGTTGATGATGATGAATGCACGCGAAGTGGTTTTAACCACGAGTGAGATTTAACCTAGATAAATCGCATTATGGTTTGGTGAGTAAACGGATTTTATTAAACTATTTTAGTAGGATTGATGGGTGCATTTTTGTGAGTTTAAAGCTATTTTCTAATCTTAAAAATGTTATTTTTAAGTATTTATAATTGATTTTTAATTAAAATAATTAAATAAAAATAATAAAAATATTTATTTTTTTCTGCTACAGTTGACCTTGACCAGTTGACTTTGACTGGTCGTTGACCGGTTTTGAGGCATATTGTTGTGCGCTCGGTGAGGCTCGAACCCGAGACCTCCCGTACGTGTGCACGCAGCTCTACCAACTGAGCTACGTGTCTAACCCGTTATATATCCGATTTTAATTTCATATATACATTAATTAGAATTAATAGAAAATCATTTATTTTAAAAACAGTTTAAGGCGAAACGGTCATGCACACCACAGGTCTCGAACCCGGGACCTGTGGGTTAATCTAACACACAGTCCACCGCTGGACTGTGTGTTCAACATGTTATAATATTCGGTTTTTATTATACTTAAATACAAAATAGATATTTCCTTTTCTGCCTTATTTAAAAGAAAAGATAATTGTCCGAGTCGGTGTTGAAGACCGGACTCGAACTCGTGACCTGTGATATAAACAAACACACAGTCCACCGCTGGACTGTGTGTCTAACTTGGTTATTATTCCGGTTATTAATATACTTAACATATAACGGTATCGACTCCGGTTCAGTTAAACAAAAACTTGATTTTTATTAAGGCAACGTGTGTGAACCGGGATTCGAACTTGAGACGTTAGCGTTTTATGTGCACACAGTCCACCGCTGGACTGTGTGTCTAACCCGATTAATTTCTTGATTTATATTATACTTATATGTTAACGAAAGTGCGTCGTCTTCTTCGTCAATGTTGAACCAGAAATCGGGTCTGACTGGTTCGAGCTTTTGTTCCAGTTTCATTAGTGTTTTAGGTTAATTACTGGTAAGATAGAAGTAAAAAGAAAGGAAAATAAGCGTGAGGTATACCGACTCGTTTTCCTCTGTTTTCCGGCAGAACTCCGGCGACAGAAAACTACTCCGGCGTCAGGTGTCTTGCAGCAGCAAGTCTCCGAAAAGTTTGGAAAAGGTAAGGGTATCTCCGGTATAAGCTTCAGAGGTTCAGAAAAGCTCGGCAATGGGGAAACCGGTTTTCCGGCGACGAACAGGTTTATTCCGGCGAGAGAAATTACGCCGTGAAAAGATGTGATTTTTAGCGAAAAAGTTTGCAGGCGATTGTGGTTGAATTTATAGGGAATAATCGAAATGTATTTGGTCTGATTTCGGACTATGTTCGATATTTAAATTTTTCCGGCGGTTTTGATTTTGGTCGCGGACTTCAAACATCGGTTATAACCGATATGTGATTAAAGGTTTACGTTATAACGTAAATTGGTGTTAGGACTCGCGAATAATCCGGGATTCCGACGACTGAACCGTTTGGGCGCCAATTTTGAATTCGTAACATTATTTTATCAATTAAATGATTGCAATATATAACAAACAGATCAAGCGGCGCAGTGGTTTGTGTGTGAGATGTTAAGTCACTAGGTGACTCGGTACAGACCCGGGTTCGAAACCCGGCTGTAACAATTCATTTTTATTTTTCGATTTTCAACAGTTTTTCAAAAACTAAATATATACCCCCGTATAATAATTGATTACGGATCGTTTAAAAATATTTTGGGCATTTAATTCGCAACGAAAATTTTGACTGACTGTTCGGTTGATAAACGGAGCGGGTTTGGTAAATCCGTTTTTTTGACGGATGTTACAGTTAGTTGTGTGAATAAATTTACATCTACATTTACTCATATGTAGTTATGCACATTATTTATAATCAATTGGATAAACTTGTTCAAATGTTTTCCATAGGATTCACTCGCCAACATTATGTTGATCCAAAAACCTTTTTACACATGATACAGGTGAACAGGTTGAAGCAAGGAAAACATAGGATATGCCTTAGAAGAGAACCAAGAAGCTTAGATTGATAGTTAGAACATGTTGTATCATTTATTGTAAATTTCCATTAAATTGTATTAATGAATATGAAACGTATAATAAATGTCATGAGCTTTGATGATAACCCAATTATGCCCCGATCACCTTTTCCGCTGCGGGTCGGGGTGTGACACGAAACGTCGACAAAAATGTAAAGGTCGTCATGCTAGCTTTGGATTTTTTTAAACATCATAGTTTATTAAATACGTCAAGAATACGTAAATAAATTTTAAGTTTGTTGTGGTGGGGTGAAGTGTAACAAAGTATCTATAATGTGGTTAAAACTCAGGGATTTAAATGTAAAAATAAGTTTAGAGACTAAAAAATAAATAGTGTTTAAAAGACCAAAGTACATTTATTTTAGGGGTCTATCTATAAATAAAGGGAGGAAAATTTCTTATTTTTTTGGTATCTTAAAATACTCCTCACTCATGTATTATAATATAGTATAGATAAAAAGGTATGTGTTGATTAAAAGGGTATTTATGTAATCAAAGGGGTGAGGGTTGCTTTTCGTATAAGAGATAGAATGTGTATTCCATTTTTAATTATGAAATAACCCGAAAGAGTTGTTTGATAAACCTAGTGACTTTTAACGTTTAGTGATTGATTTAGTATTTAATGATTCAAAGTGTTCGTGTGTTTATGACACACTGGTAATAAGTATCTTAGATCTATAGTATGAATGACAAAAATTATCGTTTTAATCTTTTATTCAATCTATTAGAGATAAATTATGATTATCCATTTGATTATTTTTTAATATGACATCAAAATGCCTAAGCATATATAATATAATGCATTAAAAATGTAATAGGAGCACACCAATGTTGAAATTTGACAGCTAGAATTCTGTCAGTATTTGTGTAACACAAATGTACCACCCTTCAACTACTAACATTTATGTTTATCAGACTATAACGAGAGGAATTATATAGAGAAAACTCACTTAACTTAAGAAAACCTTATGAACAAAATTTTTTGTTTTAAAAAAGTTAGGGAATGTAGATTACATATTACCCGAATATTGTGTAACAAAAAAATAAAAAAGTGCTGAAGGAAAATTTTTATAATTTTTTTAAATTCAGTATTTATATATATATATATATATATATATATATGCTAAAAAAACTGATTTTTAAATTTTTTTATAAAAAAATCCACTCGGAGCTTTTTGTTTTTTGTTACATAACGTTCGATAAAATGTAACTTACATTCTCTATTTTTTTTAGAAAAAATAAAATTTGTTACATAAGGTCTTCTTAAGTTTTCTTAACTCAAGTGAGTTTTCTTTCTATATCTTCCCCTAAATCGAGAGTATGTATCTTGTGTAATAAGAGCAGAGACATTTTAACGAGAGTAAATACTAAGGGAGCACTCCGATTTGTTGTTTATTTGACATACATGTCTTTCTGTTAATTTGTCATCCTTATTAACTTTTAGTATATTAATGCAAGACAGATCGTTGCAGTTCAATTAGAAACTGTATGTTTTTTTTTCTTTTGTTTTCACGTCCATCTTTAATAGGTTTTTAATGAGATTGGTCTAAAAAAGATATCAACGGACCGGGTGTCGTTGTCGGGTAAACTTTGGAGTCCATACCTTAGCTACAATATATGCCAGCAACTAGAGGCCGAAGCTTCTCCAACAATCAAGTCACTCCATAAATCTACAATAGGATTATGTATACTACAGTAGAACCTCTATAATTTAATATTCAATAAATTAATAACTTTGATAAAATTAATAATTTGTCCGGTCCCAACAAATTGGACCCCAATCAATAAAATAATAAAAGAATAATTTTTTTGAAATCCCAATGTAAATATATTGATCCCAGCAAAACTATAAATTAATAATTACAAAAATATTCCAAAATTCTAGGATTGTATAGTAAAAGATGAATCAATAGTCACTTGTTTTTTTTAGTGAACTTCAGCTCTATATTGAGTTTATCTTTAAATCTCTTCATTGCATTTAAGAGTTGAGGCACTGTATTCTCGTAATGCAACAAAAAGTTCTAAAGAGTTGTTGCCGCTTACAATGCTTCTTTCCGAGTGACCGGTTCCAAAGGTACCGAATCATGATCAACCAGATTTTGAACGATATCCGTCATAATTTCTTCAATGCTTTGAACCTCGTAATATTCATTATTTTTACCTGGAGAATCCAACAACTCATTCACATCCATTTTGTGCCGATAATGCATTCAAATAGGTAAAGTGAACGGACATAGAAATTTTGAAGGTCGATGCGTTAATTTGAGAGTTGCTCACGAATATAAGCCAAATCTTTAAATTAATAATTTATTAATTTATTGATATAATAATATCTCACTAAATAAATAAAATATTCCGGTCCCAATATTATTAATTTATAGAGGTTCTAATATTATTAATTTATAGAGGTTTTATTGTGTGTTAATCAAAATGGTACACTAGTGAGAGAGGAGTCCGTATGTAAAATTTAAAATGAGACACACATGAATAGAGATGGGCATAATAACCGATTTCAAACCCGACCCGGTGGAACCGACCTGGAACCGGTTCCGGTTCCTACCCGGCTAATAGTAGAACCGGTTCCGGGTTCAAAAAACCCGGTGGTCCCAACCCGGTTCCACATTTTATAAATAAAATCGGTTCGTACCCGGTTCCTACCCGGACCCGGTGCGTACCCGGAACCGGTTCCGGGTAGGACAAAACACCCGATATGCCCATCTCTACCGTTAACTTACACCTACAAGATATAAACCATCACAACCTCGTCGTTGCACGCCATTTTAATTGTGGAAGTTTGAAAGTGTAAGTTATTGATATTGGGATGCAAGGAGGCAAGAAGGCAAGGAATTTACAATCGGTTTCTAATAGTTTTGCAGCTTTTTTCATTGAATTGACCGAATGAATAGGTTTCTAATAGTCTTTGCAGTCTTTTCCATTTAATTGTAACATTAGGAACCGGTTCTTCTAAGGAACTGAAACCGGTTCCAACCCGACCCGAACCGGGTACACTCGGTTCTAGTTTTAATTGTTAAACCCCGGGTAGGAACTGGACCCGGTTACAACAAGAACCGGTTCCATTGACACACATTCAGGAACCAGGTCCGGTTAGGAACCGGTTCCGGGTATAAAAAGGAACTGATTATGCCCATCTCTACACATGAAGCCTATCATGCCAATCCTACTTGGGTCAAGGCCCAAACGTTAAGCCTAATTTAAAGGTTACCTCATCATTTTATTTTATTTTCTTAGAAATGCAGAAAATTTTTGTTTGTTCATGGGCAATCTGGTCATTTACACACACACTTAACTGGAAAACTTAACATGGGTTAGTGATAAGGACCACCCGAGTGCAAAAATTACAACTATTAGGACCAACTCTGTAATTAGTAAACTACTGGGACCAAGTCTGCAATTTTCGTAAACCACAGGGACCAACCAAGCATTTAAGACTTCAACATTCTTACTTAAGTCTACCTAGTAAGTTCACCTGCCGCGCGACTTGCGGCGGCGTAAAAAACGTACAATTCGAATGAAGCATATTATATTTGACCAAACTCGTTTTTAAATAAAATTTACGTCAAAATAGATAAAAGATAAATCCGTCTCTGTATTGCGGATTTGCTATAACATCCTTTTTTTTCTATTCTAAAGATCAGGATGTGGGATTACAAATAAGAAAAGGAAATAACAATGACACTTACTTTTTAAAAAACACGATGCGCGTTTAAATAAAAGTAAACTATAACATTGAGACTTACTTTTGTTAGTATACTAATGTTTTGTACGGGTTGTATGTGTTGATGTTGTCAAATCATACGGACTAATGACCATTTCACATGTCACACGATCTGTATGATGAGTCACCTTGTGTATCTATAGCCTCATCCATCATAAAGCCTTAAAAACACCATAAGACTTTTGTTAGTATATCAATTATAAAAAAAAGGCTGAATAGAGAGCATTAAGATACGGGACCTTTTCATTCATGCTGTTGAAACCATACATCCAACTTCTATTAATAATAGGAAAAATTACAAGTTTTGTCCTTTATCTTAACACCATTTTGTAGACGGTGTCATTTTTTACGAATTTTGACAGGCTATGTCCTTTGCAGCAAATTTTGTTACACGTTTTGTCCTTTAACCCTAACCTAGTTAGATTTTTTTGTTAAATCTCATCACGTGCAAGTCACACGAGGATAGTTAAGTCTTTTTAACAATAATGGACGATTTTTGTAAATTCTGATATATGTATGTATATACACCATAAGACTTCCCCACCACCAACAGCCACTGCCATCACCCACTGGCCACCACCACCACCACCCCACTACAACCACCGACTTACCACCAACACAATTTTTTTTGGACAATAAAAAGCAATTCATTCTATCTTTTACTTACAGTAACAACAAGAATGATAGTCATACATAACATCACCCATATGAGACTTACTTTAACATTACAGTAACAAGAAATTGGGCACTACAGTGAACATGTCGTGACCTACAGATGACGATTTAACAACAGTTACAGGAGTTAAACTATTCGCACTTATAGAAGCACCGAAAATAGATCTGAAATTGGAGCGATTTAGACGGCGAATCGAACCAATCTGAGAATCGGCGTGACCCAGATGACGATTCCGACGAGAATCGGAGCGATTTAGAGGATCTGCCGCCGTGAAAATGAAGTCCGGTGAGTTATTACGCCGGTGGTCAGTTTTTTACTGGCGATAGGGATTGTTGGTGGTGGGAAGTTTTTGAATGGTGATGGGGGTTCGAGTGGTGTCTAACAGGAGGTGGTGGTGGGTGTTTCTGGTGGCGAATGGTGGTATGTTGATGGCATGTGGGTGCTGGGTGGTAGCGGGTTAATGGCAGGTGGGTTAATGGTGGTGGTGGTTTGATGGCAGGTGGGTGGCAGGTGGTGGTGGGTTTATGATGGTGGCGGTGGTAGGTGGGTTAACGGTGGTGAAAGGCGGTGGTTGTATCTGAACTATGTGAGAGTGGTAGAGAAAGAGAGAGAGGGGGGTGTGGTATAGAATGTGTGTGAAGAGAGAAAGAGAGAGTTTATATATAATAATAATAATAACAACAATAATTTTAAAAAAATGTTTTGTTTTGTTTTATTTTTTAATTAATATTAAATAAAAGGTAAAAAATACTAAAATACCCTTAGGTAACTAGATTTAACAAAAAAATCTAAATGGGTTAGGGTTAAAGGACAAAACGTGTAACGAAATTCGTTGCAAAGGACATAGCCTGTCAAAATTCGTAAAAAAGACACCGCCTGCAAAATGGTGTTAAGATAAAGGACAAAACTTGTAATTTTCCTTTAAAAAAACAAGGTTTTTATATGGCGGTCGCCATTTTTACAAATCACACCTCAGTTTGCACCACACAAAATAAAATTAAAGATAAAGAGAGAGAGCCGTAGGTGGTATCTGGTGATTGGCCATCCTCCGTTAGTGATGGTAGTATCAATCGAGTGAGGTGTAATGGTGACTTCACCAGATTCGAACAAATGTCTTCTCCGACGGCCAGAATCGGATTATCTTCTCCAGTCGCGCGGAGGGTGGTAAACGACGTCATCATCGTCGCCAGTTGTAGTAGTACAGGGAAAAACTGAAAACAATGGTGTTCGGTTGTTCCAGTGGCGGTGATGAAGACGTGGCATCGGTTGTGGTAACGGCGGTGGCTTGGTGGGTGGTGTCGTCGGTGCTAAGGTGCGCCGATGGATGAGAGGAGAGGTAAGGGCAGTGGAGACCGGAGAGGAAGAGTGGAAGCGAAGTGTCGACTTTTGTAGAGCATGTAGACCGGCAGAGGGACTGAAACAACAATAAACAAGCCTGAAGGGCCAAGGAGGAAAAATCAGGAGGGACTAAACATGAAATTGACACCGACATTTATCTTGAATATATAGATAATGGGTGATAAAACATGTCATTATGATAAGGCTATTCCTGAGCCGAATTGAACCGAGCTACGTTAGCTCAGCGTGACTCAAATATTGAAAGAGTCAACTCGGCTAACTTGAAATCATCAACGAGCTGGAAGTTTAAGCTCGAACTTGGCTCATGAAGCATCCCAAGTTTTATGCCTATAAAATGAATTGTTATTTTCTACAAGAATGTTCAGTGATGGGTAAACATGTCAATTGTTAAGGTATGTCTTTAAAAGAAGAATCTTTGTCCTTCTACGATGCCTTAAATGTGATACACATATGTTCTTAAAAAGATAATATTGTTGATATTGAAGTAACCTCAGAAAGCATCGGAATGTTGAATGACATCATACCCATTCTCGCCGGCCATGCATTAATCTATTCACATATGAATTAGAAAAAACGCACCTTTAATAAACTAATAATAAAAAAACACAAAAATCTAGATCTTTCAAGGGTTATCAATGATTAAAAAACATCATTAATGTCTTCAAGGTAATAAATAATACCATTGGCTAGTGACTGATGCAGTTTGACTAGCTAGCAAGCAGATGATGAGGATGAAGAGTGCACTGCCCTTTGCAGCCATGGTAGGTTTTACAAGTGGGCTTAACTTTAGCAGGCAAAAAGGCCATACAAACTGGGATGCACAATTTTTCCTATATATTTTACACTAATGCTATAGCATCCCTTCTTCTTCTTCCTCCTGCCTTCTTCATTTGCAGGTTGCCTTTTCTTCTGCTTTTTCTTGTGTTAAGACAGAGAATACTTATGCATATATTTATTTGTTTCACAGATCACCGAATCGCCCTACACTACAATCTCTGTCGCCAGTGGTCTTCTTGGGCTTTGCATACTAGGGTAACTAAAAACTTGCATACATTTGTAAATGCTAGTTTTGTCTTCTAATTGAACTTTTAAAGCAATCATTTTTTCAGTTTCTTGATGCAGGTAATTGGATATGTAGGAATTACATATGCTTCTGCTACAGAAGCCACAGCAATTTTTAACTTAGTACCAGGCTTCACATTTCTATTTGCCATCATTTTTCGGTATCATACGTTTATTCAAGCATCTCTCATTTACATGATTCCAACAACTTAATACATATAATTCACTTCAAGATTCCATCTTTTCAGGGTAGAAAAACTAGGGTATGGAGGTTTGGCCAAAATCATTGGAACACTAATTTCAGTTATCGGGGCCATAACCGTCACTTTATACACGGGCCCCACAATTATAACACCTCGTTTAAGTTCAACCGCCCCACAACATCTCCTAGGACAATCATCAGATTTCATCTTAGGTGGACTGCTGATGTCAATTGATAGCGTCTTAGCTGCATTGTTCTTTATTGCACAGGTACATTACCATTTTACTTACATTACTACTTGCATAAATAGGTTTTTTCTTATATTTAAATATGTACAGGCATTAATCCTGAAGAAATACTCAGCAGTGGTGATTGTGGTTTTGGCTTACTGCTCCTCTATAACGGTTTTCTCTCTTTTAGCCTCATTGATTTTGGAGCACGATATAAATATGTTTGATTTACAGTCTAAAACGAGGTTGCTTGCTATTTTGTACTCTGTAAGTTGAAAAACACAACATCTGCCTACTTCTTACTGTTTGTTCCTTTAAGTTATATTGATTTGTACTTTATGGAAAAAATGGTAACTTAGGGGTTGTTTGGAAGCGGTTTTCAAATCGCAATTGGAGCATGGTGTGTAAAGACGAAAGGGCCTCTTTTTGTTGCAATATTTCAGCCGTTAGGGATTGTGATTGCAGCTATTTTGGGTGTCTTATTTCTAGGGGATGGTCTCTATCTTGGATGGTAAAAAGGCCTTAAACTTTGAAAGACAGTTATTGTGTTATAATATCATAACGTATCCTGTGTTTAAATATTTGGCAGTTTAATTGGATCGGCAGTCATTGCTGTTGGATTTTATGGTGTAATGTGGGGAAAGTCTAAAGAAGATAAAGTTGTTGTTGAAGCCGAGAGCTCAAAGTCCCCTCTCTTGCAACAGGACCTCAACGATGTCGTACCATAAATGTAACCCTAAATTAGATTATTCATTCAAGCAGGAGTCTATTGTAAGGCATCTTGTGCATTATAATAAAAACATATAATGTGTATCTATAATACTTGCACCTTGTGCCGTGTTTCAACGATAGGCAGTTATGTAAGCGTATAACAGTTTCTCTCTCTCTCTCTCCCTAAATCTGGTCAATAGTATGTACACTGTGTACAAACGCTTAGGCGGTTCTTATGATTTTCGACTAAAAAAAGGTTTTGTATCAAATACTCGAGCTACACTAAAATAAAGGTACATCACATAACGACACTAGCAAATAAAATTTGGTATACTGATATAAGAAATTTTAGCCAGTTATATAGTTATATTCCAACTCTTGCCGAAAAAATCAAATTAAATATAAGATAGCAGAAGAAACAAGTTTCTCAGATCGACAATCGCCCTCCATTAACTTTCTCAGCCGTTGGTGGTTTTCTTCTACTTGGCATATTCGGGTATCTAATATTTGCACACATTTCTCACATATTCGCACATCAACTTTACTATAGTCTATAAATGCTGTGTCATTTTACATGTCTTGAAAACTTGTCTTCAAATCCATTAGTTTTTGGGTCAACCGAGTTTGTAATATAGATGATTCAGATTTTGAGCATATATGGAAGAAACTATTTTATAGAAACACAAAAGAAAATGTTAGGATGCAATGTGACATTTGTTTTTTGGAAAATAATAGACACGTGAACGAAAGACAAAACATATATCAAGTCAAGCATAGTAAACTAATTCCCCTAATTAGACTGCTTGTAGAGACTCCCATTATTAAGGAAATACCGGTAGCAAATTTGCCTGGTTGTAAAGTAACTGATTAACAATCTGATTCTTTCTTTGTTATTATCATGAAAATACGGTGTTTTCAGATTTTTGGTACAGGTAGTTGGGTAGGCAGGAGTTACGTATGTTTCTGCAACAGTCGCAACAGCAATTCTTAACCTCATACCAGGCATTACATTTGTACTTGCCATCATCTTAGGGTATTATTAATCAAGGATCATATCTATCATTTACATAAATCAAAACACTATGTAATTAACTAACTAAAAGAAAAGGTATTCACTAGAAAATATCATATTGTATTTTCAGGGTAGAAAGACTAGATAATGGACACTTGGCCATGTGGGTCAAACTAATTGGAACAGTAGTCTCATTGTTGGGGGCTACTATAGTAACTTTCTATACGGGGCCTACAATTATTAAAACGTCTCATTTAACTTCACAATGTCTCCTTGGACAATCATCAAACTGGATCCTGGGTAGCGTACTGATGCTAACCGACAGTGTCTTATCTGCTTTGTTCATTACAACGCAGGTACATTACTACTTACACACATGCGCATTAGACTAACCGGTATGGGTCCGGCCTGGGCACGGCTTGGGCCGGCGCCGGTCCCCCACACCACCCCCTAGCCCCATCTTCAGCCTTTCCATCCTTCCACTGCCGCCCAAGCCGGGCCACACCCCCTCACACACACCTACACATACATACATATATATAAAGGGATTCATCCCCCACCCCCTAGGTCCATCCCCTTTAGGCCCATCCTCACACCCACTTACGTGGTGGTCTACGTGGCGACCCATCCCCATGGGGATGACCCTCCCCATACCCACTAGCCTTATTACCTGCATATGTAAGTTTGCTTACTAATTAATATTTACAGGCATTAATCCTCAAGAAATACTCAGCAGTACTGATCGTGATGTTGGCTTACTGCTCCATTATAGCCGTTTTATCTTTTTTAGCTTCATTGATTTTGGAACATGATCTGAATGCATTTAGTTTTCGGTCTAGAACAAGGTTAATTGCCATTCTGTACTCGGTAAGTTGACAAGATCTTCTTACTTATTTTATTTGAAAGTAAAATGATGTTACACCCCAACCGATGGCTGAAACATCGGGATGAGACGAAAACGAGATTGTTCATTGCTCACAACATTAATAAGTGACAATAATTAATTAAACCATATTTTATTTCAGAAGAATTGTCAAATACATTAATGTAACAAAACAAAGAAACAACATAACATTTGCAAAGTCATAACAAAATTGATACATCGACATTAAACCTAACGTTTAATTTGTGTGTATCTAGTCCCTGCTATATTGTTTTCATAGTATCATCTCCTTCAACCTGTAACATGTTTTAAAATAATGTCAATGCGAAAGCAAAGGCGAGTACACAAGTTTAGTCATAGCATACGTATACGAATAAGTTTAAACAATCCTCATGGCAACCAAATCTATACAAGAGCAATATCAAGGCATGCAATACTAATAATCAAACCCTTAACGCAATCACGATGTTTTAACATGACCTCACGAATAACACGATGGAGGTGGATGCGTGAATTCCTATGGCGCTAAGCATGTCAAACAAAGGCTAAAAATAGTTAATGACTAAAGCATAGCATAACGAATATCCAAGACAAGCATCAAGTATAAGATTCAAGTTTTCATGTATATGGGATCGTTTGTGTGTTTCATAAAGTTTAAGTTTTCGTGATTTTGTATATGGAAACATGTTACACCCGAAAAGAGTTATAACAAAAGTGGGTCGAGTGTACTCACGGTTTTGCTAAGTCTTTTCTACACTTGACAATCCGTGAAGACGTTGGTTCGAGGATGACGCCGAACTATCCTACAAGAGGAAACAAGGCGTATGAGTATAGAGTTTCAACGGGAGATTAGGAGTATTCGTGCATGATTAAAAATAAGTTTGATAAAGTATTATGATACGAAAGTATTCACTAAAATGTAACACTCGTTCTTGACACTATAGTAACTCTTACGAGTTGGATGTGATTTCATAGGTTCGGGACCTATTAGAATCATGACAAGGAATTACATACTTTAGTGTTAAACTTAATAACTTGATAGGTGATTATAAGTTCATTATCAAGGTTTCGGTTTTAGAATTATAATATATTTATATATATCATTATAATCATGTAAAAGGTGGGAGGATGAACCATCCACTTTGTAACCTCTAGTGTCATGTATGTCAAGTATGAGGTGGGAGGTTAAACCATCCACTTTGAACCTCGGATTATGTTCACCACTACACAAGTTACCATTGGTAACAAGGAGGGTACAAGAACTATATATTATACAAGAATGATAAGGTGTCATCTAGATACCAAGTAGCCAAGTATTCAACAACCCGACGAGCACACGAGGACAATCGTCAACGGCTTTGTGGGGTTGTGACACTTTAAGTCTAGCAAACTATCTTGGGATCTTGATGAAAATCATCAAGTGATGTGTGGTCTCAAGTTAGGATAGCCTAAGCTTCCTTGGTGGACACACATGAACAAGTTTAAGAACTTGCATCACTTGTGAGCTCAATGCTCTTCAAAAACAGAAAGTTTGGAGTGATTAAACACTCCTATTTACAAGTTTAACAACCTAGGTTAGTCCCCATACTCATATATGTGATTAGGAGTTCAAGAACAGTAGGATGAATGAGAAAAGTATGAGATTTAACAAGTTTTTGAAAAGTTAAATCATAACAGAAAGTTCTCGGACATTTTGGGGCATTTCCAGGTCTGGATTCTCATGGAGAGCCCTAGGAATTCAACCCAAAGTTTATCCCAGCAAGTAGGAAGAAGAATGAGATGATTTGGTTAAGAAATGAGCAAGATATGCTCACTTTTGTAAGAGGTATACAATCTGCCCGAATTCTGAAGTTTCAAGTGTTCTTGAGATGATTTTGGAGAGATTATGGAGTTGTGAAAGTGGAAAAAGGCTTGAAAAACACTTGGGTTTTATAAGGAAAGGATTAAGGTTAGTTAGGTGAAGTTTAGGTGGGTTATTAAGTGTTAAAAATTGATTAAAAAAACTTAAAAAACCAACCCAATCCCGCCCAAAACCCGCTGCTGCCTCCCTCCTTTGCGATCAGGTCTGACCCGGAAACAAAGCTTATATGCTTTGTGTTTCCGGGTTCTTCAGATGTGTGGCAAGTGGTGGAGTGGCGAAGCGCTTGGATGTTGAACCGGAGGTCCCGGGTTCAAAACCCGCGGATCCCGGTTTTGGTATATTATTTATATATATTATTTTTTTTAACTAAAACCTTTAAACAATTTACCAAAAATTGCAAGATTAGTCCCTGAAGTTAAGAATTCAAGAATTACAATTTAGACCTTGGACTTTATATATATATATATATAAAAATATATATATATATATATGTATTTATTAACCTTTAATCCTAAATGTTAATGTATTTATAAAATAGCATTTTTAATTTTTGTAAAAATAAATTACTTAATTTTATCAACTAATTTAATTAATTAATTTAATTAATTAACTTAATTAATTAATTTAATTAATTAACTTAATAAATGAATAGATAATTATATTTTCGTAACGAATTTAGTTTAATGATTACGAGTTTCACGTTTGAGTCTTGATTACGCATACATACCATGTTTGCAAGTTATCACACGTTTACGATTGAGAGTACCACGAATACGTTTGCACGTTTAAAGTATGAACAAGTATAAGTGTAACATGACTATAATTAACATAATATTGTTAATATACGAGTTTCTCATTACGATTCAAGTCTCGGTTTTCCACGTTTACAACGAAAGATAAATACAAGATACAACGCTTACTAAAAATAGAAGTAGGATACAAAGTTTTCAAATATAGAAAGTATAGAAACGCGGGGCGTTACAGTCTCCCCTCCTTTAGGAAATTTCGTCCCGAAATTTAAGAAGATGTAACGAAGAGATATGGATACTTAGTCTTCATATCACTTTCAAGTTCCCAAGTGAATTCGGCGCCACGTTTACCTTCCCATCGAACCTTGACAATAGGAATACGACTGCGCCTCAGTTGCTTGGTTCCTCGGTCCATGATTTCGACCGGTTTCTCCACAAAGTGCAAAGTATCGTTGATCTGAAGATCTTTGAGTGGAACTTGAAGTCCTTCTTCGGCTAGACACTTCTTCAAATTCGAAACATGAAACACAGGATGAACATTGCTGAGCGTTTGAGATAGATCCAGTCGATACGCTACCGTGCCTATCCTTTCGAAAATCTTGAAAGGACCCACATAGCGAGGAGCGAGTTTGCCTTTCTTACCAAAACGAACAACACCTTTCCAAGGTGCAACCTTGAGAAGTACGTGGTCACCTATGTCGAATTCCAAAGGTTTGCGTCTTCTATCAGCATAGCTCTTTTGTCGGCTTCGAGCTTTGAGCAAGTTGTCACGAATCTATAGGATCTTGTCCGTCGTCTCTAGTATAAGTTCGGGACCGGTGAGTTGTACGTCTCCAATCTCGTGCCAACAAATAGGCGAATGACATTTGCGACCATACAGTGCTTCAAATGGAGCCATTTGAATACTTGCGTGATAGCTGTTGTTGTACGAGAATTCTACCAAGGGTAAGTGCAAATCCCAGTTGCCGCCAAAATCGATTACGCATGATCGAAGCATATCCTCTAGAGTTTGAATAGTACGCGCGGTCTGACCGTCAGATTGAGGATGAAAAGCGGTGCTAAGATTCAAACGAGTGCCAAGGGCGGATTGGAAAGTTTGCCAAAGGCGAGAAGTGAAACGAGCATCACGATTAGAAATAATATCAAGAGGAGTACCGTGACGACTAATGATTTCACTCGTGTAGATACGAGCCAGTTTCTCGACTTTGTAATTTTCACGAATGGCGAGGAAGTGTGCGGATTTGGTCAAACGATCGATGATAACCCAAATGCTGTCGTGACCAGACGAGGTACGAGGAAATTTCGTGATGAAATCCATGGCTATGCTCTCCCATTTCCAGACCGGAATTTCTGGTTGTTCGAGCAAACCGGAGGGACGTTGATGTTCTGCCTTGACTTTGGAACACGTAAGGCATTTGGAGACGTAGAGAGCGATATCACGTTTCATTCCAGGCCACCAATAGGGTGCGCGCAAGTCATGATACATCTTATCAGCTCCAGGATGAACGGAGTATCGGGATTTGTGAGCTTCGTCCATCAAAGTAGTCCGAAGATTGAGACGATCGGGAATCCAAATGCGACTATGGTAGTAAAGAATACCATCAGGCTTAGCTTCGAGTGGGTTTTCGATTCCACAATTCAACTCGTTATCGAGGTTACCCTCGTTAATGACGACAAATTGTGCTTGTCGAATCAACTCATTGAGTTTTCCCACAATTTGGTGGCAACGAGCACTCTTAACATGAGTCTTACGACTAAGTGCATCGGCCACGACATTCGCCTTACCAGGGTGGTAGCGGATATCGCAGTCGTAGTCGTTTAACAATTCTACTCAACGACGTTGACGCATGTTGAGTTCCTTTTGATCAAAGATGTGTTGGAGGCTCTTATGGTCGGTAAAGACCGTACACTTTGTACCATAAAGGTAGTGTCGCCAAATCTTTAATGCAAAAACAACTGCACCAAGTTCAAGGTCGTGAGTAGTATAGTTTTTCTCATGAATTTTGAGTTGTCTCGACGCGTAAGCGATTACTTTGTCCGTTGCATGAGAACGCAACCAAGACCCTGGTTAGAGGCATCGCAATACACGACGAAATCGTCGTTCCCATCGGGGAGAGTGAGAATAGGAGCATTACAAAGTATGTCCTTGAGCGTTTGGAAAGATTCCACTTGTTCGGGACCCCAAACAAAAGGTTTATCTTTTGAGTCAATGAAGTCAAAGGAACGGCAATCTTCGAGAAGTTCGAGATGAAACGGCGATAATACCCAGCTAGGCCAAGAGACGAACGAATTTCAGAGGACGACTTAGGTGCAATCCAATTCTTCACAGCTTCTATCTTTGCAGGGTCAATATGAATACCAAGTTCATTGACGGTGTGACCTAAGAATTGAACATCTTTTAGCCAAAATTCACACTTGGAGAATTTGGCATAAAGACGTTCGGTTTGCAAAAGCTGAAGAATAAGACGCAAATGTCGTCCATGTTCTTCTTTCGTCTTGGAGTAGATTAGGATATCGTCGATGAATACAATGACGAAATGATCGAGAAAAGGCTTACACACACGGTTCATGAGATCCATAAACACTGCAGGAGCGTTGGTCAAACCAAAAGGCATGACCACGAACTCGTAGTGTCATAACGTGTGCGAAATGCGGTTTTGGGTACATCTTCCTCGGAATCCCGAAGTTGATGATAGCCAGAACGGAGGTCAACCTTTGAAAAGCACTTCGCGCCTTGCAATTGATCGAAGAGATCGTCAATAAGAGGAAGTGGGTATCGGTTTTTGACTGTAAGTTTATTGAGCTCACGATAATCAATGCACATCCGAAAAGACCCATCTTTCTTCTTGACGAAAAACACGGGAGCGCCCCAAGAGGAAGTACTAGGGCGTATAAAGCCTTTATCAAGAAGCTCTTGAAGTTGGCTTGATAGCTCTTGCATCTCCGAGGGTGCTAAACGATAGGGAGCCTTCGCAATAGGAGTTACGCCAGGAATGAGGTCAATACGAAAATCGACAGCTCGAGGAGGCGGAGGACCAGGGAGATCCTCGGGGAAAACAGAAGGGAACTCACAAACGACAGGAACATCACTTATGCTAGGACCTTTGTCTTTCTTTTCCACAACGTGGGCGAGAAAGGCAAAGTACTCCTTACGCAAGTACTTGTTCGCTTTGATGCACGACATAAGCTTGAGACCCTTAGAAGGTTTCTCACCATAGATGTGTAAAGAGTCACCTTGAGGTAGGGGAAGGCGAATGAATTTCTCAGAACAAACGACTTCAGCACGAACTCGCTTAAGCCAGTCCATGCCTACTATGACGTCAAAGCTACCCATTTGCATAGGTATGAGGTCGATGGAAAACTTATGATCGTTTAAGATTAGGGAGCAACCAGAAAGAACAGAGTCAACGGAGATGGTCTTACCATTAGCGACTTCGACAGCAAAAGGATTAGGCATTTTAGTTCGTTCGCACTTAAGCAAGGGTTCAAATTCAACGGATACAAAACTTCTATCCGTGCCAGTATCAAACAGACAAGTAGCATAGATATGGTTCACAAGGAACGTACCAGTGATGACATCATTCGAACTTTGGGCTTGAGCTGAGGTGAGAACGAAAGCTCGTCCTTTCGCAGGTTCGGTTTGTTGTTGCTGTTGGTTGTTGGTGCGTTTCGGGCAAATGTTGGCGAAATGGTTAGGATCGCCACAATTGTAGCAGGTTCGACCAGGTGTAACTTGGGTTTGGCGGTTTGGGTTAGGATTGGGTAAAAGGGCTTGGGTTTGCTGGTTCTGGGGTAGGCAACAGTAGTTGGTGAGGTGTCCCAACCTATTACAGTTGGCACATTTTCGGCATAAGGTGCCAACAGGGTGATGGTAGTTGCAAGTGGTACACTTGGGGTGAGAGCCAATTTAACCTTGGTCCAGGTTTGGGTAGGCGGAGAGTGACGACAGCATTGTTTTGAGAAGAAGCCTTCCGCTTCTTGTTTTTGTTGTGGGGCTTTTTGGCTGGAGGGGTAGGTGATTCGGTGGTGTTGGCAATGGCTTGGTGCGCATGCTTCGTAGGGACCTTGTCGTAGGCCCCCTGAAGGATGCAGTTATGGTTGAGTTGGAGTGTTATGGCATAGGCTTCCTCGAGGGTTTTCGGGTTGGCTGCGGCTACATGGTTCATGATCACCGGTGAGAGGCAACGGATGAGCTTGGCGATTGACTTGGGAACCGTATCGACTTGCCCAGGGCAAATGATACTTAACTGTTTAAAGCGCGCAATCAATCCTTCAGCGTCGCTCCCTGTTGTGTGAGATTCCAGAACTCGTTTTCAAGTTTCTGGGTCTCATGGGGAGGACAGAATTGCTCCTTCATGAGCTCCTTAAGCTCTTCCCAAGTCATCGCATGGGCTGCTTCGTTTCCACGCGTGTTTCGTTCGGTGGTCCACCACTCGAGGGCTCTCTTACGGAAGACCCCGGTGGCATTAAGGGTTCGGAGTTCCTCAGGGGAGCCGCCCTGAAGGAAGATAAGCTCCATTGAATCAAACCAATTGATCATGGCGGTAACACCGTCCATGCCAGTGAATTCCACTGGTTTACAAGCCATGAAATGCTTGAATTGGTAAGATGGTTTGGGGGTATCGGCTTTGGAATCAGCAGATGATTTAGGTGTGGCTTCGGCGTGTATGGTGTGGATTTGGCTAACAATGTCGGGTATGATCTTAGCCAATTGCCCGGCCATTAGCTCCGAAACGAGCCCAATCAGTTCTTGCTTCGATATCGAGTCCTCGTTGTTGGATTCCTTCTGGGAATCCGTCTTCTTAGACTTCTTGAGGCGGTTCAACGAGTTACGAAAAGGAGGCATCTAGAGTTTGTAAACAAGACAAAAGCATGAGACTTGATTGTAATAAAGAAAATAGGTTTTGCATGCATGAGTATTAATAAAATTCACATAAGTTTCACATAAGAAGCATGTGTTCATCAAGTATGGTTCACATAGTTTGCATGAGTTCAACAAGTATAACATGTATACTCACGTATGAATACAAATAAAGAGTATAAATTTAGTTTGTTCACGAGGATTAGTATTGTTTTTTACTGCGATAAACGTGCGAGTGTGTAACGGTTTGAAATGAACGAGGTAACAAGTATCAAAACACATAAAATTTGAGTCACATAAAAAGAATAGGCTCGTAAAACATGGGAATGATTCGGGTAGAGAATCGTCGACAATTCCAAAGTGAATCGAAGATCTTTTCGAATTAGAGAAACGTGCTTTGGCCTATAGGTAAAATGCTCTCATCGAGAAGCGACTAACGACATTTTACCCTTCCAGTTACTACACGTCTCTAACCGATCGGAAAATCGAGACTTTGGCGAGAGCGAAAATCAAGGAATGGGACTTAATCGACAAGGTGTAGGTTTCACCCCTAACTTGACGATTTCGTACCCTAAGTGTGGTTGGTACTTACCAAACGAAGAGCAAATTCCGAGTCGTTGGTAAGGGTCCACTAGAGTTTTGAGTTGGAAATTTTCCATCAAGGTTTGGATTTCACTCCTAACTCGATGGCATAATTGCGTGCAAAAAGAATAAGTATAGCGGATTGAGAGTCGTTCACCAAATTGCGGTTTTCACACCTATTTTAGTGAAGTCGTCTCGTTTATATTACGAGTGTCTTCAAGCGTCCAAACGTGTATTGTGTAAAAGTGTCTTAGGAAGACACCATGTATATGTGTTAAGACCAAAAGGAAAGAGAGAAGCAAAGTAGGAAGCATAAAGTTTTAAGCATAATCAAGAATGGTCACAACGGGTACTTAGAACTATAGACTAGGTCGAACATGGCAATTCTACCTAATTCCCTATAGTTATGGCTCTGATACCAATCTGTCACACCCCAACCGATGACGGAAACATCGGGATGAGACGAAAACGAGATTGCTCATTGCTCACAACATTAATAAGTGACAATAATTAATTAAACCATATTTTATTTCATAAGAATTGTAAAATACATTAATGTAACAAAACAAAGAAACAACATAACATTTGCAAAGTCATAACAAAATTGATACATCGACATTAAACCTAACGTCTAATTTGTGTGTATATAGTCCTTGCTATATTGTTTTCATAGCATCATCTCCTTCAACCTGTAACATGTTTTAAAATAATGTCAATGCGAAAGCAAATGCGAGTACACAAGTTTAGGCATAGCATACGTATACGAATAAGTTTAAACAATCCTCATGGCAACCAAATCTATACAAGAGCAATATCAAGGTATGCAATACTAATAATCAAACCCTTAACGCAATCACGATGTTTTAACATGACCTCACGAATAACACGATGGAGGTGGATGCGTGAATTCCTATAGCGCTAAGCATGTCAAACAAAGGCTAAAAATAGTTAATGACTAAAGCATAGCATAACGAATATCCAAGACAAGCATCAAGTATAAGATTCAAGTTTTCATGTATATGGGATCGTTTGTGTGTTTCATAAAGTTTAAGTTTTCGTGATTTTGTATATGGAAACATGTTACACCCGAAAAGAGTTATAACAAAAGTGGGTCGAGTGTACTCACGGTTTTGCTAAGTCTTTTCTACACTTGACAATCCGTGAAGACGTTGGTTCGAGGATGACGCCGAACTATCCTACAAGAGGAAACAAGGCGTATGAGTATAGAGTTTCAACGGGAGATTAGGAGTATTCGTGCATGATTAAAAATAAGTTTGATAAAGTATTATGATACGAAAGTATTCACTAAAATGTAACACTCGTTCTTGACACTATAGTAACTCTTACGAGTTGGATGTGATTTCATAGGTTCGGGACCTATTAGAATCATGACAAGGAATTACATACTTTAGTGTTAAACTTAATAACTTGATAGGTGATTATAAGTTCATTATCAAGGTTTCGGTTTTAGAATTATAATATATTTATATATATAATTATAATCATGTAAGAGGTGGGAGGATGAACCATCCACTTTGTAACCTCTAGTGTCATGTATGTCAAGTATGAGGTGGGATGTTAAACCATCCACTTTGAACCTCGGATTATGTTCACCACTACACAAGTTACCATTGGTAACAAGGAGGGTACAAGAACTATATACTATACAAGAATGATAAGGTGTCATCTAGATACCAAGTAGCCAAGTATTCAACAACCCGACGAGCACACGAGGACAATCGTCAACGGCTTTGTGGGGTTGTGACACTTTAAGTCTAGCAAACTATCTTGGGATCTTGATGAAAATCATCAAGTGATATGTGGTCTCAAGTTAGGATAGCCCAAGCTTCCTTGGTGGACACACATGAACAAGTTTAAGAACTTGCATCACTTGTGAGCTCAATGCTCTTCAAAAACAGAAAGTTTGGAGTGATTAAACACTCCTATTTACAAGTTTAACAACCTAGGTTAGTCCCCATACTCATATATGTGATTAGGAGTTCAAGAACACTAGGATGAATGAGAAAAGTATGAGATTTAACAAGTTTTTGAAAAGTTAAATCATAACAGAAAGTTCTCGGACATTTTGGGGCATTTCCAGGTCTGGATTCTCCATGGAGAGCCCTAGGAATTCAACCCAAAGTTTATCCAAGCAAGTAGGAAGAAGAATGAGATGATTTGGTTAAGAAATGAGCAAGATATGCTCACTTTTGTAAGAGGAATACAATCTGCCCGAATTCTGAAGTTTCAAGTGTTCTTGAGATGATTTTGGAGAGATTATGGAGTTGTGAAAGTGGAAAAAGGCTTGAAAAACACTTGGGTTTTATAAGGAAAGGATTAGGGTTAGTTAGGTGAAGTTTAGGTGGGTTATTAAGTGTTAAAAATTGATAAAAAACTCAAAAAACCAACCCAATCCCGCCCAAAACCCGCTGCTGCCGCCCTCCTTTGCGATCAGGTCTGACCCGGAAACAAAGCTTATATGCTTTGTGTTTCCAGGTTCTTCAGATGTGTGGCAAGTGGTGGAGTGGCGGAGCGCTTGGCTGTTGAACCAGAGGTCCCGGGTTCGAAACCCGCGGATCCCGGTTTTGGTATATTATTTATATATATTATTTTTTTTAATTAAAAACCTTTAAACAATTTACAAAAAATGGCAAGATTAGTCCCTGAAGTTAAGAATTCAAGAATTACAATTTAGACCTTGGACTTTATATATATATATAAAATATATATATGTATTTATTAACCTTTAATCCTAAATGTTGATATATTTATAAAATAGCATTTTGAATTTTTGTAAAAATAAATTAATTAATTTTATTAACTAATTTAATTAATTAAGTTAATTAATTAACTTAATTAATTAATTTAATTAATTAACTTAATAAATGAATAGATAATTCGTAACGAAATTAGTTTAATGATTACGAGTTTCACGTTTGAGTCTTGATTACGCATACATACCATGTTTGCAAGTTATCACACGTTTACGATTGAGAGTACCACGAATACGTTTACACGTTTAAAGTATGAACAAGTATAAGTGTAACATGACTATAATTAACATAATATTGTTAAAATACGAGTTTCTCATTACGATTCAAGTCTCGGTTTTCCACGTTTACAACGAAAGACAAATACAAGATACAACGCTTACTAAAAATAGAAGTAGGATACAAAGTTTTCAAATATAGAAAATATAGAAACGCGGGGCGTTACAAATGATATGTTTATCCGTGGATAAAATTATTTACAGGGGTTCTTTGGGGCCGGTTTCCAAATCACAATAGGAGCATGGTGTGTGAAGATGAAAGGGCCACTTTTCGTTGCCATGTTTCACCCGTTAGGGATTGTAATTGCGGCTATTTTGGGTGTCATATTTCTGGGGGATAGTCTCTATCTTGGATGGTAAGTATGCATAATATTTTTTTGGTTATTGTGCTATATATATTCTTAACATGTCGTTGACACTTAAACAAACAAACAAGCAAGCGTACCGAGTAAATTCGAGATAAGAGAAACTCAGAAAGTGTGGCTGACACATGTTTAAAAATTTGGCAGTTTAATTGGATCATCAGTAATTGTTATTGGGTTCTACAGTGTAATGTGGGGACAGTCTAAAGAAGATAAAATTGTTGAAGTTGAGAGCTCAAAGTTCCCTCTCTTGCAAGACAAGTCTGAAGAGCATACTGTTGTGTTACCATAAAAGCAGCTCACATGCATATTCTAATGCTCTTATATGATGTGTGAATCTGGAGTTGTCTAGTTCAAAAACCTCACTACTCTATGATGCTTAATAATATCATTATCGTAATCAGACCTGCTATCCCAAAATTGGGTTGATATGGGTGGCTGCTTCTCATTGAACGGTTAGAGTGGGTTGATTGATACAACCCTTTCTAATGAAGTGGGTCAGAATGGACTGGTGTTATTTTTCAAATGAGTCAGCATGGTCTGGTCTTATCTGGTGTTATTTTTCAAATTGATGAAAACGGTGTATTTGAATCTGCGCGCATCAATGAATAAGTTGACGTAGAAGATAAGAACTTCTAAACAAATCCAATGTCGCAACCTATACAAGCGTAATCCGGCACCGGTTACCGTGTGGGGATAGTTACACTCCGTGCGCTGGGTTAAGCGCGTATTGAAGCTGGGTTATGCTTGTTACCCGGCGCAGGACGGGTGTTTTCTGGCCCTGGTACGCATAACCGGCATTTAGACATGCGTACCCAACGCCGCGCGCATACTCGACACCTGAACGCACAGAATGACACTGGACTGCGTGTAACCGGCATTAAACACACGTAACCAACAGCGTATTCGAACTGTCGATTGAACCGGCGTAACTGGCACTGATTACTCGTGCAAAGCCGGTTTCGCGTCGAGCACTGCGTTAAGTGCTTACTGAGGCCAGGTTACGCGCATTACATAGAGTCGGGCGCGCGTTTCCCGGCCTCGGTACGCATAACCGGAGTTTTTACACGTACCAGACGGCGCACGCGCATTTACGCCGGTTACGCGTCGAGTATTTGGTTAAACGTGTGTCGGGTCCGAGTAACGTGGAACCAAACACGCATTTCCTGGCACTAGTTCGTGTAACTGGCATTTAAACATATGTAAACCGAGACAAGATCACGCGTAGCCGTTGCCGAAACCAGTAAGTCAAAACTTAGAAGCTGTACAGTAATTTCAAAATAACCATTTTTTAAACCAACCCGTTCCGGCCAAAACCCGTCTCGAACCGAACCAAAATAACCCTTTATTGAATCAAAATGTTTTGACCAAACCCATTCTAACCCGCCCGACCCGACCCATTTTCCAGGCCTAGTACTGTAGAGTAAAATTGAGGTTATCTGACTGGATGGTGTTGATTTTAAATGGAAATTAGGCCCAACATAGTAATTAATTTTTTAGTTAATCTATGACTCAAACCCATCCTGACCCAAACTCATCTTGACACAAACCCATCCTGACCCTATTTTCAATCGGCCCATCATGACCCAAACCCATCCTGGCCTGGCAACCAACCCACCCATTTTGCCACCTCTAATCGTAATTCATCTACCTTCTTGGTTCTTTCATCAACTGATACGACTTATAAAAGTAATACTAATAACTCATTGAGATCTATAATTAAACAGTTAACATGCGTATTGTCTTTATCCTTGAATGACTCCTCTATGTCAAGCAAAATGGCATACTACTTATGCAACAATCTTGTCTTACATCTCAACTACAATAGGACCTTTGTGATCATAGTAACAGCAACATGATTTAACCATGACAGAAAGAGAAAGAGCATCAGGCTATAGAATGCAAATGAACATGATATTTTAAGTAAAAAGCTTACGTATGTGATAGGTTTTGTTCTTCTTCCCTTCTGTTTGAATAGTTAGCTGCACTACACTAGGTAAGTACTGATGTTGGATAAGTTGTTCAATGATGAGCTGGCTGTGGATGGAAGGTGGCTACTGCAAGTTCTCATGTCATCAGGGGCAAGAATTAGAAATATACATATTGTATACACAAAAAGGTCAATGAATCTGACTTTCAGCCAAAAGCACACACAAATTTGACTTTTTGTGTCTTGTGTAATGATCAAAAGACATTAGCATGTCAAAAGGATTGAAGACATTTAGACGCCTCTGAGCAGGAAGAGTCAATTGCCTCTAGCATCTAGAATTTAAAAAAAAATACTTAATATTGTATTCTTTATTTCACTACATGATCTACATCTGAACCAAAATGTAAGAACTCTAACTTCTGTTACTTGGAATCTCTCGATTGATAATTCTTGCAAGTTATAATGGAGTTCTTTATGATCATAACAAATTTCACATAAGTAGTTTCAGAATTCTCACAGTTTATCTGACCCTATATTTTAAGTCAAACCCACAATGTTAATTGGGCAAAACCTCTACTTTGGCCATAATGCGCATAATAGCCCACCCTTGTTGTATTTACATTAAAAATTAGAATGTGTAAAAATGCATATATCTGCATATGACATTAATAAAAAGATAAATACAAGGGCTGTTAACTTACTTAAGTGCATGATAGCTAATGTCTTAAATGTGAGAACCGAGAAGTTTATACTATAACTATACAAACATTTTTCAGACATATATGCATGCTGGTGCGAGAAGTCTTGATATAACATGTATAGCACATTTGTGATTAAGTATAAAACACAAGTATACACATATACTATACATCAGGCATATGTGTGCTGCTTTTGTTACAACACAAACATGCTAAAGTCACAAGTTTAGCCCTCCAGCAAAAGATTATTAGATAAGTTAGCCAGTAAGGGGCTAGCTGGAGGATGACTTGTTCAAGTTCTAACACCAATGGGGTGGGCATTGACGAAATACAAGTGAGCATGCGCACATTATAGTCAACTTTAGACTTTCTTAAACTAAAAAAAAAATAACACATTAATTTTGAAAATTCTTATCTTGTATAATATTCTGCATGCTGAAATTAGAAGGATGTTCGACGCTTCCTAACAAGGAAGAGGCGGCTGTATTTAACACCCTTTGGAGCTAAAAGAAAGTTGTAAATTAGATTACATTATTGTATTCATTTTCCTTGACGGCATTATAATGATCATAAATAACGTAACATGGATTCTCAAGTTTGACAAGTTGTGAGATGATATTCTTCAGGCTTACTAATGCTGGACTATATCTAATTATCTTTATAGCATATCAGCATCACATAATTGTAATCTATATACCTCAGTTAGATGCTTAATATTCACTTATTTGCATTTACAAACACTGAAATATCTCAAATACTACCCTTTAGATCTCACATTAGTATACATCCAAACACCTGATATATGATTTCTATTTATTTTCTTGTGACTTGTTTGTCAGCATAACTTGACAAAAATGGTTATGACATATTTTTGCTTGTAAATGTTTTTTGAACTAAAAAAAGGTCCTTAAAAGTAAGATGATGATCACCTTTCCTGTTCCTGGTAAGCAAAGAGTTGAAGAGGAATGGGAAGCACGACCATTTTGAAAAGTTTAATGAGCTATGGATGTTTGGGATACAGTTGTTTAATCAAAGTCAAAGTATCTATATTATAATAATATTGATCTATCACTACTATGCATCACTTCAACCAGACAAATACACAAGTATACCACCGATTAGCATAAGTATAGTGGAAGAGGCAAATAATCAAACACCTGGTGTGCAACTTTATACAACTGCTACAAAATCATATCTTTTTTATATACATAATTAAATATTGTTATAAGATTAACCTTCTGAAACCTTTCTTAAACTATATCACTTTGGATAAGATAAAAGTGAAGCCTGAAATTACTGGTAAAAGGTAAGACAAGGATAAAATTACCATTTGGCAAACTCTTTTTGCAGATGCTGGCTTCGTCAGCTACCTCTGATCGTGCATTCTTTGTCCGGAGATGAAAAAAACACAACATTTGACAATAAACAAGTCTAAGAAGAGAATTCATGATCATCAAGAAACCACCCAACAACAACACAAAAAAAAAAAAAAATTGAAGGGAGTTTCTGTTATGCATATCTAACTTAAATTTATAACAGGTCAGGGTTAACGTAAAAACAATTTATAGATAATGCGTGTAATGGTTGGGGAGACGTTAGTTTTTGAACATATTTTACTTCATATTTGAAAATTAATCGCTTTATATGCTAAAAATTCAAAGTTTTGATGTCATATCCTACTTATATGGCCAATAAGTAAAGCTGACATGGATTGTTTATATGGTAGAATTTCAAAGTTTTGATGTCGTAAACAAAAATAAGTCAAAGTTTTAATTTCGTAGCCACTTACGTGTATGGTTGTAAAAATTCTGATTAGGTGTCGATTAATTCTCGATTAATCAAATTAATCCCGATTAATCTCCATAAATTCTAATTAATCTTCGATTAATCGCTAGTCCCTACCCCGTCGCCCGACTAGCGATTACTTCAACACTGCTTACGTGTCAAAGTTTTGATACCGTGGATTATTTATGTGAGAGTCTAAGTTAGGAAAAAATAATTAGGTTAACTTTTAGTTATTATGCTATAGGGTGTGAGGATATGGTTGGGTCATCAATCGCCACATAAGACTATTAATGGATTGCTATTCTCATGGATTAAACCATGGCAACCATAGACCTCCTATCCTTATTCAATATTTCTTTCATTTTCACAAAAAATATATTAAAATAAGAGAATAGTGTTTTGGTCATGACTACACCCTTAAGATAGTGGTTTTGGATGATGAATTACAAATATGTGACATGGCGCTGATGTGGAGGGTCATGGTGATCATGACCACACCAGACACCCTATAGCCTTATAAGATTGCTAAAGAAAATAAGAATAATAGATTTAAATAATCTCAACTATTGTTAATTGGGTGTCACCGATCCCAACTACAAAATCACCACTAACAGTCCAACTATTAACACACTAGCCTCCAATGGGCACTGACTAACGGAATCATAACACCATTAGTCACCGATGGCCGGAAACTCAACATTTTAGTCCCAAACCTCTTTGTAACCTTAGACCGGATCTTTAGGAACATTTTTCGGCCAAAATCGCTTTTTCGGTGTCCGACGACTAACGGTGTTAGGGTCTCGTTACTCAGAGTCCTATGGAGATCAATGTGTTAATAACTGGGACTGCCAATAGTGATTTTTGTAGTTAAGACCGGTGACGACCAATTAATAATAGTTAAGAGTATTAAAATCTCTAATTTCAAAAAAAAAATATGTTTAAATTTAAGACTATTACTAAATATTTTTTGAATTAATCCCATCATCCAAGTCTATAGATAAGATTATTACAATTCAAATTTTCATTTCAATATATTTAAATCTATGGCTAACGAAAGAAAAATAAAATATACTAAAAGTTCACTTAATGACGTCTTAATGGACATGTCATTTTCATTGGAAAAAAATAAGGCCTGTCATCATTTTGTCATGTTTCTAAACATTCAACATGATGTAAGCATCCAAACATAGTATATGCGAGCATATATATTTAATTTAAATATAAAAAACTTTCTGTAAAGTTTAAACTTTTTGAATTATTTATAAATTATACAAACACAAGGTAGATTTTGATTTTGGTGGGGTCAGTTTTAACAGGAGCCACCCACACCCATAAATCATATCGACACGACGCCATCACCTACTAGAAATTATATATTCTATTCTTTCTCGATACAATCCGTATTCCAATTAATCATTGCATTGCTAAGTTGGGTGAATCATTTTAATCGAATCCCAGATACCTTAAAGAAATTTTTTAAAATAATTTACGTACATGTATGTTAATTCAACTTATGAATACAAAGTTTAAAGGCGTTCAAGCCATGTATTAAGAACGAGCAATATAAAAACACAAATAATGTTAATTATATGGGTTGCAACAACAACCATAAACACCATATCTCATTTGTAACTAAGTTACTAGTAAGGCTTGACGATTGTGATATGTGGTCAAATTATATCTCTATTAGGATTGAGATGTTGTTTCCAATAAAACCCATAACTCAAAAACCATATCAATGTTGAATATAATGGTAACAACCAATGCACCGAAAAGGCACAAAGGCAAGATTCACATAGCATGCAAAGGCCGCTAAAGTATAGAAAAAGTAATTCTCTAATATGCTAACCTTAAAAGTCCTTACCCTTAATTCTACGTCTTTACAAAATCCTATCGTCAACCATCTCCTAACATACGCGTGAGTTTATTATATCCTACCTGATCCGCTCATCCTAAGTCAGTTTGGGTTTGCCTTTATTCCTTTCCCCCTCCACCGTAAGGGTTTATACTACTCTAACCGCCTTCGTAAACTCTTTTCTCTTTACATGCCTGAACCATCTTAATCTCCAATCCGTTATCTTATCTGATATAGTAGTTACTCATACTTTTCCTCAAAACCTAATTTCTTATCAGGTTTAACCTTTTGTACCCACACATCCACCTTAGCAAACTCATATCCGCTACCTCCAACTTAAACGTGTGTGCCTTCTAAATGGCCTAATAATTTGTTCCGTATAACATAGCCGAACGAACTACGACCTAACAAAATTTTCACTTCAATTTAGTAGGAAACTCTTATCGCACAATACCAATATAGCTGCTCTCCACCTACACCAATCTACCTGAACGTGGTGGGCTACGCCATTTTCTAGTCCACATTGCTTTGCACAAACGAGATCTTAGATACTTGAACTTGGTTGGCTGCGGAACCAGTTGGCCTTCAATAGTGATCTGGACGTCCTCATCGTCGTTTGCACCTAACTAAAGTCACAATAAATGTAACATGTCTTAGAGGGACTAGTCTTTAAACCTTTGATTTCGAAAGTTATTCCTCATACCTTTATCATATCATCACATTAAGCGACTAACACGATATCATCAACGAATAACATGTACCACGAAACTTACTTCTAAATCGACTTTGACAACTCGTCCCGGACCGTTGCGAAAAGAAACGAGCTCAGTACAGACCCTGAAGGCCTACCTCCACATGGAAGAAGTCAATATTCCACGTGCGCCTGAAGGCTTGATTCACTCCTATAATACATATCCCTAGTTAAACGAGTTGGTGGCAGTGATTAATTGAATTTTAAAGTTTATAGGATCTTAATATTTTTGTATAAAAATTAGATTTTTCCAATAATGATATTTATGATTATATTTAATATACTTATAATATCTTCGCCATATAACTCTCTTCCTTTGATTATATTACAGATTTATATTAATCTTAATATGAAATAATAGAAAGAAAATATACCTGGATGTATTCAAATACCCTCCCTCATAATTAAGTTACCCGTATAATTAGTAGAACCAGATAATGTATTTAATAATTGCAAGGCCTGTAGTAGTAAAAAGAGAGAGAGAGAAATAAAATAATGGAAATAAGTAGACTGCCTTCCCTGTATGTGATTGGGCCATTCGAGTTGCTACAACACCCTAAGAGTACCTTCACCATTTCCTCAAGGGTTACTCTCTCTCTCTCTCTCATTCACTTATTTAAATGGGCCTCCCTGCAACCATAATCTTGACTATCTATCTAGAGAGAGAACTGATCAAAGCTAGCTAGAGAGACAGCACATTTGAGAAATATTGATCACGGTCATGGAAACGAAGGGTGTGGTGGTGGGTGAAGTGGTGCCATGCATGCTAATGGCTTTAATGGAGTTTTGCACCATCGGCTTGACCATCTTGGCTAGCACCGTCTTGTCCAAAGGGCTAAGTCCCTTCGTCTTCGTCGTATACACCAATGCACTCTCTTCCATCTTTCTTCTCCCTTACAACACCTTCATCGTTAGCAGAAACAAGTACTTCGGTTCTTTCCTAATTAGTTTGTTAATAGTATTAATTAATTACTTGATTTGATCAGTTTGTTTGTTGCTCGTTTACCTTCTATCTGGATGGATGCGTATACATCATAAATAACGTGAACGAATACATGCATGCATGCAGAATATTGTTTAGCTTCATAATAATTATGATATATAGTTTGATTAATTAGTAGTATGTTGTTCATCTTGCAGGAGAGAAGATCTTATGTCACGGTTTCTTCTTCTTGGTTTCGTAGGGTTTGTATTCTTGATCCCTTTCTCCTACAAACTAATTTTGAGCTATTATTAAAACCATTTGCGTACAAACTTATAACAATAATAATCAGAAATATAGACAGTTATATGTGTACAAACTTATAGTATTGTATGTATATTGGTAATTAATTTGAAGTTATATGTGGTAAAGCTTCACTCCTAGTGAAGTGAAGCAAGAGTTTCACATAACTCAAGTTAATGATCATCAGTTTAATATGTATTCATACGTGTTTGATGTTTAAGACAAAATGTATAGTCGGGTTTAAAAGGTTCATTCTGATTGAGGTTTAATCATGAAATTGTGTAGGGTGACAATGGCACAAAATCTAGCGTTTGTTGGATTGAGTTATAGTTCCCCGATCGTTGCCATTGGAATGGGTTGTTTGATCCCTTCTATTTCGTTCGTTTTTGCCGTCATTTGCAGGTTCACTTCATTTTCTTCCCTCGATTAACGCATACCCTTTATTTGTTAGTACATCAGATTTTTCTATCTACTCAGTTTGTTAAGTCAAGGATAAAATGGTTGCTTTTATATCGAATATAAGTATGAATATAGACTTTGACTGTTTGGAGATAATTCTTGACGTTTTCTAAAACAATACCATAAAGGTTTACATGTACATAAAAATAAACTACCATAAACGCATTGGAGGATCTTGAATTTAGTTTTCGGTAAAGCTAGAGGGGGTGGAACTCTCAAAATCCAATATTTTACACTCCATAATTTTTTTTCCGGAAATTTTCCATAAAATTTATTCTACGAAGCAAAAAAAAAAAACAATGAGTGCGAGGGGAGGGGGTAGAGACCCGTCTGGCCCTCACTAATCACTGATTCACTTCAGTGGTTTTTGAACACAAAGTTCGGGTGGTTTATGCACATCTGCAGATTTAAAAAATATATATTAAACTTTTCATGTACAAAATATGTGTAATTATTCCTTTTATTAATTACATGCATTATTTAAGCAATTGGCCCATACATGCGTGTTTAAATATGTATGTATACAAGTAGATTTCATGCTTAATAATTTCGCGAATTATCTGAAAGAATAGTCACTATCCATATACTTGGGACAAAAACAATAAGTACTGTCCTAAATTCCTAATCATAATGACTATAGTTACCAACTACTATCTATAATTAGTTTTTTCTACAAAATAGTTATTGTTCAACCATCTTATGATTATCGTTAACTTTAGATTTGGAAAAATAGTGAAAATAACCATAAAGTTGCAACAATAGGCTAGCTTCTTCCTTTTTAAATATATGTGTAAAAATAATCAATCACGTATATGTATATATTTGTAATCACATCAATTAAGTATAATTTGATTAGTAAGAAAATTTATAAATACTTTATTAGCAAAAATCATATTAGCATGACAACTTTTATTTCAAAACAAAATATAATATAATAATAATATTAAACAAAAAGATCGTATACTTTATCTCAGAATACTGATAATTGAAGTAGTCCAAAAAGTATATTTAAATATTTGGACATGTATATGGTGAATAAGTCAAACTTTATTATTTGTTAAACTTAATATAAAAATGGTTTAAAAGAATATTTGATTCAGAAATAAGAACTGGTGGCTCCCAAAGCACCCTGGAAGCCAACCTGACGTCAGTTTTGTCTGGATTTTTATTAACGGTGAGAATTCTATTTATAGAAAAAAAAACGGGTTAACAAAAAGCTGAAAACCTTACAACATTACAAGATGAAGTCATGAGTATTGAAATCTTTCCACTAGAGTTAAATTATAAAGTAAAAGATCAAACATGTAAACATCTAGACCGTCCTTCGGTTTTCAGACTTTTGCATGATCACAATTAGACTTTTGAACGCAAAATTTCAAAATAAGCAGTAAAGAAAGGTCACTGATATTATAAAAGTTACTATATGTAGATATTATACAAGTTATTATATCTATAAAAAAATCAACTGATTGTTCGATGAATTAAAAAATATTGTAAAAACTGTTAAAAATGGCTATGTGTTATTTTCTTATGCACCACTCTTGCTTAAAAATAGTATTCTGTAAACATCAGTTCAAATATTATGGATGATTCAAATAAATTATGATTATTTGTTTTTTTACCTAATGATTATTAATTCGCTATTATTTATAGAAAGACAAGTGTGGATTTGAGAAGTTCAAGCAGTCAAATAAAATTGATGGGTACGTTGGTATCGGCCATTGGAGCTGTGACGCTGACGCTCTATAGGGGTCCGGTGGTGAAAGACCCCTCGACTCATCTTCAACTAGCTCCTCCTCCGCTCTTTGTCTTCTTATCCCAACATGAGAATTGGGTTCTTGGTTGTGTTCTTTTTGCACTTGCATCCTTGTCTTACTCGATATGGAATATTATTCAGGTATTTTGATCTTGCTCTTCATAAAGTTCATCCAAGTTTATCAACAAAAGAAGTTTTGTTACTTTATTCCATGAAAATACAGGAGATGTGTATCATTAAACGTACTTTAATTTTATTATTGGGGCGCATGCAGGTGGGAACCATTGAAAAATGCCCGGAAGTAATGACAGTGGCTTCTAGCTCTAGCTTACTTGGGACATTTCAATCTGCTTTGCTTGCTTTAATCATAGAAAGAGACCCTAGCGCATGGAGGTTGCAATTTGACATGGGACTCCTTGTCATTGTGTTAACGGTAAGCAATTAATCTAGCTACCTTATCATATCATTGTAAGGTTAACATGGTGATGAATTCAAGATACAAGTGAAACTTAAGGTGCACGAATCGATTATAATAGTCTAGCTATCATGTGTTTTCCTTCCAAAACAGGCGATATTTGGAAGTCTTATCAAAAGCAATGTATATATGTGGTGTGCACGAAGAAAAAGTCAGTTTTATGTTACTATGTTCAAGCCTCTCGGGGTTCCAATTGCTGGCATGTTTGGATGCGTTTTCTTTGCTCAAACATTTCATTATGGAAGGTACTAATCCTAATTTTGCGTCTTAACTTGTTACCAATCTTAAATTGTCTTAGCATTACTTTTTTCTTAATTGTAAATCATGCAGCTTGATGGCCGCAGCGATAACTGGAATAGGATATTACACCATGATGTGGGGTCAAATCAAAGAGGATGAAACCAAGAGAGATAAAGTGGATTTATTGGAAGAGAGAGCCCCTCTTTTGCAAGAAGAGCAAGTATAAACAAAAGGAAGAGGAAGAGGAAGTTTCATATATATATATATATATATATATATATATATATTATATATATATATGCATGCATGTATCTATGTAGGTGAGGGTATGTTTTAGAGGCCCAAGCTACAAGTAAAATGTACAATGTTATGTATAAAATCAATAACTATAGATTTGAATTGTTTACACTAAAAGAAAAACAAAAACTATCCGAGATTAATTGAGACACTACGAATCATAGGGGTCTGTTTAGTTCGATTCAGTTATGTTTTTGGCTTTTGAAAATCGTTGGCTTTTGTTTTTCAGTTTTAGCAACGATTTGGTTTGGTTTTTTTTTTCAAAATCACTTAAGATTCGAAAAATAAAATGTATAATCCAAGAATTAAGAATCTTTCTTTGGTTTTTACATTTATGTTAATATATTTAATCTTTTGAATTAATATTGTTCACATGCATATAACCTTTTAATTTCTATTTATGTTTCTCAAAAGTTTTTATTAAGATATTATCTTTTATAATAGTTTGAAAATTATCTATTTCTTATGTTAAATTTTGTTATCTCTTATAAGCAATGGATAAATAATTCTAAAGATAAATAAACATGTTAATGTTCTTATTATAAATACTTAACATTTAAAAATAAAAATAATAATTCATAAATCAATATATAACAAACTATAAAAAATATTTTTCTTGGTTATTTGGTTCGGTCCAGCTTTCATCAAAACCAAAACTGAACTCAGTTTGGTTTTTTTTAGTTCAGTTAAAATTGTTTTTTTTAGTTTTAGTTTGGTTATATGGGTTTTCTGCTCACCCCCTAACGAATATTGTTACACCATGTCTTTCAACACATAAGTACACACCTTGAATCAGATATTCATATATCAATGTTGCTGAATCTGCTTATTTAGCACACTCTTCAGACCTCGCTAAATTGGGATCTTACTGATTACATTTTTTTAACGGTAAGAAACGACGTGTCTATCACTGTGACGTCGGGCGCTGTGGCCAAGGTCGACTACTCGACCGTCGCCAGCCCCTTGTCTTCCCCAGATGCACGGAAACCCGACCTCCACCCGCCCGAAAGCACGACAGTGGAATAACCGGTAAAACCTCGCCTCCCATCCAAGACGAACCGGCACCACACGTATTCACCCTTCACCTGGATGCCGCAGAAAATAATAGGGAGAGTGTGAGTCGAACTGGGTTACAAGGAATACCAAATTTTTCCCCAACTACTCCACCACTACCTGACATGATTACATTTTTTTGTTTGTTATTTTGGTTGCACACTCTTCAGACCTTATTAAATTGGAAGCCTACTGGTTACATTATTTTAACAAATTAAACACCATAATTCCATTTATGGGTAATAAGCATTCATTGCTTCTAAAAATATACGATGACTTAACTGTCATCTAGGGTTGTAAAGAACTAAACGTTAGCGAATTATTTGTGAATCGTTAACGGTAGTTATTTTCTGTACGTTTGTTTAATAAATAAACTAAGATGATCAAGACAGTTCGCTCGGTTAATTAAATGAACAAACACGAATAAAGATCGTGTTTGATCATATGCGTTTGTGAACGATCAATAGTATGTTTGTTTATGTCAGTTTACGTTGTTTGATTATTTGAAGCTTGTGTCTAATGAAAAAACTTAGTCACTTGAAACACAGATCTTTGTAATGTTATTTTAGGATAATTATGTTTATTCTCATTCTGTCTAACTCGTGCTATTATTTTGAGATAAATATATTTATGATTATTGATTATTGTGTCATGTGCTTAACAAGGAGATTATGTATAATGTTTGGATTTAAAAATGTTGTTTTTTATTTTTATATTTTATAATGGAATATATGTTTTGAAGCATTCATTAGCAAGTTGAATTCCTTAATGAGCGAACATGAAAAAGATTTCGTTCACTTATGTGTTCATGAAAAAGTTCAATGCTAAACAAACGAATATGAACAAGGCTTCATTTTCTTCGTTTACAAACCTATATGTCATCTCTATCTCAAAAACTCATATTTTATTGATTAAACTAAAATCAATGATCTAGTTTGTTTTATCGTCCCTAACGAAAACTAAAACACCATTTGCTTGCACATGGAACATCCCAGCTCCAACATATATTGTGTTCGGTTGAGTGTGTGTATATATACACATATATATGTATGGTTAGGTTCATTTGTGAATATCCCCCTTGATTGTGAACACACTAATCTTAGCTCTTAAGTTAAAGAAACTCAAGATACTCAATCTCCACCATCCATCTAAGAAATCTATAGTTGAGATTTAATGTTATAAAAAACTACTTTTCTTACATATGTTGTAGACTGATAAAAAGTAAAGTTAAGTGTCATTTACGTCCCTATGGTTTGTTCACTTTTGCCATTTCAGACCAAATTTCAAAATTGCACCGTTTTCCTCCCTGACATTTTGGAAACATGCCATTTCAATCCAAAAAATAACCACAGTTAAATTCAGTTAGCTTAGGGGTAAAATTCGTTTGTTCCTGAGCAGCTGGTCACGAGTTCGATCCTAACCAGCTTCAATTTTAACTATGGTTACCCCTAAGCTAACAAATTTTTTAAACTGTGGTTATTTTTTTGGACTGAAATGGCACGTTTCCAAAATGACAGGGAAGAAACGGCGCACTTTTAAAATTTGGCCTAAAATGGAAAAAGTGAACAAACCATATGGACTTAAATGGCGCTTAACTCTAAAAAATATGTAACAACTTTTTTTTCTCTTTTCTGTCTGATACAAAAAATGTGTAGCAGGTTTTTCTGTTACACTAAAATTCTCTCTTAACATGTAACTTTTATACCTACTCTGAAACAAGTTTGTCTTATACCTACTAAGTTACCAACCCTAGACTAACGATTGATATATAGCCGAAAGATAGATAAAACAGATTCCATGCATAACTTTATAGATAGATCTAATCATCCACACAAAGTCATTCAAACATCAATACTATCATATAGATTAAATAATCACAAGTTCATAAGCAAATCTTACTAAACATACACTTTCATAACAAAATCAAACAATCTTTACTTAGTATTAAGAATTATCCAACCCTAACCGGCTATAGAGCGGTTAGTTACTCATAGTAAAAAACAAAACCAAAGAATTCATCCAATACATGATTGAATCTAAAGGAAGATGATAATATGAATGGTCTAACTCAATATGCTATTCTTCCTAGAATCCCCCTCCTATTGATCAGATCTTGAATCTACCTCCTTGGAATAACCCCGTTTTTATTATTCTTACTGTTGAATTCGTAACATAGGGTTTCCAACGACATCTCATTCTTTAAATAGGGTCCATGTAGCTTCTTGGTCAGTTACGACCCGTAACAAACTTCTGGGTTACTGCACGTAAGTCCGCCACTTCATACAATATCCAATTAGAGTTTAAATCTCTAAGGCGGCACACTCACTTTAGACCCAAGACTTGTAATCCGCTAACTAGCTAACGACCCGTAAGGTTGTTGATTGGTTCGCCCTTCTTCACATCTTCACATATTCAGTTGTAACAACCCGACATTTCAAATGTCTCTGTTTTACCGCTATTCCGTTTGTAAACCACTTTTGCACTCTGAGATCCTATTATAATGGTTAACGTGTTTTAAACGCATTTTTTCTCCTTAATTATCGTATTTAGACGCTTAATACTCGAACACTCATCACAACGCAAACTTAACGCGGTTATTTATGTTACTGTGTGTGTTTATGTGTTATACATGTTTTATACTCGCTTAAACGCTCACTTGCTCGCTCGCTTAACTCGATTTATCGCACTAATACATAACACAACGTGTAACGCCTCGTTAAAACACTTAAGTACCAAAAACTAACTAACGTAAGTGAAAGCACCAAACGAAATAGCTGATACGCGAACTGGATACCTCGCACGAGGCACACCAGCCTCGCACGAGGCACACCAGCTCGCATGAGGGACACCAGGCTCGCACGAGACGCCCCTCGCACGGGGACTCCCTCGTACGAAGCATACCTGGCTTGCACAAGAGCTATCCTACCTCCTTTTCTCCTCTCCTATAAATACCACACTTGCACACACACAATCCCTTTGTTGTCACTCACACAGAACACCCTCTACCCACTTTTCTCCGTTTTCCAAGTAAGTACCAACGCTTTTCACGTAAACCACAACGATTTCCCCCAACGATTTACACGAGTTTATCTCCGATTTCATCCAAACTTATTATGTGTACGAAAACCTTCATCTTTTTCATAAAACTTTTGTTTTTACCTTAGATTCACACTTAAATGAGTATATTGGGCTTAGCATTGGCTTCCCAAGTTAGAAATCTTGTTATATCAACTCACCAAAGTGTACAATCCTAAGAAAACTGTTTAAACTCGATTTTTACACAAAAATGGACCAAAACCGACATATGTTTCGTTCACTAAATAGTGAGACGAAGCGGTGTCAAAACAGTCATGAAAAGGACTCGAAATCACATCTGATTCAGACGAGAACTCAGTCCTGGATGCACGAAAACGCAAGAACAGACACTTGTGTGAACCGGATAGGCTCGCACGAAGCACGCTTCATACGAACCAGTCCAAGTTCCCACAAGAGGCTAAACTCGCTCCAAAGATCTCCCCGACCCTAGGTTTGATCAGTAGCTTAAGGCTGGAGGGATGAGCACTCGATTTCCCGAAGAAAGACACGAAAAACACTCGATTTCGGACACGAACATGATAGCTCGCACAAGGGTCGCTCGTACGAGGCACCCCTCGTGCGAAGCACACTTCGTACAAGCAGCCCGTTCGTTGCACCGTACTCCGTTTCAGCACTATGGAAGACTGATGCACTTCTGTTCCCGCATGCAGGCTGACCCGGCGCTCCCCTCACTTCATCCAACTCGTGTTTAACTGTTAAACACACACTGTGAGTATACTTGACCCTTTTTCGCTTTAACCACTTTTTGGGTGTTACATACGTTCTCTATAAAAACTACACTGCACACGACACTTAAAACGCTTTAAACGCAAACCGCTCTCGCATGACTATACGTGAAACGCTGAATTGTTGTGTGCTACGCTTACGCTTGATGACTCGCACTACCACGCTTAACATGATAGCAGCTATAGGTTGACCCGCCACCCGTAGGTTCGGGGGTTGTTAAGGCACGCTTTACTTTACTTGTTTACGTACGTGGACACTTCGGTGGACACGTGATGCGCATCTCACACGCGGTCTGTTTGGTTAGCTAGTATCAATGCTAATAGCTTACATGATTCACTTAGTACGTTATAAAAGCTGGTTTTGCGAAACGCTTTCATTGCTAAACTATGTATTCACCTTTACATGTTTGTGTTGACTTTTATTTAACGTATGTAACAGGTTGATGGATCGTATGCTGGAAAGTGGATTAGGCTTTAGATACACGCCTAATTTAGTTATGTTTTTGTTATGATGTTTGAGACAAGTTTTTATTCATTTTTGATGTTTGTATGGATTGTTTAGAAATTATAAAATTTGAACTTAATTAATTATTGTCGCAAAATTAGTCGTTATGGATCCTCTCAAGCAATCTCATCGCTTAGTGCCACATCTCGATGTTTCCGCCATCGGTTGGGGTGTAACATCAGTAACATCCTAATCTGTCCCGAAATCCTTTATTTCTCCTATGAATCTGCAAATAAACTAAAAACAAACATTTAATCTGTTGCATGCAAGATTTACGATAAACAACTATCAAAATGTGGTTTTAACACTATAAAACATGTTGTCTTTCAGACCATATAAACAAGTAAACACACAACACAGAGACAAATAAGTTTCACTGTAATAGACATGCCATTCAAGTCAAACAACTCATGCACTAAATATTCAACGTAACTTAAATAATTGTTGCATGCTTTTAAAAGCATTTAACATAGTGAGTATTCAAACCCAAAACATTTAAAAACTGGCAATAATCGTAAAAATTGTGGAATACACTCAAACTACTGAACACAATTATTCTTCCTTTACCTTAATCTTTCGCTTATCACGCGGCAACCTTTCCAAAACTATAATATCCCATAACTAGTTATCATTTATTACTAACAACTAGATCATAAGATTCACTTTCTTTATCTCTTCACCATATTGTAACTAAATACACTTAACTAAATACACTCAAACTATTGAACACAGTTATTCTTCCTTTACCTTAATCTTTCGCTTATCACGCGGCAACCTTTCCAAAACTATAATATCCCATAACTAGTTATCATTTATTACTAACAACTAGATCATAAGATTCACTTTCTTTATCTCTTCACCATATTGTAACTAAACATATGGTTTATCTTTTCAATTCACTTTTTGTAACATCCGTCAAAAAACGGATTTACCAAACCCGCTCCGTTTATCAACCGAACAGTCAGTTAAAATTTTTCGTTGCGAATTAAATGCCCAAAATAATTTTAAACGATACATAATCAATTATTATACGGGATTATATAAGTTGTTTTTGAAAAACTGTTGAAAATCGCAAAATAAAAATATTTTGGTTCTGCCGGGTTTCGAACCCGGGTCAGTAACCGGTTCACAAACAAACTTAACACACGCGCACAAACCACTGCGCCACTAATGTTCCTTGTGAAATATTGAAATCATTTAATTCATATCATGACTTTCTGAATTCAAAACCGGCGCCCAAAAGTTCAGTCGTCGGAAATCCCGGCAATCTCGCAAGTTTTAACGACAACTTCCGTTATAACGTATACATTTACTAAGACATCGGTTATAACCGACGTCTGGGTCCGCGACCAAAGTTATAACCGCCGGAGTTTTCATAACCGACGAATCCAGTCGGAAATCAGACCAAGTTCATCGATAATTTGCCCTATAAATACCCCCTCGAACCTCTACAAACCTTTTCGCTCAAAACCACACCCTTTCTTGGCGAAAACCCACTCGCCGGAATTCTTCTGGTTGTCGCCGGAAAACCGGGTTCTCCATTTCCGAGCCTTATTGAACCTCCTAAGCTTATACCGAAGTCACCCATACCTTTTTCAAACTTTTTGAAGGCTCGCTGCTGCAAGACACCTGACGCCGGAGCCTATTGCTGTCGCCGGAGTTCTGCCGGAAAACAGAGGAAAGCTAGTCGGTATACCTCACGCCTATTTTCCTTTCTTTTTACTTATACCTCATCTGTAATTAATCATAAAACGCTAAAGAAACCTGAATCAACACTTCGAACCAGTCAGTCGTCACTCTGGTTAAAATCCGACGAAGAAGACGATGAACCTGTAACTCATAAGTATAATTTAAATCAAGAAATAACTCGGGTTAGACACACAGTCCAGCGGTGGACTGTGTGCACAATAAACACACAAAGGTCTCGAGTTCGAATCCTGTTCCACACACGCTGCGTAAATAAAAATGTTTTTTTTTTGTTAACTGAACCGGATTCATTTGATATATATGTTAAGTATATTAATAATCGGAATAATAACCAAGTTAGACACACAGTCCAGTGGTGGACTGTGTGTATGTTTAATCAAAGCCCACGAGTTCGAGTCCGGTCTTCTGCATTGACCCGGATAATTATTAAACTTTTTAAATAAGTCAGAAATGAAAATAATTAATTTGTGTTTAAGTATAACAAAAATCAGTTAAGTTAACAAGTTGTACACACAGTCCAGCGGTGGACTGTGTGTTATCATAACCCACAGGTCCCGGGTTCGAGAGCTGTGGAGCGCACCGTCCGATTCACTTAAATTGTTTTTAAAATAAAAGGATTTTCTGTTTAACATAATTAATATATAAATATAATTAAAACGGATATATGACGGGTTAGACACGTAGCTCAGTTGGTAGAGCTGCGTGCACGCGTACGGGAGGTCTCGGGTTCGAGCCTCACCAGCGCACTTATATTCGCACTCGAACCGGTCAACGGTCAGTCAACGGTCAAAGTCAAAGTCAACGGTCAGAAAAAGTCAAATTTTTTTATTATTTTTATTAATTATTTTAATTAAAAATCAATTAAAAATACTTAAAAATAACATTTTTAAGATTAGAAAATAGCCTTAAACTCACAAAAATACACCCAACAATCCTACTAAAATAGATTAATAAAATCCGTTTACTTACCGAACCATAATGATACTTATCTAGGTTAATCTCACTCGTGGTTAAAACCACTTCGCGTGCATTCAACATCATCAACCAAACGCACCCACGGTGAGTGAATCTTACAACTCCCCTTTTTAATTACACGTTTTGGGGTGTGTCATGTGTCTCAAATAATTAACTCGTTTATTTAAATTTGTGCCATACCATATCATAACCTAAACTTAGATTGTTTATATTGTTGTGATTACTTATTTCATTTTGTCAAATTATATGAAATTCATTCATTAAGCCCATCAGTTCCTCGCGGGAGACGAGTTGAACAACGCGTGCCTCAAAACCAATTCTTTATTGTTCATGTGTGTATCATTGAGTTTATATTGTTTGTAGTTGTGTCATTCATATATTCATGTTTATGCAATTCATTCATTAGGCCCATCAGTTCCTCGTGAGAGACGAGTAGAGCAACGCGTGCCTCTAAATGTTCCATTATTGTTCATGTGTGATTTATTTAATATCTAATGATTGTTGAATAAGTTTACATCTATTTTTACTCATGTTTGGTTGTGCACATATTTCATAATCAATTTAATAAACTTGTTCAAATGTTTTTCCATAGGATTCACTCGCCAACTTTATGTTGATCCAAAACCTTTTTACACATGATACAGGTGAACAGGTTGAGGCAAAGAAAACATAGGAAATGCCTTAGAAGAGAACAAAGATGCTTAGATTGATAGCTAGAACATGTTGTAACATTTATTGTAAATTTCCAATTAAATTGTATTTAATGAATATGAAACGCATAATAAATTTCATGAGCTTTGATGATAACCCAGTCATGCCCCGATCACCTTTTCCGCTGCGGGTCGGGGTGTGACAGATTGGTATCAGAGCCATGACTATAGGGATATAGGATAGGTTATTAGACCCTTAGAGCCTATACTATAGTCTGCCTAAATTTTAACTGATTAGGTGGTTACATACAAACTTGTGATATTTATTTGTTTCATATTTGTTTACATTTACAGTCAAACATATGTCACACCCCGACCCGCAGCGGAAAAGGTGATCAGGGCATGATTGGGTTATCATCAAAGCTCATGACATTTATTATGAGTTTCATATTCATTAATACAATTTAATGGAAAATCTACAATAGGAATTACAATATGTTCAAACTATCAATCTAAGCTTCTTTGTTCTCTTCTAAGGCATTTCCTATGGTTTCATTGCTTCAACCTGTTCACCTGTATCATGTGTAAAAAGGTTTTGGATCAACATAATGTTGGCGAGTGAATCCTGTGGAAAACATTTGAACAAGTTTATTTAAATTGATTATGAAATATGTGCACAACCAAACATGAGTAAAAATAGATGTAAACTTATTCAACAATCATAAGATATTAAATAAAACACACATGAACAATAATGGAACATTTAGAGGCACGCGATGCTCAACTCGTCTCTCACGAGGAACTGAGGGGCCTAATGAATGAATTGCATAAACATGATAATATGAATGACACAACTACAAACAATATAAACTCAATGATACACACATGAACAATAATGAATTTGATTTGAGGCACGCGTTGTTCAACTCGTCTCCCACGAGGAACTGATGGGCTTAATGAATGAGTTTCATATAATTTGACAAAAGGAAATAAGTAATCACAACAATATAACAATCTAAGTTTAGATCATGATGTGGTATGGCACAAGTTTAAATAAACACGTTAATTATTTTTATAACACATGACACACTCCAAAACGTGTAATTTAAAAGGGGGAGTTGTAAGATTCACTCACAGTGGGTGCGTTCGATTGATGATGTTGAATGCACGCGAAGTGGTTTTAACCACGAGTGAGATTAACCTAGATAAATCGCATTATGGTTTGGTAAGTAAACGGATTTTATTAACCTATTTTAGTAGGATTGTTGGGTGTATTTTTGTGAGTTTGAGGCTATTTTCTAACCTTAAAAATGTTATTTTTAAGTATTTTTAATTGATTTTTAATTAAAATAATTAAATAAAAATAATAAAAAATTTGATTTTTTTTCTGACCGTTGACTTGACCGTTGACCGTTGACTGACCGTTGACCGGTTCGAATCGTGTATATAAGTGCGCTGAGTGAGGCTCGAACCCGAGACCTCCCGTACGCGTGCACGCAGCTCTACCAACTGAGCTACGTGTCTAACCCGTTATATATCTGATTTTAATTATATTTATACATTAATTAGTTTAAACCGAAAATCATTTTATTTTAAAAACAGTTTAATTGATTCGCACGATACGCTCCACAGGTCTCGAACCCGGGACCTGTGGCTTAAACTAACACACAGTCCACCGCTGGACTGTGTGTTTAACATGTTATATAATCCAATTTTTATTATACTTAAATACAAACTATTTGTTTTCATTTCTGACTTTATTTAAAAAGGTTAATAATTGTCCGGGTCGATGCAGAAGACCGGACTCGAACTCGTGACGTGCGACTTAAACATACACACAGTCCACCGCTGGACTGTGTGTCTAACTTGGTTATTATTCCGATTATTAATATACTTAACATATACCTGTGGCGACTCCGATTCGGTTAATCAAAAAAATCATTTTTATTAAGGCCGCGTGTGTGGAACAGGATTCGAACTCGAGACGTTAGTGTTTATTGTGCACACAGTCCACCGCTGGACTGTGTGTCTAACCTGAGTAATTTCTTGTTTTTAATTATACTTAAACGTTCCGGATACATCGTCTTCTTCATCAAGTTATAACCAGAATCGGAAATCGACTGGTTCAAAGTCTTAATCGTTTTCTTTAGTGTTTTAGGTTAATTATAGATGAGATATAAGTATAAAGAAAAGAAAATAAGCGTGAGGTATACCGACTAGCTTTCCTCTGTTTTCCGGCAGAACTCCGGCGACAGCAATAAGCTCCGGCGTCAGGTGTCTTGCAGCAGCGAGTCTCCAGAAAGTTTGAAAAAGGTATGGGTGACTTCGGTATAAGTTTAAAAGGTTTAGTAAGGCTCAGAAATGGGGAAACCGGTTTTCCGGCGACGAACAGAATAATTCCGGCGAGTGGAATTACGTCCGGTAAAGGTGTGGTTTTGAGCGAAAAGGTTTGCAGTGGGTTGTGGGTGAATTTATAGGGAGAAACCGAGATGTATTTGGCCCGATTTCCAACTGGATTCATCGGTTATGAAAACTCCGGCGGTTATAACTTTGGTCGCGGACCCAGACGTCGGTTATAACCGATGTCTTAGTAATGGTTTACGTTATAACGGAAGTTGTCGTTAAATACTCGCGAGATTGCCGGGATTTCCGACGACTGAACTATTGGGCGCCGGTTTTGAATTCGTAACGTCATGATATCAATTAAATGATTTCAATATTTAACAAACAAAACAAGTGGCGCAGTGGTTTGTGTGTGTGTGTTAAGTTTGTTTGCTGGATCGGTACTGACCCGGGTTCGAAACCCGGCAGGAACTATTTATTTTTATTTTGCGATTTTTAACAGTTTTTCAAAAACTAATTATATATTCCTGTATATTAATTGATTATGTATCGTTTAAAATTATTTTGGGCATTTAATTCGCAACGAAAATTTTAACTGACTGTTCGGTTGATAAACGGAGCGGGTTTTGTAAATCCGTTTTTGACGGATGTTACAGTATCCCCTGCTTTTTAGAAATTTCGTCCCGAAATTTAAATAGTGTTATATTTGACTAAAAGAATGATGGTGTTTAGTTTGTCAGTTACTTGCTTAGAAAAAGTAAGGGTTTGAGTTTCTGTTTGAGGCGGTAACGTTCCTTGTAAGGGTTAAGTACCCTATTACAGGAATCGCTTTTTTTTGCCTACTGTATAAGTATTGATAAGCAGGAATGATTCGCTAAAAATGATATCATGCATAAGAGTTTAGGTACGTTTGGAAAAGTATGGTTATATCCTAAGGCAAAACTTCTAACACTACAACCTACATGGAAACATAAATAAAACACAACAGCTGATATTTGAACATAATTAAACACAACAGCTAATATTTGAACATAAATAAGCACAACAGCTAATATTTGAATCCACATTCTGATAGCATATATGTTTGAATGGTGGAAGTTCCTCTCTCGTTTGTTATGATGGAGAGGTTAGTTTATGTAGAAATGGAACACAATCCAATCTCTTTAAATAGCAAGATGATATAAATGTAACACAAATTCCAACCAAGGCAATACTAAATCCTACATGGAACTTCTCATAACCGCCTGATAATGCCTCTGATCCTTTGGCAAGAATACTTATATATAGGAAGTACCAGCGGCGTATCCACCATATTCTTGCCAAATTTTCATTAGTTTTATCCACAAGTTATGATTAGTTACCAAGAAAACTAATAAATCCTACATAGAACTTCTCATAACCGTCTGACAATGCCTCTGATCATTTGACAAGAATACTTATATATAGGAAGTACCAGCGGCGTATCCACCATATTCTTGTCAAATTTTCATTGGTTTTATCAGTGAATTATGATTAGTCCTATAACTCTACAACCAATACATCAAACATAAAATACTGAAATGAAATATATCTGTGCGATCAAGGCTCAATCAAACGGAGCCGACCGTATTGCATGTACTGAAAATGAAATATCTGTGCGCTCAAGGCTCAATCAAACGGAGCCGAACGTATTGAATGTACTGAAAATGAACAACTTAATCTAAACAACAATCACACAAACAGCCTATGCATGGAACTTCTCATAACCGCCTGATAATGCCTCCGATCATTTGACAAGAATACTTATATATAGGAAGTACTAGCGGCGTATCCACCATATCCTTGTCAAATTCACATTGACTTTATCCGCAAGTTATGATAAATTCTATGCGACTCTACAACAAACACAACAACCACAAGATACTGATAATGAAATTGTCTGTGCGTTCAAGGCTCAATCAAACGGAGCCGAACGTATTGCATGTACTGAAAATGAAATTGTATGTGCGCTCAAGGCTCAATCAAACGGAGCCGAACGTATTGCATGTACTGAAAATGAACAACTTAATCTAAACAACAATCACACAAACAGCCTATGCATGGAACCTCTCATAACCGCCTGATAATGCCTCCGATCATTTGACAAGAATACTTATACATAGGAAGTACCAGCGGCGTATCCACCATATCCTTGTCAAATTCACATTGACTTTATCCGCAAGTTATGATAAATTCTATGCGACTCTACAACAAACACAACAACCACAAGATACTGATAATGAAATTGTCTGTGCGCTCAAGGCTCAATCAAACGAGCCGAACGTATTGCATGTACTGAAAATGAAATTGTATGTGCGCTCAAGGCTCAATCAAACGGAGCCGAACGTATTGCATGTACTGAAAATGAACAACTTAATCTAAACAACAATCACACAAACAACCTATGCATGGAACCTCTCATAACCGCCTGATAATGCCTCCGATCATTTGACAAGAATACTTATATATAGGAAGTACCAGCGGCGTATCCACCATATTCTTATCAAATTCTCATTGACTTTATCCGCAAGTTATGGTTAGTTCGATGCGACTCTACTACAAACACCACAACCACAAGATACTGATAATGAAATTGTCTGTGCGCTCAAGGCTCAATCAAACGGAGCCGAGCGTATTGCATGTACTGAAAATGTAAAATGAACTGTGCGCTCAAGGCTCAATCAAACGGAGCCGAGCGTATTGCATGTAATGAAAATGAAATGAAATGACCGATCAAGGTCAATCAAACGGAGCCGATCGTGCGGGCACGCCACTAATCAACCGCATAATAAAATGGGGATCAAGTTCAACCTCATGGATGGGGAGCTGCGGCCTCGGCAAATGCATATACTGAAAACAATAAATAATAATTACTCTAACAGTTACACATGGAACCTCTCATAATCGCCAGATAATGCTTCTGATCCTTTGACAAGAATACTTATATATAGGAAGTACCAGCGGCGTATCCACCGTATTCTCGTCAAAGTTTCATTGGCTTTATCCTTAAGTTATGTTTGGTTCTATGTGATAAAGAAAAACATAAAACTAAACGATAGGAGTTGAATCTGGATCTTCGGCGAAGAGGACTAGTTGAGTATCTTCACTTGGGCCGTCATTATCTTCGACCGGATTGGCATTGATATTGAAGACTCTTCCTCTTGCCGGTGGCATAGTGGTTGGGTTTTCTTGGTTTACTTGGTTAACTGGGTTTGATTGGGCTTGAGTGTTGATGACGTTAACTAATTGAGGGCATGTGTTTCTAAAGTGGGTAGGGTCGCCACAATTGAAACAAGCTCGAGCATATGGGACCACGGGGTATTGGGGTTGATGATAAGTTTGGGCCATGTTTTGAGTAGGGGAAAAGGTTTGGTTTTGGAAGGTGCGACAAACCTTGCTCAAATGACCATAGCGTCCACAAGTTGCACATAGACGACGAGGTAAGGTAAGGGGATGGTGATAAAAACAGTTGTTGCATCGAGGGTGAGGTCCAAGATATGGCTTCTTATTTGGGTAAGTTGAGTTGGGTGCCACTTGGGTGATTGGGATAGCTTGGATGGGTATGGCGTGTAAAACTGGTTGGTTTCGTTGGATAGCAGCGAAAAGTTGCCCGTCTCTTTTTCTCTTAGGATTGGGTTGAGAAGGGGATTCGGTTTGGGTGGAGTCGGAAGTTTTAGTCGATTCTTTATCCTTCTTTCTCTCCTCCTGAAGTCTTTGTTTCGGATTCGATTCTCGTGAGCTCTGTTGCTAGCTCCATTGCTGCTTCCAAAGTTGCAGGCTTGGTACTTATTACAGGGTCTTGAATCTTTGACGGAAGACCACGAATGTAGTGCTCGATCAAACGGTAGAGGGGAGTGAACATGTTGGGAACCATTTGATGTAACTCGAGGAATCTTTTATTGTAGGTGGTGTGGTCTCCTTCCTTTTGCTTGAATAAAATTCATCTTCTAATTTCTTGATTTCGCTCCTTGGGCAGAATCGTCTGGTCATGATTTCCTTCAATTCGTTCCAAGTTAAGGTCATAGCATCTTCCACACCTCGTTTGGCCTTCTCTGTATTCCACCAAGTAAGTGCTATCCCATACAGTCGACCGGTAGCATAACGCACTTTGCGATCATCAGGGCAATCGCAATTTAGAAAAGTGTTCTCCATTTCTTCAAACCAATGGAGGAGAGCGGTGACGCCTTCAGTCCCTTTGTATTTCGGAGGGTCGCATGATTTGAAATGCTTGCAGGTGCATTTAGTGGTATTTGAGGAAGAGTTGACAATGTTTTGGTTTGCTTGATTGACAGGATTATCGGTGAGAGCTTGTTGAACTTGGATTACTATGTTGGGTATTACGGCAGCCATATGTTGAACGATTTGGGATCATGGGTCGCATTAGGAATGAACATTCATAAAATAATTATAGAAAAATAAATCTACTACATCCATAGGATGTCTTGGGCTTTGCTCGCTGTTAGGCCCTACATGCCGCCATACTTTACCTGTGTAATCATGTGGGCCCCCATGAATACCGGTTTTTCATATGGTTCGCACGGGTTTGCCAGGTTGCGTACACAAAAACCGGGAGAAAATCGAGAAATATGTATACAACGTGTGATATTCGGAATGTGTCCAGGTGTAGACACGGTGACACCTCAAAGTAGGGTTAGTTCGAACGACGTTTGGTGTGGCATGCTTTGGCCTAATAGGTCCTTCGTACTCTCATCGTTGGTCCCCAGGTAGGCAAACTGGTCCGTTACATTGGATTTATACGAATGCCAACCTAGACAAGACGTTCCAACTACCGGTACTTGTACCCTTCCAGTTACTACATGCCCGTCGCAGAACTTACTTTGATGAGATTTGAAAATTGCACAAAATCTTTGGATAATGAGAGTATGAAAATAAATTGAATACATGAACATCGATATATGTATAATGAATATGTATATAAGCATGTATGTTTGACTGTAAATGTAAACAAATATGAAACAAATAAATATCACAAGTTTGTATGTAACCACCTAATCAATTAAAATTTAGGCAGACTATAGTATAGGTTCTAAGGGTCTAATAACCTATCCTATATCCCTATAGTCATGGCTCTGATACCAATCTGTCACACCCCGACCCGCAGCGGAAAAGGTGATCGGGGCATGATTGGGTTATCATCAAAGCTCATGACATTTATTATGAGTTTCATATTCATTAATACAATTTAATGGAAAATCTACAATAGGAATTACAATATGTTCAAACTATCAATCTAAGCTTCTTTGTTCTCTTCTAAGGCATTTCCTATGGTTTCATTGCTTCAACCTGTTCACCTTATCATGTGTAAAAAGGTTTTGGATCAACATAATGTTGGCGAATGAATCCTATGGAAAACATTTGAACAAGTTTATTTAAATTGATTATGAAATATGTGCACAACCAAACATGAGTAAAAATAGATGTAAACTTATTCAACAATCATAAGATATTAAATAAAACACACATGAACAATAATGGAACATTTAGAGGCACGAGATGCTCAACTCGTCTCTCACGAGGAACTGAGGGGCCTAATGAATGAATTGCATAAACATGATAATATGAATGACACAACTACAAACAATATAAACTCAATGATACACACATGAACAATAATGAATTTGATTTGAGGCACGCGTTGTTCAACTCGTCTCCCACGAGGAACTGATGGGCTTAATGAATGAGTTTCATATAATTTGACAAAAGGAAATAAGTAATCACAACAATATAACAATCTAAGTTTAGATCATGATGTGGTATGGCACAAGTTTAAATAAACACGTTAATTATTTTTATAACACATGACACACCCCAAAACGTGTAATTTAAAAGGGGGAGTTGTAAGATTCACTCAAAGTGGGTGCTTCGGTTGATGATGTTGAATGCACGCGAAGTGGTTTTAACCACGAGTGAGATTAACCTAGATAAATCGCATTATGGTTTGGTAAGTAAACGGATTTTATTAACCTATTTTAGTAGGATTGTGGGGTGTATTTTTGTGAGTTTGAGGCTATTTTCTAACCTTAAAAATGTTATTTTTAAGTATTTTTAATTGATTTTTAATTAAAATAATTAAATAAAAATAATAAAAAATTTTGATTTTTTTTCTGACCGTTGACTTGACCGTTGACCGTTGACTGACCGTTGACCGGTTCGAATCGTGTATATAAGTGCGCTGAGTGAGGCTCGAACCTGAGACCTCCCGTACGCGTGCACGCAGCTCTACCAACTGAGCTACGTGTCTAACCGTTATATATCTGATTTTAATTATATTTATACATTAATTAGTTTAAACCGAAAATCATTTTATTTTAAAAACAGTTTAATTGATTCGGACGATGCGCTCCACAGGTCTCGAACCCGGGACCTGTGGCTTAAACTAACACACAGTCCACCGCTGGACTGTGTGTTTAACATGTTATATAATCCAATTTTTATTATACTTAAATACAAACTATTTGTTTTCATTTCTGACTTTATTTAAAAAGGTTAATAATTGTCCGGGTCGATGCAGAAGACCGGACTCGAACTCGTGACGTGCGACTTAAACATACACACAGTCCACCGCTGGACTGTGTGTCTAACTTGGTTATTATTTCGATTATTAATATACTTAACATATACCTGTGGCGACTCCGATTCGGTTAATCAAAAAAATCATTTTTATTAAGGCCGCGTGTGTGGAACAGGATTCGAACTCGAGACGTTAGTGTTTATTGTGCACACAGTCCACCGCTGGACTGTGTGTCTAACCCGAGTAATTTCTTGTTTTTAATTATACTTAAACGTTCCGGATACATCGTCTTCTTCATCAAGTTATAACCAGAATCGGAAATCGACTGGTTCAAAGTCTTAATCGTTTTCTTTAGTGTTTTAGGTTAATTATAGATGAGATATAAGTATAAAGAAAAGAAAATAAGCGTGAGGTATACCGACTAGCTTTCCTCTGTTTTCCGGCAGAACTCCGGCGACAGCAATAAGCTCCGGCGTCAGGTGTCTTGCAGCAGCGAGTCTCCAGAAAGTTTGAAAAAGGTATGGGTGACTTCGGTATAAGTTTAAAAGGTTTAGTAAGGCTCAGAAATGGGGAAACCGGTTTTCCGGCGACGAACAGAATAATACCGGCGAGTGGAATTACGTCCGGTAAAGGTGTGGTTTTGAGCGAAAAGGTTTGCAGTGGGTTGTGGGTGAATTTATAGGGAGAAACCGAGATGTATTTGGCCCGATTTCCAACTGGATTCATCGGTTATGAAAACTCCGGCGGTTATAACTTTGGTCGCGGACCCAGACGTCGGTTATAACCGATGTCTTAGTAATGGTTTACGTTATAACGGAAGTTGTCGTTAAATACTCGCGAGATTGCCGGGATTTCCGACGACTGAACTATTGGGCGCCGGTTTTGAAATCGTAACGTCATGATATCAATTAAATGATTTCAATATTTAACAAACAAAACAAGTGGCGCAGTGGTTTGTGTGTGTGTGTTAAGTTTGTTTGCTGGATCGGTACTGACCCTGGTTCGAAACCCGGCAGGAACTATTTATTTTTATTTTGCGATTTTTAACAGTTTTTCAAAAACTAATTATATATTCCCTGTATAATAATTGATTATGTATCGTTTAAAATTATTTTGGGCATTTAATTCGCAACTGAAAATTTTAACTGACTGTTCGGTTGATAAACGGAGCGGGTTTTGTAAATCCGTTTTTGACGGATGTTACAACATACATGCTTATATACATATTCATTATACATATATCGATGTTCATGTATTCAATTTATTTTCATACTCTCATTATCCAAAGATTTTGTGCAATTTTCAAATCTCATCAAAGTAAGTTCTGCGACGGGCATGTAGTAACGGGAAGGGTACAAGTACCGGTATCGGAACGTCCTGTCTAGGTTGGCATTCGTATAAATCCAATATAACGGACCAGTTTGCCTACCTAGGGACCAACGATGAGAGTACGAAGGACCTATTAGGCCAAAGCATGCCACACCAAACGTCGTTCGAACTAACCCACTTTGAGGTGTCACCGTGTCTACACCTGGACACATTCCGAATATCACACGTTGTATACATATTTCTCGATTTTCTCCGGGTTTTTGTGTACGCAACCTGGCAAACCCGTGCGAACCATATGAAAAACCGGCATTCATGGGGGCCCACATGATTACACAGGTAAAGTATGGCGGCATGTAGGGCCTAATGGCGAGCAAAGCCCAAGACATCCTATGGATGTAGTAGATTTATTTTCTATAATTATTTTATGAATGTTCATTCCTAATGCGACCCATGAACCCAAAAACATCCAACTCATACTCCTGTCATGTATTCCTTGTAGATGTCTTCTAACCTCGCCCGTAGGAAGACGAAAGCAAGAAAAGCCCGCGAACGCATGGCTGCCTTAATCGCTCAACAAATGGCTGCCGTAATACCCAACATTGTAATCCAAGTTCAACAAGCACTCACCGCTAATCCTGTCAATCAAGAAAACCAAAACATTATCAACTTTTCCCCAAATACCACTAAATGCACCTACAAGCATTTCAAATCATGCGACCCTCCGAAATACAAAGGGACTGAAGGCGTCACCGCCCTCCTCCATTGGTTTGAAGAAATGGAGAGCACTTTTCTAAATTGCGATTGCCCTGACGATCGCAAAGTGCGATATGCTACCGGTCGATTATATGGGATAGCACTTACTTGGTGGAATACAGAGAAGGCCAAACGAGGCAGTCGACGATGCTATGACTTTAACTTGGAACGAATTGAAGGAAATCATGACCAGACGATTTTGCCTAAGGAGTGAAATCAAGAAATTAGAAGATGAATTTTACTCATTGAAGCAAAAGGAAGGAGACCACACCACATACAACAAAAGATTCCTCGAATTACATCAAATGGTTCCCAACATGTTCACTCCCCTTTACCGTTTGATCGAGCACTACATTCGTGGTCTTCCGTCAAAGATTCAAGACCCTGTAATAAGTACTTCGCCTGCAACTTTGGAAGCGGCAATGGAGTTAGCAACAGAGCTCACCGAGAACCGAATCCGGAACAAAGACTTCAAGGAGGAGAAGAAGAAGGATAAAGAATCGACTGAAACCTCCGACTCCACCCAAACCGAATCCCCTTCTCAACCCACTTCTAAGAGAAAAAGAGACGGGCAACTTTTCGCTACTATCCAACGAAATCAACCAGTTTCACACGCCATACCCATCCAAGCTATCCCAATCACCCAAGTGGCACCCAACTCAACTTACCCAAATAAGAAACCATATCTTGGACCTCACCCTCGATGCAACAACTGTTTTTATCACCATCCCCATACCTTACCTTGTCGTCTATGTGCAACTTGTGGACGCTATGGTCATTTGAGCAAGGTTTGCCGCACCTTTCAAAACCAAACCTCTTCCCCTACTCAAACCATGAACCAAACCTATCATCAACCCCAAAACCCCATGTTCCCATATGTTCGAGCTTGTTTCAATTGTGGCGACCCTACCCACTTTAGAAACACATGCCCTCAAATGGTTAACGTCATCAACACTCAAGCCCAATCAAACCCAGTTAACCAAGTAAACCAAGAAAACCCAACCGCTAGGCCACCAGCAAGAGGAAGAGTCTTCAATATCAACACCAATCCTGTCGAAGATAATGACGGCCCAAGCGAAGATACTCAACTAGTCCTTTTCACCGAAGATCCAGATTCAACTCCTATCGTTTAGTTTTATGTTTTTTCTTTATCACATCAAACCAATCATAACTTAAGGATAAAGCCAATGAAACTTTGACAAGAATACGGTGGATACGCCGCTGGTACTTCCTATATATAAGTATTCTTGTCAAAGGATCAGAAGCATTATCTGGCGGTTATGAGAGGTTCCATGTGTAGACTATTAGAGTAATTATTGTTTATTATTTTCAGTATATGCAATTGCCGAGGCCGCCTGCTCCCCATTCGTGAGGTTTGAGCCTGTTCCCCATTTTATTATGCGGTTGAACCTGGCGTGCCCGCAACGATCGGCTCCGTTTGATTGAGCCTTGATCGATCAGTTCATTTTACATTTTCATTACATGCAATACGCTCGGCTCCGTTTGATTGAGCCTTGAGCGCACAGACAATTTCATTTTCAGTACATGCAATACGTTCGGCTCCGTTTGATTGAGCCTTGAGCACACAGACATTTTCATTATCAGTATCTTGTGGTTGTGGTGTTGGTTGTAGAGTCGCATAGAACTAATCATAACTTGCGGATAAAGTCAATGAGAATTTGACAAGAATATGGTGGATACGCCGCTGGTACTTCCTATATATAAGTATTCTTGTCAAATGATCGGAGGCATTATCAGGCGGTTATGAGAGGTTCCATGCATAGGCTGTTTGTGTGATTGTTGTTAGATTAAGTTGTTCATTTTCCGTACATGCAATACGTTCGGCTCCGTTTGATTGAGCCTTGAGCGCACATACAATTTCATTTTCAGTACATGCAATACGTTCGGCTCCGTTTGATTGAGCCTTGAGCGCACAGACAATTTCATTATCAGTATCTTGTGGTTGTTGTGTTTGTTGTAGAGTCGCATAGAACTAATCATAACTTGCGGATAAAGTCAATGTGAATTTGACAAGGATATGGTGGATACGCCGCTGGTACTTCCTATATATAAATATTCTTGTCAAATGATCGGAGGCATTATCAGGCGGTTACGAGAGGTTCCATGCATAGGCTGTTTGTGTGATTAAGTTATTCATTTTCAGTACATGCAATACGCTCGGCTCCGTTTGATTGAGCCTTGAGCACACAGACAATTTCATTTTTCAGTACATACAATACGATCGGCTCCGTTTGATTGAGCCTTGATCGCACAGATATATTTCATTTCAGTATTTTATGTTTGTTGTATTGGTTGTAGAGTTATATAGGACTATTCATAATTCACTGATAAAACCAATGAAAATTTGACAAAAATATGGTGGATACGCCGCTGGTACTTCCTATATATAAGTATTCTTGTCAAAGGATCAGAGGCATTGTCGGACGGTTATGAGAAGTTCCATGTAAGATTTGGTATTGCCTTGGTTGAAATTTGTGTTACATTTTATCATCTTGCTATTTAAAGAGATTGGATTGTGTTCCGTTTCTACATAAACTAACCTCTCCATCATAACAAACGAGAGAGGAACTTCCACCATTCAAACATATATGTTATCAGAATGTGGATTCAAATACTTGCAGTTGTGTTTATTTATGTTTAAATATCAGCTGTTGTGTTTATTTATGTTCCATGTAGGTTGTAGTGTTAGAAGTTTTGCCTTAGGATATAACCATACACTTCCAAATATATTCAAACTTTTATGCATGATATCATAGTTAGCGAATAATTTCTGCTTATCAATACTCTTACAGTAGGCAACAAAAAGCGATTCCTGTAATAGGGTACTTAACCTTTACAAGGAACGTTACCGCCTCAAACAAAAACTTAAACCCTTACTTTCTCTAAGCAAGTAACTGACAAACTAAACACCATCATTCTTTTAGTCAAATATATCACTATTTAAATTTCGGGACGAAATTTCTAAAAAAGCAGGGATACTGTAACATCCGTCAAAAAACGGATTTACCAAACCCGCTCCGTTTATCAACCGAACAGTCAGTTAAAATTTTTCGTTGCGAATTAAATGCCCAAAATAATTTTAAACGATACATAATCAATTATTATACGGGATTATATAAGTTGTTTTTGAAAAACTGTTGAAATCGCAAAATAAAAATATTTTGGTTCTGCCGGGTTTCGAACCCGGGTCAGTAACCGGTTCACAAACAAACTTAACACACGCACACAAACCACTGCGCCACTAATGTTCCTTGTGAAATATTGAAATCATTTAATTCATATCATGACTTTCTGAATTCAAAACCGGCGCCCAAAAGTTCAGTCGTCGGAAATCCCGGCAATCTCGCAAGTTTTAACGACAACTTCCGTTACAACGTATACATTTACTAAGACATCGGTTATAACCGACGTCTGGGTCCGCAACCAAAGTTATAACCGCCGGGGTTTTCATAACCGACGAATCCAGTCGGAAATCAGACCAAGTTCATCGATAATTTGCCCTATAAATACCCCCTCGAACCTCTGCAAACCTTTTCGCTCAAAACCACACCCTTTCTCGGCGAAAACCCACTCGTCGGAATTCTTCTGGTTGTCGCCGGAAAACCGGGTTCTCCATTTCCGAGCCTGATTGAACCTCCTAAGCTTATACCGAAGTCACCCATACTTTTTTCAAACTTTCTGAAGGCTCGCTGCTGCAAGACAGCTGACGCCGGAGCCTATTGCTGTCGCCGGAGTTCTGCCGGAAAACAGAGGAAAGCTAGTCGGTATACCTCACGCCTATTTTCCTTTCTTTTTACTTATACCTCATCTGTAATTAATCATAAAACGCTAAAGAAACCTGAATCAACACTTCGAACCAGTCAGTCGTCACTCTGGTTAAAATCCGACGAAGAAGACGATGAACCTGTAACTCATAAGTATAATTTAAATCAAGAAATAACTCGGGTTAGACACACAGTCCAGCGGTGGACTGTGTGCACAATAAACACACAAAGGTCTCGAGTTCGAATCCTATTCCACACACGCTGCGTAAATAAAAATGTTTTTTTTTTTTTGTTAACTGAACCGGATTCATTTGATATATATGTTAAGTATATTAATAATTGGAATAATAACCAAGTTAGACACACAGTCCAGTGGTGGACTGTGTGTATGTTTAATCAAAGCACACGAGTTCGAGTCCGGTCTTCTGCATCGACCCGGATAATTATTAAACTTTTTAAATAAGTCAGAAATGAAAATAATTAATTTGTGTTTAAGTATAACAAAAATCAGTTAAGTTAACAAGTTGTACACACAGTCCAGCGGTGGACTGTGTGTTATCATAACCCACAGGTCCCGGGTTCGAGACCTGTGGAGCGCACCGTCCGATTCACTTAAATTGTTTTTAAAATAAAAGGATTTTCTGTTTAACATAATTAATATATAAATATAATTAAAAACGGATATATGACGGGTTAGACACGTAGCTCAGTTGGTAGAGCTGCGTGCACGCGTACGGGAGGTCTCGGGTTCGAGCCTCACCCAGCGCACTTATATTCGCACTCGAACCGGTCAACGGTCAGTCAACGGTCAAAGTCAAAGTCAACGATCAGAAAAGGTCAAATTTTTTTATTATTTTTATTTAATTATTTTAATTAAAAATCAATTAAAAATACTTAAAAATAACATTTTTAAGATTAGAAAATAGCCTTAAACTCATAAAAATACACCCAACAATCCTACTAAAATAGATTAATAAAATCCGTTTACTTACCGAACCATAATGATACTTATCTAGGGGTTAATCTCACTCGTGGTTAAAACCACTTCGCGTGCATTCAACATCATCAACCGAACGCACCCACGGTGAGTGAATCTTACAACTCCCCTTTTTAATTACACGTTTTGGGGTGTGTCATGTGTCTCAAATAATTAACTCGTTTATTTAAATTTGTGCCATACCATATCATGACCTAAACTTAGATTGTTTATATTGTTGTGATTACTTATTTCATTTTGTCAAATTATATGAAATTCATTCATTAAGCCCATCAGTTCCTCCGGGGAGACGAGTTGAACAACGCGTGCCTCAAAACCAATTCTTTATTGTTCATGTGTGTATCATTGAGTTTATATTGTTTGTAGTTGTGTCATTCATATATTCATGTTTATGCAATTCATTCATTAGGCCCATCAGTTCCTCGTGAGAGACGAGTAGAGCAACGCGTGCCTCTAAATGTTCCATTATTGTTCATGTGTGATTTATTTAATATCTAATGATTGTTGAATAAGTTTACATCTATTTTTACTCATGTTTGGTTGTGCACATATTTCATAATCAATTTAATAAACTTGTTCAAATGTTTTTCCATAGGATTCACTCGCCAACTTTATGTTGATCCAAAACCTTTTTACACATGATACAGGTGAACAGGTTGAGGCAAAGAAAACATAGGAAATGCCTTAGAAGAGAACAAAGATGCTTAGATTGATAGCTAGAACATGTTGTAACATTTATTGTAAATTTCCATTAAATTGTATTTAATGAATATGAAACGCATAATAAATGTCATGAGCTTTGATGATAACCCAATCATGCCCCGATCACCTTTTCCGCTGCGGGTCGGGGTGTGACACTTTTCAAGTTCACATAGTACAACACGTTGTTAAATATAACCCACTGAAATAGAAATTTACTGCCCTCCCCATGCTCGAGCCAAATCTAGTTCCTATTGAACCATCATGTTCACAGCCTCTAACTCGGTATTCTAACTTGCATGGTTCTTATTTTTTGGGTTTCTCCTTGTAAACCTACCGTGTTACAAGCAATATGTATAGATAGGGCTACTTGGGTTTATAGGCACTTTGTTGAAGGGTTTAGGTGCAATGGAAATGTCTCTATAGGATGGTATGGATTTGAGGCTTAAGTGTTTCGTTGGAATATTCTTCCTCTTTGGATCTGGGATATGCCTTAAGATGTGCCCTTGCTAAGTTTCGTGACGAGTAAGGGAACGGAAGGTATAAATGATTTTCGCTGAAGGTGGTGGGTACTAGGTAATAGCTAAATGAGGTACGTAAGTTGTAATTGTCGCTATAAGTATATGCTGATGACTTTGCACCATAGATAGGTTCGTACTCAGGTGTATATAATACTAGTGTATCGGAGTCAGCTGGATCAACTTTACGCACAAAGTTAGGTCTTATACCTCCCCAAGCATCCTTATCAAAAAGCTACCCATATAAGTATATAACTTACCTTTTTAGGCAAATATAATCACCACGGTTGAAGACTAGATATCCCTAACGAATACCTAATTCGCTAAAACCTTTGGCTCTGATACCAACTGTGACATCCCACCCGATAAGGATGCTTTATAACATTGTTGATAAAGAAAGTGCCTATCTTATTGATAATAAATGTATTGTATAACAATTTAATTTATTCTCCTACCATTAAACAATTAACCTTTTGCAACTTGCAAAATACTAACAATTGTAGCAAGTAGGAACTCACTAAGACTTAAAGCACTAACATTTAACACTGACAACTAACAATTAAGACTTAAAACACTAATAGCAACAATAAGAAGAAAGGCTAACAGTAGAACTAAGAAGAAAGGTACTGATATCGGGAAAATCGATGATATATCGATCAAATATCGGTCCAATATCAGTCAAATACCGGTTAATATCGCCGATATTATCGGTACCTATACCGTGACTGATATTTTGTACGGGTAACTCGGCATGGGACCGATAACCGATATATCACTAATATATCGGTGATATATCGGGATATTAACTACATAGCACGTGACATACATCATCATACAGTTAATGTCCCTACACTACCTGTGTCGTACTTGACAAATCTCACCACAACGACACGTATAAGGGGCCACAAATATCGTGTGTATGTGTGCATTGGTTATAAATGTAACATCCGTCAAAAACGGATTTACCAAACCCGCTCCGTTTATCAACCGAACAGTCAGTCAAAAAATTTCGTTGCGAATTAAATGCCCAAAATATTTTTAAACGATACGTAATCGATTATTATACGGGAATATATATTTAGTGTTTGAAAAACTGTTAAAAAACGCAAAATAAAAAAATATAGGTTCTGCCGGGTTTCGAACCCGGGTCTGAACCGGTTCAACATCAGACTTATCGCACATCACACAAACCACTGCGCCACTTGTTTTGTTTGTTATATATTGAAATCATTTAATTCATAAAGTGACGTTACGAATTCAAAATCGGCGCCCATTAGTTCAGTCGTCGGAATCCCGGAAATCTCGCGAGTTTTTAACACCATTTTCAGTTATAACGTAAATTATTATTAGAACATCGGTTATAACCGACGTTTGAGTCCGCGACACTTTCTATAACCGCCGGAGTTTTTACAATTTACGAATCCAGTCGGAAATCGGGCCAAATGCATTGACGATTTGTTCTATAAATTCACCCACAACCCACTGCAAACCTTTTCGCTCAAAACCACACTTTTTCTCGGCGTAATTCCACTCGCCGGAATTAATCTGTTCGTCGCCGGAAAACCGGTTTCCTCATTTCCGAGCCTCACTGAGCCTCTGAGCTTATACCGGAGATACCCATACCTTTTCCAAGCTTCCTGGAGACTCGCTGCTACAAGGAACACGTCGCCGGAGGTGATTGCTGTCGCCGGAGTTTCTGCCGGAAAACAGAGGAAACTTAGTCAGTAAACCTCACGCTTATTTTCCTTTCTTTTTACTTCTATCTTATCAGAGTTTAACCTGAAACGCTAAAGAAACCTGAATAAAAACTCAAATCAGTCAGACATTATATCTGGTTTTCACTTGAGGAAGAAGACGATGTATCCGGATCATATAAGTATAATATAAATCAAGAAATTACTCGGGTTAGACACACAGTCCAGCGGTGGACTGTTTGCACGTTAAACATGCAAAGGTCTCGAGTTCGAATCCCGTTTCACACACGCTGCCTTAATAAAAATCATTTTTTTTGTTTAACTGAACCGGAGTCGCCACTGGTATACGTTAAGTATATTAATAACCGGAATAATAACCAAGTTAGACACACAGTCCAGCGGTGGACTGTGTGTTTGTTTATATCACAGGTCACGAGTTCGAGTCCGGTCTTCTGCACCGACTCGGACAATTATCTATTCTTTTTAAATAAGGCAGAAAAGGAAATAACTAATTTGTATTTAAGTATAATAAGAATCGGATTATATAACATGTTAAACACACAGTCCAGCGGTGGACTGTGTGTTAGTTTAAACCACAGGTCCCGAGTTCGAGACCTGTGGAGTGCACGTCCGATTCGCTTAAAAACTGTTTTTAAAATAAAATGATTTTCGGTTTGAAATAATTAATATATATATATAATTAAAATCAGATTTATAACGGGTTAGACACGTAGCTCAGTTGGTAGAGCTGCGTGCACGCGTACGGGAGGTCTCGGGTTCGAGCCTCACTCAGCGCACTTGTATACACAATTCGAACCGGTCAACGGTCAGGTCAACGGTCAACGGTCAGAAAAATAAATTTTTTTATTTATTTTTATTTAATTATTTTAATTAAAAATAACATTTTTAAGGTTAGAAAATAGCCTCAAACTCACAAAAATACACCCAACAATCCTACTAAAATAGATTAATAAAATCCGTTTACTTACCAAACCATAATGCGATTTATCTAGGTTAAATCTCACTCGTGGTTAAAACCACTTCGCGTGCATTCAACATCATCAACCGAACGCACCCACTGTGAGTGAATCTTACAACTTCCCCTTTTAAATTACACGTTTTGGGGTGTGTCATGTGTTATGAAAATAATTAACTTATTTATTTAAACTTGTGCCATACCACATCATGACCTAAACTTAGATTGTTTATGTTGTTGTGATTACTTATTTCCTTTTGTTAAATTATATGAAACTCATTCATTAAGCCCATCAGTTCCTCGTGGAAGACGAGTTGAATAACGTGTGCCACAAATCAAATTCATTATTGTTTATGTGTATATCATTGAGTTTATATTTGTTTGTAGTTGTGTCATTCATATCATCATGGTTATGCAATTCATTCATTAGGCCCCTCAGTTCCTCGTGAGAGACGAGTTGAGCATCGCGTGCCTCTAAATGTTCCATTATTGTTCATGTGTGTCTCACTTAATATCTTATGATTGTTGATTAAGTTTACATCTAATTTTACTCATGTTTGGTTGTGCACATATTTCATAATCAATTTAAATAAATTTGTTCAAATGTTTTCCATAGGATTCACTCGCCAACATTATGTTGACCCAAAAACCTTTTTACACATGATACAGGTGTACAGGTTGAAACAAGGAAAACATAGGATATGCCTTAGAAGAGAACAAAGAAGTTTAGATTGCTAGTTAGAACATGTTGTAACATTTATTGTAATTCTCCATTTAATTTGTAATAATGAATATGAAACGCATAATAAATGTCATGAGCTTTGATGATAACCCAATCATGCCCCGATCACCTTTTCCGCTGCGGGTTGGGGTGTGACAGATTGGTATCAGAGCCATGACTATAGGGATATAGGATAGGTTATTAGACCCTTAGAGCCTATACTATAGTCTGCCTAAATTTTTAATTGATTAGGTGGTTACACACAAACTTGTGATATTTATTTGTTTCATATTTGTTTACATTTCAGTCAAACATACATGCTTATATACATATTCATTATACATATATACATATTCATTATACATATACTGATGTTCATGTATTCAATTTATTTTCATACTCTCATTATCCAAAGATTTTGTGCAATTTTCAAATCTCATCAAAGTAAGTTCTGCGACGGGCATGTAGTAACTGGAAGGGTACAAGTACCGGTAGTCGGAACGTCCTGTCTAGGCTGGCATTCGTATAAATCCAATATAACGGACCAGTTTGCCTACCTGGGGACCAACGATGAGAGTACGAAGGACCTATTAGGCCAAAGCATGCCACACCAAACGTCGTTCGAACTAACCCTACTTTGAGTTGTCACCGTGTCTACACCTGGACACATTCCGAACATCACACGTTGTATACATATTTCTCGATTTTCTCCGGGTTTTGTGTACGCAACCTGGCAAACCCGTGCGAACCATATGAAAAACCGGTATTCATGGGGGCCCACATGATTACACAGGTAAAGTATGGCGGCATGTAGGGCCTAACAGCGAGCAAAACCCAAGACATCCTATGGATGTAGTAGATTCATTTATTTATAATTATTTTATAAATGTTCATTCCTAATGCGACCCATGAACCCAAAAGCATCCAACTCATACTCTTGTCATGTATTCCTTGTAGATGTCTTCTAACCTCGCCCGTAGGAAGACGAGAGCAAGAAAAGCCCGCGAGCGCATGGCTGCCTTAATCGCTCAACAAATGGCTGCCGTAATACCCAACATTGTAATCCAAGTTCAACAAGACTTACCGTTAATCCTGTCAATCAAGCAAACCAAAACATTATCAACTCTCCCCCAAATACCACTAAATGCACCTACAAGCATTTCAAATCATGCGACCCTCCGAAATACAAAGGGACTGAAGGCGTCACCGCTCTCCTCCATTGGTTTGAAGAAATGGAGAACACATTTCTAAATTGCGATTGCCCTGACGATCGCAAAGTGCGATATGCTACCGGTCGATTATATGGGATAGCACTTACTTGGTGGAACACAGAGAAGGCCAAACGAGGTGTGGAAGATGCTATGTCCTTAACTTGGAACGAATTGAAGGAAATCATGACCAGACGATTTTGCCCAAGGAGCGAAATCAAGAAGTTAGAAGATGAATTCTACTCATTGAAGCAAGTGGAAGGAGACCACCTCACATACAACAAAAGGTTCCTCGAATTACATCAAATGGTTCCCAACATGTTTACTCCCCTCTACCGTTTGATCGAGCACTACATTCGTGGTCTTCCGTCAAAGATTCAAGACCCTGTAATAAGTACCAAGCCTGCAACTTTGGAAGCAGCAATGGAGCTAGCAACAGAGCTCACCGAGAACCGAATCCGAAACAAAGACTTCAAGGAGGAGAAGAAGAAGGATAAAGAATCGACTGAACCCTCCGATTCCACTCAAACCGAATCCCCTTCTCAACCCAATCCTAAGAGAAGAAGAGTCGGGCGACTTTTCGCTACTACCCAACGAAATCCACCAGTTTTACACGCCATACCCATCCGAGCTATCCCAATCACCCAAGTGGCACCCAACTCAGCTTACCCAGATAAGAAACCATATCTTGGACCTCACCCGCAATGCAACAACTGTTTTTATCACCATCCCCATACCCTACCTTGTCGTCTATGTGCAACTTGTGGACGCTATGGTCATTTGAGCAATGTTTGTCGCACCTTTCAAAACCAAACCTTTTCCCCTACTCAAAACATGGCCCAACCTTATCACCAACCCCAATACCCCATGTTCCCATATGCTCGAGCTTGCTTCAATTGTGACGACCCTACCCACTTTAGAAACACATGCCCTCAATTGGTTAACGTTATCAACACTCAAGCCCAATCAAACCCAGTTAACCAAGTAAACCAAGAAAACCCAACCACTATGCCACCAGCAAGAGAGAGAGTCTTCAATATCAACGCCAATCCTGTCGAAGATAATGACGGCCCAAACGAAGATACTCAACTTGTCCTCTTCGCCGAAGATCCAGATTCAACTTCTATCGTTTAGTTTTATGTTTTTCTTTATCACATCAAACCAATCATAACTTAAGGATAAAGCCAATGAAACTTTGACAAGAGTACGGTGGATACGCCGATGGTACTTCCTATATATAAGTATTCTTGTCAAAGGATCAGAAGCATTATCTGGCGGTTATGAGAGGTTCCATGTGTAGACTGTTAGAGTAATTATAGTATATTATATATTGTTTTCAGTATATGCATTTGCCGAGGCCGTCGCTCCCCATCCATTGAGGTTGAGTTGGATCCCCATTTTATTATGCGGTTGATCTTGGCGTGCCCGCACGATCGGCTCCGTTTGTTTGAGCCTTGATCGGTTATTTCATTTTACATTTCAATACATGCAATACGTTCGGCTCCGTTTGATTGAGGCTTGAGCGCACAATTCAATTTACATTTCCAGTTCATGCAATACGTTCGGCTCCGTTTGATTGAGCCTTGAGCGCACATTTCAATTTACATTTCCAGTTCATGCAATACGTTCGGCTCCGTTTGATTGAGCCTTGAGCGCACAGACAATTTCATTATCAGTATCTTGTGGTTGTGGTGTTTGTAGTAGAGTCGCATCGAACTAACCATAACTTGCGGATAAAGTCAATGAAAATTTGACAAGGATATGGTGGATACGCTGCTGGTACTTCCTATATATAAGTATTCTTGTCAAATGATCGGAGGCATTATCAGGCGGTTATGAGAGGTTCCATGCATAGGCTGATTGTGTGATGGTTGTTTAGATTAAGTTGTTCAATTTCAGTACATTCAATACGTTCGGCTCCGTTTGATTGAGCCTTGAGCGCACATACAATTTCATTCAATACGTTCGGCTCCGTTTGATTGAGCCTTGAGCGCACAGACAATTTCATTATCAGTATCTTGTGGTTGTGGTGTTTGTAGTAGAGTCGCATCGAACTAACCATAACTTGCGGATAAAGTCAATGAAAATTTGACAAGGATATGGTGGATACGCCGCTGGTACTTCCTATATATAAGTATTCTTGTCAAATGATCGGAGGCATTATCAGGCGGTTATGAGAGGTTCCATGCATAGGCTGTTTGTGTGGTTAAGTTATTCATTTTCAGTACATGCAATACGCTCGGCTCCGTTTGATTGAGCCTTGAGCACACAATTTCAATTTCAGTACATTCAATACGTTCGGCTCCGTTTGATTGAGCCTTGAGCGCACATCCATTTCATTTTCAGTACATGCAATACGATCGGCTCCGTTCGATTGAGCCTTGATCGCACATATATATTTCATTTCAGTATTTTATGTTTGTTGTATTGGTTGTAGAGTTATAGGACTAATCATAATTCACTGATAAAACCAATGAAAATTTGACAAGAATATGGTGGATACGCCGCTGGTACTTCCTATATATAAGTGTTCTTGTCAAAGGATCAGAGGCATTATCGGACGGTTATGAGAAGTTCTATGTAGGATTTATTAGTTTCTTGGTAACCAATCATAACTTGTGGATAAAACTAATGAAAATTTGGCAAGAATATGGTGGATACGCCGCTGGTACTTCCTATATATAAGTATTCTTGCCAAAGGATCAGAGGCATTATCAGGCGGTTATGGAAGTTCCATGTAGGATTTAGTATTGCCTTGGTTGGAATTTGTGTTACATTTATATCATCATGTTATTTAAAGAGATTGGATTGTGATCCATTTCTACATAAACTAACCTCTCCATCATAACAAACGAGAGAGGAACTTCCATCATTCAAACATATATGCTATCAGAATGTGGATTCAAATATTTGCTGTTGTGTTTATTCATGATCAAATATTTGCTGATGTGTTTATTCATGTTCGAATATTAGCTGTTGTGTTTACTTATGTTCAAATATCAGCTGTTGTGTTTTTATTTATGTTCTATATAGGTTGTAGCGTTAGAAGTATTGCCTTAGGATATAACCTTACTTTCCCAAACGTATCTAAACTCTTATGCATGATATCATTTTTAGCAAATCATTTCTGCTTATCAATACTTATACAGTAGGCAACAAAAAGCGATTCCTGAATAGGGTACTTAACCCTTACAAGGAACGTTACCGCCTCGAACAAAAACTTAAACCCTTATTTTTCTAAGCATGCAACTGTCAAACCAAACATCATCATTCTTTTAGTCAAATATATCACAATTTAAATTTCGGGACGAAATTTCTAAAAAGCAGGGGATACTGTAACATCCGTCAAAAACGGATTTACCAAACCCGCTCCGTTTATCAACCGAACAGTCAGTCAAAAAATTTCGTTGCGAATTAAATGCCCAAAATATTTTTAAACGATACGTAATCGATTATTATACGGGAATATATATTTAGTGTTTGAAAAACTGTTAAAAAACGCAAAATAAAAAAATATAGGTTCTGCCGGGTTTCGAACCCGGGTCTGAACCGGTTCAACATCAGACTTATCGCACATCACACAAACCACTGCGCCACTTGTTTTGTTTGTTATATATTGAAATTATTTAATTCATAAAGTGACGTTACGAATTCAAAATCGGCGCCCATTAGTTCAGTCGTCGGAATCCTGGAAATCTATCGAGTTTTTAACACCATTTTCAGTTATAACGTAAATTATTATTAGAACATCGGTTATAACCGACGTTTGAGTCCGCGACACTTTCTATAACCGCCGGAGTTTTTACAATTTACGAATCCAGTCGGAAATCGGGCCAAATGCATTGACGATTTGTTCTATAAATTCACCCACAACCCACTGCAAACCTTTTCGCTCAAAACCACACTTTTTCTCGGCGTAATTCCACTCGCCGGAATTAATCTGTTCGTCGCCGGAAAACCGGTTTCCTCATTTCCGAGCCTCACTGAGCCTCTGAGCTTATACCGGAGATACCCATACCTTTTCCAAGCTTCCTGGAGACTCGCTGCTACAAGGAACACGTCGCCTGAGGTGATTGCTGTCGCCGGAGTTTCTGCCGGAAAACAGAGGAAACTTAGTCGGTAAACCTCACGCTTATTTTCCTTTCTTTTTACTTCTATCTTATCAGAGTTTAACCTGAAACGCTAAAGAAACCTGAATAAAAACTCGAATCAGTCAGACATTATATCTGGTTATCACTTGAGGAAGAAGACGATGTATCCGGATCATATAAGTATAATATAAATCAAGAAATTACTCGGGTTAGACACACAGTCCAGCGGTGGACTGTGTGCACGTTAAACATGCAAAGGTCTCGAGTTCGAATCCCGTTTCACACACGCTGCCTTAATAAAAATCATTTTTTTTTAACTGAACCGGAGTAGCCACTGGTATATGTTAAGTATATTAATAACCGGAATAATAACCAAGTTAGACACACAGTCCAGCGGTGGACTGTGTGTTTGTTTATATCACAGGTCACGAGTTCGAGTCCGGTCTTCTGCACCGACTCGGACAATTATCTATTCTTTTTAAATAAGGCAGAAAAGGAAATAACTAATTTGTATTTAAGTATAATAAGAATCGGATTATATAACATGTTAAACACACAGTCCAGCGGTGGACTGTGTGTTTAGTTTAAACCACAGGTCCCGAGTTCGAGACCTGTGGAGTGCACGTCCGATTCGCTTAAAAACTGTTTTTAAAATAAAATGATTTTCGGTTTGAAATAATTAATATATATATATAATTAAAATCAGATTTATAACGGGTTAGACACGTAGCTCAGTTGGTAGAGCTGCGTGCACGCGTACGGGAGGTCTCGGGTTCGAGCCTCACTCAGCGCACTTGTATACACAATTCGAACCGGTCAACGGTCAGGTCAACGGTCAACGGTCAGGTCAACGGTCAGAAAAATAATTTTTTTTATTTATTTTTATTTAATTATTTTAATTAAAAATCAATTAAAAATAACATTTTTAAGGTTAGAAAATAGCCTCAAACTCACAAAAATACACCCAACAATCCTACTAAAATAGATTAATAAAATCCGTTTACTTACCAAACCATAATGCGATTTATCTAGGTTAAATCTCACTCGTGGTTAAAACCACTTCGCGTGCATTCAACATCATCAACCGAACGCACCCACTGTGAGTGAATCTTACAACTTCCCCTTTTAAATTACACGTTTTGGGGTGTGTCATGTGTTATGAAAATAATTAACTTATTTATTTAAACTTGTGCCATACCACATCATGACCTAAACTTAGATTGTTTATGTTGTTGTGATTACTTATTTCCTTTTGTTAAATTATATGAAACTCATTCATTAAGCCCATCAGTTCCTCGTGGAAGACGAGTTGAATAACGCGTGCCACAAATCAAATTCATTATTGTTTATGTGTATATCATTGAGTTTATATTTGTTTGTAGTTGTGTCATTCATATCATCATGGTTATGCAATTCATTCATTAGGCCCCTCAGTTCCTCGTGAGAGACGAGTTGAGCATCGCGTGCCTCTAAATGTTCCATTATTGTTCATGTGTGTCTCACTTAATATCTTATGATTGTTGATTAAGTTTACATCTAATTTTACTCATGTTTGGTTGTGCACATATTTCATAATCAATTTAAATAAATTTGTTTAAATGTTTTCCATAGGATTCACTCGCCAACATTATGTTGACCCAAAAACCTTTTTACACATGATACAGGTGTACAGGTTGAAGCAAGGAAAACATAGGATATGCCTTAGAAGAGAACAAAGAAGTTTAGATTGCTAGTTAGAACATGTTGTAACATTTATTGTAATTCTCCATTTAATTTGTAATAATGAATATGAAACGCATAATAAATGTCATGAGCTTCGATGATAACCCAATCATGCCCCGATCACCTTTTCCGCTGCGGGTCGGGGTGTGACAATAAACATGCGTACAACAGTCATGCCATATTATCACAGTTTAGGACAAGCATGTCTACATATTAAAAAAAAGATTCATAAAACTCACCCGTGCAACAGTTGCTAACACAATCAGGTTATAATGGCTAGTACAATCAGATAATAGTTGCTTGCATAATCAAACAATATTTTTGGGTCCTGATACAACATCAGAAATCCTAGGTTAGATTATGATACATCTAACTAGTTAATATCATAGTTGGATATTGGTTAACGCTACTTTGTTTAAGCATGGTTAATCAATCCATACCTAACTAAGGCTAGGCCACCCAATACCCACCCCTAATAATAACCCTAATGCCTAAAAATAAGAATACTAGCATTACTACTAATAATACTAATATTGCTAATAATAAATAATAATGAACTAGACATAAACTCAAAACGGAACATACCTTAAAACTCTCTATGGCAAGTTGATGTAGAGTCTCCCTACTCGTTCTAAAAACGGCTACTAGCAACACCTAAAAAGGGTACTGCATGCCTGGGATTCTTTATACTAGAGTGTTCCTGTTAAAATTGTGCTTCAAATGTAATTGTGAACTTCTATATATTGAAGAGGTCGAGCAACTCAATTTACTAATTCTGTCAATGTGGGATAGGAGTCTTTTAAGCTTCGAGATCCAACAAAACTAACACCTTTTGAAGCCCAGTCTGGACACATGTCCATGCATCACCTAGGCACAGTCATACCTATAACAGAACGCAACAGAAAGAACCGGGAAAGGACAAGATGGACAACTGGTTGTCGGGAGAAAGGACGAGGCACGACCATGCCCAAACATGTACGATCGTGCATGCGTGCACCTAACTAGCCTATAAATAGAGGCTTTGGCTGCCCATTTTCCTCATCCCCATTCTACTTATTCCTCTCCCGCTTTTCACACACATACTCTCTTGTCTTGAGAGGTTACTAGGAGTTTGGTATCACTCCAAAAAATCACTTATAATAGCTTAATTGGGAGAGGGAGAGAGAGAGAGAGAGAACTTGTAATCTACAACCTTCATTTTGTTTTTTGATTTTTAAACTTGATTAACCATGATCCTTCCCATGATCATTGTTTGTGGACATGTTTCTATGGCCATTGTTAGCTAAACCCCTTGTGTTGCTTGGGTTAAGCTTGGTATGAATTAAATGTTTAAACTTTGGCAAAGTGGCGTGTTATGTCTGTGATAATTCTTTCTACCCCTCTTCTTCGTTAATGAGGCTTGTGATTCGGTTTTGGTCTTTGATATTGTGGGTATTCTTGATAAACTTAGTGTTGGGACGCCTATTAGTACATTCATGGTGTGTGACAACTCATATATATACTAGTAGGGAGGTCCCATTTTGATAGAGGTTGGCCTATTTGTGGAAACACATCTTGTGATCAACCCTCAATTATCAATGATATCATTGTTGGCCAGTACGGTCTATATGCTAGGTTTCAATGATAAGCCAAAACTTGGTTATGCGACTTGTCTAATACGGTCTATATGTTAGACTTGGCGCGAACCAAGAGTTGATGAACCCATGCTAAAATCTATACGTCTTTATATTATATATGTGTGTGTGTGTGTGTTGTGTGTGTGTGTGTGTCACAACCCCCGACCCTACCCTAGGCAGGAGCCGTGATCAGATACAGTGGTACTGGTGTTAATTTTAAGTTTCACAACAGAATTTTCATCAGGACTGGGTGACAGGAAAAATCTCAGAGTTTTCAATAACCCACCGCAATTTTCATTTCATAAAATGTGGGATGAAACCCATATTTACAAAAAGGATTTTCTTAGGGATAAACTCGTGATTACAAAACACGTTTTATTCAGGTTTTCATGGCCACTTATTTAAGCTTGAGTGCCTTAAAGCACTTTCCTTCACTTCACAGTAAATTACTTGAAACACGTTTAAAAACATTCGGTCAGCAGAAAATACTGGTGAGTTCATTCAATTTTGTACTAAAACATATTGTTATAATTACAGCATTAAGAGTTTTTACATTTGCTTATATCTTTCAATTACTCAATCACTATTTGTCACCCACCCGAAGTCAGTGACCATGGTCATATTACTATTGACTAACTTTCGTCCAATGGTAACGCTGGACTAGTAGTGTATACAAAACCCCACATACCGGCAGTAATTTCATAATACAAAGACTTAATCACTGTAAATATAACTTAGAAAACATTTAGGGTTTTGAAAATCATTTGAGAAAAAGAGAATGACTCACATTGCTAATTTAGGGTTTATTGTACTAGCCTCCTGGTTAAATTCTTGGGTTCCTAATTAAACATATAATGCACATGTATTAGTGTATTAACCCAATTTAACTTTAATGATAGTCACGAGATCAAAACCACAACGTGATGACAAAGAATAGCCTTATTCAGGCAGCACTTAAACTTTCATTGATTTGGTTTATCTATCAATCGGACAGGGTATCGTACTAGTAATTCGGGTTATTACGCTGGCTACAGGGCAGAGTTTTAGGGTTCGAGTATTATAGCAGTACACCGAGAGAGAGAAAGAAAAGTTTTGAGCGAGTTGAAATGTCTGAACCTCGTTCTATTTATAGCTGATTCCAGGGCCAATCGCGCCCCCGACAGACCAATGGATCCCTCTTGCGGCCCGTGAGAGAGCCTAGCTAGGGCATAGGTGGTGTTAGTCACCAGGGTAGGCTTGACACATGGACGACACGTGTCTCTGGCAGCCGACAGGGCTCTTGCACCCCGCGACAGGTAGGGCCATCCTGTCGCGGCCCGCGAGGAGCACAAAATCTTAAATTTATGATTTTTCGTGTTGGTTTTCGTTGTGCGCGTTCGGGGTTTTAATCAGGGTTCGTTCTAGGGTGTTTTGGGATGTTGTTACAATATATATATATATAGTATAACGCCACCAGTTAAATAAAGATCAATCACCTCAATCAATCACAAGTGTCATTAGCACCAATACAGAGCACCATAGCATATCTTTGATGGTCCCACAAGTGGGTTTGTGACATTTAGAATCGCAAAGTATAGTGTGTAGAAGAAGAAGAGTAGTTGAAGGTCTCAAACCCAAGCTTAGTTTATTTCTCTTTAGAAAGGAGTCTTCTTCTAAGCATGGATAATGAGTTAACTTTAATCAGACCTAATTCTATTTTAACCTCAAAACATAACTTGTAAACCTAATGGAAAGCCTTTAATCGTGTCTTTCTACTTAAATTCACCACATTGCTTGCCAATATTCTAGCTATAATTCATCCTAAGTGGAGTTAAAAACTCAAAGTAACACTCATTGTGCTCTTGATATTCTCTACTAATTCTATTACTTGCTTTTATTTTCTGTTTTAACTATAAAGAGAAAAGTACGCAGATAGTCCCCGTGGTTTGCCCAGATTTCATTTGTAGTCACTACATTTCTAAAATTACAGCTATAGTCCCCAAGTTTTGCAAATTCGTTCTCGGATGGTCCCTGACGTGAATGGGGGTTAGTTTTCTCAGTTAAGTGGGAGTGAATTTACTAAAATACCCTTAGTGTTAAATTCATACTAAAAAGTTTACAAAAATATACCTAGTATTTAAATATTTATGTGGGACCCACTACCCAACCCACCCACTTCATCTTCCCCACTTTCACCACCATCTCCACCTATCACCACCACCAGCACCTACCTTCCAACTATTGTAAACCACCACACCAACCTTAACAGCCACCAAACACCCCCACACCCCTAATACATAACTGCATCAAATCTGTAACATCCAATACACAAATTAGACGAAATCATACAGATGATATCATAAAGACGAAAAACCCCACACCCTCAATACAAAACTTGAAACTTTCACAAATAAGACGAAATCATACTATGAACCATAGGTAATAATAATTAATGCATAAAGGTACAAGCTAAAATGCATAAGGTATAACCGAAATTAATCTTCTTTATTTACACATTGCACACAAGGTTCGTCACCTCCATCTAAGATCCATCCAGTGAAGAAAAATGTTGCAACTTGTAATTGACAAATTGGAAGCAGAATCACACGTAGCCGATGCTCTAGCAAGCTACATCACCGATCTATCCACCATATTCGTCGTTGCTAACGGTTCTTCTCTGTCGTCCTCTCCGGCAGTACTTTAATCGATATTCTCAGGTACCCAAAAAACCTTATCCGGTTAACTCGTTGATTACCGCCTGAATGTGGACTGATTGAAAATTGATTTTGGTTTATTGATTTTTGAAATTTGTGGACGGTGGGTAGATGGTGGTGAAAGGTGGATGGTGGAGGTGTTGGAAGGGGATGTGAGTGGGGTCTGGCGGAGGTCGGTGGCGGTAATGGCAGCAATGATGGTGCTGGTGGCGGGTGGTGGTGGTGGCGGCGGTAGAGGTGAAGGTGATGGTAGTCTGAATTGAATGTGTTTTGTGTATATATTATACATTTTATAATTGGTCCCATAATATATATATATGGTAAGGTGCATGCGAGAATCACATTTATTGCGAGAACCGCGAGAACCACCTTTATTGCAAAATAGAATCTAAAAAATCAAAAAAACACTCAAATTTTTTTAAATATTTAAAAAAAATCGCTATATTTCATTTCCAAAAAAAAACTTTTTTTAGTAACAATTATCCATACACATGTGCATACGTATCATAACTTCGCCAAATTCCGTAATACATTATCAGTAGTAGACAATTGCACTTTAATTTTGCAATACCATCCATAATACACTACTTTTTACATTACCAATATTCAAAATGCACATGTGCATCGTTATATATAACCATTGTATAACGTGTTTTGGTAAAAAAAATGTTTGTGATTTTGAATAATGAAGTAGGCCCATATACATGTTTTTTTGTTAGTTATATCTAGTGGTTGATTGTTTGATTATAGTTGTCACTTTATGATGTAATATGTTGATTAGATGGTATAAATGGTGTTGATATACATGTAATAAAGTGAAAATATTGGTATTGGTATTGTATTATAGATAGGGGTGTGAATTTATGACACGACCCGAAAACCCGACACGAACCTAACACGAAATTCACGGGTTTAGGTTTCGTCTAAACGGGTCCGGGTCAGTTTCGGGTTGAACCCGTGAACCCGTTTAGGTTAACGGGTCAGGTTCGGGTCAACCTGGTCGGGTTGGCGGGTTGACCCGTTTAACACATTTATACATTGTATTTTTTATAATATATTTTATGTCATAAACTAAATGGGGCGTGTCATGATTATAACTTACAAAGAGAAATTAACATAGATTTTATAATTTAAATATCATAATATTATATACATTTGTGTTTTTTAAGGAATTTTTAATTTTAATATATTAATTTCAGAATAAAAATTAAAAATTCGGGTTAAACGGGTTGTGTTCGGGTCAACCCACGAAACTTCGGGTCGTGTTCAGGTCAACCCACGAAACTTCGGGTCGTGTTCGGTTCATATATATTTTCGGGTTCGGGTTCATGTAAAATTTTTGGGTTCGGGTCGGGTTGAACCTGCCAACCCGCGAACACGACCCGTTTAGCACCCCTAATTATAGATGGTAGGTGGTAATGGTATTGTATTATGGATGGTAGGAGGTAATGGAAGTGTATTATGGATGGTATGATAGATGAAAAAGAAAGTGTATTCAAAGTAGTGTACCAAAACACCTTATTTCATGTTGATACATATAGATGCACATGTGCATTTCTAATATTCATTACGTAAAGTAGTGTACTACACATGGTAGTGTAAATGAAAGTACAATTGTCTAATATTTGTAACGTATTACAGAATTTGTCGAAGAAATGATACATATGCACGGTAGTATATTATGGATGGAATGACAGATGAAAAAGAAAGTGTATTCAAAGTAGTATACCAAAACACCTTATTTCATGTTAATACATACAGATGCACATGTGCATTTCTAGTATTGGTAACGTAAAAAGTAGTGTATTACACGTGGTAGTGTAAAAGAAAGTACAATTGTCCAATGTTTGTAATGTATTACGTAATTTGTCAAAGAAATGATAAAAATGCACATTTGCATGGATAACTGTTACACAAAAAGAAAAATTGAAAAAAAAATTATTGTTGAAGAAATATAGCGATTTTTTCAAAAAAAATTGTTAAAAAATCAAAAAAAAATTGGGTGTTTTTTAGATTTTTTAAGGTATTATTGTTTGTGTACATACTGGTTCTCGCGGTTCTCACAATAAAAGGTGGTTCCTAACGGATCCTTATCCTATATATATTTAATACATTTTCACTACAAGAAAACGCTATTATTAGTGGCGAGGAAGTCTCCGGTATTGGGTATAAATGTCGCTGGTATTGCTTTTGGAATCCCTAAACGTCAGATCTAGATAAGGATCAACGGCTGGGGTTTGGTCTCTGGTCCCGGGACACGGATCGACCAATAGCGGCGACATTTGGCATGTCGCCGCTAATGATGGTGAATTCTTGTAGTGTTTGTTTTATAATGAAGGGTATTTTAGTAGATTCACAGCCACTTAACTGAGAAAACTAACCCCCATCCGCGTCAGGGATCATCCAAGAATGAATTTGCAAAACTTGCGGACTACAGCTGTAATTTAGAAATGTAGGGATTATAGGTGAAATCTAGGCAAACCACGGGGACTATCCATACATTTTTCTCAAATATAAATTAACAAACAAGCAAAAGATAATTAATGAACTAGTTGGTAATTTAAAGTTGAGTAGTAAAAGTCGTATCTTTTGGGTTCGATACTTGGTTCTTATATAAACTTTATTACAAATGATAGGTACACTTTCCTATTGTGTGTGTTTAGTCTAAGTAATAATCATTTCTTATAAATTTTAAAACTAGATAAACATGTTTAAAAGTTATAAAGTAACTCACCTAATGGTGCTAAAAATTACTTAAAGTAACACACCTAAAACACACACATCACTCCTCTTAATTCTCTCCCCAATGATTGTAATTTCGCTACATCATTCACTATCTGAGATCTCATTCACTTCATCTATTCATTGTTTGTTTAAAATGTTAGGATTTTGATTTCTTATTACTGGTTTGTTTTGATTTGTGTTCTACTCATCTTAATCTTCTTCATAGTAGCTTGAACTCAAATTTAATATACTGAATAAACTATTGTTGAACTAATTTTATGCTCATTCATATATATGTGTATATGGAACCGTCTTTTACATTTGATTAGGTTTGAAGAAAGAAACAGAAACATATTGGTTATAGTCTTTTTCTTAGAATTCCATTGGATTTATAACAAACAATGCTTCATGAATGGATGAGGTGGGGGGTGCAGCCTTTGGTGTTTCAACTGCTGTACTCTAATTTCTATATATTTTATCTATTTAATTTTCTAACTTTTTGCAGTCCACTGAAAATCGTCAATTTACTGGATATTCCAATTTTCTTGTATATGCAAGACAAGATGCAAATTAATAGAATGTATAACTTGATACTCAAGGTTGAATTATTAGTAAATGAAACCATTTTAACTGCATATTCTTTTTTAATAGGACAAATTAGAAGAAACTGTACGTAGCATGTGCAGAGGTTGTAGGGGGAGACCATTTTCAGTGGGTCTACCTCCTCTCACCAAGCTTTATTATGCATTTCTTGAATAATTGTTGGATAAACGAACCGGTTTAGTGAAGTGAAGTATGAATAAGCATTCAACCAAATATAAAATGGGCAAGATGAACGAGTATGAAGTGAAAGAGGTAATTTTGCTTGCTTATTCATCTTAATGGCCAATTTTAATCCATTCTAACTTTTTACGGTGCATTTAGTGGTTGACCTACATTAATTAATAATGTAGTTATCTTGAGTTAAAAAGGGTTCTAGCAGATGCACCATGCAGCCACCGTCACCTTTTCTTATGCAACATGTTTGGTACGTGTTAGAAACGAGTATCACCTTTAAATGTAGTTTTGAAGTCTATACAACATTGTGTTGACACATTGGTATCTGTTGGCTTGCCTAATGGTAACACTGAGTATCATCTCTAAATGTAGTTTTTTGAAGTCCGTAACTCTAATACGTTTTAGCTACGAGGATGAAGATGGGTTGAGTGAATTTAGTCTTCAATGCATTTAAATTCAACAGGGGTTGTACATACATAGTTATATAAAAGTGAATATTTTATTAAATTATACTAATATGTAGGGAGTTATTTCATTATTATATGTAATTAAACGAGATGTAAAAATGATTTATGAATTATATTATTTTCATTGCCCAACCTATAGTATAGTGAGCATACAATCTAGTTTTATTACATTATAATGCCTAAATAGCAAACTCCCTCAAATTCAATCAATAAATTTCTTCTTTTGGTATAAAAGAAAATAGGATATTGTAATAAATCAGGTAAATGTATTTATTTGTAATAAATATTTAAATACAATATCTATACATGTTCTTAACATTAGTTTTGTGTTTAATAGAAGCCTGATTTTTTTTAAATTGTACACATCATCCTTACTTTTAATTAGACTATTTTTGTTATTATTAATCATACTAACGGACACTTAATACCTAATTTGGGACAATATTATAAAATGACATACAAATAAATAGAGAAGCTTATACAAAACTTATTAGTATATTCTTATTGATAAGTTATAAATATTTCAGTAATATAATATAATACAAACTTAATTAACAATTTATAATTTAACATTACCAGAATTCTATCGCCTTGGATTAATTAATGCAAAACAGAAAAAATATAAAAGAAACAGATTTTTTATCGGTTGATTAATAGTAATTCATTAATATCGTCAACAATGCTAAAGCCGTATTTTCAATTGTTTTATAACTTGGTAATACCAACATACTAACTACTAAACCGGTTAACAACAGTTTAATCATATGCCGTTAAAAAAAGTCGGATTTACTGTATTAGATTCGATATTCATTACTTTTAGTTTCGAAAGCAAGTTGTAGCAATTTAATCTAAGTTATTTCAAGATTTAATGTTTGAATGAACATGAAATTTGATATGCTATAAAACAAACTAGACGTCTGGCCGGTCAATCATTTCAAGTTTAGAACAATATCATTATGGTCTGCCTATATAAGCAAAACGTGCATTTTATGTCTTTTTGTATTTCAGGGGTTACGCAACTTGTGTTTTAAAGATTATCCTCGTTTGTATAAAAATATACAGGTTGATGACGTTTAATGTACTTGTCATTTTCTTTGGAATAAATAAATTAAACTTGTAATCATTTTGTCATGTTTGTAAACCATGGTATTTTGTTTAATGTATATCTATGATTAACAACAAAAAAAAAGCCGTTCAAAAAAAATGATTAACAAAAGAAAAAAATAATAGTATGAGCATGTATACAATAAAGAAAGTGTCTATAAAATTTTTATTGTATATCGACTGGTAAGTATTTAAACTATTTTGGAATTTGATTTTGGTGGGGTCACTTTTAATATGAGCCACCCATAAATCATATATATCGACAACATTACCTACTAGACATATTAGACATTATTCTTTTGCCGATGTGTAATCCACATACTGCACTCTATTTCCAAGTTGGTATTATATATGTCTGGTTCCCGGTCCATTTAACTTGTAGCATAAAAGGAGTTCAACTATTTTGTTATCTATAATTAGTAATTGAGTAGAGTTAGTCTATAAAGTTGTTTTTTCTAAAAATCCTAAGAGTCTTATTGATCAATAGATTGTAATTTTGGATAAATGAGTTTGATTGGTAACATTTTTTATAAATTGTGTTTTTCCTTATAATGATTGATTTAATGAGATAAGAGTATAAGTGTAATTTTGGTGTGTATGCAACTTCATCCTATCTTTTTTAAACGTCAATAAGTTTTTTATACATTATTGTTTTTTAAGTACACCATAATGACGAGCGTTTTATTAATATGAGTATCATATTGTCATATAAAAAATTACGTTTCGATTTTGTGCTTTTAGTCTATGGTGTTTTTTTGTTCTGTTTATCTATTAATGTTTTATTTGTAGTAGGTACATGGTGTTTTATTTTGTAGATAACAAAGTTCATTAGGTAGTGTTTTATTAGTAGCATGTATATTGTATTTTATTATTAATTAACAAATGACAGATAGTGTTACATTTTGCATATAACAAATGGTATATTGTGTTTTATTTAGTATGAATATGATGTTTCTATCATAATTGAATAATTGTGTAATTTATTTTATACTCTTCACTCTTAATTTTAATGATTGCTACATGTTAATCTCTTAAGCCTCGTATACTATCTTTTGTACAGAAACCTAAACCACTAGTAATATATAAGTTAAATCTCTCTCTCTCTCCCTCCCTCCCCATCTCTCTCTCTCTCCAAGTTGTATAAAGATGAAAAGTTTACAAGCATTAGGGTTTTTAATTTTCTTAAATACGACTTAGGTTATGGCTTTTCACCCCAATGAACCTTTTATTAGTCCTTGATCCAATAGTTAACCTTTATTTAAATAATTAAATAAAACTCTTATTTAATTAACAAACTACTTCATAAATTAAACCCTTCATAAATATAATTAATTTTTGGGTGTTATAAGCCATTTAATCTTCCAAAATCTGTAACTTTAAAAACTTTAGAAAGTTAAAAATGTCTAATAAGTTTATAAAATCTTATATTACAAACAATAAGTTAATTAAGAATGTTGTGTTGTTAAAAATGTGTAATAAGTTTCTAAAATCTGATGTTATATATAATTAGGGTATTCAATAACTTAATTAAGAATGTTGTGTTTAACTGCACTGGGAAACCATACGATGAATCCTCACTCTTGCTTTTGAAAATGCAACACAAATTAGCATATTCTTCTAATTAAGAGCATGCATAATGTTGGACGCTAAAAACATTTACAAACGTATCATGTGATGTGAGCTACCACAAGATCAGATTTTGACTTATTCTTTAAAAACACTCATTTTCTCTTCAATGTTATATCCTTCTCACTACAAGATATCAGAGCGATAGTTGCGGCATATGCCGCCGCTAAAGACTCCCTTTGCACAGCTAAAATTTTGGTGGTGATATGCCGCGCCTACTGATAACCCGCTAATGCTTAGTAATTGTTGTTATTGTGTCGCCACTAATGCTTTGGCCGGAGTTTTGCCTGAAACTTCACCGGAGACGGCTTTATCAACTTTCAAACCAACAAAACAAGATTAATATGTTAGTAACTCGAAAATGAAGCAAGACACTACATTTGTCTCATTAAAATCAGATTTAGATAACATGATTTCTAAGATAAACACTACATGATTTATAAGAGATTAAAGCTAGCTAGTGGCCGGAGCTTGACGGTGGTGGTGGTGCAGCTTGACAGTGGTGACGAAGTGACGGAGCTTGACGGGTGCACCTTGATGGTGATGTCGAAGCTTGATGGTGGTTGTTCAGCTTGACGGTGGCGGTCCAGTGATGGTGGTGGTCCGGTAGTGGTAGAGCTTGGCGATGGTTGTGGTGGTTGGTGGTGTGTAGTTTAAGGTTGGAGAAGATGGAGTGTGTCTTGAAGAATGTGGGTTTAAGATGAAAAGTGTGTTTGTTTGAGGTAGACAAATCAGGAAAGAGCCCACAAGGGCCAAGATCAACCCTTTTTCAGTAGCACGCGGATCGACTAATAGTGACGACGCTAATAGTAGGTAATTCTTGTAGTGTCTACAAACTTGCTTTCATTTTTACGTTATTACCAATTTTTACATATTTTTATCATCAATTTGTTTATGGCAAACTATTCTTTTTAGTTTTGTATTTATTAAATAATAAATAAATTTAAAAGTATATTTTAAATGAAAAAAAGACGCCTTAAAGTCTAAGAAAATTTTAAAAAAGAGATCAATATATATATATATATATATATATATATATATATATATATATATATATATATATATATATATATATATATCGTACGACGCGTACGCGATAAAAATATAACATGCAGATTTAAGGTTATACCATGCGTATTTTAACGTACAAAATCGGAAACTTCACAAACTCGGAAGATTCACCATGCGTACTTCACAAACTCAGAAAGGTTCACCATGCGGACTCACAAACTTGGGTGGTTTCCAACATGCAGACTCACAAACTCAGAAGGTTTCCAACATGCGGACTCACAAACTCAGAAGGTTTTTGAGGTTTATAACGTGCGAAATTCTCATCGTGTACGTTCTAACGTTAAGACCATTTATACAATATATTTTCTTCTTATATATATATATATATATATATATATATATATATATATATATATATAATTAAACCTTGGGAGCCTAGAAAGCCACATTCGAGTATTTTCTAAAATTCAAGAAGCCTTCCTTTCGAACGACCACAAACAAAGCCTACAATAGATGGATAGACGGATAACCATGTTGACATTCTTCTCTTCTCTATCTATTCTCATCCATTCTATATAATTAAAATTGGTTGTTTTTAATGATGTCACTGTTGTAGAAAACTTTTATATATACCTTATAAAATTTACTTCAATTTTTTTTTAAAAATTTACTTATTTTTCAAAATAAAAATAAAAAGTTAACATCTGGAAGAATAACTTAAGTAATTTTTTTAAATAATTTACTTGTAGTGTAGGTTATACGTCAAATCCAGACGTTGTAATATTTGTAGAAAATAAGTAGTATTTATTTGTTTGGCAATAGCCAATGTTAGAGTTTAAATTAATTAATTTACCATTTTACACACAAAGTATTGATTTCTTAATCAACAAAATTGATTTTCATACTTTATAAATAATTAACTCGTTTGCATAATTTACCTTATAACTTTTCTTCGTTAGTTACAGACTTACATTACTCTTATTTATTATTTATTTATTTATTAATAATTATCAAATAATTTTCAATAACTACATTCCCAAGATTGGCAGAAATAGTGTTTGTAAATTAATGGTGCCTTTGGCGGCCATCAGTGTATTTTTTATTTTTTTTACATTTTCTGATTTCAATATCAATATTTCAGTTTAAAATTACGATTTTAGCATTAGTTCAAAATAAAATTTTGCTTTTGTTCTCAACCAAAAGTTACGCTTTTACCCTTAGTTCAAAACTATTATTTTACTTCAATTCAACATAAAATTATAGTTTTGTCTCCCCGCTTAAAATTATGAATTTGTCATCAGTTTAAAATTATGAGTTTGCCCTCATTTAAAAAATTACAATTTGTAGTCTTGCTATCGTTTTTGTTTTTTTTTTCTCTAGCTCAAAATTAAGATTTTGCTCTGAGTTCAAAAATATGATTTTGCTCATTGTTTCTAACAAATTACTATTTTGCCCCCAACTAAATATTACAGTCTTGCTATCATTTTAGTTTTTTTGTAGCAAAATAATGGTAGTGTTTTGGTTTAATTGGTTGTCTCGGTGTATTTTCTTTTTTTAAATCGTGTTATAAATAGCATGTGCAAGTAACTAAAATACATGTGTACATGTTATGAAACTAAGAAATATTCGATTTAACACCCCGCAACGCGAGCATGACAATCAACTAGTTATGAAACAAGGAAAGAATTAATATAAAGGCGTTAACGAACAAAAATAAAATTATGGCAATAATCTTTTGGTAGTGGTAGTATGGGTGGAAGTTATGAGTTTGAGTCTTACCTAATATAGAATTGCTTTGGGTTGAACTGAGGGTTTACCGCGGTGGCCTTTCGAGCAGTGGGTTTCCTCTGGAACGATAGCGGGTCGGGTCGCTTGCGCCATATGTGTTTGCGAACATGAGCACCCTTTTGCCATTAGGTTTACCCGGATAATTGGGTTTTTGTTGGCCATTAAAAAAACAAAAAGAAATTATAGATAATTGTCATGCAAATAATAATAACTTTCACCTTAGGATATCGGATGAAAATACAACTTTCGCTTATAAGTTCTAAACTTGTTATAAGATATATAATAAACATACCTGAAAGTATTTAAATACCCTATTAAAGTACATTGTGGGACCTGTAATTGTACAAAAAAAAAAGATATAAAATAATGGAAAAAACTAGATTGCCTTCCCTCTATGTGATTGGGCCATTCGAGTTGCTGCGAAACCCTAAAACACCTTATACCATTCCTCAAGGGTTACTCACTCATTCCCCTATTTAAACCCCTACAAATGAGCTTGTCTGCAACATACATCATTCTTCACTGTCTATCTAGAGTAGAGAGAGAAGTAGTAAAAGAAGAAATGATGATGGGAAAGAAGGGTGTGGTGGTGGGTGAAGTAGTGCCATGCATTCTAATGGCTTTAATGGAGTTCTGCACCATTGGGTTGACCATCTTGGCTAGCACTGTGTTCTCCAAAGGGCTAAGTCCCTTTGTGTTCGTCGTCTACACTAATGCACTCTCTTCTATCTTTCTTCTCCCTTACAACACCTTCATCGTTAGCAGAGACAAGTACTTCGGTTCTTTCCCTTAATTAATAATTAATCAGATGCAAATACATCCATGCATGCATGCATGATGAATACTTAAAGTTTGATTATCTTGCAGGAGAGAAGATCTTATGCCACGGTTTTTTCTTCTTGGTTTCGTAGGGTTTGTATTCTTGCTCTTGATCTCTTCCTCCTCGTGAGATAAAAATTTTATCCTTATTAGCGATGACAATCATTCGCTAAAAGCTTTTAGCAGTAATGAGTAATGATAGTAAAAGCTGGTCACTGATATTATATGGTTCACCAATTAAGTTTATTCTTTTGATGTTGCAGCTTATGAAAAAAAAACAACAAAAGAAAATCTAGTTGGGAGCTAAAATTAAATTACAAATTACAACCATTTAAGATAAATGCATGGACATATGGTTATTATCAACGTATTTATGTGCACAAAATATATTAATGTATATATTTAAAAGTAAAATTGAAAAAAAAATGTATATTGGTAACTTAAAATGATACATGATAAAGCTTTACGTATAGTCAAAGAGAAAATGTTTTAGTGTAGCGACGCAAACTTTAATGCAAGTCTAATCAACTTTGTACATGTTGGTTCCTTAAGGATCATATATAATAGTTAAATTTCTGATCATGATTCCAAATTAAGATCATAAAAGAGGAGCAATGAATTCTACCTGATTGGGGGTTTATAAATCATGAATTTGTGTAGGGTGACAATGGCACAAAATCTAGCATTTGTTGGATTGAGTTATAGTTCCCCGATCGTTGCTATTGGAATGGGTTGTTTGGTCCCCTCTATTTCATTCGTTCTTGCGGTTATTTGCAGGTTTGCTTCTTTTTTTACCCGGCCTGGTTTCGAATACAATGTTTGAATGGTTACTACATGCATAGTTTTGTGTTTTAAAACCATTGATGGACATGCATGCGTTGTCTAAGCAATTACTACATACGTACATGCATATTCCTTGTTATTTTTGTAAATGGATTTTCCTAATACAAATTAATGTAGGATAGGCCACTTGATAGCCGCATGCTTCTTAGTGGGGATGTCCTAAGTTTTAGTCTGGGCAAGGGACTATTTGAAGATTATTTGTGTAAATTAGAGAAGACGTAACATTTGTTAAAAAATCCTAAAACACTAATAGTTACCATATCAAATTGTACATGTAAAAAACAATTAGGTATATACATTTATTTATAATCACACCGGCTACGCCATTTTTTCATTTATGATTTAACTAAGCTTATGATTAACATAAGTTTTTGATCAATAAGAAAATTTACGAACAGTACTTTATTAGCAAAAACGTGGTATACTTTGTATTAGGATACGGATAATTAACAAAATAGTTCAAAAGGTTTATACCTAAGTATTTGGGTTTGTATATAATGAATAAGTCAAACTTTATTATTTGTTTAACACGATTTATAAATAGTTTAAAAGAATATATGAGTCAGAAATTAGAAGTGGCCGGTGGCTACCAAAAGCACCATGCATGGAAAGACAAACTGACGTCAAGTTTTGTCTGGCGTCTCACGCGGTCGAGATTCGTGAAATAATAAATATATAAAGGAAAGGTTATTAGTTATCGTATGAATCAAATATTTTTTTCTACGTATGAGTTATAGAAGATCAGAATACATACATACAGATCAGACCACCTTTGTTTTTTGACTTAATTTTGTCATCATCAGAAATAGACTTTTTTGTAACACAAAAGGTCTACATAGATATATAGTAAAACGGTCACTAACAGTTATCATATGTATCAAAAAGCAACTGATTGTTAGATGAATTCATAGCTATAGTGAAAACTCAAAAAAAGCAATTGATTGTAAGATGAATTCAAAATTACTGCAAAAATTGTTAAGAGGTGCCATGTGTTACCTGCTGGCATGATCATATTTTGTAAAAATCGGTTCCAATATCATGGATGATCTAAATATATTTTCTTATCTACGTACCTTTACACAATTATGATGAATTTGTTATTGTTTTATAGGAAGGCAAATGTGGATTTAAAAAGTTCAGCCAGTCTAATAAAATTAACGGGTACATTGGTGTCACTGATTGGAGCTGTAACGCTCATTCTGTATAGGGGTCCTGTGGTCCAAGACCCTTCGACCCATCTTCATCAGCTAGCTCCTCCTCAACTCTTTGTTTTCTTATCCCACAAGGAAAATTGGGTTCTTGGTTGTGCTCTTTTTGCAGCCGCAAATTTATGTTTCTCAATATGGAATATTATTCAGGTACGTTTTTAATTTCTTTACCCTAGCTCCCTCATATACTAAGTCCATCTGGTTTTAAGAAGTAATTTTTCACTAAAATTATCCTCCAATATTTCTTTTCATCAACGGATGACAAACCAAATGATCGTCCTCTTGAAATTCATAGAACATGTCTATCATATACTAAGCAAATTAAGTTTTTTATTTTATTATTGACGCACGTACGTACAGGCAAAAACCATCGAAAAATGCCCAGAAGTAATGACAGTGGCTTCTAGTTCTAGCTTATTTGGGACATTTCAATCTGCTTTGCTTGCTTTAGTCATAGAAAAAGACCCTAGTGCATGGAGGTTGCAACTTGACATGGGACTCCTTGTCATTGTTTTAACGGTAAGCAATCTAGCTAGCTAGCTTATAATATATCAATCATTGTAGTGTTAAAATGGTAATGAATCAAAATACAAAAGGTGCACGAATCATTATAATAGTCTAGCTATCATGTGTTTTCCTTCCAAAACAGGCGATATTTGGAAGTCTTATCAAAAGCAATGTATATATGTGGTGTGGACGAACAAAAGGTCAGTTTTATGTTACAATGTTCAAGCCTCTTGGGGTTCCAATTGCTGGCATGTTTGGTTGCCTTTTCTTTGCTCAAACATTTCGTTATGGAAGGTAATCCTTTATGATCTAACTTGTTATCAGTCTTAATTTTGTTTTGGCATTAACGTTTTCTAAAATGTAAATCATGCAGCTTGATGGCAGCAGCGATAACTGGAACAGGATATTTCATAATGATGTGGGGTCAAGCTAAAGAGGATGAAAGCAAAAGGGCGGAAGAGAGAGCCCCTCTTTTGCAAGAAGAACAAGTTTAAATTTCATATATATGTATGTATGTAAGCTCGGGTATATATGTTTTGGAGGCCCTAGCTACGAGCATAATATGTACAATATTATAGTATTATATTATGCATGCAATAAATAACTTCATTAATATTTATTTAAAGTTGTTTGCACTAAATAAATTAAACTGTTACGTGTCCGGGGAGCCCAAGCCTCATCTCATGCAGCCCATGACAGCACAAGACTGATTCCATGTGCACAGTAAAAGTAGGACCTACCTTTTGTTTACGTTGGTTGTAAGGGGAAACAGTTTGAGATTTATTTTTATGAAAAAACAAGTTCCATTTCACTTTCCTTGTAAGTTTCTACTCTGGCTTCTTTCTTTTTTTCTTGATAAAATTACTTCAGTTCAATCGATCCACTTCATAAACAAATAATATGTGGGGTTCTAGAGCTCTCAACAACTATGGAGAGGTACCATGAATAAGTTATCATTCAACTCATGAAGAAACTACGTACATATATACTAATTTTAAATTAATATCCGTCTATCAATATTGTTGAATAAGCGAACACACAGAATGGAAAATTTATGTTGTATTAGATATAAGTTTTAATCGGTGGGGTACGCCATGACAATGGCTAAACAAAGGAGCATCACCAGGGCACTATATGTGTAGGTGATTAACTGACGGAACTTCCATGAAATCCAGCTTAATATAACAAAAAAAAAAAAAAACCTCAATTAAAGGAACGTAATCCGTGGTGATGTGTAGGCATATGTTTGAATCAAGCTAGCTCTATGATCTAGATATATAGTGTGTTTACTCTTAATCTATTAGAGTATAGTTATATTGTTATGATTAATTGCTATGTACACGTACAAGAAAATAATACATTCTTCCCTTAAAGTGACGAGACACCATTTGCTTTGACGATGAACATTCCAGCTTCAAAATCATGATGGACGGTGGGAGGCATGATAAATGGTTCTAATTAATTTGTATGCACCAGTGCCAATTATTAGGTGTTATGAAAAAAGTATGTAATATGTACATCTTGTTGCAAGTGCTCAGGGAAGTACGTGTTGTTTTTATTTGATATATACCCTTTCTAAAAGCTAAAATATCAAATACCCATTTTTTCATTTTCTTTTACTAAATCATAAAATTTTCAAATTTACTCATTTTTAACTAGTGAATTTTTTTTTTTTTTTTTGCTTTTTTCAGGTTTTTAAGCCTTTTTATCCCTTTTTTTCTTTTTCGGTTTGTACTTTCTTTTATTTTCAACAATCATCAATATAACAAGTATCAAAGTTTTAACTCATTATTGAACAAAAATCATGCTCACTGGTGAGTATGGAAAAACTCATGCTCACTAGTAATTATGGACTTGTTTTGGGTTAAAACTTTAGCACCTGTTTCATACATTTTGGTGATTGTTGAAAAGTTAAAGTAAGTAAAACCTCATAACAAAGTCAATGAACCATTAATACCAAGACTGTTTAGGCCATAAAGTGACCATTTAAAGCGGCATACATCAAGGAATCTTTGGTCGCGAAAACCATACGTTTGATGCATGAAAAAAGTTCCTTCTAAGTTCCCATGTAGAAACGCATTTTTAACATTGAATTGATGGATTTTCCATGGGTATGAGACTGCTAATGATAAAATTGTATGGATGGTCGTCAGTTTGACTACGAGGCTAAATATCTTGCCATAATCAATTCTGACTTGTTGTGTCATGCCAAACCAAGTGATCCTTATATAATGCTCAAAAGAACCATCAGACTAATTAGTTTTAAGACAAAATATCCATATACACCGATTTACCATTTACGTTCTGTTGTCTAGGTTTTAATTCCCATGTCTTATTTTCAATCAAGGCCTCGAACTCATCATTTATTGCCTTTGGGTCAAGGATAGTTTCGACTGGGTAACGAGGTATATGAGAAATGGGATTGGAAGTAGTATGAAGGTTGAATACTTGTTTTGGTTTAGAAATGCCAGCCATTTGACATGTGGTCATTGTGCAACTTGGATGTGGTGGCGCGGAGTGGTGGTATATTAGGAGTGGGAAGTGTGTTAAATTGGGAATGGGCAATAGAACTAGTTAAGCCATATCCAATGATTTTTTTTATGAGAACCCTTAATTGCAAGGTAGCTCCTAAATCTAAGTACCAATTTTGGTCAGGAGGATAAGTGACATTAGAGCACAACTTCTAGTCTAGATCTGTGGGATCATAAAGAGGCTTTAGATGAGGCATAGGCTTAATGTGGTATCGAGTGAAGGATTCACACAGTCAAGCTTAGGAGACGGGGAAGTTGGGTATAAGCAAAGACGGTATGTTTATCCCAAAGGTAGCATGGGCCACTAATATTGGTTATGGGTCGGTTAAGATATTGTGGAACAATAGGTTGAAAACCGAAGGAGGGACGCCCACAACCTCGGTATAGATTGTTATGGCCTTGGCCACGACCCCTATACCCCTATAGGTTTTTCTATGTCCCTGTGTTGTGCGACCCTGTCCATCTGGATGATCCGAAGGTTGTGAAGGGGTGAGTAGGGTTGTTCCAACCGAGTTTGCAACAGAGTCTTGGTGCCCCGTCCTAATTTCTTATGTTATTAACTTACAACGTATATTGTAGTTTTTTGGTAGCGAGGATGTTTGTTGAAGAAACATGGCAACCATGTCAGATGAATCATATAGTCCAGCAATGAGTTATAACACAAGTCGTTGATTAGTGATAGGAGCACCGAGTTTGCCAGTTGGTCAGAAAGCATTTTAACTTCTTGATAGTAGGATGAAATATTAAAGAAAATATCATTTGAGATTGGAGAATTCGTGTTCCAGATACACTACTCTTGAGTTCCCGTTGTCTTGGAAAATGTTGGCTAAATCAGACCACGCTTGAGTCATTTAAGAGTCGGGTTTCAAAAATGTGTGTAAAAGATCAGGAGATATAGTTCCTTGAATCCATTGTAGGACAATGGTGTCAATAAGGTTTCATAAGTTAACCATTGCCTTCTTTTCTTTCTCAACGTTTTCCTTTCTCTGACTGGCTCTTTTGTTGAGGATGAAGAGTCATTAGATTGCGAGGGAATGATACGGTCAAGAACTTCGAATACTCTACAATGGATTTTGAACAACTCTGCCCAGGAATAGTATTTACCAATCTCCATGACAAGCATTGTAGGAATAAAGTTCTTTGTTAGTAACAATCACATCAGGGTCAAGCTTATGTTCCATTTGAAGAGTAGAAGAAGAATTCGAGAGACGCATGATTAAAGAAAAGGGTTATTGATTGGGAAGAGAAAAATGGACTGGTAAAAATTAGGGTTTGTGAAATCAGATATGGCTCTTATACCATCGAAGTACTTTTGCCAAGATTACCATATTTCAATTTAGTCTTCATAAGCACTCATATTTCTTTCCAACTAGATGTAAGATTCGCCGCGTTGCAGCTAGGGCCTTACAAATTACGACACAATGAATTTATTTTATATGGCTAGGGCCTTACAAATTATGGCATAATGAATCTATTTTATACTTCTCTATCGACCTGCTCGTTGCATTTTAAAACAACAAACCTAAGGATTAACTACTACACCTCTGTATCAAGATAGATATCAAAACGATCACATTGTTTTTCCAAATGTCTTGTGGAGGAAAATAAATATACTTGATGTTGATTAGGGATGAGCACGGTACCTGTTCGGTATCGAACCGGTAACGGCACCCAAAGTACCGGTACCGAAAAATAGGAAAAGTGGGTACCGGTACCGAATATACCAGTTCGGTAGGTATTTACTGGTGTTTTACCTGTAAATATCGGTATCGTTCCGATACCGGTACTGAAAAACATGAAACGCGGGTACCGGTACAATTAAAGAGAGTTGGCCTAAAAAAATAACCTACACCAGCGAGTTGTTTTGTAAAAAACTACTGTCCAAGAATATATACTTAGAGTACAACTTCTAATACACCATTTGTTTTTTAAAAAACCAGTGTCCAAGAATATATGCTTAGAGTACAATTTCTAATGCAACATTTTTTTTAAAAAACCATTGTCCAAGAATATGTGCTTAGAGTACAACTTCTAATGCACCATTTATTTTATAAAAAAGACCATTGTCCAAGAGAGTACAACTTCTAATACGCCATTATGTTAAAAATTAATAGTATATAAATGTTGCATTCTTGCACAAACATTCTTACATTTTTACATCATCGCTACTTTTTACATCTATTTTCATAACAAAATTTAAAGTTTAGAAATATATTTTAAAGCTTATAATCACTTTAACAGATTAATAAATAAGCATAGAATATACATATATATATATATAGAATAAGAATCCGTTGGGAACCACCCTTTATTGTGAGAACCGACAGAACCAGTGTGAAAAAAAAATCTTAAAAACACACAATTTTTTATATATTTTTAATATCTTTTTAGAAATCGCTATATCTCGTCACTAAAAAACAAAAAAATCGGGTAACAATTATCGATGCACATGTACATATGTATCATTTCTTTGACAAATTCCGTAACACGTTACCAATATTAGACAATTGCACTTTCATTTACACTACCATCCGTAATACGCTACTTTTTACATTACCAATATTAGAAATACACATATGCATCTATATATATGAACATGATATAACGTGATTACTTTGAATACACTTTCCCTTTCATTTATCATACCATCCATAATACACTACTATTACCTGCTACTATCTATAATACAATATCATTACCTCCTATCATCCATAATACAATACCGTTACCAATATTTCACTTTATACACATGTACATCTACACCCTTCATACCATCCATACAACATATCACATCATAAAGTAAAAAATATAATCAAACCATCAACCACTATATTTTTTAGGTATTTTTTGTGTTTATATTGGTTCTCGCAAATAAAGGTGGTTCTCACATGAACCCGAGCATATATATATATATATAGGATCCGGTTCAATAGAAAACCAAGTCGAATTACGAGAACCATAAGAACCACTCTAAACCAATAGTGTGTTGACACATTAGGGTATACACCTTTTTTTTTGTAGAAAGGGCAATTCTGTAATTACACACACCCATTGATTAATGTCAGACTTCTCTGTTCTCACACATACCTCTCACACACTCATCTCTCACACACAATTCTTTCCTTACCCACACTCCCTTCCCCCATTTAAAATTCAAAAGCACAGACATAAACACACAATCTCTTTCAAATTTGTCTCAAATCAGAGAGAGAGAGAACATTTGTTTGCAATTCCCAGTGACGGGAGAGTGAATGTCAAACAAGAGAAAGAGAGCTTTAGACCGGAGAGAGAACGATCGTTTGCAATTTCCGGCAAGAGAGAATACGTCGACGGTGGATCTGGTCCAGATAACATGACAGTTTTCGTTTTAAGGGTTCACGACGGAGGATCTGGTCTATAAACAAACAAAGCTTCAAAGTTTTAGGGGTTGACGTCAGCTAGGGTTCGTTTGAGGGTTTGAAGGTGGGTGATGGCGGTGGTCGTGGTTTGAGGCGGTGGGTGGTTCGGTGGTGATGAAGAACGATTCGGGGGGTGGAGGCATGAGGGTGTTCGACGGTGGTTCAAATGCTCTTCGACGGTGACGGCGGTTCTACAGCGGTGGCCATGGTGTTTGACGGCCTGATGGTGGTGCCCCGATCGTTGCTTCTGATTTCGTTGTTTTCCGATTTCATATCTTGCGTTTGGGATGGAGGTGGTCCGATCGTGAACGGAACATGGCTGATGATTGTGAATATAAGTGCTCTGATCGTAGTAGTCAGTCGAATGTCGGTTAGGGCCGGCGCAACTAGGGGTTTCGAGGCCAGATCCAATGTCGACCCTACCTGTCGTCCCCGACTCCCCTAAACCAGGTAAACTCATATAAAGACACAATCTCTATGTTACTTTTTTTTTTTGTGAAAAAAATGAAAACACACACATAATCTCACTTGCATTAATGAACAATAGTTTGTGAAAAGATTTTCTAAGAACTCGTATGAAGTCTTTCGAACCATTTTTTGGGTCCGATTGGAAAAGTTGATTTGGGGGATTTATGGTAGCTTTTGCGAGAACATGGGTGAAATGTGAAGGAAAGAAATATGTTTTGAGGATTTAATTGAATTGGGTTTGTTTGAGCCTTTTGACTTTTCATCCATACTGTTTTGGACAATAAAACAATTAGAAAAAATGTGAAGTATTTGGTATTTTGGTTATTTATTTCAATCTTTCAAGTCAAACGTTAATCTGTTTTTGAATAAAAAAAGGAGGGTAAAAACATATATGTCAACTACAAAACATATATGTGCTCGATCTCTTTCAATATCCAAAAGATTTTATCAATGGAGATATGGGCATGTGATCATTATGATCAGGTTTGTTCAAAAAAATTTAGATTTGGGGTTTGTTTTTGTTCAAACTGGATCAAAATTTGTTTAAAAGTTTTTTGGGTTATAAAATATTTTTTGTAGCTACAAAATCAAACCATGAAACCGTCTAAACCGGTCATTGGTTTTGTTTACGGTCATTGTTCTTTTTTTACTCTCGGTCGGTTTCAAATGTTTCAAATCGTGATAAACGGTCGGTTTCAATGTTTCAAATCGTGATAACGGTCGGTTTCAATGTTGTTTTACGGCCAATGTTTTTTTTACATACGTTTGAAAATCGTTTTTACGTACGTTCTTTTTTTTACATACGTTTGAAACTCCACGTAAAAGCTTTTTATACTCAACCGTATGCGTAAATTTGTTGCAAACATACGTTAAAATTTTTTTATACCCAACCGCATGCGTAAATTTGTTTGCAAACCTTTACGCACCCGGTAAAAACTTTGTAAAACTCTACATAAAAACTTTACACTACCCGTAAAAACTCAATGTAAAAAGTTTTTTATTCTCAATTTTTTTTACGTTTGGTGTAAAGTATAACATATGCAGGTTTTTGTACCAATATTTTCTGTGGATGTAGAAAATTAAAATGTCAAACAATTTTTTTATTCGTTTTGTCTAAGTTTTACGATATGTTCATACTAGATCCCTACGGCATGAAATGTCGTTTTTCCAGATTCGGATGTGGGCGTGGCAGACGAAGGAGGGAGGGCATGAAGGGTTTATGTAGTGGCGCATTGAAGATGGTTTTGACACGACAACGACGTTTTTTTATTGGGTTGCATTGTAGCCGGTTTCGACATGGTACGTAAATTATTTTCTACACTTGTGAATTTTTGTACACCACACGTAAAAAAACATTTACGTATGGGTTTACATTCTACATTATAAACGTTTTACATTCACTATGCGCCAAATTTTTTTTGACCTTCTACACCATATGTAACAAAAAACATTTACGTGTGAACTTGCATTCTACATCACATGTAAATTCTGGATTTTTACGCTTGTGAATGTTTTTTACATCTTTGCAAAAAATTCTTGATTTTTACACTTGTGAATGCTTTTTACGACGTTGCAAAAAATTCTGGATTTTTACACTTGTGAATGTGTTTTTACACTGCACGTAAAAAAAAATTACGTGTTGGTTTACATTCAACATTTCCAAAATAAACAATTTACAATTGACACCATGCGCCAAAAGAATTTACATCGCATGTAAATTCTGGATTTTTACGCTTGTGAATGTTTTTTACGTCCTTGCAAAACTTTTTTTACGTTATATGTTCATACCAGATCCCTACGGCATGAAATGCCGTTTTTCCAGATTCAGACGTGGGCGTGGCAGATGAAGGAGGTAGGGCATGAATGGTTTATATGGTGGCGCACTGACGATGGTTTTGACACGGCAGCGACGTTGGTTTATTTTTTGTAATGGTTTTGACGATGGTTTAGGTTTATTTTTTTGTTTACGACACTGCTTTTTACCTTTTTTTGTAATGTAAGTTTGTTGGATTTTTTTTTGTTTTTTTTTGGCGTAAAGTTTTTTGTTTTTTTGTATATAAGTTTTTGTAAAACGGTAAAAAACGGGGCGTAAAAACGGGAGTAAAAAGGACGGGGTCGTAAAAAACGGGCGTAAAAAGGGTGGTAAAAACGGGTCGTAATAAACGGGCGTAAAAACGGCGCGTAAAAAACGAGGAGTAAAAAACGGCGTGTAAAAACAGGGCGAAAAAACGGCGCTAAAAACGGCGTAAAAAATGGGTGTAAAAACGGGCGCGTAAAAAACGATGCGTAAAAAATGGGCGCGTAAAAAACGGGAAAAAATTAAAAACAATTGTGTTCCTGTTCTTTTTAAGAAATTATCGAACACGAGTTACCGGAGAAAAAAAATCAAATTAAATATGTTAAAGGTATAATATTATTTATAGTATTTTCAATATATGTGGTCATAAAAAGCAAAAGAGGAAAATGAGGATCTTATAAAAATAGAAACAAAATAGCGTTCAATTAAAATTTTATTATAAGAATGGTAAAGTATAAATAATGAAAATGTTCTAGATTGAGGAAAACGAAATGAGGGATATAAATTATCGTGTAATATTGAAAAAGAAAACGGGTAAATTTGAAACGAGTAAAGATTCGCATGGAAGTTTTATTGGTATATCGTTTAGAAGAGATAGGGATAGATATAGAAGTTATATAAAGATTTAACATGTATATTCTAGTATTGTAGGAATTAAAATTAAATATGTAAATTAAATTTAGTGTAAAAGATAAATATGGGAGAGTGATTCTGATAATATCACGTGACACTATTTGAAATCATTATACATAGATATAATTTGTAAAATACTTATGCATATTTGTACATAATGCTTAGTGGATTGTACCTACTAAAGACAAACTTGTATACTTATATTTATATATAGATATAATTTGTAACATACTTATGCATTATGGTTTGTACATAATGCTTAGTGGGCTGTATCCACTAAAGACAAACTTATATATGCAACATACCTATGCATTATGGTTTGTACCATAATGCTTAGTGGGTTGTACCTACTAAAGACAAACTTGTATACTTATATATATATATATATATATATATATATCATAATGCTTATTGGGTTACAATGTTTTAAAAACTGTTTAAACCGGCCGGTTGTACCGGGTGAGCCGTCCGATACACTCGATTAACCGCCCAATAAGGTATAACAACCGATTTTTAAAACATTGGTGGGTTGTATCCACTAAAGACAAATATGTATATTGCATTTATATATATAGTAGTATAATTTGAAACATCTAAGTAGGGATGGGCTCGATACCTACCGGTACCGAAAATCCCTGAAAGTGGATACCGGTACTGAATATACCCGGTACGTTTCGGTACCAGTACGATACCTGTATTTGAGGGTAAAAACTACCGGTACCGAACCGGTACCGAAAACATTAAAAGTTGGTACCCCGGCACCATTTGCTCATCCCTACATTTAAAGGCATAAGGATATTGTACACTTTACTTTGATGTTTTTTCTTGCATCAATTTCTTGCATTATGGGTTTGATTTGATTATAAGCTTTTAAAATAATGGTAACGTATTTATTTCCTACCAAATATTTATATTGTTTGACATTTATCTCTTTCTCTTAGATCTCTTACTCTCTCTGAAACTCTCTCCCTTAGTTGCAGACACTTTCCGACGAGTTTTTATCTAACCATTTACAGACCTTACACGGTCGTTTTTTGTAGAGAGGGGAACATCAATGAGGTCTCTAGAGAGAGAAACAGGGCGAGATGGCACACTTTTAGCCCCCCGCCGCAACGCGAGGGAGCTTACATCTAATTTGTTATAATAGGGATTTCAAATTTATTTGTTTAATGCTATAAAATATTATAACTAAAATATTTAATATACATATAGTGTGTAATGCGTCCCATCATTAAGTTTGGCTTTTATATGAATGACGTTTTAGATAAAGATGTCGTTTCATCTGGAAGGGACTGATGTGCATGGCTTGTAGTTTAAGGCGGGAATTTTAATGACGTTTTACGTATGAGTTTGGCGTTTTGTATTATAGAAGTCAAAACACCATTTTACCCTTAATGAAACCGTCTACCTAATAAAGTTGATGTTACTTACGAAAAATGCCAAACAGGGCGAGATGGCACACTTTTAGCCCCCTGCCGCAACGCGAGGGAGCTTATATCTAATTTGTTATAATAGGGATTTCTAATTTATTTGTTTAATACTATAAAATATTATAACTAAAATATTTAATATACATATAGTGTGTAATGCGTCCCATCATTAAGTTTGGCTTTTGTATGAATGACGTTTTAGATAAAGATGACGTTTCATCTGGAAGGGACTGATGTGCATGGCTCGTAGTTTAAGGCGGGAATTTTAATGGCGTTTTACGTATGAGTTTGGCGTTTTGTATTATAGAAGTCAAAACACCATTTTACCCTTAATGAAGCAAGTCCACCTAATAAAGTTGATGTTATTTACGAAAATGCCACCGCGCCAATCTAATCCATAGATTGTTTTGATCAAACGGATGAGGGGCGTTCTCACCGTTTTCACACTTATATGTGTTTTCTCTAAATCATGCCCCTATATATATACGTATATATATATATATATACGTATATATATATATACGTATATATATATATATAGGAGGGATATAAGGAAAATTCATATTACTTAAGAAATGTAACATCCGTCGAAAAACGGATTTACCAAACCCGCTTCGTTTATTAACCGATCAATCAGTTAAAAATTTCGTTGCATATTTAATGCTCAAATTAATTTTAAACGATACATAATTAAAAAGTATATTAGAATATAAAAGTTATATTTGAAAAAGTATTAAAAATAGTGGTTTAAAAATAAAACAAGACTGCCGGGTTTCGAACCCGGTTCAGCTGGGTCAACCTGGTCAACAACGATTTAACTCACATCCCTCCAACCACTCCGCCACTTGTGTTTCTTGTTCATTATTAGAAACAATTAATTCAAATACACAAACTCGAATTCAAACTGACGCGCCCAAATCGCAGTCGTTGGAAATCCCGACGATTTCGCCTTTCACTGACGGTTTCTTGTGTCTTAACGCGTATAATAACTATTGCATCGGTTATAACCGATGTCCAGTCCGCGACATCAGTCATAACCGCCGGAAAAATTATTGACCGACGAATCAAGACGGTAATCGGACTAAATTCATCGATGTTCTCCCCTATAAATACACCCACAAGCTTCTGATAACTTTTCGCTCACAATCACACAAATCCTCGACGTAATTTCACTCGTCGGAAACTTTCTGCAACTCGCCAGAAAACCGAACCCCTTCACCTCTGTGCCCTACTCTAAAAACAGAACATCTAGAGCTCATACCAAAGCCACCCACACTCACCTCAAGCTTCCTGAAGACCCTCTGCCGCAAGATACACGTCGCGGAATAACCAGCTGTCATCGGAATCTCGCCAGCGAAACAGGGGATCTCTGTCGGTATATCTTATACCTAATCTCTCTCATTTTTTATTAATTTCATATGTATTTAATCACAACTTACCAAAGAAATTGATTAATTTGTCGAAACAGTCGGACTTTGGTTCTGGGTTAAGATTAACGAAGAAGATGAAGTTTTCAGTTGTATATATATTTAATTTAAATCAAGTTATATCTCGGGTTAGACACACAGTCCAGCGGTGGACTGTGTGCAAATAAACACGCATACGTCCCGAGTTCGATCCCTGACACACGAACACTCGCCTTAATAAAAATGTTCCTTTTTTTTACTGAACCGGATCCACTCGCAAATAGATGTTAAGTTTAATGAAAACCGGAATAATAACCAAGATAGACACACAGTCCAGTGGTGGACTGTGTGCGAGTTTAAATCATACGTCGCGGGTTCGAGTCTAGGCTACCGCACCGGTTCTGTCAATTATCAAACTTTTTATATAAGGACAGAAATGAATTTAGCTAGTTTGTATATAAGTATAATAAAAACCAGATTATTTACCAAGTTAGACACACAGTCCAGCGGTGGACTGTGTGCCAAACTAAACCACAGGTCCCGGGTTCGAGACTTGTGGCGAGCACCGAGTCATGCAATTAAATCGTTTTTAAATAAATGGTTTTCGGATTAATCTAATTAGTACATAAATATAATTAAAAACATAAATATTTCGGGTTAGACACGTAGCTCAGTTGGTAGAGCTGCGTGCACGTGTACGGAGGTCTCGGGTTCGAGTCCTTCCCGGCGCATACATACACACAATAAACCGGTCAACAAGTCAACGGTCAACGGTCAACAAGTCAATGGTCAAACAGTCAAAAATCAACATTTTTTTATTTCTTTTATCTATTTATTTAAATTAAAAATACTTAAAAATAACATTTTTAAAGTTAGAAAATAGCCTTAAACTCACAAAAATATATCCAATCATCCTACTAAAATTGATTAATAAAATCCGCTTATTTACCGAACCATTATGTTATTATCTAGGTTAGTTTCACTCGTGGTTAAATCCAACTTCGTGCGCATTCAACATCATCAACCGAACGCACCCACTGTGAGTGAATCTTACAACTCTCCTTTTTAATTACACGTTTTGGGGTGTATCATGTGTCACTAAAACTAATTCGTTTATTCAAACTCGTGCCATACCATATTATGACTTAAACTTAGAATGTAAATATTGTTTGTAGTTATGTATTTCATATTGTCAAGTTGTATGCAAATTATTCATTAGGCCCATCAGTTCGTAGAACAACGCGTGCCTCAAAACTCATTCATTAGGCCCATCAGTTCCTCGCGGGAGACGAGTTGAGCAACGCGTGCCTCAAAACAATCTATTATTGTATGTTGTGCATTATTTAATATTAAGGGTTTTGTGAATAAGTCTACATCCATATTTACTCATATGTGGTTACGCACTTTATTTATAATCAATTCAATAAACTTGTTTAAATGTTTTTTCATAGGATTCACTCGCCAACTTTTTTTTTATCCAAAACCCATTTTTACACATGATACAGGTGAACAGGATGAAGCAAGGAAAACATAGGAAATGCCTTAGAAGAAAATAATGAAGTCTAGAATGATGTGTAGAACATGATGTAATTATGATTGTATGTTTCCCTTTAAATTGTAATAATAAATATGAAACGTTATAATAAATGTCATGAGCTTTGATGATAACCCAATCATGCCCCGATCACCTTTTCCGCTGCGGGTCGGGGTGTGACAGATTGGTATCAGAGCCATGACTATAGGGATATAGGATAGGTTATTAGACCCTTAGAGCCTATACTATAGTTGACTAGATTTTAATTGTTTATTTGGTTACATGCAAACTTATGATATTTATTTGTTTCATATTTATTACATATACAAATGCATGCAAACATTTCCAATATTACATTTTGTGATACCTAGTGAATTATACTTACAGTCAAACATACATACTTACATACACATTCATCATACATATTTCAATGTTCACATATTCAAATCATCTTCATACTTTCGTTATTCAAAGATTTTGTCGCATTTTTCATTTTTCAAATCTCATCAAAGTGAGTTCTGCGACGGGCATGTAGTAATTGTAAGGGTACAAGTACCGATAGTCGGAACGTCCTGTCTAGGTTGGCATTCGTATAAATCCAATATAACGGACCAGTTTGCCTACATGGGGACTAACGATGAGAGTACGAAGGACCTATTAGGCCAAAGCATGCCACACCAAACGTCGTTCGAACTAACCCCACTTTGAGGTATCACCGTGTCCACACCTGGATACATTCCAAATATCATACGTTACATACATATTTCTCGATTTTCTCCGGGTTTTAGTGTACGTAACCAGGCTAACACATGCGAACCATATGAAAAACCCGGTAGTCATGGGGGCCCACATGATTACGAAGGTTAAGTATGGCGGCATGCAAGGCCCAATTACGAGCAAAGCCCAAGACATCCTATGGATGTAGTAGATTTATTATTTTATATATATTTTATAAATGTTCATTCCTAAATACGACCCATGATCCCAAAAACATCCAACTCATACTCTTGATATGTATTCTTTGTAGATGTCTTCTAGCCTCGCTCGTAGGAAGATGAGAGCAGGAAAAGCCCGCGAGCGCATGGCTGCCCTAATCGCTCAAAAAATGGCTGCCTTAATACTCAACATTGTAATTCAAGTCCAACAAGCCCTTACCGCTAATCCCGTCAACCAAGAAGATCAAAATGATATCAACCCTCCCCCAAATACCACCAAATGCACCTACAAGCATTTCAAATCATGCGACCCTCCAAAATACGAAGGGACTGAAGGTGTCACCTCTCTCCTCCATTGGTTTGAAGAAATGGAGAACACTTTTCTAAATTGCGATTGCCCCGATGATCGCAAAGTGCGATATGCTACTGGTCGTTTATTTGGAATAGCACTTACTTGGTGGAATACAGAGAGGGCCAAACGAGGTGTTGAAGATGCTATGACTTTAACTTGGGATGAATTGAAGGAAATCATTACCAGACGGTTTTGCCCAAGGAGCGAAATCAAGAAATTAGAAGATGAGTTCTATTCGTTGAAGCAAAAGGAAGGCGACCACACCACATACAACAAAAGATTCTCGAGTTAAATCAAATGGTTCCCAACTTGTTCACTCCTCTTTACCGTTTGATCGAGCACTACATTCGAGGTCTTCCGTCAAAGATTCAGGACTCTGTAATAAGTACCACGCCTGCAACTTTGGAAGCAGCAATGGAGTTAGCTACAGAGCTCACCGAGAACCGCATCCGGAATAAAGACTTCAAGGAGGAGAAGAAGAAGGATAAAGCATCAACTGAAACTTCAAACTCCACCCAAACCGAATCCCCTTCTCAACCCATTTTTAAGAGAAAACGAGATGGGCAACTTTTTGCTGTCACCCAACGTAATCAACCAATTTCCCAAGCCATACCCATCCAAGCTATCCCAATCACGCAAATAGCACCCAACTCAACTTACCCAAATAAGAAACCATACCTTGGACCTCACCCTCGATGTAACACCTGTTTTTATCACCATCCATCTACCTTACCTTGTCGACTATGTGCGAATTATGGACGCTATGGTCATTTGAGCAAGGTTTGCCGCACCTCTCAAAACCAAATCTCTCCCCCTACTCAAAACATGATCCAAACCTATCAACAACCCGAATACCCCATGTTCCCATATGTTCGAGCTTGTTTCAGTTGTGGCGACCATACCCACTTTAGAAACATGTGCCCTCGATTGGTTAACATCATAAACGCCCAAGCTCAAGCAAACCCAGTTAACCAACCAAATCAAGGAAACCTAATCACTAGGCCACCAGCAAGAGGAAGAGTTTTCAACATCAACGCCAATCCTGTTGAAGATAATGACGGCCCAAACGAAACCACCCAACTAGTCCCCTTCACCGAAAATCAAGATTCAACTCCAACCGCTTAGTTTTATGTTTTTCTTTATGTTATCTCAAGCTATGGTTGATTGTGTTTATTTATGTATTAGAGTCACATAGAACTAATCATAACTTGCGGATAAAGCCAATGAAAATTTGACAAGAATATGGTGGATACGCCGCTGGTACTTCCTATATATAGGTATTCTTGCCAAAAGATCAGAGGCATTATCTGGCGGTTATGAGAAGTTCCATGTATAAGTTAGTATTGTCTTGATTGAAGTTCGTTTTGTACTCACTGATTTAGCATTTATAGCATCTCATCATTTAAAGAAATTGGATTGTGTTCCATTTCTACATAGACTAACCTCTCCATCATAACAAACGAGAGAGGTACTGTCATCATTCAAACATGTATGCTATCAGAATTAAGACTCAAGCTATGGTTGATTGTGTTTATTTATGTATTAGAGTCACATAGAACTAATCATAACTTGCGGATAAAACCAATGAAAATTTGACGAGAATATGGTGGATACGCCGCTGGTACTTCCTATATATAAGTATTCTTGACAAAGGATCAAAGGTATTGTCAGGCGGTTATGAGAAGTTCCATGTAGGATTTAGTAATGTCTTGGTCGAAGTTTGTTTTATACTTACTGATTTAGTATTTACATCATCATACATCTCAACGTATTTCAAAGTTCATCATTTAAAGAAGTTTAGCTATATCTCACTTCCATAAGGACTAACCTCTCCATCATAACAAACGAGAGAGGTACTGTCATAATCCAAACATGTATACTATCAGAATTAAGACTCAAGCTTTGGTTGTTGTGTTTGTTTATGTTTTAGAGTCACATAGGACTAATCATAACTTGCTGATAAAACCAATGAAAATTTGACGAGAATATGGTGGATACGCCGCTGGTACTTCCTATATATAAGTATTCTTGCCAAAGGATCAGAGGCATTGTCAGGCGGTTATGAGAAGTTCCATGTAGGATTTAGTATTGTCTTGGTTGAAATTTGTGTTACATTCACTGATTTAACATTCATATCATCTCATCATTTAAAGAAATTGGATTGTATTCCATTTCTACATAGACTAACCTCTCCATCATAACAAACGAGAGAGGTACTGTCATCATTCAAACATGTATACCGTCATTTAAAGATATACAAGGGTATTTTGATATAATACACATATAAATTTTTTTTTCTAGGGTATTGCTATTTATAAAATAACGTCCGCTATTTATTGCTATGTAGTGTATACGTACCTCATCGCTATTTGTTGCTATTCGCCATTAACAACCATGGGTTTGGTCAAAATCTTGCTGGAATAGGACCACCGTTGACCGCCTAGCAATTAATCGGGCATTACTCGGTGAACCTCCGATTAGTGATTAATCGACGACTAATCGGAGCCTAGGCGGGATTTTTACAACCATGCGTCTAGAAGCTCGCTTGCTGGCACTCGTTTATCTACTTAGTGGTTCTTCTTTTCTAAGGTTTTCAGGTGCAGAACTTCTTGACAGCTGCTGAATCAAAGGCGTTTGTTAAGGCTGCGGAATCGATTGGGTTTGTCCACCAAGGGAGTCTTGGCCTGGCAAAAGGTGAAGCTTATAGAGACAATGACCGGATTGGTGTAAATGATCCTGCTCTTGCTGATACATTATGGGAATCTGGACTTAGCAAGCTGTTTTCTGATATTACTATTCGGGGCAAAGTTGCTGTTGGCCTAAACTCGAATATTAGACTTTACAGGTTTGTTTTAACTTGTCATCTCGGCTTCTGGTTGAGACATTAAGTAAAATAATTGCCCAATTTTGGTCATCAAGAACAGTGTTTTTAATGATATAACTCGACTCATATTCAGGTATAAGGCTGGTCAACGTTTTGGCCAACATATTGATGAAAGTGTTGATCTTGGAGGAGGAAAGCGCACCCATTACACATTGCTAATATATCTCAATGGCGATGCGGATTCAAAGCCTAAATCCGATGTGAACGGTTCACATGACTCGCTTGAACCTCTAGTTGGAGGTGAAACGGTGTTTTACGGTCCTAGAAATAGCCTTGTAGCTGAGGTACATTTTTCTTCACTTTCTTTTACTTCATGTACGATTTACATTCCTCTACATCAGCATCAATTGAATTGTAACTTTTAGGTGACTCCCACTCAAGGAATGGCTCTCTTTCATATCCATGGTGCCAGGTGTATGTTACATGAATCACGCAATGTTACAAAAGGTGTCAAGTATATCTTAAGGTCAGATGTAGCTTTTGCATGATGACTGACATATTACATGTGTAATACTAACATTGTACGTTTGTATTTCATGATTATTGTTTCCATTATTGCTATTTCCTATTTTGACGATTATAAGCTGCTTACTTTTCATTCGCCAAACATATGTTTTATATGTGTTGCAGTGTCTTCTATGTGCATAGGTTTTACCTTTACTCATCAATAGTTGTCATGATAAAGATATAAATAGGGCAATAGGTCTGTTTTTATTCATTTTGTTAAATAAAACAAACTCGAACAAGTTATTTAAAAAATTGTAAAAAATAACATTTCTCTTTCTTTTCCATACTTCCCTTTCTCGCGTGAGATCAATTCACGACGTTACACTTCACTCTAATTTCACGATCTTCGATGAGCTTGACCATTGAAGCTGCAAATTCTTTGAAGAGCAGTTTCTCATCTTTAGCATATGAATCCACAATCCCTTTAGTCCTGTCATCTCCAAGCAGTGCTAAACACACCCTCACCCATAGTAATTCTTTTGTGATAATCATTGTCAAATTTTGAAGAAGTGGAATCTGAAAACTCTCCTGCATTGCGATCTTTGTTTTGTAGAGGACATTTCTTTTTCAGGTTATAGCAAACTCACTATTAATCGTAGGATCAGTTGAGTTGTGTATGCGAGCGCTAAATGAAGAACAGTGTGAAAACCCTAATGTGTGTCCACCTGAAAGTGTGACCAAATCTTTGACATTTAATCCTCTTTTAGCAAAACTTTGAACAAGTGTTGTGGCATTGGAAAATGGAGATGGGAGGTTTATAGTTTCATTAGCTTTCGACACTCTCCCGTCTTTCCTTCCTTTAAGCACCGGCCACCATGGACCTTGAGACTGGAGAGAATGGAGATAGAAGAACATAAAATTAAGGTTATAATTTGAAAAGATATATATGCCTAAATAATATAGTAGAAAAAAGAAAAATGTGTACCAATGCTACTACACCTCTAGCTAGCAGCAATTGCTAATACGTCAGCACAAGAAACTGTGCGTGGGCATGCTTTTTCGATCTTTTCTTTGGCATCCTCAATTACATAAAATGACCGAACCGAGGTCCATCTTTTTCTGCTTTGTTTCCCGGAGCAACAATGGTGCATCGCAATCCTAAACATAACACACATTTGGGTTATGATGGAATAGTAGAAAAAGGATAATAACACGTTATGTGAAAGCATACCCTAATAAAACAGTCATGGAAGAAGGCTTAGGGTGGTCATTACGAACTGTTTGATAAATGATATTCTCAGCTTGTGGACATATAGTAATGAGCAGTAAGTGCCGCTTCTGAATTTGTGGGGGTATGAGAACAAAGGAAGTAATTCGTGGGTAGTGCATGATTAAGTTGAAGATTGTAAAGTACTTTTTAAGTTACTCAAATGTATATCTATCATCTTTGTTGGGCTTCTAAACAAAGAAATAAAGAGAAAATGATAATAGAAGGAGACTTATTAACAATGGAGATTAAAGAGTTTGTTAGGATGTGGCAATCAGTTTGATGGTCAAAGAAGCAGTTGGTAAAAGATGGAGTAGTTGTACGTTTTGTACTTTGCTGCCTTTTTTAGAAGGGATGATGTCTTCTTTCTTGTACTTGGTTTGAAACATTTTTGGCAATTTAGATTCTCACTATGTTTCTTAGTTTCTGTGTTTGTTGCGGTTCATATAATTATCAGGACCTTTTTGTTGTGAACATGATGCTGTATATTATATGCTTTTCATTATCTGGGTAACTCCAGACAGCAACCACAAATTATATGTAAGTTTTGTTCCGGCTCTCTAGCGTCTTGCTAGTGGGTGTTCGGTCTCTTGTGTTATTGAAAGTTGCTGTTCGAAATTTTTATAACAGTGACATTAAAATAAATGTACATTCTGTGTTATTTAAACTAGTACACTAGATACTAAATTTTTATTGAATAAAATTCCATATACTAAAGTAAGTTTTAGGAGTCTATAATTATATATGCCGCTGGAGGCAGCCAGAAGGCATAGAAAGTAGAATCCACGAAGAACTGGCGGGCCATGTCCACATTTTGACCACCCTAAGCCTCCTAATACTAGATAAAGCACCATCGAATTTGATAGAGAAATGGCGGGCCATGTCCACATTTTGATCATCCCAATTATCAGTGATGACCGTCATCATGCAAAAACTTAAAACACACTAGCTATCTAGGGTATCGTATCCACGACAAACATGTGGTTAGTAGAACACGCCTTCTTTGACTATAAAAGTAAAATATAATGAAAGTAAACTTGATATGATTTCCTGATCCCAACAGAGTGTTACAAAGTGTTTTAGGTATCGAAGGTAAGCTTTTTTTAAGGAGACTGAACATTTATTTAGTAGAATTCATATATTCCCCAACTTACCCAAGTACCAATCGAATTCTAACTTTAGGTGAACGGTTTTCTCAGTTTTTTTAGATGAAGCGTATTCTAAAATCGGGGTCTTTTTGCATAAAAATATATTTTTGTTTAAAATCCTAACACCTGGGAATATGATGACACACATTTTTTGTATGCGATTTCTCAAAGTGACACAATCACACGTATTAGAATAGGTATGACTTACATGAATCACTCAATTTACAAAAGGTGCGTCATATGTAGATTTTGCATGACGACTAACATGTTCAATATTAACATTGCTAGTTTGTATATCATGATTCTTGATATCATCATTGCTATTTCCTATTTTGATGAGTGTTATCTGAATGCCTTTCATTTGCCAAGCATCACTTTTTCTTTATGTTATTGTGTCTTCTATGTGCATAAGTTTTACTTTTACACACCAATAGCCACATAAACATAACCTTCTAATTTATTTTTGTGTTTTTCCAAAGTTTTTTTAAGACATTTTCTTTTATATACTTTGAAAATTATTTAACTTTTATGTTAAATTTGTTATTTCTTGTAGGATAAATTATTTAAAAGATAATTCATAAATCAATGTTTAACAAACATTAAAAAACGATTTTTAAGGTTGTTCGGTTCAGGTTTTTGTTGGTTTTCATAAAATGAAAAACCGTAACCGAATCGTAAGTCTCGGTTTGTTTTTTCAGTTTTTTGTGGGGTTCAGTTTTTTCAGTTCAGTTAAATTGATTTTTCGATTTCGGTCCGATTTTCCAGTTTTTTGTTCTCACCCCTGACAACAAAACCAAACTTCATGAGGGATTTAGAGAGTTAGTTAGAGGGGAAGCTATCCCGTTGTTAGCTTTGCCCAAATTAACACAAAAAGCATCCCCATTTAATTGTGCTCGCTCATTTTTCCCCAATCACTTCTTCATATATTGTCGTCTTATTGTTTTTCTTTTTTCTTTTTATATTTCTTTAATTTCAAATAGTTTTATTCGAGTTATTCGAAATTCAAAATGTTTAAAACTCAATTCTAGTTCTGATTTTAAATTCTAATTTACCCGAATTTCAATTAGAATTCAGATAACTAGTTTGAATTCGAATTACCTGAACCAGAAGCAAGACAAATAAAAACCAATATGTATTAGATATATATATATATATATATATATATAGGAAAAGTATATTGTACAATTGGGCTTAACGTACATTGGTACGCTGGGGGTGATTTCGCACGTTATAAAAAAGCGCGTGTGATTTCGCATGTTGTAAAAAGTATATGAAATCGCATGGAGTGCTTCATTTTCGCATGGAATGATGTAAACTTTGATGAAATCGCATTGATGTAAGCAATTTCGCACGTTGAAAAAAAATCAAAGATAACAATTTAAGACACAATGCAATGAATTTTAGGCTTAAAACTTAAAACACCATACCAAGAACATTAAGTAGTGTGTTTTAAGTGTTAATTAGTGTGTTTGAGTTATGTCTTAAATTTCATCCCTAAAATTCATTGCATTGTGTCTTAAATTGTTATGTTTGATGTTTTTCTTACCAAAACAACCTAAAACATCATGGCTAAGTCCAAAACATGATGTCTACATGTCATTTTCTATGTCTTCTCACACTTCTCACGAAAAAGGTCATGTTTGCATATGGAACTGGTTAAATTCTTACTACTAGATTTAATTCAATACATGCATACCACATGCTCGATGAAATTCGTGTGAGAGAATTTGAGGTTAAAAATGTATCAAACCTTACAATTTAATATACACTATATTAGTGATATTTTAGTTTTTTTTTTCTTGGAAAATCCAGGTTTTAAGCTGGGTGACGCTTCAAATAAGTTTGAAAAGAAATTTGCAACATGACCATCTGTTGTGAAGGTATACTTCAGGTGAATCTCTATATTTGTGTATCTGTTTTACTTTCGAATATGCTCGCTCATATGGACATATATCCTCACAGAGATTAATTTGTTGATTGATTCAAGTCATCAGGTACATGTTTGTTTAGTTAGGATTGCCAGAGAATGATAGCACTCCAATTGGATATACACATTGTGTTTACTATATATGCCTACAGAATGCTCGAAGAAATGCTTGTTAGAAGTTTGGATACATCAGTACTTGTTACTTTAACCCTTTTCCTGGCTCACTCAACTTCATGAATGGTTTTTGTTATAGATTCAGTTCAGTTAGTTTTTTTACTATACATTCTATGGTGATTGGTGAATGACTTGAGACCTGAGTATGTAGTTCGTATACAAGGCATTGTTCGGCTCCATCTAAATGATTCGGTTAATAAAAACATAAATTTATTCTTTTAGGGCAACACAATGTTTCAGCTATGTTTGTTGTTTAAAATTTCTGTATTTTGTAGTTTGATTGCCATAGTTGCTATTAACTTAACCGTTTCACTTTTGCTTGCCACACGTGGCAAGAAATTGCTATTATTTGAACATCTTTATTATATACACAGTTTAATTTGTGTGAATAAGGTATGGTTTTAAGGTGTATGAGTGAATATTTTCTAACTTCAGTTCTGTTTGTTCATTAAGTGTCCGGGATAAAATAATGATCAATTAAATAACTTTTTTATGTCTAAATATGTATAGGTGCTGAATGTTGATGGAATTACTAGAGGTTTCAATTTCCAGGTAAAACTTACAATCAGAAAACTTGTTGGGCAGGTTGGTAGCGGGCCAAAACGAGTAATATGTGTAGGTGCTGAATGTTGATGGAATTACTTCGTGTTGGGTCAGTTAGAAATTTGTTGCTTTGCCTAAAAATCTCACAGGTAATATCATTCTGTTTTATTATAATTTTGAAAGCATGGTTTGTTCTTAGAGTATTTTTCATAGATCCCAGCCATGATTTTATGATAAAAATGAAAAAAAAAAGTGATATACAAAAAACTTGGTCTGTAGATTGATCAACTCCACTAATAAATTATAAAAATATATGTAAAAACCTACCTTTTTTTGTCTCTTTTTGGGAAGAACATTTTTGACGACTCTCAAATTGATGATTCACTTGAGGAAGGTTTTGTAGTCTTTTTTACAAAAATTATACAATTGAGATCACTCCTAAAATTAAAATAGATTTTTGTTTGCAGAAATGTTGAGACTCTCAATGCATGATTAAATGATCTTTTTTATGGATAAAATATGTTTGTTGTATGTAGGATGTCTTGCAAGTGTGGTTCCTGTTCACATACGCTTGTGTTCACCCGAAGTTATAGGGTAGTGAATCCTACAAAGGTATGTCTCATCTGTTAAGCCTTCAAACCGCAGGCCATTTTTGTGTCCAAAAAATGTTTTAGTTAAGTTTAATCCATTTTTTTAAATAAAGCAACGTAGGAGCTTGTATGCATTAAAAATACAGGTTGGGCAAATTTTGACCCATTTTCTTTTTGCTCAGGTTGTACAATGGAGCTGCTAAGTTGCCATGTGGCACAACCGATGGAGGTTGATGTGCCACGTGGGAGCGTTTTTTTTTTCATGGCTAGGTGATGACACTTTAAGTTAGTGGTTTATGAAGTTCCTAGATGGTTTCCTGATGAAAGAATTATGAAGAAACGAAATAGATAACAAATGGGTGAGTGTTGAATAAGTCTATTGGTGTTGATGTAACTTTGGATGATGAGATAAGCACAAAAATGGGGTTGACTATGATTTTTTGCTGACTTACTGTCGAGTACAACTCCATTTTGGAAGAGGGGATTGACAAAGGTTTCACCATCTATATTTGAAGGATGTAAACTACCGGTTTGGAAGAACATATATCAACCGTTGTGGCTGCTTACGGGTGTTGGTCATTGCAAACTTGAGTTCTATCCCAAATTCATAAGACCCTACCCGGTGGTAACAGATGTTAAGAATCCGGAGAAACCATCCGAAACTGGAACCACTGGTCCTGCAGACATATTAGAATTGCGCGCTGACCTTCCATAAGTTTCTAGAAATAGTTTAGGCGGTAGACTCGAGAAGTCAAAGAAGCCAAACAAGCCTGAGAAGTCTCAAATGAGTGTCAACGTATTTAGAGACAATAGGGGTAGGCGTGTTGATATTTGTGCAGTGTTTTATGTGCGATTGAATTATGATGCTAACAATACTCCTATAAGGTAACTTTTTACACAAGTTTTCATACGCTATCAATGTTCGATTTTGTATGAAAGCAAGTATTGTTTCATATTTAGTTTTACTGTTGATTAAATCATTTTTATTGCAGAACATAACTCACATGCCAGCTTTTTTTATAACGAAGTTTAACCCTCATTCTGACAGTCTCTTCTCCCGTGCCAAAAAAAAAAAAAAAACCTGTTTGGGAACCAGAACCGGTTTGTAGTCAGAAACCGGAATTGATTGAAACTGGTTTGACTGGAACCCATCCTAACTGGCGGGTTGTAATCGGGCTTGGAACCTGGTTCAAGTCAAAGCGAACGGGTCAAACTCGGTTTTGAACCGAGCAGAGGTTTGCGCACCACTGTTCTTCAGTCCTCTTCACACAGCCTCTATCCCCAAGCTCATACATCAGATCTACGTTAGTCTTTGCTGATTTGATTGTTAGAGGGTAGTTCCTGAGGCCACGGCCTCGAAGCCTCTTCTAACATGTTTTTTATGGTGTTCTAATCTTACTCAAGACTAGAAATGACTCAAACATAACCATCAAGACCACCTAAACAGAGAGAACCCGTACAAGCACAACACGAAAGATCCAAATAAAACAATGCCCCTTTAGTCAAGATACAACTTTGATAAAATACGACTATAAATATCTATTTGTCTTTGGCGGCAGTAAACTTACGAACAATAATTAAATGTAAACAGTGGTTTCCATCACCAATCAAATGTTAGAAGTTATTTTTCATTTTGAGATAACAATGGTGAATGGCGATGGGTTAGGTGAAGGGAGTCGCTGCTATTTAAGGCAGAGACTGTTGACATGACACCATTATGTGAAACCACCGTCGCTGTGTTGTGTCCCCGCTGCAATGCGCGGGCATCCCATTACTTTACTTTATAGAAGTATACCAAGTGCAAATCATATTGAGCTCGAATCTTTAAAAATATGGAATCAGAACAAACCTAGAGTAAGCGACGCCAAGCCTGTCATAGCCTACGCGAATCTGACGCGTGCCCTAGGATATAAAAAAAACCTCGGGCAAAGGGTTTAGCATCTAACGTAAACTACGCTAAGTCGGGTGTAGCTTAAGTCGCCTACAATACTTGCTTGTACCAGAATTTGGATCTTTAATAAAAGCTTCGAATCTCGTAAAATCTGTGAGCTATTAAATTCCTCCCAATTATAACATCTTAAATCAATATCAGTAAGCTTAATCATGAGATTAAAGATCATATAAGTAATTATTACATTTGAAACTTGTCAATATTGCATGGTAACAAATCTTGGAAAGAAAACTCATAATTCGTTAACAATAAATCCATAGTATTTGCATTGATACTAATCCTTTTTTTCATTTGAGATATCAACATGCAAAAGAATTACTCTTACCAGTTTTGAATTAACTAGTAAATGCATTAAATGTACCAATCATCTTCTTAGCCACATAATCCTAGCTTCTTTGTGGTTTCATAACAAACCAAAACACCAATTGAATAACTACTAATCCTCTCGTGACCGACATGCAACAAGACTTATTTATGCCATTGTGTTCGTTTTTATGTCATGTGTGTTTCCCCGAACTCGGATCGCACAAGCAATAACATTAGAACATCCATGCAACTCTAGTTTGGTTTCCATTTTCATACAAGAAACCTGCTATAAACTGATCGGTATTGGAATCATACTTTCCTACATCTGATCGGAAATTCCTAAAATTAAATGAGTCGTTTTCATTTGGTGAAATCCAATACAAGAATGAAAGAAACAATATTTTTCAAAAAAACTTTTTTTTCTGATAAGAATTTTACAAGGCCCAATTAGTGAAAATAGTCATTTATGCGATAATAAGCTACTGTTCAAAAATCAAGACGTTTCAACGGTCGGATCTCCAGGAAGAGTTTGATCTTTGGGACCACAATTTCTATTCCGAAAATAAGAGCTGTTACAAAAATCCGTTTTAAAAAAGGTCACATTTGTCAACCATATGAACAACAAAATATAAAAAAAACAGTAACATCGCCTATCATAAATCTCACCGTGAGTTTCAAAAGGGTTCCTCTAAAAGAAAACCATCCTCAGGGTTGACTGAATCGATACTCAACGTACAACAATTTCCACTGGTGACGCGTGCAGAGCGCCTAAGAGTTTCTAACATCTCCAATCTTTCATTCTTGTCCACCACCGAATTGGTTAGCAAACTCACCTTCTTTAGATTGGGTGACCTGGCAAGAATAAACTTCACCAACTCCAACACAGGCTTCACATGTGTGAAATATCCAATCCCCAATTCGTTCAGATGCTCCAACCAAACATTTGAGTATTTTTCCAACGTAACGGAGTATTCATCCAGCAGAACAGACTTTATCTTATCATCATGCATCTGCAGCAGGAGTCTTGTGTCAGTGAACTTTGGCATAATATTCAAATAAATAGGACACACAATAGGCTTGTACAACTTACATCCAGATCAAGTATCTCCAAGTTTGGGGAGCATCTGATCAAAGCCGCAATAAAAGGCAATCCATAGCTATCTTTAAAAGACAATTCTTGGATATAGCACTCCTTGAGGTGGATTAGTTGAAGTTGGAAGCTCTTGAAACTGGGCTTGAACTAACGACTTTCAACCACATGCAAAAACAAGGATTAACAACCCCAATTTAATTATATCTACCTTAAATTATAGGGCAAATTTATATATACCCTACAAATTTGCAAAATATACATATATACCCCTGCAATTTAAATATGATTTCATTAAATAATACATTATTATACTACCTTACAAAATAGTTGAAATATCATATATACCACAATTATTAAAAAGTTAATAAAAGACATTTAATTTATTTAGTATAACTTGAAATTAATATATTAACTTCATAAAGTTTAATAAAATATGAAGTTAAAAGATAAGCAAATAAGAAAACTCAGAAGTTAAGAAACATAAGTGTAAAGTGATTATTTATTAGATTGTTTATAATAAATTGGGTATATTTGATATTTTAGCTATTTTGTAAGGGCATATATGATATTTTTAGTTTTTGTAAGGGTATATATGATATTTTTTCATTTTTGTTGGGTATACATGAAATTATTCAAGTTTGCAAGGGTATATATGAAATTAATCATAAATTATAATAGGTCATGTGAATATATATTACCGAAATGACATCCCACCAAATGGTCAGATCTTCAATCATAGGTAAACACTTGAACAACTCCATAATGTTGGGTTTTTCTTTTTCATCATCGAGAAAATCTACTCTTTGCTGCAAAAACAAAGAATATTGAGATAAGTTTTGAGAGCCCATAAGAATGTATATAGTATATATAGTATGAACTTACCATTTCCAAACTCTTAAGTTATGGAAAATTAGATAAAAGATGTAGAAGAGCTTTTCTAGAGATCTTTACAGATGTCAAGGATAAGCTTGTAAGGCTACCAAATCCATTGAATATTGGTTTCTGGTTGATATTACAATTATCAAGATACAAATCCGTCAAGTGATGCAACGAGAAGAAAGATAAGAGGTAAACCATATGCATTATCATCATCGAACTCAAATCTTAATTTCTTGATGGCATGGTTCCTCGACAAATGAAGTATTATCTGATCAATTTCAAAGCAGGTGTGATGTGCATCCATCATAATCGCGAACTCACGTATAACACCCTGGTGGAGTAACAAAACTTGGTGTATAACATAGATAAGCTTACACCTCATGTCCATGTTGTTCCTTGCCCTTTCTAAGTCAGATGTTTCACTCCCATCGGACGTTTTTATCACATCATACTGGTAAAACTCAAGTTTAGGAATTGTGGGCCACTTGTACCTCCATTTCCTTGAGAGGACACTTGTCCTAGCTGCTTCTTTAATTGGTAAAAGGCATAAGATAGTTTCTACTATGGCTTGAGGAAGTGTGGTGATTCTATCATCTCGTTCAACTTTAGACAAACTTATGGCTTTCACCTTAGGAGGCTGCTTTCCTCGGATCATACTGCAAACTGTTGAAACAGGTTTCGGGTCAGAACGGGTTTCGGGTCGGGTTGGTTAAAAAAATTAAAAGAGAAAGGTCGAGTAGAATAAAGCATAACTAAAACAAATGTGAAATATATGATTGAAACAAACAAACATACAGATCACCACAATCATAATCAAATACAAATCTAAGTTCCCGCTCTATCAAATTACATTATATCTATAGAAGATAATCAACATCTACAGCCAATTTAATCAAATCACACACAATCACAAATAAAAAGACTTTACACTTTCTAACACGAGCAGCAGGATACACAAATATTATTGAAGAGTTCCATAATATTTAAATGAAAAGGTTCACCTCTAGGGTTAGAGATGAGATCGATGTAGAAGATGATTATGGATGAGATGATTTCAAAGATTTCTAAAGCGAGAGTGAGCAGAGACGATTTCAGCCATCACCTTTCATTCCTTCAAATGCTAATTGAGAGACTCGTTTGTCAACCCTATTTCACCCATTCTAATTTCTCTCTTGACCCGCTGTGACCAGTTCCAGATTTTCAATCATTTTAATTTGACCCATCAAAACAACCAGCAACTGGAACTTTTTATTATGACCCAAATTTAGCTTAATGGGTGACCTAATTGTCAATAACGAAGTAATGAAGAATCAAGTTTAAAGTATTAGCATCTAACAACAAATTTAAATTTTCCAAGTATATAAATAAAAAAACACGAACCTGCACGTGCAAAGGGTGGAGAGCTGCCGGTTACACAGAGCAAGCAGTCGCCGGTGAGGCGGTAGCCGAAATCACAACAATTGGTGTACCGGTCGAGTTAGGTTAGAAAAATAGGAGGATACAGATTTAGAGAAAAATGGGTAAAGTGAAATTGAAATAATGATTACAAGAGTATTCACAAATAAATACTTACTTTTTTCAAAATGTTACTCTTTATTTGGATATTTGAAAGTTGTCAGGACACTCTTTAGCCTCCATAGTTATACGAAAGATTTGGTGAAAGGATGTAAATGCTCTAAATTGACTTTATCACATGAGCGACCATGGTTTGTGGCTATTGTCTACAATCGTAACCATAATTGAATATTTCGATTATAATAACAAAAATCATAATCATTCGGTTTTAGTTAGGTCGTTTAATTGCAGGGTTGGCTATGGTTTTGGTTATTGACCGAATATTTGAATTGGTCCTAATTTTTAACTTGGTGTAAATTTTTTACTTACGTTCATATTTTAAATGAGCCCATATCCAATTTTTTGTTGAGTTCTTCACCCAGGATGGCAAAAAAAGATAAATTATAAGAGCATTCCCTTTCGATCCTCCATATTTACGTGAGTGCATTCTTTATATTTTAGGTTTTAAGTTGTTGTGAGTCGAGAGATAGAAAATGTTACTGTTCATTAGTAAAGTAAATTTGGAGGGTCATTGTTCATCTTTTATATCTTTTAGTATTTTTTGAAAGTGATTGTGAGTCGATGAAAGAGAATAAGTAATAATAAAAGTATAAAATATATTATTTAATTGAGATTAAGAGAGAAAATATATTGTTTTTAATATAATTACAGAAATAGTTTAAATTGTATGATGTGTGTTGGGCCTCTTGTTTTTTAAGGTCATTCATAGTAAGCTGTCAGCGACTATGTTCACGTATATACTTGTTAATTTGACATTAAAAATAAATTATTTATAGACAAGTAATGAATTATTTATAGACAAGTGAAACTTTTCTGTGTAAGGGAAAAGCCATATCACTAAACCCTAGATTTTCAATGACTAATTTGCTTCCCAAATCTTGAAATTTTCACTAGCCGTAATTTGAACGGAGAGGTGTTTCAGCATCATTCTCTCCAATAGACAAACCAGTATCTAAGGTAGTGTTTATTTTAGGCAGAAAAATTCCAACAGCAACCCTTGAAAATATGGTTGAACGTCTCATCCGCACCCCAGCAAATAATTTCTGAGTCCGTCATTGTTCACATAATAGAGTGGAATCCGATGGAACTGGAATTTGGATTTCATTCCTTATGTTATTCGTTTCAACAAATGAAGGAATTGGAATCTCAATTCCATATTGATCATGTTCGGTTAGCAAAGGAATTGGAAATAAATTCCTTCAAAATCCTTAAACTAAAGGAATTCAAAATCCTTCCAAATTTTAAAGGAATTCAAGTAAAATCATGAAATCTTTGACCCGTCACCGATGTCTAAAATGTCTCAACCCGAACTCGTCATTCGCCAACACATCACGCCTCGCCTCAACCCGGCCCGCCGTATACCTGCAAAAATTCGACCCAATCAGCCTGCGCGACCCGCAATGTCTTGACCCAACCCGTTAACAACCCAAAACGGATCGAACCGACCCGGCCCGTTAACGTCAACATGTCTCAACCCGACCTGGCCCCGTTAACGCCCCGAAACATCCTGACCCGTTAACAGCTGAAACGTCTCGATTCTGCCCGAAATGTATCATATTGAACCAACCCGTTAACGAACCAAAAGGTCTCGACCCGATCTGGCTCATTAACGGTCTGAAACGTCTCAATCCAACCAGGCCCGTTAGGGACCCAAAACGTCTCGACCCGTTAACAACCCAAACTGGCTATGGTCATTTTAATTCTTGTTTATAATGTTTGGAGGTGAGGTTTTACTTTCCATTGTTCATAATTCATTGATGAAAACTGAATCCATGAACCAACACTTTATGTAACAAGAAGTTGGTTACATGAAGGCGCCCCATGATATGTTGTATGTATGGTAAACCGAGTGCTTAATGTTATAACTTTGTTCATCAGCCGAAAAGAAGAGCAACAGGTAATAAGATGTTCATTCTGGTGTTGAAATGAATTTTTCTTATTCCTTTTCACAGGCATTTATTTCATTTGAAAATGCTCGTCTTCGTGTACATCTGATGCAATTGACCTTAATATCCAGTGAAAATGCAACCACAATAAAATTCAAAAATGTTTTCTTGATGAAAGAATCCCAATCATTTGTTCCATGCAATGAAAGGTGTACATAGAAGTGGCTGGGCAATTTTTAAAGTTGGTAATATGAGTTAACTAAGGTTGGAGGGAAATGTCAGTTCCTCTTTCATTTTCAAAGATCAACAACCTTACTTCCATTATTTCATTTGTTAGATGATTAATAATATCAATAAATATATTTCCTTTCCTTTCCTGTTCATTTCTTTTTCTTCTACTTCAAGTGAAGGGTATTGTTGACCTACACTTGCTTGCTTTATACATACATACATACTCTCATTAACATCTACTCATTTTCTGTTTATGTTTTTGACACTTCCTGATGCGTTTCGCTGAATAAACATCATCATGCCGTTTGGGTTAGTTTCAGCTTGGAATAAGCGAAGGAGAAGCAAGTCGGATGATCATCTTGATCCATGTAAGTTTCTACATGTTCTCACCCAAGATTTCTTGAAATTCTTATGGTGAGTGTATGATGTGTTTGCAGGGGTTTATAGACCAGTGGAGTACTGGAAGCTTGAACATGATCAAAGTATACAAAACCCGCATCCAAAACAAAGACATGAATCTTTGGTTTTTACACTAAAGGAAATGGAGGATGCAACTTGTTCATTCAGCGAAGAAAACCTGCTTGGAAAAGGAGGATTTGGCAAAGTTTACAAGGGAAAGCTGGCCTCTGGTGAGGTAAGTTTTCAAAAACTTATAATCTTGCGTATAATTTATTAGAGAAAACCGGATAAATTGACGCTTGATAAAGACGTGATTGTATCAAATCGGGAAAAAATGAACAAATTTGTTGTGAAAAGTAGGATCAAGATAGTGGAGCCTCCTTGAGTAAACCAGATAAACTGACAAATACTATATTGATAAAGACGGTATTCGATCAAATCAAAAAAGAAGTTAACAGATTTTGAATGAAATTCAGAATCTTATTGGCAGGTTCTAATCAAGTAAAAGAAGTTTTCTCTATAAAAAAAAAAAAAAAAAACACTGGATGAATTGACAAGGATCATTTTGATTCCCGACAAAGATGGGATCAGATCAATTTTTTTTAACAAAAAGGAAGAGATTTTGAATAAAAAGTAAGAATCTTGATTTTGTTTTATTGGAAGGTTGTGGCAATCAAGAAGATGGAGCTACCACCATTTAAAGCAGCGGAAGGGGAGCGAGAGTTTCGGGTTGAAGTTGATATATTGAGCAGATTGGATCATCCAAATCTTGTTTCTTTGATCGGGTATTGTGCAGACGGAAAGCACAGGTTTCTGGTTTATGAATACATGCAAAAAGGAAATCTACAAGATCATTTAAATGGTATTAGATATATTCAACTGGATATTTATGTCGGTTAATACATTTTGTGCATATTGTAATCTGAACAAAGTGATTACAGGAATTGGGGAAAAGAAGATGGATTGGCCTGTGAGGCTTAAAGTGGCGATTGGGGTGGCGAGAGGACTTGCTTATTTGCATTCAAGTTCTGCAGTTGGAATTCCAGTTGTACATAGAGATTTCAAATCAACTAATATTCTTCTCAGTGATGACTATGAAGCAAAGGCATATATAACGCCTAACGTTTCCACTTTCATTAATATTAGGATTCTAAAATTTGTAATTATATGGTTTTTCACAGGTATCAGATTTTGGCCTGGCTAAGTTAATGCCAGAGGGTCAAGAAACTCATGTGACAGCAAGGGTGCTTGGTACATTTGGCTATTTTGACCCAGAATATACATCAGTAAGCAGTTATTTTATTTATTCTATGATAAAAAGGATTATGATCTTCAATAATTAGAACGTTTTAATCAAAACGTTTTTTTTCAACATAGTAAAGATTACTTTGCTAACAGACAGGAAAACTCACTTTACAAAGTGATGTTTATGCATTTGGGGTAGTTTTGCTTGAACTTTTGACTGGGCGTAGAGCCGTGGACCTCAACCAAGGACCCAACGATCAAAATCTTGTACTTCAGGTACGGCTCTATCACTATTCAGGACCTTATAACAGTCTCTAGGTCATATCAGCAAGGGTATTTTTGGAAACTTGCAGGTTAGACATTTATTGAATGACAAAAAGAGGTTGAGAAAGGTCATTGATCCAGAAATGAATCGGAGCTCATACACAATCGAGTCAGTGTTAATGTATGCAAACTTAGCATCAAGATGCGTGCGTGTTGATAGTAATGAAAGGCCATCAATGGAAGAATGTGTGAAAGAACTCCAAATCATCATTTATACAAACTCTAAAGGATTGGGCATGGCAATACATGCGTTTAGAATGTTATGAGAACTTTATAGACTCTTTTATGTTTCGAAAATAATTATTTTTCGTTTCTGTAAACAAGCAAGCATAGCATAATCTCATTAAAGATGTTCCTCTATGGAACTTGAAGACCCCACAAATCTTCAAAGAGAAAAGAATGAGAACATTTGATATTTTTTCCTTTCTCAAGAAAACATCATGTACCTTTCATATGTTAGTATGCATTATAGGAGTAATTTCTTTTGTGTAACAAATATACATTCAGAAACAAACCTACAAAAAACTATGATACACTAGAGCTTTGGACATCATACCTCTTGCCTATGACCCATGGATGGTTCATGGTTGGAAGTGCCATCATATGATCGAGCATTGACTTTTAATAAAAGTCAACTCTGATAGATGACTTCAAACCAGAATGAACAGAGCTTCAAGAATCTCTTCAGCAACACTTTTAGGCATTAGTTGGTGCAAGATTTTTAACATTGTCATACAACGAATTTGTCTTGTCATCGTCGTACGATGACTTTGTCTTGTCATCGTCGTACGATGAATTTGTCTCTGAAATGCTATTTGTTGCAGGAGGAAGTTGTTTACACATTAAATGTTTACGTCTTTGTAATGTTAAAAGGATCAAGATGCTATCAGTCTTGAAGACAGAATATCCTGCTTTTGAATACATATTAAATGGAGCTGAATCAATCATTCGGCAGTGCAAGTAAACCTCTCTAACTGAACTCATTTGAGAAATAAGTTCTTCACTTGCCTTCAAAAGTTGCCAACCAATGCCCTGCCTGAATGGGCATCACTTGTTAGCCTTCAAATAATGTTCTTAATCTTTATGGCAAGAACCAATTATTAAGAACCCTAAATCTGAATTAAAAAAAGTACCCAATAAGCTTGGTTTAAAAAAGCGCGCCTCAGACCCGCCTAGGTGCGAGGCGCAAGTCTAAGCGCCTTATGTAGCCTGAGGCGCACTCTGTACATGAAGCGCAGCCTGAGGTGCACTTTTTAGTGAAAAATCCACCCTGAGGCGCACGCCTCATGTACATGACACTTTTTTTTGCAGCAACTGATGGTACATCATACTTTTCAGGCTGTACATGTATGTAATTTCAATATTAAAACATATATTAAGCTTATTTGTGTCTAAATATAGGGTAAATGATCCTAGAAGAATATATAAAGAAAAGTTATATAGTAGCCTTGTGCCTCGCGTACGAGCCTGCCGCTTTTGCTTTGCGTCTCGGTTTTAGACTTCATCGCTAAAAGTGAATAAGGCAAACAAATAAGGCCTTATACTTTTTTAGAAGTATAAGGCAATAAGGCCGCTTTTGCGCCTCGGTTCTATATGATGCAGTTTGGAGTCATTTATCTTATTAACCTAAAAAAAGTTAAAACCAAGCCAATAAGGCAAGAAAACCAAACAAATTGAATAGTCAGTGCTTAGGTTTAAAGTTATGTGCTCATTTACTATTCTTGAATGTCTAACCTAGCGCTTATCCCTCCAAAATTAGTAAGGATTCTTTTTTTTTTTACATTTTAACATCCTTTTCAATCTTTGTGATGCTCCTTAAGTTCTTATATGGTTTGGAGTGCACATCAAGATCGATGATTAGTAAGTATCTGACCCCCAAAGTCTATACTAGTCCAAGGACATCATAACTTGTGAAATTATTTTATCAACATAATATTGTATGTGCATAGATGTTTCAATCAATCTTGAAGTCCAATGCGCCTCTAAATGCACAACTAAAGAGAAGAAATGTTACCTTCTTAGGGACTTCTTAACTGTCATGTTACAAATATAAGGTGCATCCTTTGGAGGGGTGGGAGTGGGAGGTGAACCATTAGCCCCCAACTTATCAAAACTTACTTCCACAGTCCCTGCTAATTGAATATCTTCCATTTCGCCCCCTTCTTCAGCAGTATCTCTTCTATGAAAGGCAATTAAAGTGGCAGCATGAGGCATCAGAGTTCTCCTCTCAATCAAGTACTGTTTGACCAGAAAAGCCAAGAGCTTGACATAAGCTTTAGGCAGCATCATAGACTCTGCAAAAGATTCAGCCAGTAACTCAACTGTCATGTCCATTTCTTGCTCTTGCATCACCCGGATTAACAGCATTGACCCAGATGGTAATTTGTGGAAAAGTTTGAAACTTTGGAGGAATTGGAGCTTTTGGAGATCTGGGTATGAGAGGAATTTGCCTGAGGGAAGTGGGTTTTCTTGGAGAGTTGAAGAAGAAGATGAAGATGAGGAGGAGGAGGAAGAGGGAGAGGAGGAGCAAGTGAGGGTGAGATTGAAACGAGGTGTGGATTTGGGGAAGATGTTGGAGTTTATGAAGTGGGTTTTGGGAAACGGTAGTTGGTGGCGGAGATGGCGGTGGAGGTCGACGGAGGAAGAGAGAGGGAAGGGTGTTGCGGCCATGGAAGTGGGATAGGAGAGAGAGGAATGTGGTGTGGTTGATGGTTTTTTGTGGATGGATATTCATATAGGGTGTTTGGTATTGATTGTTAAAGGAACTTTCCATGTATATTGTTTTAACTTTGTACATATTATATATTTAAACTTATTTATTTTTTATCAGAAATAAACAAGAAAAAAAAAATACTGAGATTATGTATTGTTGGTTAACTAAAAAGTTTTTACCAGATTTGTAATGCTTAACTAATAAAAAGAATGAAAAAAGAGAATGTAGTGATTGGTTGATCAAACAATGGCCTCATATCTCTTCTCTCACGTCTGTTAATGGCTTCGTCGAGGTGCCCTTTAGCACCCCACTTTGGCAAGGTAGTAATGAAGTGTAACGCCTGATCAAGATGATGTGGAGTGGGATTGGTGCACACTACAACTTAAATGGATGGCCTTCTTCAACATACTAGACATAATTTTTTTGAGCAACTATTAAAAAGAATTCACAAGGATTTAAGTGGTTACGTTGCCATTATCAACTTTATACCACCCTCAAACCAATGGTCAAACTAAAGTAGTGAACATATGCGTAGAATTTAAGGTGTATGATGACCATGGATAGACCAACTTCATGGGTTAAATTTCATGGATGCCAGCTGCCATTTTGGATTCAAGTGTAGTTAAAAGAGGCAAGGGCTGCAGGTCAAGTTTTGGTTCGATGGAAGAGTTAGCCCATCACAGATGCTACTTGGGAGGAGTTTAGAGATGAGTTTCAACTGCGGTTTCCAGATTTCCAGTTTAAATGATCCTTGAGGACAAGGATGTGATCTATCAGATAAGTTTTAATACGTTTAAAATGTTTGTTACAAGTTCAGAGACGTGTTTTGTACAACAGTTGAGGGTTACATATGTAAACGATTGTAATAGTTTGAATGTTTGGTATAAAGCATTTAGGTGAGATCACAACAATCTCAGCTTGGTTTTGGTAATTCTCTCTCTCTCTCTCTCTCTTCTCTCTCTAAAAATCATGCTATCAGAATATGAATAAAAGCACACATGTATTATTGATTTATTCTAAAGTACATAGTCATGCAAGATTCTGTAATATAGAAGAGATGAAAAAGTAAAAGTACACAACTAAGTGAAGTAAAGTACATAATCATGTAATCCCAAAGTTGCTCATATATAATGTTACCTATGCGCCTGAGAAGCAGCAGAACAACATGACTAAATACATCTTTTATTCAGTTTGAACTATATAAGAACAACATAACATACAACCTTTTTAATAACGCGACGCAGCATTAACTTCCATCACATCCACCATGAATTATCTTGTTTTCCAGCAAAGTAACAGACCCGAAACAAAGCGACTAATCTTCTCATCACGCATACACTGAATCCTCATACTTTCCAGTCCACCTGTCAACCAATTTGCATTAAAAACTTTTATGATTTAGAGCAATGAGAACATGGAGAAACTAACCTTTGGTCTTCGTTTTCAGGAATATTGAGCTCCTGACCCTCTTCAAATGGTTCAAAAACAAGATCCAGCTTCTTGCTATCCACTTCACCAAGGGTCAGAGGATCCCACTGTAATTTCAAACAACCACATGAGCGTTGGTATGTAATAACAACTAACGTTTTCCAGAATCCAACTTGGAATGAAAGGATTACCTTTGGAGAGTTATCTTTGTCTATGGTAAGAGCGCGAATACCCTATTCGTTGCCAAAATCGAAAAAGTTAAATTTCAGTTGTGTGTAAAAAAAACCAACAACTTTAGTATATTCTTCTGCATATTAGGTGACATATACTTGAATAAGCAAAATGGAGTGTGTGACCATCAGAATAATACCTCATAAACATCACCAGATATTATGGCTCGGAGTATATTTATTGTTAGTATAAATTCTTTCTTCAGGCACTCTGATAACATTTGCTTCCTCCCTTCACGAATCTGTCAAGTCAAAGAAACTGTCAAAACAGTCTTAAAGTAGGAGTTTAAAGTTTGATATTTTAGACTTATGCTCCTTATTTTAAAGAAGAAAAATACCGATTTAAGTGTTATCTTTAAACCAGTTGGAGACGATCTTTTTAAGCCTTTAAGCACAGGCACAATCCACTCATTTCCTTCCTTTCTTGACTCGACTTCCTGTGAAAGTTGCACATACATTAATACAGTATATACAAAAAGATATTATTGTCAATAGCCAGAAAAAAAAAAAGAAACTTACAAATGATTCTAGAATTTCTTCCACAGAATCCTTTGAAAAACACTCGTCAATTACGTCCCGCCTGAAATCAAATGAAGAGCATCAGTTTCATGTAAATTTCCAAAAGTAAAAACTTTGATATTTGATTTCAGATTCATTACTTGTGTAATACACTTTCTTGACTAATCTGAACATCTGAAGAGAATTCTTCAATGGCAGCTTTCACTGCACTTTCATCGCCAGAGTTCAAGCTCACTAAACGGTTTTCTAGCTCCGACAATTTCTGAAAATGAATTAACAAATTTCGTAATTAGTTAATTACCAGGATATCTTTAAAACAATCTGCTTTGATTCTAAAGTTAAAACTCACATCTAAAGGAACCAAATGGGTCACTAAACGGCTGCAACTAGTTCCGCACCACTTAACCGGGCCCCAGTTAAGGCAAAGTATTCACCTAAAACAAAACCACCAAAAAGACGGTATCTTTTTTTCATTTCAACACTTCCCAAACATGAAAAACTCAGTCACTCACAAAACAGTTTATTGTTGTATTCAAACATATTACGCAAATAAGTAGCTTTAATAAGCAAAGCAATCCCAAAGATGAGTTGAATATGTACCCAAACGGCCTGAAGACGAGAAAGAATGTATGAGAAGCTGCAATCTGTGTGAAACCCGATACTTGCTTCTGGCATGGCGAAAACCTAAAATTATAGAAAAAAGTTAAAAACAAATAATTTATACTGATATAAAGAAACTGGAAGTAAAACATATATACTAAAACTTACGGTTTTTTCTGTGACGACTGAGAACTTCATAGGAACCATAAGTGTTGCACCTCCACCCATTGAAATCCATGAACAAGAGCAACTAGCGAAAAAAAAAATTAATAATAATAAGAAACAACTGAAACTCACATTCCAGAAAAGAAAAGGATCATACTTTGAAATGTAGTTTTGCGAAAAGATGGAAAAAAACCTGTTCTGTAGGTATGATGTTGCTTTTAACTGAGCAATAATTTGAGACATCACCAACTTAAGACAAAAATCTACTTAGGATATAACTAATTGTGATTAGAAACACCATTATTAAAACCCGGAGAGAACGTGACATGAACAAACTATATTAGATACATTATCTGTAATCTGCAAAAAGTAACCTTAATAATGACGAGTTGCTCTCACCTTCATTCTGGCACAGATAACCTAAATGCAAATGGTGATAATCATTTTAATACAACAACAAGAAGATGGATCGAGTTTTGTAATTAAATACACTGTAATGACATTCAGTTTCTTGTTGCAAGTGATCATCACACCTTTCTCAATAAGAACAACCCAAAAGTCAGAGACTCAATTCCAATAACCTGAGTGAAACCACCACCCTAAACTAAACTAACTAAATACATAACATTGATTACTTACCTTCTTCTGCCATTGAATCAACGACTTATGCATTGTTTTGTGTAATAAATCGCCGTTTAAAAACAAAAAAGAAAAACTGACTTATCAACTACAACTATAGCAGTAATAAAATCAGTAACAAAAATGAATCTGAACCTCTATTTGGGGATAAAGACTTGAGTTCCTGTTTGAGATCCAACTATGAAAAAATAAATAATTTTTCTTTTCAAAAAGAATTCATACTGTAGAGAATCACGAATAGTAGATGGATTGTGAAACGTGTAGGGAGATTTTGCTGTCTCTAAAGGAGATACAAAATTATATTATTATTATATTATTAAAAAGAAAAAAAATAGTTAGCGAGCAATTTCATTTAATCTGAATGGTATTAATCATCCCTTAAAGTGTAGGAAGTTATTAAGTTAATGTCTTGCTATGTAAAAGAAATGGTAAGAATTAACTGAGCCAGTTTTTTTAAAATTCAATTTATAGAAAATGACATTTAATTGAACCAAAAGAATCAATAATTACAAAAAAAGCTCATCTTAAACTGAATAAATTTGTTGAAAAATACAAAGTTTAAATCAAGATAAATTTAGAATCACATATACAATATTTCACCAACACGACACATTATATAGCAATTCACAAGTATAGGAATCATAACTAGAATAAAACTTAAGAATGTTATCTCAATCATCTGAAACTTGCTAAATCTGTATTCAATACAGTCACTTAGTTAATAACTCTTATTACATTTAATAATGGACAAACTAATAATGGTCTGTTCGTACCATATTAAAATTGTAGTATCAATTCATCCAATATGTAATCAAAATTTATAAGAACAAACATATAATCAATGCACTTAATTCAATTGTAAATTTTAAAAGACTTATATTCAAGTAAACAATTCGTTTTAATGTCTTTAAATATTAATATTAGAAAAATGAAAATTTTTAAAATTTATAATATTAATCATTCGAAGTTATGAGAATAAGATCTAATGTTATGATTATTATTGTAGAATATTGTAAAAGCGTGTTTATACATAATAGAGTGAATGTATAAAAACATCGGATATTTTAGATACCTTAGTTATCCATACCTTGATACATTTTAGTCTAATTATATACATAATGATTATAAAATTGATGAATATAAATGACACATGTTCTAACTACTAAACTCTCAAACTTTATGTATTAATAGGAGAATATTATGAATATACTAAAGTTGAAGAACAGCTGACGTTACAGTGAGCAAGTTACACAAGTTATTCAGTTGACTTGAATAAAGTGACTAGAAACGTTTTAATAAAGTATGTTTATAACTATTATAACATTTTTAATTTAGCTTTTCAGAATTAAATTAAAATTAATAAAAGATAAACCCTTAAGTTAATTAATCAAATATATAAAAACAAATAAGTTATTACTAGTTAAATATTGAGTTATAAGACAACAAAAGATGAAATTAAAATATTAAGAATAAAAAACCTTTTACTTTTAACATTGTAAAAATTTAATTAAACAACTTTTATAAAATTTTAAAATGACATGTAAATAAATTATAATATGGGTAAAATTAATAAAATAAATTTTAATTAATTAAAGAAATTATTTAGGAATAAAATTTTATTAAATTATTAAAAAAAAATATACTGATTTATAATATTATTAAATAATTTTATAATATTAACAATGTTAGAAGATTTTTATAATTAAAAATAAAGATTCTTGTTTAAAATAATTTATTAATAAATTAAAATTATTGAATGGTGATAATGAACTTTCACCGAGAATTAAATGAAGTTAATGATTATTAGAATTAAAAATACAATATTATAAACATTTTAATTAATTAACAAAAATTATTTTATTAACTAAAAACTTAAATATAATATAGTTATTCTTTAATAAGATTAAATGGATCTTTAAATAATAATATTTAAAATTAAAAGAAAATTTAATATAATTTTACTATAAATGATTTAGATTTTAAATGACATTAAATTTTTATAAAAACTATATTAAAATATAAAAATATATTTAAATATTTTATGAAATTTCAATTAAAAATGAAATTAATTAAAATTTTAATTATTAAAAAAATATATCATAGTAAAATCAAAAAATAGACCATAATATTTTTTAAACAAGTTTTTTAATTAATTAATTGAAGTCAGGGGGATTCGAAAGATTTATGGATGAATAGAGATCATGAATTGATTTTATAAGATTTTTTATTTAATTCTTGTTAAAGAGCATATTTGTAAATAGCGATTGTTTTTATACGATAAAATTAGGAGTGAAAAATGACTAGTAAAAAAACATCTGTTTTGGTAAATATCTTTTAGAATACTCATTTTAGTAAATAAATTTCCACTAAACAACTTCGAAAAAAAAGAATCTCATACAACACCTTTTTAAGGGTCTTATGATTATTATGAACTAATTATCTAATTGATTGATCAATAACTACGAACATGTGAATGAAGTAATTTAAAATGACAGCCACTTGGGTTGCATTGTAACCCTTAGTAAGAGTCAAAGCCTCTTTGGTGAAAAACCCAAGTTCAAACCTAGGCAAATGAAATTAGTCGTTTAATAAAAAAAACTAATTTAATTTGATAAATTAACTAGATGTTAGGCCAATGTAATTAAATGAAATATAGAGCTTAAAAGAGGGTTAGAAGGAGATTCCACTTTAAAGCCTCTTTAGACTAGTTTGGTGACGGCGAAGGTTAGACGGCCGACAGTGGTACACAAAGTGGTAGTTTGCAGTTTGGACGTTTCGAACTCAAACGAACACGTAGAAAGCCTAGAAACGTTTTATATGATCAAGGTGAGTTTTATAACCCTTATTTTAACATTTTTGAATGTTTTGGAGGCTTAACACGTACAAGTAGAGTGTTTGAAAAGGGTTCAAACCACCTAACGTGGGTTGCGCATTAAGGAAGCAAAGGTTGTTTTGAAAGTGTTTTAAGGTGACATCTTTTAATGAAATAGTTAACCTACTTTTTGTGTAAAGACAATTAATTATGTGGGTAAAGGGACAGTTTGATAATGCCTTGCAACAGCTATAAATTGTTGGAAAAAAAATGTATGTTATGTTATGGGCTAAAGATTATGTAAAGCATGACACGTGTGTTGTTAATATTTTATGTGATTATATATGTCTACGTGTATAATGAAGGGTTTGGTGATGGATACATGTGTATGGTTGGGTAGTAATGGAACCATATTGTTAATGAATGTATTGGGTTCACGTAAATAAATAATCTAATGTGTTATTTTTTAAGAATTTATCTATGTGCATGTGGGAGAATGATCATGTTATGGGGATGGGTTTTAAAATGGAACAATAAGTATGGGTACACGTGTTAATATATAGTTATGCAACATATGGTTATGTTATTTGTAAATATGTGATGGTGGATGAGTTTACATATATATTCGTTGTGGTGTAAATAGAAAGGTAGTCATTATATAGCAAGTGTACTTGGGTAAATTTGTATAAATGTTTTGTTTTAACGATGGGTTTGTGCAAAGGAAGGAGCCTGAGTTGAATGAATGTGATGTGATACCAGGGGTGGAAGTTGGTGTAGTCCATATTTGATCGACTTGGACAAAGACTATCGGAGAAGAGGCCGTATGATGTTGGTCACATCTAGACCAAATGAATAGGAATTGGGAAGGATAATGTCCATCAAAACTCATAACATTCAAGGACTATCACCCAACTTTAGCATTGACGTCATCTACAGGTTTAGCCACCTGCACCCAGGTGATGTAGGGTGCATGAAAAAGGATTAAATAAGAAAAATTATATGAAATGGAAAGAAGCTAATTAATGGATTACATGAATTATTAAAATTTCTTTTGGTGGTAGGTGTTTGGAAAACGTATGGATAAGAGTTAATGTCAAACATGTTTTTTTATAGTCTATTGCTTGTATTTAACACATTGATATTGATTGATGTTATTTCAGCTAATGTCAAATGATTTATGAAAGTTACTTTAAATTGATTAAAGTTAGATGATGCGATTTTTTTTATATTACAGGCTCGTCATTGTAAGCTGACCTGTTTGTTATATGTTTCAAGTTGAGTCTAGGCGATTTGGTAATGTGACATCTTGGGCTATATGATGACAAAAGGGACATCCTAGGGTAGTGATAGATTAAAGTTGTTTATCTAAGTGGTTTTAATTAACATGTAAAGTTTTTAAGTGGATAAACTCACCATGAGCTACATGTCTGGTTTTTGAGGTGGGACAACATAGATGGAGAATCGGTGTTCATTAGTGGATGTAATGTTTTATTAATTAATAGGACCATCTTCTAAGGTCATCGTCTTTATGATTTGACACCCAAATTGTCACTATTAGAATAGTTGTAGCTAATTAAACAACTTATATTTTAATATCCAGTTTCATGGCTAAAAATGCATATGTATCCAAATTAATAAACAACATACAAATGCTTTTTTAAGAGTCGCAATTTATATACTATGAATTCAAATTTACATCTTGATAGTCCTGTCTCTATCATTTTCTTTGAATACTTTCAAACACGCTAACCGGGAAAAAAAAAAGAGACTGTTATCATCTACTTTGAAGTTTGCATGTTTTCATTTGACCTAAGAAGCTAATAATAATTCAGTTTATAAGGTGTAATATAAATATTTAATTGATAAAACTTAAGGTTTGGTTTGACCCACACCTAATTCAAACACAATGATAAATAATTGATTAAATGGGTTTATAATTTTGTCAAAGGGGATTGATTCATTGGATCCACCTTTTATTGTGGTTTCAATAAAGTAGTAAAAAGAAAATTGCACATGACCTTTTCTCATCAACTTCATGTGATCAATCATCTATCATCATATGCCAGTTGCTTAAACAATGATAATAATAATAATAATAAAAAAAAGCATTAATTAAAGTGTAATTGACTTTTCGTAAGACTATTTTAATAACAATACAACTGTCGGTATCTAAACAAGCCAAGAAAAACAACATAAACAAACAAAATCATTGTTCAAAAAGACAAATGTATGCTGGCTGGCCTTCCTTTCATTTCATATGTAATGTAACATGGATGTTGTTGTATGTGATTTACCTACTTTAAGAGTATTTTTGAATATAGAGTAATTCCATCTGTACATGGATAAAAACTGTTTTTTGGAGCACCATGCCATGTTCTTATTCTTAATCAATGTGATTGTTTCCTCTACCTAATTTCTCAATGTTGATTGCTTGAAGCTCCATGTATCATTAGTTCCCTACAACCTTCTATTTAATGATCCCATCTTTTCATTATATCTAACATGATCTCATTCCATGTATCTATAGGCCCGGGTAAGCACCAATGAACGCAATCGTTTGGAACCCTCTCCCGTTTCCCATCTGCAAAAGGAAACGGATACATGTAAGCCCCCGGGTGTCCATCTGGTCTCATTAATGCTAATCTAGTCACATCCAACGCCTCTAAACGGAAACTTTTGGATTCCTTAGCAGAAATCACTTGTTCAATCTCTTGCTTTCTCATTTCATAATCCATTCCTTCTAGATTCTTCTCATTTTCCTCGAAAGGTTTCGTCTTTGAACAAGCGTCTAATGAATCCCAATCGCCTTCAAAATGGGCGGGCGAAAAAGTGGTTACAATCACATCTATTCCTCTATTGACTAACGCTTAAGGGTAGTGTTGAAAGCCATCCCATAAACATCATAGAATCCAACCTCAGTATGGTTCTTATCATTACAAGAGTGACAACCTAGTACCGAATCGCCGTAGTAAAAGACGGCTGGATGAAGATACCAATGACCAATCGACAACACCACCATATCGATTTCGTCTAGATCTTTCGCCCAAACATCATTAACAGAATCCAAATAGAGCCTGTTATAAGGCACTTGTTCTGATTTCTCATCACCCTTGACAAGAAAAGGTGACCAATAAACTGAAACAGTAACATTATGGGATGCAAAATGCCATTTCCTAAACTTGTTATCTTCACCATTAGTGTAAATCAAGTTAGGAACAGAGAGAGTAGCAAGCATACACAAAAGAGACTCCAACTGGTTCCTAGCAAGAGAGTCACCCACAAATGCCACGTGTCTGTCTTTGGTTAGTGGAGGAAGGTGTTGGGGTCAAACCTGGGGAGATGACACTTGTTGGGCTTCCATCTCCAATAGAGATAGCCAGTGTCTGGCCTGCCATGGGCAGCACAGTTTTGACCATCTTTGATTGTACCACATGCAGTTGTGTTGTACATTGGGCCCATCTTGTCATGGACCCATCTGCCATTGGTGTAGTCACAACTAGTCTCCTCTTGTTCTTCTTCTACACCACCTGAGTTAAGAAAAAGTAAAAAACCCTTTACACATTTAATATAAAGATCAAGTAATGGTTTCAATTAGTCAAAAGATTAGAACTTTATCCAACAAGATGGAGTATTTAGTAAAAAGACAGGAACTTTATCACAGAAATGATAAAGGGTCGAGTATTTAGAGACAAAGAATATGAGTGTATATATGTATAAAGATTGTACCTGTGTAAGGAGAAGGGTCGACAGAGGAGGAGGTGGAGGTGGTGGTGGTGGAAGCAGGGGTAGGGAAGAAATATAAGCGAAAGATGGCAATGAAAAGCAGAGCATAGAGAGCATAAGGCAGCAGTCTTCTTCTAAGAGAATGGGGATGGTGATCTTTAATGCCCATTATTTCTCATAAAAAGGGGCAAGCTTTGAGGTTTGTTTCGTCTTCTGAATCTTAGGATGTGGGTCAAAGTTTTGATTTTGAATGAATGGTGTGGTGTAGATTGGGTCAAGATTGAAAGAGTGCAATTCCCATTATATAAGGAAGGAAATTATGGAAAATGGAAGCCACTGGATTGGTGGTGGTGAGAGCAAAGTTGTCATCATGTGCACGTTAGACAATGTGTACACTGTACCACCTCACCTACTTGTTTATTGTTTATTTCCTTTACCAAGAAATTTGACTTGGCCAATTTGCTTGCTTGCAAATAAGTATTATTCTTTTCTTTTATTATTATTATTATTTACATTTTTTTTTCTGTTTCCATGTATAAAAAAATAGTTATATTTTAAAACTGACCCTTTATTACATAATTATTATATTTTTTGCAGGTATAAATTATAACATGTGCCATAAAAATGTTTTATTGTGCATCTAGAAACAACACCTAATTTTTTAAACAAGTTATGATTAACTAAATATATCACACAGCATATTTATTGCTATAAAAGAAAGTTTGTCTCAAGCGAAGAAGTGACAACTATGTTAGACCCAAGAATTTGTTTAAGGTCTAGAGGAGCCTCATCCATTGAGGATGACCCTCTTTACGAATCATGTAGGACCATACGATTTGTATTGCTTGTCTCGTATAGGCTTATATTAGTTCAAAGGGTACCAACTTCAAACTCTATATTAATCGTATAAGTCCCAACTTTGAAAGTATTTTTCTCCGGTGATCCTGTACTTGCGTCTCATGAAAGTTAACCCCGTCTGAATTTAACAATAAATCAGAGGTATTTTAGACTTTTCACCTATTTGGGAACCTTATTTAGGTGGGGTTAACTTTCAGTTGGTATGAGATCGCTTGAGAAAAATATGTTCAAAGTTAGAACCGTCTGTAAACATTTACTGAGTCGGGATTAATTGTAGCCAATAGTTCAAAATGAGGATTATTAAAATTCAATTTCCCGATCTTAAAAGTCTCATATGAGAACCTACAAAGCTGAACTAATTGTGAAGTAGATAATAATTACAAAAGTTAATATCACTACAAATGTATGCTAGTGAGTGTGATTTTAAGAGATAGTACATAAAGTGTGTGGTGTCTCTTTAAGTAAAAATAATTACAAAATGAACAAGACATGTCATGTGGAGTGATGAACTTTCATTGCTTGAAGTTAAAAGGGAGATGCAGTGAAGTTATGACATGCCAAATTTGAAGAATCATCACAGTTTATATGGATTATTCTCGCTTGACATTATGTATACGAACATTACTTTTATGAATGAGTCAATTTGAAGGCCTAATAGCTTAGTCCATATAATGTTTTTTGTTTTTTGTCTTTTGAATCCACAATCCTCCTAATCTTACATATGTTTATTTTAATTTAATACTAGTATATTTAGGACCCGTGCATGCGGCGGGACCGTTAAACTAAAAAATAGATGCAAAAACGTTGAACTACACCGCGTTAGGACGTGTTAATTTGCAAAAGTTAAACTGAAACGTAAAACATAGAAAATAATAATTAACTCGAGTTAGAGTCCGCATGTTGAGATGGGGCTGTTGAACTGGAAAAACATAGACCTAAAAAACGCTGAACAACACACGTGTGTTGCAACGCGTTAACTCACAAAGTTTATACCGAAACATTAAACATTATCGTAATAAAAAATAATAATTACTACTAAGTTGAAACGATAAAAAAATTCACCCAAGACAAAAACCTTAAATACTAATAATAATAATAATAATAAATAAACTTATAAAGTATAGGACTTAATAAAATTCAAACTAAACCAAAAGGATTATATTGTACTTTTACAAATATTAATCATCAACTATCGGGTTTGTGTAGTTTTCATTCCTACGGGTGACAAGGACCCATTCATAATCTTAGATGATTAAAAAAATTGTTGGAATTTAAAACACGTGAAAAGGGATTAAAATTCACAGGTTGTTAAACATTGTGAACCAAATTCATGATATAAGCATACAATAGGAACTTTTGATTTTAATAGTTTTAGATTTTTAACAATTTAATAACATTTTCTAAGATCATATTGAATGTTCTGTTTATCAAAATCGCTCAAAGCCTGGGAGAAACTTTTAATTTGTCATCCCGCCAGAAGGCGGTGTTTGAGTGCCTGAAAGGTCCCCATGCTCAGGAATTTTTGACCGTTTTACCAATTGAGGGGTTGGGACAATGTATGTCTGCAGTAGAATATAGAGTCATTCTCAAATACCGGTTGATGATCCCTATGTACCCGGAAGATGAAACTTGCCCGATATGTCGTAAAGCTTGTATGGATAAATACGGGGAGCATGCAGTTCACTGTAAAGAGCTCCCTGGGTTCAAATATCGGCATGACTGGGTGCGTGATGCTTTGTGGGACATCTTAAGAAGAGCTGGGATTTCGGCTAAGAAAGAGGCCCCTGTGGATTTCCTCACGGACCCTATGGAAGGAAGATCTACTCTGCGACCAGCGGATCTGCTCGTCTTTGGCTGGGCTGGGGGGAAACATGCTTGTGTAGACCTCACGGGGGTTTCCCCTTTGGTTGGTTTAAGGGAAAACGGGTTTGTAGCTGGACAAGCGGCAAGAAAGGCAGAATCAAAGAAAGTGGATAAGCACGCTAAAGCTTGCGCAAAGAACCAGCATGTCTTTGTCCCTTTTGCCTTTGATACTTTTGGCTCTCTAGCGCCAGAAGCTATCCACTTCTTGACGAGGGTTCAACGGGTCGTCTACAGCAATTGTTCAACCCCAAGGGGGCAAGGGTTTGTATTTGGAAGGTTAGGGTTTGCAATTCAGAAAGGATTGGCGGCGCAGTTTGTTGCCCGGCTACCTTCTGTTTTGATGCAACTTGACAAGTTTTCTGAATTTAAAATAATGTTTATAAAATAAATAAAAAAATATTGAAATCAACTGACTCACTCGTCCGACTGGCATGTTTAATTTTAGTTTGTGAGTAATTTTGTGTGGGGGCAATATTACCGTGATTGAAGCCGTACATCTATATCTTATTATCTTGTATGTATGTATGTATTGCACTTCAAAAGCAGGACTGGTTAATGTTGTTGACCTTGTACTTTTGACATTTGTCAATTGCAGTCCTTTAATTGTAAATTAATGGGGAATCGTTGGTCTTGTCGGCCGGAGATCACCACCGCGCATTTTTTAATTGGCAACCTCACATATTTTCACGTTTATCTCGACCTAAGACACGTTAAGAGTGTATTATATATGTAAGAACCCACTTGGGCATCATCCATTGTAGGTACAATCATGATTCTTGTATGCATTGTAAAAAAAAAAAAGTTCACATTTAGTTTAATATAATATTGCTCAATTGCTCAACAATTGATCCCGATAAGTGGTAGTTGTCTAATTTCAATGACTTTCTTTTCTTGTTGGAATGACTTCCGTACATTTCACCCATCAACGCGACTTAGTACATTTAGTGTGTTCTTACAATCTTCCATGCATCAGCGTGAGTAAACCCAACCAGATATTTTTTTTTAGTAATCACTTAACGTCTTTTTCACCACTTCAAGGTCGTTGCATCCACTAGTTTGTAGACGGTCGTGTATAAAAATATAAATGAATACAATTATAAACTTTAAAAATATAAATCGAAACCGTATCACTTAAATCCAATATCTGTTGAACTCATTCATTTGTTGATTCATGAAAGGGGTTCATTTTGAAGATGTATGATGAACCGTTCTAGCGCTGCTAACACGAGTGAGTTGTAACTATTTTTCTTTTTTTTTTTTGTTGTTGATTTCCACCATGCTTTAGTCAAAACTACTTCTTAATTCTTTGTCCATGATTGACTTTTTACACGTCCTTGGAAACTTCCATCACCTTGGTCATCTTCACGTTATATAATATAAAAAACCCAAAAGCCAATTATATAAATATGGAGAATGGGACACGAATGCTCTTAGACAAGTGTTTCCACAATTCCACCCTCCTCGTGAATATTTTAACCTTATATTTGAATAACAGTTGGCCCATTGAGTCTCGTGCCATAGCCCACGTGAAAACAGCCCGTATACACTCCAGAAAATGATTAGGTCCGTCAGACACTCGAATCTTTATAATAACAAATTTGAGTCATTTACTCTTTTTATAAGCACATTTAATCTATGAGAAACGTTGCCTACAATTATACTCTGTAAAATATTAAAGTGTGAATTTCTTTAAATAACTCTTAACTCTAAATCGAAATACTTACTCTTGTCTTTTAAGGGGAGGTCTTAGAATTTAATCCTAAGAAGGAGTAAAACATGAATTTTGGTTAATTTAGTTTAAGATTTGCCATTAAAAAAAAATCGAAATACTTTTATTGATATGGAAAAGTGCTTTCATTCATCTCACGCTTCATTATATATCCACATCCACGTGTATTGAAACAATTTCTTGTTTCCTAAGAATTAAAATACATGTTAAAGCCACCGGAACTTTTATGTAAATGTCTTTTAGTTATATAACTCGTAATTTGTAGCAGAGCTTTTGATCAGTATCGGTTTAGTTCGTTACAGTACGCTATAATATAGGCAACTCGCTATAGCAATCAAAAAATAAAAAGAAAACGAATACCGTCTAAATACAACTTCATTTTCAATAAAAACTATACCGGAATGATAATAGCGGTGCCAATGTTGGGACGTTCGGTTTGTCACAGTAAAAAATAACAAAATCAATCATATTTGACTCATTAGATTTTAAAAGATACTCTTATCGAATGTAGATAAAATTAAGCATATCACTATTGTTTATACGGAAATTTTATAACGCATTATATTATAGAATGACGAAAATAGTAAACAACGTCGGTTTATATACAAAAACAAAAACTAAATTGTAAGGTGGCTTTGATGACATGTACGATTTTGCTTCTATTACTTGTACATTATTATTCAAACATCGGTTCTGAGTAATTATCGTATTTTAGAAATTTTAAAAGAAAAACAAAGATCATAAAAATTAATAATTACAATAAATTTTTTAATTAGAATAATAAGAAAAAAAATATAAATAAATAAGCAAAAGACAATTGTTCATAGTGGTTGCCTTTTGTTATAGAACCAGTGGGGCTTTCCGCGTTACGTGACGAGAATTCAGTCGATTTCGTTTCAACTCGTGTCACACCCCGACACGTGTCTACCGGTGGGTCCGGTGGGGAGTATCGTGACGTAAAGTTGATATCATCATATCCAATTATAAAATAACACAGCGGAAGGCATTGGATAGATAAACTATTACAAACCGATAGTGTCCAAGGTTCAAAATACAATACATAAACAAGGCTTGCAATAGGATCCACAGGCGGATCGCAAAGACATACAAATGATATCAGACTATAAACAGGCAAGTCCTAAGGACGCAACTCCTCGGCATTCGCCTTATATAATCTTGGGTGAGGGAAAGAGATAACTCGACAGCTGATTTGTAGGTGCTAGGCTGAACAGCCTTAACCAAACTCCTTATCTCCGGAGCCAACCCATTGATGAAACGCACAATGCGTTTAGGCTCGGGAGTGACCAAATAAAATACTAATCGAGAATAAGAATCAAATTCAGTAACATACTTTCGACAGTCAAGATTTCTCATGGTGAGAGCTAAGAAATCCATTTCTATTTTCTCCATCCCGTGAGGTGGGCAGTAGGTGTCCTTAACTAGATCCACGAATTTGGACCATCTCAAATTATACAGATGTACCTTCCCAGTCGATTACATCAAAGCTTTCCATCAGATTAGGGCATTGCCCTTGAAGGACTGAGAAGCGAATTTAACAATATCTCTTTCCGCGCATCCACTGATGTCCACTACCGTTTCCATCTCATCTAACCATCTCAAGGTTTCGACGGCTCCCTTTTCACCATCAAAATCTCGCGGTTTACACGAGGTGAAATACTTGTATGTGCATCCATTCTTGGGAGCATTATCTCTATCACGAATTTATTTCTTCTTTGTTTCGCTCCTCACATTTGAGGAATTCACAGAACTTTTTTCCTTGTTCGAGGGAGGAGGAATTCATTGTATCAATCGAAAGATAAAACATAAATAATATATGTTATACTTATATTATTATTATTTTATTATTATACTAGTATATTATTTTTGAACATGTTTTGTTTTTCTATTATAACTTTTAAATACAAAGTTTATAAATTTCGAGTATATTGTTGCGCGTACTTATCATATACTTGTTCTTGCAGTAAAATTTCAAAGTTTTATATGATTGAAAATTCGAGTACACCATTAAATTGTTTCAATCTAAAAGTGGTTCACAACTCAGATTAATCATGTTTTGTTGTAACTCCCCAACGTTAATACTATGTGGTACGATACTTGTTCAGTCTGATACCAATATAAATCTCATCCAAAATACTCATCTGTATAATGAATAGTGAGTCCTTGATTATTTTTATTTTTTGGGAAAGCTGGTTTATTATTAAAAGGGATTTTTATTAATAATCCCACATTTTGGTAATTGAACAATAATCTCCATGGTAGTCCCACCTATTAAAAAATTCTCATTTGGACTTCCGTTAAAAAAACTAATTTTTTCTGAATTTAAAATTAATGTTTTAGGGCTTTTGATTAGAATGAAAATATGAGTCTATTAATGTAAAACTTACTCCGAAGTGGTGCTCCGAACAACGAAACGGTGCTTCAATTTGGGTGTTTTAAAATGTCCAATTAGCAAAAGCCAAGCCGTTTGGAGCATCGTTTCGAGATAAGTTTTACATCAATCGACTCGTATCCTGATCAAAATCCCTAAAACATTAGTTTGATATTTGGAAAAAAAAACCTAACAGAGTTAAGTTTTTTAACGGAGGCTCAGTGAGAAATTTTTGTTAAAAGGTGAGATTTTTACCTTAATAAAATAGTGTCTAATTAGCAAGTCGCTAGTATAGCAAAGCAAAACAGCAAAACAAACATCGTACATTGTTCGGATTACAAGTATTGAATAAGTGGTCCACTATTTCAGGAGCTTCCCTACACATTTTGACATGATCGAGTCGAGTGTAGTTCTTCTTTTGGATAATGCAATAGTTGTGGGTATCCTTTCCATCTTTGCTCGCCATGCGTGTAAGTTTTTTTTTTCGAAACCCGGTTGTTCCACTCAAATATGTATACCTCTAAGCGCGTCTCCATTTGGGCCATTATGTCTTTTACGGACGCAACCGTGAGCATCCTTTGATTATCCAACTACCATCCCCGTTTATCTGGATCGTTTAATATTAGAAATGAGAAGTGAGTCCCTAAACTTTATATTATGCAGTGTTAGCTTTGATTAGAAGCTAAAAAAATCGTCTAAACTATGAGGAATATAGAAAGATAAAATGAGACCAAGTCCAAGTCCAAAGTCGTATTGAACTCATAGGTACGGCGGTTTGGACTCATGTGATGTTTGAGGCCTGTTAGCAACCCATCTTAGTTATCAAGAGTCAAGACTTACCCGACCGACAAATCTGTTGACCACCGGCCAGGCGGCCACTTTTTCTTGGCGGCAAAAAATAAAATAAAATTGATAAATAAATAAATAATTTCTAGGGTGAATTACCTCATGACCACATGAAGTGTGCGTTATTTTTTTGGCGTGAAATTCTCTTCAAGTCGGGCACATCGGCCCCTCGTTTGCGTGGAGGGTGGCAATATCTCCACAGGCATGGAGAGAAATGTGGTGATGAGGTGGCGTGCTAACATTAGTTAGAGATATAGCCGTTGAACCCCAACGGCTTTATTAAAAAAAAGATTTTTCAATTTAAAATTTTAATAACTCACCCTATTTAAACCGAACCCATTCCACCATTTTTTTTACCAAAAACTCTTTTACCCCACTCTAAAATTTCTCAAGTTTTATACAAAAAAATCATTCTCACGATCGTTCTTTCGATCCAAACAACCCGTATGGTGTAGGGAAACACTTTTAATTTGTTTACTTTTAACCAAAACTTAGCATCTTTTATAATTTAACACAAAACTTTTTTTCAACTTTGGTCCCCATACTTTTTATCTTTCACAAGTTATTTGTTTTATGTTTCGTTCTAAATTTTGTCAGTTAATACGTCGCAACTTGCGTGTGTGGTTCAACGTTTTTGACTTTTTGGTCTATGTTTTCATGTTTGACAGGTTTGTCGTAACGTGCCTATTTTCCCCCTTTGGCAACTTCTCCGCAACAGGTGGATCCTACATCGACTTTGTTATTTTTTTTACGTTATTTTGCGAGTTAACACGACGCAATGTGCGTGTATGGTTTAACATTTTTACGTCTCTTTTTTTCCATTTAACAAGTTCGTCGCAATGAGTGGTTCCTAAATCGACATAGTTATTTTTTATAGGTCATATGTTTCAGTCTTTTTCTTCGCATTAACACGCCGCAACTTCAGTGTTAGTGTTCGCTACCAGCGATGTGGCATTGATGTCATTTTGGCATAGTTTTAGGCCCCCGTCGCAACACGGGGTGCTTAATTCCAGTTAATTTTATTTCTTTAACTATTATTAATGTTTTTTTAATTTAATAGATTTTATATGAATTTTAAATTTTAAATATAATAATAAAAAGTGTTTGCCATGTAACATCCGTAAAAAACGGATTTTACCAAACCCGCTCCGTTTATTAACCGAACAATCAGTTTAAAATTTCGTGGCGTATTTAATGCCCAAATTAATTTTAAACGATACATAATTAATTATCATATTGGAATATATAATTTGTTTTTGAAAAATTGTTAAAAATAATGAAATAAAAATAAAATGGTTCTGCCGGGTTTCGAACCCGGGTCAGTCAACCGGTTCAGCAAAGTCTTATCGCACACACACTCAACCACTGCGCCACTAGTGTTTCTTGTTAATTATTAGAATCAATTAATTCATATCATGATTCCCAAATTCAAAAACCGGCGCACAAATTTCAGTCGTCGGAAATCCCGACTAACTCGCCAAGAATTTACGATATCTTCAGTTATAACGTAAAACTTAATCACTACATCGGTTATAACCGACGCCTGAGTCCGCGACACAAGCTATAACCGCCGGAGAATTTCAAACCGACGAATCAAGTCGGAAATCGGACCAAATTCATCGATGACCTGCCTTATAAATACCCCCTCAAACCTCTGCAAGCTTTTTCGCTCAAAACCGCACCTTCACCCGACGTAATTGCATTCGCCGGAAAACTTCTGCACATCGCCGGAAAACCGAACCCTTCACTTCTGAGCCTTACTGAACCCCCTGAGCTTATACCGAAGTCACCCACATCCTTTTCAAGCTTCCTGAAGACTCGCTGCTGCAAGACACACGACGCCGGAATCTGTTGCTGTCGCCGGAGTTCTGCCGGAGAAACAGAGGAGTCCAGTCGGTATACCTTACGCTTAAATCTTTCATTCTTTTTACATATCTCATCTGTAATTAACCTCAAAACACTAAAGAACACGATTAAAACATCGAACCAGTCGGACTTCCGATTCTGGTTAAAATCTAACGAAGAAGACGAAGTGTCCGTTGTCTATAAGTTTAATTTAAATCAAGTTATAACTCGGGTTAGACACACAGTCCAGCGGTGGACTGTGTGCACATTAAACACGTAAACGTCTCGAGTTCGAATCTTGTCCCACGCATGCTTGCCTTAATAAAAATGTCCTTTTTTTGTTAACCGAACCGGAGTCACCGCTGTTACATGTTAAGTTTAATAATAACCGGAATAATAACCAAGTTAGACACACAGTCCAGTGGTGGACTGTGTGTATGTTTAATCACAGGACACGAGTTCGAGTCCGGGCTACCGCACCGGTCCGGATACTTATTAAACTTTTTATTTAAGACAGAAATGGAAATGTTTAGTTTGTATATAAGTATAATAAAAATCGGTTTATATAACAAGTTAAACACACAGTCCAGCGGTGGACTGTGTGTTAACTCAACCCACAGGTCCCGGGTTCGAGACCTGTGGAGCGCACCGAGTCACTGATTAAAATCTTTTTAGAAATAAGTTGATTTTCGGATTAATCTAATTAATATATAAATATAATTAAAAACAGAAATATTTCGGGTTAGACACGTAGCTCAGTTGGTAGAGCTGCGTGCACGCGTACGGGAGGTCTCGGGTTCGAGCCTCACTCAGCGCACACATACACGCATGCGAACCGGTCAAAGTCAACAGTCAATGGTCAACGGTCAACGGTCAAAAAAGTCAACTTTTTTTATTATTTTTATTTATTTATTTTAATTAAAAATCAATTAAAAATACTTAAAAATAACATTTTTAAGGTTAGAAAATAGCCTTAAACTCACAAAAATACACCCAACAATCCTACTAAAATGGATTAATAAAATCCGTTTACTTACCGAACCATAATGCTATTTATCTAGGTTAATTTCACTCGTGGTTAAAACCACTTCGTGCATTCAACATCATCAACCGAACGCACCCACTGTGAGTGAATCTTACAACTCCCCCTTTTTAATTACACGTTTTGGGGTGTGTCATGTGTCACAAAATAATTAACTCGTTTATTTAAACTTGTGCCATACCATAATGTGATCTAAACTTAGATTGTTTATATTGTTGTGGTTATGTATTTCATTTTGTCAAACTTATATGAAAGTCATTCATTAAGCCCATCAGTTCCTCGTGGGAGACGAGTTGAGCAACGCGTGCCTCAAAACAAATCCATTATTGTTCATGTGTGTATTATTGAGTTTATATTGTTTGTAGTTATGTATTTTATATTGTCAAGTTTATGCAATTCATTCATTAGGCCCATCAGTTCCTCGTGAGATACGAGTTGAGCAACGCGTGCCTCTAAACGATCCATTATTGTTCATGTGTGTATTGTTTATTATTAAATTGATTGGTGAATAAGTTTACATCTATTTTTACTCATGTGTGGTTGTGCACTTATTTTATAATCAATTAAATAAACTTGTTCAAATGTTTTCCACAGGATTCACTCGCCAACTTTTTGTTGATCCAAAAACCCTTTTTACACATGATACAGGTGAACAGGATGAAGCAAGGAAAACATAGGAAATGCCTTAGAAGAAAACAAAGAAGCTTAGATTGATGTTAGGTCATGATGTAATTATGATTGTAACTTCCCTATTAAATTGTATTAATGAATATGAAACGTATAATAAATGTCATGAGCTTTGATGATAACCCAATCATGCCCCGGTCACCTTTTCCGCTGCGGGTCGGGGTGTGACAGATTGGTATCAGAGCCATGACTATAGGGATATAGGATAGGTTATTAGACCCTTAGAGCCTATACTATAGTCTGCCTAAATTTTAATTGATTAGGTGGTTACATACAAACTTATGATATTTATTTGTTTCATATTTGTTTATATTTACAGTCAAACATACATACTTACATACACATTCATTATACATATATCAATGTTCATATATTCAATTCATCTTCATACTTTTGTTATTCAAAGATTTTGTTGCAATTTTCAAATCTCATCAAAGTAAGTTCTGCGACGGGCATGTAGTAACTGGAAGGGTACAAGTACCGGTAGTCGGAACGTCCTGTCTATGTTGGCATTCGTATAAATCCAATATAACGGACCAGTTTGCCTACCTGGGGACCAACGATGAGAGTACGAAGGACCTATTAGGCCAAAGCACCAAACATCGTTCGAACTAACCCCACTTTGAGGTGTCACCGTGTCTACACCTGGACACATTCCGAATCTCATACGTTATATACATATTTCTCGATTTTCTCCGGGTTTTAGTGTACGCAACCAGGCTAACACATGCGAACCATATGAAAAACCCGGTATTCATGGGGGCCCACATGATTACGAAGGTGAAGTATGGCGGCATGTAGGGCCTAATGGCGAGCAAAGCCCAAGAAATCCTATGGATGTAGTAGATTTATTTTTCTATAATTATTTTATGAATGTTCATTCCTAGTGCGACCCATGAACCCAATGACATGTATTCCTTGTAGATGTCTTCTAACCTCGTCCGTAGGAAGATGAGAGCAGGAAAAGCCCGCGAGCGCATGGCTGCCCTAATCGCTCAACAAATGGCTGCCGTAATACCCAACATTGTAATCCAAGTCCAACAAGCACTTACCGCTAATCCTGTCAATCAAGAAAATCAAAACGTTAACAACTCTTCCCCAAATACCACTAAATGCACCTACAAGCATTTCAAATCATGCGACCCTCCAAAATACAAAGGGACTGAAGGTGTCACTGCTCTCCTCCATTGGTTTGAATAAATGGATAACACTTTTCTAAATTGCGATTGCCCCGATGATCGCAAAGTGCGATATGCTACTGGTCGTTTATATGGAATAGCACTTACTTGGTGGAATACAGAGAAGGCCAAACGAGGCGTCGACGATGCTATGACTTTAACTTGGGACGAATTGAAGGAAATCATGACCAGACGATTTTGCCCAAGGAGCGAAATCAAGAAATTAGAAGATGAGTTCTATTCGTTGAAGCAAAAGGAAGGCGACCACATCACGTACAACAAAAGATTCCTCGAGTTACATCAAATGGTTCCCAACATGTTCACTCCCCTCTACCGTTTGATCGAGCACTACATTCGTGGTCTTCCGTCAAAGATTCAAGACTCTGTAATAAGTACCACGCCTGTAACTTTGGAAGCAGCAATGGAGCTAGCAACAGAGCTCACCGAGAACCGAATCCGGAACAAAGACTTCAAGGAGGAGAAGAAGAAGGATAAAGAATCGACTGAAACTTCCGACTCCACCCAAACCGAATCCCCTTCTCAACCCACTTCTAAGAGAAAAAGAGACGTGCAACTTTTCGCTGCTATCCAACGAAATCAACCAATTTCACACGCCATACCCATCCAAGCTATCCCAATCACTCAAGTGGCACCCAACTCAACTTACCCAAATAAGAAACCATATCTTGGACCTCACCCTCGATGCAACAACTGTTTTTATCACCATCCCCTTACCTTACCTTGTCGACTATGTGCAACTTGTGGACGCTATGGCCATTTGAGCAAGGTTTGCCGCACCTTTCAAAACCAAATCTCTTCCCCTACTCAAAACATGGCCCAAACCTATCAACAACATGTTCCCATATGTTCGAGCTTGTTTCAATTGTGGCGACCCTACCCACTTTAGAAACACGTGCCCTCGATTGATTAACATCATAAACGCTCAAGCCCAATCAAACCCAGTTAACCAAGTAAACCAAGAAAACCCAACCGCTAGGCCACCAGCAAGAGGAAGAGTCTTCAACATCAACGCCAATCCTGTCGAAGATAATGACGGCCCAAACGAAGATACCCAACTAGTCCTCTTCACCGAAAATCCAGATTCAACTCCAATCGTTTAGTTTTATGTTTTTCTTTATCACATAGAACCAATCATAACTTAAGGATAAAGCCAATGAGAATTTGACAAGAATATGGTGGATACGCCGCTGGTACTTCCTATATATAAGTATTCTTGTCAAAGGATCAGAAGCATTATCTGGCGGTTATGAGAGGTTCCATGTGTAAACTGTTTGAGTAATTATTGTTTATTATTTTCAGTACATGCAATTTCATAGGCCGCCGCTCCCCATTACATTATGAGCGTTGAGCATGTTCCCTATTTCATTATGAGGTTGAACCTGGCGTGCCCACATACGATCGGCTCCGTTTGATTGAGCCTTGATCGCACAGACATTTTTCATTTTCAGTACATGCAATACGATCGGCTCCGTTTGATTGAGCCTTGATCGCACAGACATTTTCATTATCAGTATCTTGTGGTTGTTGTGTTTGTTGTAGAGTCACATAGAACTAATCATAACTTGTGGATAAAGTCAATGAAAATTTGACAAGAATATGGTGGATACGCCGCTGGTACTTCCTATATATAAGTATTCTTGTCAAATGATCGGAGGCATTATCAGGCGGTTATGAGAGGTTCCATGTATAGGCTGTTTGTGTGATTGTTGTTTAGATTAAGTTTATTATTTTCAGTACATGCAATACGATCGGCTCCGCTTGATTGAGCCTTGATCGCACAGACATTTTCATTTCCAGTACATGCAATACGATCGGCTCCGTTTGATTGAGCCTTGATCGCACAGACATTTTTTCATTTTCAGTATTTTGTGTTTGTTGTATTGGTTGTAGAGTCACATAGGACTAATCATAATTCACTGATAAAACCAATGAAAATTTGACGAGAATATGGTGGATACGCCGCTGGTACTTCCTATATATAAGTATTCTTGTCAAAGGATCAGAGGCATTGTCAGACGGTTATGAGAAGTTCTATGTAGGATTTAGTAGTTTCTTGGTAACTAATCATAACTTGTGGATAAAACCAATGAAAATTTGGCAAGAATATGGTGGATACGCCGCTGGTACTTCCTATATATAAGTATTCTTGCCAAAGGATCAGAGGCATTATCAGGCGGTTATGAGAAGTTCCATGTAGGATTTAGTATTGTCTTGGTTGAAATTTGTGTTACATTCATATCATTTCGCTATTTAAAGAAATTGGACTGTGTTCTATTTCTACATTAACTAACCTCTCCATCATAACAAACGAGAGAGAGACTGTCACCATTCAAACCTATATGCTACCATAATGTGGATTCAAATATTGGTTGTTGTGTTATTTATGTTTTAGAGTTACATCATATGACCAATCATAACTTACTAATAAAACCAATGAAAATTTGACAAGAATATAGTGGATACGCCGCTGGTACTTCCTATATATAAGTATTCTTGTCAAAGGATCAGAGGTATTGTTAGATGGTTATGAGAAGTTCCATGTAGGTTGTAGTATTAGAAGTTTTGCCTTAGGATATAACCATATCCTTCCAAACATATCCAAACTCTTATGCATGATATCATATTTAACGAATCAATTCTGCTTATCAATACTTTTACAGTAGGCAACGAAAAGCGATTCCTGTAAATAGGGTACTTAACCCTTACAAGGGACGTTACCGCCTCAAACAAAAATTTAAACTCTTACTTTTCTTCTAAGTATGTAACTGTCAACCTAAACATCATCATTTTTAGTTAAATATGACACTACTTAAATTTCGGGACGAAATTTCTAAAAAGCAGGGGATACTGTAACATCCGTAAAAAACGGATTTTACCAAACCCGCTCCGTTTATTAACCGAACAATCAGTTTAAAATTTTGTGGCGTATTTAATGCCCAAATTAATTTTAAACGATACATAATTAATTATCATATTGGAATATATAATTTGTTTTTGAAAAATTGTTAAAAATAATGAAATAAAAATAAAATGGTTCTGCCGGGTTTCGAACCCGGGTCAGTCAACCGGTTCAGCAAAGTCTTATCGCACACACACTCAACCACTGCGCCACTAGTGTTTCTTGTTAATTATTAGAATCAATTAATTCATATCATGATTCCCAAATTCAAAAACCGGCGCACAAATTTCAGTCGTCGGAAATCCCGACTAACTCGCCAAGAATTTACGATATCTTCAGTTATAACGTAAAACTTAATCACTACATCGGTTATAACCGACGCCTGAGTCCGCGACACAAGCTATAACCGCCGGAGAATTTCAAACCGACGAATCAAGTCGGAAATCGGACCAAATTCATCGATGACCTGCCTTATAAATACCCCCTCAAACCTCTGCAAGCTTTTTCGCTCAAAACCGCACCTTCACCCGACGTAATTGCATTCGCCGGAAAACTTCTGCACATCGCCGGAAAACCGAACCCTTCACTTCTGAGCCTTACTGAACCCCCTGAGCTTATACCGAAGTCACCCACATCCTTTTCAAGCTTCCTGAAGACTCGCTGCTGCAAGACACACGACGCCGGAATCTGTTGCTGTCGCCGGAGTTCTGCCGGAGAAACAGAGGAGTCCAGTCGGTATACCTTACGCTTAAATCTTTCATTCTTTTTACATATCTCATCTGTAATTAACCTCAAAACACTAAAGAACACGATTAAAACATCGAACCAGTCGGACTTCCGATTCTGGTTAAAATCTAACGAAGAAGACGAAGTGTCCGTTGTCTATAAGTTTAATTTAAATCAAGTTATAACTCGGGTTAGACACACAGTCCAGCGGTGGACTGTGTGCACATTAAACACGTAAACGTCTCGAGTTCGAATCTTGTCCCACGCATGCTTGCCTTAATAAAAATGTCCTTTTTTTGTTAACCGAACCGGAGTCACCGCTGTTACATGTTAAGTTTAATAATAACCGGAATAATAACCAAGTTAGACACACAGTCCAGTGGTGGACTGTGTGTATGTTTAATCACAGGACACGAGTTCGAGTCCGGGCTACCGCACCGGTCCGGATACTTATTAAACTTTTTATTTAAGACAGAAATGGAAATGTTTAGTTTGTATATAAGTATAATAAAAATCGGTTTATATAACAAGTTAAACACACAGTCCAGCGGTGGACTGTGTGTTAACTCAACCCACAGGTCCCGGGTTCGAGACCTGTGGAGCGCACCGAGTCACTGATTAAAATCTTTTTAGAAATAAGTTGATTTTCGGATTAATCTAATTAATATATAAATATAATTAAAAACAGAAATATTTCGGGTTAGACACGTAGCTCAGTTGGTAGAGCTGCGTGCACGCGTACGGGAGGTCTCGGGTTCGAGCCTCACTCAGCGCACACATACACGCATGCGAACCGGTCAAAGTCAACAGTCAATGGTCAACGGTCAACGGTCAAAAAAGTCAACTTTTTTTATTATTTTTATTTATTTATTTTAATTAAAAATCAATTAAAAATACTTAAAAATAACATTTTTAAGGTTAGAAAATAGCCTTAAACTCACAAAAATACACCCAACAATCCTACTAAAATGGATTAATAAAATCCGTTTACTTACCGAACCATAATGCTATTTATCTAGGTTAATTTCACTCGTGGTTAAAACCACTTCGTGCATTCAACATCATCAACCGAACGCACCCACTGTGAGTGAATCTTACAACTCCCCCTTTTTAATTACACGTTTTGGGGTGTGTCATGTGTCACAAAATAATTAACTCGTTTATTTAAACTTGTGCCATACCATAATGTGATCTAAACTTAGATTGTTTATATTGTTGTGGTTATGTATTTCATTTTGTCAAACTTATATGAAAGTCATTCATTAAGCCCATCAGTTCCTCGTGGGAGACGAGTTGAGCAACGCGTGCCTCAAAACAAATCCATTATTGTTCATGTGTGTATTATTGAGTTTATATTGTTTGTAGTTATGTATTTTATATTGTCAAGTTTATGCAATTCATTCATTAGGCCCATCAGTTCCTCGTGAGATACGAGTTGAGCAACGCGTGCCTCTAAACGATCCATTATTGTTCATGTGTGTATTGTTTATTATTAAATTGATTGGTGAATAAGTTTACATCTATTTTTACTCATGTGTGGTTGTGCACTTATTTTATAATCAATTAAATAAACTTGTTCAAATGTTTTCCACAGGATTCACTCGCCAACTTTTTGTTGATCCAAAAACCCTTTTTACATATGATACAGGTGAACAGGATGAAGCAAGGAAAACATAGGAAATGCCTTAGAAGAAAACAAAGAAGCTTAGATTGATGTTAGGTCATGATGTAATTATGATTGTAACTTCCCTATTAAATTGTATTAATGAATATGAAACGTATAATAAATGTCATGAGCTTTGATGATAACCCAATCATGCCCCGGTCACCTTTTCCGCTGCGGGTCGGGGTGTGACATGCCACGTGTCGCATAACGCTACTCTTTCATGGCCCGTCCCACTCTTCCCTTTTTTGCACCACGTCATTTTTCTGACATGTGCAGATCTAGCTGCCACATGTCGCCTAACGTCCACCTTTTAAATTAGGAAAACAGGGTTGAGTCGGGATGTGACGTTGAATGGTGACGTGACACACACTTAAATAGAGCATTTCTATTAGTTTAAAACTTATTGTTTTTATTTTATTTTAAATATTCTTATTTAAACTTTTCACGTAAAACATCAAAGATAATAGCAAGTACAAATAACATAGTTATTAATTTACCAATTATCTACTTATTAAAAAACAAACCTTCTAAACAGTAATCTTATTAAAAAACAAACCTTATAAACAGTAACAAAACAGACTACACGTGTTTGTCTCACTAGAATACATGTGTCTTCCGCTTTCCATGCCACGCATCCCCTTCAATCATCTTTCATTCTTCTTCTTCTTCCTGTTCTGCTATGCTTTCAACCCCTCACAGTTTTAACCACCACAATCAGCCAACGGACCACCTTCTCATCCGCCCCCTGTCGCCGTCCTCCGCCATCAACGCGTCTAAAAAACGCCCTGCTGCTGTCGTCTACTGCCCTATCACCGACGTTCTCGTCCTGTACCAAATCGAAGTCGGCGGCGACCAGGCGATGGTCTCCGTCAGAATATTAGGGCTCCAATAGGGACTTTAGGTTTTTTTTTTCACATTTGAGTGCTCATTAAGCAGAATCGTTGGAACTGTTGTTGATTTCGTGGTCTAATTGGTTGTTCAGCTGGTGGGTATGCTTACAGTAACAAGATGGAGGCGGCGCGAGCTACGGCTGTGACTGGTCTATGTTTAACTCCGACAAGAATTCCGGTAAGCCTCGCCTCAATTGCAGGTTTCTTTCACATTTAGGTCGATTTTTGTTGTTTTCGTTTAACCTTTTTTTTTGTTGCAGAACTCCAGTGCACATTCTAATTTTACAACTCTTGATTCGGACGACTATGGTAGGTATAAATGCCCCCAAGGGAGTTCACTTCAGAACAGAACAGAACGATGTTGACAAGTTTCTTCAGTTTGCCATCATGAAGGTATCGTATTTTTGTATTTCTAATTTTAGGTTTCAAATTTGGGGTGAAATTCATGGTTTCGAGGTCAGTGGAATTCATTTTTGGAGCAGATGGTTGCAGGTACAATGTATTAAATTGAAAGGGTAACAAATGATGGTTGTGAGAAAAAAAAAAACTTATGAAGCTATAGTTTGGGGGAAGCCATAGATGAAATCCACCAGCTACACCACCCAATTTGAGGTACGGTTCTAATTTCATCTAATCTAATCGATAGTCTCATTTGTAGATGTTGATGAAACTGACAAAATGATAGGTTTAACCAATATCAATGTGTAGAACACCTCCCTCCCTTGCAGAAGTTTTTACAACTTGAAAAAACATAACGATACAGGTATATTTCTTCAATTTTAATAAACGAAGGGGATTAACAGTGGTCGTAGTTAGGGACTATGTACATAAACTACATGAGATGGTAGCTAACTTGTCTTGGTTCAATTTTTCCCTTTGTTTCATGCATTGTGTACGTTCTGTATATATGGAACATATTTTAATGCTGTGTGGTTTTGTCTCTCTTGAGGAATCTAAAGTGCTTTCTTTAATATGAAGGTGAATGGATATTAGAAACTCGGGCGTTGTCTTAGTTGATGGTGGACTTTGTTGCAATGGATGTGTTTGATAGGTAAGTAGTTGCATTAATTAAACAATAAGCTTGGTTATCTACTTTGTTAAATAACTGTTACAAGGCTTTTAAGTTAGTTAAATTAAAACTTATTTATATTTAACAGCATGAGGGAACATGATAGAGCCACTATACATGAAGCAATGGAGCAGTAGACTATAAGTGTTGGCGTGTTGCTAAGGTAGCTTATGTATTAACATTCTATTCCATCTTCATTATTTGTATTAGTCTTATTGAAATAACTCAAGTAAAATCATTGCTTATTAACAACTCTTAGACTATGATAGATCCGTAACAACCTATTACATTTTCAGGTGGGTCTCAACACCACAATAAGCCATTGCTATTGATTTACGATTTCTCCCTAAACACAGATGAACCCCGAATCCATAAATGTCGGCGCATTTCCCCTCCGCCCGTTTGGTTCCGATCCGTGCCGCCAACGATCAAGGTAACTGCAGGTCGTTGATTAACGATTTATCTCAGCTCCGATCACTTCGCCACTCTCTTGGGTTTCTCTTATATGCTGATTTGTTTTGTTCCTATAATTGGTATTTTAGGATTGTAGATGAATAGACTGTTTCCTTTTTCATTCGGATTTGGATTAGCGGAAGATAGGTTAAGGTATAGCTATTTCTGTCTTTCATCAGTTTCTAAACCATGTTATTTTAAATTAGTTATACATTGTGTATATGAGGGTTGAAGTTGTTTTTATAAAATTAGGTTCTTGAAATCAGACCGTCGAGGTGACCGGGAAGTCTGCCGTTATTCAGGTCAGATTTCGGTTCTAACGGGTTCATGATCGTGGAGTTCTTTTTTTAATCATTTTTCTACTATGGCAATGAATCTAGAAGTTCCTATGATAATTGTCTAGCGAGGGTGTACAAGGAAGACGTACTTTCTAAACCGTTGTTATGTTCTAACTATAAGTTAATTTCATAATGATTCGGTTATTTTTATAAAATGGGACATCCTGTCTTATGTGGTATGAAATCACTTTGGTTGAATCTCAACCCAGTTTTATGTGCGTCCACGTATATTTTGCGACTAAGGAATTGAGATGAAAGGGTCGAAAGTCACTGCATGTGTTATTCAAGTGTTTACTTGGTCTTTTCTTATGAAAAGTTTTGAATTCTCATTGGAAATTGTAATAAAAAAAGAAACAAAGATGGTTACTAGATTTGGATTAATGTTGTGTTATTTTTTGTAATAATAACTAATTATTTTTTTGTTAAGGACTTGGGTTATCCAAAAATGTTTAACTGCGTTGGCTGCAAGACGCCAAGCCACGGTGTCGTGTGGGACGTCGGCACTTGCATTGCTCAGACCGTCACTTAAGTAAGTTAATATTCCCCTCACTATTATCAATTTACGTGTAACCAAGATTATTTTACTTGATTTATGACTTATATTTATGAGTGTTAGAATTATCATTAATGTCCTATTTAGTTATCATATTTGTTTTTTGCAGCTTAGGAACATATACAGAGGTGTGATCGAGTAATCGACACAAATACAAGCAAAAATCAGCTAGAATGCTCCAAAGATAGCTGGAAGCTGTAGAAATAGTGAATCATTTTTTGTGGTAATTTGTAAGGTTTTAGGTTTGGCATTTTATTTCTTCATATACGTGTGCTTCATCACTGAGTCGTGTGTATATATATGTAATATACGTCGTTAAACTTGAAAGGGTTCATTGTCGGTTAAATTTTTTGGGTTGTTTGACAGGCGCCGCAACGCGTCGTGGGCTAAAACCTAGTTTACCTAATATACAAACATAATGGTTGGCGGCAATAGTTCCACCAGGTTATTGGTGGAAAAGTGCAGTTCTTTTTTTTTGTTTTTTTATATTTAATATAATTATGATTGAGCATTATCAAAATTACACGTGGTTGAGTGGTTTTTATGTATGGATATGACCAAACAAGTTCAATAAACAATTGTATCGGTTTAACCAATTTACGATTTTATCATCAGTTCAAAATTATGGTCTTGCCTCAATTTAAATTAAAATTAAAATTATGCTTTCGCCCCTAGCTCAAAATTACGATTTTGCTTTCGGTAAAACAAATGATTTTGTCTTCATTTCAAAAATTATGATTTCGCCCTGAGTTTAAAATTACGCTTTTACCCTCAGCTCAAAATAAAATTACGTTTTTGCCCCAACTCAAAATTATGATTTTACCGTTCAAAACTATGATTTTGCTCAAGTTTAAACTAAAATTATGGTTTTGCCTCCACAGCTTAAAGTTACAAATTTGTCCTTCAAATTATGAGTTTGCCCTCATTTAAAAAATTACGATTTTTCTCCAGTTAAAATTTGTAGTCTTGCCATCGTTTAGTTTTTTTTCCTAGCTCAAAATTACGATTTTGCCCCTTTTCAAAAATAACGATTTCTCTTTGAGTTTAAAATTACGCTTTTGCCCTTAGTTCAAACTAAAATACATACATATTATAAAACTAAGAAATATTCAGTTTAGTGTCCCGCAACGTGAACAGGACATCCAACTAGTTGGTAATATTTTACAAGTGAAAAGGCCTAGAAAAGTCTTAATTCCTTCTAAAAAAATATATAAAAAATATAATTTTGTAGGGTAGAATAATATATTAACATTTTAGTTAATTATATGCGTAGTGAAGAAGAAGAAATGATAAAGTAGAGATGAGATGAAGTGATTGGTCCTTGGTCCCGAAGGAAAAGCAGTCCAAATCCTTTTTTGCTTTGGATCTTTTTTATTATTATTATTATTATTATTATTATATTATATAATATTCTCTTTTTCTAAATTCTAAATATGCTCCCTTCCTCCCTCCCTCCCTCCATACTCAGATAACCCTTTTTTAGTTGCAAAATTGAGAAGAAGAAAAAAGTAATTTAGAAATATGAACTGTTATAGTCAAATTTACTTTCATCGGTTTTGATACATCCTTTTTTTTACTTAAAAGTCTTGTTTTTTTATCATTAGTTATGAAAGTAAATGTACTTGTTAAGTTATATTAAAACAAAAGGTAGACGGGCAACAAGGCCAAGTTACATCAAAACATATGAAAGTAAATATATTTTTCAAGAATAGAATAGAAAAGATAGATTGGTTTTGTTTTCGTTTCGATTCATGCTGCTAACATGTACGTTTTACTTATTTTTATAGACCGAATCAATTCTTTTGAGTGCAAAACGAAGTATTATTTTTGATAGATAAAGAGAAGCTAGATTATGAAGTTGTTACTTTAAAATTAATTAATTAATTAAGCATTTGGAAAGAAGAAAGCCAGACAGGGTTATGTTAATCATGTAGTAGGGTGATTCATATCATATTAATGCATGACTGACTGTACAAAGTGCAGAGATGACAGTGGGAAAGCAGATAAAGAAAGATATATACACCAAAAGTGAAATACATATAGCATTTTGAATCTCTTTCACACCTTCTTTTCCTTTCTTCTTCAGTTAATTCATCATTAAGTCTTCTTGTCTTCCAAACCTGGCCTCCCTTGACGTTATGCTTACAAGTAAGTTACAATCAAAATGTGCATTTATGATCATAGTACATTGAGCTGAATTACAAAGATTTATTGATTCAGCACTACTTGTATTTTCTTTTCTCAAGATTATTAAGAGAATGGCAGCAGCAGCACCTAAACAAGATGATCAGCAGCCACACCCTGCTAAAGATCAGCTTCCCAATGTCTCTTACTGCTGCACCAGCCCACCACCATGGCGTAATCTTTGCTCTTTATTTCTCCATTTCTTCAATCTACTTTTGTTTTAACAACATTAATGGTGTTAGTCTTAAATAAATGCCCATTTTCTTATAATTATGCAGCTGAGGCCATACTGTTAGGCTTCCAACATTATATTGTCATGCTTGGAACAACAGTTCTCATTCCTACAACTCTTGTTCCTAAAATGGGTGGAGGCCATGTAACTTCACAATCACCTTTATTTATTATATCATCATAAACTAACTCTTCTTGAGTTAATATTCATTCCTTGATTTGTTTTCTCTTAGGAAGAGAAGGCAAAGATGATCCAAACACTACTCTTTGTTGCTGGTTTCAATACATTAACACAAACACTCTTTGGGACACGCCTGCCAGCTGTCATTGGAGGATCATATACTTTCGTGCCTACTACCATTTCAATCATATTGTCCGCTCGATATAGTGGCATCTTGGATCCTCAACAGGTGCTTCTTATGCCATCCCAACTTTTTATGAAATCTATACATAACATTCTGTTTGACTTTAAAAACATTTTAATCTCCAAATGTTGATGATTATATAGAAATTTGAGAGGATTATGAGAGGGACTCAAGGTGCTCTTATTGTTGCTTCAACGTTTCAAATTGTGCTTGGTTTTAGTGGCCTTTGGCGTAATATCACCAGGTTACTTCTCAACTTTAGGCAGACATGTTTTTATTATATTTAACTATTTACAAAATCTATTATTTTTTCAATTTCAGGTTCATGAGTCCGTTGTCTGCAGTTCCTTTGGTGGCATTAACTGGATTTGGACTATACGAGTTAGGTTTTCCCATGGTAAACATATTAAGGAATCCTTATATACAATGTTGCTAATTATGGATATAATACTAGTTTTATATAGTTGCATGATTTTCATGTATAGGTTGCGAAATGTATTGAGATTAGACTCCCACAAATCGTTTTTCTGCTAATTTTCTCACAGGTAATGTCTTAACAATATTCTACGCGTGACAAATTTATAATCCATTTTAGGTAAACTGCTTGATTCAGTTTCTACCTGTCACTAACAGATCAAAGTGGTAATTGTTTTAAAAATGTTGCACAAAGTGTGTGCATACTACAAAACTAGTAAAAGCCCCTAATATATTATATGTCAAAACTATGTTTCTTATTGTAATGATAATATACCTTTTAACCATATTTTACACATTAGTTATTTATAATACTCAAGTAAAGGAGAAAAGCAGGTGTGTGCAAGACCCGTGGTGATATTGGGCTGTACCTTGTATCTAACAGGTCAAGTGGGTGATTTAAAAAAAAAGAAGCTAAAATGGAAAACTGGTTGAATGGGTCAAGTGGATTGAAAGTCACGCAAAGTGCGTACATAGAACTCGAGAAAAGAAGAAAGAAAAAGTGGTTGTAGGCCACCTTGACCCGACCCACACTAAAATTTACCCATTCTGATCATTACCCAACCTGCCCATTTTGCCACCTTTAGTATTTTCCAAGAAATATGTTCATGTGCAGTAGATACTAATAGTCTAATGTTTAACTATGATAATGTTTACTGCAGTGCATTCCCCATCTTATGAAGGGGAAAAGTCATATATTTGACCGCTTTTCTGTCTTATTCTCGGTGGTAATCGTGTGGATATACGCTCATTTACTCACTGTTAGTGGGGTCTACAAGAACAAATCTGACACAACTCAATTAAGCTGTAGAACTGATCGTGCTGGAATCATAGCCGGTGCTCCTTGGTATATGTTGTCTGTCTTTTGTTGTTTTTACACTCTACAATATTTCTAAGAAAACAGTTTTTGTATAGGATACGTGTTCCTTATCCGTTTCAATGGGGAGCTCCTACTTTTGATGCTGGAGAAGCTTTTGCTATGATGGTTGCTTCGTTTGTTTCTCTCGTTGAGGTTGGATGTTTAATGTTCTTATTTCACGAGATAACTGTTCTCTACATTTTTTATTTATTATTCGCCAGTCTACTGGTGGATTTATCGCAGTAGCTAGGTATGCAAGTGCAACTCCTATGCCACCTTCTGTTCTTAGCCGTGGCATTGGCTGGCAGGTATTTCTGGTTTTATACTATGATTTCATATAGTTTTGGATTGTAACTGATTCATTTTTCTTTCTTTAAGGGAGTTGGCATTCTATTTTCGGGAATCTTTGGGACAGGAAATAGTTCATCTGTATCCGTGTAAGCTATACTTATGATTTGTTTTCGAGGTGGCCAAACAGGGTGATTCATGTGGGTTGGTAAGAGAGTTAAAAAAGGTGCAAGTTGAAGTGAGTTATTTTTAGTGTGGGTCAGGTTGACGCGCAAACTTTTTTTTTCTTCCATTTTGTAAGTATTTAATTGGTCAAATATGATTACAAAAATATGTTATTATAATGATAACTTACTTTTGTGAAATAAAACAAATTAGGAGGTTGTAAGCTTAGAAGTTATACTTTAATTAACTTTCAACATGTTTGGCCTATTCAGCCCATTTCCCTTTTATTTAACATTTTGATTTGACCCGTTAAGGATAAACCATAACCCAAACCTGCTGATCGGTAAATGGCTCGAAATTGCCACCTCTAGCATGTTTCAAAAATGTTATCAAGATTTCTTTTCAAGATTCTAATCCCGAATGTATGATAGTGAAAATGCTGGTTTGCTGGGTTTAACACGAGTTGGTAGCAGAAGGGTAGTGCAGATATCTGCTGGGTTCATGATATTCTTTTCCATTCTTGGTACTTGTCAAATATTCTCTTCTACACATGCTTGTGATTCAACATACTTTCTCTTGATAAAAAATTTTGATTTGCAGGGAAATTTGGGGCAATATTTGCATCAATTCCAGCACCTATTGTAGCAGCCTTGTATTGTTTGTTCTTCGCCTACGTGGGTATGAATTAATTAAAAGCTCATTTATGATTCCACCAATGTGTTGATAATTTTATTGGAATGGAAACAGGGTCAGCAGGACTTGGGTTTCTACAGTTTTGTAACCTGAACAGTTTGAGGGTAAAATTTATACTTGGATTCTCAATTTGCATGGGGTTATCGATACCTCAGTACTTCAACGAGCACACTGCTCTCAAGGGTTATGGTCCTGTACACACAAAAGCTAGATGGTGGAATGATATGGTGAATGTACCATTCTCTTCAGAGGCCTTTGTGGGTGGATTATTGGCTACGCTGCTAGATGTAACATTAACCGCCCACAAAGATCCTGCAACAACAAAGGACAGAGGCATGCATTGGTGGGACAAATACAGATCCTTTACAACAGATTCAAGAAGCGAAGAATTCTACTCCTTGCCCTTTAATCTCAAGAAGTTTTTCCCTTCTGTTTGATCTTTATGCGTTTTGTTTCTTGAATCAAAATGAGGCATACTGTTTCTTGAATGTATCTTATTACCTTGAAAGATTTTTAATTATCTAATTAATTAATTGCCAAAGATGATCAGTACATACAGTGGTATGTATATCTTTTAGAAACATAATTAAAGGAAAAGACCAGCAATGATGTGATATACGTATAAGCTAAGCTAAGCTAAGCTCGCCCTTGGTTTTGTTCTCAATGATTTATTCATGTATGTCTCTACCAAACCAATAACAGTAGTATCTATCATTTGTTGGAGTTTATAGATAAAAAAAAACCCACTATTCCAAATTACTTAATTTGTAAACGAGGTTTAAATGTTTTCTTAAGCTTGTTAGTTTTGAAAAAGGTTATCAAAACTTTGTTTAAAAATTCAAATGCTGCTTTTAAACATATATTATTATATATCTGTTTAGTTTAGCACAAAATTTAAAAGGGTTTGTTTAGTTAAACAGCTACTAAGTTATGCACAAAAAAACAATACAAAATATTATAATCGTATTGTTACTCAAGATGACATTCTAAGATAATTTCCACATAAAAGACACTCATACTTACTTTGTGTAAATACCTCATTTCTTCCAAACATATAGAAAATGTAACTCTTTTAAGAAATTATTATGGTGCCAAAATTATCTAACTGTTATATAGAATGCTATATATTTAAGTTATTCTATAAATTTTTTATATTTTCAAAACACTGGCTTTGTTAGGAGTTGATGAAACTGGTCATCATTATTGTGAAAACAAGACACCTCCAAACTACTATGATAATTCATGTCCTACACTCTTAGAATAGTCGGTATGGGGGCCGGCATATGCCCGGCGCCGGACCCCTAGACCGCCCCCCTAGGCCCGACCCAGCGCCTCTGGTCCCCAGATGCCGCCCTTGCCGGTCCAATTTTGGCACTATTTTCAAAAAAAGCCCGTCGGGCAACGTTCAACTTTAAAAAAAATTGTTTTTTTCAAATTTATATACACACTCTCTCCCCTATTTTATACCACTTTTCACCATTTTATCCCCACTTTCAACCCAAAACACTCTCTTTTTATATCCAACTTTTTAAAAAAAATTATTTTTTCCCTCACAATGAACTCTTGGTGGTCCTCGTCTTCGGGGGAAGGAGAGATGTTTTTCGCAACGTAATACGCAATGCAAACCTTTTAGCCGACTTGATAGAACACATATGGAACAACGTAAACAACGGGGGCGGTGACGAAGACAATAACGAGTAGTATTTATGTTTCTGTTAATTTTTTTTAATCTAGTCTTTTTTTTATAAATTTTAGGTAGTGTAATTTTTTTTCTAGGTTATGTATTTTTTTTTATCAATGTAATGCTTTTTATTTTTTTAATTTAATAAAATATTTTATTTAAAATCTTTTTATAAATTAGATAACAAAATACATAAAATAAATAAAATATGTTATTTAAGGTGGGGTAGGCCCATCCTCCACCCCCTCATTTTGCTAGGAGGGCCATCCTCCAAAAAATAGAGATGTGGCATCCTACTGGCGGCCCATCCCCTTAGGGATGACCCTCCCTATACCCTCTAGTCTTACCTTGTTGCCTAATTGCTCATATCATATGACACTCGTTAACTTCTCTATACATACAAAATTTATAAGCCATGTAAAAAAAATCCTAAAATACAAGTGTTTGATTCTTATATCGATAAAAGGTTTCTAATACAAAGGGGGTATGACACTTATTTAGCATTTACAAAATAATAAAATCTAACAAAAAACATACACGGACCAAACACATATTTTCCCCCAGACTAATCCTCGTCTTCGGTCTCTTCATCGTCATCGTCATCATTATCAACACCACCACCACCACCACCACCATACCTCCATCCATCCTCACCATTGTCTCTATCTTCTTCCGTCTCTTCACTGTCTTCTTCTTCTTCTTGCACGACCTTAACCACCACAGGCCATGGCTGCTTTTTGCCTGCAGTAGCAGGTGGTGCCTTACACTTCACAGCTTTCGTGGGAGGAAGCTTTATGTTGGGTTTTGGGCGGCTCGGTTTCTGGCTTCTGGTGCTTCCACGTTTTACCGCATATTGACCATCATGGTCACTACCAGCATCCATATCAGCATCTGTGTTGTTTTTGTTACGTGGGGCGTTTTTCGGATATTCTTCAGGGAGATGACCGGGGTGCTCTCTTCTTAAATGGAGGTTAAGCTTGTATTCATGAATGTAAGCCTTATCACATCCTTCATAAGGACAAGCGTATGGGCGATCAGATGATGCTGTGGCGTAAGTGCTGGATGCAGCCACCTTTGGCGGCTTGGTATTGGGCGGTGGTTTTTCCACATGTTGGACTTGGACGTATTTGGGCGGAAATTCAGACAAGTTATTCAAATTCTGCTGACATTCCGAAAGTCAAAAGGTCAAACTAAATACAATATTAATGTTCAGCAATTGTTTAAATATGAGTAGGATGAAACCTTTTCATGGTGAGACAGAATGTGATTCTTAAGTTTATATTCATGAGCATATCTCTTGCCACATTCTTGAAATGGGCAGATATGATAGTTCTCCTGCGAATGAGTCTTCATGTGTGACCTCAGGTTAAAATCTAATGAGAATGCCTGCAATAGATTATTGGATATCAAAATAAAAATATATTAAAATCATCTAAATTGGTATATTTAAGACAAGGATAACCGTCCCTAAGATAACAACAAACTTTTACACTTGAACTGCACAATTTTGAAAATCATTAGAAATAACAACAAAATTTCAATTTTTTCAGCAATTACAGCTACAATTTGCAAGTGTGAATGTATATTGCTATAGTGCCCGAGATGGATGTGGAAAACCCCACCTTCCTTTCCACTGGTTCAGCCAATATTTCTGGTTCACTGAAATTATTTATAAAAGATATAACTGTGGAAGTGAGTTGCTTTTTTATTTTTATGTGTTTATCCCAAACATATAATGTTTTTATGTCCTTTTATAGTTACGGGTTACCTAACATCAATTACTGAAAATGAGTAACAGATTGGACCAAATGGGTTTTTTTTTTGATGGAATCTATTTCTAAGGAATGGTAAGAGAAATTACCTTACCACAACCTTCATGTGGACATACAAAATCTCTCTCACCCGTATGGATTAGAAAATGCCTCTTTAACTTTGAGCTATCCAAAAATTTCTGCAAAAAGAAATCAGTGCCTTGATGAATCAACAACCATATACTTGGTGGTACATACTTGCTGGTAGAACATATTATAGAGAAGAGAAAAGAGGAACCTTGCCGCAATTCTCATAATGGCAAACATACTGCCTTTCCCCGTGAATGTGAGAATGCTTTCTCAAAGCTCCAGCATCAATAAAGGTCTTGCCACAGCCTTCATAGCTGCAGAGGAAAAGAACTTCAGTAGTTGGTTCGGGTTCGGGTTGTAGAGTGACAGGATTTTCTGTCTTGTCTTGCAGGGCCTTCATTTGATCTTCTGAGAAAGAAAAGAAGAGTTTGGTGTGTTAATCTTGTTGAGAATATTTGTTTGTTTTGATGTGTTATTAGTACCTACCTGTGACCCATTTAAAAACCAAGCATTTACCACCTGTGGCTACAACATCCTGGGGCACCCTGAGTGAATAATAATAATATATACATATAGGTTAAACCAGAACATTAGAATAACTATCTATCTATCTATCTGTTTTGAATAATAATGAAGGAAAAAGAAATCAGACACATGACATGACATGAATCAAGAAAACATCCTAGATGTAATTCAGGCAAGAAACGAGTTGCAACATGAATAATAATAAGTACATGAAGAAGAAAAGCCACAATTGTAATTAACTAAAGCTACGAAGATCGATCAATCGATCGATCTCGCCTAAAGGCATGAATTAGGGCTTGTAAATTTATTTAGGGGGTATAAGAAAGAAAGAAAGAAAGAGGGAGGGTTTAGGTTTAGTACCATTCTTTGAACCACTTAACAGCAGGAGTTTTGGACTTGATCAAGGGGCGGCGTTCGAAGAGATTGTGGAAGGACTGATGTTCCATCCGGCGATTAGGGCTTGGAATTGGGGAAATTAATATAAACGAACAGAAAGAAAGAATGTATATGTACACCAGAGAGAGAAAGAAGAAAGATGGAGATGATGGCGTTGTGGTTCGGGTCAAGGCCCCCACTTAGCTACTCCCTTGCGCCAGCCAGCCAGCCAGCCAGCGATGACTTATGACCTCGGGGTGTCTCATACAAAATACGTTATGAATACATCTTTTGATGTGGTTTGTTTAAAAAGTGGAAATTTGGGAAAGCAGGAGGAGTAGATTTGAAGGTATAAAAGTGGAAGGTTGGGATGGAAATGATGGCTTTTATCCAATAGAATAGAAGTGAACCCCCTCATCTTCCTAACAACACTCTCTTCTTCAGTTGTCTCTTTATCCACCACTCCAACAACAAAACCTCCTCTCATTCCTTCCAACTTCCCAAACACAACAATTTACTCCCCTCCTTTCATCTCATCAAATTACCATCCTCATCCTCTGCTTCTGCTGCTGACGAAGATGTATATGTTCCGTTGAGTAACATGAGGCGGCAGTGGACTCGCTTCGGTGAAGGCAAACTCTATGACACCACCCTCGAAGATAAGTTATTGCAAGAGCTGGACCAGAGCAGGGCCGCTCAACTTGTCAACATCAAGAACAATCCATCAACCCCCTTCCCCAAAACCAAAACCAAAACAAAGGTTCAATTTATATTATATTATATTTTATACTGGTCACTCAGGCAGTCTAATTATATCATTCTTATGCAAAATCATAAAGCTTTTATTTCAGAGCTGCCTCCAAGTGGAATTCGTGTGCGTTTGTTTAACCTTCCTAAGAAAAAGAACATCCACAGACACTTGCAAGCAGCTTTTCCTGGAATTACCCACATCATTCCAGCCGTTTCTGGGAATCAAAAGACCAGAGACCCTGTTTGTAAAGGCTTTGCCTTTGTACATTTCAAGTCACACAAAGAAGCAAACAGGTTACCTACCTCTACCTCATGTTTTTCACGGATAATAAGATATTATTATGTCAAGTAAGTGTTTTTGCAGATTTGTGGATATCGTTTCAACAAAGCCCATCACTTTTGGTAAGGTTCAGAAGCAAATCAGATGTGAAATCATGGAATCGAGCTCTCCGCTTAAACCGTCTGTTGATAGAAGAGAAAGCCCTCTTCCAGTTTTGAATGCCACAAAGGCTCCTCCTCCTCCTCCTGTTACTCAAACACCACTTAACCCATGTGTTGAAGTTGAAGTTGAAGTTGAAGACGCTGCTTTTGATATGTCGAAAATTGGTGATGATGACCTTGTATCAGAAACCGATGATGACAACAGTTTCGAAAATGTGGTTGAAGAGAAACATGAAGCTGAAGTGAGTTTAGAGTCATTAAAGAAACAGAAGCTGGTTACGGAAAAAGGGAAGAAGACAACAAGGGCCAAGAAGAAAGTGGAGAATACACCAAAACTCAATATTCCCAGATCTGCAAACAGGTTAATATAAATACTTGTTTCGGTTCCATGGTAAGGTAATGTAATGCAATGTGTGTGGTTAACAGTGTGCGTATGCTATTGATGATGCAGGTTGAAGATGAAGGAGAAGGCTCTGCTTTCTGGTGTATTTTCAAAATATGGAGGGTGATTGAGGGAAACATTTTTGTTATAAATTTATATTTTTATAATGTTTGTTACGTACAAGATGGAAATCTGTAGTTTGATATTCCATTGATTCATGACCTTAGGTTAATTTATTTAATGAAATTCAGAGGTTGGGATTGCAAAATAAATGGTAGGTTTGTTGCACCAAGCTTCAGCTCCTTTAAAGCAATTTATGGATATGAACACATGGTTGATTATCTCACTAAAATTATAAATAAATTGTTCTTGAAAAGAAATTATACAACTTTTTTACTTTACTAGATTGAGAGTAGTAAATTAGGATAAAAGTTACAGGGTTAATTTTGCTACATCTTCTTTTGATTTCATACACTCACAATTTGCTTTTTATGAATATGTCAAGCCCCATAGGATAATTATTAATTTTAATCCAGGATTGAAGAAAAGAAATTGGTGCGTACGTATGTATGTTTTTGCACTTAGGAGAGTAATTCAGTACTTTCTGATCAACAATATTTTCAGAGACAAATCGGTAAAGGTAATTGATGGATCCGGTGCACGCAGAGAAGACAGGCACGCAGAATGTCACTTTCTTCTGAAGTCATCACCCAGAGTATTTTTTAAAACAAGTGAGTAATGAGCCTCCTAACAATGTTACAGCTTTGGTAAGAGTATCTTGTGTTGAACGATAACAACCTTTTAGAGCAACCACGCTCCTTTTTTTCGCAACTCTCAGCCTCTTTTCTTTTCTTTTCTAGTGGCTCCTTTTCACTTACCAAATTGTTCTAATCAGAGTGGATGGATTATTCAACCCCAATTATAAGTCATGACGCCCTACCACTTCTCATTACTTAATGATAGTCAGTGGTTGGGTAAAGTGCCATTGACTAATACATTGTTAGTTGCTCACGTTTTATATGCTCTATGAGAACAATATTTTGACAAATTGTTTCACAGACTAATAGATTATAGATGGTACCTTCTGTATGATTCATTTGCTGAAATTTTATAGGACAGACTAACGATTAGTATGTTATTTTTTGTAGCATTCGAATCTTGGTATGTAGCAAGTGTGACATCAACCGTTTCCTCCCATGAAGTAAGACTATTCTCCTCCTACAGCCTTAGAAATAATATAATATTTTATAGGATAAGATGTGTCATTAAGACCTAAATGATTTGGCATGACCTAATGTGACTTGTTATAGGCTAAAACAACACATTACTGAAAATTCCCATTAAGGCCCAGTTAGTGGACTTGCGAATTAAATAGTGGACTTATGATTAGTAGTAGCAGTCACTAATCCATTTGTGATTGGTGATTACCGAAGGATTACGGAGTGCAGTACATTTGCGATGGATATATCCGTTGGTAACTTATGTCAGTATTTTGGATGACTTTAATAAGCAGTTGGTCTCTCACTCACTCTCCTATATCACATTATCACTCCCTTCTCACTCCCACCGTTGCCCCAACCACCCTAACTATCGACTCACAACTGCAGCTAAGCACCACCACTAACACTGCCTTTTTGATCATTCTCCCTTCTCATTCCTGTCATCCCTCTTAACGATCTTGACACTTAACCACCACAACCACCTCCACCATTTTCTCCCTTCCCACTCACGTCATACTTCTTAATCAACAGGCTGTTTCCTGCCTTTGTTTTTTATTTCAAGATCTAATTTGCATGCTTGTTCATAATCTTCAAGATTGTATGCATATATGTGTATATGGTTACTTAAAAAGTAGGTATATAAGCCTATGTATGTTGATGTTAATCTATATACATGGCCTTGGTTGTAGATATTGATTATGTCGACATCCAAAAATAGAGAATATATGTATAGAAAGAATGACATCCACATATATCTTAGCATTGATGGAAGGTTTTCAAGGTGTATGGTGCTTAGAAACATTAATTAATGTACGTGTCAATTAGTAGCAGGTATGTATTATAGGCGAAAGCAGCATGAAGCGCAGATCCAGTTGGAAGCACGTCTTCATCAACCGTGTAGTAAGGACTATGCGGTTAATAGACACACCCTTTCTTCACATTTCTCATGCCAAGAAAAGCAAGCGTCCCTGGAATCATGTCCAAGTAAAACGCGAAATCTTCACTCCCCATGAAAGGACCAGCTCCCATGTTCATGTTACTTTTTCCAACCATCATATTCGAGACTTTCACCACATGCTCATATATCCTCTCGTCATTCACAGTTGGGGGCACACGAGGATAGTAGTCACTTCCTTCTAAATCAACCACAAACGAGCTGGAACAACGATATACTGACGCCTGTGCTTCGATAACCTACTAACACATACATACAGTCAATTTTGTTTTATACGATCAAAACGCACAAAGTAGAGTTAATTAGTTAATAGTTACCTCCTGTATTCTTGCTCCAAGTGCATAGAAGGTCTTTTTGCTAAAAGCTCTGTAAGTACCAGCAATGGAAACCAAGTCAGGGATCACATTAAGCTGACTTCCACCATCCCCACCGAAATCACCTGCATGCCAAAACATGATTTTGCATATAAAACTAATCATTCATCAAACCAAATAGGGGCTAACTTATATAACTATGAGTTAACTGCTAATTTTCATCCTTGTGGTTTGTCTAATTATGCCAGTCTAGACTTCAAATTTGTACCATTTTCATCTCTGACATTCTTAAAACATGCTAGTTTAATCTAAAAGTTAGCGTCATTAGCTTTGATTGTTAAATGAGGGGTAAAAAGGTAAATTTTCATTTTTATTTTTAGCCCGAACTTTGACTGTTGAATGAGTAAAAAGGTAATTTTCCGACCACATCTAACAGTCAAAGTTACCTTTCATACCCCTCATTTAACAGTCCAAGTCAATGGCTATTAACTTTTCGGATTAAGCTGGCATGTTTCAAGAATGTCAGGGGCGGAAATGCGAAAATGGTACAAATTTGTAATTTGGCCCGGACTGACATAATTGGACAAACCTCAGGGATGAAAATGGCAGTTATATATGTCAGGTTTCTTACCGGACTATGCAAAGGATCAACTTCTCGAGAAACAATATGTTGAAAGCCAATTATGGATGCCGAAACAGCCAAAATGGGATCAATAGAATCTTGAGGGAGTGCGGCATGACCTCCTTTGGCGTGGATCTTGGCCTTGAAAGTAGAAATTCGCCTGGCCGGGTTGCAACCATACTAGAATCAGAGCTCAGGACTAAATGTAGACCGAAAGTGGCCTCCACGTTCTCCAAAACACCTTCTTTGATCATCGCTTTTGCTCCTTCGCCTTGTTCTTCCGCTGGTTGAAATATCAACACCACCTTTCCCCAACCAAAAGTTAATATCGGCACCCCGTAATTAATTATCTATGTATGAAGAAACCCTAGCCAGCTAGTACATAATTACCTGTAATTCTTTTTCCAGTTTCAAGATTTTTGCGACCCCGAGAAGCATTGCAACATGAGCATCTTGCCATCAATTTTGCTTTTGTGCTCCAATCAACCAGTTCCTACATCTCAACACCTTGTAACTTATGTTCTAAAACTATAGCAGAGAACAATTTGTTAAACTTTGAGAATGTCCGTTTTAAACACATACTAATATAATAGACCACCTTATACTTTTTATCCAGTCTGATGCGTCAGCATGATTTGGCAGCCTTAGAACATGATCGATCCTTCACTGAATCATTTTGATGTTGTAAAAAAGACCTGCTTTCATAATTCAGGGGTTTGGAATAATAATGAAGATTATGAGTGAAAGATGCATCTCTGATTATTAGTTAGATATTTGAGGACCAAAGATACACAAGGGGTGCCGTGAGAATGTCAGTTTTAAACATCTAACTAATAACAAACAGACCACCCACCCTTTGTCACGTGTATTAATAGAACTTAATTCTAGCATGAGCATTAACTAACTTAGCATAAGGTAAGCTAGTAGATAATACTGCTATTGGTTCACAACCACCCGAGGCATTTGGGTATCTAAATTGACATTAACTAAATCTAATGATACTAGTCATCTAAGATTTGATCATTACATTTGTTTATAAATACATACTTGAACTATTGATTCATAAATTTATTTATATCAAAACTTATGTTTAATAACCAACGTTTTAATTTTATATATGATAAATTGAACCATACTTCTTTTATAAACTCCTCTACCAACTTTATTTATCCAATTTAAATTAGATGCATTTTTTTCAATACTTATTAACATTATGCCGTTTGAAAATCTCTTGCTTGTTTTTCTATAAACCTACCATATTTTATACGTGCATGTCTCCTTATAACGATTTGCCTGAGACATGCTCCTGACTTTAAGTTGATGCCTCTTTCATTCAATGTTTATGAATTAACAAATGTGTTTCGTAAACAATTAATATATAACTGTTTACAATCGTAAATATACTTTTTCCTTGTACTTGCATTTGATTCAAATATTTACAAAATGCTCTTTTCAAATGACAATTGAATTTTGATAAATCTTTTAAAAAATAATCAAAGCGTCTGAGGACACTCTCGACTTACCTCAGAGATTCCCAGTCAACCCTATACTCGCATTTCTCAAACCTTAAAATCCTTCAACCCGACCCAACCTAACTAGACTATATTACTCATTCTTCAACAACCAATCACCTTTTTCACAACTCAAAATAGCCCTTTCATCTATAAGAGATGTAAATATTTCCAACTCCTATAATGCAATCGTTGTCCTTTTAGATCATTGTCACTAGCAACATTTTACTTCTTAACCATGAACATAAGCTTTTGAGAATTTTATCATATTCATATCATACTCACGGAACTTCATCATATTGTCAAACTTGATTTCCATACCCAATTACCTATAATTCTCATTTTTATTTATTTATTTTTCTGTAATTCCATAATTACCTATAATTCTCATTTTTATTTATTTATCTTTCTATAATTCCATATACATTCGATACCCTACTATATATAATTCGATTATTCCATGTATATTCGCTTATGCTATGATTTTATATGGATTCACTATTCACTTGGATACAATTTGGTTATCTTACAAAACATGGTTTCAATATTTAATTTATTTATCATACATACAAAAACAAGTTTGGGGGAATAGTGCCAGACACCTGGCCTGACACTCCCCTATTGGACCAGACAATTTATTCTTTTTTACACACATTAAAATTACTTTTTGCTCCAGTTTAAAATTACGTTTTCGCCCCCTGCTCAAAACAAAATTACTCTTTTGTCGCCAGCTCAAAATTACGATTTCGCCCTCGCTTTAAAATTACGATTTGGCACTTAACTCAAAATTACATTTTCGCCCCAGTTCAAAAGAAAAATATGTTTTTGCCCTCAGCTTAAAATTTCGATTTTGCCCTTTCTTCAAAAATAGATTTCTCCTTGTTTAAAAAATTTTGATTTCGCCCTCAGTTCAAAATTACGTTTTTGCCCCTATTCAAAATAAAATTATGCTTTTGTCTCCAACTCAAAATTACGATTTTGCCCTCGGTTCAAAATATAATTATGGTTTTACCTCTAGCCTAAAATTTTTGCGCCTTTAGTTCAAATTTATATTACTGTGTTACCCCAATTTCAAAATTACGAATTTGCCCCTACGCAAATTTACAAGTTTTGCCCTGGTTCCAATTTACGGTACTGTCATCACTTTAGCTTTTGGCAAATTACGATTTTACCCCAGTCAAAAAATAAAACTTTCAATTAGTTAAAAATAACAGTATTGTCATTGTTTTAGTTTTTTTTAGCAAAACTATAAAAGTGTTTTGTTTTAATTGGTTGACTCGATTTAATTGTTTTCCGTGTCAAGGAGCTGCCTAACACTCGCTTATCATTCGGCCATCGCCCCGTAACACGGGCGGGGCATCAACTAGTTTCATACAAATTTGACTATTTCTATGATTTTATCTCAATTAGGTATTACATATAATTTGATTTTCCAAACATGATTACTTACTTGAATTTTCCCATAAATATGATTACCACATATAATTATATACAAGCTTGATTATCCTAAAATTTCATATAAGTCACATTCAACTGCATGTAATCTGACCATTCCATGAACATGATTGTTTGCAATATGATTTCAAAGGAATTTGATGTTTAATTGTTCGTGAACAAAGACTGGTGTGAAACCAGCAGTTGTAGAAAAACCAATTGTTCCTATAAAAACCGTAGTTCAGTTTTCAAGGAAGAGAATGCTTGGCTACAGGATGATCTAGAAGATTGTCCATCACATGTTCCAACATCAACTACCATAATCACAAAAGATGCCAAAGAAAATCCAGTAGTTCCTGAATCAGATGAAGATCGTCCTCCATCTCCAAGGTTTATATTGGTCCTAAAACAACTGCCACTACTTAAAATTAACAACAAGTTAAATCATCTAGAGAACACAAAAACAATGGAAGAAGAGGCTATAAAGGAATTCACTAAGAACGAAAACAAGATGACATACAAGAAGGATCATTAATCATAGACAAAAGGATGAGAGAAATAAAGACCTATGAGCAATACATGTTTCAAGAACCCCAAAGGCTTTCCCAAGTTCAACCTTTCAAAAATTTAGCAATTGCAAAATTGTCAAAAGAAGAGAGCATTGACTAGTTGAAAAAGAATGTTCTATATCCCGTCAAGAACTTCCACATATTTCAAAATTGGGATGCTCAAAACCTGCTGGCAGATGTAGCAAGGGTCAAGAAGATGGTTACTGATCCAAGTATAAAGGTCACTCCTCCAAATTGGAAGCTTGGTAGTAAAAAAAAACCAATTTGTAGAAGAGGCTGCAAAGATATTCAAGATGAAACAGGAACTCATCCATGTAAATTGGTCTCCAAGGACCTCAATCACAAGATGGAAAGAGTCCACTCTCACAAGAGAGTACATGGATGCTAGGAAGAGAAATCATGAAAAAGTTCCTTCATCACTCATTTGAGATAGCACATAGATCTACCTTGCTGACAAGAAGGAGTCTGATGTTGTTCCTTTCAAACCCCAAGAGATATTCTCCTACAATCCCAAGATCATGGAGAATTATATGAACAACTTAGGGAAAAACACGACTATGCCCGTTAGATTCCTGAGTTGGATGAAGAAGAAAAACTTTTGCTTGTAAGTTTATGCCTGATGTCATACATGTGTTTAGATCCAATAAGGATCAAACTGTTGGCACTTACATAGTGGCATTAGAAGATTCTCCACAAGATTTACCAAATCAATCAGTGGCATATCAAGGGGTAACAATGACTTCAAGGCCAGATTCATCTCCACCCACAGAAGTCCTAGAATTACCTCAACTTCTCCCTAACCCAAAGACTTAGATGGAAAGCAAGGAAAGACTCCAATGATGCGGAATTCTTTAGAGAAGATGGCTCTGTAACCCACGTGGATGGGTATGGTGTTTAAAGTCTAAACCTAGATAACATAAAAGTCATTGCTAATCTTGAACTTGTAAAGGAAGAAAATGATGACCGGGCTATCAGTTTAGAGCTGGGAATCAAAGGAATGAGCAGGGAAAGGCTTCTTGGCATCAACAATAAGAGAATAAGATACATGCACAAAAAAGTGTGATTTTGGCATCAACGGATCAAGGGGAGATTGTTGGGTTATATAAGATCTACTGATGATGAAACCAAAACCTAAAGGAACCATCTTCATTTCCTAATTGAATAAGGTTGAAGTATAATAAAAAGTACCAGAAGTTTCCTCCTTGAAAGCTTCACAAACAACCACTTAAAACACCTAGAAAAGAACTATTGGGTCAAAGTGCTGGAAAACAAAGTACAAAGTGCTGAAAAGATAAAGACTGGCTAACAAGTCAACAACTGAAGACCAAGTGTTGGGTCAACAAGTCAACAGTTGAAGACAAGTCTTGGTCAACAAGTCAACACATGAAGACTAAAGAGCTGGAAACCAAAAGTGTTGGAACAGTTGTTTCCCCTTTGTATCCTTGTAGTTATATATAACAGTTGTTTTAGCTTAACGGTCCAGCAGTTACATCATTTAATGGGTTGTTTAGGGTCGCTTTCATGGTGACGTCACCAACATTTCTCTCTTCCTATAAATAGAACAATATACATAATTTAATTAGATAACTCTTACAGCTAATATCCTCTAATAAAAGTATTTAAAGAGAGAAAAGCATAATAAGTAAGAGAGAGAATGCACCTAGTGAGGGGAGTGTTATTGTACTATTGATTGTGTTGAAATCAATGAATGTAATTGAACCATATGGCAATCATCTTCCCAAATTTAGTTGTGTATTAATTAATTTGTTTACTATTTACATGTGTTGATTATCTTTGAATTATCAAACTATTTTTTTCATCCCAAACACACACTCTCAGATCCAACATGTGGTTCCCTATGTTCAGTACATTTGTATTCTTATCATAAATTACTAGCAACAAGTAACCTTAACTTGTAGATATGTTACATATATATTCATATCCATATCCATAACATAACCAAACCCCATACTCCTTACATAAGATTTTATTAAGGTTTCCATGAACGCCGAAGGTGCAGACCAGAGCTTGAGTACCGTGTTGTGATATTCAATAAAAGCCTTTGGTTGTTTCTTAACTAGTGCTTGCATTTTTAACCTTTTTATGGGTCTTTTAAAATCATTATCCGGAAACTCTACATGGATAACAGTTTACAAAGCACAATCAATAATAGAAATCAGCGACGCACCTTATGGAAATCAGAGACGCGCGTATACAAATCAGAGGCGCGCATTATAGAACAATACCCTAACTAGATACGCACGTTTAGATTCAACAAAGTTTCACAAGACACACATTTATTCGCATCAAGACAAATTTCCTGTCAAGCTACGCATGTACTGTTACAAAACCCTAACTACATACGCACGTTTATATACATCAACATTTTCAGAGCCGCATGTTTACCCCCGAGGTTTAAAAGTTTTTTACAGTAAAAATGAAATATCACGTCCAAACATTTACCGAATTTCATACATGTATTAATTATTTTTTTTTTTGTTATATGTCGTTTTGCTTCCTTTATCTTTCTCGATCAACTGATTCAAGTGGATTTTAGGGATTCAACATGAAACACAGACGATATGCATATTAGGATTAAATATTACGTGTATTTTGCTTTTTAACCATGATCGAATCTCTATTTTAGTATGTGATTTGAATCTGAAGCAAATATTTCGGGCCACGATTTAGTCTCCGACTGTTAGTCGAATTTTTAAAGTTGAAGTGTAATGAAACTTATGCCCTTCCCACTCGCTTTTGTAATTGAACTGAATGTAAATTACTATTGTGCCACCGAATAATTAAGGGGTAGATTAGATCAGATGTGTGGTTGAGATTGTCGTGTACACATCGCACAATATGGGGATCTTGTATACGTTAACCAGTTTCAACAAATATAATACCCACCCTCCCTTCTATCTTCGTCTAACGTAACCTCAATGACCACCCACCAAAGGTCACCACCGTAATTTTCTTGGTACTAAACTAGAACCAAGCTCCATCAGCTTAAGGAAATGCAAATAGCTCTACAAAATGAGTTGCCAAACGAGAATTGACAAGAAGCTTAGCTTTAAATTCTCGCTCCTACCTGATTGCAATAGGCATCACATATTCGACTTTCTTGAAACATTTCTTTCACTTTACAGTGTACAAATATCCTAATCCACAAATAACACACAACCTATACACACAACTCCAAGATATAAGTATGATATAGACCTAAGGTAACTAAAAGTACTGAATAATGACGAGTGACAATAGTCGCCGATGGGTGAAGAGGCAGCAACAATGGGTAGATCTAACAATTATATTAGGTTTTAAAGATGCTCGTCTCCACATGGTTTCACCTTCCGCGGAACCCTAGATTGTGGGTTGTTGATCTGAATCGGCAGCTGTTGAGTATCCTAGTGTTGGTAAACATAATGGTAGTAATTTGTCTTTAAAAAAAAATCCATGTTATGTGTGGGGAAAAGTGAAATCCTTGCAAACCACAAGGAACATTGGAGTAATTAACTCAATATATTTTGTACACTGTTACGGAAATTGTATAGATGTTTTTTTGCACTACATTTTTTTTCATTATTTAAGGAAGTGTTTTTATTTACATGAAACCGACAATAACGTTTTGTAATAAAAAAAAGATATCATCAATGAAAATAAACATCAGATACTCGTTGGTTATTCCTCCATTGATGATCCCTCCGTGAAGCATTCGTTGGTAATCCTCAGTGATGATGCTGTCACTAATTTGTTAGTGGTAATGACAGTTCGAATTGCTAGCAGGTAACTCCCGTTGGTAATCTGTTGAAAGATTATATTGGTGATACGTCAAAATATGTTCGTTACTGACAGCTCCCACTTACGTTGATACACTTTTGGCAAATCTATCATCATTGAAACCCCTTTATTTTACCAATTCATTTAGTTATATTTGAATATAGTTAAGCTACAAATTACCAAATTCTTATTGTTTGTATTCTTAACATTTGATTTGATCAAGAACTTACCATTATATAATCTTGACTGATGACAAATATATACTTAACAAATATTTGTCAAACAATATGTTAGAAAACTCAATCAGTAGGGTTTTGTGTCTCAATTCGATGATTTGAATTTAGTTATTTTGATAAGAGATGCAAAATCACTTTTTAATGTCCCCACTTCTAACAGAATCAAGAACAATCACAAAGACATGTTGAAAACGCTTACATTCACAACTTATTGCGTCGATCGATAATATTACATTACAATTAAGGTTTAAAAACAATATTGATATATATGTAAACTAGCTTCCTGTGTTGACTGTTGACCAATTAACTTGTTTATATAATTTTCCATCTTTCATGTGGAATTCCTATTACTATTAGTTTTAAAAATCACGAAAACAATATATATAATGCAAGACTGAGACATCATATATAATTTGAAAAATAATTAATTTTATTAGAAGAAAAATGTTGTTTGGTCTCGATCATATATAATTTGAAAAATGATTAATTTTATTAGAAGAAAAATGTTGTTTGGTTTCGACATAGTAACTATTATTTTTCACCTACTACTTTTATATATCTATTATATTTATTACCTTAATATATAGTTATCTAGAAGGTGATAAAAGAATAAATTGTTGTCACACCTAATCAACTCTTGGATTGCTTGCTGCTAGAGAAAACTAAATAAAACATATAAGATCGAGTATGTAACTTCTGAAGAAATAATATTTAAAATAGAATTAATAATCAATAAACAAAAGGTTGGTCATGAAGAGAAAGCAGGTTCCCTAATCTTCTAAAGAAACCCTAGTGATCAAGCAACATAACTGATTGATACTAATAATATATCTTTCTTGTAGTAATCCAAGAATACAAAATAATAGTATAGGTTGGCCACCATGACACAAAAATAATAAAGTACAGTAATAAATAAGAAGGGAAATTGAAAAAGAAAAACTACTCCAGTAAATATATTTATGATGCTCTGATCTCTTCATGAAGATGATAATTAAAAAACAAATGTTTGAATATTAATTTACATGCAATGGTACTCTTATTATATGATGGAGTTGGAGCTCAAGGTCAATTGAAGATCTAAACCTGCAGCAGCAGCAGCAGCAGCTACGTAGTTTTGCTTTAAATCAAGTGGTGGATAAGCGGGTGAGGGTGGCCTGTAGTTCCTCCTATCTACATGCGTAAGAGTAAAATGGCATGGTTCCCTAAACGACAATAATAGATCATCATACTCACTAAAACTAATACGAGACTCATTTTCTGGACCATCAAAATGTTTATTATTATTATAACGGGTTAGTAGGGTTGTTGGAGATAGTAGTTGATTCTTTCCCTTCTTGCTTCTAATTGCAACCTTTTTCTCTTCAATCTTTCTTTCTTGTGTGCATTCTGGTGACCTCCTAACGCTTGCGAGTTCACAAACTCCTTGAAACAATAGCGGCACTCGAATCTCTTTAACTTTGTTGGAATTGTTGTTGATGATGAATTTACACTTTCTTCCCCCTCGGACGACCTTAATTGGTTCGTCTTACTGATCTCCTGATCGGCTTGGGGATATTGTAGCAGCTCAACCCCGAATAACTTGACATGTGTTTGTGTTGAGTACTGTTGATCACTTGCGTCTCCTTCTTCTAATTCCCATGTTGATGAAAGAAGATCAGAAACATTTTTTCCCGTCATCTTTCTTTATCAATATGTATGTATATATATGTTGAAAACTAGCCAACAGGTAGGGTTTGAAATTAATTGATGTGCCAATATGAAGTGTTGCATCTCTTCCTTTTATAGCAACTCAAAAAAACTGTTTCTTTGTTTTTTTTAATAAATGTGTAAATCATATATATATAGTTATTTTAAATTAAAACATGGTGATGATAGAGAACAAATATATAAAATGACATAGAGGGGAGATAGTCAAGATAGGGGGAGGATGGTGGTGTAAAAGCAATATTTGCTCAAGATCTCCTCCACCTAAAGTAGGAGACATACTTTAAATTAAGAGTATAATAACAGAAAAGAAAATTGCAGTTATGTATCACACTTATTAAATATTCCCTCCGCAAATTTCTATATTTTTGTAAGAAAAAGAAGTCAAAGAAAGGGGGGTTGTAATCACCTGGAAAGAAAGCGGTCTTCAACTGCAGCAAATCTAGTGCTTATTTAATACTACTTTTCTTGATTCAAAAAATAAGTGGATTAATTCCTGTAGATTATTTATTATTATTCTGTGTTATCTTCAATATATTCCCCCACAAAGTACAAACACAATGCTATAGTTCAGTCAAATGTGGATTATTCAGTTTAGATTTTCTTGAAAAATATTCCTTTACTAATTATCATGTTTATACTAGAGACAAAAAAGAAAATGAGACGCAATCCTCCTTTGGACCGTCTTATGCTTGTCTTGGATGACGTATGAGTCGTCTTATCGGCCCAACAAACAAACATTATAAAGACTAATAACAGCTGTGGCGGCTACAGTTTAAGTCACCAAACCAAGTTCAAAGTCACGTCATAGACTGTTTCTAAACACTCAGGCTAGGCGATTTGTATATCAGGCAACAACAACAAAACCCAAATGGCCATAATGAACATCAAAACAGCCATAAAAATAAAGCTCATAAGCAATAGACGGCTGCAACATAAGTTACCAAGATAAGCACAAAGCAACATCATAGCCAATGGTCTCCGATGATCCATAGACCATTTTCATTGAACCAACAAACAAACGTCACAAATATAACCAACTTTAAAACCACAAAGGATCTCATGTGAACGTTATCGTTATACCATCAAAACAACTATAAAACAAAGCTTACAAGCAATAGATAGCTGCAATATAAGTTACCAAGCTAAGCCCAAAGCAACATCATAGCTAATAGTCTATGATCATCCATAAACCATCTTTATCGACCCAGCAAACAAACGTCACAAAAACAAACAATTTTAAGACCACAAAGCATCGTGAACATTAGCGTTACATCATCACAGACCCTTAAACCAAAACCAAGGTTTAACAACAACATCATGAGACCCCGATTCACATTAAAAAAGCACATACACCAACAGACCGTTCACATAGACACACAACCACAACCAAAAAGTACAAAATCAAACGACTGATCGTAAGCCGTTGTCTTGAACGACGGATGAATAACCCCAAAACAAAGATCATGCAACAACAAATCGTTAAAGCCTCAAAAACCACAACATTAAAACTTATAAACAACCCTCGTAGTACGACGCCCCAAAAACGTAAAAAACAACAACAAAAACAATAAAGTACATGTAAACATCGCAGAAGCCAAGGATCGGAGCGATTCCAACCATCAGAGACGAAAAACGTCAAAGAGGTGGTGGAATGGAAAGGGGAGAGAGAGAGTGAAACAATTGAAACGTGAACTTCATAAAAAAAACACCAACCCACAAAACGACGAAAAGTAAAAATCCACTAAAACCACAACTTAAATACCCAACGAAGAAAACAACCCACCAAGCCAAAGTTACAAACCTCACATGCACACTAAACACCTAGTGCGTGAGGTACAACTAGTAGAAGCATAAGTATGTTGCAAATAAAGGCTCTCACTATTCTCACATCCCTGTATCTTATTTACACACCTTTTTTCACTATATCTCTTTATCTATATATATATATATAGAGAGAGAGAGAGAGAGATAGAGGGAAGGAGTTTGGGAATATTAACTCTCAAATAAAAAATATATATATTTTTTAAGTTGAGTTAATAAAGTGAGATAAGTTAATGAACCGAGTTAATTAATTATGTGATATATACATTATTTTAATAATTTATATGTATTTATTATTATTATTATTATAATACAACTCTTTGAGATAAAAAGGACCATTTCCATGCGATATGAAGACGATATTAATTATATATAATATATTGAGTTATAAACTGAAAGTCTGAAATTTAATACGCGGGACACTAAGATGCGATATATTAAGAGGACGCTATATATTGATTATAAAGTGAAAGTTTGAAATTTAGTTAAACATCATTTTAACCTAAAGACTGATCACGTCCTTCCTTTCAATATAACGGTTGTTTAACCTTCTAATTGTAGGAACCGTTCGCATATAAATAAAATAAAACAATTTTATTAAATGATTACAATACAAAAAATTAAAGAAAGCAAAAAATTTCAGTACAATTACAACTGAAATAAAAGAAATACAAGAACGGAGATGAAGAAGAAAGTCGTTTTGACTGAGGGTTGTATTTAACACATGGTCCTTAAAACAAATTCCGAGTCTCCCAAGAAAACTCGTTTTGTTAACTACTCCGCCTTATTGTGATGGGTTTCCTCTAGTTAGACAAATGTGTAGATAGATGCATTGAGTTTTCTCGGTTAGATGATGTACTCTTTTTCATTCTTATATGTTTTGATTTTTAATTATAAATGTTAAATAAACTATTATATAAAATCAAACAACATATCTTTTTTCTTAAATTACAAATGTTCAATTTATAAAAAAACATACATTTTACTTTTTTATATATTATTATTAAGTTAATAAACAAGTCGATTGATCATCTTCAAATGTATAACCATCTAAAAAACAATTCCCACATATGTGAGTAATATCTTTAATTAGGAACACACGCACTTATAAGATAAAAGATAGTATATTAAGAAATGCATAATATAAGCATGGATAATATATGGGTGGTGATGAGTCCCATCATTCACAGGATGATGGAAGATCATGTTCATATACAATGTTTGAATGATCTAGATTCGTGATTAGTCATCACTCTAAAGAAAAATAAGTTCTTTTATAATTATCTTCACCACCTACACGTAATTATCGAAAAATGCCAAAGTACGAAACCTAAGTTTCTATATCTATCTTTATCTTTAGTTGATGTCCTAAAAAATATGGAAGAGTTGTTGCCAAAAGTAGGAATAATAGAAAGTGGATCCAGTGGTGATTCAAATATTATATATTTTAATAAACACACATATTACATATATACAGATACGTATATATAGATCAGGTTCATGCGAGAACTTCATTTAGTTGCGAGAACTTGAGAACTTTGATGGAAAATCTATTTTTTGTGTGAGTTTTCAACCAAATTTTACATAAACATAGGTGAACTTCTAACTAAGACATTTGTAAAAAAAATAGCCTAGCGTTTATTAACATCGGGTTTTTGATCGTTTATTAACGTCGGGTTTCAAAACAAGTTAACAAAATGTTAAAAAAAACTTTTTTAAAGAGGTTTTCACGGTTTAGCTTGTGAGATATTAGATAGAAAATATTTCATAAGATTTGTGATTTTGAATAAAATAAATTTGGGTTCTACTAAGTTATGTGAAACTATAGCTATTTAATTTATAATAATAATTATTATTAACTATGTTATAATTTTGTGTGTTGTACGTATTAAATAATGAAAACCGCTGGTTTATTTGTTTGTTTGTAGAGTACAATAAGATAATATGTGTATATGATAATTATCACTATTTTGCTTATAGTAATCAATACCCAACTTACTTCTAAATTGCTTAACAACTCTCATCATAATTATTAATTCTTTAAATAGGTTCTTAACTATGTTTACATGATTGTTAGCCAAGGAACATCAAATACATATAGAATATGTTGCATATTTACATCAATAGCAATATATTATCGAAAAACATTAATCATACTTGGACATGTATACCTTATGAAATTGTTTGTTTTGCAAATAATATAAATGATTTATGAGGCGGAGGATTAAGGTTAAGGATTTTAGGGGATGGTAAATATTTCTTTTCCTGTGTTGTAGGGACCTTTGTTTGGTTTGCACATTGATATGGGATTGTTTCTTGTATATATGCTTATAGGTTGTCTCTCATGTTACATTTTCCTATTTTTAGCCATATACTCTTCTATAGGCTTAGAGGTTGTTGCAGACGTTATATTTGCCTAGTTTTAACATATACTCTTTCACCACCTATGTTATTAGCGGTAGTTTTCTATATGTGGTAGTTCTCTATATACATATGCCTCTTGCTTTATAAATTTGTCTGTATGATCTGAGCCGAGGGTCTCTCTTGAAGCAGCTTCTCTATCCCTAGGATAGAGGTAAGGCTTGTCTACATCTCACCTTCCCCAGACCCTAACAATAGTTTTGCTACTTGTAGGATTTACTAAGTTCGGTTGTTGTTGTTTTATTTACGATTGTATGAAGCATTTGTTTTGCAAATCGAATATGGAAGTGAGGATTGTTTGTGTATCCAAACCTTATGGTAATCTTCGTTAACACTGGATATTTATATACACCTCACGTATTTGTTGTCAATCTTTTCAACAGTAAACAACATAGTATATATAAACACATATTTGGTTGCTTAATTCAAAAATATTATTATTATAAATTAAAGATATAGTTAGAGTAAGGGCCAGTTTTGTTGGACAATTAAGAGATCTAATCTAACAAAAATATTGCTCGATTTAAAGATATAATTGAAGTAAAGACGGACATTAAGGTAAGGTTTTTAAAACTAAATAGTGTTGTTAGTCTATGATGTAAATTTGATTTAAAAATCAATTTTAATTAAAAACAATTTTTTAAAAGTTGATATAGTGTTATTTTAACATTATTTGAAATCACATATTAAAAGCAGGATTTTCATAGTATGTACAATACATATACAAACTAATTTTGCTTTTTTATTAAGTGTAAATGGTATGAATATGAAAACTGAATTTGTATATATTGAAGGTGTGTTTACAAATGAGAAGGACCCCTCTATTTATAGGGAAAATGAGGGACCAACTAATAAATACTAATTACATGCAAGGACACCTATAATTACACATAGGGACACGTATAATTACACTTAGGGACCTCTAGCTAACAATTAGGTCCTTATGCTAACTAATATTTACAACTAACACTCCTCCTCAAGTTGGAGCATAGATATTAATCATGCCCAACTTGTTACATATGAAGTCTATTTGTGTTTTACGAAGTGGTTTTGTAAATATATCTGCTAGCTGGAATTCCGTTTTCACATGAATTGGCTGAATAGATGGAGGATCCTTTTGAGTGCCAACTATCCGATCTCTTATTAGGTGACAATCAACCTCAATATGTTTAGTTCTCTCATGGAATACTTGATTTTTGGCTATATGTATAACAGATTGATTGTCACAGTATAATTGCATCAGGTTTTCAGAGATAACCTCGAGTTCTCTGAGAAGACGACGAACCCATATCATTTCTGATGTAACATCTGCCATAGCTCTGTACTCTGATTCGGCACTTGATCTGGATACGGTATGTTGCTTCTTACTCTTCCAGAAACAAGATTTCCACCAACAAAAACACAATATCAGGTGGTGGATCAACGATAAATGGGACAACCTGCCCAATCTGCATCTGAGAATCCAGATATACGTCCATCTCCATCTTCTGTAAAAGCACCTACACGACAATGACCCTGATCAGAATACAAGATCCCTAGACCTGGTGTGCTTTTGAGATATCTTAAGACACGGAGAGCAGCATCCCTGTCACATCCCGACCCGCAGCAGATAAGGTGATCGGGGCATGATTGGGTTATCATCAAAGCTCATGACATTTATTAAACGTTTCATATTCATTAATACAAATTAAATGGAAATTTACAATAATGTTACAACATGATCTAACTAACAATCTAACTTCTTTGTTCTCTTCTAAGGCATATCCTATGTTATCCTTGCTTCAACCTGTTCACCTGTATCATGTGTAAAAAGGTTTTTGAATCAACATAATGTTGGCGAGTGAATCATATGGAAAACATTTGAACAATTTATTTAAATTGGTTATGAAATATGTGCACAACCAAACATGAGTAAAATTAGATGTAACTTGATCAACAATCATGCTATGTTAAATGAAAACACACATGAACAATAATGGAACAATTAGAGGCACGCGATGCTCAACTCGTCTCTCACGAGGAACTGAGGGGCCTGATGAATGAATTGCATAAACATGATAATATGAATAACACACTACAAACGATATAAACTCAATGATACACACATGAATAATAATGAATTTAATGTGAAGCACGCGATGTTCTACTCGTCTCCCACGAGGAACTGATGGGCTTAATGTATGAGTTTCATATGACTTGACAAAAGGCAATAAGTAAATCACAACAATAAAAACAATCTAAGTTTAAGTCATGATGTGGTATGGCACAAGTTTAAGTAAATAAATTAATTATTATCATAACACATGACACACCCCAAAACGTGTAATTTAAAAGGGGGAATTGTAAGATTCACTCACAGTGGGTGCGTTCGGTTGATGACGTTGAATGCACGCGAAGTGGTTTTTAACCACGAGTGAGATTTAACCTAGATAAATTGCATTATGGTTTGGTAAGTAAACGGATTTTATTAAACTATTTTAGTAGGATGGTTGGGTGCATTTTTGTGAGTTTGGGGCTATTTTCTAATCTTAAAAATGTTATTTTTAAGTATTTATAATTGATTTTTAATTAAAATAATTAAATAAAATAATAAAAATATTTTATTTTTTTCTGACCGTTGACTGACCGTTTGACCGTTGACCTGACCGTTGACCGGTTCAATGGCAGATTATTGTGCGCTGAGTGAGGCTCGAACCCGAGACCTCTCGTACGCGTGCACGCAGCTCTACCAACTGAGCTACGTGTCTAACCCGTTATATATCCGATTTTAATTTCATATATACATTAATTAGAATTTACAGAAAATCATTTTTATTCTAAAAACAGTTTATACGAACCGGCCTTGCACTCCACAGGTCTCGAACCCGGGACCTGTGGGTTAATCTAACACACAGTCCACCGCTGGACTGTGTGTTAATGTTTATCATTCGGTTTTTATTATACTTAAGTACTAATTATTTATTTCCTTTTCTGCCTTAATTAAAAAGAAGAGATAATGGTCCGAGTCGGTGCTGAAGACCGGACTCGAACCCGTGACCAGCGATATAAACAAACACACAGTCCACCGCTGGACTGTGTGTCTAACTTGGTTATTATTCCGGTTATTAATATACTTAACATATATCTAAGGCGACTCCGGTTCAGTAAACAAAAATGGATTTTTATTAAGGCAGCGTGTGTGAGACGGGAATCGAACTCGAGACCTTTGCATTACTAACGTTTTATGTGCACACAGTCCACCGCTGGACTGTGTGTCTAACCCGATTAATTTCATGATTTTAATTATACTTATAATATAACGAGATACATCGTCTTCTTCATCAAGGTTGAACCAGAATTCAGAAAACGACGGGTTCAAAGTTTTTATCGATTTGATAGTGTGTTACAGTCGATTAAGGTAAGATAAAAGTGAAACGGAAAAGAAAACTGGGCGGAGAAAGTATACCGACAGGACTCTCTGTTTTCCGGCAGAACTCCGGCGACAGAATTCACCTCCGGCGTCAGGTTCTTTGCAGCAGCAAGTCTCCGGAAATCTTGGAAAGAGTATGGGTAACTTCGGTAAAGGTTTAGGGGATTCAGTGAGGTTCAGAAATTAATACTCGGTTTTCCAGGCGAAAAACAGGAAAGTTCCGGCGAGTGAAATTTCGCCGAGAAAAGGTGTGATTTTTGAGCGAAAGGGTTTGTCGTCGGTTGTGGGTCAATTTATAGTAGAAAACGAGATGTATTTGGTCTGATTTTGGACTGCATTCGTTTATTTAGAATTTCGGCGGTTTTGAAAAGTGTCGCGGACTTCAAACATCGGTTAAACCGATATCTGTTTAATGGTTTACGTTATAACGTAAATTGGTGTTAAAACTCGCGAGAATTCCGGGATCCGACGACTGAACCGATTGGGCGCCGGTTTTGAATTCGTAAAGTCATTTTATGAATTAAATGATTCTATTAATTAACAAACGGAACATGTGGCGCAGGTGGTTTGTGTGTGCGGTGATAAATCGTTGAACTGACTCGGTACAGACCCGGGTTCGAAACCCGGCAGAGACAATTCATTTTTATTTTGCGATTTTTGACTGTTTTCAAAAACTAAATATATATTCCCATATAATAATTGATTACGGATCGTTTAAAAATATTTTGGGCATTTAATTCGCAACGAAAATTTTGACTGACTGTTCGGTTGATAAATAGAGCGGGTTTGGTAAATCCGTTTTCGACGGATGTTACAGTATCCCCTGCTTTTTAGAAATTTCGTCCCGAAATTTAAATAATGATATATTTTGACTAAAAGGATGGTGATGTTTTGTTTGACAGTTGTATGCTTAGCAAAATAAGGGCTTAAGTTTTTTTGTTCGAGGCGGTAACGTTCCGTGGAAGGGTTAAGTACCCTATTCAGAAATCACTTTTTGTTGCCTACTGTATGAGTATTGATAAACAGGAATGATTTGCTAAAAAAAAATGATATCATGCATAAGAGTTTAGATGCGTTTGGGAAAATATGGTTATATCCTAAGGCAAAACTTCTAACACTACAATCTACATGGAACATAAAAACACAACAGCTGATGTTTGAACATAAGTAAGCACAACAGCTAATATTCAAACATGACTGAACACATCAGCAAATATTTGAACATGAATAAACACAACAGCAAATATTTGAACATGAATAGACACATCAGCGAATATTTGAACATGAATAAACACAACAGCAAATATTTGAATCCACATTCTGATAGCATATATGTTTGAACGATGGACGTTCCCCTCTCGTTTATTATGATGGAGAGGTTAGTTTATGTAGAAATGGAACACAATTCAATCTCTTTAAATAACATGATGATATAATTGTAACACAAATTCCAACCAAGGCAAATACTAAATCCTACATGGAACTTCTCATAACCGCCTGATAATGCCTCTGATCCTTTGGCAAGAATACTTATATATAGGAAGTACCAGAGGCGTATCCACCATATTCTTGCCAAATTTTCATTAGTTTTATCCACAAGTTATGATTGGTTACCAAGAAACTAATAAATCCTACATAGAACTTCTCATAACCGTCCGATAATGCCTCTGATCCTTTGACAAGAATACTTATATATAGGAAGTACCAGCGGCGTATCCACCATATTCTTGTCAAATTTTCATTGGTTTTATCAGTGAATTATGATTAGTCCTATAATTCTACAATCAATACAACAAACATAAATTACTGAAAGGAAATATATCTATGCGATCAAGGCTCAATCGAACGGAGCCGATCGTATTGCATGTACTGAAAATGAAATCGATGTGCGCTCAAGGCTCAATCAAACGGAGCCGAACGTATTGAATGTACTGAAATTGAAATTGTGTGCTCAAGGCTCAATCAAACGGAGCCGAGCGTATTGCATGTACTGAATATGAATAACTTAACCACACAAACAGCCTATGCATGGAACCTCTCATAACCACCTGATAATGCCTCCGATCATTTGACAAGAATACTTATATATAGGAAGTACCAGCGGCGTATCCACCATATCCTTGTCAAATTTTCGTTGACTTTATCCGAAGGTTATGGTTAGTTCGATGCGACTCTACTATAAACACCACAACCATAAGATACTGATAATGAAATTGTCTGTGCGCTCAAGGCTCAATCAAACGGAGCCGAACGTATTGCATGAACTGGAAATGTAAATTGAAATGTGCGCTCAAGGCTCAATCAAACGGAGCCGAACGTATTGCATATATTGAAATGTAAAATGAAATAACCGATCAAGGCTCAAACAAACGGAGCCGATCGTGCGGGCACGCCCTGATCAACCCATAATAAAATGGGGATCAAACTCAACCTCGATGGATGGGGAGCTACGGCCTCGGCAAAAGCATATACTGAAAACAATATATAATATATAATATCCAATAATTTCTCTAACAGTCTACACATGTGATAAAGAAAAACATAAGACTAAACAATAGGAGTTGAATCTGAATCTTCGGCGAAGAGAACTAGCTGAGTATCTTCGTTTGGGCCGTCATTATCTTCGACAGGATTGGCGTTGATATTGAAGACTTTTCCTCTTGCTGGTGGCATAGTGGTTGGGTTTTCTTGGTTTACTTGGTTAACTGGGTTTGATTGGGCTTGAGTGTTGATAAGGTTAACCAATTGAGGGCATGTGTTTCTAAGGTGGGTAGGGTCGCCACAATTGAAACAGGCTCGCGCATATGGGAACATGGGGTAATGGGGTTGGTGATAAGTTTGGGCCATGTTTTGAGTAGGGGAAAAGGTTTGGTCTTGAAAGGTGCGACAAACATTGCTCAAATGACCATAGCGTCCACAAGTTATACATAGCCGGCAAGGTAAAGTAAGGGAATGGTGATAAAAACAGTTGTTGCATCGAGGGTGAGGTCCAAGATATGGTTTCTTATTTGGGTAAACTGAGTTGGGTGCCACTTGGGTGATTGGGATAGCTCGGATGGGTATGGCATGAAAAACTGGTTGATTTCGTTGAGTAGCAGCGAAAAGTCGCCCGACTCTTCTTCTCTTAGGATTGGGTTGAGAAGGGGATTCGGTTTGGGTGGAGTCGGAGATTTCAGTTGATTCTTTATCCTTCTTCTTCTCCTCCTTGAAGTCTTTGTTTCGGATTCGGTTCTCGGTGGGCTCTGTTGCTAGCTCCATTGCTGCTTCCAAAGTTGCAGGTTTGGTACTTATTACAGGGTCTCGAATCTTTGACGGAAGACCACGAATGTAGTGCTCGATCAAACGGTAGAGGGGAGTAAACATGTTGGGAACCATTTGATGTAATTCGAGGAACCTTTTGTTGTAGGTGGTGTGGTCTCCTTCCATTTGCTTCAATGAATAAAATTCATCTTCTAGCTTCTTGATTTCGCTCCTTGGGCAAAATCGTCTGGTCATGATTTCCTTCAATTCGTTCCAAGTTAGGGTCATAGCATCTTCAACACCTCGTTTTGCCTTCTCTGTATTCCACCAAGTAAGTGCTATCCCATATAGTCGACCGGTAGCATAACGCACTTTGCGATCATCAGGGCAATCGCAATTTAGAAAAGTATTCTCCATTTCTTCAAACCAATGGAGGAGTGCGGTGACACCTCAGTCCCTTTGTATTTCGGAGGGTCGCATGATTTGAAATGCTTGTAGGTACATTTAGTGGTATTTGGGGGAGAGTTGAAAATGTTTTGGTTTGCTTGATTGACAGGATTATTGGTAAGTGCTTGTTGAACTTGGATTACAATGTTGGGTATTACGGCAGCCATTTGTTGAGCGATTAAGGTAGCCATGCGTTCGCGGGCTTTTCTTGCTCTCGTCTTCCTACGGGCGAGTTAGAAGACATCTACAATGAATACATGACAAGAGTATGAGTTGGATGCTTTTGGGATCATGGGTCGCATTCAAGAATGATCATTTATAAAATAATTATACAAAAATACTACATCCATAGGATGTCTTGGGCTTTGCTCGCTGTTAGGCCCGTCATGCCGCCATACTTTACCTGTGTAATCATGTGGGCCCCCATGAATACCGGTTTTTCATATGGTTCGCACGGTTTCTGCCTGGTTGCGTACACAAAAACCCGGAGAAAATCGAGAAATATGTATACAACGTGTGATGTTCGGAATGTGTCCAGGTGTAGACATGGTGACACCTCAAAGTAGGGTTAGTTCGAACGACGTTTGGTGTGGCATGCTTTGGCCTAATAAGTCCTTCGTACTCTCATCGTTGGTCCCCAGGTAGGCAAACTGGTCCGTTATATTGGATTTATACGAATGCCAGCCTAGACAGGACGTTCCGACTACCGGTACTCGTACCCTTCCAGTTACTACATGCCCGTCGCAGAACTTACTTTGATGAGATTTGAAAATTGCACAAAATCTTTGGATAATGAGAATATGAAAATAAATTGAATTCATGAACATCGATATATGTATAATGAATATGTATATATGTATAATGAATATGTATATGAGCATGTATGTTTGACTGAAATGTAAACAAATATGAAACAAATAAATATCACAAGTTTGTATGTAACCACCTAATCAATTTAAAATTTAGGCAGACTATAGTATAGGCTCTAAGGGTCTAATAACCTATCCTATATCCCTATAGTCATGGCTCTGATACCAATCTGTCACACCCCGACCCGCAGCGGATAAGGTGATCGGGGCATGATTGGGTTATCATCAAAGCTCATGACATTTATTAAACGTTTCATATTCATTAATACAAATTAAATGGAAATTTACAATAATGTTACAACATGATCTAACTAACAATCTAACTTCTTTGTTCTCTTCTAAGGCATATCCTATGTTATCCTTGCTTCAACCTGTTCACCTGTATCATGTGTAAAAAGGTTTTTGGATCAACATAATGTTGGCGAGTGAATCCTATGGAAAACATTTGAACATTTATTTAAATTGGTTATGAAATATGTGCACAACCAAACATGAGTAAAATTAGATGTAACTTGATCAACAATCATGCTATGTTAAATGAAAACACACATGAACAATAATGGAACAATTAGAGGCACGCGATGCTCAACTCGTCTCTCACGAGGAACTGAGGGGCCTGATGAATGAATTGCATAAACATGATAATATGAATAACACACTACAAACGATATAAACTCAATGATACACACATGAATAATAATGAATTTAATGTGAAGCACGCGATGTTCTACTCGTCTCCCACGAGGAACTGATGGGCTTAATGTATGAGTTTCATATGACTTGACAAAAGGCAATAAGTAAATCACAACAATAAAAACAATCTAAGTTTAAGTCATGATGTGGTATGGCACAAGTTTAAGTAAATAAATTAATTATTATCATAACACATGACACACCCCAAAACGTGTAATTTAAAAGGGGGAATTGTAAGATTCACTCACAGTGGGTGCGTTCGGTTGATGACGTTGAATGCACGCGAAGTGGTTTTTAACCACGAGTGAGATTTAACCTAGATAAATTGCATTATGGTTTGGTAAGTAAACGGATTTTATTAAACTATTTTAGTAGGATGGTTGGGTGCATTTTTGTGAGTTTGGGGCTATTTTCTAATCTTAAAAATGTTATTTTTAAGTATTTATAATTGATTTTTAATTAAAATAATTAAATAAAATAATAAAAATATTTTATTTTTTTCTGACCGTTGACTGACCGTTTGACCGTTGACCTGACCGTTGACCGGTTCAATGGCAGATTATTGTGCGCTGAGTGAGGCTCGAACCCGAACCTCTCGTACGCGTGCACGCAGCTCTACCAACTGAGCTACGTGTCTAACCCGTTATATATCCGATTTTAATTTCATATATACATTAATTAGAATTTACAGAAAATCATTTTTATTCTAAAAACAGTTTATACGAACCGGCCTTGCACTCCACAGGTCTCGAACCCGGGACCTGTGGGTTAATCTAACACACAGTCCACCGCTGGACTGTGTGTACTGTTATATCATTCGGTTTTTATTATACTTAAGTACTAATTATTTATTTCCTTTTCTGCCTTAATTAAAAAGAAGAGATAATGGTCCGAGTCGGTGCTGAAGACCGGACTCGAACCCGTGACCAGCGATATAAACAAACACACAGTCCACCGCTGGACTGTGTGTCTAACTTGGTTATTATTCCGGTTATTAATATACTTAACATATATCTAAGGCGACTCCGGTTCAGTAAACAAAAATGGATTTTTATTAAGGCAGCGTGTGTGAGACGGGAATCGAACTCGAGACCTTTGCATTACTAACGTTTTATGTGCACACAGTCCACCGCTGGACTGTGTGTCTAACCCGATTAATTTCATGATTTTAATTATACTTATAATATAACGAGATACATCGTCTTCTTCATCAAGGTTGAACCAGAATTCAGAAAACGACGGGTTCAAAGTTTTTATCGATTTGATAGTGTGTTACAGTCGATTAAGGTAAGATAAAAGTGAAACGGAAAAGAAAACTGGGCGGAGAAAGTATACCGACAGGACTCTCTGTTTTCCGGCAGAACTCCGGCGACAGAATTCACCTCCGGCGTCAGGTTCTTTGCAGGAGCAAGTCTCCGGAAATCTTGGAAAGAGTATGGGTAACTTCGGTAAAGGTTTAGGGGATTCAGTGAGGTTCAGAAATTAATACTCGGTTTTCCGGCGAAAAACAGGAAAGTTCCGGCGAGTGAAATTTCGCCGAGAAAAGGTGTGATTTTTGAGCGAAAGGGTTTGTCGTCGGTTGTGGGTCAATTTATAGTAGAAAACGAGATGTATTTGGTCTGTTTTTGGACTGCATTCGTTTATTTAGAATTTCCGGCGGTTTTGAAAAGTGTCGCGGACTTCAAACATCGGTTATAACCGATATCTGTTTAATGGTTTACGTTATAACGTAAATTGGTGTTAAAACTCGCGAGAATTCCGGGATTCCGACGACTGAATCGATTGGGCGCCGGTTTTGAATTCGTAAAGTCATTTTATGAATTAAATGATTCTATTAATTAACAAACGGAACATGTGGCGCAGTGGTTTGTGTGTGCGGTGATAAATCGTTGAACTGACTCGGTACAGACCCGGGTTCGAAACCCGGCAGAGACAATTCATTTTTATTTTGCGATTTTTGACTGTTTTTCAAAAACTAAATATATATTCCCATATAATAATTGATTACGGATCGTTTAAAAATATTTTGGGCATTTAATTCGCAACGAAAATTTTGACTGACTGTTCGGTTGATAAATGGAGCGGGTTTGGTAAATCCGTTTTCGACGGATGTTACAATCCCAATGTCCCGTGTATGGCGTGGCCATGAACTGACTTAGGACACTGACGAAAAAGGAGATATCTGGCCGGGTGACAGTTAAGTAGTTAAGTTTTCCGACCAATCGTCTGTATCGCTCAGGATCTTTCATTGGACTTCATCCTTTGGAAGGAGCTTCCTTGTAGGAAGCATAGGATTGTAAACCGGTTTGCAACCCAGTAAGCCACACTCAATTAACATATCAAGGACATACTTTCGTTGACAGAGAAGTATTCCTTGTGGGGAACGAGATACTTCTATGCCAAGGAAGTACCGAAGTCGACCCAAGTCACTAATCTGAAACTAAGACTGGAGGAACTGTTTGAGTTGATAATCCCTTCTTCATCATCCCCTGTAACTTGATATCATCCACATAAACAACTAAGATGATCCTTCGTCCTTTATAATGTCTGAAGAATACGGAGCGATCATATGTACTACGAACCATTCCAAATTCTCCCATAACACTAGAAAACCGACCAAACCATGCTCTGGGAGATTGTTTAAGGCCATACAGAGAACGACGTAGTTTACATACTTTCAATGCCTCCTCCTCAACAATGAACCCTGGTGGCTGCTCCATATAAACCTCCTCCTCAAGAACACCATTAAGAAAGGCGTTCTTGACATCAAGCTGGTGGAGCGGCCAATGATGAATGGCAGCAAGAGCAATACAAATACGCACAGAGGCATCTTGGGAACTGGGGAGAAAGTCTCGTCATAATCAATACCATAAGCCTGGGAATAACCCTTGGCCTCAAACAAGCCTTCAGACGATGCAGCGAACCATCAGGGTTAAGTTTAACTGTGAAAACCCAACGACAACCAACAACACGCTTACCAGGAGGAAGTGGTTCAAGATCCCATGTATGATTACTCCGTAAAGCCCCAATTTCTTCTTCCATAGCTTGACGCCATCCTAGGTGAGCAAGAGCTGTCATCACATTTTTGGGAATCAGATATGAATCAAGGGAAGAGGTGAAGGCATTGAGATTCTGTTGATAGGTGAGCGTAAGTGACATAGTCCTGGATGGGATAACGGGTGGTGTGTCTAGGTTCCTTTCGGAAGGCAATAGGTATATCAGGATACGGTGCACCCGGAGGATCATAGGTAGCGGTTTCTGGTAATGGAGAGATGGGTTCAGTGTTAGGTGGTGGAACTGTGGACGTACCAGATGTAGAGGCAGGTTCCGAATCAAGAGTCTCTGACATCGAATGCTTACCTCGCCGAGCATAAGTGAATAGTAATGGTGGAGGATCTGTCGGTAGGCCCGAAGCTGCAGGAGTTAGAACTGTGGCGTCTGAGACCGGAGGGGTAGACGGAGCCGTAGACACAGGAATGATAGGGATGATAGGGGATTCGGATACACGGGTTCTGGAAACAGACCAGACACAGGAGTAGAGGATGTAGGAAAGAAAGAACATTCCTCATTGAAGGTAACATCAGAACTAGTAAAGTAACGACGAAGAGAAGGACTATAACACCGATAACCTTTCTGGACACGTGAATAACCCACAAAGATACAACGAATGGCTCTGGCATCAAGTTTAGGGGTCCCTGGACGATGATCATGTACATATGCAACACATCCAAATATTTTGGGTGGAAGTGGAAACATAGTACCTTTAGGAAAAAGAACAGAAAACGGGGTTTGACCACGAATGAGGGTGAGGGCATACGGTTAATAAGGTAAGCGGCAGTAAGGACAAAGTCTGCCTAGAAACGATGAGGAACATGAGAATGAATCATGAGAGTGCGAGTAATGTCTAATAAATGTCGGTTCTTGCATTCAGCGACACCATTTTGTTGTGGTGTATAAACGCAAGATGACTCGTGAATAATGCCATTAGATTTTAAGTAAGAAGAAAAGTCAGTGGACAAAATTCTTTTGCATTGTCTGTCCGCAAGGTTTTGATTGAGGTTTGAAATTGAGTTTTGACATAAGCATGAAATTCAAGAAATATTGAATATACTTCAGCAAGAGATTACAATAGATAAACCCAAGTAGCGAGAGAATAATCATCAATAAAGGTAATAAAATATTCAAAACCCAAAGTTGATTTCGTAGGACATGGGCCCCAGACATCAGAATGCAAAAGTTCAAACAAAGTACTGACTCGATTAGACACTCTAGGGGGATAGGGATGCATGGTATGTTTACCAAGTTGACATGACTCGCAATGAAAATCAAAAGAAGATGGAAAATCCGGTCTCATTTGCCTCAGAAACGTTGCAGATGGGTGGCCTAACCGGCAGTGAGCCTCCCTGATATTAGAATCACACATGTTGGCTTTAGGGTGTGACGGTAAAGACATACGGTAGAGGCCTCCTGATTCAAAACCTATGCCAATCAGCCGGTTCGTCCCCAGTTCCTGAAAAATGCAGTGAGTAGGATAAAAAGTTACTGAGCAATTATTTTGTTTTGTAATTGACTTACCAAACAAAGTTATCAGGGAATTTAGGAACCAATAAGACAGAAGAAAGGTTTAGATCTTTCGAATTACTAACCGATCCAATGCCACGGACTGATTATGAGGATCTATTAGCAAGACGAACTGGTGGGTGAGAACCATTACGTAGGCTAGAAAGGAGATCCTGAATCCCAGTCATGTGATGAGTAGCTCCAGAATCAATAATCCAGGATAAGTCAAGATAAGAAAGTATACCTAAATTGACCAAGCTGGCTTGTGGGTTAGGAGCAGGCGACTGTGAGGCCAACAATTGTTGAAGTCTACTGAGATCCTCTTTGCTCAATGTGTAGGAAGGAGCAGTATCAGTAGTTGGATCAAAAGACTCACCAGTAGAAGCTAATAGGGCTTTCGGCTGAGATCCAGGGGCACGGTTTGGGCAATTATGCTTTGTATGCCCTGGCAGCTTGCAATAATGGCAGTTGTTTGGGCATTTATACCTTGCATGTCCAGGTTCATGACACAAGTGACATACAAGATAACTGCCTTGTCCCCCATTTCCTCGTCCAGTGCCTTTCTTCATATAAGAACTTTGTCCCGAACCCTTACTAACCAAGGCGGACATATCAGTTGGAGATGCGTCTAGACCATACATTTCTCGTAGGAGATGGTATGTGGATGCCACAGATGAAATAGCGGTCAGAGTTGCTTAGCAACAATGGACGTGCACTAGCATACTTAGGTGATAATCCGGCAATAAACATCATAACATCCATCTTTGTGTTACGCTCCTCCAGAATCTTTAAATTAGTGGTTGGTGGGAACAGAGCTCGTAACTCATCTTGAAGCTTTAAGAAGCGAGTAAAGTACTCGGTGAAGGTGGAGTCACCTTGTTCAGCCCGAGTGAAGGCTTGCACAACAGAATAAGCATGAGACAAAGATTCCTTAGCTGAGAAGGATGAAGACAGGTGATCCCACATTGCCTTTACTGTAGAGAAGTTTTGAGCGATTGTGAGGATTTGTGGCTCCATGGAATTCCACAAAGCCATTTGTATCCCACTATCGTCAATACGCCATTCTCAAGGAATCGGCTCCGGTGGTGGCTTTGTTAGATGGTCCTCTTTGTCCACACTTTCAAGACCCTTCTGAACAAAGAAGCTCCATGAACTCTAGTTACTAGAACTCCAGTTACTAGAGTCTAGTTTTACGGGAATGCGCAAAACGGAGGTATAATTAATAATACCCGGAGCAATCTGGTTTTCCACAATGTTTTTCTTATCTCCCATTGAAATGATGGTTTTTAAAACAGAAAATATTGAAAAGCTGAAAACCCGAACTGGAAAATGAACACGAAACCGAGGCAGAAAATAAAAAGTTCTCGGATCAATAAACTAACCGAACGGAACTGACCGGAATGAAATTCAGACGGTTGCGAGAGAAGTGGTGCGTGCGGCAGCGAACAGCGGCATGGTTTCGTGTGTTTGAGCAGATCTGAAGTGGGTTTTAGTACTAGAAAAGTAGGAAGATTATACCGAAGCGGTGGTGACCGAAAATATGACTGGAAATGGTCACCTAAAAAATGCTCGTGAGCTAAATAACCTTTAGCTCTGATACCATGTAAATGGTATGAATATGAAAACTGAACTTCTATATATTGAAGGGTGTGTTTACAAATGAGAAGGATCCCTCTATTTATAGAGAAAAAGAAGGACCAACTAATAAATATTAATTACATGCAAGGACATCTATAATTACACATAGGGACACCTATAATTACACTTAGGGACCGTTAGCTAACAATTAGGTCCTTATGCTAACTAATATTTACAACTAACATTAAGTAAAAGAAAGACGTAAAAATGTGATATGATATAGTGGAAAGTGATCTTAATATTTTACCAGTAACTCGTATTAGTGAATCAAGTATCGGTATTTATATAGTATATGGCGTACAACATGTAAACGTATGTAAACATGTGATTTTAGTTTTGTATGTTTGATTATATAAATTCGCAGACATAAAATTTGACGAAATATTAAAAAATATTTGTGTATAGTATTTGTGCGGTATAATATAAATATATAAGATATGGTAGCTCGGGTCTTGATTGAGATATGGGCATATCTTGTTGGACCATACAAAGCAAGTTAATCAATGTCCTAAAAACATATATTTAATTAGGCGGATCAATGTCATGACTTTTCTGTGTATATTAATTAATAAATTAAGAAAACTAACACTTGGGTTAGACAAATGTTAAAATACGGGACCTACCCAAAGCCTTTCTGGACATGTTTCTATTATTATAACTTCCATCATTTTATGTTATTCCATCGTCTTACTAGAAAAATCTATTGCCTCCCACCACCATTACATCACTAAATTCAATTCCCACTTCGTAAAAAGAACATTAATTCAATTCATCTTTTTTTGATTGCTTAGAAAATTCCTGTAGTATGGTGTCATATAGCATATTTCATTATCCTAACAAGTGGGATATATTAATAATCTTAGCCTTTATATTTCATGTTTTAAAATATTTTATAATCTTACAAGTCCTGTTAATTGTTAGGATAATAATAATTTAGTTAGGAGTTCACATAATTCAAATATGCAGTTTTGAATGTCTACTAAAAGTGAGAGAGAAAAACCTTTTGCATGCATTTGTTTTTAATAACTTAACTCTTATTAGGGTATCTCACTAAATATATTTAGTGAGTGTGAAGTGATCGTTTTAATATATTATAATACAATTATTATTAAATAATTATTTAATAAAAAATAATTGTAAACAAAAGATTAATGTTCAAAAAATGTGAAAATTTAAGAGGAAAAAATACATTATTTTAAAAACAACTCGCTTTCATTAAAGTTTATATCGGAATATTCAAGAAAAAAATAGTCTGTGTTAAAATTACATGTTAAATGGAATACCAATATTTAAAACTGAAAAAAAAAGAAAAAAAAAAACATATGCTTAGATCTCATCATGTCATTGGCTTGGTTAGAGATCAAATGTTGCCCTTACGATGTGAGCACCTTCAGTGCATGATGTTTGGTAACCGTGAGCTCTTGTGGTTTCTTCCTTGCTCACAACTAATGCTTAGAGTATAACACACCCTTAGAGCTCATAGAGTATAACACACCCTTAGAATTAAATGTTTGGTTGGTCCCTGCGGTTTGCAAATATTGCAGATTTGGTCATAGTGATTCACTAATTACAGAGTTGGTCCTGATAGTAGTAATTTTTGTACTGGATGGTCCTTATCACTAACCTAAATTAGATTTTTCAATTAAGTGTATGTGAAATGACTAGAATACCCTTAAACTAAAAACAAAAACATTTAAAATTTAAAAATCAATGGTTCCATTTATTCTTAATCTCTCTCTCATTTTGAGATGTGATTCAAAACATCTGAGAAATGAGCTCCCACCAAGCCCACCTCTACCCTTTTCGTTGACCTCGTCCCCTTTCGTCGGATCCGGTAACCATCATCACATCGTCAGCCACCACCACATCCTGTCGCAAATTGATGGTGTTCGGTGGTGGTGGTGGTAAGTTGACGGTGGAGGTGGTTGTGGTAAGTTGACGGTGGAGGTGGTTGTGGAGGGTTGACGATGGTGGTGGTGGTGGGTGTTCGGTGCTGGTAAGTGACGACGGTGGAGGCGGGATGACGACGGTTGTGCTGGGTTGACGGTTGTGGAAGTTTTGCTATCACTGATCTGTGTTTGAATGATCGATCGATCCTCTGGTACATGTGTTTGAATTATAATTACCATTCTTTGGGATGTATTTGAGCTGATGAATAATTATCTAGGATGGCTTTTTAAAATGGGTGGTGATGATTGTCTAGAAAGATGATCAGGATGAGGATGATTGAAGAAGAAGATGGGGCAGGGGTGGGGCTTAAGTTATAATTATAATATTAAATAAGAAAAATGGGATCCGCTTGAATTAATTATTAATAAATTTATAATTTTATTTATATTTTTATTTTTCTTAATTGTCAAGGGCCAAATATGTCATTTCACATACACTTAACTGAAAAATCTAACTTAGATTAATGATAAGGACCACCCGAGTGCAAAAATTACAACTAGCAGGACCAACTCTGTAATTAGTGAACCACTAGGATCAAATCTGCAATATTTGCAAACCACAGGGACCAACCAAACATTTAACTCCACACCCTTATGATTTTGTTGCTAAACTAATCGTAAAATTTAAGAGCATAACACACCCTTATTATTATGTTGCTAAACTAAAATTGTAGGTGGTATTTGTCTGTCTATTCCACCAACTCATGAGCCATTGGTTAACATATATATATATATATATATTTAGGATGAAAAATAAAAACCAATTTTATTAAATCAACTAAAGGATTAAAATAGAGTTAACCCACACATTACATCCCTAATAAAATTACACAAAAGATCAAAACTACACCAGTTTTCCCATAGCTGTGGACCGGTTCCTACACCTGAGAAAGGCAAGAATTTTGATCCCCTCCTTGATGCAACTTAGATTAGCTTGCATCATGTTAAACACCATGTTGTTACGACTTCTCCAAATGCACCAGATTGTGTTGTAGGCTGCACAACCAGTGTAGGCTTTATATCATTCATTATAATGTTATATTTCATGTTCTATGAAACAGTTTTGATGCTTTGCTGTGATTATTTTTTGAAACTACTTGATACGTTTATCAAAACTCATCAACCTATTAAAATTGTCTCTGTTGATCCATGTAAGAAAGGTGTCCCTTTTGACCAGTTTGAGAAAAAATATCGTTCTACCTGTTAAAAAAACTTGACCTCCTTGAGCCAAAACAAAGTGTTTGACCTGTTCTTAAAGTTGGACTGTTTGACGTGTTTAATAAATTTTTAGAACTTTGCAACTCACATAAAATGCTGAAATAAATCAAAGTATTGGTGTTAGCTTAAGCCACCACCGGTTTACTTTCTATGATAATAGATGAGATAATTGAAGAATTCAGTGATATCATACTGTCGAAAATATATACAGAAGAGTTAGCAAGAATAAAGGAGAAAATATCTCCCTTTTTAATACAATAAATTACATTGTTTTACTATGCTATAATTGAGTAGATATTGATCTTTGATTGAATTGATTTAGTCTAATACCCCCCGTCAATGCAAGCTGGAGTAGGTCCAAGGCGCAACATTGATCGAAAATTTTCGAACAGTGGCTTTGGTAGACTTTTTGTGAAGATATCATCCACTTGTTGATCGGTTGAGACGAATTTGGTGTGAAGACAACCCGCGAACCAATTCGCGAACGAAGTGATAATCAATGTCGATGTGTTCTGCCCGCTTATGTGAGATGGGATTTTGATTGATGAACAAAGCATTGTTGTTATCACATAATAGCGTGGGTGGTCCTGGAGGTAAAGCATGAAATTCTCGTAGGAGATGTGTTATCCAAATGATCTCCGCAGTCGTATTTGCCATAGCTCTATATTCCGACTCACAAGTCGATCTAGAAACTGCGGGTTGCTTCTTAGCACTCCAAGAGACGAGGTTTCCACCGAAGTAAATGCAGTAGCCGTGGGTGGATCTTCTAGTATCAATGCATCGTGCCCAATCTGCATCAGAAAATCCTAGTAACAAAGGATTAGTTCGTCTATCAAAAGTTAATCCATAAGATAATGTTCCTTTCACATAGCGAAGGATCCATTTTACGAGTTGAAAGTGAGTTGTTGGATTTTGAAGGTATTGGATAGCTTGGTTTACGACATATGAGAGATCTGGTCGGGTTATGGTAAGATATAGAAGGGCTCCGACTAAGGATCGATAGAAAGTGGGATCATGAAAGGGTTGGCCGGTGGAGTTAAAGGTATCTTTGGATGTGAGAGGAGTGGTGACGGGTTTAGAGTCTAAGAGACCGGCTTTAGTAAGAATGTCATATGCATACTTTTCTTGAGTTAAGAAAAGACCGGTTTTAGTGTGAGTGACTTCTAAACGGAGGAAGAAGTTTAGAGGACCAAGATCTTTAATTTTGAACTCCTTGTGAAGATTTTTTTGTAAAGTTATTGATGAAATTTTCATTGTTTCCTGTTAGAATAATATCATCAACGTAAACAAGGAGGTAAACTAAGATGCCATTTTGATGATAAACGAACAAAGATGGGTCGGCCCTGCTACATTTAAAGCCGAGAGTGATGAGAAACGAACTTAATCGTTGAAACCAAGCACGTGGTGCTTGTTTTAGGCCGTATAAGGCACGATTGAGTTTGCACACATGAGTTAGATGGTTTGGATTTTCAAAGCCTGGTGGTTGTTCTATGAACACGGTTTCATTGAGATGGTCGTTTAAGAAAGCATTGTTTACATCGAGTTGCCTTAGATTCCAATGTTGAATGGTGGCAAGGCTAAGGACTACTCGAATGGTTGATGATTTGACTATCGGGCTGAATGTGTGTGAGAAATCGATGCCCGGAACTTGAGTGAACTTTTATTATTGCAATATATGTAGATAAACTTAGGGTTTTCAACTTAATCCCCAAGGAAACAATTATGGGCTTAATAAAACAAAACGGTCTAAGTCCTATTAGTTTAATCTGCGACTTTAATTTATCTTCTAGTTTGACCAAAATCAAGGCTCCACAAACTTAACAATCTCCCAGTTAGAGGCTTGATAACCTTCAAACTGCCTTCCGTTGTGAACACATGTTCTCCTGACCCAATGCCGTCTAGGAACCTTTACTGAAGCACAACCCATGCTCCCACTGCCAAGAAAACCTTTGACTAGTCTACCTGAACCTTTCCCTGCTCGTTCATCCTGAATCTGACTTGTGACTCGTTCATCCCAATGCCATCACTATTTTCTTTATCACTTTCATTTTTAGGTTCATTTTCAATTGCAAGCCTTAATGAAAGATCATTTTGAGGTGCAATGAATTTAGCTTTCTCAACTGTATTGCTATAAAGAACTATATCCCTAGATGGACCTGTATCATCATCTAATGAATGCATCATGACTCTTGATTTCCAATGTTCAACATATATATCAATTAACCTAACTCCTTACGGACATGATCAAACTTAGCTTTTAAATCATTATCACTACTCAACATTCTAAGACCAAAACCAAACACAAATAAGTTCCTTAAATGAAAGTAGAAACACATCACATGAATATCCATTGCTTAAGCGTCTCCTTAAAACATCTATTTCAATTTAATCAATGTCTACACTGTCATTGAAGTTTATCTTTCCATTTATATATTCCCTAAATGGATTTTCAATAAATTGACCTCAACGATAAACCTTTAGTGAGAAAAATGTGAGCATATCAGCTGTAAACAAAGAACAAACAACAAGTTACACACTACAAAGCTTAATTTTAGGATAACAACCAACTTACATGTTACTTACAATAAATATCAATTGGGTCAAAGTATTCATCATCACCTTGAATCCTCCAAAATCCACCAACCAATAAACAATATGGGTTCCTTCTACAATTTGGGTTCAAATCGATCCACTGATGTGTTTGAATCGTTTGGTCAATCTCCAATTTGAGAGTTTAGGTTAACACATACTTGGGAATGAATGGATGAGAGAAAAGGCAGGCTTGTAGGGTGTCGACGAGGATAAGATTACGAAATTTCCTCTGGGGGTTAACATTGGAAGTAATGGAGAGATGACAAAGGGGGGTGGATTTATGTGAATCGGAAAGGTTAGGGAGTCAAGCTAACGATTTTCTAAAACGAAAAATTACACGTTTTGTCCTTTATCTTAACACCATTTTGCAGGCGGTGTCCTTTTCAATGAATTTTGACAGGCTTTGTCCTTTACAAGGAATTTTTACACGTCTTGTCCTTTAGACCTAACCCAGTTAGATTTTCTTGTTAAATCTGGTTACCCAAGGGTATTTTAATCTTTTACCTTTTATTTAATATTATTTAAAAAATAAAACAAAACATTTTTAGAAATTATTATTATTATTATATATTTTTATATAACTCTTTCTCTCTCTGTCTCTCTTTCTAAACCTGTCTCTCTCTACTACCACTCTCTCTTTCTCTCAGACATTAAGATCTCACCACCATCAACCGACCTCACCACCATCAACCCACCGGAAACGACAACCCCACTAAAACCCACACCACCATGAACCCACCTGCCACCGGAAACGACAATCCGACTGAAACCCCAACCCGGAAACGACCACGCGGTTCACCACCTTGAGAACGTCACCACAAGAACAACCTCCTACGGGGCAAAACGCATCTGAACCAGTGAACTTCAAGTAACTAGTTTCAAGAAACCCCAACCCACCAAGTCCCGCACACCAACTGTATGACGAAATGCCAGAACCAATACCCGAACCCGAAGACCGCAAGCAAGTCTCAGATTCCACATCATCATTACTCGGCTCATTCAAACACTTCACTCGACCCAACACTTGTCTCCTATGACCCCAATCACTCTACAAACCAAACCAAATCAAATTAATTAACATCCATCAGATGAAACTAAATATGTACTACTACTGTACTAGCTGTAGCTTCAAAGTATTGGATCTAAATGGGTGTTAATATTATTATGTTATTGGAATCTAGAAGTATAGTGTTGTAAACAGTTGAGTTGATAGGAGGGGGGGATGTGAGTACCTTGAGTTGGGCTGGGGAGAAAGGTGAAGAAGGAAGACGGTGGTGATGGAGACTGTCATTTTGGAAGGGAGAATAGGGCAGAATATGGAGATGATAAGAAGCAGGGGAAGGTTGTCATGATGATTTGAGGTAGGTACAGTGACGGTTGATATCTTAAAGGGTAAATTGCACAAAACATCCGTTTCCTTAAACTTGCAGGTTCCAGCCTTAATGTTTAAAAGTTGTTTAAAAACAGCCTTTAAGTTTATTCTTGTTGCGGGTTCAATCCTTTACAGCTAAACATGTTATTTTCTTCAGTTAAGTTCCCTCACATGCATAACATGTGAGGGTATATTCGTCATTTTGGTTGATCTTCCACCCACTTCAATTATAAAAAAAAAGAATATTTAAGTTTTAACCTAGTTTAAACAAAGTTTGGTAAAACGTACGCGACTACAGAGGAGCACGATTACCGTTTGATAGTGTTTAAGTCTAACTTGCGGCGTCCTAAGCGTTACCAGTTGCTGGATCCGACTACTGAACACGGTGTTATGAAGTTCTCTGATTTGACGGCATCGGAGTTCTGTGAGAGGTATCTAGGGTTGAAGAGTCGTTTGTCGTTTCCGTCTGATGCGAATAAGGCGCCGATTCTTCCAACTGATGATAATCCTGAAGAGTTTGATTGGCATGAACAAAATCTGTGTTAATCTTTACAGCTTAGGGGACTAGCTTAACAAGATTCCTATCTTAATTCCGGGTTCTCCGGAATACGGCGAAGTCGCCGGAGAAGAAGACCGGAAAAGAGGGTGTTTGGTTTTTAAAAGTTTGGTTTTATTGCACATTAGTCCATGCTGTTAGAATTTTTTTAAAATAGGTTAAACCTTAAATATTCTTTTTTTCTTATAATTGACGTGGGTGGAAGATCAACCAAAATGACGAATATACCCTCACATGTTATGCATGTGACGGAACTTAACTGAAGAAAATAATGTGGTTAGCTGTAAAGGATTGAACCCGCAACAAAAATAAACTTAAAGGCTGTTTTTAGCAGCTTTTAGACATTAAGGCTGGAACCTGCAAGTTTGAGGAAACATAAAGGATGTTTTGTGCAATTTACTCTATGTTAAATGTGCTATATATAATTTACAAAATTCGTCCTTTATAGCTAAAAAGACTAAACTACCCTCATATAATTTGCACGTAATGAGATTTAACAAAAAAGAAAATCTAACTGTATTAGGGTTAAAGGACAAGACGTGTAACAAAATTCTTTGTAAAGGACAAAGCTTATCAAAATTCGTTGAAAAGGACACCCACACTGCAAAATGGTGTTAAGATAAAATACAAAACGTGTAATTTTTCATTTTATAAAATAGGGACACAAAGCGTCATATAAGGAAACTAGATGGACTTAAAGTAGAGTTTACTCTTCATTTTATGATTAGAACTAAACAAACAGGGGTGGGGTGGGGTGTGTTTGTTGGTACTGAAGAAATTGATGTCCGTCCGTGTGTGAAGGAGGAAGGATGAAGAATTCCTTGTTGTTTTGGTAGCTTTAAATTTCATGGTGGTTCATTCATCTTCATCTTCAGATCTAGAGGAACTGTAAGCAAATAATAATAATAATAATAATAATGATATAATGTTTGTTGTATGCGATGATAATTAATTACTGAGTTAGTTGTGCAGGGAAGGGGAAGGGGTGAGGAGGAGAGGTTTGAAGAGCTTCAAGGAGAAGGCAACCGGCACAAACACCACTTTCGATTGCTCTCCTTCCGGTCCTTGCGTCCCTTGCCTTTACCACGAAAAGGTTAGGGCTCCTTCCTTTTTCAGTCACATATACATACTGCTACTTGATGATGATGATATATGATGATGATGCTTAACTATCTGTACTCACAGAATCATCATCCTTCCTTAAACGCAAATCACAATACATCAATCTGCTTAATCCTCCCTCCTCAATATATAGATCCTACCTAGCTAGCTACGGCATTTCATATACAATCTCATCAACTACAAATACTTACTTACACACTTACCTAGTGTTTGTTTCACATAATGGAATGGAATCCAGATCGAATTGGAATTCCATTCTTCATCGTCTTTGGTTAGCAAAGGAATTGGAAATGAATTCCTTCAAATTCATGTCACTAAAGGAATTCAAAATCTGGCTCATTAACGATGTGAGACGTCTTGACCCAACCCAACCTGTTAACAACCTGAACTGGCTCACCCGATCGACCGGAAGATTCCAATTCATTTGCCAAACGAACACATTAAGAATGGAATTGAGATTCCAATTCCTATTGGAATGTTTCAATTCCAAATCCAAATCCAATTCCATTACATTTTTCTGAAACGAACACTACCTTAAGGTCTTAAGCAGAATTCATCGTATGCCCTGTAATTATAAGTATACGACGAATTTAGGTCATAGCGAGACCTGACACTGTTTATCTTCTGGATGCAGAAAGATATAAGTTATCGCTGCAGTGAAACTGGGTATCGTATACCCATGAGATGTGTCAAAACAGCAGTTGATGAAGAAAATGAAAACAAAGGTAGGAATCTCTTGGAAGATTCATCCAGCATACAAGTTGGACCAGAGATGTATGTAACTTACAGAAGCTGTATACCTGCTCTTAATGAAGAAAAGCTCTCCCTCATTGGCTTTGAGGTTTCTTTCTCTTTAATTTACCTAAACCTGTACCTACAACTTTCAACATTCATTTACATTTATGTGACCAAAATTTTATGATAAAATGAGTAGTTAGTTGAAATGCGCAATGTTCATTTTTATTTTTCGAGCTAATTGGACCGTTACACTTGCAGGCGATAATGTTGTTGTTGTTGATAAGTAGTTCGTTTGTAATCTTCAGACGTAAGGGCAGTTTGGTGATGCCAGGAGCAATAAGATTACCTACCAACCCAAGGTTTTAAGGTCACAGGATCATTTATTTCATAATATGTAATGAGATCATTCTTTTTCTGTCCAAAAACTTATTGTAACTTTCAAGTTATATTGTTTCACGTTAAAATAGAATTGACTGATTTTATTTTGTTTCTTGTGTTCAAACATAGTGATACGAATCCCGCCCAATTCAAATGGTCTGTAGAATTCGCAGAATAGTGGGGAAGTTATTTGGTTAACTGTTTAAATAGAATTAGTATTAGTAGCAGCTTTCTAGCTATATAGGGTTTTCATACCTTGTAATCATAGAATTCGCCCATCTCGAAATAGAGCCAACTATCTTGTAATTTCCAGTTTCGTCTAATCGTATTTTCAGTTCTCAGCACATAGTTACTTTAATCTTAGTTGCCTTACACAGATTCAGCTGTTTGATTATTAATTATTATTATGCTATTTTTTATGTACACCAGTTGATGAATGCTTAAGGTTTATGTTATAAGCTCATGCAGTAAGTATAAGGCTGTATGTTGCCCCAAATTCGACTGCTTTTCACCTTTATTAAATCCACAAGAAGAAAGAAAAATGAAAAAATTACCGAGACAAGAAAGCAAAGAATGTTAAATGTAGCATGTAACAACAAGACGAAACACAACTCTTTCTTAAGATAAGAGAAACAACATCTACAAGTGCAGGAGCCTTCAACCTTAAACAGATAATTGTTTTTTGGTTGCGTGAAAATGCATGCCTTGTAGGTAGATTTTGAAGGTTGTTTTGAGATTAGGTGATCCGCTAGTGGATGTCTGGGTGACTAATCACTAGACCTGCTCCTTTGACCAGCGGATGTGGGTGCTAGGATTATAGGCTGAACGAGCTGGTAGTAGCAGCGGATGTGAACAGCTCAAAGAACTTGTCAACTGTTTTTTTTCATTGTTGCTCCAATTATCTAGTTGGTAAACTGAATAGGTTATGGCTTATGATAATTGATTAATTTCTATCTGGCTGAGGTGATGGAAATATGCCCGGAAAGAGTACTGTCGGCATTCCCGCTCATGGTACTTCAGAACGGTAGGGATATGGCATATGCTTGTACTATCTGCATATACGGTAGAACAAGTTTTTCTCATATTCTTTTATGCATCTTATTTCATGGTTTAAAATCATGAAGAATAAATTCCAAACTCTCTGGTTTATAGTCATTTACTGTGGTAATGATGCCTGAAAAAAAGGCACTTTACAGGTTCTTTGGTACTACTAGCGGGATGTGTGCTAGCATCACATCTCTTCATCTGTGCATGTTGAAGTTCTCTGAAGGTTCGGCTTTGGGAATATATTCCAATGCGAGATAGTGGCGTGGAACAGGCTACTGTTTGGAAGCGAAATTGCCGCAATATCTTAACCTGATCTACTTCTGTCTGAAGTTTAAATAGGGGAGGAAATGCTGTGATTCAGCATGAAATTGGCTGCTGTTTGGAAGCAGAATTTAGCGGTGGAAGAGATGAGAAACTCGGTTATTATTCACCAAAGTCACCCCGTTAGTAAAATAAATTCTCTTTAAAGTTGGAGAGAAAATATCATGAATAAATTAACAAACTTATATATTGATTGTAGCTAGTACTTATCTATTAATTTAACATGTAATTCATGTGTTGTAGCTAGTACTTATCAATCATACCATGCACAATACTTGTAACTAATTAAAGAGATGAGAAAAAGAGCACAAACACAATTGCTTTTGTAAACAAATCCAAAGCATTTATCTTTAACCTTTAAGGAGCAAAAGCTTAAGATAAGATATGATTGGTATAGAATCTTTGGAGGTGTACAATATATAAAATCCATTTATATATATATATATATATAGCAGCCTTTGAAAATTTAATGCTTTGGTTTCCATTAACTTTTTTCTTTCTACCACTTCTTGATTCCAAAGTCACTTATTGCTGCTACTTTATATCATACAAATCAATAATTATACAAATTTCAAATCATTTATCAAATATCTATGTTACCAGTAGCTAGATACTCTTTGTTAGTTTAAAGACTAGTTTCATCTTCTGCGGTTATCTATGCCTGCCCCGGGGGTCTTCTAGAGTTTCCTGATCTCCTGTACATTTATATATTGAGGAGGTTAATCTGATGATCGAATAAGAATAAAACAAAAATATACACTTGTCTTGATGAATTTATATATGTATCATAAAATGGTTTCCAGATATAATCATAGACCATGTTATTTTTAATATAAGTATAAAAGCCCTAAAAAACTTACGTTGAGAAACTGTGTACTAAGGGGTGTTATTAAAATGTATATGAACATCGACACGACGTCTGTATGATACAAAGGATCAGTCATCATGTAGCCTGAAAATCTACTAGTCATGCATCTTGTTTATATCGGGTTCAACAACTTTAAAAAAACCATAATTATATATGTAATCTTACTTCTGTGTGCATGGGGAGGTTAAACCTTTTTCTTATAACAAGAAAAATTGATCATAAGTAGAGAACAACTGATGGGTGTGTATGTGATGAAAATACCTGTTATGGATAGGGTCAGGTCCATTGGGAACTCTTCTTTTGTTCATGCCTAAACTTGGCACCAGCTTCTTTGAATCTTCTTGTTCATGGATGTTGGGGGCAGTTGCTTTGTGAACATCACCAAGAATGAAGAAGCAACAGAAGAAGAAGAAGAAGAAGAAGAAAAGGCATCCTAATAATATAATTAGTGCCCTACAATGCCTGCTCATTATATAGATATATATGATGCAGCTACCTTCCTATAACTTAACTAAACTGAAATTAAGAGATGATGAACTATCTATTCTAGCTTCGGTTGCTTTGAATGCCTTCCTGCCTTTTACTTTGTGCCTTAGCTTTTCTTTATAGGTTACAGTGATTCTACCACCTATTTCACTTTCTTCAACTAAGTATACATACATACATACATACATAACATATATATATATATATATATAATATATATATAATAGAGAGAGAGAGAGAGAGAGAGAGAGAGGCAGGGATCTTAATTGGTTGGAAGGTGACATGGAATTAGCAGGGACAGTTTTTGCTTTTGTGGTGATGACAAGTTAAGCTATTATTATATGCTCCTCCTTTTCTTTTTTTGAGTATTTTGATGCACCTCCTTCTTCCTTCCAACACACAATCTGCTACTACTGCTACTCTTAAATAAATCTTAATCCTACTTTTTTTCTTTTCTTTTTTGTAATATATACCAAAATGATTTGTAGATTGGCTACTTCTTACTAGTTTAATGTGTGTTAGATTCAAACATATATATTATTATTATATTACTTTTTTTAATGAGTTACTATTAATATTAGTGTATGCATTCGAAAGTTAATTAATGGTGATAGATATAGTTTACAAAGTCTTTTGAAAGCTAAGCCTTATAACTGATGTCACACTTATAATTGTTATTGTTATTTAAGGGTTCAGGATATAGTTTACAAAGTCTTTTGAAAGCTAAGCCTTGATATATTTCACCATATATATATATATATATTATAAAACTATACTATACTCTAAACAAAACTAAACAGGTGCCATTGAAATCTTCTACTTACAAGTCTTTTCTTTCTGATCCTATGGAAACCAAAAACGGATGATCGAGCATAAGACCATCCACGTCTCTCATCTCTTGCATCTAATTATCGGTGAATACACACACACATTGCTACCATTCAATATTTATAACTGACCAACCCCAAAGGTAAAGAAAAAAAAAGTAATCTTTTAACTGCCTATCAACCAAAGCATATGCACACAAACATAACGTTACATGTATATATAGCTTCTACAACCAACTTACAAATTTAAACAAGTAGAAAAGAAGAACCAAAGAATCATTATATCACTAATAAGGTTCTACTCACATCAAATTATACATCTTTTTGTTAAAACTTACAAAAATGTATTCAACTGCCAAAAAAGTAGATAATAACAATAATTCTCTAATTGTGTCTTTGTTTTTGTGTACAGCTTAACTTCTAATGACGACTGGTTCGAGGTGATTTCGACTTGGGTTTCATGCTGGCTCGTCGAATCACATCCCAAGGTTTCTGTGGAGCACTAACGCCCTGCTGTGTGGCAAAAAACGACTCGTACCCGGGAGAGTCAAAGGCAAAACCCGTATGCTTTGACCTTTCCCTTGGAAGTAGGGCAAAGGCATACCTCCTTTCCTCTTCTGGTGTCAGCTGATTCCCGACCTCCAGTAATCCCGCACCGATAGACTCTGGCTCGTGTCTGTGGATTTCCTGAACAATTTGGTAATCATACGGGTAGAACCATCTCTGAGCCCTGAAATCATGCACAATCATTTTTAAAGAACATATGAATCAGTATGGTAACAAAAGGTCACACATTTGAGGACTTTTTAACCAACATACCCTAATACGTAGGGGTGCAAACGAGCCGAGCGGCTCAAGGAAAAGCTCGAGACGAGCCGAGCCTTATCGGAGCCTGAGCCGAGCTTGAGCCTAAAATAAAGCTCATTTATTTATCGATCCTGAGCTCGAGCCTGGCATGTGAAGCTGAGCCTTATTGTAATATTAGTTTTTATTAATATTTAATACCATTATCTATTATCTATATATATTAATTTAGAACATGATGAGGACTAGTAACTGTTTCGTCTTTTAATCTATCTCGTCCTGTAGTGTAAACTTTTATTTAAACCTGATCGTGTTTAATTGTTCTATTTTTTCTTTAACCAATTTATGTTTCTACTCCTAAACTTTAATAAAGTTGTCATACAACCCCTAAACTTCAATAAAGTTGTTGGCATAAATTCGACTTTGTCTACATTTTACGTCACGTGAGTCACTTGGCGTTAGAAATTCGTGTTTTTGTTTTACGTTTTTTCCCGGTTTTGATCTCATAAGTTAACCGAGCTCGAGCCTGGTGGGCTCGGCTCGGCTCGTTTGCACCCCTAAACACAGTGATACGTTAAGGTTAAATCAACCAACTCCCCATTAAATACAACAGAAAGAAGCTCACCCTTGATACAAAAAGTCACCCAAAAGGGCAACAATGGGAACAAGAATGGCTAGCAGATACAAGTAGGCAGTGCTCATTAGTACATAGATGGTGAAATAGGTCCCCTGAAGTTAAACATCAAATATATCAACTATTAATATATAAGACAATATTATATTATGTTAATAACAATCGGACATTAACAAAGTAAAGAAGAGGCGGTGCATACCTTATTAACAAAAACAAGAGAGTATATAAAGATGAATATGAACCATGCTAAAATGCTGCCACCAACACTTATACTGTGCCACCTTGTAACTGTGTTGCACATCATAAGAAGACGCAAATTGACAGTTATGACAAGACATGTGAACGCAGCCGTGCTTATATCCCACACCCCCAATATCTTTCCAGCAGAGGTTAAACCAGTCGTACTAGAAGCAATCGCAAAGTTATACACGATTACCGATTGATAAACTGAAAAGCACGCTAATGTACCCACAACTTTCCAATTAAAGAAGGCATTGTCTATTCCCTGTTTATATAATTGCGGGTACTTCTTTGAAAGAGATGCATTCACGTCCTGCCATTTATTTGTGTCATCAGTGATTAATTATCACATAATAAGTATGGGTAGGGATCCTCAGAGAAACACTTGCTAATTGAGAAATGTGAGAAGCATTCTGGACCACACATTTTCTCTAATAATTGAGAAATGTGAGAAGTATTTTGGACCACACATTTTCTCTAAGCCAATTGTTTTTTACTTCTAATCGCACGTTTTTAAGAGTTTTTTTTTTTCTTTTTTTTGAATATATACACATGTATACTGTCAATTTTGAATTATACACATATGTATATAGTCAATTTTTAAACTATACATATATGTGATTATGAAACATATATATCCTTAACCTAGGAAGTGAAAGAAACCAGGTCAAACGAACTCCGATTGAGCTCATTCCAGCGGCATTGGAACCGGTTCGTCAAACCCTAACCAGAAACTCTAACCCCTTGACTCCTAAACCCTAAATCTAAACCCTAAACCCTATGCTGAAACCTAAAAACTACACTATAAACCCTAAACCCTAAAGCTAAACTCTAAATACAAATGCTAAACCTGACAGAAAAAGCTCTGATTTTTCCCAAAAAAAACTTACACTTTTATGCATTTTTGCTTGGGGAAAATGTGTGGTCCAAAATGCATCTGAAATTTCTCAATTAGCCTAGTGTTTCTCACACGATCCTAACCCTAGTAAGTATTATCGACCGGATGAAATTATAAATAAAAATACCTTGTCAAGCAGTCCGACAATGATAACAGGCAAGGCAGTGAAAATAACATTATAGAGAGACTGGAACCAATCATCATAGAACCGTTGACCAGAGTAGCCAGTTTGGAAGGTGTACCAAAACTGGGTGAGCGTAAACGTAAGATTCTTGTAAAAGAAGTAGGAAACAACCTTGCATAATCTAAGATAAGACCATCTTCCGTGCACAAGAAGTAAATCTGTTAGAAAACGGAACTGAGCGATTGCAAAATCACTGGCCATCACAGCCTGCATCCCTTCCATACCACTTATTCCAACACCAACATGAGCCGCTTGAATCATCCCAACGTCGTTTGCACCGTCACCAATGCTCAAAGTTATCTTATTTGCACCTTTTCTCACCAGCCGAGTAACCTGTTGTGATCACCCGCAAACAAATTATTGCAAATGCAACGGCTAAGCCATGCACATGTACAGTATTTCCATATTATTTATTAATATAACAAAAGTGGGTGTCTTAGGAACCTAAGACACCTTTATTTTTTATTGCTTTTCTTTGGAAAATTTACAATAAAGCCATCAACCAATGGTTTTTTTTTGTATTAAACCCTTCAACTTCTAGCATTGCCACTTACACCCCCTCAGCTTTCTAAAAACTTTGTAAAATGTCATTTTGACTCTTATTATTATGTACGCTTTTGTTTGGTCAACACTTTGTTCAGAAATGAGTCGGGTCAAATAATACATTTTCACTAGGTGGTACAAATTCGAGTTACTTTACATTTCAACTCCGCCGCAACACGTACCATTCTTCAACGTAAAAAAACACTATTTTCTTACGTGCTTATTTTTAAGTACGTTTCGCTATAAATCCAAGTTGATTTACGTTTCGACGTAAATTTTCTCAGTAATGAATCAGATCAAATATAATACGTTTCCGTGCTAATTTCATGCGTGTTTTCGGTTGGTCTACGTTTTGACGTAAATTTTGTTCGAAAACGAGTTGGGTCAAATATTTGGCGGGTCAAAATACTAGTTACTAACAAGTAATGTATTTATTGACAAATCTCAATGTAACATTACCTGCGCCTTCTGTAAAGGAGAAACACGGCAACAGACGACTGAACTGCAACTTAAACTCAAACTAAGCAATGTAGACCGCAAATTTGGGTCTAAAGCATACATTAAACACTTTCCGTCTATCAGAAGGGACAATTTCTGTCCTGTTGACCCATGAACGATACGTTGTGCTTCTTCATGGCACTTGTGAAGCTCATTTTTCACTGTTTCTCTTATAAACTGGGCAATTTCCACTTGGTCACCCTGCACGAAAAAGAGTTAGTTTAACATACGAGATTGAACCATAAAGAATCCCGTTAGTTATTAATAGATTGCTTACTCTGCTTTCAACCTCCCTGATGGCATCAGTTTCTGAACTGATAACAAACTGTTTCATGTCATTGTTAATTAACTTGCAAGCTGGGACAGTAAAAGAAAAAGTGAATGATATTATTAATATTAATTACAGAGCATGTAAGCATGATGACATAATAATGGGTCAAAATAAAAGAAAAGAAGACCACACCATAAGCTATATTTATCGCGGTTTCCAATTTGTCCCCCGTAAGCACCCAAATCTTAATTCCAGCCCTTGAAAGAGTTTCTATACAGGACGGTACCCCTTCTTGGAGTTTATCTTCAATCGCAGTGCATCCAATCAGAGTAAGATCCTTCTCTATCAGTTCTGCCACCTGTTTCAAGGTGTTTTAAGCGAAAATTAAAAAAAGTGGAAAACTAAAGATGATGCAACAGCAATGTATCACTCCATATAGTTGGTATGTTAGACTGTAAACGAACCGAACGTTCAGCAAACAATTCGTGAACCGTTCAGCAGGAAGTTCGTTTATGTTCATCTGTTTAATAAATGAACAAACACGAACAAGGTATTCCATTCGATAAGTTAAACAAACGAACATGAACAGAGGTTGCGTTCGTTCGTGAACTTTCGGTAATATGTTCATTTGTGTTCATTCATTTAAAGGTTTTTCTATGTTATATTTTTATTTTATTGTTTGGTTTTAGTTTTAAAAATATGAAACCATAGTTAAAATATGTGCCTCTGCCAACATCCCTTATTTGACCATTTCAATTCCAATTTGTGTTAAAGCTTGACAAACTTCTTAATTTTTGTGTCAATTATGTTTATGATAATTATTTCAACCATGTTCGGATAGTTATGTTAAGTACTTATATATTTTTGGTGGATTCTTCGTAATCTTTCTAATGAAAAATGCAGATGTTATTTAAAAATGAACATATAACATTCGTTTGTGATCATTTATGTTCATGAACAGTTGTTTGTGTTTTTTTACGTTCGGTAAGTGCTCATGAACAATTCATCAACATATTCATTTCCTTAATGAACGGACACGCACAAGAAATCTTGTTTGGTAAGCATCCGTGAACCGTTCATGAACATGTTCATTCCTTAATGAACGAACACGAGCAAGGCCTTGTTTGTGTTCGTTCCGTTCATTTACAGCCCTAGTCACTCATATGTATCATAGGATTTTCCTGGATATTGTAAAAATTCAATTAATCAACATGATTACCTCATCCAATTTTCTTTCACGGTCACGTAAAGAAGATTTTGCCTGAATAAATTTCTCATTCCAACTTTCATATGTTTCTGGACTTAAATCCCTGTAGGCCAAACAAAGAGTTCTCAATCCAGCTTCTCCATATTGCTCCAATTGCTCCCTGCTAATTTTCTTTAATTCGTCACTGCCACTGGCTAATCTCTCGTAAATTACAGTATCAGCACCCTAAATAAAACAAATTCTGTATTAGAGTCAGTTAAGTTCAAGTCATTAATACAATGTTTGCTAAAGGAAATACCTTGCAGTATAATACAAGTCTTCCATCTCTATAACGACATACAACAGACTGGCGTTTCCTTGTACTATAAGAAAACAACAAAAAAAATTGGCAAAAGATATTGATGTCTATGCATCGGTACAATGATGTAAAATAAAATAAAGTGTTTTCACAGAGCAGCATGTATACAGTACCTGTTAAACTCAAGGACATTCAAAATTTCATATGTGACGTCTTGAACTTTTCCAATTTTCTCAACATGTGATTCACGGACATAGATCATAGTAGGTGTACGCCTAAAGATATTGATGTCTATGCATCAGTACAATGATGTAAAATAAAATAGTAGTATGAGCATTACTATATACCTGTAGAAGAAGAAACCGAAGTTTTCGCTGCGTAATAGAGCAGCCTCATCCGGTGATGCCGCTTGATACCTGAGCTTTTCTGGCGTTTCTTCACCTTCTGGAAGTACGGTATGGCATATAGCAAGGCATCTGAAAATTCCTAAATACAGAACAAACAACTTTCAACATTTTAACAGTAACAACTACGATGTAACTTGCTATAAAAGTAAAATACCTTGCAAATATCTGGATTAGGTTCGTTCCTCCAAGCACCATGCATAAGCCTTGCATCATCAAAATTGAAACCCTTCTCACATGCGAAATTAGACGATGTTTCTGCACATGTAAGTTTGTGATAACTGATAAATAACTCCTAAATGGCGATTCAACATACAACCTTTCAGTTATACCTCCTTGATATTTAAACCGTTCCTCCTTGCTGCTCCCATTTCTATTTCTGTAACACCAGTTCCGTACGTCTCTCCACCAATAAGAACATTTAAAGAACTCCATCAAGTTTCGTGTCAGAGTTCCAGTTTTCATCATGAAAATATATACTCCACCTGTCACAGAATACCACCTCACTGAATGCTACAATCTCACCGGATAATTAATAGAAAGAGTAAAATGTCATTTTCGTCCCTGAGGTTTGGTCAGTTTTGCGATTTTCGTCCAAAGGTTTGTTTTTTCGCATTTGGATCCAAAAGGTTTGAAATCTTGTCATTTTCATCCAGCTCGTTAACTCCATCCATTTTTCTCCATTAAATCAGGAGTATTTTCATCTTCTTGCTAACTTCAAGGGCAATTCAGCCTTTTTCACTTTATGTACAAGCATTTAGCATAATATACAAGTATAAAAAAAGACAGAAATACCCCTTTAAGTTAACAAAAAAGATGAAAATACCCCTGACTTAACAGAGAAAAATTAATGGAGCAAACAAGCTGGATGAAAATGGCAAGATTTCAAACCTTTTGGGTCCAGATAAGAAAAAACAAACCTCTGGACGGAAGTCGCAAAACTGACCAAACCTCAGGGACGAAAATGGCATTTTACTCTAGTAAAAAATAAAACTAAGAAAGTAAGCAACTTATCACCTGTCCAAGTTCCTCGTTCAGATTCGACGTGCGTGCTAATGCAGGTGTATTGGTCTCACTATGGTACATGCGCAAGTCGTTATTTATGAACTTCGTTGACTGAATGAATTTAATCATCTGAAAATTGGAAAAACGTCATTTGCAAATCACATGTATGCTGCAAACCTAGCTTTACAAAATCCATAAATGATAAATCTACCTCAATAGAAACATAAAGAGAAATCGGAATAATCGGTGAATACAGCGTAATCAGGGTAAAGATGCTTAGAACAAAGACCTGAAAGCAAAATACCGTGATAAATAACTGCAAAGACTAAACGAGACGCAACAAAGCAAGATACAAATACAATACCACAAATCTGTTTCTTGGATTGAACTGCTGAGAGTCCCCACTAATCCAGAGTTCCAAGTAGTGGTATTTCTTATTCACGAATACCGCACTGCAAAATTATATGTACAAAAATTATTACAGCATGATGTATACCAATAAAAAATGTGCTATCTGGTCCTTTACCTGCCTATGGCCCCGATCAAACACATGCAGAGAAGAACACCAAAAAGTGTAGCTATTACTTTGTCAAGTTTTCTCTCTAATGTACTCCTTTTCGAAGGAACATTCATGGCATTCATCATTACCTGTCAATTAGTCGGTATAATAGAATTAGACTTCCATGTTGGTATAAACAGTCAAGTAAAAAATAACCCATCTAAAAATTCAAAAACCTTAGTCTCGTGTCCAGTAAATATAACAGCCCCAACAATGTACTCTGTATTACGTAGGCTGCATCCCTGAAACACGTATATCAGATTAACTAAATCAGTGACAGTATAATAACAGACAAATTAATACAAAACATGCAGCCAAGTAAAACGCATAAGAAAAACATGATACTTGAAAATGAAATTAATACAAGAAAGAAAACTAGTATATCTTACTCGCAACAGAATTTGATTTGGACCGATAGGTATGGTTTGCTTTTGAAGTATCAAATTTCCGGTGAAGGTATAGAGTGAATTGTTTGGTTGTTCACATTGTATTTCACCTGCAATCAGTTAAAAACTTAAAATATCAGCGTCATAATAAGAAAATGAAGTAAACTACAATTATCCCGTTCGTCAAAACAAAAAAGGAAACTTGCCATTAGTTAAAGTTAGAATAGTTCAATAATCAAAACATAAAATTTAGGCCAGGCAACGACTGACAAGTTGTCATTGTTTCCTCACGGGTGCTAGCTTATTATAATTATTATTATTTTCTTTTTAGATAGTATCTCTAATACCATGAAAGATTTGGGGTCTAAACAATATTGATATTGATAAATATGCTAGGTCCAAACAGATAAACATACAAAACAATGAAACCTTAATGCCTCTAAGCTACACATACTAATATTTAAACAAGTAAATTAGACAGACTAATTATATCTTTGCATTTCTTCCCTACGATGTTAAAAACAGAATGCACATATTCAACATAAAAAACAGAACGATTTAAACCTTTAAACTCAGAGGCTTTCTCAGGAGCCACATAATCCCATGTCTTCTCCAAAGCTTTCCTGATTTTAAGATTTGTTTCACCATCCAGATTTGCGGTCTGAAAAATGAACATATATATTACAATATAGTTAAAAACAAAGAAATAATATGCATCTCTTCTTAGAAAGCATGAATGTAGTTACATGATTAATATACCAGACTACTTTGGTAACAAGAAGACAGACAAACACCAATATAAGAAAAAACATATATATTAATGTGCTAAATATGAAACCAATAGAGACCTCGGTATAGCAAACACCATCAGGGTTTGTACTTGATAGAAGTAGCAAATCAGCTGGAAAGAACCCATCCTGCTTCACCTGCAGCATTCAGATTTGCATCAAATTAGTGTGAATTGTAAACACTACCAGAGATTAAGAATAAACAAGTAAGTCATGAACGTTATTTCTTTTTGCACGTGTTTAACCACAGTGATATGTTATTCTAAAGATCAAACTTAAAGATAAGTGCAATACATTTAAAAATATTGCAGCATACTTACTCTAACAATGTCCCCGACCTGAAGCTTCTTCCAGGGAATGGATTCCCACCTTTGCTCTTGCAGCACATCCACACAAGAGTTATTTATCGTCATATCATTTTGAAGACGCTTCTGTTAACATTATCAATTTCTTGTACAAATCAAACACATATACACTTAAGACTGTATTAAATCATGAGTAGCAGTTCCAGGATTAACTACTAAAACCATTATCAACAAAAAAAAGTGAACATAATCAGTCTTTGCTCACCCAATCCTCAAATGCTTCCTTGACAAGAGAGACAAAAAGCACAAGACTTAGTGGGATCACATTTGTAATTGGACTAACAGGACTGCATAAAAACAAAACTTTTATAGTCAGCACTTACGTAGTAAGAAGAAAGTCTTCAACAAGGCAGAAAACATGCTTATGTTCAGGGTTATTGTTCAGAGACCATACCTGACAGGTGTAAACGATAAACAAGAGATCGTAAGAAAGTACAAGTTAGCCACCCGCCTAAACTGTCAATTATCAACAACATACCATGTCAGTAACAAGACAAGGTTCAGACATTTACTTAACTTCAAAGAAGGTGGTAAGTTGAAAGCCATGAGCAAACAACATAGAATTTGATCCCTCGCATATAACAGCTTAAAAAGTGTTTGAAAAGACTTACCTGCTCATAGAGCCCCTTCGGTAAAAAGGTAATAACATTGTACTTCGTTGTTGATACAGCATTTCCCTGAAACATTTTATTTACATCGATGAAGACTAAACCCATGCAAACTATCCTTCCTTAACCCACGACTATTGAACTTTTCACTCAAAATGTAAAAAGGAAGAACATGTGTACCATATTGATATGTTGAATGTGGATTAAGACGTAACTAACAATATGTTCTCGAAACAGGAGTAAAATGAATTATGTCGGAATGTAAAAAATAATTTGATATACTGCAACAAAAGTGGCAATAACATGGAGAAGAGTACAAGACAAGGGAGCCACATGTCCACTAGTTTTAAGAACAGAGGACGGTAAAGTTATCAATAGGTTAAGCAAAATATTGTACATGTTCGTGAAAAATGTGTGGTTCAAATAACATCCAAAGTTAATCTTAAAAGGAATAACACTTAACTGAAATGCAAGAACGGGTTATTTAGAAAGGAAACTATAATCAGAAAACAAAAACTAGTGGTTACTATTCATATACACTTCAAAAATAACAAAAAGAGGATGCAAATAATGTTAAAACAGAGAAAACAACTTCACATAGAAATGAAAAGTCAAAAGGGTCTATTATTTAGAGAAGATAAGCTTCCATGAAATTATAGCATCAATTATATTTGTATTTATACAAGGCACAGCTGAAGTTTCCATTGTGAAACATGTGTAATTGTATACCACTCTTTTTATGTTAATCGCCTATTTAATGAGGTGCTTGCTTTAACGTTCCAACTAGGTGGCTGTCAGTTATATTAGTATTTACATGTTCTCCTCCCCCATAACTATAGTTGTGTATGTTGTCAATCTGTCACCTAAGGCAGATGCCTTGGCCTTTTAAGCATAAGAAACGAGGTGTGGAATATATAGTGAAGTGAGGCATAAGTCGGTTTTGAGTTTTCTATCCACTATATTTTAATGAAACTGAAGCCAATTAAGAAATTTTCAACTAATAAACTACAAAAGGAGAAAGAGTCAGTCAATATTAATTAAGGCATTGGATGCTCCTCATATAGGGAAGCCAATTAATAATTGTATCAACATTTAAGGAAAGATTTTGATCTGATACTCACTCAAGATTTAATGTGAATTGGTCTTAACTAACAGTTTATGATGATATACATTATTAACTGACATTAGTTGTTAACTAATTACTGACACTGAGATGCTAATTGGCTGTGATCCACCACTATAGGTTATTTGACAAAATGATTGTATAAATAAATAATTGTAGCATGTATGTTGAATAGTAGATGCATCATAATTAGTTTGTTTGTTACATAAGCCTCCTCTTGTTGATTATTTATAAACAATGAACCATAAAAGCAAACGGATGTTGATCTTGTTTTTTGTTCTGATTTCCCCAATTATAGTCAAGCATCAAACCAAACAGATGATATAAAATATAAGGAGATGAGATGAGATGGTATAGTCAACTGAACCTCTACCCTGCCTGCCTATCTACCAAAAACCTACCTAGGCCATTGATCCAGCAAATCAAATCTAAGGAGTATGTATGATAGAGACAGACAGACCGACCTTGTATTTGGCAAGATGGTTGGCATCGCGATCGTTGCAGAAAACGGTACGATGACCTGGCGCCTGGGGCTGTACACGACCAAGTCGAATACTGCTGGATGATGTCAGACTCCGCTCCACAGCAAGCGGCGAGGAGGCACTGTCGCCGCCTTGTCTTGATCCCCTCCACCCCTTCATTACTTTACTCTGATCAGACTAATCGGAACACATACGCATACAGTTACTGATAACAGATTCGAGTATTTCTGAACCCCTCCCTCGATTTGTGGTCTTCGTCTCCTCCGAGGGTTCCAATTGGATCCGCGAGCGTGAGGTACAGACAGACAGCCCTCAACTTCTTAAGCTTTCTTTACCCACGCGCTTTTTTCTTTATCGAAACGACGCCGTTTGTTTACATACATCTACGCGTACATATATATATCAATTAAGGAAGGAAGGAAGGAGTTGACCACTCTTAACTCTTCTTCAATTGGCCCAACTTATGCGTCCGTCCCGTCGGTGGTGGCCCATATACCTTTTAATTCAAAACTGGTGAAACATTATTATTTAGTTAATGATATTTATGATGAATGTGATGAAGAACAAGTTGGGCTTTTTGATTCACAAAAGGAAGGTGGAGGAGCTTCTTGATTTCTTAAGCATAAAGTTAGTGGATAAACTCTAGGTTATGACGAGTATCATTAGCTGTGAGTAGGAAAAAAATTAGTTATGGGCTGGTAGAAACTAATTTTATCAATAATAACTACATGGGCCCAAAGCCCAATACGTTAAGCCTAACTCACATAAATCCAAGCTTGGCAAGCCCAAGTTAATGCGATCCATCAAAGTTAATTTCACTAGAGATGGGCATAATTGGTTCCTTTTTATACCCAGAACCGGTTCCTAACCGGACCCGGTTAGGAACCGGTTCCTGAATGTGTGTCAATGGAACTGGTTCTTGTTGTAACCGGGTCCGGTTCCTACCCGGGTTTTAACCATTAAAACTAGAACCGAGTGTAACCGGTTCGGGTCGGGGTGGAACCGGTTCCTAATGAAACCCTGTAATTTGGAAGCACTTTGCCTTGTGCTTAATGAGCGATAGCCACGAGATGGCAAGGTGTAAAGCTTGTGGGAAGTTCATGAAGGCTACGACCAACTCCACGCTAAAGAAACACACTGATCGTCATTGTCCGGTTACAAAGCCAAAGAAAAACAAAATGGGTGAAGGATCCGGAACTGGCTCTTCGAAGGTTTAGTGTGTTTTATGTAACCGGTTTAGTTTGAAGTTAAGGTGTGCCATTAACTTGGGGTAATAAATATTTATGTTTCGGTTTTTTTGTCTCATTTGAAGCACTTTATGGACGAAAGTGCTGAACTCTAGTATGTTAGGCAGAGATAGGAGAAAAACAATTATCAACCCTTGAGATTGAAAATAATTCAAGTTAAAGAAAGATTGAAGACAACACGAGATTGTCAAAAGAGTTATGCAGATAATCGATGTAAGCCATTGGAATTCCAAGTCGGAGATAAAGTATTGTTAAAAGTTTCTCCATGGAAAGGAATAGTCCGATTCGGTAAGAAAGAAAATTTAAGTTCAAGATTTGTTGGACCATTTAAGATCATCAAATGAATTGGACCAGTAGCTTATCAGCTACAGTTACCAAAGGAAATGGTTGGAATACAAGATGTATTTCATGTATGCAATCTAATGAAATGCTTAACTGATGAGTCTTTAATTGCACCTCTTCAAGATATAAAGGTAAATGAAAGATTAAAGTTCGTTCAGAAGCCCCTACATATTAAAGATAGAAAAGTCAAGAACCTTAAACGTAAGAGATTAGTTTTGGTCAGAGTATACCTGGGAATTAGAGTTGGAGATGAAACAAAATATCCTTACTTATTCCGGTAAATCTCGAGGACGAGATTTAAAACAAGGTGAGGAGGATGTAACAACCCTCAAAAGATCCCACAACAATCCGTAATCAAAACCCCTAACACGTGTCGACGAAAACTGAAAACGAAAAGAGTTAAAAAATGTAAACAACACTCAAATCTCCTAATGTTTTTGTATCGCCAATGATGGCAAGCATCAAAGAAGATGTTTTGGTACTTGTAACCAAATGAATCCCCGAGTTTCGTCCCACTATGACTTGTCTCATGTCGGACAACACCGAGATGGCTCGGTGCAAGTATTGTGAGAAGTTCTTGGAAGTCGTGGAAAACCCAACTCTAAAACCATAAAGTTAAACATTGTACGACAAAAAAACTAAAAAATAAGGGGAATCGTCTGTATCCTTAAACCAAAACTAGAGTAGTAGTGTTTAAATTCCACTTTATGTGTAAGTTGTTTAAGTTTAATGTTTAAGCTTAGGTTGTAATGTTTAATGTTTAATTTTAATAAAATAACATTTGTATTAAACATAGTTAACATTAAATATAAATAAATACTAAAATAATAATACAAATGACAAAGTCACATCCATTATAAGTTTTCAAATTACAAGCTTGGTAAACGGTCTTTCATTAACTCATTCATACTCGGCCATTGATTCTTCAATAACATGTTCATCGTCATTTGTCTTTTCTAACTCGTCCATTCGTCGACAGTAAATCTTTCTATCAGTTAGGATATACTTATTATCTTTGATTTGAGATCATCATTTGTACGGTTGGTCCAAAACTTGCTTCCTCGCCAAACCTTTCCTTAAGCCAAGGCCAAAAAAAACAGGACCACAATGAAACCTCATACCTCCCCTCGTAAGTCTTGGGTCTTAACGTGTACAAAAGCTAGTCCCAAGGCGTACTCCTCGTTGTCACTCCAACCTTGACACATTTTTATAAGTTTTTATCTGCGGGGTTTTTGGTTCGTTTATGCGTTTTCTTTAATAACCCTCAAACAAGTATGGATTATTGAAAATAATAAGACATGTATTTGGATATTTCCCTTGAACTCTACAAATATCCTACAACAATTCGTATTCAAAACCCTGAACACATACCTGCGAAAATCAAAAACGAAAAGAGTTAAAAAAGAATTCTCGTCGCGTGGCGCGACAGAGTGAGATTTTCTAGATGCCACGTTTTGCCACGTGTCACACGATGGCAAGGCTAGATTCATCGACAGGGCGACCCTAAGCCCTAGCCACCCTAGTCACGTGGCGTGACTGGGTTATGTGTGCATGTCGCGTGACGTGACGATGCCTGTTTTCAGCTATATATAAAGTTGAACAGGGGTAGTTCAAATGCATAAACGAATTTCGCAAATTCAATTTTTAAACCTCTTGTATCTCTGTTCCCAAGTCATTGTCACGATTCCCGTGTACGAAACCATAATCACTGGAACGATACCCTGTTCGATTGATCCGAAACCCTAGCAACGAAAAGCAGAAATTCTTTCTGAATAAGGTGAGATTTTATATGTTGCGGTTTTGATCTCATAATTATCGTTGAAGTTTTATTTGGTTTCTTACACTAATACGTGTTACATTGTGTAATTATCTAGGAACCAGGACTTAAACCCAGGAGGCTTAAAAACCATAAATTCTACAATGTGAGTTATCTCTTATTCTCACGACATTGTGAGTCATTATCTTTTATCAAATGCTTTCAAAACCCTAAATATTTTCCAACTGTTACTTATATTATAATGGTTAAGTCTTTGTATTCTTACGGGAAACTATTGTCAGTATGTGGCATTTTGTATACATTACTTGATAAGCTTTGCTATTAGACAATTGAGGACCAATAGTGATATGACCACAGTCACAGGGACTGTTGAGTGACAAATACCAGTGGGTAGTTGTAAGATATAAACAAATGTAAAAACCCTTAATGTTGTAATTATAAGAAAGTGTCTATACAAATGAATGAAGTCACTAGTATTTTTCGCTGATCAAATATTTTTAAAACACGTTTCAGGTGATTTATTGTGAAGGGAAGAAAAAAGTGCTACGCGACACTTAAGCTTAAATAAGTGATTATGTCACCTGAATAAAACGTGTTTTGTAATTGAGGGTTTATCCCCGTGAAAATCCTTTATATAAATATGGGTTTTATTATGAAATAAATACTATGATGTGTTTGAAAACTCTGATATTTTTTTGACACCCGGTCCTGTTGAAATTTCCCCTATGGTAAATTTAGTAAACACCGGTATCACTTGTGTCGTTCACAGCTCCCATCCAGGGTAGGGTTAGGGGTTGTGACATTTTCAAGGCCTAAAACTAGTTCTAATGGTCAAAAAGTATTAAAAAAAACCCTTTATATTACTGTTGGTAACGGCTACAATCGATTCTAGCGGTTTTTTACCATTGGACCCAATCCCAGCCCGGGTACAACGGGTAGGGTAGAACCGGGTAGGACCCGGTTTTCGAAAATAAACTAGAAACCGGGTAGGAACTACTGTCACACCCCGACCCGCAGCGGAAAAGGTGATCGGGGCATGATTGGGTTATCATCAAAGCTCATGACATTTATTATGCGTTTCATATTCATTAATACAAATTAAATGGAAAATTACAATAAATGTTACAACATGTTCTAACTAACAATCTAAACTTCTTTGTTCTCTTCTAAGGCATATCCTATGTTTTCCTTGCTTCACCTGTTCACCTGTATCATGTGTAAAAGGGTTTTTGGATCAACATAATTTGGCGAGTGAATCCTATGGAAAACATTTGAACAAATTTATTTAAATTGATTATGAAATATGTGCACAACCAAACATGAGTAAAAATAGATGTAAACTTAGTCAACAATCATAAGATATTAAATGAAACACACATGAACAATAATGGAACATTTAGAGGCACGCGATGCTCAACTCGTCTCTCACGAGGAACTGAGGGGCCTAATGAATGAATTGCATAAACATGATCATATGAATGACACAACTACAAACAATATAAACTCAATGATACACACATGAACAATAATGAATTTGATTTGAGGCACGCGTTGTTCAACTCGTCTCCCACGAGGAACTGATGGGCTTAATGAATGAGTTTCATATAATTTGACAAAAAGGAAATAAGTAATCACAACAATATAAACAATCTAAGTTTAGGTCATGATGTGGTATGGCACAAGTTTAAATAAATAAGTTAATTATTTTCATAACACATGACACACCCCAAAACGTGTAATTTAAAAGGGGAGTTGTAAGATTCACTCACAGTGGGTGCGTTCGGTTGATGATGTTGAATGCACGCGAAGTGGTTTTAACCACGAGTGAGATTTAACCTAGATAAATCGCATTATGGTTTGGTAAGTAAACGGATTTTATTAATCTATTTTAGTAGGATTGTTGGGTGTATTTTTGTGAGTTTAAGGCTATTTTCTAACCTTAAAAAATGTTATTTTTAAGTATTTTTAATTGATTTTTAACTAAAAAAATTAAATAAAAATAATAAAAAAATTTGATTTTTTTCTCTGACCGTTGACTGACCGTTGACCTGACCGTTTACCGGTTCGAGTCGGAATATAGGTGCGCTGAGTGAGGCTCGAAACCCGAGACCTCCCGTATGCGTGCACGCAGCTCTACCAACTGAGCTACGTGTCTAACCCGTTATATATCTGATTTTAATTATATTTATACATTAATTAGTTTAAACCGAAAATCATTTTATTTTAAAAACAGTTTAATTTACTCGGACGATGCGCTCCACAGGTCTCGAACCCGGGACCTGTGGCTTAAACTAACACACAGTCTACCGCTGGACTGTGTGTTTAACATGTTATATAATCCAACTTTTATTATACTTAGATACAAACTATTTGTTTTCATTTCTGACTTATTTTAAAAAGGTAAACAATTGACCGGGTCGATGTAGAAAACAGACTCGAACTCGTGCACTTTGATTAAACATACACACAGTCCACCGCTGGACTGTGTGTCTAACTTGGTTATTATTCCGATTATTAATATACTTAACATATACCTGTGGCGACTCCGGTTCGGTTAACAAAACAAAAAAACATTATATTAAGGCGGCGTGTGTGAAACGGGATTCGAACTCGAGACCTTTGCGTTTTATGTGCACACAGTCCACCGCTGGACTGTGTGTCTAACCCGATTAATAAGTTGATTTTAATTATACTTATAAGATACCGAATACATCGTCTTCTTCATCAAGGTATAACCAGAAAAGACGACGGACTGGTTCAATGATTAATTCAGGTTCCTTTAACGTTTTAGGTTAATTATAGATGAGATATAAGTAAAAAGAAGGAAAAATAAGCGTGAGGTATACCGACTCGCTTTCCTCTGTTTTCCGGCAGAACTCCGGCGACAGAAATCACCTCCGGCGACGTGTGTCTTGCAGCAGCGAGCCTTCAGAAAGTTTACAAAAGGTGTGGGTGACTTCGGTATAAGCTTAGGAGGTTCAATAAGGCTCGGCAATGGGGAACCCGGTTATCCGGCGACAAACAGAAAAATTCCGGCGAGTGGAATTACGCCGAGAAAAGGTGTGGTTTTGAGCGAAAAGGTTTGCAGTGGGTTGTGGGTGAATTTATAGGGCAAATCGTCGAAGAACCTGGTCTGATTTCCGACTGTATTCGTAAATTATAAAAACTCCGGCGGTTATAACATTGGTCGCGGACTCAGACGTCGGTTATAACTGATGTCTTAGTAATGGTTTACGTTATAACGTAAATTGTCGTTAAAACTCGCGAGATTTCCGGGATTTCCGACGACTGAACTATTGGGCGCCGGTTTTGAATTCGTAAGGTCATGATATCAATTAAATGATTCTAATATTTAACAAACAAAACAAGTGGCGCAGTGGTTTGTGTGTTGAGAGTTAAGTCGCTGAAACGACTCGGCGATTGACCCGGGTTCGAAACCCGGCAGGAATAAAATATTTTTATTTTCTTATTTTTGACAGTTTTTCAAAAACTAATTATATATTCCCATATAATAATTGATTATGTATCGTTTAAAATTATTTTGGGTATTTAATTCGCAACGAAATTTTTGACTGACTGTTCGGTTGATAAACAGAGCGGGTTTGGTAAATCCGTTTTTGACGGATGTTACAACTACCGGGTACAAAAGGGTTGGACCGGTTCTTCTTCATACCGAGTAGGAAGTGGAATTGGAACCACTTCCAGGTCGGGTTCGAAACTGGTATTTTGTGCACCTCTGTCACACCCCAACCGATAGCGGAAACATCGGGATGAGACGAAAACGAGATTGCTCATTGCTCACAACATTAATAAGTGACAATAATTAATTAAACCATATTTCATTTCATAAGAATTGTCAAATACATCAATGTAACAAAACAAAGAACAACATAACATTTGCAAAGTCATAACAAAATTGATACATCGACATTAAACCTAACGTCTAATTTGTGTGTATCTAGTCCTTGCTATATTGTTTTCATAGCATCATCTCCTTCAACCTGTAACATGTTTTAAATAATGTCAATGCGAAAGCAAAGGCGAGTACACAAGTTTAGGCATAACATACGTATACGAATAAGTTTGAACAATCCACATGGCAACCGAATATATACAAGAGCAATATCAAGGCATGCAATACTAATAATCAAACCCTTAACGCAATCACGATGTTTTAACATGACCTCACGAATAACACGATGGAGGTGGATGCGTGAATTCCTATAGCGCTAAGCATGTCAAACGAAGGCTAAAAATAGTTAATGACTAAAGCATAGCAATACGAATATCCAAGACAAGCATCAAGTATAAGATTCAAGCTTTCATGTATATAGGATCGTTTGTGTGTTCCATAAAGTTTAAATGTTCGTGATTTTGTATATGGAAACATGTTACATGTAACATCCGTCAAAAACGGATTTACCAAACCCGCTCCGTTTATCAACCGAACAGTCAGTCAAAATTTTCGTTGCGAATTAAATGCCCAAAATATTTTTAAACGATCCGTAATCAATTATTATACGCGAACATATATTTAGTTTTTGAAAAACTGTCAAAAATCGCAAAATAAAAATGAATTGTTTCAGCCGGGTTTCGAACCCGGGTCTGTACCGAGTCACCTAGTGACTTAACATCTCACACACAAACCACTGCGCCAACTGATTTGTTTGATAAATAATGAAATAATTTAATTCATAAAGTGACTTTACAAATTCAAAAATCGGCGCCCAACGATTCAGTCGTCGGAATCCCGGATTATTCGCGAGTCTTAACACCGATTTACGTTATAACGTAAACCTTTAATCAGATGTCGGTTATAACCGATGTTTGAAGTCCGCGACACTTTTCAAAACCGCCGGAAAACTTAAATTGATGAATACAGTTCAAAATCAGACCAAATACATTTCGATTATTCCCTATAAATTCAACCACAATCGTCTGCAAACTTTTTCGCTAAAAATCACATCTTTTCATGGCGTAATTTCTCTCGCCGGAATAAGCCTGTTCGTCGCCGGAAAACCGGTTTCCCCATTGCCGAGCTTTTCTGAACCTCTGAAGCTTATACCGGTGATACCCTTACCTTTTCCAAACTTTTCGGAGACTAGCTGGTACAAGGAACACGTCGCCGGAGTTGAATTCAGTCGCCGGAGTTCTGCCGGAAAACAGAGAGTCTTGTCGGTATATTTCTCCGCCCAGTTTCTTTTCCTTTTCACTTTTATCTTACCGAAATAAACTGTAAAACACTAACAAACTGATAAAAAACTTGAACTAGTCGAATTCCGATTTCTGGTTCAAGCATTGACGAAGAAGACGATGTTCTTCCATATCATATAAGCATATTATAAATCATGATTTTAATCGGGTTAGACACACAGTCCAGCGGTGGACTGTGTGCACATAAGACGTTAATTATGCAAAGGTCTCGAGTTCGATTCCCGTTTCACACGCTGCCTTAATAAAATCTATTTTTATTTTATTACTGAACCGGAGTCGCCTTAGTTATATGTTAAGTATATTAATAACCGGAATAATAACCAAGTTATACACACAGTCCAGCGGTGGACTGTGTGTTTGTTTATATCACAGGTCACGAGTTCGAGTCCGGTCCTCAGCACCGACTCGGACAATTATCTTTTCTTTTAAATAAGGCAGAAAAGGAAATATCTATTTTGTATTTAAGTATAATAAAAACCGAATATTATAACATGTTGAACACACAGTCCAGCGGTGGACTGTGTGTTAGATTAACCCACAGGTCCCGGGTTCGAGACCTGTGGTGTGCATGACCGTTTCGCCTTAAACTGTTTTTAAAATAAATGATTTTCTATTAATTCTAATTAATGTATATATGAAATTAAAATCGGATATATAACGGGTTAGACACGTAGCTCAGTTGGTAGAGCTGCGTGCACGCGTACGGGAGGTCTCGGGTTCGAGCCTCACCGAGCGCACAACAATATTCCGCAAACCGGTCAACGACCAGTCAAAGTCAACTGGTCAAGGTCAACTGTAGCAGAAAAAAAATAAATATTTTTATTATTTTTATTTAATTATTTTAATTAAAAATCAATTATAAATACTTAAAAATAACATTTTTAAGATTAGAAAATAGCTTCAAACTCACAAAAATACACCCAACAATCCTACTAAAATAGTTTAATAAAATCCGTTTACTCACCAAACCATAATGCGATTTATCTAGGTTAAATCTCACTCGTGGTTAAAACCACTTCGCGTGCATTCATCATCATCAACCGAACGCACCCACTGTGAGTGAATCTTACAATTCCCCTTTTTAAATTACACGTTTTGGGGTGTGTCATGTGTTATGAATTAATTAATTTATTTATTTAAACTTGTGCCATACCACATCATGACTTAATCTTAGATTGATTTATTGTTGTGATTTATTTATATTCCGTTTGTCAAATTACATGAAACTCATACATTAAGCCCATCAGTTCCTCGTGGGAAACGAGTAGAACATCGCGTGCTTCAATTCAAATTCATTATTGTTCATGTGTGTTTTCATTGAGTTTATATTGTTTGTAGTTGTGTTATTCAAAATTATCATGTTTATGCAATTCATTCATCAGGCCCTCAGTTCCTCGTGAGAGACGAGTTGAGCATCGCGTGCCTTTAATTGTTCCATTATTGTTCATGAGTGTTTTCATTTAACATCTTATGATTATTGATCAAGTTACATCTAATTTTATTCATGTTTGGTTGTGCACATATTTCATAATCAATTTAAATAAATTGTTCAAATGTTTTCCATAGGATTCACTCGCCAACATTATGTTGATCCAAAAACCTTTTTACACATGATACAGGTGAACAGGTTGAAGCAAGGATAACATAGGATATGCCTTAGAAGAGAACAAAGGAGTTAGATTGTTAGTTAGATCATGTTGTATCACTATTGTAAACTTTCATTTAATTTGTATTAATGAATATGAAACATTTAATAAATGTCATGAGCTTTGATGATAACCCAATCATGCCCCGATCACCTTATCCGCTGCGGGTTGGGGTGTGACAGATTGGTATCAGAGCCATGACTATAGGGATATAGGATAGGTTATTAGACCCTTAGAGCCTATACTATAGTCTGCCTAAATTTTAAATTGATTAGGTGGTTACATACAAACTTGTGATATTTATTTGTTTCATATTTGTTTACATTTCAGTCAAACATACATGCTCATATACATGTTCATTATACATATATACATATTCATTATACATATATCGATGTTCATGTATTCAATTTATTTTCATATTCTCATTATCCAAAGATTTTATGCAATTTTCAATTCTCATCAAAGTAAGTTCTGCGACGGGCATGTAGTAACTGGAAGGGTACAAGTACCGGTAGTCGGAACGTCCTGTCTAGGCTGGCATTCGTATAAATCCAATATAACGGACCAGTTTGCCTACCTGGGGACCAACGATGAGAGTACGAAGGACCTATTAGGCCAAAGCATGCCACACCAAACGTCGTTCGAACTACCCTACTTTGAGGTGTCACCGTGTCTACACCTGGACACATTCCGAACATCACACGTTGTATACATATTTCTCGATTTTCACCGGGTTTTGTGTACGCAACCAGGCAGAAACCGTGCGAACCATATGAAAAACCGGTAATTCATGGGGGCCCACATGATTACATAAGGTAAAGTATGGCGGCATGACGGGCCTAACAGCGAGCAAAGCCAAAGACATCCTATGGATGTAGTATTTTTGTATAATTATTTTATGAATGTTCATTCTTGAATGCGACCCACGATCTCAAAAGCATCCAACTCATACTCTTGTCATGTATTCATTGTAGATGTCCTCTAACCTCGCCCGTAGGAAGATGAGAGCAGGAAAAGCCCGCGAACGCATGGCTACCTTAATCGCTCAACAAATGGCTGCTGTAATACCCAATATTGTAATCCAAGTTCAACAAACACTTACCAATAATCCTGTCAACCAAGCAAACCAAAACATTTTCAACTCTTCCCCAAACACCACTAAATGCACCTACAAGCATTTCAAATCATGCGACCCTCCGAAATATAAAGGAACTGAAGGTGTCACCGCACTCCTCCATTGGTTTGAAGAAATGGAGAATACTTTTCTAAATTGCGATTGCCCTGATGATCGCAAAGTGCGTTATGCTACCGGTCGACTATATGGGATAGCACTTACTTGGTGGAATACAGAGAAGGCCAAACGAGGTGTTGAAGATGCTATGTCCTTAACTTGGAACGAATTGAAGGAAATCATGACCAGACGATTTTGCCCAAGGAGCGAAATCAAGAAGCTAGAAGATGAATTTTACTCATTGAGGCAAGTGGAAGGAGACCACACCACCTACAACAAAAGGTTCCTCGAATTACATCAAATGGTTCCCAACATGTTTACTCCCCTCTACCGTTTGATCGAGCACTACATTCGTGGTCTTCCGTCAAAGATTCAAGACCCTGTGATAAGTACCAAGCCTGCAACTTTGGAAGCAGCAATGGAGCTAGCAACAGAGCTCACCGAGAACCGAATCCGAAACAAAGACTTCAAGGAGGAGAAGAAGAAGGATAAAGAATCGACTGAAACCTCCGACTCCACTCAAACTGAATCCCCTTCTCAACCCGAATCCCCTTCTCAACCCAAACCTAAGAGAAGAAGAGTCGGGCGACTTTTCGCTGCTACCCAACGAAATCAACCCGTTTTTCACGCTATACCCATCCGAGCTGTCCCAATCACCCAAGTGGCACCCAACTCAGCTTACCCAAATAAGAAACCATATCTTGGACCTCACCCTCAATGCAACCACTGTTTTTATCATCATCCCCTTACTTTACCTTGCCGGCTATGTACAACTTGTGGACGTTATGGTCATTTGAGCAATGTTTGTCGCACCTTTCAAGACCAAACCTTTTCCCCTACTCAAAACATGGCCCAAACTTATCACCAACCTCAATACCCCATGTTCCCATATGCTCGAGCTTGCTTCAATTGTGGCGACCCTACCCACCTTAGAAACACATGCCCTCAATTGGTTAACATTATCAACACTCAAGCCCAATCAAACCCAGTTAACCAAGTAAACCAAGAAAACCCAACCACTATGCCGCCAGCAAGAGGAAGAGTCTTCAATATCAACGCCAAACCTGTCGAAGATAATGACGGCCCAAACGAAGATACTCAGCTAGTCCTGTTCGCCGAAGATCCAGATTCAACTCCTATTGTTTAGTCTTTCTTTATCACATGTGTAGACTGTAGAGAAATTATTGGATATTATATATTATATATTGTTTTCGGTATATGCTTTTGCCGAGGCCGTGGCTCCCCATCCATCGAGGTTGAGTTGGATCCCCATTTTATTATGTGGTTGATCTTGGCGTGCCCGCACGATCGGCTCCGTTTGTTGAGCCTTGATCGGTTACGTAATATTACATTTCAATACATGCAATACGCTCGGCTCCGTTTGATTGAGCCTTGAGTGCACAGTTCAATTTACATTTCAAGTTCATGCAATACGCTCGGCTCCGTTTGATTGAGCCTTGAGTGCACAGTTCAATTTACATTTCAAGTTCATGCAATACGTTCGGCTCCGTTTGATTGAGCCTTGAGCGCACATACAATTTCATTATCAGTATCTTGTGGTTGTGGTGTTTGTAGTAGAGTCGCATCGAACTAACCATAACTTTCGGATAAAGTCAACGAAAATTTGACAAGGATATGGTGGATACGCCGATGGTACTTCCTATATATAAGTATTCTTGTCAAATGATCGGAGGCATTATCAGGTGGTTATGAGAGGTTCCATGCATAGGCTGTTTGTGTGGTTAAGTTATTCATATTCAGTACATGCAATATGTTCGGCTCCGTTTGATTGAGCCTTGAGCATACAATTTCAATTTCAGTACATTCAATATGTTCGGCTCCGTTTGATTGAGCCTTGAGCACACAATTTCAATTTCAGTACATTCAATACGTTCGGCTCCGTTTGATTGAGCCTTGAGCGCACATCCATTTTATTTTCAGTACATGCAATACGATCGGCTCCGTTCGATTGAGCCTTGATCGCACAGATATATTTCATTTCAGTATTTTATGTTTGTTGTATTGATTGTAGAGTTATAGGACTAATTATAATTCACTGATAAAACTAATGAAAATTTGGCAAGAATATGGTGGATACGCCGCTGGTACTTCCTATATATAAGTATTCTTGTCAAAGGATCAGAGGCATTATCGGACGGTTATGAGAAGTTCTATGTAGGATTTATTAGTTTCTGGGTAACCAATCATAACTTGTGGATAAAACTAATGAAAATTTGGCAAGAATATGGTGGATACGCCGCTGGTACTTCCTATATATAAGTATTCTTGCCAAAGGATCAGAGGTATTATCAGGCGGTTATGAGGAGTTCCATGTAGAATTTAGTATTGCCTTGGTTGGAATTTGTGTTACATTTATATCATCATGTTATTTAAAGAGATTGGATTGTGTTCCATTTCTACATAAATTAACCTCTCCATCATAACAAACGAGAGAGGAACTTCCATCATTCAAACATATATGGATTCAAATACTTGCTGTTGTTCAAATATTTGCTGATGTGTTCATTCATGTTCGAATATTTGCTGTTATGTTTATTCATGTTCAAATATTTGCTGATGTGTTCATTCATGTTTGGATATCAGCTGTTGTGTTTTTATTTATGTTCCATGTAGATTGTAGTGTTAGAAGTTTTGCCTTAGGATATAACCATATTTTTCCCAAACGTAACTAAACTCTTATGCATGATATCATTTTTAGCAAATCATTCCTGTTTATCAATATTCATACAGTAGGCAACAAAAAGCGATTCCTGAATAGGGTACTTAACCTTTACAAGGAACGTTACCGCCTCGAACAAAAACTTAAACCCTCATTTTTCTGAGCATACAACTGTCAAACAAAACATCACCATTCTTATAGTCAAAATATATCATTATTTAAATTTCGGGACGAAATTTCTAAAAAGCAGGGGATACTGTAACATCCGTCAAAAACGGATTTACCAAACCCGCTCCGTTTATCAACCGAACAGTCAGTCAAAATTTTCGTTGCGAATTAAATGCCCAAAATATTTTTAAACGATCCGTAATCAATTATTATACGCGAACATATATTTAGTTTTTGAAAAACTGTCAAAAATCGCAAAATAAAAATGAATTGTTTCAGCCGGGTTTCGAACCCGGGTCTGTACCGAGTCACCTAGTGACTTAACATCTCACACACAAACCACTGCGCCAACTGATTTGTTTGATAAATAATGAAATAATTTAATTCATAAAGTGACTTTACAAATTCAAAAATCGGCGCCCAACGATTCAGTCGTCGGAATCCCGGATTATTCGCGAGTCTTAACACCGATTTACGTTATAACGTAAACCTTTAATCAGATGTCGGTTATAACCGATGTTTGAAGTCCGCGACACTTTTCAAAACCGCCGGAAAACTTAAATTGATGAATACAGTTCAAAATCAGACCAAATACATTTCGATTATTCCCTATAAATTCAACCACAATCGTCTGCAAACTTTTTCGCTAAAAATCACATCTTTTCATGGCGTAATTTCTCTCGCCGGAATAAGCCTGTTCGTCGCCGGAAAACCGGTTTCCCCATTGCCGAGCTTTTCTGAACCTCTGAAGCTTATACCGGTGATACCCTTACCTTTTCCAAACTTTTCGGAGACTAGCTGGTACAAGGAACACGTCGCCGGAGTTGAATTCAGTCGCCGGAGTTCTGCCGGAAAACAGAGAGTCTTGTCGGTATATTTCTCCGCCCAGTTTCTTTTCCTTTTCACTTTTATCTTACCGAAATAAACTGTAAAACACTAACAAACTGATAAAAAACTTGAACTAGTCGAATTCCGATTTCTGGTTCAAGCATTGACGAAGAAGACGATGTTCTTCCATATCATATAAGCATATTATAAATCATGATTTTAATCGGGTTAGACACACAGTCCAGCGGTGGACTGTGTGCACATAAGACGTTAATTATGCAAAGGTCTCGAGTTCGATTCCCGTTTCACACGCTGCCTTAATAAAATCTATTTTTATTTTATTACTGAACCGGAGTCGCCTTAGTTATATGTTAAGTATATTAATAACCGGAATAATAACCAAGTTATACACACAGTCCAGCGGTGGACTGTGTGTTTGTTTATATCACAGGTCACGAGTTCGAGTCCGGTCCTCAGCACCGACTCGGACAATTATCTTTTCTTTTAAATAAGGCAGAAAAGGAAATATCTATTTTGTATTTAAGTATAATAAAAACCGAATATTATAACATGTTGAACACACAGTCCAGCGGTGGACTGTGTGTTAGATTAACCCACAGGTCCCGGGTTCGAGACCTGTGGTGTGCATGACCGTTTCGCCTTAAACTGTTTTTAAAATAAATGATTTTCTATTAATTCTAATTAATGTATATATGAAATTAAAATCGGATATATAACGGGTTAGACACGTAGCTCAGTTGGTAGAGCTGCGTGCACGCGTACGGGAGGTCTCGGGTTCGAGCCTCACCGAGCGCACAACAATATTCCGCAAACCGGTCAACGACCAGTCAAAGTCAACTGGTCAAGGTCAACTGTAGCAGAAAAAAAATAAATATTTTTATTATTTTTATTTAATTATTTTAATTAAAAATCAATTATAAATACTTAAAAATAACATTTTTAAGATTAGAAAATAGCTTCAAACTCACAAAAATACACCCAACAATCCTACTAAAATAGTTTAATAAAATCCGTTTACTCACCAAACCATAATGCGATTTATCTAGGTTAAATCTCACTCGTGGTTAAAACCACTTCGCGTGCATTCATCATCATCAACCGAACGCACCCACTGTGAGTGAATCTTACAATTCCCCTTTTTAAATTACACGTTTTGGGGTGTGTCATGTGTTATGAATTAATTAATTTATTTATTTAAACTTGTGCCATACCACATCATGACTTAATCTTAGATTGATTTATTGTTGTGATTTATTTATATTCCGTTTGTCAAATTACATGAAACTCATACATTAAGCCCATCAGTTCCTCGTGGGAAACGAGTAGAACATCACGTGCTTCAATTCAAATTCATTATTGTTCATGTGTGTTTTCATTGAGTTTATATTGTTTGTAGTTGTGTTATTCAAAATTATCATGTTTATGCAATTCATTCATCAGGCCCTCAGTTCCTCGTGAGAGACGAGTTGAGCATCGCGTGCCTTTAATTGTTCCATTATTGTTCATGAGTGTTTTCATTTAACATCTTATGATTATTGATCAAGTTACATCTAATTTTATTCATGTTTGGTTGTGCACATATTTCATAATCAATTTAAATAAATTGTTCAAATGTTTTCCATAGGATTCACTCGCCAACATTATGTTGATCCAAAAACCTTTTTACACATGATACAGGTGAACAGGTTGAAGCAAGGATAACATAGGATATGCCTTAGAAGAGAACAAAGGAGTTAGATTGTTAGTTAGATCATGTTGTATCACTATTGTAAACTTTCATTTAATTTGTATTAATGAATATGAAACATTTAATAAATGTCATGAGCTTTGATGATAACCCAATCATGCCCCGATCACCTTATCCGCTGCGGGTTGGGGTGTGACATTACACCCGAAAAGTGTTATAAACAAAGTGGGTCGAGTGTACTCACGGTTTTGATAAGTCTTTTCTACACTTGACAATCCGTGAAGACGTTGGTTCGAGGATGACGCCGAATTATCCTACAAGAGGAAATAAGGCGTATGAGTATAGAGTTTCAACTGGAGATTAGGAGTATTCGTGCATGATTAAAAATAAGTTTGATAAAGTATTATGATACGAAAGTATTCACTAAGATGTAACACTCGTTCTTGACACTATAGTAACTCTTACGAGTTGGATGTGATTTCATAGGTTCGGGACCTATTAGAATCGTTACTAGGAATTACATACTTTAGTGTTAAACTTAATAACTTGATAGGTGATTATAAGTTCATTATCAAGGTTTCGGTTTTAGAATTATAATATATTTATATATATCATTATAATCATGTAGGAGGTGGGAGGATGAACCATCCACTTTGTAACCTCTAGTGTCATGTATGTCAAGTATGAGGTGGGAGGTTAAACCATCCACTTTAAGTCTAGCAAACTATCTTGGGATCTTGATGAAAAATCATCACGTGATGTGTGATCTCAAGTTAAGATAGCCCAAGCTTCCTTGGTGGACACACATGAACAAGTTTAAGAACTTGCATCACTTGTGAGCTCAATGCTCTTCAAAAACAGAAAGTTTGGAGTGATTTAACACTCCTATTTACAAGTTTAACAACCTAGGTTAGTCCCCATAATCATACATGTGATTAGGAGTTCAAGAACACTAGGATGAATGAGAAAAGTAAGAGATTAAACAAGTTTATGAGAACATAAAGTAAAACAGTCCACTTTGGAACCTTTTTCTGGTCATTCCAGAGCTTGGTTTTCCATGGAAAACCAATGGAAATGATCCTTAGGTTAATCCAAGCAAGTGGGAAAAAGAATGGAAGGATTTTGTTAAGAAATGAGTGAGTTACACTCACTTTAGTGAAGATGAGTAATTCTGCTCGAACTTGTAATTTTGCAACTGATTTGGAAGGTTTTGAGAGAGATTTGAGGGAGATTAAATTGTAAAAGTGCTTGGATTAGAGGTGGGTTTTATAGGGGAAGGATTAGGGTTAGTTAGGTGGGGTTTAAGTGGGTTATTAAGTGTTAAAAATTGATAAAAAAAAACTCAAAAACCAACCCAATCCCGCCCAAAACCCGCTGCTGTCCGCCCCCTTGTTCGCGCCCAGCTCAGCCGGAAATAAAGCTTAAAAGCTTTGTTGTCCGGGTTTATTCCAGATATGGGCGCGTGGCGGAGTGGTTAGGCGCTTGTTTGTTTGAACCGGGGATCCCGAGTTCGAGTCTCGTGGATCCCGGTTTGTTTGTTTATTATTATTTCTTTTTTTTTATTATTTAAAAACTCTATAATTTAGTTTCATAATTGACAGGAAAGGTCCCTATAGTTCAAGATTTCATTAATTACCCTTTAGACCTTGGACTTATTTAAAGAAAGATTAACATTATATTCTAAATGTTAATATATTTACAAAAAAATTAGCATTTTAATTTTTGTAAAATAACACAATTAATTTTGTTAACTAATTTAATTAATCAATTTAATTAATTAATTTAATTAATTAACTTAATAAATGAATATGTATTTATATTTTCGTAGCGAATTTAGTTTAACGATCATGAGTTTCACGTTTAAGTCTCGATTACGCATACATACCATGTTTGCAAGTTATGACACGTTTACGATTGAGAGTACCACGAATATGTTTACATGTTTAAAGTATGAACAAGTATAAGTGTAACAGGACTATGATTAACATAATATGGATAAAATACGAGTTTCTCATTACAATCCAAGTCTCGGTTTACAACATTTACAACGAAAGACGAATACAAGATACAACGCTTACTAAAAATAGAAGTACGATACAAGGTTTCCAAATATAGAAAGTATAGAAACGCGAAGCGTGACAACCTCTAATTAGGGTTAACTTTACTATACTTTTATAAATACAAGTAATATCCTCAAGATTCAAGAGGTTGTTCTCTAATCTAAAGAACTCTTCTTCTACCATAATCTCACTCTCACTTATACTTAATGCACAAGCTCATCTATGATGAATTGTATACTAACTTGAACGTCGAAGGTGGTCTTGAGATCTCGGTCTCTAACCTCTTCTAAATAATGCATTTTTTTTCTTTAGTAATATTCTTATGTCAACCCAATATCTATCAAAATAGCACTATTAATTGCAAAGTAATAAAAAAATTATCGCCATGAGTTTCCACATTTTAACCCTAAAGTTTTATGTTACATTATTCGTTGGTAAAACATACAATATTGATGTACGAGAGTTCGTGTGTTACACACATAGAATAACTCTCGTATGTTAATCCATAACTCCGTAATGTATCTATACTAAATTGTTAACCATAGTTTGGCCAACAAATAATTAACATAAAATCAAATAATCCTTCTTAGACTTAGGTCGACTTGCTCTTATCCCTTGGGGTGGCTCATGATCCGACCTCAGACAACTACGCCAACAAAGTTTGTACTGATAAATAAAAGCTATAAATGTCTAGGAATTAATCACTATATATTGATGCTAGTTGGTGTTAGCATAAACAAAAGTCTTTTCTTACATAAGAAACTTAGAGGAGGCTAGCGATGATAAATTCTTATAGATACTTTATAGTTCATGTTGTAATTTTCTACATAACAATTTTGTTTTGATGTAGATGATTATGTAACACTCCAAAAACGGGTTTGGTAATTTAAACTCGGTTAATATAAAGGAACAGGTAGAGTACCGTTAATGGTAAAGGTGAACCGGTAAACAAAATAAATAGGAATAAATTAACCTAGTGGTAACATGTATGTAAGTAACAAGATAATGAGTTTTAGTCTCATTTATAATCGAAACGAAACTTGAGCATCCAAAACCGTCAAAAAGGAAACATGAGTTTTAATAAATAAAATTAAAACACAACACACACACACATAGTGTGTGTATGTGTCGATGTTCAGGAGAAGAAAAAGGGGTTCAAACCCTGGTTCATAAAGAATCAACAAATTCAAAAACTAATTGGGGCTAGAATTCGTGCATGAATAAAGATAGCCAATCATCCACACTTGTCTAACATACGGTAAGTTGAATATCGTGATTTGATGATTTTGTAGAAAGTGGGTTTCAACCTATCCATGATTCATGTGAAAAATTGTGTAATTGTGAGTTAAAATGATGTTATAGAACAAGAATTATGCTTAATTTTGGTCATTGAATGATTTGGAGTGAAACCCCATTGATGTAGTGCTAAGATGAATATGATGATCATGTAGATGCAAATGGGTGTAATCTTGATGATTCATCTTGGGAGTGATAGATGAATTCTAGATAAATTGATGTGGAATGAAAAATATATGAATTTGGTTGATTATGATAATCCATGATATGAACTAGTAACAATATGCTTAGAATACTTGTACTTTATGCTTTGTTGGTGATATGCACACCAAGTGTTTGATGAGAGGCCTATGTGATGGTTTTAGATGAAATTGTGCATAAGTGATGGATGGAAATGTCTAGGATGTAATAATATAGTGATCTATGATAGACTAATATGAGACATGCGTTTCGGTTAATAATTGTAGGAGCATGAGAGTTTTAGTCTATATTGAATTGGTTAGGTTATAACGTGTAGGATGTCACTAGGTGATCATGCGGTTGAATGTGTAATTAATGACATTTGCGTAGACTACTATGATGATACGAATATATGAGGTTAAGTCGAAATTCATATGATAAACCGTTGACTTCTAAAAGTCAACTACGCATAAGAAGCATGGTTAGACTTGTTGTCACAATTGTAAGATTAAAGTAAGTCATATGGTACGTGTTATGTGTATGTGTGTTTAACGCGGTGACATGGCGAATTACAAGAGTTTGTAAGGATGTGAATTTGGTTATATGTCTTATGCTTGTTATAATCAACTAATGAAAGTCAAATGTGAAATATGCAATTGATATGATCGTTAACATGTACAATTGTGTACGCTAACAAGAAGGTGATTTCGATGACATGAAAGTATAGGAATCATGTCGAGATGGACTCAGGTGTAACATTTGTCAAAAACGGGTTTTCCAAAACCGCTCCGTTTGTAATCGAATATCAAGTTATAAATGTTTCGTTGCGTATTTATGTCAATTTTAATTTTTAATGATGCATAATTAATAAACAAACTAGAACATAAAAGTTATAATTGATAAAAAGTAAAAATAAAATAAATAAAATGAAAAATAGGCTGCCGGGACTCGAACCCGGGTCAGCCGGAAAGACTCAAAGACTTAACACGCGCACTCATAACCACTCCGCCACTTGATGTTTTCTGTTAGTTCTAGGAATCAATTAAATCTTACGTTCAACCATAAATCAACCGGTTTACGCTAACTGAAACCGCTATCGGCTTCCAAACGTCCTGGACGTTTGAGTGATCACGGAATTCTGATTATAACCGATAAACCGACACTTTCAATCAATTTGATCTTGAATGGACTTGAATTCATAAGTTGATCGGTTTTAATAACCGAAAAATCTGCACTTCTGATTTACTCCAACCTTAGTCCCCTCTCGCGACTCAAACTCATCTGCAGACCTTCAATTTCATTTTCGCACTACTTACAGTTCGTCGGAGCAGCTTTTTGAACTCGCCGGACTTTCGCCGGAAAACCGTGTCTTCTATCAAATCAGTAAGTCTCTCATTTCTTTCATCGTGTATCAGTAGTTAAGCTTTTGCTAACTCAAACCCTTCAATCAGAATCAGTTTCAGACGTCGATATCGGATAATTCACTCTCGCCGGAAAACTTCTGAAAATTCCTATTTTCCGCTGTGGAACGGTATAGTCATTCAAACCTTCTGATAACTCTTGTTTAGTACTTCAATTCCACAATTAGCTAATCAAAACTGTTAATTTGTTCGCTCAGTCGAAGTTCATAAAAACAGAGCCGACGACTTCGCCGGAGTTCTGAGAAAGATCATCATCCGGTATGTTCATTCCCGAAACTTTTCCTATCCGTTACATATAAACCATTAGTACGTCTGTTAATCGAATTAAGCAAGAAACAGTTGATTAATCATTGTCTGTGAATTTAACGAAGAAGATGAAGTCTATTATGATTATAAGATTAATTAAAATCGGTATTATAAACGGGTTAGACACACAGTCCAGCGGTGGACTGTGTGCAAACAATACGCATACGTCCCGAGTTCGATCCTTCACACTCTCTGTAATTAAAATGTTCTTTTTTAAACTGAACCGGATCCATTCGCAATTAGATGTTAAGTATAATAAAAATCAGTATATTAACCAAGTTAGACACACAGTCCAGCGGTGGACTGTGTGCAACATTAAATCACAGGTCCCGGGTTCGAGACCTGTTGACGGCACCGGTTCGATAATTAAAATCCTTTTTAAAAATAAATGAATTTTGAATAAATTAAAACAGTATATAAATATAATTAAAAACAGAAATATTTCGGGTTAGACACGTAGCTCAGTTGGTAGAGCTGCGTGCACGTGTACGGGAGGTCTCGGGTTCGAGTCCTGCCCGGCGCATACATGCACACAATAGAACCGGTCAAACAGTCAAACAGTCAACGGTCAATGGTCAACGCAAAAGTCAACATTTTTTTTATATATTTTTATTTATTTAATTTAATTTAAAAATCAATTAAAAATACTTAAAATAATGTTTTTAAAGATAGGAAATAACCTTAAACTCACAAAAATATATCTAAAAATCCTATTAAAATTATTAATAAAATCCACTCATTTACTATGCCTTCCGTTATTATTTAGGTTAGTTAATCCTCGTTGATTAATCCTTCAAACTCGTGCGCATCTCATCATCTCCAACCGAACGCACCCAATGTGAGTGAATCTTTACAAATTCCCCGTTTTAATCACGTTTTTGGGGTGTATCATGTGTCTTACCATTTATTATAATTAAATCATTGTGCATACATCATATCATGAACAAATGTGTATTCAGCTTGTATCAACTGTTTGTGTGGTTATTGTTTAGATTTAATTTATTATTTTCAGTACATGCAATATCATAGGCCGCCGCTCCCCATTACATTATGAGCGTTGAGCAGTTCCCCATTACATTATGAGCGTGAACCGGGCATTGCCAACATACGATCGGCTCCGTTTGATTGAGCCTTGATCGCACAGACATTCATCATAGGCCGTCAGTTCCCCATTACATTATGAGCGTGAACGTGACGTTGCCAACATATACAGTTTCATTCATGTTATATATTCATGCAAGTTCATATGTTATTATACATTATTATATGTTATTGTTTGTGGTTGTTATTGCTATTGTTTGATTATTTACATTTGCTCACATATGACTATTGCACAGTTTTTCCTTGATAAAGATAACAAGAAATCAATAATAAATGTTTATCTAACAAGGTTCACTCGCCAACTTATGTTGACCCAAAAACCCCCATTTTTACACATGATACAGGTGAACAGCTGCAGCAAGAAACACATAGGATTGGCTTAGAAGAATAAACTGGTTTAGAGCTTGGATTGTTTAGTTGATGATTTTTCTTTGTATTTGTATGAACATGTTTGGATTATTGAGAATGTAATTTTGACTTTAATAAATATGAAACATATTAGTAAATATCATGAGCTTTGGTGATAACCCAATTATGCCCCGACTCTTATTCCGTTGCGGGTCGGGGTGTGACATCAAGCACGAAAGGCTAACGGGTCAAGAGGAGGCAAGGAAGCGGACGCGAACACGGATGCATAAGGTAAGTGATTTCCGGAATCACTTCGTATTTGTTTAAGTAAAGTTACATACTAGTTATTTAAGCATGATAATTGAAGTCAAATAGGGGTTGGTTGTATGAAAACGATGATTTTCGCTAGTAGAGCGAACGGGTCAAATGATGTTTTATTTCTATACCGGAATGATAGTCTAAGTAATGACTACAGTATTATAACGTAGGAAGAAACGTGAGGTTAAACGGGTAAACGGTTTAAAAGTTATACGAGTTTTAGTGCGTACGAACGATGAAATCAACACAGCAGAAAAATGGCAAAACTAGGGGGCGTCGCTGACGCACGGGGTGAGTCGGCGATGCACACCCCTTTTGCTGCCGACGCAATATACTGCTGTCTACGCGGGTTTGATGTCGGAAACTCGTTTTTCGCACTTTTGCTTGATTCCAGGCCCGTTTAGCTTCCCCAAAGGTACCCCAAGCCTATCTTAAAGTTTCTATAGAGTTCGGGTAAGAACGGAAGCCTATGGAACGTGCACGAACACGCGATATGTAAACTAGATTATGTAAATGTGGTTGATACGATTTGGCTAAGTCTTATAAGTAAGATTCTTATTATATATACATGATGTTGTGTTTATGATGCACTTAATGGTTAAGTAAGCATGTAGGACTTATGTAATAGATTTGGTAGGGAGGTAGTAAGTTCATAAAAGGTCTTTTATATACACGAAAAAGCTAGATTAGATGGTTTGTACATGTGTTATTAATTTATACGTTTCCAAAGCATGAGACTCGTACGAAGAAGTTCATGGTGTTAATATATAAGGATTTATAATGTTAACCGAATTGTTTGAGAATGAAATGAAGTGTAGGTATATTATCGTATACTCATCAAAGGATAGACTTTGAAAGAAATGCTCGAATTCAGAAGGATATCTAAATGGAATCTACATAAGGATAAAACGACGTGATCTTTTAGTTATATATTTATATCGTATAATGTTTCAAGTACTAATAATGTGAATGTATGTGGTTAATGCAGCTTGTGCAGATTTATGGGTCATAATCATTTCGAGACGCAAACGACTGAGGATCAAGTTATAATACGGATTGTACGGGAATGTGGGGTCTTGCGGTATTTAAAATATGATATGTTCATGTATTAAATGAAACAAAAAATGTAAATATCGATAAAGACTTACTATAGAAGAGACTTTTAATCTTGATGGAATAATTTTAATAAACGCAATTTTATGATACACCTATTCCCGCTGTGACTTTTCGGTTTAAGCATGTTAAGGTCTTACAGATTAACTTATGGTCAATTTAAGTTTCTGATTTTCATATGATCGTTTTTTGGTGTTAAGTTAATCAATTTTGTGATAACAAATATGAAAGAAGAACGATATATACCTAGAATTGTTTATTTGAATTTATTACCTTGTGAAGTTAAGCATGAATATGGGATAAGTTACTATGTTCGCTAATTGTTAGATGGGGTCATGTGGTACTTGAATCTAAGTATTGTAGTTAAAATACCTGATCAACTTGTAATAATAGTTACCATTCATGTTAATGGGAAAATAACATATATTTTTAAGAGGTAATTTTATATTTACCTTTATAAAAATTCTTAATTGCGTATTTACCCAACCCAAAATTAAAATTGCATATATCCTATTTCTTAGCTAGTAAAATTGTAAATTTACCCATTTTGATTTATTTTATTAAAGATAAAATATATAATGAAAATTTTACCCTTAATATTAAAATTCTAAAAATTGCATATTTACTCATTTTTGTGTCTTTTGTCACTTTTTTTTAATTTTTTTGTTACCTTTGCTAGTTAGTTTTTATATTCGTTTCTTACGTCTTACTAAGTCATTTTTTTTAACTTGCATTCTTTTTATTATTGTCCGTCTATCACCGGCTAGAGTAACATTTATAAAAAAATACCAGTGATAATCCTTTAGATGATAAATAAATACTAAAACTTTATAATCCATAAGCTATCATCCAAAGCAAGCCGAAAAAACGATCATAACTTTAAATCAAATTATCACATATAGTGAATATAAAGTTACAAAACCTACCCACCAGACGAACCCACTAATTCAAACCCAGTTCCAATTTCGTAATCATGTATCTTCATTTGTTCAATGATCCAAATGCAATATATGTACCCAATGAAACACAGGTTTAAAAAAAAAATGCACATGATAATCATGGTGGAACGGCCGATAAAACACATTTGACCAATAATGGAATTTACCAAATTGAGGACTAGAACAAATAGCAAAAGAAATTAACATTCTATGGCCTCTTCAGCTTCGCGCTGGCATGTTTTAATGGGATCCTTTGCTGTTAAAAACGCACCAGACAATAATAGAGATCGAATAGATATAACACACATGATAATCGACCAACTGAAACGTCGGCCAACATAATGGAGTCACTGGCCAACTGAAATTCCCTTATGAAGTGATTAAGGATTCTTAATTTAAAAAAGAGCAATTTAGTCATTTTGATAAATAAGGGGAAATATGCAATTTTAGTTTAGGTTTGGATAAATATGAAAGGGGTATGGTCCAAAATCAGGCGCCGGCTAACGGATAAACTCCTATAGCCGCACACATAACCATACCCACCACAAGCACAAGTGCAAGACAGCCACATTCCGTGCGGGCTCCCAAGAGCAGCCTAGAGCTCGCACGTGCCCGCGCAGGTAAAACAAGCGTCCTAAGACAACGTCGTAACACTTAAACTAATCCGGAAAGAGACCAAGCCTATATGAACCACGCGCAAGGAGGAAAACATTCGAGTAACGGCGCGTGGAAGGCAGAAACCCGTACAAAGAGTACAATGGGCAGAACTACGGACCAATAACGGCGTGACAGTCTCTAGAAGTTCGTGCTCCACGATGTGCAGACGTACGACTGGCAAAGAGTACATAAGTACTGACACGTGGCACCACTCAGGTCGTGCCGACCGCTGCCCCACGATCTCCACTAACGGCCAAGGACAGACCAGACAACAAGGACGACTGTGAGGACATTAGCGATATGACAGGTTGTCACACCCCAACCGATGGCGGAAACATCGGAGTGAGACGAACGAGATTGCTCATTGCTCATAAATTCTAATTGGTGACAATATTTAAATAAAACCCATATTTCATTCATAATAATATCGTCAATACATCATTTGAAATCAAATACAACAATAAAAAGTCAAAATTTGATACAACATTTCATAAACTTAACGTCTATATGTGTATCTAAGCATCATCTCTACTCCAATTTCATGGCAAAGCTTCATCAACCTGTAACATGTTAAAAATACGAGTTCAATGCAAAGGCAAAGACGAGTACACAAGTTTTGGTGATACATAGCATAAGTATAAAAGTGTAACTCGAATCCACATGGTAATTGTAAGCAAAGTTCAGATCAAACCCCGAGTTTCCATAAAAATTTTACGAGATCGAGCTTCCCTTGTCACAAAAGCGACAAGACTAAAATGAGTATGATAATCTTAACATAACCCCGACGGGTGGTGTGCTACTCCTATAGCGCTATATATGATAAGTTGGGCTAGCTAAGTTAATGATCAAGCATGTATAAACGAGCATGTATCTAGGCATAACAAGTATTCATGTATAAGGATTGAGCACGTAAATCATGAGTTTGTGATATGTGTATTTTGATATGTAATCATGTTACAACCCAAAAGTGGTTAAAACGGTAAATGGGTCGAGTGTACTCACGGTTTTGCTAAGCGTTCCACTTAAGAAATCCGGGGAGCTTTTGTGGTGTTGATTTAGAGTTTGGCACCTTGTCCTTCTACAAGAAGAACTTAGGTATTAGTTATGAGTGCAACGGTGGAGCTGGAGTATTCAAGCGAGGATTACGGAAATAAGAATTAAAGTATTATGTATGAAAATATTCACTAAGACATAGCACTTGTTCTTGACACTATGATAACCCGAAAGGGGTTAATATGGTTTCATAGGTTCGAGACCTATTAGAATCGTGAAAAGAAACTACATACTTTAGTGATAAACTTAATAACTTGATAGGTGATTATTTAGTCATTATCAAGGTTTCGGTTTTAGGATTATATTATATTCTATAATATATACATAGTAATATAATCATGTATGAGGTGGGAGGATGAACCATCCACTTTGTACTTCTAAGTATCATGTAAGTCAAGCATGAGGTGGGAGGTTTAACCATCCACTTTGGAACCTCTTATGATGTTCACCACTTCACAAGTCACCAAAGGTAACAAGGAGGGTACTAGAACAAGAATATAAACAAGAATGTAATTGACAAGAATATAATGTGTGTCACCATGATATCAAGTAGCCAAGTGAAATGCAACCCGGAGAGCACATGAGGACACATGTCAACGGCTTGGCGGGGTTGTGACACTTTAGGACTAGTAAACTACTTGTGATAATGATGAAAATCATCAAGTGATGTGTGGTCTCAATGTTTAGGATAGCCAAAGCTAACCTTGGTGGACACACATGAACAAGTCTATGAACTTGCATCACTTGTGAGCTAAATACTCTTATGAAACATAATTATTGTGAGGTTTAAACCTCTTGTTTGAATGTCTCAACCTTGTTTTTAAGCCTAACCAACCACAAGAAGTGTTGTAAGCATTCGGACATAGGTTTGAGATGAGATAAACTCAAGTTGGATGAACATAAACAAGTTTTAAAAGATTTTGGAAACAAACAGAAAGTTTATGGTCATTTTCGGGGCATTTCCAGGTCTGGATTCTCCATGGAAAACCCTAGGAATTCAACCCAAAGTTTATCCAAGTAGTATGGAAGAAGAATCAAGTGAAAAGACCAAGTTTTGAGCAAGTTATGCTCACTTTTGTGAAGGTGATACAATCTGCCCGAAAATCTGATTAGGAGTGTTCTTGAGATGATTTGAGAGTGATATTGGTGAGATTAGGAGGTTGTGAAAGTGGAAAATGTCTTGGAAATGGAGTGGTATTTATAGCGATGAGTTTAGGGTTTTTGGAAGGTGTTTAAAGGAGGTTTAGAGGTGATTGGGTGAAGTGGTTGTGTGTGGATTCGTGCATTTTCGCGAGCCAAAACACTTTCTACCTGCCCAGTGTGCCTTGTGGATCGTAAGGCTACACCCTTGCGGTCCGTAAGGATCTTAGCCGGGTTGAAAAATTGATTTTTGTTGTTTAACTCAAAAGTGATGGGTTTTAGTGATTATTTAAGATATTTTATGGACTTGTTAAGTATCATAAGGCCATGTAACATATCATAATGTGTATGCAAGTATAATATGAACGAGATCGAGTATAGGTATCATGTAGCAAGTATGTATTATGCATAAATGTCGCGTATTATCCAGTATATCACGTATTCGAGTATGTGCATCATGTATAGGTATTGTATGAACAAGTATAACAAGTATAGGGCAAAATGTATATTTCCATTATGATTCAAGTCTCAACTACAACGATTACAACGAAATGAGAAGTACGAATACAAAGACTTCCAAAAATGGAATTACAACACGAGCTTGCTATAAATAGAAAGTTAAGAAAACGCGAGGCGTTACACAGGTAGCGACAAAACCTGAAACCATTAACGACCTCAACAGAGGGGACCGGATGGATATTCCTTGTCGTCTACGTCATGCCTCAAGCCCATGAGCCCATCTCCTCTACGATTCACCCCGGCTATAAACAGGGCACTTAACCTCCAGGTTTAAGGACTCTCTCTCTGTTCTCTCACTAAATACTTATACTCGAATTCTCAAAACAATTACTTCTTCTCACGCCGGAGGTGGTTACGAGGGGCATCCCCCTATTTCCCCCTCGTAACGAGCTTAACGGGGTGCTTAAGTGTTTTGTAGGACGGCTTAAGGAATTTCTGACTTGGAGAAGAAGATTTACCTTTATTGAACGAAATACGCTCCATAACTAACCTCTGGATTAGATTGGTGTTTCTTCATTGGGCCCACCGACTCACGGGAATTTCCTCCAAAACCAACTTGTTGACGGGAGTAACGAAGGAAGGTTACCGACCAAAGGAGTTATCCGCGCAAGCGGCCCACAACCTGCCCAAACGGTAATTCCATCAAGTAACATCGCTGGTCCTTCAACCATCGCGTTACCAGGTTTACCAGAGGGCAAAACACCAGAATCATGGTTCGCAAAAAGCCGAAGCAACCTGAACGTCATATACGCACGCCTTCGTGCGCAACAGGGAAAGCGTAAACGCATACTAACCAGACACCATTAGTCACGCCAGCAGCACAGCGACCGATCCAAGAAAACACCCGAAGGGAGGATGGTCACACGACAACATACGACGAAACAGAAAGCGAGCACCAGACCCAGTCCCAGGCACGTCGCAAAGTCCCCCTCAGTAGCCGGCTGGGGCCGTGCAACATCAACAACGAATGGGGCGACGACACTGACGAAAATGATCACACGTACCATCCAGATGAGACGTCATCCGTCTTCAATCGGCTAAAAAACAACCATGAATCTTACAGGCCAAGAAGGCGCGTAATGTACAATGAGTCTGCCGAGCACGATTTCAACCTTGTGTATCGGCCTGCAGCAGCAGCCGAACAGTCAAAGTTTACAAGGGCAATAGCCATCGCGCCGTTGGAAAAAGCAAAACTCCCGCAAACTGTAGGGAAGTTCAATGGGTTAACAGACCCCGACGATCATATTCAAGTATTCATAAGTGTTGGAGTTTTAGGCGAATGGACGATGCCAATGTGGTGCCATTTGTTCGTTCAAACCCTCACAGGAGCTGCTCGCGCATGGTATGACAGTCTCCCAGCGGGCAGAATCAAGTCTTGGCCTGACTTTCAATAGAATTTTCTAGCACACTTCAGCCAACAAAGGAGATACAAGCGCGACGCATCTGAAGTGATGAACATTTGGAGACGCAATAACGAAGGCCTCGAAGATTTTATCACGCGCTTCAACAAAGAGTGCCTCGAAATAGGAAATGTGAGCGAGGACCTGATACGCACTCATTTTAAGAACACTATTCGATGCGATACGCTGATACGAACGATCACCGGCAAAGATGGAATGCCCGAAAATGGGACAAGCTGATGGCTGCAGCAAAGGTAGTTGCACAAACCGAAGAGTCATTAATGGGAAATAGATCGACTCATCGTTCGGATGACCGATATTCAAGAGCAACCACATACTACTCCAGTAGTCGTAGCCGACGAAACAAAGGGTCAAGTTGGAACACTCACAGATCAAGCGATCATGATACGCACACAACAATCGAACATGATTGGCAACGCGATATACCAAGGTACCGCGAGCACGCGCGTAAAACGATTGATAGAATCGGATATAGAAAAGTAACAAAAAACGAAAACAGAGACAGACATTGGACACCATTGTCTAAAACACCAAAAAAGGTCCTCATGACAGAGAATGTCGACTTCAAAGCGCTTCCATAAATGAAGAACAAGAAGGGCCAAGATCCGAACTTGTATTGTGAGTTTCACACAGATACGGGACACCAAACGGACGACTGTATCTCTTTGCGCGTGGAAATTGAGAAAGCTCTGAAGAGCGGTAAGCTAAGCCATTTAGTAAAAATGTGCGCAAAGAAACAAGACAGCTGCAACATCATGAAGAGAACATCCAAAAGAAGGTGTGGCGTTTAGAAACACACATGGTAGAGGAATGATCGAAACGTTGGCACGCAGACAATAAAGGAAAACGACCAAACAATGAATCATGGCGTGAGCAACAAGTGGTTTTCCCGGTGGTCAAAGGGGGGCCGCGCCACTCGACCTATAGTAATCACTGGGATATTCGGACACTACGAAACGGATTACATGTTCGTCGACCAGGGAAGCACATCAGACATCATTTATGAACAGTGTTTCAACCAGCTCGACCAAGAAGACAAAGCAAGATTAGAACCAGTTGACTAGCTGTTGTCCAATTTCTGTAACGAAACAGTCTTTCCACTGGGACAAATCTCTTTCCCAGTCACATTGGGTGACGGGAAGAAGTCACGAAAAATCGAAGTAACATTCATGGTCATGCCAGCAAGCTCTCGCCATGACGTCTAGCTAGGGAGAGAAAGCAAGGTTGGTTGCACATGATAGTATCCCCGTCACACTCAGTGATAGGATTTCCTACTCAAGGGGGAGTCGCAATCATTTATTCCAAAAAAGAGACAATGGCGATAGAGGACGCGCCGCCTCCCAAGAAAACGAAGCATCTGGTTAACAACGAACCGGAAAAGTGGGTGTTAAACCGGAAATACCCAGAACAGACAGTCACATTAGGGCCCGCGATGTCGGACAACATCCGGAGCTTCTTGAAGCAACTATTATTCTGCAATATAGATATCTTCGCCTGGACTCCAGCTGACATGACTGGGGTCCGCGTGACATCGCCGAACACTGCTTGAATACCTATCCTGCGGCTGAACTGTAACATCCGTAAAAAACCGGGTTAACCAAACCCGCTTCGTTTATTAACCGAACAACCAGTTAAAAAATTTCGTTGCATATTTAATGCTCAAATTAATTTTAAACGATACATAATTAATAAGTATATTAGAATATAAAATTTATAATTGAAAATCTATTAAAAATAATGAAATAAAAATAAAATGCTGAAGCCGGGTTTCGAACCCGGGTCAGCCAGATATAAGCTTAGCGATTTAACTCACACTCGACCAACCACTCCGCCACTTGTGTTTCTTGTTGATTATTTGAAACAATTAATACATAAAATAAAATTGGAAATCAAACCCAACTACTCAGCGCGCCCCAAATCAATCTCGCCGGAAATCCCGACAAATTCGTCAAACTTTGCCGTTTTCTTTTGGATTTAACGGTTACATTTACAGCAACATCGGTTATAACCGAAAAATCCAATCAATTTCATTCATGGACAATAATCCTGTTCGAAACCGAAAATATAATTCAATCCGAGTTATACCTTATTCACCAGTTGTGCTCACGAGTTATCTCACTTACACTCTCCATTTTCGCTCAGAAAAACGTCGCCACAGTCGTCGGAATTCTCTGCAAATTAACCGGAAGTTATCGCCGGAAAACCGAGTTCATTCCATCCCGTCTGCTTACCCAAAAATAAGATCTTAGAGTTCATACTGACATCACCCACACTCACCTTAAACCCCTGAAGAATCTCTGTCGCAAGAAATTTCACTCGCCGGAATTCTCTGCAAGTCGCCGGAAAACTGAGACTTTCATCTACACGGTAATTACCTTGACTTTTCTGTTTCATTCCATTATTAGACAAATTTTAAGATCACTCCATCACCCAGAATCAACCCCAGACGACATTGCCGGATTTTCTGTTTTCGCCGGAAAACTGCTGGAATTTCCAGAAACTCGCTGTTAACCAGTATGATCATTTAAACCTACTGATAATCGTTACTCAGTAGTTCAATTTCACATCTAATCCATTCAAACTGTTAATTGATCCTAACAGAAGAAGTTCACAAAACAGAGCCGACGATCTTTGCCGGATTTCTGAAGAAGACGATCAGTTCGGTACAATCATTCCCCAAACCCTTTTCTGTTCAATACATTGCAATTGTTTATAAAGTTCGTTAAATTAATTTAATAAATAACAGCATGGTTAAGCATTGTCTGTGTTTTGAACGAAGAAGACGAAGTCGCTTAGGTTATAATATTAATTAAAATCAATATTATGAACGGGTTAGACACACAGTCCAGCGGTGGACTGTGTGCAAATAAACACGCATACGTCCCGAGTTCGATCCTTGACACACGCACACTCGCTTTAATAAAAATGTTCTTTTTAAACCAAACCGGATCCACACGCAGAATCATGTTAAGTATAATAAAAACCGGAATATTTACCAAGTTAGACACACAGTCCAGCGGTGGACTGTGTGCCAAACTAAACCACAGGTCCCGGGTTCGAGACCTGTGGAGAGCACCGAGTCGATACAATTAAACATTTTTTTAAAATAAATGATTTTCGGATTAACTTAATTAGTGTATAAATATAATTAAAAACAGAAATATTTCGGGTTAGACACGTAGCTCAGTTGGTAGAGCTGCGTGCACGCGTACGGGAGGTCACGGGTTCGAGTCTCACTCAGTGCAACTATATAACCGACCGAACCGGTCAACAAGTCAACGGTCAACGGTCAAAAATCAACATTTTTTTATTATTTTTATTTATTTATTTAAATCAAAAATCAATTAAAAATACTTAAAAATAACATTTTTAAAGTTAGAAAATAGCCTTAAACTCACAAAAATATATCCAAAAATCCTACTAAAATTGATTAATAAAATCCGCTTATTTACCGAACCGTTATGTTATTATCTAGGTTAGTTTCCCTCGTGTTTAAATCCAATTTCGTGCGCATTCATCATCAATTCAAGAAACGCAACCACTGTGAGTGATGTAACATTTGTCGAAAACGGGTTTTATCAAACCCGCTCCATTTTGTAATCGAATATCAAGTTATAAATGTTCGTTGCCTATTTATGCTTATTTTAATTTTAATGATACATAATTAATAAACAAACTAAACCATAAAAGTTATAATTGATAAAAAAGTATAACTAAAGCAATAAAAAATAAATGGGGCTGCCGGGACTCGAACCCGGGTCAGCCGGGTTGTAACTCCAAAGGTTTAACACTCTCACGCATAACCACTCCGCCACTTGTTTGTTTTCTGTCAACTCTAGGAAACAAATAAGTCTTATATACAAACCTAGATAAACCGGTTGCGCCAACTGAAAAACTGAAATCGGCTATTCAACCGTCTAAACGTTTGAATAATCGCGATTTCAGGTTTATAACCGATGCACCGACAATTCTAATCAATTCAGACTTGAATTGACTTGAATTCGGATGATGATGGGTTTTATAACCGAAGCTATCCAATAATCCGAATTACTGTAATCAAAGATCTTCTTCACGACTCAGAAACATTCCACAAACCTTCAATTACATTTCCGCACACTTTACAGTCCACCGGAGAAGTTTATTTTAATCGCCGGAAATTTCTGCAAGTTCGCAGGAAAACCGTATTCATCATCAAAACGGTAAGTCTTTCAATACCGTCGTAGTCTAACAATTGTTAAGCTATTTCTAACTCAAACCTTTCGCTTGAAATCGAATTCAGACGCTACTATCGAATAATACCATTTCGCCGGAAAAGTTCTGGAAATCTTTATTTTCATCTGTGAATCGGTAAGGACATTCAAACACTCTGTTAACGTTTGTTTATCACTTCAATTCCACGATTAGCTAATCAAAACGGTTAATTGTCTTGTTCAGTTGAAGTGCACAAAAACAGAGACCGACACCTTGCCGGAATTCTGAAATAAACCGTTCATCGGTATGTTTACTTCTAGTTATCGTTTCTGCCATTTCATATTAATTTGTACAATGTTTATCAATCGAACTAAACAAGATTTAACGGTGTAATCTACTGCCTGTAAAATCTAACGAAGAAGATGAACTGCGCTAACAATATAAGAATAATTCAATTTGGTATTTTGATCGGTTTAGACACACAGTCCAGCGGTGGACTGTGTGCGAACAAAAACACGCATACGTCCCGAGTTCGATCCCTGATACACGCACCCTCTATGTAATAAAATGCCTTTTGTTTAAAACTGAACCGGGTTAACTCCGTTAGTTGTTAAGTATAATCAAAATCTGTATAATAACCAAGTTAGACACACAGTCCAGCGGTGACTGTGTGTAGCGTTAAAGCACAGGTCCCGGGTTCGAGACCTGTACATGGCACCGGTTCGACGAATTAAAATGTTTTTGAAAATAAAAGGATTTTGGATAAATTGAGTTAATATATAAGTATAATTAAAAACAGAATTATTTCAGGTTAGACACGTAGCTCAGTTGGTAGAGCTGCGTGCACGCGTACGGGAGGTCTCGGGTTCGAGCCTCACCTAGCGCATGAATTTACACAATAAACCGGTCAACAAGTCAACAAGTCAAACGGTCAACGGTCAACGGTCGCAAAAAGTCAACATATTTTTATATTTTTATTTATTTAATTTAAAAATCAATTAAAAATACTTAAAAATAATGTTTTTAAAGATAGGAAATAGCCTTAAACTCACAAAAATATATCTAAAATCTTATTAAAATTATTAATAAAATCCACTCATTTACTATATTTTCCGTTATTATTTAGGTTAGTTAATTCTCGTTGTTTATCTTTTCCAACTCGTGCGCATTTCACCATCTCAAATCCAACGCACCCAATGTGAGTGAATCTTTACAAATTCCACGTTTTATCACGTTTTGGGGTGTATCATGTGTCTTGCTATATATTATATTTAAATCATTGTGCATACATCATATCATGAACATGTGTATTCAGCTTGATTCAACTGTTTGTGTGGTTGTTGTTAGATTCAATTTATTATTTTCAGTACATGCAATTTCATAGGCCGCCGCTCCCCATTACATTATGAGCGTTGAGCAAGTTCCCCATTACATTATGAGCGTGAACCTGGCGTGCCAACATACGATCGGCTCCGTTGGATTGAGCCTTGATCGCACAGACATTTATCATTTTCAGTACATGCAATACGATCGGCTTCGTTTGATTGAGCCTTGATCGCACAGTTTCATTCATATTATTTAACGTATGATGTTGGTATGTTAATGTATGCTATCATATGTTATTGTATGTTATAGTTGTGATTGCTAATTGCTACTGCCTGATTATTTACATTTGCTCATTTATGATTATGCATAATTTTTCATTGATAAACTAACAAGAAAATCAATAATAAATGTTTATCTAACAAGGTTCACTCGCCAACTTATGTTGACCCAAAAACCCCCATTTTTACACATGATACAGGTGAACCAGCTGCAACCATAAACACTTAGGATTGGACTAGAAGAATAAAATGATTTAGAGCTTGGAATTATTTTGTTTGGTTATTTTCTTTGTATTGTATGGACATGTTTGGATTATTTGGAATGTAATTTTGACTTTAATAAATATGAAACATATTAGTAAATATCATGAGCTTTGGTGATAACCCAATTATGCCCCGACTCTTATTCCGCTGCGGGTCGGGGTGTGACAGATTGGTATCAGAGCCATGACTATAGGGATATAGGATAGGTTATTAGACCCTTAGAGCCTATACTATAGTTGATTAGAAACTTATAAGATTTTTGTGTGTTACATGCCAAATTTCATGATGTTTATATGTTTTATGTTAAATGTTACATTCAATGTTATGCAAGCATGTTCATAAGTATATATTATCATATAATGCCTATCATGAATCATATTCTCATAACATATCATATCCATTAAAGCACACACCACATCATGATTGCTTTTACAATGATTTTTGTGTTTTCAAATCTCATCAAAGTGAGTTCTCATGACGGGCATGTAGTAACTGAAGGGTACCAGTACCGGTAGTCGGAACGTCCTGTCTAGGCTGGCATTCGTATAAATCCAAAATAAAGGACCAATTTGCCTACCTGGGGACTAACGATGAGAGTACGAAGTACCTATTAGGCCAAAGCATGCTATACCAAATGTCATGTGAGCTAACCCTACTTTGAGTTGTCATTGTGTCTACACCTGGACATATTCCGACCATACATCTCGTGAACATATTTTGTGGTTTGCATTCGGGTGATGCGAGTGTTAAATCGCCAATACTAATGTGAATCCTACCAAGCCAATAGTCATGGGGGCCCACATGACTATACAGGTGAAGGTATGGGGGACATTTGAGGCCCAACATGAGCAAACCCAAGACATCCTACGGATGTAGTTGCATTATTGATATTTATGTTATTTTCATTTTCTTAAAGACACATGACACCTAAAAAGACTCCATTAACTCACAATCTTCTTATGTATGTTCCTGTAGATGTCGGCTAGACAACAACGAGGGGGTAAAAGATCAGGAAGGTCTCACGAACGTTTGGCCACACAAATCGCAAAACAAATGGCCACAATACTGCCTGACATTGTGGTCCAAGTACAACAAGCCCTCGCCACAAATCCCACTAATCTTCCCCAACAGAATGACCAGAACATCGGAAACCCTCCTACCAGCAAGTGCTCATACAAACATTTCAAGTCTTGTGATCCTCCTAAATTTGAAGGGACCGAAGGTGTCACTGCTCTCCTCCATTGGTTTGAGGAAATGGAAAACACTTTCCTCAACTGCGATTGTCCTGAGGATCGCAAGGTTCGATACGCCACCGGGAGACTATTTGGGGTAGCTCTCACCTGGTGGAATACTGAAAAGGGGAAGAGGGGAATTGATGATGCAATGGCCTTAACATGGGAGGAGTTAAGGGAAATCATGACTAGGCGTTTCTGTCCTAGGAGTGAAATTAAAAAGTTGGAGGACGAATTTCATTCTTTAAAGCAAAAGGAGGGTGATCATACCACCTATAACAAGAGGTTCTTAGAGTTGAACCAAATGGTTCCAAATTTGTTCACCCCAACTTATCGTCTGATCGAGCATTATATTCGAGGACTTCCCTCAAAAATTCAAGATTCAGTTCTCAGCATTTCACCGGTAACACTTGAAGCTGCTATGGAGCTAGCGACTGAACTGACCGAGAATCGAATTCGCAACGGGAAGTTTAAAGAAGAGAAAAAGAAAGCCCCTGTTGAGGGTCAAACTTCAAACCATTCCATCTCCTCCTCTAAGTTTGCTAACAAGAGGAAGCGCAACACCAGAAACTTCGCCGTTACACAAACCAACCTCCCTATTCCTGCTGCACCCATTACCCAGGTTGCCCTTTCACCTGCACCATACAAAAGACCATACTCTGGCCCGTTACCAAAATGCAACCGTTGCCAATATCACCATTCTCCTGATTATCCTTGCCAACATTGCACCGGCTGTGGTCGCGCAGGTCATACTGTTCAAACCTGCCGCATGCCTCAGCGAACGAACCGCCACCAGCCTTCAACCCAAACCCACCAACAAATAATGGGTCAAGCCCAACAACCCCTACTATTACCACCCACTCAACATTTAGCCCAAACATATTACCAACCCAATTATCCTATGGTTCAACCTATGCGGGCTTGCTACAATTGCGGAGACCCAAGCCATTTCAGAAACACGTGTCCAAGGTTGGTAAACATTATTCATGCTCAGGCCCAAGCCAACCCGGTGAATCAAGCGAACCAAGCTCCTCCACCTGCAAGAGGAAGAGCTTTCAATATCAACGCTAATCAGGCTAGAGCAGACGGCAATGTGGTTAACTGTACATTCCTTATAAATGGTAGATATGCATCCATGTTGTTTGATACTGGTGCGGATAGAAGTTTTGTGTCCTTAGAATTTGAACCTATCCTAAACCAAAATCGTGATAAGCTCATGTAATCCATAACGGTAGAAGTTGCAGACGGGAAACCGGTCTCATTAAACTCTATTATTCGCAACTGTACACTCACATTAAACGACCACGACTTCTCAGTTGACCTTATTCCTATGAAGCTGGGAAGTTTTGATACCATAATTGGTATGGACTGGCTCAGTCAACATCAGGCAGAAGTTGTATGTCGCGAAAAGTTTATACGTATTCCTCTTTCAAACGGTCAGACTCTTCGAATCTTTGGAGAAACCTCGTCGAAAGGGCTCAGCTTAATGTCTTGTCTTCAAGCTCAAAAATATCTTCGCAAGAATTATGTCGCGTTTTTAGCTCATATCATCAAAAAGGGAACCATGGAGAAGAAACTTGAAGACATTCCAGTAGTCAAAGATTTCCCGCAAGTTTTTCCTGACGACATTTCAGGACTTCCTCCAGTTAGAGAAGTCGAATTCGTATTGATCTTATACCTGGTGCTACACCAGTTGCAAAGTCTCCTTATAGGTTAGCCCCATCTGAAATGCAAGAGCTAGCCAGTCAATTACAAGAGTTGACTGACAAGGGATTCATACGTCCTAGCTCATCGCCTTGGGGTGCACCTGTCCTTTTTGTAAAGAAGAAAGATGGATCGTTTCGTATGTGCATCGACTACAGAGAGCTCAACAAGTTAACAATCAAGAATCACTATCCATTACCTCGCATTGATGATCTTCTTGACCAACTTCAAGGTGCCAACTGCTTTTCAAAAATCGACCTTCGATCTGGCTATCATCAACTTAGAGTACATGAAGAAGACGTCCCAAAGACTGCTTTCCGAACTCGTTATGGCCATTATGAATTCATGGTCATGCCATTTGGTTTAACCAACGCACCAGCTGTCTTCATGGATTTGATAAACAGAGTCTGCAAACCTTATCTTGATCGATTTGTTATAGTCTTCATCGATGACATTCTTATTTATTCAAAGTCTAAGTCTGATCATGAGCGTCATCTTCGACTCATCCTTACTCTTCTAGAGAATGAAAAGCTTTACGCCAAATTTTCCAAATGCGAATTCTGGTTAAAAGAGGTGCAATTCCTCGGACATGTAGTCAATGACAAGGGGATACATGTCGACCCCTCAAAGATCAAAGCGGTACAAGAATGGCAAGCGCCACGTACACCAACTGAAGTAAGATCTTTCCTTGGTTTGGCTGGTTATTATCGTCGTTTCATTTCAAACTTCTCTCGCATTGCTGTACCACTCACGGCTTTAACTCATAAGGGAAAACCTTTCATATGGGGACCCAAGCAAGAAGAAGCCTTCCAAACCCTTAAACAAAAACTCTGTGATGCACCAATCCTCACTCTTCCTGAAGGTTGTGATGATTTCGTGGTCTATTGCGACGCGTCAGGGCAAGGATTAGGCTGCGTTTGATGCAAAGAGGAAAAGTTATAGCTTATGCTTCGAGAAAACTCAAGACACATGAGAAGAACTACACCACCCATGACCTAGAACTTGGAGCCGTTGTGTTTGCTCTTAAGATATGGAGACATTATCTCTATGGTACTAAGTGTGAAATATACACTGACCACAAGAGTCTTCAACATATCTTCAATCAAAAGGAGTTAAACATGAGGCAACGAAGATGGGTTGAACTTCTAAATGACTACGACTGTGAAATTCGGTACCACCCTGGCAAAGCAAATGTGGTGGCTGATGCACTTAGTCGAAAGGGGTATGCGAACTCCATTCGTCTTCTATGTTCGCAAATCATAACTGACATTAAAGATCAAATTCGAGAAGCCCAACATGTTTCAGTAACAGAAGATGATGTACGAAAGGAGATGTCCTGTGGAACTGAACTTAAAATTGAAACTAAATCTGACGGTATTCTGTACTACCTAGATCGTATCTGGATTCCTGACCACAACAATCTTCGTGAAATTCTTATGAATGAAGCTCACAAAACGCGATACTCTATACACCCAGGAGCCGATAAGATGTATCAAGACCTACGATATACCTATTGGTGGCCTGGAATGAAGAAGGATATTGCTGTTTTTGTTTCTAAGTGCCTTACATGTTCCAAGGTGAAAGCTGAACACCAAAGACCCTCAGGACTTCTGGTCCAACCTGAAATACCTGTATGGAAGTGGGAAAATATAACCATGGACTTCATTACTGGGTTACCTCGCACTTCTGGTGGGTATGACACTATATGGGTAATAATTGACCGACTTACAAAATCAGCTCACTTTATTCCTATCCGCGAAGATTTCAAGAACGAAAAGCTAGCTCGTATTTATATCAGCGAAATCGTAAGCCGACATGGTGTACCGTTAAACATTATTTCTGATCGTGATGGTCGTTTCACTTCACAAACATGGCAAGCAGTACAAGCCGCTATGGGTACGCGATTAGATCTCAGTACCGCCTATCATCCTCAAACTGATGGTCAATCTGAACGTACCATTCAAACTCTTGAAGATATGCATCGAGCATGTGTCATAGACTTCAAGGGAAATTGGGACGCTCATCTACCATTAGTCGAATTTTCGTACAACAACAGCTATCATTCAAGCATCGGCATGGCGCCTTTTGAAGCCTTATATGGTCGTAAGTGCCGATCTCCAGTATGTTGGCACGAAATTGGGGAAGCTCAAATCACTGGTCCGGAATTAATTCAAGAAACCACAGACAAGATCCATCAAATTCGAAACAATCTTCTAGCGGCCCAAAGTCGTCAAAAAAGTTATGCAGACAAACGACGGAAGCCTTTAGAGTTTAACATTAGTGATCATGTACTTCTAAAAGTATCACCGTGGAAGGGAGTAGTTCGTTTTGGTCAAAAAGGCAAGCTAGCACCACGCTACGTAGGACCTTTCAAGATACTCGAAATAGTATGACCTGTAGCATACAAGCTTGATCTACCAGTAGAACTCAACAAGATTCATCCCACATTCCACGTATCAAACTTGAAGAAGTGCCTCGCTGATGAAAACCTCCACATTCCTCTGGAAGATATTCAGATTGATGAATCTATGCATTTTATTGAAAGACCAGTAGAGATCATGGATTTCGGAGAAAAACGTCTGCGACGAAGTCGCATTCCAATTGTTAGGGTACGCTGGGAGTCGAAACGGGGACCTGAGTTTACTTGGGAACGTGAAGACTCAATGCGTGAAAAATACCCTCATCTTTTTCCTACTACTTCTACTACTTAAATTTCAGGACGAAATTCCTAAAAGTAGGGGATATTGTAACATTTGTTGAAAACGGGTTTTACCAAACCCGCTTCATTTTGTAATCGAATATCAAGTTATAAATGTTCGTTGCCTATTTATGCTTATTTTAATTTTTAATGATACATAATTAATAAACAAACTAAACCATAAAAGTTATAATTGATAAAAAAGTACAAATAAAGCAATAAAAAAATAAATGGGGCTGCCGGGACTCGAACCCGGGTCAGCCGGGTTGTAACTCCAAAGGTTTAACACTCTCACGAATAACCACTCCACCACTTGTTTGTTTTCTGTCAACTCTAGGAAACAAATAAGTCTTATATACAAACCTAGATAAACCGGTTGCGCCAACTGAAAAACTGAAATCGGCTATTCAACCGTCTAAACGTTTGAATAATCGCGATTTCAGGTTTATAACCGATGCACCGACAATTCTAATCAATTTAGACTTGAATTGACTTGAATTCGGATGATGATCGGTTTTATAACCGAAGCTATCCAATAATCCGAATTACTGTAATCAAAGATCTTCTTCATGACTCAGAAACATTCCACAAACCTCCAATTACATTTCCGCACACTTTATAGTCCACCGGAGAAGTTTATTTTACTCGCCGGAAATTTCTGCAAGTTCGCCGGAAAACCGTATTCATCATCAAAACGGTAAGTCTTTCAATACCGTCGTAGTCTAACAATTGTTAAGCTATTTCTAACTCAAACCTTTCGCTTGAAATCGAATTCAGACGCTACTATCGAATAATACCAGTTCGCCGGAAAAGTTCTGGAAATCTTTATTTTCATCTGTGAATCAGTAAGGACATTCAAACACTCTGTTAACGTTTGTTTATCACTTCAATTCCACGATTAGCTAATCAAAACGGTTAATTGTCTTGTTCAGTTGAAGTGCAAAAAAACAGAGACCGACACCTTGCCGGAATTCTGAAATAAACCGTTCATCGGTATGTTTACTTCTAATTATCGTTTCTGCCATTTCATATTAATTTGTACAATGTTTATCAATCGAACTAAACAAGATTTAACGGTGTAATCTACTGCCTGTAAAATCTAACGAAGAAGATGAACTGCGCTAACAATATAAGAATAATTAAATTTGGTACTTTGATCGGGTTAGACACACAGTCCAGCGGTGGACTGTGTGCGAACAACATGAGCAAACCCAAGACATCCTACGGATGTAGTTGCATTATTGATATTTATGTTATTTTCATTTTCTTAAAGACACATGACACCTAAAAAGACTCCATTAACTCACAATCTTCTTATGTATGTTCCTGTAGATGTCGGCTAGACAACAACGAGGGGGTAAAAGATCAGGAAGGTCTCACGAACGTTTGGCCACACAAATCGCAAAACAAATGGCCACAATACTGCCTGACATTGTGGTCCAAGTACAACAAGCCCTCGCCACAAATCCCACTAATCTTCCCCAACAGAATGACCAGAACATCGGAAACCCTCCTACCAGCAAGTGCTCATACAAACATTTCAAGTCTTGTGATCCTCCTAAATTTGAAGGGACCGAAGGTGTCACTGCTCTCCTCCATTGGTTTGAGGAAATGGAAAACACTTTCCTCAACTGCGATTGTCCTGAGGATCGCAAGTACAATAAAAATCTGTATAATAACCAAGTTAGACACACAGTCCAGCGGTGGACTGTGTGTAGCGTTACAGCATAGGTCCCGGGTTCGAGACCTGTACATGGCACCGGTTCGACGAATTAAAATGTTTTTGAAAATAAAAGGATTTTGGATAAATTGAGTTAATATATAAGTATAATTAAAAAGAGAATTATTTCAGGTTAGACACGTAGCTCAGTTGGTAGAGCTGCGTGCACGCGTACAGGAGGTCTCGGGTTCGAGCCTCACCCAGCGCATGAATTTACACAATAAACCGGTCAACAAGTCAACAAGTCAAACGGTCAACGGTCGCAAAAAGTCAACATATTTTTATATTTTTATTTATTTAATTTAATTTAAAAATCAATTAAAAATACTTAAAAATAATGTTTTTAAAGATAGGAAATAGCCTTAAACTCACAAAAATATATCTAAAAATCTTATTAAAATTATTAATAAAATCCACTCATTTACTATATTTTCCGTTATTATTTAGGTTAGTTAATTCTCGTTGTTTAGCTTTTCCAACTCGTGCGCATTTCACCATCTCAAATCCAACGCACCCAATGTGAGTGAATCTTTACAAATTCCCTGTTTTATCACGTTTTGGGGTGTATCATGTGTTTTGCTATATATTATATTTAAATCATTGTGCATACATCATATCATGAACATGTGTATTCAGCTTGATTCAACTGTATGTGTGGTTATTGTTAGATTCAATTTATTATTTTCAGTACATGCAATTTCATAGGCCGCCGCTCCCCATTACATTATGAGCGTTGAGCAAGTTCCCCATTACATTATGAGCGTGAACCTGGCGTGCCAACATACGATCGGCTCCGTTGGATTGAGCCTTGATCGCACAGACATTTATCATTTTCAGTACATGCAATACGATCGGCTCCGTTTGATTGAGCCTTGATCGCACAGTTTCATTCATATTATTTATCGTATGATGTTGGTATGTTAATGTATGCTATCATATGTTATTGTATGTTATAGTTGTGATTGCTAATTGCTACTTCCTGATTATTTACATTTGCTCATTTATGATTATGCATAATTTTTCATTGATAAACTAACAAGAAAATCAATAATAAATGTTTATCTAACAAGGTTCACTCGCCAACTTATGTTGACCCAAAAACCCCATTTTTACACATGATACAGGTGAACCAGCTGCAGCCATAAACACTTAGGATTGGACTAGAAGAATAAAATGATTTAGAGCTTGGAATTATTTTGTTTGGTTATTTTCTTTGTATTGTATGGACATGTTTGGATTATTTGGAATGTAATTTTGACTTTAATAAATATGAAACATATTAGTAAATATCATGAGCTTTGGTGATAACCCAATTATGCCCCGACTCTTATTCCGCTGCGGGTCGGGGTGTGACAAGTGAATTCTTACAAACTCCCCTTTTTATTACACGTTTTGGGGTGTATCATGTGTCACTTAAACTAATTCGTTTATTCAAACTCGTGCCATACCATATTATGATTTAAAATTAGAATGTAAATATTGTTTGTAGTTATGTATTACATATTGTCAAGTTGTATGCAAATTATTTGTTAGGCCCATCAGTTCCTCGTGGGAGACGAGTTGAACAACGCGTGCCTTAAAACTCATTCATTAGGCCCATCAGTTCGTAGAACAACGCGTGCCTCAAAACTCATTCATTAGGCCCATCAGTTCCTCGTGGGAGACGAGTTGAACAACGCGTGCCTCAAAACAGTCTATTATTGTATGTGGGTGCATTATTTAATATTAAGTGTTTTGTGAATAAGTTTACATCTACTTTTACTCATATGTGGTTATGCACTTTATTTTATAATCAATTAAATAAACTTGTTTAAATGTTTTTCATAGGATTCACTCGCCAACTTTTTGCCATTTTTACACATGATACAGGTGAACAGGATGAAGCAAGGAAAACATAGGAAATGCCTTAGAAGAAAATAATGAAGTCTAGAAAGATGTGTAGAACATGTTGTAATTATGATTGTATGATCCCCTTTAAATTGTAATAATAAATATGAAACGTTATAATAAATGTCATGAGCTTTGATGAAAACCCAATCATGCCCCGATCACCTTTTCCGCTGCGGGTCGGGGTGTGACAGATTGGTATCAGAGCTTTTGACTATAGGGATATAGGATAGGTTATTAGACCCTTAGAGCCTATACTATAGTTGATTAGATTTTAATTGTTTATGTGGTTATATGCAAACTCGTGATGTTTATTTCTTTCATATTTATTACATACACAAATGCATGCAAACACTTCCAATATTACATTTTGTGATACATAGTGAATTATACTTACAGTCAGACATACATAATTACATACACATTCATCATACATATTTCAATGTTCACATATTCAAATCACCTTCATACTTCCGTTATTCAAGATTTTGTCTCATTTTTTTCATTTTTCAAATCTCATCAAAGTGAGTTCTGCGACGGGCATGTAGTAACTATAAGGGTACAAGTACCGGTAGTCGGAACGTCCTGTCTAGGTTGGCATTCGTATAAATCCAATATAACGGACCAGTTTGCCTACCTGGGGCCTAACGATGAGAGTACAAAGGACCTATTAGGCCAAAGCATGCCACACCAAACGTCGTTCGAACTAACCCCACTTTGAGGTGTCACCGTGTCCACACCTGGATACATTCCGAATATCATACATTACATACCTATTTCTCGATTTTCTCCGGGTTTTAGTGTACGTAATCAGGCTAACACATGCGAACCATATGAAAAACCCGGTAATCATGGGGTCCCACATGATTACGAAGGTGAAGTATGGCGGCATGCAAGGCCCAATTACGAGCAAAGCCCAAGACATCCTATGGATGTAGTAGATTTATTATTCTATATTTATTTTATGAAGGTTCATTCCTAAATACGACACATGATCCCTAAAACATCCAACTCATACTCTTGATATGTATTCCTTGTAGATGTTTTCTAGCCTCGCTCGTAGGAAGATGAGATCAGGAAAAGCCCGCGAGCGCATGGCTGCCCGAATCGCTCAACAAATGGCTGCCGTAATACCCAACATTGTAGTTCAAGTCCAACAAGCCCTTACCGCTAATCCCGTCAATCAAGAAGATCAAAACATTGTCAATCCTCCCCCAATTACCACCAAATGCACCTACAAGCATTTCAAATCCTGCGACCCTCCAAAATACGAAGGGACTGAAGGTGTCACCGCTCTCCTCCATTGGTTTGAAGAAATGGAAAACACCTTTCTAAATTGCGATTGCCCGATGATCGCAAAGTGCGATATGCTACCCGTATTTTACTTGGAATAGCACTTACATGGTGGAACACAGAGAAGGCCAAACGAGGTGTTGAAGATGCTATGACTTTGACTTGGGAAGAGTTGAAGGAAATCATGACAAGACGGTTTTGCCCAAGGAGTGAAATCAAGAAATTAGAGGATGAGTTCTATTCGTTGAAACAAAAGGAAGGCGACCACACCACATACAACAAGAGATTCCTCGAGTTAAATCAAATGGTTCCCAACATGTTCACTCCTCTTTACCGTTTGATCGAGCACTACATTCGAGGTCTTCTTTCAAAAATTCAAGACTCTGTAATAAGTACCACACCTGCAACTTTGGAAGCAGCAATGGAGTTAGCTACAGAGCTCACCGAGAACCGCATACGAAATAAGGACTTCAAGGAGGAGAAGAAGAAGGATAAAGCATCGACTGAAACCTCAAACTCCACCCAAACCGAATCCCCTTCTCAACCCATTTCTAAGAGAAAACGAGATGGGCAACTTTTCGCTGTCACTCAATGCAATCAACCAGCCTCACAAGCCGTACCCCTCCAAGCTATCCCAATCACTCAAGTAGCACCCAACTCAACTTACCCAACTAAGAAACCTTACCTTGGACCTCACCCTCGATGTAACACCTGTTTTTATCACCATCCCTCTACCTTACCTTGTCGACTATGTGCGAATTGTGGACGCTATGGTCATTTGAGCAAGGTTTGCCGCACCTCTCAAAACCAAACCTCACCCCCTACTCAAAACATGATCCAAACATATCAACAACCCCAATACCCCATGTTCCCATATGTTCGAGCTTGTTTTAATTGTGGCGACCCTACCCATTTTAGAAACACGTGCCCTCGATTGGTTAACATCATAAACGCTCAAGCTCAATCAAACCCAGTTAACCAAGCAAATCAAGAAAACCCAACCACTAGGCCACCAGCAAGAGGAAGAGTTTTCAACATCAACGCCAATCCTGTTGAAGATAATGACGGCCTAAACGAACCACCCAACTAGTCTCCTTCACCAAAAATCAAGATTCAACTCCAACCGCTTAGTTTTTATGTTTTTCTTTATGTTATCTCAATTTTCACGTATCTCAATTACAAATTGGAAATTTATCCAAGAATTTTAATGCGAATTACTATTTCAGTTTGTTTTATACTCATTAATTTAACATTCATATCATCATACATCTCAACGTATTACAATCTCAACATTTAAAGAAGTTGAGCTGTGTCTCACTTCTACATAGACTAACCTCTCCATCATAACAAACGAGAGAGGTACTGTCATCATTCAAACATGTATACTATCAGAATTAAGACTCAAGCTTTGATTGTTGTGTTTGTTTATGTTTTAAAGTCACATAGAACTAATCATAACTTACGGATAAAGCCAATGAAAATTTGACAAGAATATGAGGGATACGCCGCTGGTACTTCCTATATATAAGTATTCTTGTCAAAGGATCAGAGGCATTATCTGGCGGTTATGAGAAGTTCCATGTAGGATTTAGTATTGTCTTGGTTGAAGTTTGTGTTATACTCACTGATTTAGCATTCATATCATCTCATCATTTAAACAAATTGGATTGTGTTCTATTTCTACATAGACTAACCTCTCCATCATAACAAACGAGAGAGGAACTGTCACCATTCAAACATGTATACTATCAGAATTAGGACTCAGGCATTGGTTGTTGTGTTTATTTATGTTCTAGAGTCACATCATAGAACCAATCATAACTTACTGATAAAACCAATGAAAATTTGACAAGAATATGGTGGATACGCCGCTGGTACTTCCTATATATAAGTATTCTTGTCAAAGGATCAGAGGCATTGTCAGGCGGTTATGAGAAGTTCCATGTAGGATTTAGTATTGTCTTGGTTGAAGTTTGTGTTATACTCACTGATTTAGCATTCATATCATCTCATCATTTAAAGAAATTGGATTGTGTTCTATTTCTACATAGACTAACCTCTCCATCATAACAAACGAGAGAGGTACTGTCACCATTCAAACATGTATACTATCAGAATTAGGACTCAGGCATTGGTTGTTGTGTTTATTTATGTTCTAGAGTCACATCATAGAACCAATCATAACTTACTGATAAAACCAATGAAATTTTGACAAGAATATGGTGGATACGCCGCTGGTACTTCCTATATATAAGTATTCTTGTCAAAGGATCAGAGGCATTGTCAGGCGGTTATGAGAAGTTTCATGTAGGTTTTAGTAGTAGAAGTTTTGTTTTAGGATATAACCTTATCTTTCCAAACATACCAAAACTCTTGCGCATGAAATCATATTTAGTCAATCAACTTTGTTTATCAATATTCATTATCATAGGCATCAAAAAGCGATTCCTGTAGCAGGGTACTCAACCCTTACAAGGAACGTTACCGCCGCAAACAAAATTTAAACTCTTACTCTTTTCTAAGTATGTAACTGTCAAACTAAACACCATCCTTTTGAGACAAACATGCCACTACATAAATTTCGGGACGAAATTTCTAAAAGTAGGGGATACTGTAACATCCGTCAAAAACCGGGTTAACCAGACCCGCTTCGTTTATTAACCGAACAACCAGTTAAAAAATTTCGTTGCATATTTAATGCTCAAATTAATTTTAAACGATACATAATTAATAAGTATATTAGAATATAAAATTTATAATTGAAAATCTATTAAAAATAATGAAATAAAAATAAAATGCTGAAGCCGGGTTTCGAACCCGGGTCAGCTAGATATAAGCTTAGCGATTTAACTCACACTCGCCCAACCACTCCGCCACTTGTGTTTCTTGTTGATTATTTGAAACAATTAATACATAAAATAAAATTGGAAATCAAACCCAACTACTCAGGCGCGCCCCAAATCAATCTCGCCGGAAATCCCGACAAATTCGTCAAACTTTGCCGTTTTCTTTTAGATTTAACGGTTACATTTACAGCAACATCAGTTATAACCGAAAAATCCAATCAATTTCATTCATGGACAATAATCCCTGTTCGAAACCGAAAATATAATTCAATCCGAGTTATACCTTATTCACCAATTGTGCTCACGAGTTATCTCACTTACACTCTCCATTTTCGCTCAGAAAAACCTCGCCGCAGTCGTCGGAATTCTCTTTAAATTAACCGGAAGTTATCGCCGGAAAACCGAGTTCATTCCATCCCGTCTGCTTACCCAAAAATAAGATCTTAGAGTTCATACTGACATCACCCACACTCACCTTAAACCCCTGAAGAATCTCTGTCGCAAGAAATTTCACTCGCCGAAAAACCGAGACTTTCATCAACACGGTAATTACCTCGACTTTTCTGTTTCATTCCATTATTAGACAAATTCTAACATCACTCCATCACCCAGAATCAACCCCAGACGACATTACCGGATTTTCTGTTTTCGCCGGAAAACTGCTGGAATTTCCAGAAACTCGCTGTTAACCGGTATGATCATTTAAACCAACTGATAATCGTTACTCAGTAGTTCAATTTCACATCTAATCCATTCAAACTGTTAATTGATCCATTCAAAGTGTGCCTTAAAACTCATTCATTAGGCCCATCAGTTCGTAGAACAACGCGTGCCTCAAAACTCATTCATTAGGCCCATCAGTTCCTCGTGGGAGACGAGTTGAACAACGCGTGCCTCAAAACAGTCTATTATTGTATGTGGGTGCATTATTTAATATTAAGTGTTTTGTGAATAAGTTTACATCTACTTTTACTCATATGTGGTTATGCACTTTATTTTATAATCAATTAAATAAACTTGTTTAAATGTTTTTCATAGGATTCACTCGCCAACTTTTTGCCATTTTTACACATGATACAGGTGAACAGGATGAAGCAAGGAAAACATAGGAAATGCCTTAGAAGAAAATAATGAAGTCTAGAAAGATGTGTAGAACATGTTGTAATTATGATTGTATGATCCCCTTTAAATTGTAATAATAAATATGAAACGTTATAATAAATGTCATGAGCTTTGATGAAAACCCAATCATGCCCCGATCACCTTTTCCGCTGCGGGTCGGGGTGTGACATGAACCAAAGGTCCAAAGGAAGCGAAGCCTAGGAGAAGCAAAAACAAAAGAAATGAATGAGCAAGTTTCAGAACTCTTACAAGCTGGATCCTGCGCGAAGTGAGATACCAAACGTGGGTGGCCAACCCAGTCATGGTAGAGAAAACAAACGGTGGATGGCGCATGTGCGTCGATTACAAGGACCTGAACAAGGCATGTCCAAAAGATTGATATTCCTTGCCAGAAATAGATTAAAAAATCGACTCGCTGGCACCGTTTAGATGGAAGTGCTTCCTGGATTGTTACAAGGGATATCACCAAATCCAAATGGCGCTGAAAGATGAAGATAAGACGGCTTTCAGAACCGAGATAGGTATTTTCTGTTACACAAAGATGCCATTCGGATTACGCAACGCCGGAGCTACATATAAACGCTTAATGGATAAAACCTTAGGCGAGGATATTGGCAAGCACATAGAAGTATACATCGATGATCTGGTAAGAATGAGCCTGGAGGAGGATCAGATGCTGAAGGACATCGAGAAGAATTTCAAGTCCTTGAGGAGTGTAAACATGAAGTTGAATCCGAGCAAATGTTCATTTGGAATGGAAGAAGGGAAGTTCCTTGGGTTCATGGTCACGAAAGGTGGTTTCAAAGTAAACCCTAAAAAATTCACCCAGAAATGTCAAGGATATGCAAAGACTAGCCGCGCTCAACCATTTCCTGGCAAGCGACGCAGCAAAATCTTTCCCATTCATAAGAACACTCCGGAATTGCGTAAAACAGAAAGAATTTAAATGGACGCCGGAAGCTGAGGTCGCCCTCAAAGAAATGAAAGAATGCCTGATGCATTTACCAACTTTAACGACGCCATTCAAAAAGGAACCCCTGCTACTATACTTATCCGCGTCAGACAAAGCAGTCGGCGCAACGTTAGTTGTGGAAAGAAACATGGTACAAACTCTAATTTATTACGTGAGCAGAATGTTGAATGACCCAGAAACACGTTATTCAATCATGGAAAAGCTTGTCTTAGCTTTAGTTCACGCCTCACGAAGGCTGCGGAGATACTTCGGAGACCACGTCATACACGTCTTGACAAATTACCACATTGGAACAATACTAAAGAAGCCCGAAATTTCTGGAAGGCTAGCGAAATGGGCGATCGAATTGGGGGGACACAATATTGTGTACCGTCCACGCCCATCAATCAAAGGACAAATCCTCGCGAATTTCACAACAGAGGTTCCGGAAGGAAAAATCTCGGAATGTAGTTCCGTCGAACCCACAACGAAAGAAAGCGAAGAAATTTGGCTACTGTATACCGATGGGGCTTCAAATGAAGATGGCGCAGGGGCAGGTATGAGATTGGTCAGCCAGAGAAAAGCGAGTTCACTTACGCCATACGATTAAATTTCAAGAGTACGAACAATGAGGCAGAGTACGAAGCTTTCCTAGCAGGGCTGAGGTTAGCAACAAAGATGGGAGCCAAATATTTGCATGCGCACGTCGATTCTTTACTGGTGGCAGGGAAATTAATGGTTTATATGACGCCAAAGGAGAAATAATGGTACCGTACCTAGAACAAGCCAAACAATTAATTCAGAACTTTAAAAGCGTCAAAGTCGTGCACATTAACAGGAATGAGAACAAGCCAGGAGATGCGCTAAGCAAACTCGCAACAACCGCTTTTGAACACCTCGCGAAAGACGTGAGGATCGAAGTATTAAAGAACCCATCTGTTCCTCTGCGACAGGTGAACGTTGTGGAAATAGGGTCATCATCATGGATGACTCCCATCATGCAGTATTTACAAAACGGCTCTTTGCCAACAAACAAGGCAGAAGCACGCAAGGTTCTGAACAAGGAGCTTCAATACCAAATGGAGGATGGCATCCTGTACCGACGATCATATCTGGGGCCACTGTTACGCTGTGTAGATCCCCAAGACGCCGAATACTTGATCCGCGAAATACACGAGGGGATTTGTGGGATCCATGCGGGACCACGAATGGTCGTGGCAAAAATAATGAACGCAAGATATTATTGGCCAGGAATGCACTTGGATGCAGTACGCGAGCTGCGCAAATGTGATTCATGCCAGAGACATGCGCCGAAAACACTCAGACCCAAAAACGATCTCGTTCCAGTCTCAACGGCATGGCCTTTTCAGCAATGGGGCATAGACATGGTGGGTCCTTTCCCCGATGCACCAGGTGCGGTTAAATTCATCATTGTGGCGGTCGATTACTTTACGAAATGGGTAGAAGCGAAAGCACTGGCGTCCACGTACGCAATGATGGTACGTAAGTTCATCTGGGAACATATAATTTGCCGCTTCGGCCTACCATTGCGCCTCGTAACGGATAACGGTACCAATTTCGCGACAGAAGAGTTACAAGCATGGATGAAAGAGTTACAAATCGAACACACCTTCTCCTCGGTGTAGCAACCGCAAGGGAACGGCCAGGTTGAGAGTGTCAACAAAAGCATCGTTGAAGGGATTAAAGCCCACTTAGGAACCAAGCGCAGGGGCTGGGTCGACGAGCTCCCAAGTATACTATGGGCTCACCGAACTATGCCCAAAACTAGCAACGGCGAAACACCCATTAGTTTAGTTTACGGTTCAGGGGCAGTTATCCCAGCTGAGATAGGCCTACCTTCACCCCGCTTGATGGCCGTCAACGCGGTAAATAATGAAGCGGAACGTCGACTAGACCTCGACTTGCTTGAAGAAAGACGTGAAAATGCCATGATCAAAGAAGCGAAATACAAGTCCAAGCTAGAGAAATATTACAATGTGAGGGTGCGAGTCTGCACCTTTTACCCAGGGAATACGTCTTTCGCGACAACGAGGCTTCTAATGCAGAACGCCCGGGAAACTAGCACCCAAATGGGAAGGCCCTTATATCATCCATGAGGTTTTGAGAAAAGGGCGCGTACAAGCTTCGAACGCAGAAACATCAACTCGTACCATGTACTTGGAACGCATAGCAATTGCGCAAATGTTATATGTAAGCAATGATTTTCAATTCCACGAAAGGTCGAGAACCCAGCTAGGAATTACTTTTGTAATCAAAGGCCAAGAGCCTATTGTCTAGTACTATTGTAATCAAAGGCCGAGAGCCTAATGTCCAGTCATCGGTTTAATGGGAATTGCTATTTTCGCTGCAAATTATGATACTCGTTATAAATGCATGATAACTTTTGGTGAGCGTAAAAACGTGGCAACCAAAGATTAACTAAGATTGACGGATTCCCGTATGCGCACGGAATTCGCCTATAGCCACAAGATTCAAAGTTTACTAGCCACTTATTCACACTACCTAAACAAAGTTATAAAAAGCGTGACAGTAATTATAACAAGTATCGTCGAACGATCCCATCATTAAGATGCGTCACAGCACTATGATTGCACGACAAATAATGTGGAAGCGCTAGAAATACCCGTAATCATGCGGTCTTTAGTCGATGCGAGACACATGTCAACGCACATAACCTCACGCTACCAAATCAAAGTTAACAACTTCAAGAACAAATTAAAACAAGAAAATAGTTATCTTCATAAAAGAAGAATGTCCCGTACAACTTTAGAAACTACAAGAGCAAACAACGTAAGGCACACGAGTCTTAAACACCAAAAACGTCTAATCACTAGACAATACCTAACCTATTCGGCACCATCGCCACTACCACATTGTTACACCCCGACCGGCAGCGGAATAAGAGTCGGGGCATAATTGGGTTCTCATGATATTTACTAATATGTTTCATATTTATTAAATTCAAAATTTCATCCTCAATATTCCAAACATGTTCATACAATTACAAAGAAAGATAATCAACTAAACAATCCAAAGTCTAAACCGGTTTATTCTTCTAAGCCATCCTATGTGTTTCTTGCTGCAGCTGGATCACCTGTATCATGTGTAAAAATGGGGGTTTTTGGGTCAACATAAGTTGGCGAGTGAACCTTGTTAGAAAACATTTATTATTGATCTCTTGTTATCTTTATTATGGAAAATTGTGCAATAATCATATGTGAGCAAACGTAAATAATCATACAATAACAATATCAACAACAAACAATTACATACAATAACAAACCAACTTGCATGAATATATAACATGAATGAAACTGTATATGTTGGCAACGTGCACACAGTCCACCGCTGGACTGTGTGTCTAACCCGTTTATTATACTGATTTTAATTAATCTTATAATCATAATCGACTTCGTCTTCTTCGCTCAAGAACACAGACAACGATTAATCAACTGTTTCTTGTTTAATTCGATTGACAAACATTTAATTGATTAAAATAAAATGGACAGGGAAGATTTTGGGAGTAAACATACCGGAAAAATGATCTTTCTCAGAACTCCGGCGAAGTCGTCGGCTCTGTTTTTATGAACTTCATCTGAGCGGACCAATTAACAGTTTTGATTAGCTAGTTGTAAAATTGATTGACTAAGCAAGAGTTATCAGAAAGTTTAAAAGACTATACCGTTTCACAGCGGAATCTAAGAATTTTCAGAAGTTTTCCGGCGAGTGTTGATTATCCGATATCGTCGCCTGGAACTGATTCTGATTGAAGGGTTTGAGTTAGCAAAAGCCTAACAACTGATAGAAGGTGAAAGAATTAAGAAACTTACCGTTTTGATGAAAGACACGGTTTTTCGGCGAAAGTCCGGCGAGTTCAAAAAGCGATTCCGACGATCAGAAATTAGAGTAAAAGTGAAATTAGAAGTTCTGTGAATGTTAATGAGTCGCGAGATGATGATTTTGTTGAAGTAATTCAGGAAGTGAATGTTTTCGGTTATAAAAACCGAACATCACATGAATTCAAGTTCACTAACGACTGAATTGATTTAGAATGTCGGTTTATCGGTTATAATCAAGAATCCGCGAGCACTCAACAGTCCTGGACGTTTGGAAGCCGATATCGATTTCAGTTTGGCGCATCAGGTTGATTCACGGTTGTACATATGTTTTATTTGTTTCCTAGAATTCACAAAGACATCAAGTGGCGGAGTGGTCGGATGTGTGTGAGTTAAGTTGCTAGGCTTCCCGGCTGACCCGGGTTCGAGTCCCGGCAGCCTGTTTTTCTTTTTATTTATTTTATTTTTACTTTTTAACAATTATAGCTTATAAATTCAAATTTGTTTATTAATTATGTATCGTTTAAAATTATAATAAGTCATAAATACGCAACAAATTTTTATAACTTGATATCCGATTACAAACGAAGCGGGTTTGGAAAACCCGTTTTTTGACAAATGTTACAGTATCCCCTACTTTTAGAAATTTCGCCCCGAAATTTAAGTAGTAGTGGTAACAGGAAAATGATGCGGGTATTTCTCGCGCATTGAGTCTTCACATTCCCAAGTAAACTCAGGTCCCCGTTTCGACTCCCAGCGTACCCTAACAATTGGAATACGACTCCGTCTTAAACCGTTTTTCTCCAAAGTCCATGATCTCTACTGGTCTTTCAAAGAAATGCATAGATTCATCGATCTGAATATCTTCCAGGGGAATATGGAGGTTTTCATCGGCGAGGCACTTCTTCAAGTTTGATACGTGGAATGTGGGGTGAATTCTGTTGAGTTCTTCTGGTAGATCAAGCTTGTATGCTACAGGTCCTACTCTTTCGAGTATCTTGAAAGGTCCTACGTAGCGTGGTGCTAGCTTGCCCTTCTGGCCAAAACTAACTACTCCCTTCCACGGTGATACTTTTAGAAGTACATGATCACCAATGTTAAACTCCAAAGGCTTCCGTCGTTTATCTGCATAACTCTTATGACGACTTTGAGCCGCTAGAAGATTGTTTCGAATTTGATGGATCTTGTCTGTGGTTTCTTGAATCAATTCTGGACCGGTGATTTGAGCTTCCCCAATTTCGTGCCAACATACTGGAGATCGGCACTTACGACCATATAAGGCTTCGAAAGGTGCCATGCCGATACTTGAATGATAGCTGTTGTTGTACGAAAATTCAACTAATGGTAGATGAGCGTCCCAATTTCCCTTGAAGTCTATGACACATGCTCGAAGCATATCTTCAAGAGTTTGAATGGTGCTTTCAGATTGCCCATCAGTTTGAGGATGATAAGCGGTAGTGAGGTCTAATCGTGTACCCAAAGCAGCTTGTACGGCTTGCCATGTTCGTGAAGTGAAACGACCATCACGATCTGAAATAATGCTTAACGGTACACCATGACGGCTTACGATTTCGCTGATGTAGATGCGAGCTAACTTCTCGTTCTTGAAATCTTCGCGGATCGGAATGAAGTGAGCTGATTTTGTAAGACGATCAATGATTACCCATATAGTGTCATACCCACCAGAAGTGCGAGGTAACCCGGTAATGAAGTCCATGGTTATGTTTTCCCACTTCCATACAGGTATTTCAGGTTGGACCAGAAGTCCTGAGGGTCTTTGATGTTCAGCTTTTACTTTGGAACATGTAAGACACTTGGAAACAAAAACTGCAATATCCTTTTTCATTCCAGGCCACCAGTAGGTGTATCGAAGGTCTTGATACATCTTGTCGGCTCCTGGGTGTATAGAGTATCGTGTTTTGTGTGCCTCATTCATAAGGAATTCAAGAAGGTTGTTGTGGTCAGGAATCCATATGCGATCTAGATAGTACATAATACCGTCGGATTTAGTTTCAATTTTAAGTTCAGCTCCATAGGACAGTCCTTTCGTACGTCGTCTTCCGTTACTGAAACATGTTGGGCTTCTCGAATTTGATCTTTGATGTCGGTTATGATTTACGAACACAGAAGACGAATGGAGTTCGCATAACCCTTTCGACTGAGTGCATCGGCCACCACGTTTGCCTTGCCAGGGTGATACCGAATTTCACAGTCGTAGTCATTAAGAAGTTCAACCCATCTTCGTTGCCTCATGTTTAACTCCTTTTGGTTGAAGATATGTTGAAGACTCTTGTGGTCAGTGTATATTTCACACTTAGTACCGTAGAGATAATGTCTCCATATCTTAAGAGCGAACACAACGGCTCCAAGTTCTAGGTCATGGGTGGTGTAGTTCTTCTCATGAGTTTTGAGTTGTCTAGAAGCATAAGCTATCACCTTTCCTCTTTGCATCAGAACACAGCCTAGTCCTTGCCCTAACGCGTCGCAATAAACCACGAAGTCATCACAACCTTCAGGAAGAGTGAGGATAGGTGCGTCACAGAGTTTTTGTTTAAGGGTTTGGAAGGCTTCTTCTTGTTTGGGTCCCCATATGAAGGGTTTTCCTTTATGTGTTAGAGCCGTGAGTGGTAAAGCGATGCGGGAGAAATTTAAAATGAAACGGCGATAATAACCAGCCAAACCAAGGAATGATCTTACTTCGGTTGGTGTACGTGGCACTTGCCATTCTTGTACTGCTTTGATCTTTGAGGGGTCGACATGTATTCCCTTGTCATTGACGACATGTCCAAGGAATTGTACCTCTTTTAACCAGAATTCGCATTTGGAGAATTTGGCGTAGAGCTTTTCATTATCTAAGAGTGTAAGGATGAGTCGAAGGTGCCGTTCATGATCAGACTTAGACTTTGAGTAAATGAGGATGTCGTCGATGAAGACTACAACAAAGCGATCGAGATAGGGTTTGCAGACTCTGTTCATTAGATCCATGAAGACAGCTGGACGTTGGTTAGACCAAATGGCATGACCATGAATTCATAATGACCATAACGAGTTCAGAAGGCGGTCTTTGGGACGTCTTCTTCATGTACTCTGAGTTGATGATAACCAGAACGAAGGTCGATTTTTGAAAAACAGCTGGCGCCTTGAAGTTGGTCAAGAAGATCATCGATGCGAGGTAATGGGTAGCGGTTCTTGACCGTTAACTTGTTGAGTTCTCTGTAGTCGATGCACATGCGAAACGTTCCATCTTTCTTCTTCACAAAAAGGACAGGTGCACCCCAAGGTGAGGAGCTAGGACGTATAAATCCTTTGTCAGTCAACTCTTGCAATTGACTGGCTAGCTCTTGCATTTCGGATGGGGCTAACCTATAAGGAGATTTTGCAATTGGTGTAGCTCCAGGTACAAGATCAATGCGGAATTCGACTTCTCTCACGGGAGGAAGTCCTGAAATGTCGTCAGGAAAAACTTGCGGAAAATCTTTTACTGCTGGAATGTCTTCAAGTTTCTTCTCCTTGGTTCCCTTTTTGACGACATGAGTTAGAAATGCGACATAATTCTTGCGGAGATATTTTCGGGCTTGAAGACAGGACATTAATTTGAGCCCTTTCGATGGGGTTTCTCCAAAGATTCGTAGAGTCTGACCGTTTGTAAGAGGAATGCGTATAAACTTTTCGCGGCATACAACTTCAGCATGATGTTGGCTGAGCCAGTCCATACCAATTATAATGTCAAAGCTTCCCAACTTCATAGGAATGAGGTCGACTGGAAAATCGTGATCGTTTAGGGTGAGAGTACAGTTGCGTATAATAGAGTTTAATGTGACCGGTTTTCCGTCAGCAACTTCTACTGTTATGGATTCCATGAGTTTATCACGAGTTTGGTTGAGGATGGGTTCAAATTCTAAGGACACAAACCTTTTATCCGCGCCAATATCAAATAACATGGATGCATATCTACCATTGATGAGAAACGTACGTTAACCACATTGTTGTCAGCCCTAGCTTGGTTAGCGTCGATGTTGAAAGCTCTTCCTCTGGCAGGTGGAGGAGCTTGGTTAGCTTGATTCACCGGATTTGCTTGAGCTTGAGCATGTATAATGTTCACCAAGCGTGGACAAGTGTTTCTAAAGTGGTTTGGGTTTCCACAATTGTAACAAGCCCGCATAGGTTGCACCATGGGATAGTTGGGTTGGTAGTAGGATTGGGCTACATGTTGGGTAGGTGGTAGTAGTAGAGGTTGTTGGGCTTGACCCACTATCTGATGGTGGGTTTGGGTTGAGGGCTGGTGGCGGTTCATTCGCTGAGGTATGCGACAGGTTTGAATGGTGTGACCCGCGCAACCACAGCCGGTACAATGTTGGCAGGGATGATCAGGAAGGTGATGGTATTGGCAACGGTTGCATTTTGTGTATGGGCCGGAGTATGGCCTTTTATATGGTGCAGGTGAGGGGGCAACTTGGGTAATGGGTGCAACAGGGATAGGGAAATTTGTTTGTGTGACAGCAAAGTTTCTGGTGTTTCGTTTCCTCTTGTTAGCAAACTTTGAGGAGGAGGTGGAATGGTTTGAAGTTTGGCCCTCAACGGGGGCTTTCTTTTTCTTATCTTTAAATTTACCATTGCGAATTCGATTCTCGGTAAGCTCAGCAGCTAGTTCCATTGCAGCTTCAAGTGTTGCAGGCGAAGTGCTGAGAACTGAGTCTTGAATTTTTGAGGGGAGACCTCGAATATAGTTTTCGACTAAGCGGTAAACTGGGGTGAACAGGTTAGGGACCATTTGGTTCAACTCTAAAAACCTCTTGTTGTAGGAAGTATGATCTCCCTCCTTTTGCTTCAACGAATGAAATTCATCCTCTAACTTTTTGATCTCGCTTCTAGGACAGAAGCGTCTCGTCATGATTTCCCTTAACTCCTCCCACGTTAAGGCCATTGCATCTTCGATTCCTCTCTTACCCTTTTCAGTATTCCACCAGGTAAGAGCTACCCCAAATAGCCTCCTGGTTGCGTAACGTACCTTGCGATCCTCGGGACAATCGCAGTTGAGGAAGGTGTTTTCCCTTTCCTCAAACTAGTGGAGGAGAGCAGTGACACCTTCGGTCCCTTCATATTTCTGAGGATCACAAGACTTGAAATGTTTATATGAGCACTTTTTGGAAGGAGGGTTGCCGATGTTCTGGTCTTCTTGTTGGGGAGGATTGTTGGGATTTGCGGCTAGAGCTTGTTGGACTTGAACTACAATATCAGGAAGCACCGCGGCCATTTGTTTTGCGATTTGGGTGGCCAAGCGTTCGTTTGACCTTCCTGATCTTCTACCCCCTCGTTGTTGCCTAGCCGACATCTACAGGAATATACATAAGAAGATTGTGAGTTTATGGAGTCTTTTTAGGTGTCACGTGTCTTAAAAAAATAAAAATAACATAAACATCAATAATGCAACTACATCCATAGGATGTCTAGGGTTTGCTCATGTTAGGCCTCAAATGTCCCCCATACCTTCACCTGTATAGTCATGTGGGCCCCCATGGCTATTGGCTTAGTAGGATTCACATTGGTATTGGCGGTTTAACACTCGCATCACCCGAATGAAAACCATGAAATATGTTTATGAGATGTATGGTCGGAAGGTGTCCAGGTGTAGACACAATGACAACTCAAAGTGGGGTTAGCTCACACGACGTTTGGTATAGCATGCTTTGGCCTAATAGGTCCTTCGTACTCTCATCGTTAGTCCCCAGGTAGGCAAACTGGTCCTTTATTTTGGATTTATACGAATGCCAAGCCTAGATAGGACGTTCCGACTACCGGTACTTGTACCCTTCCAGTTACTACATGCCCGTCATGAGAACTCACTTTGATGTGATTTGAAAATACAAAAATCATTGCAAAAAAATCATGGAAATGATGTGGTGTGTGCTTTCATGGATATGATATGTTATGAGAATATGATTCATGATAGGTATTGTATAATAATATGTACTTATGAACATGCTTGCATAACATTGAATGTAACATTAAACATAAAACATATAAACATCATGAATTTTGCATGTAACACACAAAATTTTTTTAAAAATTCTAATCAACTATAGTATAGGCTCTAAGGGTCTAATAACCTATCCTATATCCCTATAGTCGTGGCTCTGATACCAATCTGTCACACCCCGACCCGCAACGGAATAAGAGTCGGGGCATAATTGGGTTATCACCAAAGCTCATGATATTTACTAATATGTTTCATATTTATTAAATTCAAAATTTCATCCTCAATATTCCAAACATGTTCATACAATTACAAAGAAACATAATCAACTAAACAATCCAAAGTCTAAACCGGTTTATTCTTCTAAGCCATCCTATGTGTTTCTTGCTGCAGCTGGATCACCTGTATCATGTGTAAAAATGGGGGTTTTTGGGTCAACATAAGTTGGCGAGTGAACCTTGTTAGAAAACATTTATTATTGATCTCTTGTTATCTTTATTATGGAAAATTGTGCAATAATCATATGTGAGCAAACGTAAATAATCATACAATAACAATATCAACAACAAACAATTACATACAATAACAAACCAACTTGCATGAATATATAACATGAATGAAACTGTATATGTTGGCAACGTCACGTTCACGCTCATAGGTAATGGGGAACGGAAGGCCTATGATAAATGTCTGTGCGATCAAGGCTCAATCAAACGGAGCCGATTGTATGTTGGCAACGCCTCGTTCACGCTCATATGTAATGGGGAACAGCTCAACGCTCATATGTAATGGGGAGCGGCGGCCTATGATAATGTATGTACTTAAAATGATAAATTTAATCTAAACATTAACCACACAACAGTTGATACATATTGAATACACATTTGATCATGAATATGATGGATGCACAATAGTTTAAATGTAATAAATAATAAGACACATGATACACCCCAAAAACGTGATTAAAACGGGGAATTTGTAGAGATTCACTCACATTGGGTGCGTTTGGTTGAAGATGTTGAAATGCGCCCGAGTTTAGAGGATTGATCGACAAGACTTAACTAACCTAAATAATAACGAACACGTATGGTAAATGAGTGGATTTTATTAATAATTTTAATAAGATTTTAGATATATTTTTGTGAGTTTAAGGCTATTTTCTAACTTTAAAAACATTATTTTTAAGTATTTTTAATTGATTTTTAAATTAAATAAATAAATAAAAATATAAAAAAATGTTGACTTTTGAGTTGACCGTTGACCGTGACTGTGACTGTTGACTGTTTGACCGGTTCGCTAGTGTGCAAGTATGCGCCGGGTAAGGCTCGAACCCGAGACCTCCCGTACGCGTGTACGCAGCTCTACCAACTGAGCTACGTGTCTAACCCGAAATATTTCTGTTTTTAATTATATTTATACACTATTTTAATTTATTCAAAATTCATTTATTTTTTAAGAAGGATTTTAATCATCGAACCGGCGGGCGTAACAGGTCTGGAACCCGGGACCTGTGGTTTAGTGTTGCACACAGTCCACCGCTGGACTGTGTGTCTAACCTGGTTGATATACTGATTTTTATTATACTTAACAACTTCAGTGAGTTAACCCGGTTCGGTTCTTAAAAAAAAAACATTTTTATTTCCGAGAATAGGGTCGTGATAGGGATCGAACTCGAGACGTATGTTTATTGTTTGCACACAGTCCACCGCTGGACTGTGTGTCTAACCTGTTTATTATACTGATTTTAATTAATCTTATAATCATAATCGACTTCGTCTTCTTCGCTCAAGAACACAGACAACGATTAATCAACTGTTTCTTGTTTAATTCGATTGACAAACATTTAATTGATTAAAATGAAATGGACAGGGAAGATTTTGGGAGTAAACATACCGGAAAAATGATCTTTCTCAGAACTCCGGCGAAGTCGTCGGCTCTGTTTTTATGAATTTCGTCTGAGCGGACCAATTAACAGTTTTGATTAGCTAGTTGTAAAATTGATTGACTAAGCAATAGTTATCAAAAAGTTTAAAAGACTATACCGTTTCACAGCGGAATCTAAGAATTTTCAGAAGTTTTCCGGCGAGTGTTGATTATCCGATATCGTCGCCTGGAACTGATTCTGATTGAAGGGTTTGAGTTAGCAAAAGCCTAACAACTGATAGAAGGTGAAAGAATAGAGAAACTTACCGTTTGATGAAAGACACGGTTTTCTGGCGAAAGTCCGGCGAGTTCAAAAAGCGATTCCGACGATCAGAAATTAGAGTAAAAGTGAAATTAGAAGTTCTGTGAGTTAATGAGTCGCGAGATGATGATTTTGTTGAAGTAATTCAGGAAGTGAATGTTTTCGGTTATAAAAACCGAACATCACATGAATATAAGTTCATTAACGACTGAATTGATTTAGAATGTCGGTTTATCGGTTATAATCAAGAATCCGCGAGCACTCAACAGTCCTGGACGTTTGGAAGCCGATATCGGTTTCAGTTTGGCGCATCAGGTTGATTCACGGTTGTACATCTGTTTTATTTGTTTCCTAGAATTCACAAAGACATCAAGTGGCGGAGTGGTCGGATGTGTGTGAGTTAAGTTGCTAGGCTTCCCGGCTGACCCGGGTTCGAGTCCCGGCAGCCTGTTTTTCTTTTTATTTATTTTATTTTTACTTTTTAACAATTATAGCTTATAAATTCAAATTTGTTTATTAATTATGTATCGTTTAAAATTATAATAAGTCATAAATACGAAACGAAATTTTTATAACTTGATATCCGATTACAAACGAAGCGGGTTTGGAAAACCCGTTTTTTGACAAATGTTACAACCATCACCCACATCATCGTCACCTTCATCATCAGAAAGGTTTATCGCTTCTGGAGGCTCGAAGATATCCTTCAAGCGCGCTACATAATCATCATGCCTTAATGCTTCAGAGACCAACTGCATGATTGGAAGACTGAGATTGTTGTAGGCCCACTGGTGAGAAGTGTAGGTTGTCTGAACATCGCCAGTAAGAGAACAATGGCTGGCGTCCCAATCTTTTTCCACAACTTCCTGAACATGACCCACACAATCCTGATAACCTTCCAGATGGCCAACCTGGTGCGCTGCAACAGTGAGCACTGCCACAGTTTGATCCAACTCAGGAGAAATGAGCACGACGTTAGCAAACTACATAGCATAATAACACAGCTAGAAGAGTCAGACAATTCGCTCACAAGAAAAGGAGGAGCGTAAGAAGGTACAAACTTACATAAGGAATGCCATAATCCTTCAACCACTCAGAAGCATTCACAAGTGGTTCCACAGTCGCCTGAGTTTCAGAGTATTTCTCTTGAGCAACGTTCAACGCAGACTGGGTGACTCGGCGAGCTTCCTCAGAAGCGTCAGCTCGTGCCTTTTCATCACCAACCTTCGTCTCTGACTCGCGCAAGAGACGCCTGAGTTCTACGAGCTCAGCGTCCTTGCCAGCCAAGTCTCTATCACGAGAGACGATCGTTTCTTTCAACACCTCCTGGGAAGTGATGAACATTCTAAGTTCCTCAAAATCCTGATGTAATTGAATAGACTCAAGATGAGTACGAACCTGGTCCTTCTCGGCACGTTCTTGACGAAGTTTGGCGGAGGCAAGTTGACTTTCCAGCTCAGAGTTAGCCTTGGTCAGATCGTCGGTTTTTCCAGTAAGATCAGCGATGGTCTTGGTAGAAGCTTTGACGCTCGCCTTTAAATTGTTTATCTCGTTACGCGCAGCGTACATCTTGAGATTATCCTGATCACAACCCTCCTTCCACTCCAATCGCTCCTTAGCGAGAAGGGCCTCACTAGCCTCTAACTTCTTCTTCCACCCCAATACACCCCTTTCCTCACTTTTCCTATCAGCATCCAACTCCGTTCGCTCAGCGACAAGTTCCTCCTTAGCTTTCTCAAACTTGTCATGATCAGATGATAAGTACCGACGATAGGCCTCAACCTCAACGCGCTCACGATACATGGTGCGCCATTCTCGCACAATTTGGTGAGTAGTCGAAACATCATTAGCTTGAGCTACAACATGCGATTGGTAAAGATGCTCATGTTGACGCTGCTTCTGAAAGATCACCTCTGCTGGAGGAAATATGTCGTTCAACCACTCTCTGCACTCAGGAAACTTGAGAAGCGTATCCCCTTGTTTCAGTTTCCACACAGGAACATGAATATCCTCGGCGTGACTCTCGTTGTATGAACGATAGTAGTGATCGCCCAGGGTATCCTCAGGGCGAATAGGTGAAGGCTCCTTCTCCCTAGGGCGAAAGCTGAGCGTTTTTCCTTCATCATCACCGGCCTCAGCAGGAACCTCCTTGAAAATTTTACTCACATCCACTGGCTTATCAGTTTTACTAGCCTCTACCGGCCCCTTCGAAGAAACAGGCGCATCTGCGGCTGCTTTGCTTGGTTGACTGGATTGCGCTTTAACTTCAACACCCGCTCGCACAGATCGATCAGTAATAGAAAACTCACCAATGTCTAATCCCAAATCTCGCGCCTCAACTCTAACAGGTTCCTTGAGCGCAAAGCTATCAGAGGATTTGGCTTTATCGTCTTTCAAAGAAGAAAATGGATCTTGATGAATAGCCTGAACAGAATCTGGCACCTTGTAAATAGAACCAGCAGGCGGGGGTGCAGGTGGTTGTTTTCCAGACTTTGGAGGAATAATCTTGAATTTAACAGGGATCTTCTTGGGTTCTGCATCACAAAGCAAAGCAATACAAAAGCAGAATAGCAAGACAATAATTTGTTTTATTTCAATCACGAAAACTTTACCAGGCGAGATGGAAGTCATCAATAAAGCAATCTCTACTTTCTTCCCGATGACAGGTTTAGTAAAAAGCAACCTTCTTGGGAGACGGTCCACCTTGCCCACTAGATTCAGAACGCGACCGCTTGAGAGGAGGCTTCTTAACAAGCGCAGGAGGAGATTCCTCTTCATCACCAGCTGGACTGAAAGAAGGCGCGGCATCAGAATGATGTTCCGCCGAGCCAGTGCCTTGAACACCTTTGGTTCCAGAACCATCACCAACCTTGCCTAAGAAATCTAAGGCCTCAATGGAGTCATCGACAATAATATAATCATCCAATTGGCGCTGCAAAAAGCGACGTGTACCTTGACGGGATGTCGCGTCCGAAGTAGCAGCAGGCATCTCCATTTTAACATCGGTTGCAGCAGCTTTCTTCCTTTTGCATTGACGTTTGGGCTTCTGGTCCTCAGGATACATGCCCAAGTTACGTAAAATACCTGCACATGTAGGAGTGGGATTTGGTAAACCATGATCCGAGGAAGCTATAGACTCCCCACTGGAAAGCAAGACATCCTCTTCCCCAGTAGGAGTTATAGCACGACCAGGCCTAGGATTCACGGGAAGCGTACCTTCAGTGGCAGTGACAGGCGCAACAAAAGAGCCAGGAGCTGGGTACATGAAATTCCCATGAATCTGATCATACCAGATTTCTTCTCCCTCGCGCAAGGGCCGGGTACCCAGACACCGGCATGAGTGGCAAAAGCATGGTGGTAAATAGGTACTTCTGCAAAAAGTAAAACATTATAAAAGATAGGAACGAAAGCAGGACGATAAAAAAACGTAAAACATAAGAGCAACAAGCGCGAACAAGTACCTTGACCCTCCAACAAAAGTACAGGGACGCTTGTGCTCGAAACCGGCCACTTATCACTCATCCCTGCAACCATAAGCGTAAACTCTCCAAAGGCCCTGTTAGGAAGTGGGCGCAACTGTTCGTACAACCTAGTCCCCTAGGTATCTTCAAATCGTCATTCAGTATAGGGATCGGATCGCGAAAGTCCATAGCAACAAGAATCACCTCTTCCCCGTATGAAGAAAAAACTTACCCTTCCAGTCATGATAACTTTTGGGAGGGTTAATTAGAGGTCTCTTCGATCCACGCGTCGCGATGGAATAAAAGCCCAAGTTGGCCTGCAGTTGATAGAAAGCGCGAAACTTGTCGATGGTAGGTTCTTCTCCTTGAGAACGTAGGCAAAACTCGAAGTGCCTAACCCTCACTATCCCTAGAGGGCTGAGCTGAGATACATGTATGCCGTAGTGCGATAACAGAGCTCCAAAGAAATGTGTCGCCGGCAAACGAAAGTTGCCTTCTCCAAAAAAATCGGCAAAGAGAGTTATATATCCTGGGGGAGCATCAGCAGCAGTTTGCCCCGTTAAAGGAAACCTAGCATCCCACTCGGAGGCAAACTCATTCCCCCTCACTATCTGCTCAAAAGACGCCTGGTCCCATTTCAAGGGTGGCATGCTACCACTAACATACTCTACTTCGGCATCCTCGTGTTGTTCAGACATAATCACGAGTTAAAGATGAAAAAAATATTCGGTATTTCGAAGAAATCTGGAAAATATTGAAGAACAGTATTGCCACACCCCGACCCGCAGCGGAATAAAAGTCGGGGCATAATTGGGTTATCACCAAAGCTCATGATGTTTACTAAGATGTTTCATATTTACTAAATTCAAATTACAACTTAAATATCCAAAACAAAATTCATACAATTACAAGAAAATGAAACTACATAATTAATCCAAAGCATAAACTTGTTTATTCTTCTAGGCCTTCCTAAGTGTTTCCTGTCTCAGCTGGATCACCTGTATCATGTGTAAAACGAGGGATATTTTGGGTCAACAAAAGTTGGCGAGTGAACCTTGATAAAACATTGTTACTAATTTCTTGTTTTATTTAATAAGGAAAATTTGTGCAATAATCACATGTGAGCAAACATATATAGATAAACAATCACAAATCACTTTGGATGAGTATATGACATGAATGATGATGTATGTGAGATCAAGGCTCAATCAAACGGAGCCGATCTAATGAGGCTCCTGATGCTCAACCCGTCTCCCACGGGGAACTGATGGGCCTAATGAAATGCGTGCACTGAAAATAATAAATCCAATCTACATATAATTCACACAACAATTGATACACATTTGATCACGGATATTATGTATGCACAAGTGTTTAAGTAAAATAAAAAGAATTATACGATACATGATACACCCCAAAACATGATTAAAACGGGGTTGGTAGAGATTCACTCACAATGGGTGCGTTCTTTGATGACGATGAAGGCGCACGAATATATGATTCAATTGACGAGGGAAGAACTAACCTAGATAATAACAAAATGATTCGATAAATAAATAAATTTTATTTGAGATTAATATTCTTAATTAGTGCTCTTAAATGGGATTTTCAGATTTATTTTTGTGAGTTTTAAGGAAATTTTCTAACTTTAAAAAAATCCTATTTTTAAGTATTTTTAATTAATTTTTCAATTAAATAAATAAATAAAAAGAAATAAAAAAGTTGACTTTTTGACCGTTGACCGTTGACCGGTTCTGACCGGTCAGACTGTGTTTTCTATGCGCTAAGTGAGGTTCGAACTCGGGACCTCTCGTATACGTGCACGTAGCTCTATCAACTGAGCTACGTGTCTAACCCGAAATATTCTCTGTTTTAATTATATATATATATATACTAATTAACCTTAACCTTATTCGGTTTTTATTAAAAATGATTTATATGTCGAACCGGTTGCAGAGACCCAGAGTCGAACTCGGGACCTTCGGTTCGAGTGCGCACAGCCCAACCAGTTGGGCTGTGTGTCTAATCTGTTTAATTACTGGATTATATTCCTCTTATGTATATACTGTGACTTGATCTGATTAGGTTTTTAAAAATGTTGGTTTTATTTCTGAAAGTCGGTAACGTGTGCGATTCGAACTCGGGACGTGCATATTGTATTTGAACACAGTCCACCGCTGGACTGTGTGTCTAACCCGTTTGAATATCCGATTTTAATTATATTAATACATATATTCGACTTCATCTTCTTCGTTTACAAGAACACAGAACAGTGAAATCCGACTGTTCTGTTTAATCGATCACGACTTATACTTGATTGAAATGGACAGAAAATTAAATGATATGGTATACCAGAACAGCGAGTTTGCTTCAGATTTCCGGCAAGATTTCGTCGGCTCTGATTTGCGGATTCCGGCTGAGTGAACTGTTTAACAGTTTCGATTATTATGTTGAGCAATTAGATTACTAATCAAGAGATAGCAAGAAAGGTTTAGATGATTGTACCAATTAGGAGTAAGGTTTCGTTCTCCGGTGATTTTCCGGCAAGTGCGAGAATTTCCGGCGACGTGTTCTGAGTGGACTAAAGCTTCATGAGTGAGCGGGATTCTGAGCGAAAAGTTTACAAGGTGTTTGGGTGGGTATTTGTAGTGGAAACAGGCCAATTGATTCAATTTAGAAACCATGATTTCGCGGTCAAGATTTTCGATCTTTAAGGGTAATGGTCTTGACTGAAATTGATGGTTAGACATAGGTTATAACTGATGTCGAAGTCAGTTATCGCGTTTTAGTCAAAAGGAAAAGGCAACATTGGCGGAGTTTTGGTTTTACTCCGGCGATTCCGCGTTCTGAGTGCGCGTTGATTTCCGGTTTTGAATTGGGGTTTACATTAAGTGTTATTTATTTCAGTATTTGTCACAAAGAAAGTGTGTGACGGAGTGGTGTGGTGTGTGTTTGTGCTTGCGGGTGACCCGGGTTCTGTAACATCCGTCAAAAACCGGGTTAACCAAACCCGCTTCGTTTATTAACCGAACAACCAGTTAAAAATTTCGTTGCGTATTTAATGCCCAAATTAATTTTAAACGATACATAATTAATAAGTATATTAGAATATAAAATTTATATTTGAAAATGTATTAAAAATAGTGAAATAAAAATTAAATGCTGAAGACGGGTTTCGAACCCGGGTCAGCCGAGAGTATCACAAAGCCTTAACTCACATCCATCCAACCACTCCGCCACTTGTGTTGTTTGTTAACATATTGAAACAATTAATACATATAATAAAACTGGAAATCGAATGCAATTACTCAGAGCGCCCAAATCACTCTCGCCTGAAATCCCGACGAAATCGTCAATCATTAACGTGTTCTTTTGACATAACGGATGCAATTACAGCAGCGCCGGTTATAACTGAAAATTTTAAGGTCACTCATTCAAATCATCAAATCATAACCGAATAATTTTGAATTCAAAACCGGAAATACAATTAAAACTGAGATATACTTTATTCATCAGTTGAGCTCACGAATTTATCCAACTTACACTCTCCATTTGCTCAGAAAACTTCGCCGCAAGTCGCCGGATTTCTCTGTAAATTAACCGGAAATTATCGCCGGAAAACCGAATTCATTCCATCCCGCCTGCTTACCCAAAAATAAGATCTTTAGAGCTCATACCGACATCACCCACACTCACCTTAAACCCCCAGAAGAATCTCTGTCGCAAGAAATTCATCGCCGGAATTCTCTGCAAGTTGCCGGAAAACCGAGACTTTCATCAACACGGTAAATACCTCGACATTTTCTGTTTCATTCCATTATTAGACAAATTCTAACATCAATCCATCACCCAGAACCTATTCCAGACGACGTTGCCGGATATTCCATTTTCGCCGGAAAACTTCTGGAATTTTCATAATCACACTGTTAATCGGTATGATCATCTAAACATCCTGATAATCGTTGCTCAGTAATTCAATTTCATATCTAATCAATCAAACTGATTTTTGAATCCGAAAGAAGGAGTTCACAAAACAGAGCCGACGATCTCTGCCGGATTTCTGAAGAAGACAATCTGTTCGGTACATTCTTTCCCCAAACTTTTCTGTTCAATACCTTTAAATTTCTCATAATATTCGTTAACCGAATTAAACAAGAAACAGTTGGTTTAACCATTGTCAGTGTTTTGAACGAAGAAGACGAAGTCGCTTAGGTTATAAGATTAATTAAAATCAATATTATAAACGGGTTAGACACACAGTCCAGCGGTGGACTGTGTGCAAATAAATACGCATACGTCCCGAGTTCGATCCTTGACACACACACACTCGCTGTAAAAAAAATGTTCTTTTTTTTAAACCGAACCGGATCCACACGCAAAATCATGTTAAGTATAATAAAAACCGGAATATTTACCAAGTTAGACACACAGTCCAGCGGTGGACTGTGTGCCAAACTAAACCACAGGTCCCGGGTTCGAGACCTGTGGAGAGCACCGAGTCGATACCATTAAATCCTTTTTAAAATAAATGATTTTCGGATTAACTTAACTAGTGTATAAATATAATTAAAAGCAGAAATATTTCGGGTTAGACACGTAGCTCAGTTGGTAGAGCTGCGTACGGGTTCGAGTCTCACCCAGCGCACACATACAAACGACCGAACCGGTCAACGGTCAACAGTAATGGTCAACAGTCATGGTCAACGGTCAAAAAGTCAACATTTTTTATTATTTTTATTTATTTATTTTATTTAAAAATCAATTAAAAATACTTAAAAATAACGTTTTTAAAGTTAGAAAAATAGCCTTAAACTCACAAAAATATATCCAATAGTCCTACTAAAATTGATTAATAAAATCCGCTTATTTACCGAACCGTTATGTTATTATCTAGGTTAGTTTCTCTCGTGGTTAAATCCAATTTCGTGCGCATTCATCATCAATCCAAGAAACGCAACCACTGTGAGTGAATCTTACAACTCCCCTTTTTATTACACGTTTTGGGGTGTATCATGTGTTGCTTAAACTAATTCGTTTATTCAAACTCGTGCCATACCATATTATGATTTAAACTTAGAATGTAAATATTGTTTGTAGTTATGTATTACATATTGTCAAGTTGTATGCAAATTATTTGTTAGGCCCATCAGTTCCTCGTGGGAGACGAGTTGAACAACGCGTGCCTTGAAACTCATTCATTAGGCCCATCAGTTCGTAGAACAACGCGTGCCTCAAAACTCATTCATTAGGCCCATCAGTTCCTCGTGGGAGACGAGTTGAACAACGCGTGCCTCAAAACAATCTATTATTGTATGTGTGTGCATTATTTAATATTAAGTGTTTTGTGAATAAGTTTACATCTATATTTACTCATATGTGGTTATGCACTTTATTTTATAATCAATTCAATAAACTTGTTCAAATGTTTTTCATAGGATTCACTCGCCAACTTTTTGTTGATCCAAAAACCATTTTTACACATGATACAGGTGAACAGGATGAAGCAAGGAAAACATAGGAAATGCCTTAGAAGAAAATAATGAAGTCTAGAAAGATGTGTAGAACATGTTGTAATTATGATTGTATGATCCCCTTTAAATTGTAATAATAAATATGAAACGTTATAATAAATGTCATGAGCTTTGATGAAAACCCAATCATGCCCCGATCACCTTTTCCGCTGCGGGTCGGGGTGTGACAGATTGGTATCAGAGCTTTTGACTATAGGGATATAGGATAGGTTATTAGACCCTTAGAGCCTATTCTATAGTTGATTAGATTTTAATTGTTTATGTGGTTATATGCAAACTCATGATGTTTATTTCTTTCATATTTATTACATACACAAATGCATGCAAACGCTTCCAATACTACATTTTGTGATACATAATGAATTATACTTACAGTCAAACATACATACATACATACATATTCATCATACATATTTCAATGCTCACATATTCAAATCATCTTCATACTTCCGTTATTCAAGATTTTGTCGCATTTTTCATTTTTCAAATCTCATCGAAGTGAGTTCTGCGACGGGCATGTAGTAACTGTAAGGGTACAAGTACGGTAGTCGGAACGTCCTGTCTAGGTTGGCATTCGTATAAATCCAATATAACGGACCAGTTTGCCTACCTGGGGACTAACGATGAGAGTACGAAGGACCTATTAGGCCAAAGCATGCCACACCAAACGTCGTTCGAACTAACCCCACTTTGAGGTGTCACCGTGTCCACACCTGGATACATTCCGAATATCATACGTTACATACATATTTCTCGATTTTCTCCGGGTTTTAGTGTACGTAACCAGGCTAACACATGCGAACCATATGAAAAACCCGGTAATCATGGGGGCCCACATGATTACGAAGGTGAAGTATGGCTGCATGCAAGGCCCAATTACGAGCAAAGCCCAAGACATCCTATGGATGTAGTAGATTTATTATTCTATATTTGTTTTATGAATGTTCATTCCTAAATACGACACATGATCCCAAAAACATCCAACTCATACTCTTGATATGTATTCCTTGTAGATGTCTTCTAATTCCGCTCGTAGGAAGATGAGAGCAGGAAAAACTCGCGAGCGCATGGCTGCCCAAATCGCTCAACAAATGGCTGCCGTAATACCTAACATTGTAGTTCAAGTTCAACAAGCCCTTACCGCTAATCCCGTCAACCAAGAAGATCAAAATGTTATCAACCCTCCCCCAATTACCACTAAATGCACCTTCAAGCATTTCAAATCCTGCGACCCTCCAAAATACGAAGGAACGGAAGGTGTCACCGCTCTTCTCCATTGGTTTGAAGAAATGGAAAACACATTTCTAAATTGCGATTGCCCCGATGATCGCAAAGTGAGATATGCTACTGGTCGTTTACTTGGAATAGCACTTACATGGTGGAATACAGAGAAGGCCAAACGAGGTGTTGAAGATGTTATGACTTTGACTTGGGAAGAGTTGAAGGCAATCATGACAAGACGGTTTTGCCCAAGGAGCGAAATCAAGAAATTAGAGGATGAGTTCTATCCGTTGAAACAAAAGGAAGGCGACCACACCACATACAACAAGAGATTCCTCGAGTTAAATTAAATGGTTCCCAACTTGTTCACCCCTCTCTACCGTTTGATCGAGCACTACATTCGAGGTCTTCCTTCAAAAATTCAAGACTCTGTAATAAGTACCACACCTGCAACCTTGGAAGCAGCAATGGAGTTAGCTACAGAGCTCACCGAGAACCGCATACGGAACAAAGACTTCAAGGAGGAGAAGAAGAAGGATAAAGCATCAACTGAAACCTCAAACTCCACCCAAACCGAATCCCCTTCTCAACCCATTTCTAAGAGAAAACGAGATGGGCAACTTTTCGCTGTCACCCAACGCAATCAACCAGCCTCACAAGCCGTACCCCTCCAAGCTATCCCAATCACTCAAGTAGCACCCAACTCAACTTACCCAAATAAGAAACCTTACCTTGGACCTCACCCTCAATGCAACATCTATTTTTATCACCATCCATCTACCTTACCTTGTCGACTATGTGCGAATTGTGGACGCTATGGTCATTTGAGCAAGGTTTGCCGCACCCCTCAAGCCCAAATCTCACCCCCTACTCAAAACATGATCCAAACATATCAACAACCCCAATACCCCATGTTACCTTATGTTCGAGCTTGTTTTAATTGTGGCGACCCTACCCATTATAGAAACACGTGCCCTCGATTGGTTAACATCATACACGCCCAAGCTCAAGCAAACCCAGTTAACCAAGCAAATCAAGAAAACCCAACCACTAGGCCATCAGCAAGAGGAAGAGTTTTCAACATCAACGCCAATCCTGTTGAAGATAATGACGGCCCAAACAAATCACCCAACTAGTCTCCTTCACCAAAAATCAAGATTTAACTCCAACCGCTTAGTTTTTATGTTAATCGGTATGATCATCTAAACATCCTGATAATCGGTATGATCATCTAAACATCCTGATAATCGTTGCTCAGTAATTCAATTTCATATCTAATCAATCAAACTGATTTTTGAATCCGAACAGAAGGAGTTCACAAAACAGAGCCGACGATCTCTGCCGGATTTATGAAGAAGACAATCTGTTCGGTACATTCTTTCCCCAAACTTTTCTGTTCAATACCTTTAAATTTCTCATAATATTCGTTAACCGAATTAAACAAGAAACAGTTGGTTTAACCATTGTCAGTGTTTTGAACGAAGAAGACGAAGTCGCTTAGGTTATAAGATTAATTAAAATCAATATTATAAACGGGTTAGACACACAGTCCAGCGGTGGACTGTGTGCAAATAAATACGCATACGTCCCGAGTTCGATCCTTGACACACACACACTCGCTGTAAAAAAAATGTTCTTTTTTTTAAACCGAACCGGATCCACACGCAAAATCATGTTAAGTATAATAAAAACCGGAATATTTACCAAGTTAGACACACAGTCCAGCGGTGGACTGTGTGCCAAACTAAACCACAGGTCCCGGGTTCGAGACCTGTGGAGAGCACCGAGTCAATACCATTAAATCCTTTTTAAAATAAATGATTTTCGGATTAACTTAACTAGTGTATAAATATAATTAAAAACAGAAATATTTCGGGTTAGACACGTAGCTCAGTTGGTAGAGCTGCGTACGGGTTCGAGTCTCACCCAGCGCACACATGCAAACGACCGAACCGGTCAACGGTCAACAGTAATGGTCAACAGACATGGTCAACGGTCAAAAAGTCAACATTTTTTATTATTTTTATTTATTTATTTTATTTAAAAATCAATTAAAAATACTTAAAAATAACGTTTTTAAAGTTAGAAAAATAGCCTTAAACTCACAAAAATATATCCAATAGTCCTACTAAAATTGATTAATAAAATCCGCTTATTTACCGAACCGTTATGTTATTATCTAGGTTAGTTTCTCTCGTGGTTAAATCCAATTTCGTGCGCATTCATCATCAATCCAAGAAACGCAACCACTGTGAGTGAATCTTACAACTCCCCTTTTTATTACACGTTTTGGGGTGTATCATGTGTCGCTTAAACTAATTCGTTTATTCAAACTCGTGCCATACCATATTATGATTTAAACTTAGAATGTAAATATTGTTTGTAGTTATGTATTACATATTGTCAAGTTGTATGCAAATTATTTGTTAGGCCCATCAGTTCCTCGTGGGAGACGAGTTGAACAACGCGTGCCTTGAAACTCATTCATTAGGCCCATCAGTACGTAGAACAACGCGTGCCTCAAAACTCATTCATTAGGCCCATCAGTTCCTCGTGGGAGACGAGTTGAACAACGCGTGCCTCAAAACAATCTATTATTGTATGTGTGTGCATTATTTAATATTAAGTGTTTTGTGAATAAGTTTACATCTATATTTACTCATATGTGGTTATGCACTTTATTTTATAATCAATTCAATAAACTTGTTCAAATGTTTTTCATAGGATTCACTCGCCAACTTTTTGTTGATCCAAAAACCATTTTTACACATGATACAGGTGAACAGGATGAAGCAAGGAAAACATAGGAAATGCCTTAGAAGAAAATAATGAAGTCTAGAAAGATGTGTAGAACATGTTGTAATTATGATTGTATGATCCCCTTTAAATTGTAATAATAAATATGAAATGTTATAATAAATGTCATGAGCTTTGATGAAAACCCAATCATGCCCTGATCACCTTTTCCGCTGCGGGTCGGGGTGTGACAGGTTCGAAACCCGGCGTCTACATTTTATTTTTTATTCACTATTTATTATTATTTATAAATTATGGTTTTTAAATTCTAAAGTATTTATTAATTATGTATTGTTTAAAATTAATCTGAATAATAAATACGCAACGAAACTTATAACTGATTATTGATTAATAAACGAAGCAGGTTTTGAAACCCGTTTTTCGACGAATGTTACAAGTATGAAGATCTTCAACAAGGGCGTTGAAGATTTGGAGATTCGAAGAAAGTAGACGAAATCAAGAGAAGAAGTGATCCTCCAAGAGAGTTAACCGGATATTTATACCCATCGCATTTAATGCGATGGGTAACCGTGCCCAACAAGTGGGACGAACGGCCAATAGGAAAACGACCCGTTAGGCGGCAAAAGCGGAAGGACGGTTACTACACGCGCGTGGCCGTCAATCGCCTGACAGGAGTCGAAACGAATGCCTGACACAGTAACGGCATGACGGCAACAGTGTCAGCAGTCTACTCACACGTCAACATCATCACCAACCTGTTAGTAACTATTTTTTTTTAATCCCAAGAATTTTCCCGCTCAAAATTACAGCAGTTTATTCCTTCAACATGAAGCAACTTGCATGCGCCGTAGAGCCACAATTCCTAGATACTTCAACGAAAAAGTCAGCGCGGGTATAGACACTAACTTGAGCCAGAGCTCCAACCATTCACTCGCGTATGGAAGCAGCACTAGACTGGGGGACTTGAAGGGGTATGGTCCAAAATCAGGCGCCGGCTAACGGATAAACTACTATAGCCGCCTACATAACCATACCCACCACAATCACAAGTGCAAGACAACCACATTCCGCGCGGGCTCCCAAGAGCAGCCCAGAGCTCGCGCGTGCCCGCACAGGTAAAACAAGCGTCCTAAGACAACGTTGTAACACTTAAACTAATCTTGAAAGAGACCAAGACTATATGAACTACGCGCAAGGAGGAAAACATTCGAGTAACGGCGCGTGGAAGGCAGAAACCCGTACGAAGAGTACAATGGGCAGAACTATGGACCAATAATGACGTGGCAGCCTGTAGAAGATCGTGCTCCACGATGTGCAGACGTATGACTGGCAAAGAGTACATAAGTACTGACACGTGGCACCACTCAGGTCACGCCGACCGATGCCCCACGATCTCCACTAACGGCCAAGGACAGACCAAACAACAAGGACGACTGTGAGGACACGTGGCTACATTAGCGATATGACAGGTAGCTACAAAACTTAAGACCATTAACGACCTCAACAGAAGGGACCATATGGATATTGCTTGTCATCTACCTCAGGCCCAAGGCCCATGAGCCCATCTCCTCTACGATTCACCTCGGCTATAAATAGGACACTTAACCTCCAGGTTTAAGGACTCTCTCTCTCTGTTCTCTCACTAAGTACTTATACTCGAATCCTCAAAACAATTACTTATTCTCACGCCGGAGTTGGTTACGAGGGGCATCCCCCTATTTCCCTCTCGTAACGAGCTTAACGGGGTGCTTAAGTGTTTTGCAGGACGGCTTAAGGAATTTCTGACTTGGAGAAGAAGATTAACCTTTATTGAACGAAATACGCTCCATAACTAACCTCTGGATTAGATTGGTGTTTCTTCACCGGCCAACTGAAATTCCCTTATGAAGTGATTAAGGATTCTTAATTTTAAAAACAATAATTTAGTCATTTTGATAAATAAGGGGAAATATGTAATTTTAGTTTAGGTTTGGGTTTTAAGAGGAAATATGCAATTATCCTTATTTTTAAAGTTTGATTTAAAACTGAGAAGTCACCCTTATGATTCATGTTAATGGGAGAAATACATATATTTTTAAAGTTTGATTTAAAACTATAAGAATATTAAGTCACCGTAAAATGATTGAAATCATTAATTGGCACCAAATTTAGTGATATAAGGAAGGGGTGTCGGTGTAACGATAGGTTGTGGCGTCGTCGCGAGAAAAGTCGATGCATCTTTTTGTAGTGGTCTCGTGAGGGATTCCCAGTAGTTTAATTTGAGACGTAATACGGGTTTAATCAAATAACTTGTGCCTGTTAGTTTTATAAAAAAATAACTACGTAGTCTTGCTTTTTTTTAAACATTGCGATATAAATTTAACGAACACTAAATTGTTTAAAAAAGTCATTTTGGTCTCGTAGGTGGTTCGACATGTTCTTGAATCGGCATCTCAATCGATGAGTAATTGTTTATAAATAATTAATATTAACTATCTAAAAATAATTATCTACATGCGTTGAAATTTTTTTAAATAAACACATACATTTCACTATTTATAACACCCCTTAAATGAATTTGAAAGTTTAACCATAACACATGGTATAATACACACCGCTTATAAACAAAATCTAATTTTCTTTGCAACGAAGTTGCATTCAAAGTTAAGTATTTTGTGGTATCGTAAATTGTACCGAGTACCAGATATCCTACCAAAATGAACCGACATTGAGTGAATAAAATTAGTACAGTTACTAATATTTATTTTTATTTTTTCGATCTATATAAGACACGTATCCATGTACTACAAGTATCACACATTCACACCATTATAAGTGGTAAAACTTTTATAAACATAATACCGTCATACGATTCATGTTTTCCTTTGTATCGCACAAAAGGTTTCCACTAGTTTAGTAACAAGCTCAAGCTACTTATCTTAATTCCATAACACATCAATCATAGATTTTTTTTCTGCAAAACAGTAAAGTTCAACTCTAATAGTTAATATACCAAAGCAAAGTACGTACGTTAGTACGTTGAAGTTGCAAAATTTGCATTATTATTATTATTATTATTATTATTATTATTATTATTATTATTATTATTATTATTATTATTGAATCAGGAAGAAACGAAAACTAAAAGGGTTTTTTTGTATATAAGATTTACACATGTATGCATGCATGGTGATATTTATGAAAAGTTTAATAACTTAAATGTGCAGTGAGAATTAACACCCCATAAGTTTGTTGGCCCCCTTTTGCTTAGGCTTCTCCGACACCGTGCCATCGTTTCCGGTGAGTGCTCGATACTTGTCTTTTCGGGTAAAGGCGGTACACTCATAAGAAAGTGTAGCTGCAATCACCCTTTGTATGTAATTAGCCACCTCATGGCTAGACTTGCCGCTGCTGCATGTTAATTAACTTATTCAAGAAGGTGACTTCATAAACCGGACTAGGGTTCATGAAGAAGTAAAAGGGGTCCATCCCTTTCCACCCTCTCGCCGTGGTACCATGAAACATGCTCATCATGTTCACCATCGCCACTGGCACAAGGTGGTCAGTCAGCTCCGCAAACATGGCCGAGAACCGGAGTAGAAAGGGCTCCCTACAAGTGGTACCCTCCGGGCATATAGCTAAGTCGCCTTCTTCTAGAAGCTTCTTGATCATGGAGGCGTCGGTGGCTCGGTCACAGGATAAGCGGACGGTCTTGATGGGGGAGATGACCTCAGAGAGATGGGAGACGGAATAGGTGACGGCAGGGATGGGGCGCCCGAGGGCGGTGGAGAGAAAAATGGGGTCAAGGAGGGTGCGGTGGGAACAAATAAAGAGAACACCGGTTTGTCCCGAAGCTTTTTGGACCGCTTGGGGAGGGTTTCCTTTGACTATGACGCGAACGCCGAGGGCCCAGAAGGCGTAGTAGACTAGTGGCATCGGGAGGAGTGCACCTGCGGCAATACGGAGGCAGGCAAGGAGGAAACCAATGGGTATCCATAAGAGGGTGAGGATGGCCATCAGGGGGGTGGGCTTTTGAACCAGCCGCCCATCGTGGAACACTAAGGGCTTAGGTAGCTTTTCGTTTGGTACGGGCTTCACTTCTGGGTTGTATGGCACAATGTAACTCTCCTGTGAACAAAACATTTCATTTACTACTACTGGGTTGATTGCTTAAAATAAATAAAATATATATCATTGGAATGAAAATGTACGTACCTTGCATAATTCCATAAATGGAAAGTCCGTAGAGCAGTCACCCAGCCCAATGTCTGGTTGATTGTCGTCACCAAATTGTTTAACAAGTGCGTGAGCTTTTTGTTCATCCACAAGGACGCCCGGGCTGACCACAAACCCGGTTGCTCTACCTTTATAGGTTCCAATCTCCGTCCTCAAAACTATATCAGCTCCCAAAAACTCCTTCAAGAAACCCTCCACCATGATCCTTGGGTTGGCCGTCAGCACACACCGCTTCCCACAGGCCGAGAACACCCGCCATGACTCAGGGTGGAGGTCACTCGAGTAGAACTTTGGCAACACCGCTCGACCCACGGACTCAATGTCAGACACCTTCATTCCAGCATAGGTGGCAAATATAAGGACCTGAATACCCACGGACTCCGATACAAAGTAGTAAAGAAGCCCCGCCAATGGTGCCGAGAGGAGCACCATAAGAAGGCGAAGAGCCCCGCCCGCCTCAAAAGCAACCAAGGAAAAGTAAGGGAAGGAGCTTCGACCTCTAAAAAGGGTCCCGTCCATGTCCGCCACCACGGTATCATTCTCCCGACCAATCGAACTACATGTTTCCACTGCCGGAAACGTCGTCTTCATTTTGATTATGCTCAAGTTAAGTGTCTCTTGGAATTTGATTCGTATATAAATAATAAATACGTTTGTCATAGTTTGTGACGTAAAAGTCAACAAAGGACAATTTTGGTGGGTGATAACAATACACAATCTCTTAACTCTTCTTGTTCTTGTAGTTGTAGTTTGTTCATAATATACAATTCTTTCTTTTTCAATAGAGTACCCCATCAAATATTGTTGTAACCCTTTTTCTAAATTAATACTCATGAATAGCACGTTCAGTCGAGTGTGTTTGGTCATGAGCAACAATTATCGATTATTAAGTTTATCACAACTGCGTATGTAAACCGAATCGAAATGTTATATCAAGGATGATTATTAATTAATTAATTAATTAATTAAAAAACATTTATGAACAAGACCAATAAGAAGAGTGTTGGGAACGTCGTCGTCACTCAAGTGGTTAGTTATCTAAAGTAAAATCTAAAAGAGAGATAATGTCATGAAATTTATTGGAAAACAGTGAATAAAGTTGATGGTGGTAAATAAAATCAAATTATAGATGATCATTATAAAAAAATCCGTGGTGAAGTATGATGTTTCAACTCATGAATACATACGTTATTATTTAAGTTGTTTCGATGTGTTACTTGACCTGGTAATAGTAGATGTTTATCATCATTGAAGTTTTACGGATTCAAATCCTACAAAATGAGCCTTTGATGAATTTTTAAAGATAGATTTTAGAGGTTAAGATTTTTTAATTACCAATAAGATTTATAGCACCCACCACACCAAATTGTCAACAAATTTTTAATTACAGGTTAAGATTTTTCAAACACCAATTAATTTAGTGTTAATTAAATTATGACACTTATTTTAATTTTATCTTACTCATAAACACTTATTAAATATATTTCTCATTTGTATACACTCACAATAATCCGATGCAAAATGAATAGTAGTTTCTCATATATAAAGGGTTATTGTAGCGATTTTTCAAATTATAGAAATAGGGTATAAATATGGTGGTTCAGATATGGATTGAAAAAATATGATTTTTATAAAGTTACCTCAATTTTTTTTAAAAGAAAGTTACCTTAATTTTTTTAAAAAGAAGAGAAGTATGGTAGAGTAATGTGAGGTCTAAGTTTTATTCAAAAATAAACCAAATACACTAAATAGTTAATGGTAAATGGGTATCGAACATAGGGAGTTTATAGAATATGTGTTTACTAAAATTGCGATTTAAGTAGGCAGGAAAGTAAACCGTGTAAAAATAAATCTTTGAATTGGGTTTGTTGATTTTTAGAACTAGAAACTAAATTGTAAGGAAGTAAGAAGTTGTAAACGATGAAGAGAAAGAGCGTTCCTCCCGGGTTTCAGGTTTTATGCAACAACAAATGTTAATGTTCAACTACAAATTAGAACTACACAGACATGGCTCGTGTGTGTAATTGTTTGTGATGAAGGGGACCAAGTACTCGGATTCATAAAACGTGAGGTTATCACCCAATGATCAATTAACATAACCAACCCAAATCCCTCATAGTAAATCTCGATTGCCAACGGCACCAAGAACGTATGGTTCAGAACAAAGATCAAACAATATTAACACGTTACAAACAATCACACAAACACCATAATAATACTAACGTAGCCTAAAATTCCTACGGTAGCCTAAAATTCCTACGGTGCCAACTCTCGGTCCATGGTAGACCCTAAGGTGCCAAGGGCTACTGTAGCATACGGTGCCAGGGGCTACCGTAGCATACGGTGGCTACCGTAGCCTCTGGTTGCTGTAACTAAGCAATTTTGTTTTCTTCATAACTTTCTCGTTGCAGCTCCGTTTTCTTCGACGTTTTCGCCCACGTTATCGTAATTTCATCCTCTATCATGTTTTCTTCATAATTCTTCAACTCCAATATTTTTTATTTTTTCATTTATGCTCAGTATTCCTTCCATTTTAAGTTCGCGTTTGTTCCTTGCTTCTTCTTTGCACCTCCTTAGCTCCTTTAACCTGCAATCATCAAGTTCGCCGTAGTAATCTAGATTCACCAATTTAAACATCAAACATATCAATTTCTTTCTTATTTAATCAACTTAAAGATTTTCCTACGGTTCACCCGCCACATCCCCACACTTAACCATTGCTTGCCCCCAAGCAACTCATTCAATACAAACCCATCAATTTACTTTAACAATATGTTCGCCCTAGCATATTATAGTGTTTTAATCAAATTAAGCACCCGCCCAAATCTACATGTTTCTCGTTTTCAAACCACACAACAACCCCTCACAATAGCACTCCTCTCGGCGATATATGATAGCTAGCAAAATGTGCTAGTATACACTCAAGGCACTTGTGTGATTCTACAATCATAAGTTTGTGCAACAATCGAACCTCCGCCTAAATAAATGCTTGAACATTCATGCAAATCAAAAGGACTTTAAAGGTTGTAAATAAATGCGCAAGCGATCCAATCCGACCTAATTATTACACACAACGGAACAAACGAACTATATAACATCGCTCACTTTCCTTTCCCTTCTTTTCTTTCGCACCAAACTTTGATCATGTGATCTCAGATTTCGCTACTTTACCCTTTTTCTTTTCCTCAAATTTACTTTTTATACGATGCAACCCTCAACAGTTCCCCAATATGAAATAAAAATAGATAAGAAAACTACTAGGTCAGATCTTCTCACAAAGGCAACAATTTTAGGAGATAAGCACAATTCGTGAAACGATAGGCAATATTCTCAAAATGACTTCTAATATACCAAACCCCGACCCTCTCAATTACCACACTCATTTATGATGTATGCGGCCCAATTATTACACACAACAGAACAAACGAACTATATAACATCGCTCACTTTCCTGTAACATTTGTCGAAAAACGGGTTTTCGAAACCCGCTTCGTTTAATAACCGAACAATCAGTTTTAAAATTTTGTTGTTCATTTACGGCTTATTTTAATTTTAAACGATTCATAATTGATCAACAAATTAAAAGATATAAATTAAAATTGTAAAAATATGAAAAGGAATTAATTAAAAAGGAAAACCGGCTGCCGGGAGTCGAACCCGGGTCAGCCGGTTATTTCCTCAAAGTCTTAACTCACACACCATAAACCACTCCGCCACTTTGATTTTCTGTTAAGTTAATGGATTTATTAAATCAAATAATGATGTGCGGAATTCAAACTCGGTCAACTTGCGCCCAAACAGCAGTCGTCGGAAATCCCGACGACTTCGCCAATAAATTACGTTTCCGCTCGAATTAACCATTGAATTAACTCTAGCGACGGTTATAACGGACATCTGAACCCGCTACAACAGCCGTAACCGCCGGAGAACGGCTGACTTCGAATTAAGACCGAATTCAGACCCCATTCACCTTGATACTACCCTATAAATTCACCCACAATTCACCAGAAACCTTTTCGCTCCCAAATCGCACTTTCTCTCGACGAAAATCTACTCGCCGGAAAACATCTGCAAGTCGCCGGAAAACCGAGACTTCCACCTGCACGGTAATTACTTCGATTTTTCTGGCTCATTCCTTTATTAGACAAATTCTAATATAAATCCCTCACCCAGAATCCTTTGCAGTTGACGTTGCCGGATTATCTGATTCGCCGGAGAAATTTCTGAACTTTCAGGGGAACTGCTGATTATCGGTATGATTCTTCTGTTTCACTGATAGTCATTACCCAGTAGTCCCACTTCGCATCTAATCCCTCCAAATTATTGGTAGATTCTATCAGCCGCAGCTCACCAAGACGGAGCCGACGACCTTGCCGGACGTCTGAAGAAAAGCGAACAGTTGGTACAATCAACCCTCCAATCTCTTTCCATTCATTTTCTTTTCGATGACTCATAACCTTCATTGAGCTATTTTAGCAAATAACAGTCTTTTGATCGATGTTATGTTTTGAACGAAGAAGATGAAGTGTGGTATAATATAAGAATAATTAAAATCGGTTTAATAAACGGGTTAGACACACAGTCCAGCGGTGGACTGTGTGCAACAAACATACACGAGACGCGAGTTCGAATCCTGTCCCAGCTTTACCCACTTGAAATAAAAATCCGCCTTTTTAACTGAACCGGGTTGACGCACAGTATATGTTAAGTATAATAAAAACCGAGTTAATAACCAAGTGACACACACAGTCTAGCGGTGGACTGTGTGTACGCTAACCCACAGGTCCCGGGTTCGAGACCTGTGGTCAGCACCGTAAAAATAAATAATTTTCGGTTTAAAGTAAATAGTATATAAGTATAATTAAAAACATAATTATTTCGGGTTAGACACGTAGCTCAGTTGGTAGAGCTGCGTGCACGCGTACGGGAGGTCTCGGGTTCGAGCCTCACTCAGCGCACAATTTCGCACAATTAAACCGGTCAACAGTAACGGTCAACGGTCAACAGTCTCGGTCAACGGTCAAAGTCAACTTTTTTTTATTATTTATTTTATTTATTAAATCAATTATTTAAATTAAAAATCAATTAAAAATACTTAAAAATAACGTTTTCAAGATTAGAAAGTAGCCTTAAACTCACAAATTTATACCCAAAAATCTTATTAAAATAGTTAGTAAAATCCACATACTTACCGTGCCTTTTCATTTCCTATTTGGTTAGTTATCTCTCGTCGATCAATCCCCTAAACTCGTGCACATCCAACATCTTCAAACAAATGCATCCAATGTGAGTGAATCTCTACCAAATTCCCCGTTTTAATCACATTTTGGGGTGTATCATGTGTCGTATTTATTTATTATAATTAATCATTGTGCATCCATCATGTTTATGATCAATGTGTATTCAAGGTGTATCCATTGACTGTGTGGTTGAAGTTTAGATTAATTTTATCATTTCAGTACATACATTTCATAGGCCGCCGCTCCCCATTACCTATGAGCGTGAGCTGTTCCCATTACCTATGAGCGTGAACCAGGCGTTGCCAACATAAGATCGGCTCCATTTGATTGAGCCTTGATCTCACATACATTAGCATAGGCCGTCCGTTCCCCATTACCTATGAGCGTGAACGGGACGTTGCCAACACATACATTGTTATTTTTATTTCATGCTTAAGCAAGGTGGTTTGTGATTGTTATGTTTACATACATTTGTTCATATATGATTATTGCACAATTTTTCCTAAATTAAATTACAATAATAAACCAATAACAAATGTTTTAAACAAGGTTCACTCGCCAACTTTTGTTGACCCAAAATTTCCCATTTTTACACATGATACAGGTGATCAAGTGGAAGCAAGAAACATATAGGGCGGCCTAGAAGAATAAACCAGTTTAGATTATGGATTTGTTTAGTTAATCTTTCCTTTCCTTGTATTGTATGAATTTGACTTGGAACTTTGAAATGTAATTTGGATTTAATAAATATGAAACATATTAGTAAACATCATGAGCTTTGATGATAACCCAATTATGCCCCGACTCTTGTTTCCGCTGCGGGTCGGGGTGTGACATTTCCTTTCCCTTTTTTTTTCTTTTGCTCCAAACTTTGATCATGTGATCTCAGATTTCGCTACTTTCCCCCTTTTCTTTTCCTCAAATTTATTTTTTATACTATGCAACCCTCAACAGTTCCCCAATATGAAATAAAATAGATAAGAAACTACTAGGCCGGATCTTCTCACAAAGGTAACAATTTTAGGAGATAAGCACAGGTTGTCAAACGATAGACAATATTCTCAAAATGGCTTCTAATAGACCAAACCCCCCGACCCTCTCAATTACCACGCTCATTTATGATGTATGCAGCCCAACCCCCTCATTCCCACACTCGCACACATCTAGACGAAGATGCACCTAATTGCCTCTATCATGTTCACATGCATGTTAAGCTAAGACTTCGGGACGCATCTATTGCACAAGTTCAAATTCCTCACATCATTTTCATATTTGTTGAAATCTCTTGCTAGGTTTAGTTAAAACCTTGTTGTCTGGGATCAACAAAGAGTTTATGGTCCGTGTCAGGATTCGATCGACTATTGGTTATTAAAATTTATGAAGCTTGCTATGTAATTATTTTTGTTTGTTTGTTTGGTTTGAAAAGAAATCGGATTGAACCGACAAATTGTTATTAACTAAGAAAACGGTTTGTTAACTGTTCGAAAACGTAGACAAGTGATTGAAAACAATAATCTGGAACACGGTTTACACCCTGTTCGAAATTGCAAGACAAGGGTTTCTACACATTTTAGAATCAATTTGATCACAACTTGGTTGTTACGGGTTTAGTGTTACGAGAGTTAGGTGCCGATAGCTATCAACGTCAAAATGGACGAACAAAGTTGCATTTCGTTACTAAGAACATGTATACCCTAGTCTATATCAAAGCACAGTTGTATGAACTCATTTCACGAAGTCAAAGTTGCAAGTTTGTTGGACAATTCTTGAATTCAAAATAGATACAATATAACTAATATAAACTTCAAACGTTCAAACACAATTAGTCACAAATCAAAATTATAACAATTGTCAAACCTTAGAAATCTTACAAAATATACACCGGGGTGAAATCCTAGAAAATTAGCCACTTATGGTACGCGAGGCTTGAACACTGGATATGTGGAATGATATGAATGAGTTTATGATGTCTCCAACAATTTTGGAATAATGGATGGTGTGTGTGTGATGATCGATGATGATGATGGTTCGTTGGATGGTGATGATTATGAATTGTGTGATGGAATGATCTTTGATGATGGGAGAATGATTGATTTCAAAACCAAAGTATAACTCCCACCATGTCGTACAAAACAATAATAATAATAATAATAATAATAATAATAATAATAATAATAATAATTATTATTATTATTATTATAATAATAATAACCATGTCGTACAAAACAATAATAATAATAACAATAATAATAATAATAATGTTGGTGGTTAGCTAAAGACCTAACGTACTTTTAAACACATAACAATTCGTATAAAAACATGAAGTAAACTATGGATAAACACCGAATTTTCGACAACGTATCATGTTTAAACACATACACTTTCGACAACGTATCATGTTTAAACACATACATTTTAAAGGGAAAGATTTTGAATTCATGTTTCACAGACAACAATAAACAAAAGAAAATTAATTAATTCGTTAAAAAAAATTAAAAAATAGGATTGTTCCTTTTACCATCCCTATAACAAATAATCCACAATCTCGAAGTGAGTTTTAACTTTACTTGTATCTTGTAATGTTTCTTTATTATCCGACGGTTCATTTATTTTGTGTTTAGTAATTTATTATAAAAGACAAATAGTTTAAGCCAAGTCGCCTCTTTACCTCGTGTGATTATTATATTATATACAAGTAAGTAAAATTCTTATTAGCTAGGTTAAAATATCTGTATTCAATCATTCTTTAGCTTCGGATCAAATGGAATTCTTCGAGAAACCTGTAGCGGTGAGGCTGAAAACTCACCTAGACAAGTACCTGGTGGCCGATGACGACCAAGTCACCGTCCGCCAAAGCCTAAGTGCCGGAGGAACGCGTCGTGCACGGTGGCTGATCGAACACGTTGACTCAAACAGCCATGTCATCCGTCTCAAAAGCTGTTACGGAGGTTACTTAACGGCCTCCAACACCCCCTGCCTCATGGGAAAGAAAGTCATCCAAAAGTCGTTGCCGGAAAACACGCTTGCGATGGAGTGGCAGCCGGTGAGGGACGGGTTTCAGGTGAAGCTCAAGACATCCAGGGGGACCTATCTGAGGGCCAATGGATCCATGCTGAGGAACACGGTGACGCACGATACCTGTTTTACGCATAACTTGATCTTATTTGATGTGGAGGCGGTTGACATACCGGAGGATGAAGAATTTGATGATTATATGTCAATGATAAGCAGCTTTTCTTCCGTCTCCGATGAAATTTCAGGCCTCGAATTTAGTTCAGTTCACTCTTCACCCCGGACACCCATTTTATCAATCATCAAGGTACGTATTTCCAGCTTTCATTCCTTTTTCTTTTTGTATTTCATCACACAATTATTAATTAATTTTAACCAACAAACTTGAACTCAAACCATGATTATTAACTTATCATTCATCTCCTAATAATATTTTATTAGTATCCTAACCAACAAATAATACTTGCACAATGTTTATTATTAGAAATATGTTATAATCCCGTGTATTACACGGGTTTAAGTAAATAAAAAATCAAATAGTTAATAACGAAAATTTAACAATTATAAAATGATATTTTTAAGATGCTTTTCTGATATCCAAACAAAATTTTGTGTCATGTATGATCAAAACTTGTGATGTTTACCCAAGTTTATAAATATAAAAGCATTTGAACCATCTATTAGAAGACAAACTCTATCATCAACTTTCTCACGAGTTTTAACAGTCATGTAAGCATACATTTGATAATCCAAGTTTTATTTAAATAATAGTGGTCTTAATTTATTAGTTATAAAAAATTGGTTAAAATGTCCATATTAGTCATATAACAATTAGCAAATTAGATAAACTTATAGCTACAAAACTAGTATTAAGCCCCTGCGTTGCACCAGTTGTCGTAAAATTGTGTCAAGTAGTATCAATGCTATAACACTGTCAGCAACCACCAACAGCGGAAAAACTCGTAAAAACAAAATAAATAAAAAATGAAAAAAAATAACGCCGAGCGAAAAGCAGATGTAAAATCTTTGAATCACGAACGCTCGTTGCAAAGAAATCAATCCGAAATGTAAAACATAGAAAACAATAACTAAGTCAATCCAGGACCCGCGGGTTAGATGAATTTGTCAATCGAAGAAAAATAAATGTGTTGCAGCGTGCCTGTCAAACGGGAAAAAATATACGAAAATATGTTAAACCCCACATGCACGTTGCGGTGCGTTAACTCACAATTAAGGAATTAAGGTATAATTTCTAACATAGTAATTAATATAAATAAATAATAAGATATTTTATGTAACTTTATTCGTAATTTCTTAAATGTTTAAATCATATATTAAATTTAATAATTTGAATAAAATAATAATTATCTATAATTAAGGGTGGTCAAGAATAATGACAAGTGTCCATTTATTAGTTTCATTTATTATATAGTATAACAGATATAGATAGGGAGATGAACATGAGAAAACTACATGTAAATGAAAAAACTAAAAAACCCAAAAAAAGGGTAAGTTTTTTTTATAAAAATTCGCTACTTTTTATGTATAAACAAAACCTTTTTTTTCAAAAAAAAAGAAACTTGTAGTGCACATGTGCATTATATGCTTAAAGTTAGCATTTTAGTTTAGCTTTTAGGGTTAGGTTTTTTTGGAGATTTAGTATTAGGATTAGGGTTTTGATTGTGGGGGGGGGGGGGGGGGGGTGTTTAGGCTTTTGGTGGGAGGGTGAATTTAGGTTTGGGGGGTGTCGGTGGGGGTGGGTTAGGCGGTTTAGTCTTTTCCGTATTATTGCATATGTGCAGTACAATTTATTTTTGAAAAAAAGTTTATATATATATTATTTATAGCGATTTTCAATAAAAAGAATTCAAAAAAAATTTAGGTTTATTTAGTTAGATTTTTTTGTTTTCTTATTTAAAGTAGTTTTTAATGATCCATCCCTATTAGAATATTATTTAAATGATGAAAATGGTTATAATTTTTTTATTCGAACACTAAAGTAAAAAATCTACGCCACTAGGAGGGAGAGGGTCACCGATACAACACCTTAACATCGTTGGGTTGCAAGTCGTTTGGTATCAAAATCATTAGATATGAACTTACTTAGCTTCGAGTCTAGAGTATTTTGTTAAATCAACAATTTACGTTAATAAGTGTAATAATGATTATACTTACCAGTAGTCTTTGATGTAAAATAATGATGAACCTTTTGAATCTACTTTTAATATCGACCTGTTTATATTGTGGGATTGAATCTATCACCGAATCAAAGAGGCTATGGGTAGGGTGCGCGAAAGGATTCGAAGCGAATCGAATTATCTTAAATTTACAAAAATCAAGATATCCGAAATTTTCGAATTTGAATAGGGTTTTAAGAATATTTCAGGTATCCGATTCTATTTTTTATTTTTATTTTGTTAAAAAATCATCAAATAGTAAATGTTAATTAAATGTTTCGGATAATTTTTAAATTACTAAATATTTTTTTATAAGTTATTCGATAATAAATACTTTTTTTTTTTCAGAATTTGGATATCCGTTTTAATATTCAAATCTGATTCCACGGATATTCGAAATTTTGGGTTTACATATTGAAATCCTCTATTCGATGTTTTTTTATATTTGATTTGAAGCTCCTAGTATCCGAATTTAAATACCCCTAGCTATATGCTATAATGTAGGGATGGGAAAACTTTACTAGGTACCGAAACCAAACCGGTATCATACCGAGTCATTTTTGGTGCCAATTCGGTATCAACTTGTTGTGTTTTTTGGGTTTGGTACTTTCGCTTTGGTACCGGAAAATTTTACTTGGTATCGAAACTGAACCGATATCATACCGAGTCATTTTCGGTGCCAATTCGATACCAACATTTTGTGTTTTTTTTGGGATTGGTACTTTCGCTTTGGTACGGTATATTAGATTGATTTACCTTCAAATACCGAGCACTTTCGATACTAAACCTGTTTTTTGTGATTTCGGGATTGATGCTTTTGGTATTGGTTTCGGTATTGGTACGGTAATAAAAACTGAAGTTCGATATAAATACAATGAATTAAGAATTAAGAACGTATATTTTATTTGTTGTGTGTAATTCAAACTATTAAAAGAACACGCGTTCAAAAAAAATAAATAATAAATAACATGCGTCAAAGGGTTCTTTAGCATGCCTCAACCGTTATTATATTTTTGTATGATCTTCAGCTAGAAAACAATTAAAGAAATCATTAAAATTCTCTCTCTATATATTTATGGTTGTGGGAGTACACTTAATTATTGGTGGCTACTAGGATCGATGTGAGTACTAATAAAGTATGACACACAGTTGCTAACTTTTAGTTAATAAATTAAACCAACTAACATGTTAATGTCTAAAGGCGAGTTATTACACAAAGGAGGCTTAATATATATAATGGATATGAAGCCATCAGGAGGTGATACTTGCCATATCAAAGGGATAAGTTTGTCCGTCATAGTTACGCATAAAGTTAAATCAATACGTACAGAAATTACATAATTACGATTCTATTTACAATTTCGCACAATTTAGCGGGTATTTTATATAAATGAAAGTCAATTTAGAAAAAGTATAGAAAAACTATACTTAAATTAAAGAAAATAAATTACTCACTTTCTAGGTGTTAATATCTATTAACTAATCTTTTTTTCATCTCTTTCATCCCATCTCCAAATCCATGGTATTCTATTTTTGTAAATAGTTGTAAATATGTTTAAATATTAAATTAATGTATGTATTATCACCATTAGATTACAAGAAAAAATATTCCAAGCAAATTTGACAATTGTTTCTCATTTCTTAAAGAATAATTAAGAAAATTAAAATCATTCATTAATGTGATTGTGAGAGAAGCGTGTGAATTTTAGTTTGAAAGAGAAGTTCTAGAAGCTATAATTTGGACGCGTTATCTCAAACAAAGGAAAACCGTATGCCGATCGGCACACGTAACGCGTCCTCAAAATTGACTCTTTCCAAATACGTGGATAGATATTTGGTCACTTCGTTATGAGCATACAAAGTAGTTTTATTTTTTATTTTTCATTTTTTTAGTGGTATTATACAATTTCATTCATGGTCGGTCCGTTAGGCTTATTAACTTAGGTTAAGGTCTAGGGCCACCAAAAAAACAAGGGTCTCCAATTTTAATTTTTATTTTCGTATATTAGACTTGTTTTGGCTCATCTAAGCAACGTTTCTAGGCCAAAGACTTAGGATTTCCCACCAAGAGTCCACATTGTCCATGTAGGCTTCATTCCATAACCCAAAAGCAGTGCCACAACACACCAATTTCCGTTACTTGCAGCGTCATTTGAGTAACCAATATGAAACTGATAGCCCATTAGGCGAAATTAGGGGCAACACTAGGAAAAAGCATCGCTATGATACTTCAACGTCTCAAATCTTAATTGTTATTTTTCTTTATACCAACTCAGTAGGGTCCAACTTCGTAATTCGTTTAAGACGTTATATGATCTCATTTAGCCACAAGATCTCAATAACTTGTTAAATTATACAGCTATCGAAAGTTCAAATATATATATATATTTCGATTCAATAATTATGAGAGAGAGAAAAAAGTAAAAACAGAAGACGCCTTGTGTTATATAAAAATGAAGTTTCCACGTAGCTTGAATACATGTGAATCCTTCCTTCTTCCATCCTGGCTGGCGACGACACCCAAACCAAACCGCAATATTCAATCAGTCTATATCTATGGATGAGTATTTCTTTTCAACGCCCAGCAACAGTAATTATCTGATATCTTTTGCTTGCAGAGGTCTCCATTTCAACAAACGTCCGTCATGGATTTCTTCCACAACGCCAAGGCCGTCCGCCTAAAGAACCACCACAACAAGTACCTATACGCCGACGAAGACCAGGAATCTGTCTCTCAAGACCGTAACGGCGCCTCCAAGAACAACCGTTGGACCGTTGAGTTCGTTACCGACACACAGGACGACAATCTCACTATCATCCGTCTCAAGTCATGTTACAACAAGTACTTGACAGCTTCCAACCAGCCTTTCTTGCTCGGAATGACCGGCCGCAAAGTCCTCCAGACCCTGCCCCCTCGCCTAGATTCGTCCGTCGAGTGGGAGCCCATCCGTGAGGGGAATCAGGTCAAGCTCAGGACCCGCTATGGTCAGTACTTGCGGGCCAATGGTGGACTTCCGCCCTGGAGGAATTCTGTCACACATGACATCCCGCATCGGACGGCTACCCAAGAGTGGATCCTGTGGGACGTGGATGTCGTTGATATCGTGGTGCAGTCGCCCGCCCCAAGGCCACCGCCTCCCTTGGTTCATGTTCATCATTCGGATTCTTTTACGTCCAATGATTCCACCTCCCCTACAACCAGTTGCTCCTTTCAAGAGGTTGTTTTAGTTCGATCAAATAAATACGTACATAACTCACAATGTTGTTGTTTTCATTAAATTAATTGACGATTGACGAATAATTGATTTGTGTTTTGCAGTCTTCACCAGCAAAGATAGACGAAGGCCGGGCAATATATTACCATGTAGTCTCTGATGATTTTGGGGAAATGGATGAAAATGCACAAGGATTTTGCATTAGTTTCAAGGGAAACGGCGTGGGTGAGTTAACTCGAAAGCTCGAGGAAGAAACAGGACTAAAGGGGATAACCGTGTGCACGCGTAGCCCATTGGATGGGAACCTCTACCCTCTTCGATTGCAGCTTCCTCCCAACAACGTCACAATGAAAGTTGTCGTCGTTCACAACTCCTCTTCTCAGGAATGAGGGAGGACTTTTTTTGTACATACATAAGGATTAAGGAGTGAGATTTATTTATACATCCATACTCTATTATTATATCTATATGTATGCATTGATAGTTATATTTGGGTGCTTTTGTAAATGAGATGCTAAGAGTTTTTTTTTTTAAGTTTATGAAATTATATGATGTTAGATTGTCAAATTCTGTCATTAGGCTACCTACATTCAAACTAAATTTGCTCATTATACTACACCAAAATTCTGTGACCTTTAACATCCATCCTAAACTATACCCATTGAGAGCCTGAAAGACACGCTCCATAACAAGAGCGAAGAAGGTCATACCACTATGTTCATTGTTCATATACATTCAGAAAAGGATTCTTTCAACAATATTGTACTCTTTCAGAAAAGGCTTATTAACTTCCAAGCAAACGTGTATAAATTGCATGTTGTAGATTTTAAGCATTCAATATCTTAGCAAAAGACATGTCACCTGCAAAGAACTCATGAGCCACACCATCTATTTCAATGGTGCTGCAACCTGGCTCCTTGGCTACTCCCTTATCGTCCATTAGCTTTCTCACTGCACCAACCTCATCCCACTTACGAGCCACCGCATAAACTCTAGACAAAAGCATGCACACACCACTCAAGTTACTCCCTTCTTCTGACTCCATAATCTTTTTGGCCATTTCTTCGCTAATCTCTATTCCCATGGTCCTTTTAGAGCAGGCATCAAGAATGCTCCTCCAGATTACAGCATCAGGTTTAATGGGCATGTTGGATACGACATCTAGCGCCTCAGCAATAAGCCCGGCTCGAGCCAGGAGGTCAACCAGGCAACCGTAGTGCTCCAACACGGGTTCAATTCCATATTGTGTCGTCATGAGTGTAAAATATTCCTGACCCTCGTTGACCATGCCTTTGTGCCTACAAGCGCTTAAAACCCCACTGAATGTAATGGAATTGGGCATTAGACTTCCTTCATCAACTATCCGTCTTAAGTATTCTAAAGCTGCCAGAGCTTGCCCATGCATTGCAAATCCAAGAATCATTGTATTCCATGATGTCACATCACGTTTTGCCATTCTTTCAAATACGATTTTAGCATTTTCTAATGATCCACATTTACAGTACATATCTAACAAACAATTATTGACCAAAACATCATCAGCCACTTGAGGGTCGCACCTCTTCAAGACGTACGCATGAGCCCACATTCCAAGTGATAAGGCCCCCAAGCCAGCACAGGCACGTAGGATGCTCTGAATCGCAAAACTATCTGGTTGGAAACTTTCCTGCATCTCACGAAAACACATCAAGGCATCATCAAACTGGTTTAACTGAACAAGGGTGTCAATCATGACATTCCATGAAACTACACTTCTCTCAGGCATTTCATCAAACACGTCTCGTGCATCCTGCAAGCTCCCACAGGAGCCATAGAAATGTATCAAACTGTTGTTTATATAAACATCAGACGCAAGGCCAAGTTTGAGGATATGCGCGTGTAGCTGTTTCCCTTCAGACATTGCGAACAAATAGGCGCAGGCCTTGAGGACAAAGGGGAAGGAATGCTTATCGGGGGCAACATCATCCCCTTGAGAGAGCATGTCAAGGTAGAGTAAAATGGCTTGGTGCTTCCGATGGGTGGAACTGGAACGAGCACAAGCCCTGATAATAGTGTTCCAGGCAAAAGAATTAGGGTGTTGGATATGGGTGTGGAAAAAGAGGAGAGCGTAGGGGAGGTCGTGGAGAGATGAAAAATGGAGAATTCTGGAGTGGAGGAAAAGGGTGTGGGGATGAGAGGTGGAGGTGGTGCGGAGAGTGTGGGCGTGGATTTGCTTGAGGTGGGACATGGAGGTGCATTGGTAGTTCAACAAGTGGAGAAGACGATGATGGTGATGGTTGCTTGGTAGAACGCTGGGAGAAACTGCCAGAGCCATGTATCTATAGATAGCAAACCAGCTTTAGCTACATTATAAGAAAGAAATACCATTTATAACCATTTTTATTACCATTTATAACCATTTTTATTTTTATATATTAATTAATAATTTCTTTAAATTCACATTTAAACAAAAAATAACGTTTTTTTTATTTGTATGATTTTTTTAATAATTATTTATTTATCATTTTATTTTTTATGGTCTGGTTATAAATTTTTACTTTTTTTAATATTTACTTTCATCAGTAATTATATTTTAATAAAACAAATGGACATATGAGAAGACGCTCTTGGTAATCTTGATTGATGGTAGTAGAACATTTAATAATTGGAAATGATCGCAAAGCCTAATAATAGAACAGAAGGTGAGTGAGTACACATTTGCAACAAAAGTGATTTGCTAAATTGGTTGGATATGACTATGAAATAGTTTACAAGAAAACTCACAGACATCATAAGTTGGCTTTTCATGTATCTTTGTTAAAATCAGCCGGTCGAAATCACTTTCAGATCACAACACCCCTTCCATCTGAACCAAGGCTCATCTTCGAACCAAGAACCATTTTGGTTCACTTGGTAGACCTTCAATTACTAAGTCCCCGTGGTGATGTGGCACTGTCCATCGCCGTCATGAGGATGGAGATGAGTTGTTCGAAGTAGGCAATTGCAGAGAGAAGAAGTACAGCACTGAGTGTGTGTGTGGATTGTGTAAATTATATATCTTTTTTTCAAATTAAACACATCGTTTGGGTGCAAGTTAAAAATATTGACAACTTTAATGGGTGGAACTAACTAACAGGTTATGGAAAAATTTGGATTTTTCCTTTTATATTTTATTCCCAACCAAACAAATTTGAAAGCCACCAATTTGTGATAGTTACAAATGGGAATAATCTGAATTTTTCACAACTTTCTAATGCTGATTTCAAATCAAGTTATGAATGTGTGAGTTTCGAATCATGATAGTTATAAATATGAAGTATCAAAACTGGCAAGGTAATCATAACAATTAAAAAAAAATACATACATTTTCCTCTTCAAAACAAGTCAAAATGAAATGTAAAAATGGAGGCATGCATACACAAACACCCAATTAGAAAACACAAAAAAGAGATGAAATTTCCATCTCAAGTCTCAACATATTGTGTTGATTAAGGTTCTCTCTCATAAAAGAATAGATGAATGTGGTTAGTAGAATCAAATACTGTACACAACAACAGAAAGAAGAAGAAGAAGAAGCAGCAGCAGCGGCTATTGTTCATCATTCATGAACGATAAGACTATTGTTCTCATACCCGTTGTTGTGGACCACAGGTAGCATAGGATCAACTCTCCATATTCCGTCAACAATGAATTTTATCTACAAAAGATAAGCCAAAATTACTTCTTATCAGAATACAAGTCTGTTTACCTCAATTTTTTACCTCATATCTTCCTGGATACAACTTGAGGGATGTAGAGAAAATGCCTGTCCTTGTTTTCTCCATCTTTACCTGCAAAATCATCAACATGAAAACCAAAATGTACTCTGTAATGTTAATTGCATAGTCCAAAGAATTTAGAAGATGAACCTGAGAAGTCCAACCATCAAAAGATCCAACCAACACAACTTCTGATGCTGAATGGGTCCAATATATGCAGGTGGTACGAAGAAGCCGCAAAGTTGTACGAGCACTATCAATTCTCCTTTGTTTCTCCTCTACTAACTTCTGTGTATCACTAAGACCATACACACAAAAAAATAAATAATTAATTAAACCAACTCTGAACATCTTGTAATTATGGACAAACATAACAGAATGCATACATCACTGACAGCGCTATCTTTCCTTCTAAAACTGCTAATTTTGCACGCATTGATCTCAATTTATCCCCGGCCTTCATAACCTCGTTTTCCTGGAATTCCCACACGTCCGAAAGCTGTTGCAACTCACTGCCATGGCTTTCATGAACCTGCTCAAGATCTTATCAACACAAGTCAAGTTCATGGCCCATGTTACCTAGAAACCAAAATGGTTCGAATAATGCACTAGCAAGAACAGTGGCGAATCCAGGAATTGTTTTCAGGGGGTTCCTTTCGGTAGATTTTCATTTATTCTCATTATTTTTTTCCAAATCATACAAGGTTTCCATGAATTTTTTTTCCATTTTCTCCAAACCGAGGGGGTTTCTGGGAACCCCCAAAACCCCCCTGGATCCGGCCCTGAGCAAGAAACTACCAATAGCTCAATGATAGGTAAAAATGTCATAAAAACACCTTAGTTCAAGTGAAGATGAAAAAAACATGTCGATTTTAATTTTCAACTGCTGCTTGTTGATGGAACAAATTACTGACCTCCGAGTTAAGTGTCTGGGTTTTGGACCTCAAAGAATGAATGGCAGAGGAAAGCTCTAGTTGCATATGCTGAAGACGAGATCTGATCTTATCAGGGCTTAAATCCTTATTATTATTATTATTATTATGCCTCTGTCTCTCTTGGAGTTGTGAATCAATGTTAGCAGCAGCTGCATGAGATCTGAACAAATCAGTAAAACATTGAAAAGGGCTTCCATAGAATTCTGCAAGCCATATCTTTTTATGGTCTACTCACTCAACCTTTCTATCAACCAAGTAACTCTGTCTGTAACCAACACACTTGATTGAAATACTACCAGATAGATAAACACAGCAACATTCACATCAAAACAGGCTTGACATTGGGATTGCAATCTTGGTTGGGGTAGTAAATGTAAATCTTTGATTAAGAGGGGATATAAACAACTCACCCACATTAGTTGACTTGTTAAACCCACCATTGTCGTCCCTGCTTTTCTCCATATGAATGTCGAATGACAAACTCCTATGTTTCTCCAGCCTACTCAGTATACCTTGTACTCCTTTATCTTCTTCTTCTTCTTCTAAGGGTCTTCTGGCCAAAAGTGAAGTATAAGCATTAATTTCCAGTCCACCAACATGAATTGATGTATGAGTTCGTAATCTTACTTACAGTGATGTGGGTGATGAAGAGTCGTGATTTTCATCATCTTCGTAGTCCCAACCCAATGCGAGCCAGCCGCCTGTGTTGGCAACGGCATTGACCAAGTCAACTCTGCCAGCATCCAATAGTTGTTTCTTAGTTGGGAATTCATTTGGGTTCCTTGAATTCTTCATGAACACCAAAAGCTCTCTCTCCAAAGCCTCTTCACAGGAAAACCCTTTACAACCCAAAACCCGGACACTTTTCACGGACCTAATATTGAAATTAACAGGGGAGAACAGGAGTCGCGCTGCTGTTGAGGAGCTGATAAACGACACCATGGCTCGTCGGCTCAGGCATTTCATCCAACAGATGTCTGCAGCATTATTTTTTTAGCCAACAATAAATAAATAATATAATAAATGAGAAGACGGTGGAAAAGTGTGAAGAAGAAAATCGAACAATAAAGGGATGGTATAACGTGGAGTAAACGCCCTCCCTCCCTCCCTGCCTGCTGGCTGGCTGGGCTTTAGCCCTAGATTTGATTTGATTTGTTTCAAAAAAAAAAAAAAAGAAATAAATAACTCACGTCTCCCTTTAACCATCCTCGCAATTAACTTAAATAAATGGGTCATTTTATTTTATTGCTACACTTAAATCTTATTCTTATGTAATTCTCTCTCTATATGTGTATATAGAGATAAAATAGAAGGGTGTAGTAATATCAATTCCCTTGTTAAATGCATTGTACAATCCTCGTAACAGGAACCGTAACATATATAAAATAGACGTGTTTGATATTTCTTAGTGTAGTCATTTTAATTAACAAAAGAGAATTCTCTTTAAACATTAATAGAAGATGGGAAGAGATGCGAAGACTAATCAACTTTTTGAAACCAATAAATCTAAGGGCACAATGGGTAAGTCCAGGTGGGGGTCTCACACATCACTCACCTTTATAATGATAGTGCTCACACAAACAAATCAACAACAATACAAGATGAGAAAGATGGGAAGTTGTTGCACAACTCTTCTTTTGTGCTCTTTGATCTTGATTCTCTCTTTTTTTGTGTGTTAGATAACTCCTTTACGTTTGTAATTTGTAAAAAAATGTTAATGATGATCTTCTCTTTTAGATTTGTCTTTAACCATTAAAACAAGTTTGTGTCTTCAAGATGGATTTAATTTGAATTCATTCTTCATTTGGTAGATTCTATCAGCCAAATTTCAAATTCAGAAAAAACTAATTTTATAATTTTTGTAAGACTTATGCTTTTTATAATATAATCTTGAGATTTTATAAAAAAAATTCTTGGAAATCATCATGCTTTTATAAAAATTCTATTCTTATAAATTCATTTAGATTATATGAAAACCTTTTATTTAACCTCTCTAGAATTTGAATTGATTCGATTGTCGATTGGGCTTTGATATTCGCGTATCATTGTCGGTTAGGCTTTGATATTCGTATATTACATTTCTATTGTGTATGAGTGATGATTCTCATTTGATTGATATAGATTATCCTTAATCTTCAATCAATTGATGTCGATGATCTTCAGTCTTCACACTTGATGAACATAACCTCTTATCTTCATTATTAATCATGTGTGAACACCAATCTTGTTCCAATTTATGTTTGTAACCTTTAATCTACATCCTTGATGTTTACATTAAGTTTATAGGAATCACAGTCTTCATGTTATGCAAATGTGACCATATACACATGAACCATTGACTAGATTCTACTAAGGCTGGCAATTTTTACACGAACATGATAACACGTCACGAACCTACACAAAGTTAATAGGTTTCGTGTCTATAACAGGTCAGTACACTAAGACTTGGTTTATCACATGTTAACCTGTTAAGACCCATAATTGGAACACATGGAAGAATCTCAATAGGAGTAAAATAAAGTAAATGATAAATGAAATATTGTTAACTAAAGAAACATGATTGGAACACATGGAAGAATCTCAATAGGAAATCAGAATGAAATATTATTAATTGATGAAAATGATCAGTATTCATAGGCTTTGCACTTGTTCGACTGTAAGTGGTGATGTCTGTCATGCATTGGTACATTATCGGCACTTGTTACAGGTTATATAAAAAAACACTATATTTTAAATAAAACTCTATTTTAAACATTGTTCGGCTGAAACCAGAATCAAACTTATGATAAAAATCATAAAAACAAATGCTAATACCACTATCGAAGTTGTTTAGATATTATCGATTTAGTTTATCACAATAAATAATACAAAAACAGATTATGTTTGACTAATTGCATTTTAAACAAAATTTTATCAAGGCGTAAATAAAAACTATATAAATGTAGCGACGATACATTCAGAATTTTGTAAGACACTACAGTATATTATTATTACAATAATAAAAAAAATTAAATGTAAAATAGCTTTGACAACATGTATATTTGTGTTTAAAGTAACTTGTACGAGGTCACTTATCATCATTGCTAGACTACCACCGATTTTGGTAAAAAAATCTAGCCTAAATTTGGCTGGAATTGCTAAACTACCATCGATTTTTGGCTAATTAGGATTTAATTTGACCATTGTTGACCACCTACTGACTAATTGACCGACGCCTACATTTAACACATTCATTCGTTAGTTCTAATGATTCCATTCCATTCCATACAATGTTTTATCACATTCAATACAAATTCTTTTTAGTTCATTAACTTTAAGTTTTTAGGTTAGGAGCTTGAAGCTTTTGGTTGAATGCTCCTACTAGTAGCGTTTAGAATGAGCTACAAGATTTTATGAAAAAATGACTATTTTAACCTCTAAAGATAATGAACTTTTTAATGCATCAACTATTTAATGTCTATTTTGGTCATTTTATACATTTTATTAAAAGCTTAAGCTACTCTGCCAAAACCAAATATATCTAAAATGCCTTCAGCGACCAGCTTCTAGCCACTAACACACCATCTACTTTTGTCAAAAATACCCCAATTTGATTATAGTAAAAAGAATTAAGTGATTTTGGATGAACATGTGATGGGGATGTACATATGACGTGGAAGATGCGTGTTCCATTTGTTCTAAAGAAAGAATACCAAAACAAAATAATAAGTGACTATTAATTAAGTCGTGGCATGTATATCCTGGGACTTTGATTTTAATTTATTTAAAAGGGACTTGTCACTTGTGACTATTGAGGGTAATACGTGGCTTGTCAACTTTAATTCCTCCAAAAAAAAAACCCTACCATTATAAGCATGATATCATTCCGGCTGCCTTCATCATCGCAAATCTTCTCTTCTTTACGATCCTCCTACACGAATCGCTCATCCATGTCTCTCCCATCAGCAATCAATCATTCCATTGTTTCTCATGGATCCCAAAATTCACCAGCCTCGGCGGTACGTGTCCATAATTTGTGTATATATAAGACCTTATTAATTTGTAAGTAATACTATTATTATTGCTATAGGATGGTGATTCCTCCTTCTTTAGGAGTGTGCTTTCAAGTATGGAACAAGTATACTTGAACCGAAACCCAACTGCTAAAGCAATCTTGGAACTTGTCCGATCCACCGATGCTAATCAAATATGCTACGATCATCTTGCGTATCGCACATTTGGTGTATGTTTCATTTCACTCCACTCACATGGGACGGGGGCTTAATCAATTACATGGACCATATATGTATTGTACATGGGGTTCTTGTTGCTTGTTTACCTGCCATTATAATTATAGTAACTTTCGTATGTGTAATTACTCATGATGATATAGGTAAATGGTCATGGGATCGAGTCTATGTCAAAGCTGTTCCTAGATTTTGGTTATACCAAACGGGAAGAGTTGAGATTTCCAAAAAAGAAGCTAAAGGCGTTTTGGTTTTCTCCTCCTCCTAGTGTCCATAGTGGCAGCGGCATCCATGGACCCTTACCTAGAGTCTTCATCTCAGAACTCCTCGTAGATCAAATGAGCACGGAAGCCCAGGTGTGTGTTGGACTCCGATTTTGAACTTTTAATCCATACATATAAAATTTTCGGTAAAATTTACACTTCGAAGCGAGAAAACATTGGGGTGGGGGTGGGCTACCAAGATCTCCCCTGACTCTAGTTTATTATGACTTAATCATTGTACGTCTTGATAGGATATAATACGGGGGCTATCAGCTGCTGGACATCAACACAGTGCCCTTTCGAGTGCTCTAGGTTGTCTGACATGGCCGAAACCGTCACATTTGGAATTCCAACAATTAGCCAGGTTGGGTGCATACATACATACATATATATATATATATATGTATATATAAAACCGATCCTCCTAAAACAATCAGTTGGTGGTTTGATTTCCATCTAGAGAAAGCGAGTATGCGGCATGGACTCTGGTCAACGGGTACACACTGAATCATGTAACCATATCCGTTCATAGGCTCAAATCCCCCCTGAACAACATCGACAACTTTAATCAGTTCATTCAGGAAAAGGGCTTCAAGTTGAACTCTGAAGGGGGTGTTCTCAAGGGTTAGTTTATTATATTTTTATTTTTTTCTCCTCTTGTAAAATAGCAAAACAATGTCCAGAGTATAATTATAAAATAGTTTGGATGTGGGTGTGACAGTGAGTCCAGACGGTCTACTGCTTCAAAGTTCAACGGTTGCAGATTCTGTACCATATGAGTTTTCTGATGGCTTCAAAGAACCAGTCCCTTGTTCGTACATTGAGTTTGCCCAACGCCTTGTATTGCCACAATACAAAGACTTGCCCCAGGATAAGGTCGGTTGCTCTTTCTTTCTTTCGGCGTGTTGAATTAGTTCATCTGCGATTGATTATTAAGCTTGTGTTGTATAGGTTGAGGAGGTTCATAGAAGAGATGGTTTTGAGGTGGGCAATGCTGACAAGATATTTGAGAGCACCTCAAAAGACCAGTTAACCAGGAGAGCTTGATTTGGTGTAAATCAAAGTTATGTTAAGTTGTTTGTTACTAGAATAAACCAGAAACATATGTTAAGTTGTTTGGAACTTTGAAGTGACTAGTTACTAAGTCCCTTATTTCACAACCATTGCTCCATCTCTTTTGGCACTACCGGACAAAAAAAAAAAAAACTCTTTTTTATGGCATACCAATTAAAATCATTAGATCAAGCTAATGGTAAATAACTAGAGTATTAGAGTGATTAAGCAATAACCTAATGGTAATGTTGGAATTTAAAACCGCCATTCCATACCAGTTCCTTATCAAGCTAACTTTTCGCTTTGTTTCCTGGAACGTCGTTTTGCTAATCGATGTAGAAATAAGGTTCTTATTGCATGCCAAATGTTTCGGATACAATGCAAAACGGATACCAAAATATCAAATACGATTATCATATTAGAGTTTGCAAAGACGTAATGTGTGCTTGAAGGCCAAACAGTATTAAGAAATTAAGTAAAGGTCAGGGGTGATTCAACCGTACCGGTTACTCAAGTTGAAGCTCACATGGCACAAACAACTAAAACAGATAACATGACAGTATACTAAGCACTGGAGCAGCGAAATTGTTACGTACAAAATTAGCAAAGGGACTGTATTGTAACTGTTTGATGCTATAGGGGTGTCAATTTTTTCAGTTGAGTTTTTTACGTAAACAAACATGATTAATTGAATTGGGTTTTACCCTTCTTCTCCTCTTGTTCTATTTATCAATCTTGATTGTGTTCATAACAGAAATGTACATGTGTATATTGTTGAATGTTCTCGAACAGCAGAATGCTCGGTTGACCCGTAAATTGTTGATTAGAAGATGGATGGATGTATATAACCTAAATTAATATGAGCAATACACTACAAGTACACAGAACAAATTTTTGCTATGTTTTATTGTATCTTGCTGTACTAGTGTTCTCACACGTAACACAAATAAAATATGCATTTCTGATTCCCATCAATCGTAATCAAAAATTATTATATACCTTCTTTAAATTATTAACACTAAAAATAAACATATTGCTTTAAAAACCTTTTTATTTATGTTGTCTTGAGCATGCATGTATGTTTATATGTTTTGCGAATTAATCTCATAATCGTAGAAAAAAAGGTTTCCAAGCATTGTTATTATCTACTCTATAAAACAAGGATTTTCTTAGTACCCTCCATCCACTTTACCTTGTAATCCTAACCTAATACTCTTATAAACGCTATCACTCGCCAACGTAACTCTCTTCCCAGAATCTTAGCTTTTCGTGTTATGGGCAACGGCATTAGCAATGCCAAACCTTCCACAGGTTGGTCAGTAGTATATCTTTTACCATTACTATACGCCAATAAATGTACATGCAGTATATATATATCTTTTTGTTTGCCAGAGAGATCAGAGGGAGGGGAACACAGCAGTAGCTCTCATCCCCACAGGCTGGATCAGTTTCGCTACAAGGTCTTGAAAGCGGCAACCGGGAAGTTCTGCAGCAAGAATTTAGCTGGGCAGGGAGGGTGTGGTGACGTCTATAAAGGGTGGCTGGATTATCGAACCAAAGATTCTGCAACACCGGGATGTGGATTACCAGTTGCTGTTAAAAGGATCAAGAAACAAGGATACCAAGGGTTAGATGAATGGAAGGTAATCCATAAATTGATCTATTTTTTCAGATAAAATATGATTACAATTTGCACCCCCTCACATCTCTGTTTTTGTAGAATGAGCTGAGGATTCTGAGTAGTTTTCATCATCCGAATGTGGTTAAACTGTTAGGATACTGTGCTGAAGGTGTACACAGGATGCTAGTGTTTGAGTTTATGTGTAACGGAAGTTTGGAAGAAAATCTTTCAAGAGGTAACTAAGTTCCCAAAACTAGTTGTTTTGCTAGATGTTAGCGAAGCTTCTTGGTGGCCCGGAGATGTTCCGGCCCCACCTGATTTTTCGCTCGTAGTGTTAATTTACCGGAAATTTTCGATTTTTTTTGTAATGTAAATATTGAATTTTTAAGAATCCACAGTGATTTGGATTTTGAGACTCCGGCCCCCACTGATTTTTTGTTCAAGCTCCGTAGTCACTGTTGCTAGAATCCACACCATGGACAGACCCGTCATCCATCGAGACATCAAGTCCGCCAATATTCTCCTTAACCATGTCAGTTCAGCTCAATTGACGGAGTACATTCCAAGATTCTCACGACGTACTCTTATATTCCCTTTTTTCACGTACATACAGGACTTCACTCCAAAGATTGCAGATTTTGGATTATCCAGATTCGGGCCCCAAGGTGACAAAACACATCTGTCAACCAGGGTTCTCGGGACAGAAGGTTACTTTGCTCCTGAGTACATTGGAACAGGTTTGGAAAGTTGTTATTACTAGGTATGATTATACATTTGTACCTGTAAAATCTAGCTACTATATTGTTTTTCAACAACACGTACAGGTCATCTGACACTAAAAACCGATGTATATAGCTTAGGAGTAGTACTGTTGGAGATTCTTTCAGGTTTAAAAGCAGTTAAGAGATATCCAAACGGAAGGCGAATAGAACTCTCGCATTGGGCTACACCATATCTAAATGACAAGAACCAGCTACATCGTGTAATCGACAAAAGGATTATAAAGAAGGTGGACATGGAGGAGGCGTACGAGTTTGCTACCATCATTTCACAATGCCTCACCCAAGATCCAAGAAAACGTCCAACAATCACCCAAGTGCTGCATAGTCTTCAACACTTTGGATCAAAACATCAACACTTTGCATAACAAAAAGACACCTTCCTATCATATCTCCTAAACTGTATACATATGGACGGCTTAATAAATATATACATATATGTGTGTGTATTTCAAAATGTCATGTATGGATAGAGCCCATTGTACAAATGTACCATTCATAGATCATAAAGTAAGAACATTGGTAACATGTTACAGTGACCATACTGGAAACATGCATCTGAACATTCATTTTCTTTCTAGGAACCTGACTACTACTAATTCTAACACTGAAGTCATCAAATATAAAAATCACAGATAACTATATAAGCAACTTTTCATATACTATTTAAAGAAAACTCATTGTCATCCTCTTAAGATTTGTAGGTTATATTTTACGTAATTTCCTAAATAATCATTCTATCACACTTTCAGATTGAAGCATTTCGATGGGTCACTCGAAATCTCTTGACAATGTATAGAAATAGATGGCATTGTCCATAATGATAAATAAATCCCTTAACCGTTGTGCTTCTTTACAACAAGAAGAAAGGCCAAGAATTCAGGCACCATATTGGAGTTTGATATACATCATCTTTGATCACCTAGACACTGCACCGCTACCAAGTAACTTACGGATGCATAGTCTTCTTGTTCAGTTTTCCAAATGCAAAATGTAAAGAGTTTGAAGAAAATTACATTACAGAATACTTACAATTATCAAATGTAGTAACTTGTTAAACATATAATAATTATTCATTATACAAGAGAAAATCTTGATCAAAGCTGCAATTATGAAAATGTACACACACACACCTGTTCTGTTTTGATCAAAGAATGGGATTGAAAATCAAAATCAAAAGCCTTTGGCGCCGCCAGTCTCTTCCAACTCATCAGCAGAAGATGCCATTGATGAACAGTAGTTGGCAATTTCTCTAAACCTGGGAACACTTCTCAAATCAACCTTGGTTCCATCTTTTAAAGTGATGATGACGTCACCCCATTCTCCAATAAATCTCGGTACAACTTGAACATCTTTGATAACTTTATAGGAAAAATCACTCCTGTCCTGACCAGTTAACCCGGATATGACGGTCACCCGCAGGTTCGTGAACCTGTACCGCAAGAAAAACCCTCTCAGAACAGCGGCCAGTGTGAGTGGCAGCCAAACAAGTGTGAAACCCAGGAGGAGATTTGCTACGAGGTCTCCGTAGTGTGCTCCGCCGTCGAAAAAGATGGTTTCTTGGGAGGGTTTGGTGGCGGAAATGGGGTTGTTGGTGGGGGAAGAAACGTGGAGTTTGGTAATGGTGGCTAGCCTGGTAGTTTTAAGGGATGCGGGTTTTGTGAAGGAGGAGGAAAGAAGGGTTTGACGTGTGGTGGTAGGGGACAGAAGCCGGCTGGTGGTGGCGGTGGCCGTTGCCATGATTGGCTTTATCCGGTTTAGATTGAAAGGTAGAGGAGCCTTTTGAAGAGGGGATATGATGATGATGATGGTGGTGGTGTTGAGGGGCGTGGCAACTTCTACGCCAGTCAAAGTCGGGAACATGAAATTAACCTTTAGTATTATGGAATGATGAACGGTTGTATGTATGGAAATCCAATAAACCGAGTTTATTCGATGAGGGAAAAGAAAGGAAATAAAAACATTTTGGTATTCCTAAGTTTCATTTAACAAGGAAAAGAAAGGAAAATAAAAAAAGTTTTGTTCCCGAGTTTCATTAAAGGAAGGAAAATTAGGCTAAATTCTTTAGTTTTTCTTTCCTTCCGATTTGGAAGGAAAGACATCTGTTTCTTTTCTTTTCTTTTCCTGTCTTCCCTTTACTTTCTTTTATTTTTCCTCCTTAAGTGAACTCGGGAACACAGCGTAAGGGCCCAACAATCTCTCCATAGGTTTATAACATTAGTGCTGCATCAGCTTGAAGTTCCATCAGCTGCACTACTACCAAACAATGGACTAGCATCCACATATAGTCTCGAACTAATCACGCTAGCCACAGCACCAGTCTAAGATTTCACACATATCTCATATTTATCATTAGTGCGAATCTGGTTCTCGCCCAAGACTTTGATATCCTCCTCATGAAAACTTATCAAATACGAAGTATTAGCTAGACGGTAAACAAATTCTTTTGTGACAATCACCGCTTCACACATCTTCGGATCGTATGCCCAAAATTGGAAGTTCTTTAGCACACCTTTAGGAAATTTAGAAGTAGCAGGAATGACCTTCTTTTTGTCAGTTGGTGGCCAAATCATTGATTTAATAGTCTTGCGAGTATGTGGGTCACGAACTCCATGGTTCTTTTTAACATACGATTCAGCACACTTCATCATCAGAAAGTTGTTTTTCACTTCTCGTTCAATCTTTGAATGAAATGCTCATCCTGGACCACGTTGATTTGGATCAGAGTCATGATAAAGAGCTCGTAACAGATTCTTCAGGTTAATATTGGTCCATGATTCGAATTGAGACTCCTTAGAGTAATATTCTATGAGTCCACTCTTAGATCACCAACCATATCTTCTTATTATGATCATACCTCTAACTCGCAATGCCAGATTCAGTTCCAACTTTTTCATAATGACTTGCACCCAATTCCGTCAAATAGCGATCAAAAGTTTTTGTTAGATCCTTAAGCTGAAAGTTTTCATCAAGAGGATTCACATCTTGGTTAACACTGAAAAGACTAGGATCTAATGTGATATGTCGACATGCTTAACGCTCAAATGGCTAAAAGATACTAACTGACATGTCCCCTTTCGTTTCAAGGATTAGTGATGTTGTTGCTTTGCATTTGGGTTTCCAAATTTGTTTCGGCTTAACAAACGTGTTTGTTGCCTTCAGTTGAACAACTTTGGCCATTTCAAGTTTATTAGTTTTAGAAATAGATTTTTGTTCCTGAACAGCCTTGCGTTTGTTTTTAGCAGCATTCCAATCCCCATCATATGGTTTAACCCTGGGATTCACATTCTTCATTGCCTTAGATGAAGATACATTCATTAGCTTAGAATGATAGTTATCCTTTAGTGTAACCCTCTGATTTTGAGCATAATAGGGTACATAATGATGATGTGTGCAGTTTCTAGCAATGTGACCCGCAATGCCACAGTTGTAGCAAGTTTGTCTTTTCATAGGAAAGATATTCTGAGCAGCTTGATTTGCTCTTGCAGGTCCTGAAGGACAAACTGGTCCTTTTTGTGCTTTATTCTTATGCACTTCTTTTGTAGATGAAGATGAGTTTGGGTGTTTGTATTTGTTCCTTGCAGAAGTCTTGTTGCTCTGAGCACCATTCTTCGTCTTTCTTTCATGTTTAGATTTGTCATTCATCTTGCAAAACTTCTTGTCAGAACAGTTAAAAGCATATTTTTCACTTTTGCCTTTACTATTAGACTTTACAAAATTGTCTTTGAATCACGACCCTTTTGAAAGCTGTTACCGCCCGTTGATGATTTGGGCGATCATGATCTTCCTTGATGAGCAGACTTCTCATACCTCTATCTTTTATTTGCTCGCTTCGGCTCTTGTTGCTTGATCTGAACCTTTGTAGCACTAACAAAAGGTTCAGATTGTTCAATTTGCGTACTTGGAGCCTTGTTCACATCAGTGTTCACGTCATCAGCTTTGATAGAATCAGATAATGCTGGTTTACCATACACCATATGTTTTTCGTTCTCAAGTTCTTCCTCGGTGTCAGGCATTCTCATGTAATTGTCATTCAGCTGTCTTCCCTTTACTTTCTTTTATTTTCCCTCCTTAAGTGAACTCGGGAACACAGCGTAAGGGCCCAACAATCTCTCCATAGGTTTATAACATTAGTGCTGCATCAGCTTGAAGTTCCATCAGCTGCACTACTACCAAACAATGGACTAGCATCCACATATAGTCTCGAACTAATCACGCTAGCCACAGCACCAGTCTAAGATTTCACACATATCTCATATTTATCATTAGTGCGAATCTGGTTCTCGCCCAAGACTTTGATATCCTCCTCATGAAAACTTATCAAATACGAAGTATTAGCTAGACGGTAAACAAATTCTTTTGTGACAATCACCGCTTCACACATCTTCGGATCGTATGCCCAAAATTGGAAGTTCTTTAGCACACCTTTAGGAAATTTAGGAGTAGCAGGAATGACCTTCTTTTTGTCAGTTGGTGGCCAAATCATTGATTTAATAGTCTTGCGAGTATGTGGGTCACGAACTCCATGGTTCTTTTTAACATACGATTCAGCATACTTCATCATCAGAAAGTTGTTTTTCACTTCTCGTTCAATCTTTGAATGAAATGCTCATCCTGGACCACGTTGATTTGGATCAGAGTCATGATAAAGAGCTCGTAACAGATTCTTCAGGTTAATATTGGTCCATGATTCGAATTGAGACTCCTTAGAGTAATATTCTATGAGTCCACTCTTAGATCACCAACCATATCTTCTTATTATGATCATACCTCTAACTCGCAATGCCAGATTCAGTTCCAACTTTTTCATAATGACTTGCACCCAATTCCGTCAAATAGCGATCAAAAGTTTTTGTTAGATCCTTAAGCTGAAAGTTTTCATCAAGAGGATTCACATCTTGGTTAACACTGAAAAGACTAGGATCTAATGTGATATGTCGACATGCTTAACGCTCAAATGGCTAAAAGATACTAACTGACATGTCCCCTTTCGTTTCAAGGATTAGTGATGTTGTTGCTTTGCATTTGGGTTTCCAAATTTGTTTCGGCTTAACAAACGTGTTTGTTGCCTTCAGTTGAACAACTTTGGCCATTTCAAGTTTATTAGTTTTAGAAATAGATTTTTGTTCCTGAACAGCCTTGCGTTTGTTTTTAGCAGCATTCCAATCCCCATCATATGGTTTAACCCTGGGATTCACATTCTTCATTGCCTTAGATGAAGATACATTCATTAGCTTAGAATGATAGTTATCCTTTAGTGTAACCCTCTGATTTTGAGCATAATAGGGTACATAATGATGATGTGTGCAGTTTCTAGCAATGTGACCCGCAATGCCACAGTTGTAGCAAGTTTGTCTTTTCATAGGAAAGATATTCTGAGCAGCTTGATTTGCTCTTGCAGGTCCTGAAGGACAAACTGGTCCTTTTTGTGCTTTATTCTTATGCACTTCTTTTGTAGATGAAGATGAGTTTGGGTGTTTGTATTTGTTCCTTGCAGAAGTCTTGTTGCTCTGAGCACCATTCTTCGTCTTTCTTTCATGTTTAGATTTGTCATTCATCTTGCAAAACTTCTTGTCAGAACAGTTAAAAGCATATTTTTCACTTTTGCCTTTACTATTAGACTTTACAAAATTGTCTTTGAATCACGACCCTTTTGAAAGCTGTTACCGCCCGTTGATGATTTGGGCGATCATGATCTTCCTTGATGAGCAGACTTCTCATACCTCTATCTTTTATTTGCTCGCTTCGGCTCTTGTTGCTTGATCTGAACCTTTGTAGCACTAACAAAAGGTTCAGATTGTTCAATTTGCGTACTTGGAGCCTTGTTCACATCAGTGTTCACGTCATCAGCTTTGATAGAATCAGATAATGCTAGTTTACCATACACCATATGTTTTTCGTTCTCAAGTTCTTCCTCGGTGTCAGGCATTCTCATGTAATTGTCATTCAGCTGTCTTCCCTTTACTTTCTTTTATTTTCCCTCCTTAAGTGAACTCGGGAAACAAGCGTAAGGGCCCAACAATCTCTCCATAGGTTTATAACATTAGTGCTGCATCAGCTTGAAGTTCCATCAGCTGCACTACTACCAAACAATGGACTAGCATCCACATATAGTCTCGAACTAATCACGCTAGCCACAGCACCAGTCTAAGATTTCACACATATCTCATATTTATCATTAGTGCGAATCTGGTTCTCGCCCAAGACTTTGATATCCTCCTCATGAAAACTTATCAAATACGAAGTATTAGCTAGACGGTAAACAAATTCTTTTGTGACAATCACCGCTTCACACATCTTCGGATCGTATGCCCAAAATTGGAAGTTCTTTAGCACACCTTTAGGAAATTTAGGAGTAGCAGGAATGACCTTCTTTTTGTCAGTTGGTGGCCAAATCATTGATTTAATAGTCTTGCGAGTATGTGGGTCACGAACTCCATGGTTCTTTTTAACATACGATTCAGCATACTTCATCATCAGAAAGTTGTTTTTCACTTCTCGTTCAATCTTTGAATGAAATGCTCATCCTGGACCACGTTGATTTGGATCAGAGTCATGATAAAGAGCTCGTAACAGATTCTTCAGGTTAATATTGGTCCATGATTCGAATTGAGACTCCTTAGAGTAATATTCTATGAGTCCATCTCTTAGATCACCAACCATATCTTCTTATTATGATCATACCTCTAACTCGCAATGCCAGATTCAGTTCCAACTTTTTCATAATGACTTGCACCCAATTCCGTCAAATAGCGATCAAAAGTTTTTGTTAGATCCTTAAGCTGAAAGTTTTCATCAAGAGGATTCACATCTTGGTTAACACTGAAAAGACTAGGATCTAATGTGATATGTCGACATGCTTAACGCTCAAATGGCTAAAAGATACTAACTGACATGTCCCCTTTCGTTTCAAGGATTAGTGATGTTGTTGCTTTGCATTTGGGTTTCCAAATTTGTTTCGGCTTAACAAACGTGTTTGTTGCCTTCAGTTGAACAACTTTGGCCATTTCAAGTTTATTAGTTTTAGAAATAGATTTTTGTTCCTGAACAGCCTTGCGTTTGTTTTTAGCAGCATTCCAATCCCCATCATATGGTTTAACCCTGGGATTCACATTCTTCATTGCCTTAGATGAAGATACATTCATTAGCTTAGAATGATAGTTATCCTTTAGTGTAACCCTCTGATTTTGAGCATAATAGGGTACATAATGATGATGTGTGCAGTTTCTAGCAATGTGACCCGCAATGCCACAGTTGTAGCAAGTTTGTCTTTTCATAGGAAAGATATTCTGAGCAGCTTGATTTGCTCTTGCAGGTCCTGAAGGACAAACTGGTCCTTTTTGTGCTTTATTCTTATGCACTTCTTTTGTAGATGAAGATGAGTTTGGGTGTTTGTATTTGTTCCTTGCAGAAGTCTTGTTGCTCTGAGCACCATTCTTCGTCTTTCTTTCATGTTTAGATTTGTCATTCATCTTGCAAAACTTCTTGTCAGAACAGTTAAAAGCATATTTTTCACTTTTGCCTTTACTATTAGACTTTACAAAATTGTCTTTGAATCACGACCCTTTTGAAAGCTGTTACCGCCCGTTGATGATTTGGGCGATCATGATCTTCCTTGATGAGCAGACTTCTCATACCTCTATCTTTTATTTGCTCGCTTCGGCTCTTGTTGCTTGATCTGAACCTTTGTAGCACTAACAAAAGGTTCAGATTGTTCAATTTGCGTACTTGGAGCCTTGTTCACATCAGTGTTCACGTCATCAGCTTTGATAGAATCAGATAATGCTGGTTTACCATACACCATATGTTTTTCGTTCTCAAGTTCTTCCTCGGTGTCAGGCATTCTCATGTAATTGTCATTCAGCTGTCTTCCCTTTACTTTCTTTTATTTTCCCTCCTTAAGTGAACTCGGGAACACAGCGTAAGGGCCCAACAATCTCTCCATAGGTTTATAAACATTAGTGCTGCATCAGCTTGAAGTTCCATCAGCTGCACTACTACCAAACAATGGACTAGCATCCACATATAGTCTCGAACTAATCACGCTAGCCACAGCACCAGTCTAAGATTTCACACATATCTCATATTTATCATTAGTGCGAATCTGGTTCTCGCCCAAGACTTTGATATCCTCCTCATGAAAACTTATCAAATACGAAGTATTAGCTAGACGGTAAACAAATTCTTTTGTGACAATCACCGCTTCACACATCTTCGGATCGTATGCCCAAAATTGGAAGTTCTTTAGCACACCTTTAGGAAATTTAGGAGTAGCAGGAATGACCTTCTTTTTGTCAGTTGGTGGCCAAATCATTGATTTAATAGTCTTGCGAGTATGTGGGTCACGAACTCCATGGTTCTTTTTAACATACGATTCAGCATACTTCATCATCAGAAAGTTGTTTTTTCACTTCTCGTTCAATCTTTGAATGAAATGCTCATCCTGGACCACGTTGATTTGGATCAGAGTCATGATAAAGAGCTCGTAACAGATTCTTCAGGTTAATATTGGTCCATGATTCGAATTGAGACTCCTTAGAGTAATATTCTATGAGTCCACTCTTAGATCACCAACCATATCTTCTTATTATGATCATACCTCTAACTCGCAATGCCAGATTCAGTTCCAACTTTTTCATAATGACTTGCACCCAATTCCGTCAAATAGCGATCAAAAGTTTTTGTTAGATCCTTAAGCTGAAAGTTTTCATCAAGAGGATTCACATCTTGGTTAACACTGAAAAGACTAGGATCTAATGTGATATGTCGACATGCTTAACGCTCAAATGGCTAAAAGATACTAACTGACATGTCCCCTTTCGTTTCAAGGATTAGTGATGTTGTTGCTTTGCATTTGGGTTTCCAAATTTGTTTCGGCTTAACAAACGTGTTTGTTGCCTTCAGTTGAACAACTTTGGCCATTTCAAGTTTATTAGTTTTAGAAATAGATTTTTGTTCCTGAACAGCCTTGCGTTTGTTTTTAGCAGCATTCCAATCCCCATCATATGGTTTAACCCTGGGATTCACAATTCTTCATTGCCTTAGATGAAGATACATTCATTAGCTTAGAATGATAGTTATCCTTTAGTGTAACCCTCTGATTTTGAGCATAATAGGGTACATAATGATGATGTGTGCAGTTTCTAGCAATGTGACCCGCAATGCCACAGTTGTAGCAAGTTTGTCTTTTCATAGGAAAGATATTCTGAGCAGCTTGATTTGCTCTTGCAGGTCCTGAAGGACAAACTGGTCCTTTTTGTGCTTTATTCTTATGCACTTCTTTTGTAGATGAAGATGAGTTTGGGTGTTTGTATTTGTTCCTTGCAGAAGTCTTGTTGCTCTGAGCACCATTCTTCGTCTTTCTTTCATGTTTAGATTTGTCATTCATCTTGCAAAACTTCTTGTCAGAACAGTTAAAAGCATATTTTTCACTTTTGCCTTTACTATTAGACTTTACAAAATTGTCTTTGAATCACGACCCTTTTGAAAGCTGTTACCGCCCGTTGATGATTTGGGCGATCATGATCTTCCTTGATGAGCAGACTTCTCATACCTCTATCTTTTATTTGCTCGCTTCGGCTCTTGTTGCTTGATCTGAACCTTTGTAGCACTAACAAAAGGTTCAGATTGTTCAATTTGCGTACTTGGAGCCTTGTTCACATCAGTGTTCACGTCATCAGCTTTGATAGAATCAGATAATGCTGGTTTACCATACACCATATGTTTTTCGTTCTCAAGTTCTTCCTCGGTGTCAGGCATTCTCATGTAATTGTCATTCAGCTGTCTTCCCTTTACTTTCTTTTATTTTCCCTCCTTAAGTGAACTCGGGAACACAGCGTAAGGGCCCAACAATCTCTCCATAGGTTTATAACATTAGTGCTGCATCAGCTTGAAGTTCCATCAGCTGCACTACTACCAAACAATGGACTAGCATCCACATATAGTCTCGAACTAATCACGCTAGCCACAGCACCAGTCTAAGATTTCACACATATCTCATATTTATCATTAGTGCGAATCTGGTTCTCGCCCAAGACTTTGATATCCTCCTCATGAAAACTTATCAAATACGAAGTATTAGCTAGACGGTAAACAAATTCTTTTGTGACAATCACCGCTTCACACATCTTCGGATCGTATGCCCAAAATTGGAAGTTCTTTAGCACACCTTTAGGAAATTTAGGAGTAGCAGGAATGACCTTCTTTTTGTCAGTTGGTGGCCAAATCATTGATTTAATAGTCTTGCGAGTATGTGGGTCACGAACTCCATGGTTCTTTTTAACATACGATTCAGCATACTTCATCATCAGAAAGTTGTTTTTCACTTCTCGTTCAATCTTTGAATGAAATGCTCATCCTGGACCACGTTGATTTGGATCAGAGTCATGATAAAGAGCTCGTAACAGATTCTTCAGGTTAATATTGGTCCATGATTCGAATTGAGACTCCTTAGAGTAATATTCTATGAGTCCACTCTTAGATCACCAACCATATCTTCTTATTATGATCATACCTCTAACTCGCAATGCCAGATTCAGTTCCAACTTTTTCATAATGACTTGCACCCAATTCCGTCAAATAGCGATCAAAAGTTTTTGTTAGATCCTTAAGCTGAAAGTTTTCATCAAGAGGATTCACATCTTGGTTAACACTGAAAAGACTAGGATCTAATGTGATATGTCGACATGCTTAACGCTCAAATGGCTAAAAGATACTAACTGACATGTCCCCTTTCGTTTCAAGGATTAGTGATGTTGTTGCTTTGCATTTGGGTTTCCAAATTTGTTTCGGCTTAACAAACGTGTTTGTTGCCTTCAGTTGAACAACTTTGGCCATTTCAAGTTTATTAGTTTTAGAAATAGATTTTTGTTCCTGAACAGCCTTGCGTTTGTTTTTAGCAGCATTCCAATCCCCATCATATGGTTTAACCCTGGGATTCACATTCTTCATTGCCTTAGATGAAGATACATTCATTAGCTTAGAATGATAGTTATCCTTTAGTGTAACCCTCTGATTTTGAGCATAATAGGGTACATAATGATGATGTGTGCAGTTTCTAGCAATGTGACCCGCAATGCCACAGTTGTAGCAAGTTTGTCTTTTCATAGGAAAGATATTCTGAGCAGCTTGATTTGCTCTTGCAGGTCCTGAAGGACAAACTGGTCCTTTTTGTGCTTTATTCTTATGCACTTCTTTTGTAGATGAAGATGAGTTTGGGTGTTTGTATTTGTTCCTTGCAGAAGTCTTGTTGCTCTGAGCACCATTCTTCGTCTTTCTTTCATGTTTAGATTTGTCATTCATCTTGCAAAACTTCTTGTCAGAACAGTTAAAAGCATATTTTTCACTTTTGCCTTTACTATTAGACTTTACAAAATTGTCTTTGAATCACGACCCTTTTGAAAGCTGTTACCGCCCGTTGATGATTTGGGCGATCATGATCTTCCTTGATGAGCAGACTTCTCATACCTCTATCTTTTATTTGCTCGCTTCGGCTCTTGTTGCTTGATCTGAACCTTTGTAGCACTAACAAAAGGTTCAGATTGTTCAATTTGCGTACTTGGAGCCTTGTTCACATCAGTGTTCACGTCATCAGCTTTGATAGAATCAGATAATGCTGGTTTACCATACACCATATGTTTTTCGTTCTCAAGTTCTTCCTCGGTGTCAGGCATTCTCATGTAATTGTCATTCAGCTGTCTTCCCTTTACTTTCTTTTATTTTCCCTCCTTAAGTGAACTCGGGAACACAGCGTAAGGGCCCAACAATCTCTCCATAGGTTTATAACATTAGTGCTGCATCAGCTTGAAGTTCCATCAGCTGCACTACTACCAAACAATGGACTAGCATCCACATATAGTCTCGAACTAATCACGCTAGCCACAGCACCAGTCTAAGATTTCACACATATCTCATATTTATCATTAGTGCGAATCTGGTTCTCGCCCAAGACTTTGATATCCTCCTCATGAAAACTTATCAAATACGAAGTATTAGCTAGACGGTAAACAAATTCTTTTGTGACAATCACCGCTTCACACATCTTCGGATCGTATGCCCAAAATTGGAAGTTCTTTAGCACACCTTTAGGAAATTTAGGAGTAGCAGGAATGACCTTCTTTTTGTCAGTTGGTGGCCAAATCATTGATTTAATAGTCTTGCGAGTATGTGGGTCACGAACTCCATGGTTCTTTTTAACATACGATTCAGCATACTTCATCATCAGAAAGTTGTTTTTCACTTCTCGTTCAATCTTTGAATGAAATGCTCATCCTGGACCACGTTGATTTGGATCAGAGTCATGATAAAGAGCTCGTAACAGATTCTTCAGGTTAATATTGGTCCATGATTCGAATTGAGACTCCTTAGAGTAATATTCTATGAGTCCACTCTTAGATCACCAACCATATCTTCTTATTATGATCATACCTCTAACTCGCAATGCCAGATTCAGTTCCAACTTTTTCATAATGACTTGCACCCAATTCCGTCAAATAGCGATCAAAAGTTTTTGTTAGATCCTTAAGCTGAAAGTTTTCATCAAGAGGATTCACATCTTGGTTAACACTGAAAAGACTAGGATCTAATGTGATATGTCGACATGCTTAACGCTCAAATGGCTAAAAGATACTAACTGACATGTCCCCTTTCGTTTCAAGGATTAGTGATGTTGTTGCTTTGCATTTGGGTTTCCAAATTTGTTTCGGCTTAACAAACGTGTTTGTTGCCTTCAGTTGAACAACTTTGGCCATTTCAAGTTTATTAGTTTTAGAAATAGATTTTTGTCCTGAACAGCCTTGCGTTTGTTTTTAGCAGCATTCCAATCCCCATCATATGGTTTAACCCTGGGATTCACATTCTTCATTGCCTTAGATGAAGATACATTCATTAGCTTAGAATGATAGTTATCCTTTAGTGTAACCCTCTGATTTTGAGCATAATAGGGTACATAATGATGATGTGTGCAGTTTCTAGCAATGTGACCCGCAATGCCACAGTTGTAGCAAGTTTGTCTTTTCATAGGAAAGATATTCTGAGCAGCTTGATTTGCTCTTGCAGGTCCTGAAGGACAAACTGGTCCTTTTTGTGCTTTATTCTTATGCACTTCTTTTGTAGATGAAGATGAGTTTGGGTGTTTGTATTTGTTCCTTGCAGAAGTCTTGTTGCTCTGAGCACCATTCTTCGTCTTTCTTTCATGTTTAGATTTGTCATTCATCTTGCAAAACTTCTTGTCAGAACAGTTAAAAGCATATTTTTCACTTTTGCCTTTACTATTAGACTTTACAAAATTGTCTTTGAATCACGACCCTTTTGAAAGCTGTTACCGCCCGTTGATGATTTGGGCGATCATGATCTTCCTTGATGAGCAGACTTCTCATACCTCTATCTTTTATTTGCTCGCTTCGGCTCTTGTTGCTTGATCTGAACCTTTGTAGCACTAACAAAAGGTTCAGATTGTTCAATTTGCGTACTTGGAGCCTTGTTCACATCAGTGTTCACGTCATCAGCTTTGATAGAATCAGATAATGCTGGTTTACCATACACCATATGTTTTTCGTTCTCAAGTTCTTCCTCGGTGTCAGGCATTCTCATGTAATTGTCATTCAGCTGTCTTCCCTTTACTTTCTTTTATTTTCCCTCCTTAAGTGAACTCGGGAACACAGCGTAAGGGCCCAACAATCTCTCCATAGGTTTATAACATTAGTGCTGCATCAGCTTGAAGTTCCATCAGCTGCACTACTACCAAACAATGGACTAGCATCCACATATAGTCTCGAACTAATCACGCTAGCCACAGCACCAGTCTAAGATTTCACACATATCTCATATTTATCATTAGTGCGAATCTGGTTCTCGCCCAAGACTTTGATATCCTCCTCATGAAAACTTATCAAATACGAAGTATTAGCTAGACGGTAAACAAATTCTTTTGTGACAATCACCGCTTCACACATCTTCGGATCGTATGCCCAAAATTGGAAGTTCTTTAGCACACCTTTAGGAAATTTAGGAGTAGCAGGAATGACCTTCTTTTTGTCAGTTGGTGGCCAAATCATTGATTTAATAGTCTTGCGAGTATGTGGGTCACGAACTCCATGGTTCTTTTTAACATACGATTCAGCATACTTCATCATCAGAAAGTTGTTTTTCACTTCTCGTTCAATCTTTGAATGAAATGCTCATCCTGGACCACGTTGATTTGGATCAGAGTCATGATAAAGAGCTCGTAACAGATTCTTCAGGTTAATATTGGTCCATGATTCGAATTGAGACTCCTTAGAGTAATATTCTATGAGTCCACTCTTAGATCACCAACCATATCTTCTTATTATGATCATACCTCTAACTCGCAATGCCAGATTCAGTTCCAACTTTTTCATAATGACTTGCACCCAATTCCGTCAAATAGCGATCAAAAGTTTTTGTTAGATCCTTAAGCTGAAAGTTTTCATCAAGAGGATTCACATCTTGGTTAACACTGAAAAGACTAGGATCTAATGTGATATGTCGACATGCTTAACGCTCAAATGGCTAAAAGATACTAACTGACATGTCCCCTTTCGTTTCAAGGATTAGTGATGTTGTTGCTTTGCATTTGGGTTTCCAAATTTGTTTCGGCTTAACAAACGTGTTTGTTGCCTTCAGTTGAACAACTTTGGCCATTTCAAGTTTATTAGTTTTAGAAATAGATTTTTGTTCCTGAACAGCCTTGCGTTTGTTTTTAGCAGCATTCCAATCCCCATCATATGGTTTAACCCTGGGATTCACATTCTTCATTGCCTTAGATGAAGATACATTCATTAGCTTAGAATGATAGTTATCCTTTAGTGTAACCCTCTGATTTTGAGCATAATAGGGTACATAATGATGATGTGTGCAGTTTCTAGCAATGTGACCCGCAATGCCACAGTTGTAGCAAGTTTGTCTTTTCATAGGAAAGATATTCTGAGCAGCTTGATTTGCTCTTGCAGGTCCTGAAGGACAAACTGGTCCTTTTTGTGCTTTATTCTTATGCACTTCTTTTGTAGATGAAGATGAGTTTGGGTGTTTGTATTTGTTCCTTGCAGAAGTCTTGTTGCTCTGAGCACCATTCTTCGTCTTTCTTTCATGTTTAGATTTGTCATTCATCTTGCAAAACTTCTTGTCAGAACAGTTAAAAGCATATTTTTCACTTTTGCCTTTACTATTAGACTTTACAAAATTGTCTTTGAATCACGACCCTTTTGAAAGCTGTTACCCCCGTTGATGATTTGGGCGATCATGATCTTCCTTGATGAGCAGACTTCTCATACCTCTATCTTTTATTTGCTCGCTTCGGCTCTTGTTGCTTGATCTGAACCTTTGTAGCACTAACAAAAGGTTCAGATTGTTCAATTTGCGTACTTGGAGCCTTGTTCACATCAGTGTTCACGTCATCAGCTTTGATAGAATCAGATAATGCTGGTTTACCATACACCATATGTTTTTCGTTCTCAAGTTCTTCCTCGGTGTCAGGCATTCTCATGTAATTGTCATTCAGCTGTCTTCCCTTTACTTTCTTTTATTTTCCCTCCTTAAGTGAACTCGGGAACACAGCGTAAGGGCCCAACAATCTCTCCATAGGTTTATAACATTAGTGCTGCATCAGCTTGAAGTTCCATCAGCTGCACTACTACCAAACAATGGACTAGCATCCACATATAGTCTCGAACTAATCACGCTAGCCACAGCACCAGTCTAAGATTTCACACATATCTCATATTTATCATTAGTGCGAATCTGGTTCTCGCCCAAGACTTTGATATCCTCCTCATGAAAACTTATCAAATACGAAGTATTAGCTAGACGGTAAACAAATTCTTTTGTGACAATCACCGCTTCACACATCTTCGGATCGTATGCCCAAAATTGGAAGTTCTTTAGCACACCTTTAGGAAATTTAGGAGTAGCAGGAATGACCTTCTTTTTGTCAGTTGGTGGCCAAATCATTGATTTAATAGTCTTGCGAGTATGTGGGTCACGAACTCCATGGTTCTTTTTAACATACGATTCAGCATACTTCATCATCAGAAAGTTGTTTTTCACTTCTCGTTCAATCTTTGAATGAAATGCTCATCCTGGACCACGTTGATTTGGATCAGAGTCATGATAAAGAGCTCGTAACAGATTCTTCAGGTTAATATTGGTCCATGATTCGAATTGAGACTCCTTAGAGTAATATTCTATGAGTCCACTCTTAGATCACCAACCATATCTTCTTATTATGATCATACCTCTAACTCGCAATGCCAGATTCAGTTCCAACTTTTTCATAATGACTTGCACCCAATTCCGTCAAATAGCGATCAAAAGTTTTTGTTAGATCCTTAAGCTGAAAGTTTTCATCAAGAGGATTCACATCTTGGTTAACACTGAAAAGACTAGGATCTAATGTGATATGTCGACATGCTTAACGCTCAAATGGCTAAAAGATACTAACTGACATGTCCCCTTTCGTTTCAAGGATTAGTGATGTTGTTGCTTTGCATTTGGGTTTCCAAATTTGTTTCGGCTTAACAAACGTGTTTGTTGCCTTCAGTTGAACAACTTTGGCCATTTCAAGTTTATTAGTTTTAGAAATAGATTTTTGTTCCTGAACAGCCTTGCGTTTGTTTTTAGCAGCATTCCAATCCCCATCATATGGTTTAACCCTGGGATTCACATTCTTCATTGCCTTAGATGAAGATACATTCATTAGCTTAGAATGATAGTTATCCTTTAGTGTAACCCTCTGATTTTGAGCATAATAGGGTACATAATGATGATGTGTGCAGTTTCTAGCAATGTGACCCGCAATGCCACAGTTGTAGCAAGTTTGTCTTTTCATAGGAAAGATATTCTGAGCAGCTTGATTTGCTCTTGCAGGTCCTGAAGGACAAACTGGTCCTTTTTGTGCTTTATTCTTATGCACTTCTTTTGTAGATGAAGATGAGTTTGGGTGTTTGTATTTGTTCCTTGCAGAAGTCTTGTTGCTCTGAGCACCATTCTTCGTCTTTCTTTCATGTTTAGATTTGTCATTCATCTTGCAAAACTTCTTGTCAGAACAGTTAAAAGCATATTTTTCACTTTTGCCTTTACTATTAGACTTTACAAAATTGTCTTTGAATCACGACCCTTTTGAAAGCTGTTACCGCCCGTTGATGATTTGGGCGATCATGATCTTCCTTGATGAGCAGACTTCTCATACCTCTATCTTTTATTTGCTCGCTTCGGCTCTTGTTGCTTGATCTGAACCTTTGTAGCACTAACAAAAGGTTCAGATTGTTCAATTTGCGTACTTGGAGCCTTGTTCACATCAGTGTTCACGTCATCAGCTTTGATAGAATCAGATAATGCTGGTTTACCATACACCATATGTTTTTCGTTCTCAAGTTCTTCCTCGGTGTCAGGCATTCTCATGTAATTGTCATTCAGCTGTCTTCCCTTTACTTTCTTTTATTTTCCCTCCTTAAGTGAACTCGGGAACACAGCGTAAGGGCCCAACAATCTCTCCATAGGTTTATAACATTAGTGCTGCATCAGCTTGAAGTTCCATCAGCTGCACTACTACCAAACAATGGACTAGCATCCACATATAGTCTCGAACTAATCACGCTAGCCACAGCACCAGTCTAAGATTTCACACATATCTCATATTTATCATTAGTGCGAATCTGGTTCTCGCCCAAGACTTTGATATCCTCCTCATGAAAACTTATCAAATACGAAGTATTAGCTAGACGGTAAACAAATTCTTTTGTGACAATCACCGCTTCACACATCTTCGGATCGTATGCCCAAAATTGGAAGTTCTTTAGCACACCTTTAGGAAATTTAGGAGTAGCAGGAATGACCTTCTTTTTGTCAGTTGGTGGCCAAATCATTGATTTAATAGTCTTGCGAGTATGTGGGTCACGAACTCCATGGTTCTTTTTAACATACGATTCAGCATACTTCATCATCAGAAAGTTGTTTTTCACTTCTCGTTCAATCTTTGAATGAAATGCTCATCCTGGACCACGTTGATTTGGATCAGAGTCATGATAAAGAGCTCGTAACAGATTCTTCAGGTTAATATTGGTCCATGATTCGAATTGAGACTCCTTAGAGTAATATTCTATGAGTCCACTCTTAGATCACCAACCATATCTTCTTATTATGATCATACCTCTAACTCGCAATGCCAGATTCAGTTCCAACTTTTTCATAATGACTTGCACCCAATTCCGTCAAATAGCGATCAAAAGTTTTTGTTAGATCCTTAAGCTGAAAGTTTTCATCAAGAGGATTCACATCTTGGTTAACACTGAAAAGACTAGGATCTAATGTGATATGTCGACATGCTTAACGCTCAAATGGCTAAAAGATACTAACTGACATGTCCCCTTTCGTTTCAAGGATTAGTGATGTTGTTGCTTTGCATTTGGGTTTCCAAATTTGTTTCGGCTTAACAAACGTGTTTGTTGCCTTCAGTTGAACAACTTTGGCCATTTCAAGTTTATTAGTTTTAGAAATAGATTTTTGTTCCTGAACAGCCTTGCGTTTGTTTTTAGCAGCATTCCAATCCCCATCATATGGTTTAACCCTGGGATTCACATTCTTCATTGCCTTAGATGAAGATACATTCATTAGCTTAGAATGATAGTTATCCTTTAGTGTAACCCTCTGATTTTGAGCATAATAGGGTACATAATGATGATGTGTGCAGTTTCTAGCAATGTGACCCGCAATGCCACAGTTGTAGCAAGTTTGTCTTTTCATAGGAAAGATATTCTGAGCAGCTTGATTTGCTCTTGCAGGTCCTGAAGGACAAACTGGTCCTTTTTGTGCTTTATTCTTATGCACTTCTTTTGTAGATGAAGATGAGTTTGGGTGTTTGTATTTGTTCCTTGCAGAAGTCTTGTTGCTCTGAGCACCATTCTTCGTCTTTCTTTCATGTTTAGATTTGTCATTCATCTTGCAAAACTTCTTGTCAGAACAGTTAAAAGCATATTTTTCACTTTTGCCTTTACTATTAGACTTTACAAAATTGTCTTTGAATCACGACCCTTTTGAAAGCTGTTACCGCCCGTTGATGATTTGGGCGATCATGATCTTCCTTGATGAGCAGACTTCTCATACCTCTATCTTTTATTTGCTCGCTTCGGCTCTTGTTGCTTGATCTGAACCTTTGTAGCACTAACAAAAGGTTCAGATTGTTCAATTTGCGTACTTGGAGCCTTGTTCACATCAGTGTTCACGTCATCAGCTTTGATAGAATCAGATAATGCTGGTTTACCATACACCATATGTTTTTCGTTCTCAAGTTCTTCCTCGGTGTCAGGCATTCTCATGTAATTGTCATTCAGCTGTCTTCCCTTTACTTTCTTTTATTTTCCCTCCTTAAGTGAACTCGGGAACACAGCGTAAGGGCCCAACAATCTCTCCATAGGTTTATAACATTAGTGCTGCATCAGCTTGAAGTTCCATCAGCTGCACTACTACCAAACAATGGACTAGCATCCACATATAGTCTCGAACTAATCACGCTAGCCACAGCACCAGTCTAAGATTTCACACATATCTCATATTTATCATTAGTGCGAATCTGGTTCTCGCCCAAGACTTTGATATCCTCCTCATGAAAACTTATCAAATACGAAGTATTAGCTAGACGGTAAACAAATTCTTTTGTGACAATCACCGCTTCACACATCTTCGGATCGTATGCCCAAAATTGGAAGTTCTTTAGCACACCTTTAGGAAATTTAGGAGTAGCAGGAATGACCTTCTTTTTGTCAGTTGGTGGCCAAATAATTGATTTAATAGTCTTGCGAGTATGTGGGTCACGAACTCCATGGTTCTTTTTAACATACGATTCAGCATACTTCATCATCAGAAAGTTGTTTTCCACTTCTCGTTCAAGCTTTGAATGAAATGCTCATCCTGGACCACGTTGATTTGGATCAGAGTCATGATAAAGAGCTCGTAACAGATTCTTCAGGTTAATATTGGTCCATGATTCGAATTGAGACTCCTTAGAGTAATATTCTATGTGTCCACTCTTAGATCACCAACCATATCTTCTTATTATGATCATACCTCTAACTCGCAATACCAGATTCAGTTCCAACTTTTTCATAATGACTTGCACCCAATTCCGTCAAATAGCGATCAGAAGTTTTTGTTAGATCCTTAAGCTGAAAGTTTTCATCAAGAGGATTCACATCTTGGTTAACACTAGACTAGGATCTAATGTGATATGTCGACATGCTTAACGCTCAAATGGCTAAAAGATACTAACTGACATGTCCCTTTCGTTTCAAGGATTAGTGATGTTGTTGCTTTGCATTTGGGTTTCCAAATTTGTTTCGGCTTAACAAACGTGTTTGTTGCCTTCAGCTGAACAACTTTGGCTATTTCAAGTTTATTAGTTTTAGAAATAGATTTTTGTTCCTGAACAGCCTTGCGTTTGTTTTTAGCAGCATTCCAATCCCATCATATGGTTTAACCCTGGGATTCACATTCTTCATTGCCTTAGATGAAGATACATTCATTAGCTTAGAATGATAGTTATCCTTTGGTGTAACCCTCTGATTTTGAGCATAATAGGGTACATAATGATGATGTGTGCAGTTTCTAGCAATGTGACCCGCAATGCCACAGTTGTAGCAAGTTTGTCTTTTCATAGGAAAGATATTCTGAGCAGCTTGATTTGCTCTTGCAGGTCCTGAAGGACAAATTGGTCCTTTTTGTGCTTTATTCTTATGCACTTCTTTTGTAGATGAAGATGAGTTTGGGTGTTTGTATTTGTTCCTTGCAGAAGTCTTGTTGCTCTGAGCACCATTCTTCGTCTTTCTTTCATGTTTAGATTTGTCATTCATCTTGCAAAACTTCTTGTCAGAACAGTTAAAAGCATATTTTTCACTTTTGCCTTTACTATTAGACTTTACAAAATTGTCTTTGAATCACGACCCTTTTGAAAGCTGTTACCGCCCGTTGATGATTTGGGCGATCATGATCTTCCTTGATGAGCAAACTTCTCATACCTCTATTTTTATTTGCTCGCTTCGGCTCTTGTTGCTTGATCTGAACCTTTGTAGCACTAACAAAAGGATCAGATTGTTCAATTTGCGTACTTGGAGCCTTGTTCACATCAGTCTTCACTTCATCAGCTTTGATAGAATCAGATAATGCTGGTTTACCATACACCATATGTTTTTCGTTCTCAAGTTCTTCCTCGGTGTCAGGCATTCTCATGTAATTGTGATTATATGGTGGGTGTTGGGATTGAACCCTTTCAGAAGATATGATACAAAGTTAAAACCTCATCAGATATTTGATTCTGAATAATAGAGTTTCTAAACTCTGATGATACCCACTGATGAAGCCAAGGTCTGCTATACAAGTATTGTTAAAGCTAAGGTCTGATGAAGCAAAGGTCTGATGAAGCAAAGCTCTGATGAAGACCAACAGAGTTTAGGATATCAGAGTTTTAGTATTAATAAGTGTTTATCATTGTAATAGTGTTTTTGTTTAGCAGATGATAGGTTAATCAGTGGTTAGGGTTAGTTATTTTGTTAGCTATCGTTTTCAACTCTGACATCAGCAAAGATGCTCAGAGGTTTGCATTGTACTATAAATACTTGCCTTCTTTGTACTGTTTTATCTATATATTAAAAGATCATTCACCAATCATCTTCTTTGCATTTCTGTACTATCAAACTTAGTTATAAAAGGCTGAGGGGGAGTTTGTGATTCACATGCAAAGCTATACGTTTGAAAGCATGGCGATGAAAACAATCTTCCATTGGTTGTAATACAAAGTTTTCTATTTCCGCTGCATTGCACTCTGTTTTTATCTTCTTCCATTTACCATCTTTTAAAACAATTACAATCAATTAAACTCAGATCCTAAAAATTGGTATCAGAGCTTGGTCAATCAAAATTTGATTTAATTATCAATTTGATTTGAAAGATCAGCTCTCCCTGCTAATTAGTTTGATTGTATCCATTGGAAAACAGAGTTTTATTACGCTCAAAGTTTTTAAAACAAAATCTGTTTAAAACAATTCAGAAATGTCTCAAAACACACAGGATTCCAACACTAGATCTATGTTTAAACCTCCGATGTTGGTTCGTAATGAGTATTACATTTGGCAGCGTCGGATGAGTCACATTTTAGCTCAGCAAAACACTGGTTGTTGGAGGTCCGTTGTATTTGGACCACATGTTCCATTGTTTCCAAGTACAGAGGATCCAAATAAACAAGTGCCAAAAAGTCTTGAAAACTAATCTGAGCAGGATTTCCAGAAAATAGAGTTAGATGCTAAGGCGTTTAGCATTGTTGGTTCCGCCTTGCCTAATGAAATCTATGCTGGACTGCTCCATTGTAATAGTGCAGTGGAGTTGTGGGATGTACTAAAAGAGCAATTCGGTGGAACTGAGGAAGTGATCGAAAATAATAGAGAAGTTTTGAATCAACAATACGAAACTTTTTGTCATGTCAAAGGTGAGTCTCTAACCCACAGTTTGAACGATTTAGCTATCTCATGAGTGAGCTTAAGCTGGTTAACGTGGAATTTCCTAATTCGACTGTCAATAGTTTTTTTCTTAAGACTTGTTACCAGATAAGTGGGACACCATAGCTTTCGTTACACGAACTTCTATCGGGTTTAAAGAAATGAATCTTACCCAACTTCATGGTCGACTCCTCACATATGAGAGAGAGTTAAACCAGAAAAAGAAGTTGCAAGAATCAGGCAAAGTTGCTGATGGTTATACTTTTGGTAACACATCACTGCTAGGCCAAGAAGAGGGATCTGGCAGTGGAAAGGATCAGGGTTATGATCATTTTATTGACATAACTTCTGGATGAAATTTTAACTCTGATTCTTACTCACCCAACTTTGCATTTACTGCAAGTGGGGAAAACTAAACCTCTGACAACCTCTCCTTTGAGTTGAACGATCTTCAACAGTTTGAACCAACTGATTTAGAAGAAATGGACATTTTGCATCAACTGGCTCTATTAAGTGTTAGAGCTAGTAATTTTACAAGAAACATGTAGAAAATTCTCAGGGTTGCATGGGGGGTTGAAGGTTGGGCTGGATAAATAAAAAATCAAGTGTTATAAGTGTAACAGGTTAGGACACTTTGCTAGGGAGTGTAGATCTCAAAATTCTAGACCCATTGTTACACACCCTAGTTCCAGACCTCAACACACACAAAGCACTACTCAGTTTTCCCAATATACCCATGCTCATCAAGTACAAAACATTGCTCATTATGCACACCCTACTACCACTGTTCCAGTGCATTATGTTCAAACCACTGTTCCACAAATTCAGTACGTTCAAGCACCACCTCCTCAAGTGCACGTGCAACCTACACCTCATGTCATTCAAACTACTCAAACCACTGCTCCGGCAGAGGTTAACCAACAGAGCTTTTTCACTCAAGGCTTTGTTGACTGGAGTAGTTTGCCTGAGGATTTAACTAATGAAAATTTTGCTCTTATAGCCAAAAATGATTTTGAAAATGAATTTTGCTTAATGGCTTTAGAGACAATAGTTGAAGGTTATGAATCTGTGGAAATAGTGTCTAAATCTAATGAGTTTAAAGTTCATGATGAAACAATGGTTCCAAAAGAAATTGTTGATGAAGAAAAGAACTCTCTATCTGATCCATGGGATCACCAGGTGTGTGAAGATGATTGTGATTGTGCTCTTATGGTTGCTTCTAAGGTATCAACATAAAAAAGGTGAATGAAAATCTTAGAAACAAAATTTTAGAAGATGAACTAAATTTTGAAAAACTCACAAAAGAGTTGAAAACAAAGTTGGTTAACAAAGATTCTGAAATCAGCAGTATAAAGCATGAGGCAAGCATAACCAAAGATCAACTCCAAACTATGATAAAGAAATATCAAGTTTGCAAAAAGGAGTTAGAATCTACCCAGATCACTTGTGAAAAATGGGTAGAATATTGCAAAGGTTATGAAATTATGTTAGAAAATCAGATCAAAAGTAACATAAAATTTGGCATTGGTTTCAAGAAAAATGACCAAGTTTCTGAAAGTGTTGCTAAAAATGATTTTGAGATGGTTGAAATTGTTCCTAAGAATTTGGCTGGTGAGGAGATAAAAGTCACTGATAAAAATGGAAATAAAATCATTTTAGAAAAACATGAGGGATCCTCAACTTTTGAGGAAGTTGAGAAATATCAATGCAAACCCACATTATCAGATGAGTGTGACATTTTAGAAAATTTCAAGCCAGTGGACTTCTCAACCATTGATGGTGTCAAGGCACCTAAAGCAAGGATAATCCCTATTAAGGATCTTCCAGGAGATGTTACAATGTCTGCTGAAGAGAAGTCTGAAAAACGGAAGAAGAAAGAAATGGTCAAAAAATTTGTTTTGTAACTTTTGTGAGAAAAGAAATCATGTCACTGAAAACTGTTTTTTGTTAAAAGCTTATGACATAAACAAAACTTGTGTGATCCCAAATACTTCAAAATGCATCATATGTGGAAGAACAAACCACATGACCCAAGAGTGTATTTATCTTCAAACCTATGACACAAAGGTAAAAAAGATCAAATCTAAAGCTCTTGAGGGTCAAAGTTCAAGCTCTGCTAGAAATAAATCTAAGAAGACCTTTGAACCTGTTGAAACATCTGTTACAAAAGCATTGAACAAAACCTCTGTTCCCAGAGAGGTACAAGTGACAGATGCACCACCTGCAAACAGGTATCCAAGAGGATATGGCCAACCTATTTATCAAAAGGTTCCTCTTAGTTATGAGGGTTACAAAAAGCCCTCAAAGCCAGGAGTCAATAGGCATCCTCATGGTTACCAACATCTGATAGGAAATGGTTCACAACAGTGGTTACAAAGAACAAATCAAACCACTGACCATATTCCTAAATTTGAGATTGGACAATCTTTGAGTCCATCCAAAGCCATTCTGGCTTTGGAGACCCACCTAAACTAATTGTTTACTTATGTGCAGGGAGCTTCTACTTGCCTTGATAGTTTATGGTATGTAGATAGTGGAGGCTCCAGGCACATGACAGGATGTAGAGCCCTTCTCAAAGACTTCATAGTTCATGGAGGAGGTGATATATCCTTTGGTAACAATTCAAAAGGGAAGGTGTTGGGGTCAGGGTCTGTTCAAGCTGGGAAGCTCAAATTTGAGCATGTTAAACTCATTGATAATCTAAAATTCAATCTTCTGAGTGTTTCACAAATGAGTGACAAAGGATATGGATCCTTCTTTACAAAGAAAACATGTCTAAATTGTAGGACCAGAGATTGTTAAAAAGATTGATCAAATCATTGCTAAGAGTAAAGCACAACTTGTTGCTTATACGAGTTGTTTTGGTAAAGTTACCGAAGCAATTAGGCGATCAAATTAGTTTTGTGAGGAGTGTGCTGGCTATACTTGTGAAAAATATGTTGGTTTATTCGCTTGTGAAAACAGTTTCAGGATATAGCCTCAGGATATGAAACTATATCAATTATTAAACAATGAGCTGAAAAAGTAAAAGTGGACACGGGGTATACAAGGAAAGGCCATGATCAATCTAGATCTCTGGCATAAAACCTCGGAAGCTGACAATCGTCGGCTGCCTTGTTCTTCTTATTGCTTGAATATTCAGGATACAGTGCAGGATAATGCTCAGATCGATACTAAGTGTTACAAAGTTTGCAAGTGAAGAGTGTTTGTGTGTAATATGCGAGAGTAAGAGAGCAGAGAGTGAAGTTGTGTGTGACCTAGAGATCTGGCTATCCGTTTATATAGTTACAAGTGACAAACTAAATCTCCTTAAAACTTGGGGTCCTCCGTAATATTCCTTTTGGAACGTTGGAGACCTGGTCTTTCGGCTTCAACGTCACTTCTCAACCAAACAGAGCGAGTCTTCAGGAGAACGAGTCCTCGTTAACGTTATGATCCTGCAACCGTGACCTGCAAGCATATATCAGCAATTACCAGGATACTTCATCAGGATGTTACCAATATCCTGGTCCGGTATCCTGATCGTAAACAACTACTATAAGTTCAAGACATATCATCAGGATATGGGCTCAGAATTTCACCCATAACAATTGTCCCAAAAAATGTTACTGCTTAGGATCCTGGATCCCAACGGTAATATTTTTACGTATATCGAGGCCTTAAAGAGATAAGATTTTCTAATTTGACATGATATAACCACCCAGGCTAAATCTACTCATTATCCCCTATATCTTCTCAAGTTGATCTCCATTTAATCAACATCAAGAAATTGAAAAGGTAAACTTCTCTCTCTTTTCTTCATCTTCTTCCCCTTCTCTTCTTCAGTTCCGGTCTAGAAATGGCAAGGCAAACCGGGTCTAGTTCAGGCGACTCAGTCCCTACCTTCATGCCGCAAAATCTTCTCCAATATCCGGAGAAGGAATGGTGCACTTTTGACAATGCCCACTTGTCAGCCCTTCAATCTTCTGGTATCTTCCCGGACAGCGCAATATTCCGGCCATACAATCGGGAACTCCAATCGGACATGTCATCCACCGAATGGCTCTATTTTAACGCCTACCCTTTCACATTGGGTCTTCGATTCTCATTTTCCAAATTTATTTCCGATTTTTTTCATATCACTGGTCTTAGCTTTAGCCAAATCATGCCCATGCTTTGGAGAGTTTTAGTAGTTCTTGATCGCATCAAGAATGAACACGTCCCTGACCTTTGTGTCAACGATCTCCCCATTGCCTACCGGCTATGGTCCCACGGTTCTAGCGGTTCCTGTTTTACTCCACCACCAAAAATGAGGAAGAATGGAAAACAAAGTTCTTCTTTGTTAAAAAGAGTTCTATTCCATATGGGAAGGATTATCCCGTGAAGTGGTTAACCAAGGGTAGGAATCAGGGTTCTAGGGTTATCCTCAAACATATCCTGTTTAATATCCTGCTCTGATATACTTGTTTTTTCTTGTGCAGCGGATTTCAGGAAACTATCACTTCTCTTACCGACTCAGCAGAGAGGATTGAAGCCATTTACAAGCTACCAGAGATCGAGAGAAGTTCATACAAAATCCAGCAGCCTCAAGTCAACACTCTAGTTCCAACATGTCTGGTAAGCCCCTTTTTTGTTTAAAATGCTTGCACAAGTTTTGTTAGTCAGGATATTGATTGAACAAGTTTGAAATCACTCCCTTGTTTGTGCAGAACCAGCCAAGATCCCCGAAGTCTTTGACCTCGACGAGTTGGATAGCTACTCCGGACCTGCACCGGTGAAGATAGAGCCAAGCTCCAAACTCTCTGTCGTGTCAAAGCCATCCTCCAGCTCCAAGCTTACTGTTGTCCCCAAGCCTTTATCAACCTCCAAGCCTCGTGCCTCCAATTCCGAAAGAGAAAGGAAACTGACTCCCCCGCTGCTTCTATTGAGGTTCCTTCTTACGAGACCCTTGGATTCTCAGAATCTAGCAATCTCATGACCTCCCTTCTCAACCAAGTAAATATCCTTATCCTGTATCCTGCGAATATATACTGAACTGATAACCCGGTTAGTTATACTGATACTCATACCTTGCATTGTAGGGTCTTGAGCGCTTGACACATCTCCAGGTCATGGCCTGTGAATCTGTGAAGACACTGGAAGCAAACTGAAGAAGGCTGAGTCCACCATCGTGGATCAAGGGAAGGTTGCCGAAGCTATATCACAACACTATGAGGACAAGTTCAAGGCGGTGACCCGGGATGCTAAGCTTGCCGTGGAGAAGGCTACACAAGAGGCTCAAGCCAAATTGGATGCTACTCAACGGCAACATGAGCAGGATCTGATCTCCTACTAGGAAGGCCTCAAAGGTTCCGTCTCATTTCCCTCCTTCAGGCTAGACTAAAATGGCTTATGAAGCTGGAGCCGCGGGCTTTGAATGCCCTGCCTGGTACATTAAAGTCTGGGAGGCGAAACTGAGGGACCTTGGTGGCAAGCCCGTGGAGTGCACTGCCAAACCAGCTGTTGTAGAGCCTTTGAAGGGGGCTGAGGTGGCGGCTGACGCGGGCAGCAAGGCTGGTGAGGATCCTGGGGCTGATGCTGGACCGGGTGCTGGTGGTGATGGTGAAGGCGTAGCTGGTGATGCTGCCAAAGATGCTGTTGAAGGTGTTGCAGCATAAGGGCAGCGAAGTGGGCGATGATGGATGTTGATGCCTAGTTCGGAGCCCACTTTTGAATTTGAGTGGTTTGTAACCCCTTAAACAATTTACTTTTCCTGCACTAGAACAATTTATATTTCCTTCACGTAAGTACAATATGATGGCCAAAGGTGGAGGCCTGGGTTCCAGGACGAAGCCCTTTGTCATCAACGTTTATATGTTCAAAAACTAAATCGTATTCTTGGTGGATGGGTCTCGTTTTGAGATGAAACCAAGAACACAATCTTTTGGGATGTTAATAAACCAAACTTTCTGCCTTATCTGATATTGTTTCGTTATTCTTTTGAAAAATATGTTTTGAATATCCTGATCAAATATCCTAGACAGGATATGATATAATGTTCAACGCTTTTGTCATCAAAATGTTGGATATAAACTTAGTGAAATATGACTATAAAAACTTAAATCATTTAGATAAGGCCTTCAAAAATTGAAGAATAAAAAATCATACCAGAAGTACTTAGGCAAAAATTTTCAATTCCGACCTTTGAATCCTTTGCAACGTCCCTAACATGGATGTCCCCTGTCTGTGCAGGATATTTTATTAGTATTTCTTCACCTAGTGATTAAACTTTATAACTTTTTATCCACAAAAGAATATGTGTAAACACAATCATAGTTTGTCATATCTTTGGTACTTGCCAAAAATTTATTTTATGGATAAACTTTATATCTGGGGATAAACCCTTAGTATCCTGGGGATGAACCTTTATTTTCGTGCGCTACAGGCGGGAGTGTATAAACTCCAAGACTTAGAAATGTGAAAATCTTTAAACCTTAGAGAGTATGAAAATACCCTTTCACGAGAGAGGGTGATCAATCCACTATACCATAAGGATCCAGGATATTGCCAATAATAACGAAATTGTCGGCCACTGTTACATGAACTGGTCCCGCCATCTTGAACTATACTCGAATAACTTGCGCTCCAGGCTAGGTGTTTATACCCAATTCGGAAGAAAGGTGAATACCTTTAAACCCGTGAATGGATCTGAATCCCTTAAACGTGAGAGAGAGGGGGCTAATCCTCTAAACTTTCGGTCCATCTTAAGTATGTACCTTGGAGTATCATCCTGAAGCGTATCCTACAAAACACCTTTAACCTAGGGTGGGTGTTAGCTTGGCTAACACCCCTCCGATGCTTAAGTCAGTATTGGGTTTCAAAGAATAATAAATTAAATTAAAACTATTTAAAAGAGATAGGATCATAGCATCCTGAGTTAGAAATTAAATTCTAAACTCACTTGAAATAAGCTTTAAGATGTATAGGATTCCAGGATTTTGGTATCATATCTCCCTTCATGGTTTGAGCCGGTATGCCCCCTTTCCTGATTCTGACTCAATCTCGTATGGCCCTTCCCATTTTGGAGCCAACTTCCCATCAGCAGGATTAGTTGTATTCTGAAATGCTTTTCTCAATACCCAATCTCCAACCTGGAACCTTCTAGTCCTTAAATTCTTATTGTAGGATTTGGCTATCCTCTGCTGGTATGCTGCCAACCTTAGCTTTGCTGCATCCCTTGTTTCATCAACAGTGTCCAACTCTTGGTACAAGACTTCAGGATTTGATTTAGGATCTCGTAGACTTGATCTAGGTGTTGGTATCACCATTTCTGTTGGAATCACTGCTTCTGCTCCAAATACTAATGAGACGGGGTTTGCCCAATAGCTCTTCACAGTTGTTCTATCTGCCCATAGGACAAATGGAAGTTCTTCTCCACTTTCCTTTTTTGGTACCTAATTCTTCTTCAGGTTATTGACAATTATCTTGTTTGAGGATTCAACCTGTCCATTAGCTTGAGGATGTACCGGTGTTGACGTAATCATTTTGATTCCCCAACTTTTACAAAAGTCAGTAGTCCATTTTGCTGATGAATTGGGAGCCATTATCACAAATTATCTCAGCCGGTACCCCAAATCTTGTCAGGATATTCCTTTTTATGAAAGATACCTATTTTGGTCAAAAATTACCGAAGCAATTTAGTGATCAAACTTAGTATGTGAGGTAGCGTGCTATTGTGGTTTGTATAAATATGCTAAGTTGGTTGATTATGAAAACAGTTTCAGGATATACGTCACACCCCGATTTCCACGTATAACCCGTGGGCCCGGTGGGAGTATCGTGACGTAGTTGATATCATCATAGTCAATTATACACAGTTATAGCACAACGGAAGGCTTGGAAGGAAATTACTATTACAACCCAAAAGTTTAAAGTACGAATAAAATAATATACAGACGGTTGTAAAAAGGATCCACAGGCGGATCTATAAATGAATACATAAAACTGAGTTCCACAGACTTAAGGCATCTAGGGATTTACAAAGTCCTCTTATTATGCCAAGTAGCTCCAGCCTATTTCCTGAGGTACTTGTCACATAGTCTTTGAAAAATACCTCAGTTTCAACTGGTAAATACAAATAACTGACTCATTTTGTAAACATTTGAAATGTTAATTCAGGTGCACATGACACAAAATCTTTTATAACTTGGGACAATTACATTTATAATCTTGTATACAGTTTTACATGTTTGTCATACTATTAGGGTCGGTTTAAAAACCGAACATGATTAACTAACTCACCATGTATAAAACCCACAAAGGAGTTATCCCAACTTGTGGGTAATTATATTTTAGCATTCGCATCTGTCAGGTGTATGCCTACACCCCGTGCTTAGGTCGTGGCCATCAATAACTTAGATGAGCCAGGATATCCAGGACATGGGGTTAATCATCAAACAAAACCGATTAAAACAGGTTATGCGGATTTATTAATCACAATCCGACTAAATGATCCCATACCCGACCAAGCGGCAATAATTCACCGTATCCCAAGCCCGTATAAGGGAAAATAAGTTAAATGTATTTACCTGAGTTTATGTGTAAGCACTACTCAGCCGTATGATACTTAAGACTGTATGAAGGTATCTTCTCCGGCTACTAATCTGTATAGAAGGTTTTATCAACCTATTAGGATACTAACGGGTCTTTATTTAAGTCGAGGACTTAGACCGGTTAGCCTATAAGATGAATCACGGTTCAAAAATGCTAAAATAAGCGGTGACTGGAGGGAATGTAATCTAGACCCAACAAGTATGCAACTTGTATAATATGGGTAAACTAAACACATTCTAGATTTTGAAGTAAAGATGCCAAGGTTAGACCCGTTTCGGTCCGTTCGTGAAAACTAGTCACATAAGCCGAACCGAACGCGTATGAGCATATTCGGTAACCGATAAGACATATACAATTTTCCTAAGTTATTATGCTCAAGATATGATATAACATCAGTAAGATGTCAACAAGTATGCCCGTAAAGGTTTTAGTTGAACTAAGCCCTATAAGGGCGTTCTGGTCAATTTAAAATGTTCATAAAAGAGGTTTTTACGAAAACCAAGGTTCTGGTCATAAACACTCTGTGAAAACATTTTAATTTATGATGTTAAGATGGTAGGATATCATACCTATGCGTGTGTTAAGTTATGCCAAACTATACCCGGAAGGGCATTTTGGTAATTTCACACATGGTTTTAGGGACTAATTTGGGATTCTGAGTTCATGACTTATCCCTACTGTAAAATCATTAAAATCATTTATAATTTCAGTAGGTAACAAATCTTAGGTGCTAAATATAGTTTAAAGTCAAACTATGTGCTAATATAGCGTAAAAAGTTGACAAATGACGACAATTTCGAAGTTAAAGTGATTATGAGAATTGGCCAGCTTCAAAGTGTTAAAATATTTAATTTTTCATAATATATCAGTAGCAAAAGGTTTTGCATGTTAATTATATGTAAAACTCATTTTATTTGCAAAAAGGGTATTATCGTCATTTATGGGCTTTATGCAAGAACCCAAGGTTAAGGTCAGAAATAAATCTGATCCAACATCCCAATAATTCCTAAATATGATATCATAACAGTAGGTAAAGAGTTTTGTGTCAAAATTATGTTTTAAACATGATGTTCATGCTAAAGGGCATTCTAGTCCTTATAAAGGCATGAATTTCGCTTTTCTATACAACTTCAGTTTATGACCAGGTTTGGAGCATCAAAATACTCTGATTATGTTTACCAATCAATACCTAATTCGTTTGCATGACCAACTACCTTAAAAGTCTCATTTTTGACAAAAGGGCATACTGTCAACATAAAGCATAATAACAGAAACAAGCATATAATGTTAGATTACTAAAGGACCAAGTAATATAACCTTAGAGGGTTATGCTACAACATAATATGGTCCTAAAGGAACCCTAATGCATAAGGAAAATAAGCTAATTCAGGTCAGAACTGAAAGTCAAAGCAAAAGTCAAGCTTTTGCGACTTTCGGTTGCGAACTGAGCCTAAACTCAGAATTGTCGGGTCAAACATGTTTAGACATGTTCTAATGATGTTTACCAAGTTATTAAAGTGACAAAATGTGTTTTATAACCTCTTCATTATAGATTTGATTTTATTTAAAAGCTGACTAGTTTGACTTTTATTATTAATTCCTTTGACCCGACAATTAACTAGGTAAACGTGAGAATTAGGAAGTGCCCTTTTGAGGGATTAACACTCACCTAATTATGATCACGTAGCCATATTCGCCTCGAACAATGGCTTGACCGTTTAGGTCTAAGCCGAAGGTCAAAGCCGTTTTGCGGCAACTTTGACTTTCGGCTTTTTAACATATGAAAACTGAACTAGAGTGGCTAGAACACTAACCACTGGTCCTAGCACAAATTATGAACTTAAGAGAGCTTCTTTGATGACCCAAAAGCTCCAGAGATTGAGAGGAGTGAGATAAAGAAAGGTTGCAAGAACAAATGCCATTACAAGGCACCCATTTATAGTGCAAGGAGCCATGCTAGGATCATTCCAGGTGTATTTAGGTGTTTTATGATGCCTCCAAGTGTCCTAGAACGAGTAAGGAGCAAGAATACAGCCCCTGGTTTTGAAATGAGGCGGTTTGGAAGCATATGTGTGGAGGCTACGCCAAAATCTGCCCAGATGCAGGCCTTACGACCGTAAGCATGGGACCCTTACGGTCCGTAAGCTGTCTATCAGCGAAACAAAATTTAAATTTTGACACGTTTGGCCCCTTAACTTGTATATACGTACCTTGGGACTTCGTATATGATATTATGCCATCAAAAATGATATTTGGCATATTTGGGAGTATAAAATAATTATTCTAAAGCTCCCGGTTCGTCGGTAAACCACCCGGAAGCACAAGTTTCGCTCGTTGACACTTTTACCCCTTTAAGTCAACCTCTCAACGTTAGGGTTTTGGACACGTTTTTGCGAGGTGTTACAATATAGTCTCAGGATAATGAACTATATCAAAATAACAAGTAAATGCGATAAAAGTAGAAATTGACACATGATGTACGAGGAAAGCCCTTGATCAATCTTGATCGCCGACATACAACCTCGGGAGTTGACAATCGTCGGCTGCCTTGTTCTTCTTATTACTTGGATATTCAGGATACAGTGCAGGATAATGCTCGGATTAGATCTAAGTGATACAATGATTGCGAAATGAAAGTGTTGTGAGTGAATGATTGCGAAAATAGGAAGTGATCAGAGAGTGTACGAGATTGTGTGTGTTTTTCTAGTGATTAGGCACCCCTTTATATAGTTTCTAACTATAACTAACTATCCTATATTCCCGGTGCTGGGAATATGTGACATCTGTGCTTTCCGATCTTTTTATTGTATCCGACAATATTATATCATTAAAATTTTGTGTTACATTTTATGAGTTTTGTATATTTACTTATGACATTTGTGTATTTTTAATCCTTGTTCAAAATCCGATGCTTTAAACATTTTCTGGATGTGAAATCGCAAACCATTACGCAAACGTAATAAGTTAAAGCAACGTAGAGTTCAGAATGGTGACACAAGCTTAACATACCTTAAATAACCTTTACATAACTTAGAAATAAGTTTGATGGGCAAAAACACACTTTTGCAACTTCAGGGGCTATTTTGCAAATTCTGCGAAGCTATGCCGTTACGCTTATTTCTTAATCCGGAACATGTACGCACATCCAAAAATTTTTGTAATCATTAAATCTTGTATCTTAATGATTGGAACACAAAAATATCGTTCGTTACGCATGTACGGTCATTTGCGCGTTCGTTATGATTTTCGTCGTAATTAACCGAAAACCGCAACCGTATGACCAACCAACCGACATCCAGAATATTTTGAGCACATTTCAAGTTCCCTATACTTTATTGTCCTTATGAAGCTTTGAAATGAGGTTAACGGGTGTTAAAAGTGCCAAAACGTGTCAAAAACAAGTTCAGGGGCATGTTTTGCTAATTTTTGAAAGTTTCTGCCAGTAAAGGGCTTACGGACCGTAAGCCCAAAGTCCTTACGGTCCGTAAGGACCCCCCAGCTCAGCAGAATGATTTCAGCAAGGTGGCAGCTCCTTGTTTACTCCTTGTACACCAAGCAAATCAATTTTGCCACCAATTCACCTGCATTTGACACTTGTTAGGACTTCTATAAGATCATGCGAACACATGGGACACTTGGAATGATCTTGTTGATCCAAAAACACTATAAATACCCATCAAATTTCACCTCATTCCTTGCTCAATTCTTTTCTTTCTCTCAAACACTCTAAGTGGAGGCTATCACATTGTTGGATGCCTCCTACCTGAGTTGTTCTTGTCTTCTTGGAGCTCTTGGTGTTCTTCAACGCAAGTAAGTGCTCTATTCTTGTCTTGTCTTGTTTCATTTGTTTAGCTATTTCAAGCTAAAAGTCAAACGGTGTTTAACTTTCAGCTTTGACCATTAATTGGTCAAGTCAAATTCCAATTGGACTTTGCAACGTGATCGTAATAACGATGGTTATGATCTATAGTGATCATGCCTACTGATTACCACGTTTATTAGTTGTAGTGACGAGTCATCGTTTTGGTCAATAATGCGCAAAATGCGCATTATAGGACGGAACTATTTTCGGGTATCAAAACACTTTGTTTTGATACCAAATCAGTTTTAATAAACTAGGTTAGACATGCTTAACATGTCTAACTCGTCACTTTTAGTTTAGTGCTTGCTTAGGGTCGTAAGTCGAGCGGTCTTGACCACCGCTTTGACTTTCGGATCCGACCCGTTTGGTCGATCTTAGGATCCGACCAAACTCATATTAAGGACCATAGTTGTGTAGGGAATAACCCTCTGAGGTTATACCTTATGGTCATGTCGTTTGGTTAGTGTTATGTTAAGTTGCTTATTATGCCTTTATAAATGACCAAAATGCCCTTTTTGTGCATAAATTGATTTTAAGCTTATGTAACCAATATTTTGCCATATAGACAGATGTTACAACTATATTAAACTTGTTTGGGCATATAAGACTTATCATAGGGTATATCTAACCATCCGAGACTTATCATAGGGTATATCTAACCATCCGATCACGCGTTTACACAAATGACCCGTTAAAGTAGCATAAACTACCTTAACGAGCCATTATGGGTCAAAAGCACTTAGGAATCATTTCAAATCAGAATGTAGACTTTGTTATAACCATTTCATATGAGTACCAACACTCATTTGGTTTACAAAACCTCATTCTATCCTATCCGCCGATTATGTCCCGATATTAACATAGTTATCCGATATTAGGACATACTTAACTTCTCGGACTCTTGAGCTTTGGTTTATCTTCTTGAGCAACGACTTTCTTGCAATCCCAAGTGAGTACATAGTCCCCTCTTTTACATTTTCAAATATTTTGGGGTGAAACATATTGTGCCTATGACTACTTTCGTGTTTTCATGAATATATACATGCTTTGATTACATAGTACATATACTACATGATTTCCATTTGCATTTTGCTTCATATGTTGACTTATCATATTTAGCACATTTATTTTCAAAGACATTTTTGCTGTGTATGTTGACCGAGCATTCTAGTACGTGGTTTCCAAGACACTTTCAAGACATGCTTATGTTGTTATTGACATTTTGGTGCGTTGAACTAGACAATGATACATTCATTAACATTGATCACGCCGACCGGTAGTATGTAATGGTACCACAGGATTGACAATCCCGTTCCCGCTTCCTAGGTATGTTTGGAAGTGACCTTTGGGAATGACAGAATCCGATGAACATTGATAAACCCTTGACCGGATAGGGGTTTATCCGACAATCAACAAGGCTTGAATGTATTCGCCAACAATCCATAATATATGTTTCAACATAAAGGCAATGGTTTATAAAACATGACATTGGTTTACTTGACATTTGTTTACTCGACATTGGTTTACATGACATTTGTTTACTCGACATTGGTTTACATGACATTTATTTACTCGACATTGGTTTACATGACATTTGTTTACATGACATTGTGTTTACTCGACTTGGTTTACATGACATTTGTTACCTGACATTTGTTTACTCGACATTGGTTTACTCGACATTGGTTTACATGACATTTGTTACTCGACATGGTTTACTCGACATTGGTTTACATGAAATTTGTTACTTGACATTGATTTACATGACATTGGTTTCCTCGGCATTGGTTTATGGTGAATGACTTAAATAGCGTGACGTGTGTAATATGATAAAAGCATGGTGGATACGCTGATGGTATTCCTATATATAAGTGCTTTTATTATCTTACATGTTGTGGCATTATCTAAATCATTTTAAAAAAAATACAAGACATGGCATATCTTATACAATACATGACATTTTTTTTATACGAGACAAAACTTACTTTTGGTTATCTATTTAACCATGCATTATTTCTTTTCTATCAAATTGATTTTTATTTGATTTTTATAAAAGAAAATTTTATGGTTCATGGCGACTTCGGTACTACTTTAAACATTTCTTACAATAATCAAAGCCATGAAGCATCAACACAAAATGTACTCGCCGACATTTCTTTGCTGACTTTATTTTCACATATGTTTCAGGGGCGAATGTTTGAGGTTGATCGTGCTACAAATAGGGCAGACTTCGGGCCTTAGTGACAATAAAAGCAAGAAGAACAGTTTAACTTATGTTGTGTTTTCCGTTTTATCTAAGACATGTAAACAATTATAATAAATAAAACTTAACTTTATGTGCCATGGTTATTGAAACAATAGTTCTGTTACAACACTCCCCGACGTTTCCGCCGCGGTTTTGTTGTTTTAACGCGATCAGGGTGTGACAGAAAGATTGGTATCAGAGCCAATGGTTATAGGGAATTAGGTTATTAGTAAAGCTTTGACCTAGACTATAACCTTCTTAGGACCCTAACGCGAGATTTCTTGCGTTTAGAATTAAAACACGATACAATCACCTATCCTTAGGTGATTACCAAAACATAAACACAATTTTCAAAATGACTTTGAAATCAATCGTCTAATTCTTGGTTGATTAGTTTTGGCTTTATGCCTTTGATGTTTTCAAAATCATCAAAGTTTTGGTCTTATTATTGTGAACACGTGCAATCTGGAAGGGTGGGTGCCTGTACCATGGGTTTTCTGTCTAAGGCTAGAGTGTTCGTACAAATCCACTTAATCGGACCAGTCACTCTTACCTGGGAATCAGGGTGAGTGTCCACTTATAGGCTAAAGCATGTCTTCGCGATACATTATGAAGACCCATTTACTTTGATTAGTCATTGTGTGTCATTCGTTTGTTTTGAGTAACGAATGAATGACCACCATTCTTACATTTGTCGATATTTATTCATCTCATTTTGATTATCCAACATTCATCTCACTCATTTCCTTTCATATTTTCTCTCTTATAGAATGCCTCCTCGACGAAACGTAAACACGGACGCCGACATGGCGGCTCTAATCTCTCAGCAGTTTGCTGTTGTGCTTCCGAATCTCATAACTCAGATAAACCAAGCTAACAATATAACAATGCACCTGCTGCATGTAACTTTAAACAGTTTAATTCGGCTAAACCGCTCAAGTTTAGTGGTTCTGAGGGAGCAACTAGGCTCCTACAATGGTTTGAGAGTCTTGAGAATACATTTCGCCATGTTCAGTGTCCAAATGAGCGCAGAGTTGAGTTTGCTTCTAGCGTGTTTGAAAAGAGAGCGCTTACGTGGTGGAATGGAGTGATGAGAGATAGGGGTGCTGACATTGCTATGGGTCAGACTTGGGAGGAACTCAGGGCTCTAATGATGAAAGAGTTCTGCCCCCGTCACAAAAAGAGGGCGCTTGAAAATGAGTTTCATGACCTAGTTGTTATTGACATTTTGGTGCGTTGAACTAGACAATGATACATTCATTAACATTGATCACGCCGACCGGTAGTATGTAATGGTACCATAGGATTGACAATCCCGTTCCCGATTCCTAGGTATGTTTGGAAGTGACCTTAGGGAATGACAGAATCCGATGAACATTGATAAACCCTTGACTGGATAAGGGTTTATCCGACAGTCAACAAGGCTTGAATGTATTCTCCAACAATCTATAATATATGTTTCAACAATAAAGGCAATGGTTTATAAAACATGACATTGGTTTACTTGACATTTGTTTACTCGAAATTGGTTTACTCGACATTGGTTTACATGACATTTGTTTACTCGGCATTGGTTTACTCGACATTGGTTTACATGAAATTGGTTTACTGGACATTGGTTTACATGACATTTGTTTACTCGACAGGTTTACTCGACATTGGTTTACATGACATTTGTTACTTGACATTTGTACTCGACATTGGTTACTCGACATTGGTTTACTCGACATTGGTTTACATGACATTTGTTACTTGACATTGATTTACATGACATTGGTTTCCTCGGCATTGGTTTATGGTGAATGACTTAAATAGCGTGACGTGTGTAATATGATAAAAGCATGGTGGATACGCCGATAGTATTTCCTATATATAAGTGCTTTTATTATCTTACATGTTGTGGCATTATCTAAATCATTTTAAACAAAATACAAGACATGACATATCATATACAAAACATGACATTTTTTTATACGAGACAAAACTTACTTTTGGTTATCTATTTAACCATGCATTATTTCTTTTATATTAAATTGATTTATATTTGATTATTATAAAAGAAACTTTTATGGTTCATGGCGAATTCGGTACTACTTTAAACTTTTCTTACAATAATCAAAGCAATGAAGCATCACACAAAATCCTATGTACTCGCTGGCATTTCTTTGCTGACTTTATTTTCACATATGTTTCATGGGTGAATGTTTGAGGTTGATCGTGCTACACATAGGGCAGACTTCGGGCCTTAGTGACAATAAAAGCAAGAAGAACAGTTTAACTTATGTTGTATTTTTCGTTTTATCTAAGACATGTAAACAATTATAATAAATAAAAGTTAACTTTATGTGCCGTGGTTATTAAAACAGTAGTTCTGTTACAACACACCCCGACGTTTCCGCCGCGGTTTTGTTGTTTTACGCGATCGGGGTGTGACAGAATATTCCCTTCTGAACGTTGGGGGACTGTTTCAACTTGTTTTCCACGTGCATATTAACTATAACTCCGGGTCTTCAGCTCATATAACCATTACAACATCAAGAGCATTGACCAACATCCGAAATACTCGCAGAATATGCCTTTCTTCTATTCTGACCGTTACAAGACCCATGCTACCGTCATCAACGTCCACTTTTCAACCACCTTGAGCGAATCTTCAGGTAGACCAGGTCCTTTAACATTGGTACCTTGCAACCAAAGAAAATCGTTAGTAGCGAGTAGGATACCCCCGTAGGATGTTACCAATATCCTGGTTCAGTATCCTGGTCACAACATATAATATTAGGATATGCCTTCGGGATATAAACTCGAAATCCCACCTGTTAGGGGCTGATTTTTAGCATGTTTGGATCATTTATCCCGAGGCTTAACCTGAATCATTTATCCTTAGCATATGAAGCAGGGAGTCTGAAGATCAAGGGCCCTTATCTATATGTATGCTTACTAACTATTGTTCACTGTTTGTTTAATATTTGTATGCAGGTTTTGGACAAGGAAAGACTTGTTCTAACCGGGAATCGCGGGAATATGCTTATAATTCTAGCACGTGCAAAGAGAGTCATGACCGTTGGTGGAGAACGTGAATGCATGGCTGAAATTTCAGATTGTTAGTTTGTTAGGATTAGCTAGATATTTAGTGGGATATTGAGCTTGATAGACACACGAATTCTGATTGAACAAACACTCACATACATTCTCTTGAATACACACACATTAGAACTCTCATTGTAACAAGCTCAAGACTTCCAAAGTTGTACTCTTTTTCATGCAATATAGTTGATAGTGGTAGTTTTCACTATCTGAGTTTTTATGCCAGCGATCTACTAGTGATCAAGGGCTTTTCCTCATACAAATCCTGGTGTTTTTCATTGATTTTACATTCTAAACTTGAACATTTACTTATTTGATCTACAAGCACTCAACCTCACATTCAAACTTTGGTTACATTATCCTTGATCAGATTTTTGACCAAAACAGTTTGGCGCCCACCATGGGGCAATCGATACTTCAATTCTAAAATTTTCATTCATTTCATTCATTTTCATCCATTCTTTTCAACTACATTGCTTCTCATGGAAAATCTGCTTCAAGTGCCATGCCGGCAGTTACCTCATCTCAAACTAGTGCATCACTACCTCCTATTCCACCTGCATACCAGAAGAGTGCTGAGAATCCCCAGAAGAAAACTACTCCTATTTACACAGGATCGAAAACCTCCACTGTTTCTTCCTCTACAACTACTAACAATGATGTTTCTGCTTTAATTTTGCAGATGAAGAACTACATGGAGCAGCAGGACAAAATCAACCAAAGGATCCTCAGGGAGATTGATGAAATCAAGAAGCCAAAGAGATCCATAGAGGATAACTCTCCACTGATGCCCAGATCATTGGATTTTACTTCTCCAACATCAACAATCCAGCATTCTAGGGGATCCGGCATTCAGATGCAAGGATCCTCCAATTATCAGCAGGGATCACTGGCGATGACACAGGCTCAAGAATCCTTAGGATTGCAGTATGGATCGTTGGAATGACGCAGCCACAAGCATCTCATTACCAGCCTTATGGATCCTCATTCCAGCCTCATGGATCCTCATATCAGCATCAAGGATCCTACCTCAGTTCAGGAGGATACTTGGAGACGGTTCCACCTAAAGTATCCAATTTCCAGCATCAAGGATCCTTATCCCAGGTTGAAGGATCCATGGAGTATCCTCCGAGACCTTCAACACCCATGTATCCTGGACCCAACGTCTTTCAGGATCAAGGATCCTTAGGGATTCAGCCATCCAAGAATTCTGAAGTCTACATAGGAGACTTCATCCCTATGCAGACTATTGCGTAATCTGGTCTAATTGTTGCACCAGAAACATCTACCTTTGGAAATACTTCTGGCATACCGTTTCCGAATCAATCAGGAGGTAACAATGTCAATAACTCTATTGGTACTAACTATGGTTTCATGTAGGATACAAGTATCAATCAGACCATGGCCAGGGAGCTCAGAAGCTTAAGGATATGATATCCAGTGTCCCAAGAGTGGTTAAGCCCATTCCTGAGATCCCAGATGGAAGCCACAGGGTGTCTCATTTCGCACCTTCTATCTGCCATGCTGAGATACCAAAACGCTTTCAAACCCCCAACATGAAGCTGTACGATGGTACAACTGATCTGGAGGAGCATGTGACACAATACCGGGGAAGAATGGAGATCAATCCCATTCCAGAAAGATTAAAGGAAGCCTGCCTTTACAAGGGCTTCAGATCCATACTCACTGGATCAACACTCAAATGGCTGCTAAGTCTTCCTCCTTACTCAATTACTTCATTTTCTCATCTAGTTAATTTGTTCAATAACAAGTTTTCATGTAGTAGAACCTTTGAACGACTAACTAGTGATGTATATAGAATAACCCAGGCTCGTGATGAATCCTTAAGAGATTACATCACTAAGTTTAGTAGAGAATCCTTAGAAATCCCTAACCTAGATATTGCCACTGCTGTGGAGGCATTTTAAAATGGGATTGCTGAAGAATTCCTCATTCTATGATGACCTCGTTATGACACCTTGCAGGAATTTAGATGAAGTGAGGAACAGGGCATTGAGGTTTATTCGTTTAGAGGATGACAAAAGGATCCAGGAGAGGCTCTCAGGATCCTCGAAACAGGAAAAGCAAGGATCATTCTTTAAAAATAATCGATCCAAGTCATACTCTAAACATGACAGCCACAATGTGTGTTTTGGTCAAAAATTATCGAAGCAATTTAGTGATCAAATTAGTTTTGTGAGGTAGTATGCTAGTAGTGTTTATGAAAAATGTGTTGGTTGCCTGTTTATAAAAACAGTTTTTCAGGATACAACTCGGGATATTGAGCTATATCAATAATCAAACAATGAGTGAAAATGTAAAGGTTGACAGGAGATGTACGAGGAAAGCCCTTGATCAATCTAGATCTCCGGCATAAAACCTCGGGAGCTGACAATCGCAGCTGTCTCGTTCTTCTTATTACTTCAAAACTCAGGATACAGTGCAGGATAATTCCCAGATCGTTGCTATGTGTTACAAAAATTGCCAGGGAAGATTGTTTGTGTGTAATTGCGAGATAAAGTGTTAGAATTCAAAATTAGCGAGTGTGAGTGCCGTGACCTATCGATCTGGTTATCTGGTATTTATAGTTACAAAGAAAAACGAACTCTCCTAAAATGGTGGGATCCCTTGGAATATTCGCTAGTGAACGTTGTTGACCAGGTATTGGGCTTCAACGTCTTTCTTCCAACCATTTAGACCGAGTCTTCAGGTGAACGAGTCTCCATGAACGTTGTGATCCTGCAGCTATGTACTGCATGTAAATAATTAGTAATCACCAGGATACTGCCTCAGGATGTTACCAATATCCTGGTCTGGTATCCTGATTGTTAACAGCTATAATTAAGTCAAGGTATAATTCAGGATATGGGTTCAGAATTTCACCCATAACAATTGTCCCCAAAATATAGCTGTTGGGATCCTGATCCTAACGGATATATTTTTACGTTTACCAAGGCAATTTAAGAGATAAGACCCCTGACATGATATGATGTAACTGCCCAGGCTATTTCTACTTATTGTCTCCCTATATCTTCTCGTCCTTATCCCCATTTAACCTTGACCAAGGAAGTAAAAAGGTAAAGTTCTCGCTCATCCTCTTCTTCTTTCTTTTCCTGTTTTCCGGTGAAGTATGGCAAGACAAACTCGATCCAGCTCTGGCAATTCAGCCCCTGTCTTCATACCACAAAACCTTCTCCAATACCCGGAGAAGGAAGCCTGTTCGTTCGACAATGCCTATATAGCGAACCTCCAATCCTTGGTATTTTTCTGGACACCGTGGTGTTCCGTCCGTACGATCAGAAACTCCGATCAGATATGGTGTCCATGGAATGGCTCTGCTTCAACGCCTTTCCTTTTACCTTAGGTCTTAGGTTTCCATTTCCCGACTTCATCACCGACTTCTTTACAACCACCAGCCTCAGATTCTGTCAAGCCATGCCCATGCTTTGGCGCGTGTTGGTTGTTCTTGATGTGATCAAGAATACTCACATTCCTGAACTATGTGTCAATGATCTTCCATTAGCATACCGTTGATATCCCATGGGTCCAGCAGGTTCCTGTTTTATACTCCACTTCTAACGAAGAAGAATGAAAATCCAAATTCTTCTTCGTGAAAAGAAGTTCGATCCCTGGTGGAGCGGTTATCCGGTGAAGTGGTTAACAAAGGGTAGGAGTTAGGGTTTAGGATATCCTCGGATATATCTTGCTCAACATCCTACTTTATATCCCGCTCTGACATCTTCGTTTTTTGTTGTGCAGCGGATTTCAGGAAGCTAGCACCTCCCCTTGCTGATTCGGAAACCAGGATTAAAGCTATCTACCAGCTGCCGGAAATTGAAAAAAGCTTCATTCCAAACCCAACAGCATCAAGCCAACATTCCAGTTCCAATATGTCTGGTAAGTCCTCACTTTTTGTTTAAAGTTCCGTATCAGTTTAGTTAGAAGAAATATCGAATAATTAAGTTTAAAATTACTCCCTGTTTGCAGCATCAGCCAGGATTCCTGAAACCTTTGATCTTGAGGAGCTAGACAGCTACTCTGGCCCCGCTCCGGTGAAGACAAAGTCCAAATCCAAGCCTCCAGCCGCCTCAAAGCCCTCTTCCAACTCCAAGCCTACCACTGTCCCCAAGTCTTCTTCAGCTTCCAAGCCTCGGGCTTCTAGTTCTCGAAAGAGAAAGGATACCGATTCCCCCACCACTTCTGCTGAGGTTCCCCTTTCGAGAGTCTTGGGTTCGTTGAATCAAGCAGCGTTATGACTTCTTTTCTCAACCAGGTAGATACCTTCACTTTATATCCTGCGAGTATATGCTAGACTGATATTCTGGTTAGCTATAATGATACCCATACCTTGCACTGTAGGGCCTAAACCGTCTACTGGTCGCATATGAAGAGGCTTGTGGAACTGCGGTCCTCCATGAGGTCAAAGCAAAGAAGCAGAGGCCCTCATCGAACAGCTGCAAACAACTGCTGCCACCAGGACCCGACATTACGAGGATAAACTAAAGAAGGTCACCGAGGATGCCAAAGTCACTTTGGAGAACCTGTCCTCAGACGCTCGGATCAAATTGGATGCTGCACATGCCCAACACGAGCAGGATATGGTCTCTTACCATGATAACCTCAAGGATCTTGGTAATTTCCCTCCTTCAAGCTAGATTGAAGATGGATTATGAGGCCAAGGCTGCGGGCTTCGAATGCCCTTCTTGGAATATCGGCGCTTGGGAGGCGAAGTTGAAGGATCTTGGTGGTAATCATGTGGAGCATCCTACCAAGCCAACGGTTGCAGAGTCTTCCAAAGCGGTTGAGGTAGCGGCAGAGGCTAGTGGTGAAGTTGGTGATGATCCTAGGGTCAATACTGGAGCAGATGCTGGTGAAGGAGTGGTTAATGATGCTGCAAGGATGCTGCTGAAGGTCCTGCAGCATAAGGGCAGCGAAGTGGGCGATGATGGATATTATTGCTTAGGCCGGAAGCCCCACATTTTTGAACTTGAAGAGGATCCTGGGTTCCAGGACAGAGCCCTTGGTCATCACTTTTCATATGCTTTAGAACTTATCATACTCTTGGTGGATGGGTCTTGGTTTAAGACGAAGCCAAGAGTGTGACATTTTGACTTGTTAATAATAAACTAATCTTTTAGTCTTATCCGTTGTTGTCATGTTTTTGTTTTGAGAGATATGTTTGGAATATTCTGATAAAATATCCTGATGGATACTGATATAAATGTTCAACACTTTTGTTATCTTTAAAAATATTAGACAAAAGCCTGATGAAACATTACTTTATAGAAAACTTAGGTTATTCAGATAGGGCTTTCAAGATTTGAAAAAAAAATAAAAAACCATACCAGAGACACTTATGCAATAATTACCGACTTCAACCTTTGAATCCTTTGCAATGTCCCCAACATGGATGTCCTCTGTCTGTGCAGGGATATTGCATCAGTGCATGACATACTTGAGTATTTCTTCACTTAGTGACTAAGCTTTGTAGTTTTTTCTTTACAAAAGAATGTGTATGAACACAATCATAATCTGCTATATCTTTAGAGTTTGTTAACAACTTTAGTTTCACTAGGGATAAACCCTTAATATCCTGGGGTTAAACCCTTAGTATCCTGGGGATAAACCCTTCTTTTCGTGCGACTACATGCGGGAGTGTATAAACTCCAAGACTTAGAAAGGTGAAAACCTTTACACCTTAGAGAGTAGGAAAATACCCTTTTGCGAGAGAGGGTGATCAATCCTCATATACCTTAAGGATCCAGGATATAGCCAACAATAACGAAATTGTCAGCCACTGTTACATGAACTGGTCCCGCTATTAATTCCTGGATACTTGCACTCCAGGCGGGGTGTTTAAACCCAATTCGGGAGAAAGGTGAATACCTTTAAACCTGTGAATGGATCTGAATCCCTTAAACGTAAGAGAGGGGGCTAATCCTCTAGTCTTTCGATCCATCTTGAGTTAATATCCTGGAGCATTATCCTGAAGAATATCCTATAAGACACCTTCAAACTAACACCCTACCGATGCTTAAGTCAGTATTGGTTTCAAAGAATATTAAACTAAATATATTTAAAAGAGATAGAATTCATACCATCCTGAGTTAGAAAGTAAATCATAAACTCACTTGAAATAAGCTTTAAGATGTATAGCATTCCAGGATCTTGGCAATATATCCCCTTCCATAGTCTTGAGTCGGTATGCTCCTTTTCCTGACTCTGATTCAATTTCATATGGTCCTTCCCATTTTTGGGCTAACTTCCCATCAGCAGGATTGGTTGTATTCTGAAATGCTTTCCTCAAAAAACCCAATCTCCAACTTGGAACCTCCTAGTCCTTAAATTCTTATTATATGACATGGCTATCCTTTGTTGATAAGCTGCCATCCTTAGTTTTGCTGCATCCCTTGTTTCGTCAACAGTATCTTGTTCTTGACATAAGACTTCAGTATTCGTTTCAGGATCCCGTAGGCTTGATCGTGCCGTAGGTATCACCATCTCTGTTGGAATCACTGCTTCTGCCCCAAATACCAGTGAGAATGGAGTTTGTCCAGTAGCATTCTTCACTGTTTTCTATCTGCCCACAATAGAAATGGTAGTTCTTCAGCCCATTGTCCTTTCTTGGCACCTAACCTTTTCTTCAAGCTATTGACAATTATCTTATTGGAGGATTCTGCTTGTCCATAAGCCTGAGGATGCACCGGTGTTGACGTGATCATCTTGATTCCCCAATTTTACAAAAATCCGTGGTTCTTTTGTTGATAAATTGAGAGCCATTATCACAAATTATCTCGGCCGGTATCCCGAATCTTGTCAGGATATTCCTCTTGATGAAAGATACCACTTCTTGATCCCTTACTTGGACAAAGGCTTCTGCTTCAACCCACTTGGAAAAATAATCCGTCATTGCCAACATGAAGACCTTTCCTCCCGGAGCCTTAGGTAGATTCCCCACTATATCCATCCCCCACTTCATAAATGGCCAAGGGGATATGATGGATATAATGGTTTAGCAGGTTGATGTAGTATATTGTTGTGTCTTTGGCATGCATCACATTTTCGAGCATACTCCACAGCATCCTTCCTCATGGTCGGCCAATAATATCATGTTCTCAACACTTTTGAGAATAAAGATCTATCCCCAGTATGGTTTCCACAATCTCCTCCATGTATATCCTGAAGACCTCCTTGGTTTCAGGATCTTCCAAGCACCGTAGATATGGACCTGCAAAGGATTTCTTATACAAAACATTATTTATGATAGTAAAACGGGATACCTTCATTCTGAAAGCCTTGGGACTTTCATCCTTTGGGATATCTCCTTTGTCAAGATACTTCACAATTGGAGCCATCCAGGATTCAGGATTCTTCTCAGGATATCCATCACCAGGATCCTGCACAGTTACTACTTCCTTATCCTGAGACTTGAAAAGTTCCATAGCCGGGTATACGATATGTAGTATTGGTATCTGAGTTCCTTCCGGTATCCTAACAGTAGATCCTAAATTTGCAAGAGCGTCTGCTTCAGCATTTTCTTCTCTTGGTACTTGTTCAAGTGTAAAATTTTCGAAATATCCTGCTAATTTTTTAACAATTTCAAGATATTCAGCTAACTTTTCACTTTTGACTGCACAAGATCCATTGAAATGGTTAGTAATCAACAGGGAATCAACATACACTTGTAAACATTTAACATTTCTATTCTTAGCCAATTCTAATCCTGCTATCAGGGCTTCATACTCAGCTTCATTATTAGTAGCAGGAAATTCACATCTAATAGCCTAGGGCAATATGTCCCCCTGTGGCGATTTTAGTAGTATCCCTAATCCTACACCTCTTACATTGGATGCACCATCAGTATACAATATCCAAGATCCTGAATTCTCACCTAGTTTATGTACTTCTAGGTCAACCTCACTTTGGATATCACTACTAAAATCAGCCATAAAGTCTGCCAAAGCCTGAGACTTTATAGCATTTCTAGGTTCATATACTAAATCGTATGCACTTAGTTTTACGGACCACTTAGCCATCCTACCAGACATCTCAGGTTTCCAAAGCACATTTTTAACAAGATAATTGGTTTTAATATAAATCCTATGTGTTTCAAAGTAAAGTCTAGGCTTAGTTGATGCCATGACTAGAGCTACTATCAATTTTTCTAAGTTTGAGTATCTAGTTTCAGCATCTAACAAACTTTAACTAATATAATAAACAGGATACTGCTGACCTTCATGATCCTTTACCAGGACATCACTTATTGTGTTTCCCGATATTGCAAAAGGTATAGGGATAAGGGTTCACCATCCTCGGGTTTCATCAACAGGGGTGCACTTGAAAATATTGTTTCAGTTCTTGTAGAGCAACTTCATGTCTTTCTCCCCATTCAAGTTTTTTGTTCTTCTTCAGGATATCGTAAAATTCCTTGCATTTTTCCGAGGATCTTGATATGAACCTATTCAACGCTGCTACCCGTCCTTTTAATCTTTGCACATCCTTCATGTTGGATGGTGATTTGAGATCCAGGATAGCTTTAATCTGTTATGGGCTTGCTTCTATTCCCCTCTTGGTCACCATATATCCTAGAAATTTTCCTGCCCCCACTCCGAAGTGACACTTGGCAGGATTCAGCTTTATATTATACTGGTCCAGGATATTGAAAGCACATTCAGGCTCTTCGCCTTTAGTTAGAAGTAGAAGTAGAGGGCGCCGTTTGCCCCACACTTCATAAAAAGTAAAAAAGTATGGATGAAGTAAGAAAAAGTACATAAGGAATGAGAAAGGTGGATGTTCTTTAACTGTATACAGTTGTCCAACTACTTTCTTCCTCCGACTTCTTTAGCCACTTCCGGCTTCCCCACTTCCGCATCTGGGGAGAGCTTGCTTCGTGGCGGAGCATTTAGCAATGCCTGGTGAGGGCTGGCTGTCTGGGGACATTTTAAGGGCTGGGCTTGCTTCTCATGAGATTGGGTAAGGGAATCAAATGGGCTCATAAACCGGGCTTTTGGGCACACGGAAAAGGGGAAGTGGATGGAGGGTGCTTCTCAGCTAGAGTTGGGGTGGGGTCGCTATAGTGGCTAGGGTGAGTCTTCCTACACGGCTGGACGCCCGGCTCTAGACGAAGCTGAGGGGGTTACCACCACATCCTCTCCCGATAGACTCAAGATCCTGAAGATGATCCTCGGCTTTCTTGGATTTTACCACCATATCGTCAATGTACACCTCCATCGTGTCCCCCAGTTTGTCTTTGAACATCATATTGACTAGCCTCTGGTATGTTGCCCCTGCATTTTTTAAACCAAAATGCATGGCAGTATAACAGTATATACCTGTTGGTGTCATGAATGTTGTGTCTTCTTGATCGGATGGCTCCATTTGGATTTGCTGAAATCCTGAGGATGCATCCATAAAGGTCAGCATTTCATGACCGGCAGTTGCATCTACCATCGAATCTATATGTGGTAATGGGAATGGGTCTTTAGGACATGCTTTATTGAGGTCTGTGTAATCTACACAAACTCTCCACTTCCCATTCTTCTTCTGGACCACCACCATGTTTGCTAGCCACTTAGGAAATTTCCTTCTCTTTTGTTAAATGGGCCTGAAGGATTTGTCAATTCCAAGTTTGTGAGTTATAATATCTTTCGGTATACCTGTCATGTCTTCGTGTTTCCATGCAAACGTGGACATCCTGCATTTCAAAAAGTTAGTAAGCTGACTCTTAATATCCTGAGGGATATTGGTTCCTACAAGCACCGAGATATCTGGATGATCCTGGTCCAGGACCACTTTCTTAACATCCTGCTCCGAAGTTTCCACGATATCCCTGGCTTGTATCTTTAATTGCTATCATGCCCTGGATTTTGTTGATGCCTTCATCGAAGAGGAGTAGCATTCCTTCGCCTCCTGTTGGTCGCTTTCCACTTTGACTACCCCCCAAGGAGTAGGGATCTCGACACATTGATGATAGGTGGAAGGCACAACTTTCATATCATGAATCCATGGCCTGCCTCATATAATATTATAGCAGGATAACGAGTCCATGACAAAAAATCGTTGCATCGAATTCACTCCTTCAACGTATACACGCAGCTTTATCTCTCCAACCGTGTTCTTCACTTCTCCGCTGAACCCTACAAGCACAGTGGACTTTGAGGTAATCTCCATTTCTGGGATGTTCAGCTTCTTCAGGGTCTCTAGTTGAATGATGTTGACCGAGGTACCATTGTCCATCAATATCCTGCGCACAAAATGGTTAGCAATCTACAAAGTGATTACCAGACCATCATGATGAGGATCCTGAATACTATCCCGGTCTTCACTATCAAACGTTATCACTTTGTCAGTTGTAAGTGTTGTCACCCTCGTTGACTTATACCCTCTTTCTGACTTTGCCTCTTTGGCATGCCTCTTAGCTGCAGAATAAGAGGTTCCGCATATATCGGATCCTCCAAATATGAAATTGATTATCTTGGCGTCTTGGGGAGGTGATGCTGCTCGTTCAGGATCCTTGTCAGTATCCTGGCCCTTATTCTTCTTCCTGCCGATGAGATCTTTTAAGTAGCCTTTGCTTAGTAGATAGCTTATCTCCTTTCTCAGGGCTATGCAATCTTCCGTTATATGTCCAAAATCTTCATGGAAGGTGCACCAGTTGGACTTATCCTTCCAATCAGCCTTTTGTTGGTTCTTCCTTGGCTACCTTGCTTTATCTCCTAAACCCATCATGGCATATATTAATTCAGGAGTATTAACAGAAAAACAGTATTTAGATAACTCAGGATACTCCTCAGGATCTTCGTCCTCAACAACATTCACTTTTTTGCTGTCATTCCTGTCATATGGCTTAGAGCGATATGGCTTGTACGAGGATTCTGACTTCCTGTTAGTTGATTCATATGTTAAGGATGAATTCATCCTCTCTTGCATTTTCTTGTCGTCCTCAAGCCTGATATATCTTAGAGCCCTGTTTTGAGCTTTGTCCAAGTTCCTGCAAGGATTCATTACAAGATCCTGATAAAAAGGAGAATCCTTTTGTAATCCCATCTTGAATGCCTGTACAGCTGTAGCAACATCAAGATGTAGGATATCTAAGGATTCCCTACTAAATTTATTCACATAATCCCTAAGGGATTCTTGAGGCCCCAGTGTTATCCTATAGAGGTCACTTGTTAGTTTCTCAAAGCTTCTACTACAAGAAAATTGACTGTTAAACAAATTAACCAAATGAGCAAATGATGTAATGGAATGAGGTGGAACGCTTAAGAGCCACTTCAAGGCTGATCCTGTCAGAGTAGAGCTGAAGCCCTTGCAAAGACATGCTTCTTTAAGATCCGGTGAAATAGGATTCACTTCCATCCTCTCCATATACTGGGCAATATGCTCTTTAGGATCCGTCGTCCCATCATAAAGCTTCATGTTGGGGGTTTGGAATCTCTTTGGGATTTCAGCATCACAAATGTGGCGAGCAAAATGGGATATATTGTGACTATCCTGGGATACTTCCGGTATGGGCTGCACTACCCCAGGTACACTTGATATCATATCCTTTAGTTTCTGAAGCTCTCTGGAGAGTGCTGAGGTTACGTTTGTATCCTGCGATGATCCAACATTGTTAGTAGCAAGAGTATTAGCATTATTAGATAGGTTACCAGCCTGTTGATTTTGGCCATATCCTGGAGCGTATCCTGGACCCCTTACATTCGATATCCTGGCTGATGAGGGTATCTCAGGAACATTGCTCCGGGAACGGCTTGGTACGACATTGCCCTGATTATCCTCAGTATACACCGCTGAACTAAAGTTCAGATTCCTGGGCTGCAAGGGAGTGACAAGATCCTCAGCAGGTCTCTTGGAGTTAGACTTCAAGAGTTGTATTTCTCTCATTATCGTTTGGTTAGTTTCCTGCTGTTGCTTCATCTGAACCTGTATATTACCAAACAAAGCTAAAATTTCATCATTAGAAGCCATAATAGGAGTTCTCCCTGGAACACCAGATCTGTAGACATTCTGAGTAAGCAGAGTGTCCCGGGATGGAGGTGGTGGAAGCACTGAACCAGTTGTAGCAGGCGTGGAGGAAGAGCTCATGTTTGATTTCGAAGCCATCGAAAATAGTTGTGAAAGAACTTTTGAAAACAAAAAGCCAAGTAATGATTTTAACCAAGCTTTTAGTAGAAATAGCACCACTCGCCCCACGGTGGGTGCCAAATTGTTTTGGTCAAAAATTACCGAAGCAATTTAGTGATCAAATTAGTTTTGTGAGGTAGTATGCTAGCAGTGTTTATGAAAAATGTGTTGGTTTGCCTGTTTATAAAAACAGTTTTCAGGATACAACTCGGGATATTGAGCTATATCAATAATCAAACAATGAGTGAAAATGTAAAGGTTGACAGGAGATGTACGAGGAAAGCCCTTGATCAATCTAGATCTCCGGCATAAAACCTCGGGAGCTGACAATCGCAGCTGTCTCGTTCTTCTTATTACTTCAAAACTCAGGATACAGTGCATGATAATTCCTAGATCGTTGCTATGTGTTACAAAAATTGCCAGGGAAGAGTGTTTGTGTGTAGTTGCGAGAGAAAGTGTTAGAATTCAAAAGTAGCGAGTGTGAGTGCCGTGACCTATCGATCTGGTTATCCGGTATTTATAGTTACAAAGAAAAATGAACTCTCCTAAAATGGTGGGATCCCTTGGAATATTCGCTAGTGAACTTTGTTGACCAGGTATTGCGGCTTCAACCTCTTTCTTCCAACCATTTAGACCGAATCTTCAGGTGAACGAGTCTCCGTGAATGTTGTGATCCTGCAGCTATGTCCTGCATGCGAATAATTAGTAATCACCAGGATACTACCTCAGGATGTTACCAATATCCTGGTTTGGTATCCTGATCGTTAACAGCTATAATTAAGTCAAAATATAATTCAGGATATGGGCTCAGAATTTCACCCATAACAATGTGCATGCAGTTGAACGAGACGAAGATGATGAGGATTAACCTCTGATATCTGAATATTGTTTTTCTGTTGATAATCATGAACTAATCCTTGCTATGCAGAATCTAGGTGACAAAGCTAGGTGGCCTCAAAAAAATGAGAAGGCCACAGCCAATAAAGGCAGTCCAAATGGTGCACTTATCATGAGGACTTTGGTCATCTTACTGATGAGTGTATAGCATTGAGGAATGAGATTGGCTACCTTCTCAGCAAAGGATATTTGGAGGAATTGCTTGGGAGAAAACGACCAAGGACCCAGGATTCTGAAAAGATCACTGAAAGAGTTCCTCCTCCACCCGCTGATGCTCAAATCATTAATTTTATCTATGGAGGCTCAGGCATATGTGGAACCTCATCTTCAGCAGCGAAAAGATATGCCAAAGAAGCGAAGATGGAAAATGGAGAAAGACCAGTACGAACTTCAACACTGACGCGACAAAAAGTGATATCCTTTGATGAGGATGATCGCGTAGACATACATGATCTTCACCATGATGGTCTTGTCATTACCTTATTTATTTCTAACCACTTTGTTCGCAGGATACTTATTGATGGAGGGAGTTCAGTGAACATAATTTAGTTTGATATCCTCAAAAAGATGAACATCCCTGAATCCGAGTTCATCCCAAGATCATCGGTGCTCGTGGGATTCAGTGGGGAAACTAAGAATACATTGGGGGACATCAAACTCCCAATTTACATAGAAGGAGTAAGTTCTATTCAGAACTTTGTGTAATAGATTGCTTATCTTGTTGTAATGTTATCCTTGGCAGGCCATGGATACCTGACATGAAGGCGGTCCCATCAACTTATCACCAATGTGTCAAGCTCCCAAGTCCATGGGGAATAGTCAACATTGAGATTGACTAGCAGGAGGCAAAGAACTGCTACACTTCTTCGATGAAACCGACTTCCAAATCCAGGGAAACATAGCAATTAAAGTATCCTCCAAGAGACGTCATGGAGGCAAGAGAACAAGATGTCAAGGATATACTGTTAGATCTTGAGGATCCTGAATCCAAGGTGTATATAGGATCCGGGATCCAGGAGAGCATAGAGCAGGATCTAGTATCCTTCCTGAAATGAAGAAAATCCACCTTCGCCTGGAAGCACGAAGATATGACAGGTATTTCAAAAGATGTCATTACTCATAAGCTTGGTATTGACAGGTCTTTCAGGCCAATTCACCAAAAGAGGAGGAAGTTTGCACCTGAAAGAAATGCGATTATCCAAGAAGAGGTAGACAAATTACTAAAGGCAGGTATGATTAGAGAAGTCAAGTATCCAAGATGGTTAGCCAATGTGGTTGTTGTTCAAAAGAAAAATGGAAAGTGGAGGGTATGTGTCGATTTTACTGATTTGAAGAAGGCATGTCCCAAGGATCCTTTCCCTTTACCCCACATTGACTCCATGGTGGATGCTACAACGGGTCATGAGTTGTTAACTTTTATGGATGCTTCATCTGGATTTCAGCAAATTCAGATGGAACCATCTGATCAAGAGGATACTGCATTCATGGCACCCACCGACATATATTGTTATATTGCTATGCCCTTTGGTTTAAGAAATGCAGGTGCTACATATCAAAGATTAGTGAATATGATGTTCAAGGAGCAACTTGGACACACGATGGAAGTATACATAGTTGATATGGTAGTCAAGTCTAAAAGAGCTGAGGATCACCTGAAAGATCTTGAAGAAGCGTTTAATATCCTTGACCAATACAACATGAAGTTGAATCCTTCCAAGTGCCATTTTGGAGTCAAAGCTGGAAAGCTTTTAGGATATATGGTGACCAAGAGAGGAATTGAAGCAAGTCCAGAACAGATCAAGGCTTTAGTGAACATCAAGTCTCCTGCCAATGCCAAGGATGTGCAAAGATTGACGGGAAGGATTGCCGCCTTGAATAGATTCATTTCAAAATCCTCAGAAAGATGAAACCAGAAAATGGAGAGCTCTTATTCTTATACTTAGTTGTTTCAGGTAAAGCGGTAAGTGCGGTCCTAGTCAAGGATCAGGAAGTCCAACAACATCCGGTATACTATGTAAGTAAAAGTCTACTTGATGCTGAGGCCAGGTATTCTCATGTAGAGAAACTCATTCTTGCTTTAATCATGGCTTCTAACAAACTAAGACAATATTTTGAAACTCATAGTATTGTTGTTAAAACTAACTTTCCTATTAAGAATGTTCTTAGGAAACCAGAGATGGCAGGAAGAATGGCAAAATGGGCTGTTAAACATAGTGCATATGACATTAAGTATTAGCCCATAACTGCTATTAAATCCCAAGCTTTGGCTGACTTTGTGGCAGATTTCAGTAGTGATCTACAAAGGGAAGCTGAACAAGAAGTGCAACAACTTGAGGAGACCAAGGATCCTTGGACACTCTTCACAGATGGAGCCTCGAATGTCAAAGGAACTGGACTAGGCCTACTACTAAAATCGCCACAAGGGGACATTATACCCCAATCTATAGCGTGTGAGTTTCAGACCACTAATAATGAGGCTGAATATGAAGCCTTGATAGCAGGTTTGCAACTAGCTAAAAAAATATTAGGATCTGGTATCTTCAAGTATTTGTAGATTCTTTATTGATTACTAATCATTATAACGGATCCTATGCTGTTAAAGGCGAAAAACTAATCAAATATTTAGAGATAGTCGAGAAATTGGCAGATTCTTTTGCTTTTTTCAGTTTAACACATGTACACAGGGAAGAAAATGCAGAAGCGGATGCCTTAGCCAATCTAGGATCCTCACTGAAGATGCCAGAGGATGTGAAGATACCCATTATCCATATTCTGACTCCTGCAATAGAGGAAAATGAAGCAATGGAGATAGTGGAAGATGCTGCAATTGTACCTAGTGATGATGCACAATCAACTCCAGGATCATGGATCCTTCCAATCCTGAATTATATCCAAAATGGGGATGTTCCCATTGGGGAAAATCTCAGAGCCTTCAAAATAAAGGTATCCCAATTCACTATAATTAATAACATGTTATATAAGAGATCTCTTGTAGGACCCTATCTAAGGTGCATTGAGGATCCTGAGATACAAGAAGTCCTGAAGGATTTTCGCGAAGGAGACTGTAGGAATCACACTAGGGGCAAAGCACTGTTTTCAAGGATCCTTAGAACAGGGTATTATTGGCCTACTATGAAGAAGGATGCTGTAGAATACGTGAAGAAATGTGATGCTTGCTAGAGACACAGTAATATCCTTTATCAACCGGCAGAACCTCTGCATCATATATCCTCCTCTTGGCCATTTATGAGATGGGGAATGGATATAGTAGGCAAGCTTCCCAAGGCACCAGGAGGAAAAGTGTTCGTGCTAGCTATGACAGACTACTTCTCCAAATGGATAGAAGCTGAAGCCTTCGCTCAAGTCAGAGAAAAGGAAGTTATATCCTTTATTAAAAGAAATATCATTACTAGATTTGGTATTCCTTCAGAAATAGTTTGTGATAACGGATCCTAGTTTATTGGGATTCGTACTACTAACTTTTGTGACAGCTGGGGGATTAGGATGATAACATCAACACCAGTCCACCCACAAGCTAATGGCCAGGCAGAATCATCCAACAAGATCATTATCAACAACTTGAAGAAGAAGCTTGGATCCAGAAAGGGCAAATGGGCTGAGGAATTACCTTTTGTCTTATGGGCAGATAGGACAACTCCTAAGAGTGCTACGGGTCAGACTCCTTTTTCCTTAGTCTTTGGAGCTGCAGCAGTGATCCCTACAGAAATGGTAGTACCAACAGCCAGAACAAGCATCCGTAATCCTGAAGCAAATGTTGAGACTCTAACTCAAGACTTGGATACTGTGAATGAATTGCGAGACATGGCAAGAATAAGGATGGCTAGCTATCAACAGAGGATGGCTGGTGCTTATAACAAGAACGCCAGAGTAAGAAGATTTCAAGTTGGTGACATGTTATTGAGGAAAGCGTTCCAGAATACCACGAATCCTTCTGATGGCAAGTTGGCACCAAAATGGGAAGGCCCCTATCTTTTCGAAGTTGAAGCTGGAAATAGGGCATATTGTTTGCTAACTATGGATGGTGATCTTCTACCAAGAGCTTGGAATGCTATCCACCTAAAGAAGTATTTTATGTAAAGAGTCAGGGATCCTTGAGTATCCCAATGTTCAGATTGAAGGATCCTCAAAGGATATATGATTCTTTATTTGGTAATGTTTTACTAATTTTCTTATATCATATTTATTGTTTATTATAAGGAAAGGGTTTTAAATTCTTAACATCCAATTTTATCAAGCTTTAAGTTTTGCAGAATTTTACAAAAGATCAAGAGGTTGGCCACCTCTCCAAGACTTTGGGCATGTCCCCAGCTTAAGGTATCCAATACCTTCTAAGGTTTAAAGGTTTTCGCCTTTCACATAAATTGGGTTTCAACACCCCGCCAGCAGTGCACGTTATCCAAGTATAGTTCAAGGCAATGGGACCAGTACCCGCTTTAGGGGCTGAAAATTTCATTGTTGTTGGCTATATGTAGGATCCTAAGTAAAATGGTAGACGTACCATACATCCTTTCCTAAGGTTTCTAACGTTTTCATGTTAGCTAAGGTTTTGGCATTTCATGTCACTTACGATTGGTTAGTCGCCAGTATGGGCCATACACCAGATTCCTAAGGTTTCTAACGTCTTCACGTTAGCTTAAGTATTACAAGTTGTTTGGGCTTGTCCCCAGTTATTTAGGCTTATCCCTAGTTTGTTGGGCTTGTCCCCAGTTTCTAATGAGTTATTCGTTTGATGTTTGGCTTAGTCCCAAGTTGCATGTTATTACAGGTTCCTGAAGCTTAACAAATAAGGATCCTGGATCCTAGAGTTCTACTAATTTTTATAATTTGTTGCTAAGATTGTAAGTTCTAAGGATAAAGAATCCTAACTTAGATTCACTGGTATGCTCCTTTACTCAGTCTTCTTTTTGTCTTCGGATAGTACCCTCAATCTTTGATGGGAGCCTATATGATCCTTGATCGTATATTGTTCAACCTTATAAAATAAGACTTGTTTTGACAAAATACTAATTATTCTTTATAAGAATTTATGGATTCCTAAATCTGAATTTTGCTAACAAGTAAAGGTATAATGATATTCAAATCAGAAAAGGAACAACAACAAACATAGTCAAAAGCTTAAGTTTTATTTATTTATAAGAACCCCTTTTAAAACGTTGTCAAAATTGTCAACCCAAACTTCTACCAAAAACAGCCCGTCTGTTTGGGTTGACAAAGGGTGTCTATGATAACGGGTTATACGTTGCAGAATTTAAAAGTGCAGGAAAGTAGAGACGAGGGGCATCAAAGGCTTAATACTCCACAAATAGAAGGACCCATCCACCTTTGCTACCCCCTATTGTTCAAAGGATCAGTGATCCTTGACCCTAAAAGTATTGTTCTAATTATAGACCAAATTGTTCAAAATAAACCACCATCACAAAACCAACAATCCTAAAAAATGGGCTCCAGCCACGTCTAGAAATTTCAATCATTTCCCATTGTTGCAGCCTACTCCTTTGTTGCCTCATCCTCCTTACCTTCACCAGCTTCGCCACCTTCACCCTCCTTAGCCTCCTTAGCATCGCAAGTACCAGCCTCCGACATCGGCACCTCGTCAAGCTCCGGTTCTAGGTCTCCTCCAAGCTCCATTAGCCTCACCTTCCAGCCGGGAAGATCCCATTCAGACCTGTCACACGAAGGATCCAAGGCTTGCTGCACGATCTTGATCCTGGCCCCGAGAATGCCTTGAGCTGCACAAACCTTAGCCTCATCAGCATCCTCCATCCTGACTTTGTTAGCCTGGATTTTGTTGGTCATGATCCGCTTCTCCAAGCTAATGTCCTCCTTTTCCAGCTGGGAGATCTTCTTGTCCTTGGCGGTCAGAAAGGTACGGAGGTCTGCAATTGTGTCCTCAGCGTCGGATAAGCGTTTGGTCAGCACAACTTGGATTTGGGCTATTTTCTGCAAGAACAGTGGGAAGGATAAGTGATCCTCAGTATGAGTGTTTTAACCTGAGCACAAGTGATCCCTACCTCAGAGACAAAATCATAGATCTGCTGCTCAAGCTGGGGAATGTCATCAGAAGGCTCAGTAGGCTTCTTCCTCTTGGACCCGACTCAAGCCTTAGCAGCGACAGATTTAGGCTTGGGAAGCTGGATCCTTTGCCTGATTCTTTTTGACGGACCGGGGAGTGATGATGCTATCCACATCCTCTAAGGCAAACTTGCTGATGGATTTTCTTGTGGATTTCTGAGTGCCTACATTACGAAAAGAGATAAATTTTCTATTCATTTCCTTATATATATATATATATATATTTCTTGCTTTAAAGAAAACTTGTTATTTGCAAATAGAAAACTTACTTGACATTGTGTAAGAGGTGGAAGTGTTGGTTTCAGGATCCTTTATCTGTGGCTTGAATGTCCTAACTGTTGGATCCAAAGTCCAGAACAGAGCAACCCTTTCTTCAGTTCCAGGAGAATTGGCAAGGCAGGCGAAATTGGTCACTGCATGCAAATAAAATGACACAAGTTAGCGATGGAAAAGAAACTTTCTACAAATCTAATACGAGGATCCTATATCCTACCCTTCAAGACCCACTTCTTGGGCAGACTATTCCCTTCTTGAATAGAGTCCCTTCGCACAAAGAAGAACTGATTCTTCCATGTGGAACCGTTTTGAGTGGTCTTGAGGATGGGAAGCTGTTGGTGAGGTTTGGCCTTCAACAAAAATCGGTTAGAACCATGGGTAACGAGGCTGTAAAGATAGGAAAGTTCGGATAGGGTGAAATGGATTCCTTCGTGTCTGATAAGCTGCTCTATGGTGAACAGTACCCTCCACAACATCGGCATGGCTTGACAATAACTCATGCCGGTAAGGGTGAAAAACCCTGGGGTAAAGATAGGGAATGGGTATGTGTAGCCAAGGAGGAAAGGTAGAACAAGAAAGCATGCCCAGACAGGGGACGTGGTGTCGCTCTTCATGGTGGCATCATAAGGCCTGAAAACTGCCGTCGGAGGGAAACAAGGGCGCAGACCGTCGATTTCTTGGTCGGTAAATTTGAAAAGCTCCAAGGATGGATTGGCTAGTAGGTCTTGACTCTTAGGGGTTGCATCATCGCTTTGATTCTTACCGGGGAGGATCATGTAGACATCTTGGCCATAATAGCAAACATGAAGAATAAAGAGATGGAAGTTGAAAGAGAGAGAGAGAGAGTACCTGTTATGCTTCCGGGATGAGGATTTTAAAAGGAGATGAATGATATTTAAATAAATCCGGGATCTTCTCTCTAACCTATATATCGCAATGATGGTTATAGCCTATCCCATCGGTGATGTCAGACGGTGTAACGTCTAGTTGTGTGTTGCAACGGCTAGTCTGCATTGAATGGAAATATGACGAATCTGATTGATGTCATATCCGTCATATTTGGGGGCAATTGTTAGGGGCTGATTTTTAGCATGTCTGGATCATTTATCATAAGGCTTAACCTGAATCATTTATCCTTAGCATATGAAGCAGCGAGTCTAAGGATCAAGGATCCTTATCTATATGTATGCTTACTAACAATTGTTCACTTGTTTGTCTAATATTTGTATGTAGGTCTTGGACGAGGAAAGACTTGTTCTAACCGGAAATCGCGGGGAATATGCTTATAATTCTAGCACGTGCAAAGAGAGCCATGACCGTTGGTGGAGAACATGGATGCATGGCTAAAATTTTGGATAGTTAGTTCGTTAGGATTAGCTAGATATTTAGTGGGATATTGAGCTTGATAGACAAGTCACAATACTTCTTCTCTACCTATTCCATTTGGGTGTGTAAGCCACATTTAAAGAGTTTTGATTGAGGACAAGCAAAGATTCAAGTGTGGGGATATTTGATGTACACAAAATGTAACATATAAATACATCAAATGAGGCATAAAACTAACCCTTTTTTAGTACTAAAGTTGGAAAAAGCACGTTTCTTTGTTCCTTTTGTATTTTCAGGATAAAAAGAGCTCAAACGAACAAAATAAGCAAATAGGCAGCTAAAACCAACATAAATACAGAAAGAAGGAATAACAAGCCATGACCGACCCCTCAGCAACACCCCAAAAGACAAAAAAAAAACCAGATCACAGAAGATGAGCACGGGCCGTGTCCACCAAGCACGGGGCGTGGTCAAGCCCTGCACTACAAGATAAAACATTCAGAAGCTTCCACTCTCACCACGGGGCCGTGTCCAGAGTAACACGGGCCGTGGTCAACTACAAGATTTGCAGAATCTGGATAGTACTGCGAACAGTTGACCACGGGGCCGTGCCCAGAGGCCACGGGGTCGTGTGGGGCTCTCTGCTGACCAATGCAATTAATAAAGAAAAAGAAGGATGTTGGTCATGGGCTGTGTCCACTGGACACAGGGCCATGGTCGGGCTTCTTTTCAGACTATAATTAGGGGTGCTTGGTTACCCACAAAGGCATCCCTTGGCAAACCACTTCTTTCTCACTTTGCCACCACTCCACCACCATTACAACACCAACACCCACCACCATCATCCATCTTCCATCTTTAGAGTGTGTAGTAGTCTCGGGATCCAAGATAGATTGTAAGGGTTCTTGTCAAACAAAGGCCATGCTTGGCTAAATTCCTTACATCACTTGGTGAAGACTAATCTTTTATGTATTACTTTTAGTTTTTAATATTTCGGCACTTTTTATTTGGGTTTGTATTAATGACTTTAATAACTAGTTTCTTATGTTGAAAGTGAATTTTCTTAACCATTTCTTCATGATGTCATTGTTTTGCTCATTCGTGTTTTTACGGTCTATATAAAGCGTGTTAACTACTTGGAAGAAGGTTGGAAGGGTGGTTTGGTAAATTTCTTGTCTCGTTCAGTGTACAGATCCTGCGAGGACTTGGTTCAAGCCTATTAGGGCCTCCTTCAACGCTCAATGGGTATTGGATGGCGGGGGCGCGAATGGCTTGAACCCCTCATATGTAAACTACTATTAATACTTTAAACCGGCTACTTGGGATTGTATCCCTGCTGACTCAAACCACCTAGCCAAGGGTAACGTCACCTTCAAAAGAGGGGCCTACCACTTTTCGCATTAATAAATTACTTAATTGTCTTCCAATATTCCGACCTTTTGGGATTGTATCCCTGTTGACTAAAGCCACTGGGTTGAGGGTAACGTCACCTTCAAAAGAGGGGCCTACTACTATAACTAAGATAATCTCTTAAAAAGTCCGAAAGTGCGAAAACTATCAAAGGATACATAAAAGAGAAGTTGGATCCAAGTGATTCTATCTTGTCTGTTTGTACTTCATTTGATTTTTTTACCTTTTTACTTATCTTTATTGTTATGGGTGAAATTCTGAGCCCATATCCTGAATTATATCCTGACTTTGTTATTTCTGATTACGATCAGGATACCGGACCAGGATATTGGTAACGTCCTGGTGCAGTATCCTGGAAGTTACTAATTATACACGTGCAGGTCATAGTTACAGGATCACAACGTTCATAAAGACTCATTCACCTGAAGACTCGGACTAAATGGTTAGAAGAAAGACGTTGGAGCCGCTATACCTGGTCAATAACGTTCGTTAGGGAATATTCCAAGGTATCCCATCATTTTAGGAGAGTTTATTTTCTTTGTAACTATAAATATTGGATAACCAGATCGATAGGGCACAACACATTCACTTACTACTCTCAAATTCTGTCACTTACTTTCACAATTACACATAAACGCTCAACACTAGCAATTCTTGTAACACTTAGCAACGATCTGGGAATTATCCTGCAATGTATGCTGATTTCTGAGTAATAAGAAGAACAAGGCAGTGACGATTGTCAGCTCCCGAGGTTTTATGCCGGAGATCTAGATTGATCAAGGGCTTTCCTCGTACATCCCGTGTCAACCTTTACATTTTTGCTCATTGTTTGATTGTTGATATAGCTCAATATCCTGAGCTGTATCCTGAAAACTGTTTTTACAAATAATCAAACCAACACTTTTTTCATAAACACCGTTAGCACACTACCTCACAAAACTAATTTGATCACTTAATTGCTTCGGTAATTTTTGACCAAAACAATTTGGCGTCCGCTGTGGGGCAAGTGGTGCTATTTCTACAAAAAGCTTTGTTAAAATCATTACTTGGCTTTTTGTTTCAAAACTTTTTTCACAACTGTTTTTGATGGCTTCGAAATCAAACATGAGCTCTTCCTCCACGCCTACTACGACCTCTGCTACAACCAGTTCGGTGCTTCCACCACCCCATCCCGAGACGCTCTTCCTGTTCCGAATGTCTACAGATCTGGTGTCCCAGGGAGAACTCCTATTATGGCTTCTAATGATGAAATTTTAGTTTTGTTTGGTAATATATGTTAGGGAGTGATTTCTAATAGGCATGGATCACTTATCCTGAGATTAGTCTGGATATATTATCCTTAGCGGTGGTTCAGAGAGTCTAAGTATTGAGGATCCTTACTATTAGCTATAATTGTCTAATAATTGTTCCCAATGTTTTTTAGCTTGTGATTGCAGGAACGATACGAGTCAAGACTAATTCCAAGCGGGAATCTCGCGGAATATGCCATTATTCAGCACGTGCACAGGCTAGTGACTGTTGGTGGAGAACGAGGATGCATGGCTGAAATTTCAGATAGTTAGTTCATTGAGATTAGCTAGATATTTAGTGGGATATTGAGCTTGATAGAGGACAGGACACCTATTCGAAACACTACAACACTTCTGATACTCTCTCTCGAAAACACACACATACACGCTAGCTTACATTGTACCAAGCTCAATATCATCCAAAGTTGTAATCTTTTGTGTTTAATATAACCGGTGATCGGTAGTTTCCATCACCCGAGATTTTTATGCCGGCGATCTACTAGTGATCAAGGGCTTTTCCTCGTATAAATCTCGGTGTTCACCATTGTTTACATTTTCAATTTGTTCATACAATTGTTCATCACTCAAGCACCCAACCTCACATTCAAAGTTTGGTTACATTATCCTTGTTGTGATTTTTGACCAAAACAGTTTGGCGCCCACCGTGGGGCAATCGGTGCTTCAATTCTAAAAACTCATTCATTTCTATTCATTTCCATCAATCACATGGCTTCTCAAGGAAAATCCAGTTCAAGTGCCATACCGGCGGTTACCACATCTCAGCCTAGTGCATCATTGCCACCCATTCCTCCTGCATACCAGAAGAGTGCTGAGAATCTCCAAAAGAAAACTACACCTGTTTATACAGGATCGAAAACCTCTGTTGTTTCCTCATCTACTCCTACTAACAGTGATCTCTCTACTTTGATTTTGCAGATGAAAGGATACATGGAACAACAGGACAAAACCAACCAGAGGATCCTCAGGGAGATTGATGAAATGAAGAAGTAGAAGAGATCAGTGGAGGATCACTCTCCACTGTTGCCCATGTCATTAGATTTTGCTTCTCCAGCATCGACGATCCAATATTCTCAAGGATCCGGTGTCCAAATGCAAGGGTCCTCCAACTATCATCAAGGATCATTGGCGATGAGACAGGCTCAAGGATCATCTATCCTTCAGCGAGGATCACTAGGAATCATGGAGCCTCAAGGATTCTTCCATGAATCTGCAGGATCGCAAGGGACGTACCAATCCAGAGGATTCTATGCACCATATCAAGGATCCTAATCTCAAGTTCAAGGATCCAACTTGTTTCAGGGTCAAGGATCCTTAGGAAGCCAACCGTCCAGGAACTCTGAAGTTCATATAGGAGACTTCATTCCTATGCAGACTATTGCTTCATCTGGTACAACTGTTGCACCTGAAGTGTCTACTTTTGGATACACTTCTGCGATACCGGTTCCAAACCAATCAGGAGGTAACCATGTCAATACATTTTTTGGTACTAATTATGGTTCCATGCAGGATACATGTATCAATCAGGCTATGGCACGGGAATTTCAGAAGCTTAAGGATATGATATCCAGCGTCCCATGAGTGGTTAAGCCCATTCCTGAGATCCCAGATGGAAGTCACATGGTGTCTCATTTTGCACCTCCTATTTGCAATGCTGAGATACCAAAATGCTTTCAAACCCCCAGCATGAAGCTGTACGATGGTACGACTGATCCAGAGGAGCATGTGGCAAAGTACCGGGAAAGAATGGAGATCAACCCCATTCCAGAAAGGTTAAAAGAAGCCTGTCTTTGTAAGGGCTTCGGATCCACACTCACTGGATCGGCACTGAAATGGTTGCTAAGTCTTCCTCCTTACTCAATTACTTCATTTTCTCATTTAGTTAATTTGTTCAATAATCAGTTTTCATGTAGTAGAACCTTTGAACGATTAACTAGTGATTTATATAGGGTAACACAGGGTCGTGATGAATCCTTAAGGGATTATATCACTAGGTTTGGTAAAGAATCCTTAGATATCCCCAATCTGGATATTGCCACTGCTGTGGAAGCATTTAAAATGGGATTACTTAGAGATTCAAAATTCTATGATGATCTTGTTATGACGCCTTGCAGGAACTTAGATGAAGTAAGGAACAGGGCATTGAGGTTCATTCGGTTAGAGGATGATAAGAGGATCTAAGAGAGACTGTCAGGATCCTCAAAACAGGAAAAACAAGGATCATTCTTTAAGAATAATCGATCCAAGTCATACTTTAAGAATGACAATCACAATGTGCATGCGGTCGAAGAGGAGGAAGATGATGAGGATTATCCACCAATTTCTGAATATTGTCTTTCTGTTGATAATAATGAACTAATCCTTGCGATGCAGAATTTAGGTGACAAGGCTAGGTGGCCAAGGAAAACTGACAAGCTCGGAGCTACTAAGGATAAATCTAAGTGGTGTGCTTATCATGAGGATTTCGGTCATCTCACCGACGAGTGTATAGTGTTGAGGAAAGAAATAGGCTATCTTTTGAGCAAGGGATATATGAAGGAGTTGCTCGGAAGGAAAAAATCAAGGATCCAGGATCCTGAAATTTTTTTTTCTTAAAAGGCTCCTCCTCCACGAGCTGATGCTCAAATTATAAACTTCATCTCCGGAGGTTCTGATATATGTGGAACCTCATTTTTGGCAGAAAAATGACACGCCAAGGAAACCAAATGGAGAGTGGGGATAGACCCATTCGAACCTCCACTCTGACTCAGCAGAAAATTATATCCTTCGATGAGGACGACCGTGTAGACATACAGGATCCTCATCACAACGGTTTAGTCATTACATTGTTTATTTCTAACCATTTTGTTCACAGGATCCTCATCGATGGAGGGAGCTCAGTGAACATAATACAGTTGGATGTCCTCAAGAGAATGATCATTCCTGAATCCGAAATCGTTCCAAGATCATCTGTGCTTGTGGGATTCAGTGGAGAAACCAAGAATACACTAGGGGACATCAAACTCCCAATTTATATAGAGGGAGTGAATTCTATCCAGAAATTCTGTGTAATAGATTCCTTATCTTGCTGTAATGTTATCCTTAGCAGGCCATGGATACATGATATGAAGGCAGTTCCCTCAATGTATCACCAGTGTGTCAAGCTACCAACTCCTTGGGGAGTAGTAAAGATAGAGAGTGATCAGCAAAAAGCAAAGAATTGTTACACTTCCTCAATGAAACCAGCATCAAAGCCCAGGGAAGCATAGCAATTAAAGTATCCTCCAAGAGATGTCATGGAGGCTAGAGAACAGGACGTCAAGGATATTCTGTTAGATCCCATGGATCCTGAATCCAAAGTTTATATAGGATCCTGGATCCTGGATAATATTGAACATGATTTAATATCCTTCCTGAAGAGAAGGAAATCTACCTTTGCTTGGAAACATGAAGACATGACAGGTATATCTAAGGATGTTATTACTCATAAACTTGGTATTGACAAATCTTTCCGGCCAATACACCAAAAGAGGAGAAACTTTGCACCTGAAAGAAATGTCATTATCCAAGAGGAGGTAGATAAGTTACTAAGGGCAGGTATGATTAGAGAAGTCAAGTATCCAAGATGGTTAGCCAATGTGGTTGTTGTTCAAAAGAAAAATGGAAAGTGGAGGGTATGTGTCGATTTTACTGACTTGAACAAGGCATGTCCCAAGGATCCTTTCCCTTTACCCCACATTGACTCCATGGTGGATGCTACAGTGGGTCATGATTTATTAACTTTTATGGATGCTTCATCTGGATTTCAGCAAATTCAGATGGAACCATCTGATCAAGAGGATACAATGTTCATGACACCCACCGGCATATATTGCTATATTGCTATGCCCTTTGGTTTAAGAAATGCAGGTGCTACATACCAAAGGCTGGTGAATATGATGTTCAAAGAACAACTTGGACACACGATGGAGGTATACATAGATGATTTGGTGGTCAAGTCTAAAAGAGCTGAGGATCACCTTAAGGATCTCGAAGAAGCATTCAATATCCTTGACCAATACAGTATGAAATTGAATCCTTCCAAATGCCATTTTGGAGTCAAAGCTGGAAAGTTCTTAGGATACATAGTGACCAAGAGAGGGATCGAAGCAAGTCCGGAGCAGATAAAGGCTATAATCAACATCAAGTCTCCTGCCAACGCTAAGGATGTGCAAGATTGACAGGAAGAATTGCCGCCCTGAACAGATTCATTTCAAAATTCTCAGAAAGATGCAAGGCTTTCTATGATATTCTGAGGAAGAATAAGAAGTTCGAGTGGACGGAGAAGCATGAAGCTGCTCTACAGGCTCTCAAGGATTACCTATCCTCAGCACCGACTTTAATGAAACCTGAAAATGGGGAACCATTATCCTTATACCTAGTTGTTTCAGGTAAAGCAGTAAGTGCGGTCCTTGTGAAGGATCATGAAGGCCAACAACATCTGGTATACTATGTAAGTAAAAGTTTACTTGATGCTGAGGCCAGGTATTCTCATTTAGAAAAACTTATTCTTGCTTTAATTATGGCTTCAACCAAACTAAGACATTATTTTGAAACTCATACTATTGTCGTTAAAACTAACTTTCCTATTAAGAATGTTCTAAGGACACCAGAGATGTCGTGGAGAATGGAAAAATGGGTTGTTAAACTTAGTGCATATGACATTAACTATGAGCCTAGAACTGCTATTAAATCCCAAGCTTTGGCTGACTTTGTGACTGATTTCAGTAGTGATCTACAAAGAGAAGCTGAATTGGAGGTACAACAACTTGAGGAGACCAAGGATCCTGGACACTCTTCACAGATGGAGCCTCGAATGTCAAAGGAACCGGACAATAGCATGTGAATTCCAAACCACTAATAATGAGGCAGAGTATGAGGCCTTGATAGCAGGTTTGCAATTAGCTAAGCATATGAGGATCAGGTATCTTCAAGTGTTTGTGGATTCTCTATTAATTACGAATCACTATAATGGTTCTTATGCTGTTAAAGGTGAGAAACTAATCAAATATTTGGAGATAGTTAAGAAATTGGCAGATTCTTTTGCTTTTTTCAGCCTTACACAGGTACATAGAGAAGAAAATGCAGAAGCAGATGCCTTGGCCAATCTAGGATCCTCACTAAAGATACCAGAAGATGTAAAGATACCTATTATCCATGTCCTAACTCCTGTAATTGAGGAAGATGAAACAATGGAGATAGTGGGTAATACTGCAATTTTATCCAGTGATGATCCAAAGTCGAATTTAGGATCCTGGATCCTTCCGATAATGAAGTATATTCAGAATGGGGAAATTCTGATTGGCAAGAATCTTAAAGCCTTTAAGATAAAGGTATCCCAATTCACTATAATTAATAACATGTTATATAAGAAATCTCTTGCAGGACCCTATCTACGATGCATTGAGGATCCTGAGATCCAAGAAGTCTTAAAGGATTTTCATGAATGAGACTGTGGAAACCACACTGGGGGCAGAGCACTATATTCAAGGATCCTCAGGACAGGATACTATTGGCCTACAATGAAGAAAGATGCTATGGAGTATGCAAAGAAATGTGACGCTTGCCAAAGGCATAGTAACATTCTCCATCAACCGACAGAACCTCTGCATCCTATATCCTCCTCTTGGCCATTTATGAGGTGGGGAATGGATATAGTAGGCAAGCTTCCCAAGGCACCAGGAGGAAAAGTGTTCATGCTAGCTATGACAAACTATTTCTCTAAATGGATAGAAGCTGAAGCCTTTGCCCAATTCAGGGAAAAGGAAGTTATATCCTTTATTAAAAGAAATATCATTACTAGATTTGGAATTCCTTCTGAAATTGTTTGTGATAACGGATCCCAGTTTATTGGGGGTCGTACTACTAACTTTTGTGACAGCTGGGGGATTAGGATGATTACATCAACACCAGTCCACCCACAAGCTAATGGCCAGGCAGAATCATCCAACAAGATCATCATCAACAACTTGAAAAAGAAGCTTGGATCCAAAAAGGGCAAATGGGCTGAGGAATTACCTTATTTCTTATGCGCAAACAGGACAACTCCCAAGAATGCAACGGGTCAGACTCCCTTCTCCTTAGTTTTTGGAACTGAAGGAGTGATCCCTACAGAAATGGTAGTCCCTACGGCCAGGACAAGCATCCGTGATCCTGAAGCAAATGCTGAGACTCTGGCTCAAGACCTGGATACAGTGGAAGAACTTTGAGACTTGGCGAGATTTTGGTTGGTTACCTATCAACAAAGGATGGCTGGAGCTTACAACAAGAATGTCAGGGTCAGAAGATTTCAAGTAGGTGAGTTGGTATTGAGGAAAGCATTCCAAAATACTACGAACCCTACTGATGGCAAGTTAGCACCAAAATGGGAAAGCCCCTATCTAATTGAAGCTGAGGCAGGAAAGGGGGCATATCGTTTGTTAACTATGGATGCTGACCTTCTGCCAAGAGCCTGGAATGCTGTCCACCTAAAGAAGTACTTTATGTAAGGATTAAGGATCCTCATAGGATATATGATCCTCACTTCGGTAACATTTTACTAATGCTTTCATTTGTATTATACCTCTTATTATTTATTATAAAGTAATTGTTGAATTTTCAACATTCAACCTTATCAAGCTTTAAGTTTTGCAGAAGTTATGACAAAGGATCAAGAGGTTGGCCACCTCTCCAAAGTTCATGGGCTTGTCCTCAGCTAAGGTATTATTACCTCCTACGGGTCTTTACCATTCACACGAATTGGGTTCCGACACCCTCGCCAGTTGCGCACGTTATCCAAGTATAGTTCGAGGTAATGGGACCAGTACCCGCTTTAGGGCTGACAATTTCATTGCTGTTGGCTATAAGTATTATGGTAGACGTACCATACATCCGTTCCTAAGGTTTCTAACGTTTTCACGTTAGCTAAGGTTTTGGCATTTTCATGTCACTTACGATCGGTTTGTCGCCAGTTTGGGCCATACACCAGAATCCTAAGGTTTTGGCATTTTCATGTTACTTACGTTGGGCTTGTCCCCAGTTTATTTGGGCTTGTCCCAAGTTTGTTGGGCTAGCCCTCGGTAACTAATGATTCTTTCATTTGATGTTTGGCTTAGTCCCAAGTTAAATGTAGGTCCCTTTATCACGTGGATCGTAACGAGATTGACAATCAACCAAGGGTGCGGAATCCCCTTGATGGATCAAACGAACACAGAAACAAGAATATAGATGAAGAACACGAATAAAAACTTTAACCGATCTTCTGTGATTATCAAACACAATGTTTTACAATCACTCAAGATTACAAGAACCTCACAGCCACTCTCTGTGTATTCTCTCACACAAACTCTCTGCAACTCTCTCTAGTGTCTAACCTAAAACCCTGCTAGACTGTTTATATACTACACAGCCATGCAGCTGGGCTAGGCCCATGTACATAAAAACAAAACTCGGACTAAAAACAATACAAAGACTAAAATCAGACTTGATAATCCAAATACTAAATTCGGATTCCACATATTGCATAAACTCGGACTCCAAGTCTGTCTCATAAGCTCGGACAAGACTTGAACTTGATGAACTCGGACAAGACTTGAACTTGATAAATTCGGACCAATCTTCATGTTAATATAAACTCAGACTAGCTTAAGTTCTTCATATCCATGCTTTGATTAAATATCCAAAGACCAAACCAAGCTGTTGTCACATAAAATGCACCAACAAACTCCCCCTTGACAATAGCTCGCAAAGGTAACTTTAGTCTTTAGAATCTCGTAGTCATTGGTCTTTGGATAGCATCAGCTTCAACACGAATCTTGTCAGCAACAGACTCCCCCTAAGCTGATGCATCCAATCACCAAATCCTTCAATCTCCAAGTCAGCAATCCAAGAATGTCTTCATATCATCTGATCTGCATTGTAGAAAGGAGGTTCTACCAAGCAGCAACAAACTCGCATCTCATCACATCAACTTCTCAGCAACACACTGCTTCAATCTGTATACTATAAAACAAACATCTCGAGAAACCATAAGAATTTTTCAACAAAGTTTAACAAATTATTATTATTCGAGAGATGGTAAAACTGTATAACAGATTAATCAACATAACACTCGAAACACTTTTGACCAACACCCCATAACCTGCAAGATTTAAAATTTTGGAACCCATCTTCTAACACCGTCTCCCCTTATCGGTAACAATTCCTCCAAGAACAACCATTTTCCATGCACTAAGAATTTTAAAGAAAAAAGGAAAATCTTTTTGGATTTTTATATTTTCTGAAACACATAAAGAAAACATTAAACACTCTATTTTTGTGAGAGTCACCGGTAAGAAGATCATATCAAGATAATCAAACTGTTTTCACACTATTTGATAATTCTTTAAGCAATTTTGGTGAATAGCAGGTCAAGATGATTACTAGTATGTTTGTCCACTTAAACAAAATGCATGAACATTTCAAGTACCATTTCCGTATGATATGTTAAGGTAATATTATTCTGTTATACGAGTGTGTCCCACTTCAGGACATACCCCCACGATCAAGGTATGCACAAAGATTCATCGTAGTAGGTGAGTATATCGAAATTCATCCTTTATGATTTACAACATTAGATAATTGGTGATCAGGTAAGTACTTCCGTACAACAAAGAGACCAATATCTAACGAGGATTAAGGCAAATACCACTGATTTTGGTATGATTTATGCATTTTGCACATTTGAATGACTCTCTAGGAGAGCTTCTTCATCTCTGGGGTTTTGGCATTTTAGCTCTTTTAATATATCCTGGTTGTGCCTAGGTCAGCATATATCTGGATGCAGCAGAAGGACAACCCTGATATCCCGGATGAAATAACGGCATAAAGACCCAAAACTTCAGCTTTTGGCAATCTATCAATGCAAGAATTAAGGTCATGAAACCGTACGTCACTGATATGTTACCCACTCATATTAAGTTCGTTAAGTTTATATCACGCTGGTAAGTTGAGTATTTCAAGCTGTTTGCCTACTGGTACATCATATGATGAAGCTGCTATTACAATTTAACAATTTAATTTAAGTGTCAGTCTAACAATTGGTATCAGAGCATTTGCTCTTGTTGTACGGTTCGAGATTGATTTACATACTCAAATTTTTGTTTGAAAAAGTGTGTCTTCCGTCATAGTTTTCTGTGCTAGCGTTTATTCCTAAGTTTGTGGGTAAACTCGTATTACTGTGAAGTCATGGTCGTACGATATGCGATAAACACACAAACTTTTGGAAGTTTGGAGGTTAAAGTCCATATTTAAGATATCAGAGCTTAAAAGTCCGATTTTTTGAGTCCGGATTTGTGAGGAGTGAGTAAAGTCCGAGTATAAACATAAGTCAGGACATAATTATTCCGGATTTGCAAAGCAGGACTTCTGTCTGAGTTTTAGTTGGAGTCCGAGTTTTAGAGAGGAAGTTGTCAGGGTTTACAATATTCTGAATTTAGAGAGTCAGGGTTTATCAACATTCCGAGTTTTGCAAGTTCTGGATTTAACATACTTTAAGCAGATCTGAGTTTACAAGTTCAGGGTTTAACAGTCCGAGTTTAATTGAGTCAGAGTTTACCAATTCGGGTTTTGAGATAGTCAGGGCTTATAAAAGTTCCGAGTTTCTCCAGTTTTGAATTCCAAACTTATTAGACTTTGAGTTTTCCGGATTTGTGAGCTAGAACAAAAAGTGGGAAGTTAACCAGCTGACGTACCGAGTTTTAAACGAATTTGTGTGCAGAGTTAGTTCTTTGACCAATCAAAGAAAACAGGCTGCACCATAGACTAGTGTGATTTTTAGGACAAAAAAAGACTCTGGAAAATCCCGAAATAGTATTTTGACATTATATATCATTGGAATCGTCTTCTCGAGACGCATCTAACAGTACATTTAAGTAATCACCAGTTTTGAAAAATATTTTACCCTTTTTTAACCAGCCGGTTGCGTTAAAAATGTCGAACATGTCCATTCTGAACGAGTTGATAAGGATGGAACATGAGGTTGGTATTACAAACAAACCTCCGAAAATGATGAAGGTCGAGAATTATGTTACATGGAAAGACAGGTTTCAGTGTTTCGTTGAGTATCAAGATACACAAATGTTGATGTGTATTGAGGATGGATACGTAAATCCAACTCATGAGTTTGAAGGCAGACAACGCATCACAACTTTTGCTAATATGGATGCCGAACAAAAGAAAATGTATGAAGCTGAGAAGCGTGCCTTGGCTGCGATAAAGATGTCATTACCTGATGGCATTAAACTTACATTCAATAGGTACTCAACTTCAACATAAATGTGGGATGCGTTAGAGAAGAGATATCAAGGAAATGATGATGTGAAGAAGAACAAGAAGGACTTACCGAAGAAACAGTTTGCTGGCTTTAAGGGCATGAGAAACGAATCTCTAGAAGACATCATCACTAGATATTATCATCTGATGTCAGAACTAGACAATTATGACATAGATGGTTACACTGATGTTGAGATAAATGACAAGTTGCTTGATGCTCTTCCTACCAAGTGGGATATCTATACTCTCATGATTAAGAAAGAAGCTACTTATGAGACTATGGATCTAGAAGAGGTTGTGGGACAACTGAGAGCATATGAGCTCAGTATAAAGAAGAAGGACACAGGTTTTGATTAGGTTCAAGATCCAGGAATTTATCAAGGAGGTCCATCTTTATCTCCCATGATGCTTCAAGTGACTCGGCAACTGCGTTTCTCTCATGTGAAAATGAGCATGTAGTGATGAATTCTAATGGTGATTTGTGTTTTGTAGCGTCTTAAGGAGGATCATCAGGAGGCAAGAGACATAATTCTAGTAATAGAATACCAATACCAAGTCTATGCCGTTGAGTGTCAAGGCTGCTGAAGGACATCTTACCTTGCTTGCTTCCTTTGTAGCATCATACGAGAACTACATTCAGGGAAAGATATCTGATCCAGCAACATTTGATGAAGATTATGATCAGATTGACCCTGATGACCTTGAGGAGATGGATTTACAGTGGCAAATGGCCATGATTTCTAGAAGAGTGAAGAGGTTTATGAATAGGACGGGTAGAAAGTTTGTTGGAAAGAGTGTTGGTTTTGACAAATCCAAGGTTAGGTGTTACAACTGTCAAAGTTATGGGCACTTCGCAAGAGAATGTCAAAGACCAAAGACTGAGTCTCGTCCAAGTGCATCTTATCAAGATACTACTGGTCACGGTTCGAGCAACAGGAATGCATCAAACAACACTACATCAAGGGCCTTGATTTCTACTTCACGAGAGGGCTCTTATGACTGGAGTGTACATCTGGAGGGTGATGATAATGTCACACAGGCATTCATGGCGGAAATAGTACTAGTGGATGATGTAGAAGTGAAAGATGCTGAGATAGAGCAAGAGGCTGTTGCTGAAAAGGTTGATGCTGATCAGACGGAAGTTGAAGAAGTTGAATTAAAGTCTGATGAAGAAAAGGATGCTGCAGATAAAAAGATGGCTGCAGATTTTGCTGCATTCATGGCTGATCTGAGCAAATCAACAGGAGAGGTACATTCTAATCCTGTTAGTTCTGTCTGTTTAAAATGTCATGAATTGCAAGTTAAGGTTGACGAGTTAACAGCACGCAACCAAAGTCTGTTAAATGAGCTCTCAAGTGTAAAAGAATCAAACTTTTTCGTTAAACGAAATGAGTCATCATATTTGAAGAAAATTAAGGGTTATGAAGAAGAAATGAACATCTTAGCTCATGATATGATGAGTGAGAAAACAAAAGAAATTTCTGGAAAATGCAAAGAGTTGTCAGATGCACAGCTTAAAATTTGTGAACTTGAAAAGAAATTGAGTCAATTCAGAGATTCATCTTTTGTTATGAAACACATGATGAATGGTTTGAAGAAAAGTAATGACAAGACTAGTGTGGGCTTCTAGGGCTTCAATGAAGTTCCACCTCCTCTTGGTCATGACTACTCTTTCTTGCCAAATGAAGAAGAGCTAACAGACTTTGGGTCAACCGCGGCGAGTAGCTCCACATCAGAGAATGTGGAGGCGTCTGAAAATGAAGATGCCAAGAAGGATAATAATAGAAAACCGGTTTTGAAAACAAAGAGTACACATCTTAAAAACAAAAACCAAACTTTTGTTAAAAAGGTTGATTTTGTAAAAGGAAGTGACATGAAAAACGAAACCACTGTTATTGAAAATGAATCAAATGTGCAGTTTACCAAAAATAAAAACCAAGAAACATCTGAAAATGAGCAAACTAAACAAGATCCTTCCAAGGCATCATCATCGTCACCTGATGGATCTAAACCAGGGACTTCAGTTAAGAAGTCTTCGGCAAAAAGATCGTGCTTCAAATGTCACACCAAAGGACATGTAGCTAGCTGCTGTCCCAACAAAAAGGGTGAAGCACAGGTGAATGAGCCTAAGAGAGAGAAATCACCAATGAAGGGGGGTGATGGTGAGAAAAGGATCTCTGCTCCAAAGCAACAAGAGGGTGTTGCTGTTGGTATAGATAGGGCTGAAACTGGAACTCAGCAAGTTCCAAAATTTCAAAGAAATCAACAAAGATTTCAGCCTGAATCAAATCTGGCAGATATCAAAGACCTAGAAGCTGTTTACCAAGAATGAATAATTTTCATGGTTCTTCAAATAATTTTAGAAGTCAAGGTCAATATCAAAATCGATACCAAAACAATGGTGGTCGAACTTTTTATAACAATGGCTTTAGAAATTACAACTATCAAAATTCTTGGTATCAATCAAGGTCACAAAACAATAATTTCCAAAGGTCACAGAGTCCAAACTTATATAGGAAACCCCAGGACCGGAGACCTAGTGGAAATCAACCGCCATTTCTATCAACAGGTCCTAAATCCAAGACTACAATTAGGAGTGATGGACATTGGATGAACGTTCAAGTAGTTGATGAATTTGGATGACCCAAGACCATTCAGGCTTGGGTCCCCTAAACTAACTAATTTTTGTTGGGTTGTGCAGGAGCTGCTAAGGAGGATTATCAACTTATGGTATGTTGATAGTGGCTGCTCCAGGCACATGACGGGGGTTGCGAGATTGTTGACTGATTTTGAAAATATTGATGGTGGTTATGTGAATTTTGCGGGTGCTAAAGGAGGTCACATTACGGGTAGAGGAAAAGTGAACAACGGGAAGATCACATTGGACAAAGTGAACTATGTTGAGAAGCTGAAGCACAATCTCATGAGCGTGTCTCAAGTCTGCGACAAGGGTCACTAGAGTCCATTTTACGAAGTCTGAAGCATTGGTTTTGAAACCGGGTTTGGTGATACCGGATGATTGGATTATGATGAGAGCTTCGAGGAGGAATGACACTTATGTCATGGACATGGGTGCTAAGGATTCTTCTAAAGTGGTTGGTTGTTTGTTATCAAAAGCATCTGAGGCTGAGTCGATGTTATGGCATAGGCGAATGGCCCACATTCACAACCGAAAAATGAATTACATTATTAAAAACGGTTTAGTGGAAGGGTGCCAGTGCAGAGGTTTCAAGTGGAGGATAAGTGTCTTCCTTCTCAAAAAGGGAAACAACATAAGAAACCTCATAAGTCTAAAACTGTAAATTCCATAGATGCCCCTTATGAATTACTTCATATGGATCTATTTGGTCTAGTGAATGTAAGGAGCATAGGTGGAAAGTACTATTGTTTGGTTGTTACTGATGACTACTCACGATATTCATGGGTTTTCTTTTTAGGTACAAAGGATGAGACAGTTGAGTTGCTGATAGATCTTTTTACAAAATTAGAGAATGTCCATGATGCACGTATCAAGAGGATAAGGAGTGATAATGGCACGGAGTTCAAGAATCGGATTCTGGATCTCTATTGTCTGCGCAATGGAATTGAACATCAATAATCTGCTCCTTATACACCTCAACAGAATGGAGTCGCTGAGAGGAAGAACAGGACGTTGATTGAAGCCGCCAGGACTATGCTGTCTGATTCCAAGCTTCCAGTTCTTTTCTGGGGAGAAGTTGTGAATACAGCGTGTTATGTCCTAAATAAAGTGTTAATTGTTAAACGTTTTAACAAAACATGTCATGAACTTATGTTTAACAAGAAACCAGATTTGAAAGGCTTTGAACATTTGGATTACCCTGCACAATTGTGAAAAATAAAGATAAACAAAAATTTGGTGAGGTGGCTGACGAGGGCTACTTTCTAGGTTATGTACCTGGCACACCGAATAAAAGGGTTTTAATCTAAAAACGGGTAAAATTGAGGTCGTGTTTAATATTGAAATCATATCATATACGCCTCAACAATCAATGAGTGGTCCTGCTATATTATATGATTATGACAGTGTGTTTAAATCAATTAATATTCCTGAGTTTTCCAACGCAGATGAGTCTCAATTGATCCACATTGCAATTAGTGAAGATGAAGAGAATGACTTCATGCCGAGATCGAGTATATCGATGACAGATGCTCCAGAATCTTCCTCTAATGCAGCGGAACAAGATTCAAGCGATAGCGAGTCTGAACCTATTCAGGGGAGGATTTCACTAATCCGTTTGCAAATCAGAATATTCAGGGGGAGATTGGATCCAATTTGGGTGGAAATTTACAAGTTGATACCATTGCTACCACACGAGCAAACAGAGATCACCCAGTTGAGAACATCATTGGTGATGCTGCTGCAGGTGTTCAGACTAGAAGAGGTGTGATTGAAGGTTCCTATTTGTTTTCTTCAATACAGAAGACAGGAATTATCAATGAGTGTTTGTATAACTGCTTCATCGCTCAAGAGGAGCCGAAGAATGTGCACATGGCTCTGAAAGATAATTCATGGGTTGAAGCGATGCAAGAAGAGTTAGATTAGTTCAGGAAGTTGAAAGTTTAGGAACTAGTTGACTTGCCTGAAGGAGAAAGAGAAATAGGCACCAAGTAGGTGTTTAAGTGCAAGAAAGATGAGCGAGGGATTGTGAAGAGGAATAAGGCTCGGTAAGTCGTTAAGGGGTTCAATCAACAAGAGGGGATTGACTATAATGAAGTGTTTGCACCGGTGGCGAGGTTGGAAGCAATTCGTTTGTTTTTAGCTTTCGCATTATTCAAGGGCTTTAAAGTTTACCAACTAGACGTGAAGAGTGCGTTTCTTTACGGGAAAGTCCAAGAAGTGGTGTATGTCTCACAACCAGATGGGTTTACTGATCCAGACTATCCAGATCGAGTGTACAAGCTCAATAAGGCATTGTATGGATTGCATCAGGCACCCAGGGCGCGGTATGAGACATTGTCAGCTCATTTGTTGAAGAATTGCTTTGAAAGAGGTCAGATTGACAGTACACTTTTCGTTAAGAGAAAGAAAGAAGATTTTCTGTTGGTACAAGTATACGTCAATGACATTATTTTCGGGTCATCTGATGAGAGCATGTGTATTGAATTTGAGAAGGTGATGAAGAGCAAGTTTGAGATGAGCGCGATGGGTGAGTTGTCCTACTTTCTGGGATTACAAGTTGAGCAGAAGAAGGATGGGATGTTTATACATAAAACAAAGTATGTGCATGACATTTTGACTCGTTTCAAAATGGAAGATTGCTCTACTTTCAACACGCCTATCTGCGAGAATCACAATCTTGGCCGAGATCATGAGAGTGTGGACGATGTTGATCCAACTCAATACAGGGCGATGATTGGTTCACTTATGTACTTGACTGCTTCACGACCAGACATCATGTCCGCGGTGTGCCTTTGTGCCAGATATCAAGCTAATCCAAAGGAGTCTCATATGAAGGCAGTGAAGCGTATTCTTTGTTACTTGAAGGGGAAACCTAAACTTGGGTTGTGGTATCCAGCTGCTAGTGACTTGAAGTTTGTTGCATTCACTGATTCAGACTTTGGAGGATGTAAGTCGACCATAAAATCTACTACTGGTGGTTGTCAGTTCTTAGGAGGTAGGATTGTGTCTGGGCAATGTAAGAAGCAGTCATGCGTGTCTACCTCTACATGTGAAGCTGAATATATTGCTTCGGGTAGCTGTTGCTCTCAGCAATCCAATCATCCGGTATCATCAAACCCGGTTTCAAAACCAATGCTCTAGACTTCGTAAAATGGACCGAGTGACCCTTATCGCAGAGTTGAGACACGCTCATCAGATTGTGCTTCAGCTGCTCAACATAGTTCACTTTTTCCAATGGGATCTTCCCGTTGGTCACTTTTCCTCTACCCATAATGTGACCTCCTTTAGCACCCGCAAAATTCACATAACCACCATCAATATTTTCAAAATCAGTCAACAATCTCGCATCCCCCGTCATGTGCCTGGAGCAGCCACTATTAACATACCATAAGTTGATAATCCTCCTTAGCAGCTTCTGCACAACCCAACAAAAATTAGTTAGTTTGGGGGACCCAAGCCTGAATGGTCTTGGGTCTTCCAAATTCATCAACTACTTGAACATTCATCCAATGTCCATCACTCCTGATTGGAGTCTTAGATTTAGGACCTGTTGATGGAAATGGCGGTTGATTTCCACTAGGTCTCCGGTCCTGGGGTTTCCTATATAAGTTTGGACTCTGTGACCTTTGGAAATTATGGTTTTGTGACCTTGATTGATACCAAGAATTTTGATAGTTGTAATTTTATGTGACAACAGCTTGGTTTGGTCTTTGGATATTTAAGCAAGGCATGGATATGAAGAACTTAAGCTAGTCCGAGTTTATATTAACATGAAGATTGGTCTGAGTTTATCAAGTTCAAGTCTTGTCCGAGCTTATGAGACAGACTTGGAGTCCGAGTTTATGCAATATGTGGAATCCGAGTTTAGTATTTGGATTATCAAGTCCGAGTTTAGTCTTTGTATTGTTTTTAGTCCGAGTTTTGTTTTTACGTACGTGGGCTTAGCCCAGTTGCATGGCTGTGTAGTATATAAACAGTCTAGCACTAGGGTTTTAGGTTAGACACTAGAGAGAGTTGCAGAGAGTTTGTGTGAGAGAATACACAGAGAGTGGCAGTGAGGTTCTTGTGATCTTGAGTGATTGTAAAACTTTGTGTTTGATAATCATAGAAGATCGGTTAAAGTTTTTGTTCGTGTTCTTCATCTATATTCTTGTTTCCTTGTTCGTTTGATCCATCAAGGGGATTCCGCACCCTTGGTTGATAGTCAATCTCGTTACGATCCACGTGATAAAGGGACCTACATTAAATACTGCTACAGGTTTGCGAAGTTTAACAGCTAAGGATCGTGAATCCTAAAGTCCTATCGATTGTTATGCTTTGGTTGACACAACTGTAAGTGTTAAGGATATAGAATCCTAACTTGGATTCACTGGTACGATCCTTCATTTGCCTTTGTTTTATTTTTGTTTATTTATGTTACCCTTCAACCTTTGACAATAGGGTGTGTGATCCTTGATCATATGATGTAAAGTCTTTAAGATAGAACTTGTTTTGGCACATATTCGGTATTCTTTTTAACAACTTGTAAGTTCCAAAATTATATAATAGGGAATTGACCAATAAGTATAGATGCAACGATATTCAAAACGTAAAATAAGCAGGTTGTCACACCCCGACCCGCAGCGGAATAAGAGTCGGGGCATAATTGGGTTATCACCAAAGCTCATGATATTTACTAATATGTTTCATATTTATTAAAGTCAAAATTTCATTCCCAATAATCCAAACATGTCCATACAATACAAAGAAAATAACCAAACAAAACAATTCCAAGCTCTAAATCATTTTATTCTTCTAGGCCAATCCTATGTGTTTCTTGCTGCAGCTGGTTCACCTGTATCATGTGTAAAAATGGGGGTTTTTGGGTCAACATAAGTTGGTGAGTGAACCTTGTTAGATAAACATTTATTATTTATTTTCTTGTTAGTTTATCAATGAAAAATTATGCGTAATCATAAATGAGCAAATGTAAATAATCAAACAGCAGCAATAGCAGTCACAACTATAACATACAATAACATATGATAGCATACATTAACATACCAACATCATACAATAAATAACATGAATGAAACTGTGCGATCAAGGCTCAATCAAACGGAGCCGATCTTATTGCATGTACTGAAAATGAAAAATGTCTGTGCGATCAAGGCTCAATCAAACGGAGCCGATCGTATGTTGGCACGCCAGGTTCACACTCATAATGTAATGGGGAACTTGCTCAACGCTCATAATGTAATGGGGAGCGGCGGCCTATGAAATTGCATGTACTGAAAATAATAAATTGAATCTAACAATAACCACACAAACAGTTGAAACAAGCTGAATACACTTTTGTTCATAACATGATGTATGCACAATGATTTAAATATAATATATAGCAAGACACATGATACACCCCAAAAACGTGATTAAAACGGGGAATTTGTAAAGATTCACTCACATTGGGTGCGTTTGATTGGAGATGGTGAGATGCGCACGAGTTGTAAGAGCGGAACAACGAGAATTAACTAACCTAAATAGTAACGGAAAATATAGTAAATGAGCGGATTTTATTAAGGATTTTAATAGAATTTTCAGATATATTTTTACGAGTTTAAGGCTATTTCCTATCTTTAAAAACATTATTTTTAAGTATTTTTAATCGATTTTTAAATTAAATTAAATAATTAAAAATATAAAAAATATGTTGACTTTTTGGGTTGACCGTTGACTTTTTGACTTTGACTGTTTGACCGGTTTATTGTGTGACTGAAATGCGCTGGGTGAGGCTCAAATCCGAGACCTCCCGTACGCTTGCACGCAGCTCTACCAACCGAGCTACGTGTCTAACCCGTAATAATTCTGTTTTTAATTATACTTATATATTAACTCAATTTATCCAAAATCCTTTTATTTTCAAAAACATTTTAATTCATCGAACCGGTGCCACTAACAGGTCTCGAACCCGGGACCTGTGCTTTAACGTTACACACAGTCCACCGCTGGACTGTGTGTCTAACTTGGTTAATATACAAATTTTATTATACTTAACAACTAACGGGGTTAACCCGGTTCAGTTTTAAACAAAAAGGCATTTTATTACTGAGAAGGTGCGTGTGTCAAGAATCGAACTCGGGACGTATGCGTGTTTTTGTTCGCACACAGTCCACCGCTGGACTGTGTGTCTAACCCGTTCAAAATACCAATTTTAATTATTCTTATAATGATTTCACAGTTCATCTTCTTCGTTAGTTTTTACAGGCAGTAGATTACACCATTATATCTTGTTTAGTTCGATTGATAAACATTGTACAAACTAATATGAAATGGCAGAGACGATAATTAGAAGTAAACATACCGGTGAACGATTTATTTCAGGATTCCGGCAAGGTGTCGGTCTCTGTTGTTATGAACTTCAACTGAACCAGACAATTAACCGTTTTGATTAGCTAATCGTGGAATTGAAGTGATAAACAAACGTTAACAGAGTGTTTGAATGTCCTTACCGATTCACAGATGAAAATAAAGATTTCCAGAAATTTTCCGGCGAACTGGAATTATCCGATAGCAACGTCTGAATTTGATTTCAATTGAAAGGTTTGAGTTAGAAATAGCTTAACAATTGTTAGACTACGACGGTATTGAAGGACTTACCGTTTTGATGAAGAATACGGTTTTCCGGCGAACTTGCAGAATTTTCCGGCGAGTAAAATAAACTTTTCTGGTGAACTGAAAGTATGACGAAAATGAAATGGCAGGTTTGTGGGATGTTTCTGAGTCGCGAGAAAGATCTTTGATTGCAGTAATTCGGATTATTGGATATCTTCGGTTATAAAACTCATCATCATCAGAATTTAAGTCAATTCAAGTCTGAATTGATTAGAATCGCGGGGCATCGGTTATGAACCTGAATTCGCGATTATTCAAACGTTTTAGACGGTTGAATAGCCGATTTCGGTTTTCAGTTGACGCAACTGGTTAATCTATGTTTGTATATAAGACTTATTTGTTTCCCATAGATGACAGAAAACAAACAAGTGGCGGAGTGGTTATGCGTGTGAGTGTTAAGTCTTTGGAGTTACAACCCGGCTGACCCGGGTTCGAGTCCCGACAGCCCCATTTTATTTTTAATCACTTTATTTATATTTTTTATCAATTATAACTTTTATGGTTTAGTTTGTTTATTAATTATGTATCATTAAAAATTAAAATAAGCATAAATAGGCAACGAACATTTATAACTGAATATTCGATTACAAACGGAGCGGGTTTGGTAAAACCCGTTTTCGACAAATGTTACATAGGTGACATCAAAGATAGCCAAAAGATTAACGTTGTATTTATTTAAAACCCTTTAAGAGGTTGTCAAAATTGCCTACCCAAGCTTCTATTAGCAAAACGTGGCCTGTCCACTTGGGTTGGCAAAGGGTGTCCATACTAACGGGTCATACGTTGCAGAGTTTAAAAGTGCAGGAAATAAATGGCGGGGGGCATCAAGGGCTTCATCCTCCACAAACAGAAGGACCCATCCACCTTTGCACCCCTATTGTTCGAAGGATCAGTGGTCCTTAACCCTAAATACTATTTTTAGTTACAGATCATCATTGTTTGAAAACAAAACCAACGATCCTAAAAAATGGGCTCCGTGCACGTCTAGAAATTTACATCATCGCCCATTGGTGCAGCCTACTTCTTCGCTGCTTCATCATCCTTAGCTTCACCACCTTTGCCACTGCCACCAGCTGCTGCCTGTTCAGGATCCTTCTCACCGCTTGGAGCGGCCTCAAGCATCGATGTCTCTTCTGGCTCATCATCGCCCAGCTCCTGCAGCCTTTGCTTCCAAGCCTCCACCTCCCATCCAGCCTTTTCAAAAGAAGGATCCATGGCCTCCTGAGCTATCTGGATCCTGGCCTTCAGGATAGTCCTAACAGCAGAGATTTTGGCCTCGTCAGCGACCTCCAACCGATCCTTGTTTGCCTGAACTGCATCCACTATGGCCTGCTTTTCCAAGCGATTGATCTCCCTCTCCAGCTGCGCAATCTTCTCATCCTTAGCAGTGCAGAAGGCCCGAAGATCAGCAATAATTTTTTCTGCCTCAGCTAACTTTTTCTCTTACAGGACTTGGATTTGTGCAACTTTCTGCATAATGACAATATGCAAACATAAGGATCCTTGATCCTAAAAATTTTATACATCGAAGAATCAGTGATCTTTACCTCGGAGACACAGCTGTGGATGTCTTGTTCAAGCTGAAAGGCGTCATTGGTGGTGCAGGCTCAGATGGCTTCTTCCTCTTGGATCCCGGTTTAGCGCGAAGGGTCATGCCCCTGTTCTCCGGTTGGCTTTGGCCTGCGGCCAGCTCCTTCTTGACAGATCGTGGGAAAATTATTCCCTCGAGTTCCCCAAGGCCAAAGTTGGAGGCAAATTTAGAGGAGGACTTAGCAGCACCTGTGATATCAAAATCCAGATAAGTATTCATGATCAACTAAATTATTTCAAACACTTACCTATCTATATATGCATGCATACTTACTTGACATGGTGTAGGAGGCAGATATGGTCTCTTCTAGATCCTTGACCTTCGGACAGAAATTTCTAACTGTTGTGTCTAGGGCCCCGAAAGTGGTGACTCTTTCAGCGGTAGCAGGCAAATCTCTCACGGCAGCAAAGCTGGTCACTGCAAAATTAAATAGAAATGGATCAGTTATCCTAAAAAAAATGGAGCAACGGAGTTGTCAATGGTCCTGCCCTAAGAATCCTAGATCCTACCCTTCAAATTCCACTTCTTGGGGAGATACTTTCCGTTGGGAATAGAATCTCTTCTGACGAAAAAGAACTGGTTTTTCCAGTTAGTATCGTTTCTGGTGGTCTTGAGGAGTGGAAGGGGACACTGAGGTTTAGCTTTAAAGGGGTAACGATGGGATCCATGGGTTACCAGGTTCTATAGGTGAGGAAGCTCGGTGAGACCAAAGACCAAACCTTCTTTGCTGATTATTTGTTCGAGAGTGTACAGAACTCTCCATAACATGGGCATCGCTTGGTTGAAAGACATCCCGGTGTGGCTGAAGAATGTTTGGGTGAATACTGGGAAAGGATAGTTGTAGCAATCTGAAACGGAGTGTCAGGAAAACATATCCAGGCCTTCGACTCGCAGTCACTTTTCAGCGACGAATCGAAGGGCCTAATGATGGTTCCCTCCGGAAAACATGGGCGAATCTGGTCGATTTCAGGGTCAGTAAAGCGACAAAGCTCTTGAGAAGGGTTTTTGAGAAGATTTTGGCTCTGGGGTGCAGTTTCAAGCTCGTGATTCTTTTGGGGAGAGGACCGGGTAGCCATTTTTTCCATGAGAGTAAGAAAAAAGATTGCAGAGAAAGAAGGTTAAGGGAGAAAGAGTATACCTGATTGCTCTCCGGTGCAAGGTTTTAAAGAAAGAATCGTGATATTAATAAGAGATATCGCCCATATCTCTACCTTATATATAATCATGTTTGTTGCAGGCTATCTTGTCAATGACGTCACTTTTTGCAACAGATATATCCAAGTTGCAACGGCTAGTCCTATTCTAACGAAAATATGACTAATTTGTTGAGCATTAATTGTTAGGGAGTGATTTTTGATAGGCATGGATCCCTTATCCTGAGATTAGACTGGATATATTATCCTTAGCGGGTGGTTCAGAGAGTCTAAGGATTGAGGATCCTTACTATAAGCTATAATTGTCTAACAATTGTTCCCAATGTTTTTTAGCTTGTGATTGCAGGAACGATACGAGTAAAGACTAATTCCAAGCAGGAATCTCGCGGAATATGCCATTATTCAGTACGTGCACACACTAGTGACCGTTGGTGGAAAACGTGGATGCATGGCTGAAATTTTGGATAGTTAATTCATTGAGATTAGCTAGATATTTAGTGGGATATTGTGCTTGATAGAGGACGCGGACACTTATTCGAAACACTACAACACTTCTGATACTGTCTCTCAAAAACACACACATACACGCTAGCTTACATTGTACCAAGCTCAATATCATCCAAAGTTGTAATCTTTTGTGTTCAATATAACCGGTGATCGGTAGTTTCCATCACCCGAGGTTTTTATGCCGGCGATCTACTAGTGATCAAGGGCTTTTCCTCGTATAAATCTCGGTGTTTACCATTGTTTACATTTTCAATTTGTTCATACAATTGTTCATCACTCAAGCACTCAACCTCACATTCAAAGTTTGGTTACATTATCCTTGTTGTGATTTTTGACCAAAACAATATACAGGATCAGATGAAGCAACAACAGGAAACTAACCAAACAATAATGAGGGAAATACAACTCTTGAAGTCCAACTCCAAGAGACCTGCTGAGGATGTTGTCACTCCCTTGCAGCCCAGGAATCTGAACTTTAGTTCAGCGGTGTACACTGAAGATAATCAGGGCAATGTTGTAGCAAGTCGTTCCGAGAGCAATGTTCCTGAGATACCCACATCATCTAGGATATCGACTGTGAGGGGCCCAGGATATGCTCCAGGATATGGCCAGAATCAACAGGCTGGTAACCTTTCTAATAATGTTAATACTCTTGCTACTAACAATGTTGGATCTTCACAGGATACAAGTGTAACCTCAGCACTATCCATAGAGCTTTAGAAACTGAAGGATATGATATCAAGTGTACCCGGGTAGTGCAGCCCATGCCGGAAGTATCCCAGGATAGCCACAACATATCCCGCTTTGCTCGCCACATTTGTGATGCTGAAATCCCGAAGAGATTTCAAACCCCCAACATGAAGATTTATGATGGGATGCGGATCCTGAAGAGCATATTGCCCAATATAGGGAGAGGATGGAAGTGAATCCTATTCCACTGGATCTTAAAGAAGCATGTCTCTGCAAAGGCTTCGGCTCCACTCTGACAGGATCAACCTTGAAGTGGCTCTTAAGCGTTCCACCTCATTCAATTACATCATTTGCTCATTTGGTCAATTTGTTTAATAGTCAATTTTCTTGTAGTAGAAGCTTTGAAAATCTAACAAGTGACCTCTACAGGATAACACAGGGACCTCAAGAATCCCTTAGGGATTATGTGAACAAATTTAGTAGGGAATCCCTAGATATCCCACATCTTGATGTTGCTACGGCTGTACAGGCATTCAAGATGGGATTACAAAAGGATTCCCCTATTTATCAGGATCTTGTGATGAATCCTTGCAGGAACTTGGACGAAGCTCGAAACAGGGCCCTAAGATATATCAGGCTTGAAGACGACAAGAAAATGCAAGAGAGGATGAATTCATCCTCAACATACGAGTCAACTAACAGAAAGTCAGAATCATCGTGCAAGCCATATCGCTCTAAGCCATATGGCAGGAATGACAGCAAGAAAGTGAATGCTGTTGAGGATGATGATCCTGAGGAGTATCCTGAGTTGTCAGAATACTGTTTTTCTGTTAATACTCCTGAATTAATATATGCCATGCAGGGTTTAGGAGATAAGGCAAGGTGGCCAAGGAAGAATCAACAAAAAGCTGATTGGAAGGATAAGTCCAAGTGGTGCGCCTTTCATGAAGATTTTAAACATGTAACGGAAGATTGCATAGCCCTGAGAAAAGAGATAAGCTATCTGCTAAGCAAAGGCTACTTAAAAGATCTCATCGGAAGGAAGAAGAATAAGGGTCAGGATACTGACAAGGATCCTGAACAAGCAGCGTCGCCTCCCCCAGACACCAAGATAATCAACTTTATATCCGGAGGGTCCGATGTATGCGAAACCTCTTATTCTGCAGCTAAGAGGCATGCCAAAGAGGCAAAGGCAGAAAGAGGGGACAAGCCGACGAGGGTGACATCACTTACAACCGACAAAGTGATAATGTTAGATAGTGAAGACCGGGATAGCATTCAGGATCCTCATCATGATGGTCTGGTAATCACTTTGTATATTGCTAACCATTTTGTGCGCAGGATACTGGTGGACAATGGCAGCTCGGTCAGCATCATACAATTAGAGACCCTGAAGAGGATTAACATCCTAGAGATGGAGATTACCTCGAAGTCGACTGTGCTTGTATCAGTGGAGAAGCAAAGAACACGGTTGGGGAGGTAAAGCTGCCTGTATATGTTGAAGGAGTGAATTCGATGCAACGATTTTGTGTCATGGATTCATTATCCTGCTATAATATTATATTAGGCAGGCCATGGATTCATGATATGAAGGTGTACCTTCTACCTATCATCAATGTGTCAAGATCCCTACTCCTTGGGGGGTAGTCAAAGTGGAAAGTGACCAACATGAGGCCAAGGAATGCTACTCCTCTTCAATGAAGGCATCAACAAAATCCAGGGCAGGATAGCAATTAAAGATACAAGCCCATGATATCGTGGAGACTCCAGAGCAGGATGTTAAAAAAGTTATCCTTGACAAGGATAATCTAGATATCTCGGTGCTTGTAGGAACCAATATCCCTCAGGATATTGAGAATCAGTTTACTAACTTTTTGAAATGCAGGATGTCTACGTTTGCATGGAAACACGAAGATATGACAGGCATATCAAAAGATATTATAACTCACAAACTTGGAATTGACAAATCTTTCAGGCCCGTTCAACAAAAGAGAAGGAAATTCGCTCCGGAAAGGAATGCGATTATACAAGAGGAGGTTGAAAGGTTGTTGAAATCCAAGATGATTAAGGAAGTTAAATTTCCTAAGTGGCTAGCAAACGTAGTGGTGATCCAAAAGAAGAATGTGAAGTGGAGAGTTTGTGTATTACACAGACCTCAATAAAGCTTGTCCTAAAGACCCATTCCCATTACCTCATATAGATTCGATGGTAGATGCAACTGCTGGTCATGAAATGTTGACCTTTATGGATGCATCCTCAGGATTTCAGCAAATCCAGATGGAGCCATCCGACCAAGAGGATACAATATTCATGACACCCACAGGTATATACTGTTATACTGCCATGCCTTTTGGTTTAAAAAATGCAGGAGCAACATACCAAAGGCTAGTCAATATGATGTTCAAAGACAAACTAGGGGACACAATGGAGGTCTATATTGACGATATGGTGGTAAAATCCAAGAAAGCCGAGGATCATCTCCAGGATCCCGAATGTGCTTTCAAAATCCTGGATCAGTATAATATGAAGCTGAATCCTGCTAAGTGTCACTTCGGAGTGGGGGCAGGAAAATTTCTAGGATATATGGTGACCAAGAGGGGAATAAAAGCAAGCCCAGAACAGATTAAAGCTATCCTGGATCTCAAATCACCTTCCAACATGAAGGATATGCAGAGATTAACAGGACGGGTAGCAGCGTTGAACAGGTTTATATCAAGATCCTCGGAAAAATGCAAGGAATTTTACAGTTTTCTGAAAAAGAACAAAAGTTTGAATGGGGAGAAAGACACGAAGTTGCTCTGCAAGAACTAAAGCAATATCTTTCAAGTGCACCCATGTTGATGAAGCCCGAGGATGGTGAACCCTTATCCCTATACCTTGCAGTATCGGGAAACACAGTAAGTGTTGTCCTGGTAAAGGATCATGAAGGTTAGAAGTATCCTGTTTATTTTGTTAGTAAAAGTTTGTTAGATGCCGAAACTAGATAATCACACTTAGAAAAATTGATATTAGCTCTAGTCATGGCATCAACTTGTCACACCCCGACCCGCAGCGGAAATAAGAGTCGGGGCATAATTGGGTTATCATCAAAGCACATGACATTTACTATTATGTTTCATAATTAATAAAGTCAAAGTTACATTTTCAAACATCCAAACATGTTCATTCAATACAAAGGAAATAACCAAATATAACAATCCCAATACTAAATCGTTTTATTCTTCTAATCCAGGTCCTATGTGTTCCTAGCTACTGCTGGTTCACCTGTATCATGTGTAAAATGGGAGTTTTTGGGTCAACATAAGTTGGCGAGTGAACCTTATTAGATAAACATTTGATAATGATTTTATGGTTAGTTTATCAATGAAATATTGTGCATAATCATAAAAGAGCAAATGTAAGTAATCAAGCATTGGCAAATAGCAGTTACAATTATAACATACAATAACACTTGATAGCATACATGAACATACCAATATCATACGATAACTAACATAAATGAACTGTGCGATCAAGGCTCAATCAAACGGAGCCGATCGTATTGCATGAACTGGAAATGTAAAATGAACTGTGCGATCAAGGCTCAATCAAACGGAGTCGATCGTATTGCATGTACTGAAAATGTAAAATGAACTGTGCGATCAAGGCTCAATCAAACGGATCCGATCGTATGCAGGCACGCCAGGTTCAACCGCATAATAAAATGGGGAACAAGCTCAAACCTCATAAATGGGGAGCGGCGGCCTCGGCAATTGCATGTACTGAAATAATAATTTGCATCCAATAATAACTACTTAACAGCAACAAACTAAATACACATGTCATGATATGATGTATGCATAATAGTTTAGTTATAATATGTATATAAACAAAGACACATGATACACCCCAAAAACGTGATTAAAACGGGGAATTTGAAAGGTTCACTCACATTGGGTGCGTTGAATTGGAGATGGTGAGATGCGCACGATTTAGATGAGCGGATCGACGAGGAATACTAACCTAAATAATAATGGAAAAATATATTAGATGGATGGATTTTATTAAGGATTTTAATGAAATTTTTAGATATATTTTTGTGAGTTTATGGCTATTTTCTATCTTTAAAAATGTTAATTTTTAAGTATTTTTAATTGATTTTTAAATTAAATTAAATAAATAAAAATATAAAAAAATATTATTTTTTTAAGTGTTGACCGTTGACTGTTGACCGGTTCGGTCAGCGGATAATTCTGCGCCGGGTGGGATTCGAACCGGCGACCTTCCGTTCGCGTGCACGCAGCTCTACCAACTGAGCTACGTGTCTAACCCGTTATAAACTCGTTTTTAATTATATTTATACACTTATTTGAAATAACCGAAAATTCCTTTATTTGCAAAAACGTTTTAATTCAATTGGACCGGTGCTCGTGACGAGATTCGAACGCGCGACGTGTAGTTCATGATGCACACAGTCCACCGCTGGACTGTGTGTCTAACCCGGTTATATTCTTGGTTTTTATTATACTTAACAACTATCTGTTTTAACCCGGTTTAGTTCTTGATCAAAAAGGCATGTTATTACACAAGGCGTGCGTGTAGCAAGGATCGAACTCGGGACGTGTGTGTGAAATTTGCACACAGTCCACCGCTGGACTGTGTGTCTAACCCGTTTAAAATACCGTTTTTAATTAATCTTATGTTCCGTTATGAGTTCATCTTCTTCGCCGATTTACACAGACAGCATAATTCGACTGGTTATGATTGATTTGTGATTTATACAATTCTCAGACATTAACAGTAATTCAAAAGTAGAGAATGGAGAGAGTTTAAGGAATATAATATACCGATTGATGTTATTCACAGAAATCCGGCGGAGGTTCGTCGGTACTGGAAATGAACTCCGGCTGTTGAAACCAATTAACAGCGTTGATCGATTATTCATAAAGTTGAGTCACTTAAACAAGGTTTAAAAGAAGTTTAGGATATCATACCAGTTCACAGTGTGATTCCGGCAGTCTCAGAGATTTTCCGGCGAAGATAAGATTTTTGATAAACGTTGACTAGGATCGATTCTGATGATGGAGTTGTGTTAGAGACTGATTAATCACATGTTTTAAACAGAAAGAGTCGGAGGAATTACCGTGAGAATGTGAGTCCCGGTTTTCCGGTGACTTGCAGAAATTTTCCGGCGAACTGATTCAGATGATCTTATGGTTCAAAAATGCGACGAAAATGAAATTGAGTATTGTTGTGATAGTTCTGAATCGTGAGAATGATCTGGAGCTTGAATTAAATCAGAACCTTGATGAACTTTCGGTTTCAAAAACCGAAAATGATGAGACTTAAAGTTCAATCAATTTTAACTTGATTGGAAACTGTCACACATCGGTTATAACTGAAATTGTGAGGTAAACAATCGATTTGACGATTGGTTTGCCGATTACCGGTTTTCAGATAGCATCATCGATTAAACTGAGTTTGTGTATAAGTTTCTTTTATGTTCCTAGAGTTAACAGAAAACACATTGTGGCGGAGTGGTTTAGAGAATGATTGTTAAGTCGTTGCAGCGACTCAGCTGACCCGGGTTCGAGTCCCGGCAGCTTCAAAATTTTTTTATTTGTTTTATTTTAACTTTTTATCAAATAATTTTTATAGTTTAATTTATTTATTAATTATGTATCGTTTTAACTCAAAATAATCATAAATAATTAACGCAACTTTTATAACTTGGTACAAGATTACAAAACGGAGCGGGTTTTGGAGACCCGATTTTTACAAATGTTACAGTATCCCCTACTTTTAGGAATTTCGTCCCAAAATTTAAATAGTTGAAGTAGTAGGAAAAAGATGCGGGTATTTTTCACGCATTGAGTCTTCACGTTCCCAAGTAAACTCAGGTCCCCGTTTCGACTCCCAGCGTACCCTAACAATTGGAATGCGACTTCGTCGAAGACGCTTTTCTCCGTAGTCCATGATCTCCACTGGTCTTTCAATAAAATGCATGGATTCATCAATCTGAATATCTTCCAGCGGAATATGGAGGTTCTCATCAGCGAGGCACTTCTTCAAGTTCGACACGTGGAATGTGGGATGAATCCTGTCGAGTTCTTCCGGTAGGTCAAGCTGGTATGCTACAGGACCTACTCTTTCGAGTATCTTGAAAGGTCCTACGTAACGTGGTGCTAGCTTTCCCTTTTGACCAAAACGAACTACTCCCTTCCACGGTGATACTTTTAAAAGCACATGATCACCAATGTTAAACTCCAAGGGCTTCCGTCGTTTATCTGCATAACTCTTTTGACGACTTTGAGCTGCTAGAAGATTGTTTCGGATTTGATGAATCTTGTCTGTGGTTTCTTGGATCAATTCTGGACCAGTAATTTGTGCTTCCCCAATTTCGTACCAACAAACAGGAGATCGGCACTTTCGACCATATAAGGCTTCAAAAGGTGCCATGCCGATGCTCGAATGATAGCTGTTGTTGTACGAAAATTCAACTAACGGTAGGTGGGCGTCCCAATTTCCCTTGAAGTCTATGACACATGCTCTAAGCATATCCTCAAGAGTTTGAATGGTGCGCTCAGACTGTCCATCAGTTTGAGGATGATAGGCGGTACTGAGATCTAATCGAGTGCCCATAGCGGATTGTACTGCTTGCCATGTTCGTGAGGTGAAACGTCCATCACGATCAGAAATAATACTTAATGGTACCCCATGCCAGCTTACGATTTCGTTGATATAAATACGAGCAAGCTTTTCATTCTTGAAATCTTCTCGAATAGGAATAAAGTGAGCTAATTTTGTAAGTCGGTCTATAATCACCCATATAGTGTCATACCCACCAGAAGTGCGAGGTAACCCGGTAATAAAATCCATGGTTATATTTTCCCACTTCCATACAGGTATTTCCGGTTGGACTAGAAGTCCTGAGGGTCTTTGGTGTTCAGCCTTCACCTTAGAACATGTGAGACACTTGGAAACAAAAACGGCAATATCTTTCTTCATTCCAGGCCACCAATAGGTGTATCGTAGGTCTTGATACATCTTATCGGCTCCTGGGTGTATAGAATATCGCGTTTTGTGAGCTTCAATCAAAGAGTTTCACGAAGATTGTTGTGGTTAGGAATCCAGATACGATCTAGGTAATACAGAATACCGTCCGATTTAGTTTCAAGTTTTAGCTCGGCTCCACAGGACATCTCTTTTCGTACATCTTCTTCTATTATCGAAACGTGTTGAGCTTCTCGAATTTGATCTTTAATATCGGTTATAATTTGCGAACATAGAAGATGAATGGAGTTCGCATAACCCTTTCGACTAAGTGCATCAGCCACCACATTTGCTTTACCAGGGTGGTATCTAATTTCACAGTCGTAATCATTTAGGAGTTCGACCCATCTTCGTTGCCTCATATTTAGCTCTTTTTGATTGAAGATATGTTGAAGACTCTTGTGATCAGTGTATATTTCACACTTAATACCATAGAGATAATGTCTCCATATCTTAAGAGCGAATACAACGGCTCCAAGTTCTAGGTCATGAGTGGTGTAGTTCTTTTCATGTGTCTTGAGTTGCCTCGAGGCATAAGCTATGACTTTTCCTCTTTGCATGAGAACGCAGCCTAATCCTTGCCCTGACGCGTCGCAATAGACTACAAAATCATCACAACCTTCAGGAAGAGTGAGGATTGGTGCATCACAAAGTTTTTGTTTAAGAGTTTGAAAAGCTTCTTCTTGCTTGGGTCCCCATACGAATGGTTTTCCCTTATGGGTTAAAGCCGTGAGTGGCACAGCAATGCGAGAGAAGTTTGAAATGAACCGACGATAATAGCCAGCTAGTCCAAGAAAAGACCTTACTTCAGTTGGTGTACGTGGGGCTTGCCATTCTTGAACTGCTTTGATCTTTGAAGGGTCAACATGTATTCCCTTATCATTGACTACATGTCCGAGAAATTGCACCTCTTTTAACCAGAATTCACATTTAGAGAACTTGGCATAAAGCTTTTCCTTTTCTAGAAGTGCAAGAACGAGTCGAAGATGACGCTCATGATCAGCTTTAGATTTTGAATAAATAAGAATATCGTCGATGAAAACTATAACAAATCGATCAAGGTAAGGTTTGCAGACTCTGTTCATTAGGTCCATGAACACAGCTGGTGCGTTGGTTAATCCAAACGGCATAACCATGAATTCATAGTGGCCATAACGAGTTCGAAAAGCAGTCTTAGGGACGTCTTCTTCATGCACTCTAAGCTGATGATAGCCAAATCGAAGATCGATTTTTGAAAAGCAACTGGCACCTTGTAGTTGGTCAAGAAGATCATCTATGCGAGGTAAAGGATAGCGATTTTTGATGGTTAACTTGTTAAGCTCTCTGTAGTCGATGCACATACGAAAAGATCCATCTTTCTTCTTTACAAAAAGGACAGGTGCACCCCAAGGCGATGAGCTGGGACGTATGAATCCCTTGTCAGTCAACTCTTGCAATTGACTGGCTAGATCTTGCATTTCAGAGGGGGCTAACCTATATGGAGATTTTGCAACTGGTGTAGCACCAGGTATAAGATCAATACGAAATTCGACATCTCTGATTGGAGGCAGTCCTGAAATGTCGTCAGGAAAAACTTGTGGAAAATCTTTTACTACAGGAATATCTTCAAGTTTCTTCTCTGCGGTCCCCTTCTTGATGATATGGGCTAAAAACGCGACATAATTCTTGCGAAGATATTTTTGAGCTTGAAGACAAGACATTAAGTTGAGCCCTTTCGACGAGGTTTCTCCAATGATTCGAAGAGTCTGACCGTTTGAAAGAGGAATACGAATAAATTTTTCACGACATACAACTTCCGCATGATATTGACTGAGCCAATCCATACCGATTATGATGTCGAAACTTCCCAGCTTCATAGGAATAAGGTCGACTGAGAAATCGTGGTCGTTTAAGGTGAGTGTACAGTTGCGTAAAATAGAGTCTAATGAAACTGGTTTTCCGTCTGCAACTTCCACCGTTATGGATTCCGCGAGCTTATCCCGATTTTTGCTTAAGATAGGTTCAAATTCTAATGACACGAAACTTCTATCCGCACCAGTATCAAATAACATAGAGGCATATCTACCATTTATAAGAAACGTACCGTTGACCACATTGCCGTCAGCTCTGGCCTGGTTCACGTTAATATTGAAAGCTCTTCCTCTAGCAGGTGGAGGAGCTTGGTTCGCTTGACTCACAGGGTTGGCTTGGGCCTGAGCATGAATAATATTAACCAGCCTTGGACATGTGTTCCTGAAATGACTTGGGTCGCCGCAATTGAAACAAGCCCGCATAGGTTGGCCCATAGGGTAATTGGGTTGATAGTATGTTTGGGCTAGATGTTGGGTGGGTGGAAACGGTAGTTGTTGTTGTGCTTGACCATTAACTGTTGGTGGGTTTGGGTTAAAGGTTGGTGGCGGTTTGTTCGTTGAGGCATGCGGCAGTTTTGAACAGTATGTCCTGCGCGACCGCAGCCGGTGCAGTATTGGCAAGGATGATCAGGGGAGTGGTGATACTGACAACGGTTACATTTTGGTAATGGGCCTGTGTAGGGTCTTCTGTATGGCGCGGGTGAAGGAGTGACTTGAGTGATGGGTGCAGCAGGAATAGGGGTGTTGATTTGGGTGACTGCAAAATTCCTGGTGTTACGCTTCCTCTTGTTAGCAAACTTAGAGGAAGGAATGGGGTGGTTTGAGGTTTGTCCCTCAACAGGGGCTTTCTTCTTTTCTTCTTTGAACTTCCCATTGCGAATTCGGTTTTCGGTCAGTTCAGTTGCCAACTCCATGGCAGCTTCGAGTGTTACCGGTGAAACGCTGAGAACCGAATCTTGAATTTTCGAGGGAAGTCCTCGAATATAATGTTCGATCAGACGATAGGTTGGAGTGAATAAGTTTGGAACCATTTGGTTCAACTCCAAGAACCTCTTGTTGTAAGTAGAGTGATCACCCTCCTTTTGCTTTAGAGCATGAAATTCATCCTCCAACTTCTTAATTTCACTTCTAGGACAGAAACGCCTAGTCATGATTTCCCTTAAATCCTCCCAAGTTAAGGCCATCGCATCTTCAGTTCCCCTCTTTCCTTTCTCAGTATTCCACCAAGTGAGAGCTACACCAAGTAGTCTCCCGGTGGCGTAACGAACCTTGCGATCCTCAGGACAATCGCAGTTTAAGAAAACGTTTTCCATCTCCTCGAACCAATGTAGGAGAGCAGTGACTCCCTCAGTCCCTTCGAATTTTGGAGGATCACAGGACTTAAAATGTTTGTAAGAGCACTTGACGGTAGGAGGGTTGTCGATGTTCTGGTCCTGTTGTTGAGGAGGGTTAGTAGGATTTGTAGCAAGGGCTTATTGTACTTGTACCACGATGTCAGGCAATATCGTGGCCATTTGTTTCGCGATATGTGTGGCCAAACGTTCCTGAGTCTTTCCCAATCTTTTACCCCTTCGATGCTGTCTAGACGACATCTACAGGATCATAAAATGAGAAGATTGTGAGTTTATGGTGTCTTTTTAGGTGTCATGTGTCTTTAGAAAATGAAAATACATAAATATCAATAATGCAACTACATCCATAGGATGTCTTGGGTTTGCTCATGTTGGGCCTCAAATGTCCCCCATACCTTCACCTACATAGTCATGTGGGCCCCCATGGCTATTGGCTTGGTAGGATTCACATTAGTATTGGCAATTTAACACTCGCATCCCCCGAATGCAAACCACAAAATATGTTCATGAGATGTTTGGTCGGAACGTGTCCAGGTGTAGACACAATGACAACTCAAAGTGGGATTAGTTCACACGACGTTTGGTATAGCATGCTTTGGCCTAATAAGTACTTCGTACTCTCATCGTTAGTCCCCAGGTAGGCAAACTGGTCCTTTATTTTGGATTTATACGAATGCCAGCCTAGACAGGACGTTCCGACTACCGGTACTAGTACCCTTCCAGTTACTACATGCCCGTCATGAGAACTCACTTTGATGAGATTTGAAAACACGAAAATCATTGTAAAATCAATCATGATGTGGTGTGTGCTTTCATGGATGTGATATGTTATGAGCATACGATTTCATGATAAGCATTATTTGATAATACATACTTATGAACATGCTTGCACAATATCAAATGTAACATTTAACATAAAACACATAAACATCATGAAATTTGGCATATAACACACAAAATTCTTATAAGTTTCTAATCGACTATAGTATAGGCTCTAAGGGTCTAATAACCTATCCTATATCCCTATAGTCATGGCTCTGATACCAATCTGTCACACCCCGACCCGCAGCGGAAATAAGAGTCGGGGCATAATTGGGTTACCAAAGCACATGACATTTACTATTATGTTTCATAGCTGCTGCTGGTTCACCTGTATCATGTGTAAAATGGGAGTTTTTGGGTCAACATAAGTTGTCGAGTGAACCTTATTAGATAAACATTTGATAATGATTTTATGGTTAGTTTATCAATGAAATATTGTGCATAATCATAAAAGAGCAAATGTAAGTAATCAAGCATTGGCAAATAGCAGTTACAATTATAACATACAATAACACTTGATAGCATACATGAACATACCAATATCATACGATAACTAACATAAATGAACTGTGCGATCAAGGCTCAATCAAACGGAGCCGATCGTATTGCATGAAATGGAAATGTAAAATGAACTGTGCGATCAAGGCTCAATCAAACGGAGTCGATCGTATTGCATGTACTGAAAATGTAAAATGAACTGTGCGATCAAGGCTCAATCAAACGGAGCCGATCGTATGCGGGCACGCCAGGTTCAACCGCATAATAAAATGGGGAACAAGCTCAAACCTCATAAATGGGGAGCGGCGGCCTCGGCAATTGCATGTACTGAAATAATAATTTGCATCCAATAATAACTACTTAACAGCAACAAACTAAATACACATGTCATGATATGATGTATGCACAATAGTTTAGTTATAATATGTATATAAAAAAGACACATGATACGCCCAAAAAACGTGATTAAAACGGGGAATTTGAAAGGTTCACTCACATTGGGTGCGTTGAATTGGAGATGGTGAGATGCGCACGATTTAGATGAGCGGATCGACGAGGAATACTAACCTAAATAATAATGGAAAAATATATTAGATGGATGGATTTTATTAAGGATTTTAATGAAATTTTTAGATATATTTTTGTGAGTTTATGGCTATTTTCTATCTTTAAAAATGTTATTTTTAAGTATTTTTAATTGATTTTTAAATTAAATTAAATAAATAAAAATATAAAAAAATATTTTTTTTTTAAGTGTTGACCGTTGACCGGTTCGGTCAGCGGATAATTCTGCGCCGGGTGGGATTCGAACCGGCGACCTTCCGTTCGCGTGCACGCAGCTCTACCAACTGAGCTACGTGTCTAACCCGTTATAAACTCGTTTTTAATTATATTTATACACTTATTTGAATTAACCGAAAATTCCTTTATTTGCAAAAACGTTTTAATTCAATTGGACCGGTGCTCGTGACGAGATTCGAACGCGCGACGTGTAGTTCATGATGCACACAGTCCACCGCTGGACTGTGTGTCTAACCCGGTTATATTCTTGGTTTTTATTATACTTAACAACTATATGTTTTAACCCGGTTTAGTTCTTGATCAAAAAGGCATGTTATTACACAAGGCGTGCGTGTAGCAAGGATCGAACTCGGGACGTTGTGTTGAAATTTGCACACAGTCCACCGCTGGACTGTGTGTCTAACCCGTTTAAAATACCGTTTTTAATTAATCTTATGTTCTGTTATGACTTCATCTTCTTCGCCGATTTACACAGACAGCATAATTCGACTGGTTATGATTGATTTGTGATTTATACAATTCTCAGACATTAACAGTAATTCAAAAGTAGAGAATGGAGAGAGTTTAAGGAACAGAATATACCGATTGATGTTATTCACAGAAATCCGGCGGAGGTTCGTCGGTACTGGAAATGAACTCCGGCTGTTGAAACCAATTAACAGCGTTGATCGATTATTCATAAAGTTGAGTCACTTAAACAAGGTTTAAAAGAAGTTTAGGATACCATACCAGTTCACAGTGTGATTCTGGCAGTCTCAGAGATTTTCTGGCGAAGATAAGATTTTTGATAAACGTTGACTAGGATCGATTCTGATGATGGAGTTGTGTTAGAGACTGATTAATCACATGTTTTAAACAGAAAGAGTCGGAGGAATTACCGTGAGAATGTGAGTCCCGGTTTTCGGTGACTTGCACAAATTTTCCGGCAAACTGATTCAGATGATCTTATGGTTCAAAAATGCGACGAAAATAAAATTGAGTATTGTTGTGATAGTTCTGAATCGTGAGAATGATCTGGAGCTTGAATTAAATCAGAACCTTGATGAACTTTCGGTTTCAAAAACCGAAAATGATGAGACTTAAAGTTCAATCAATTTTAACTTGATTGGAAACCGTCACACATCGGTTATAACTGAAATTGTGAGGTAAACAATCGATTTGATGATTGGTTTGCCGATTACCGGTTTTCAGATAGCATCATCGATTAAACTGAGTTTGTGTATAAGTTTCTTTTATGTTCCTAGAGTTAACAGAAAACACATTGTGGCGGAGTGGTTTAGAGAATGATTGTTAAGTCGTTGCAGCGACTCAGCTGACCCGGGTTCGAGTCCCGGCAGCTTTAAATATTTTTTATTTGTTTTATTTTAACTTTTTATCAAATATAATTTTTAAAGTTTAATTTATTTATTAATTATGTATCGTTTTAACTCAAAATAATCATAAATAATTAACGCAACTTTTATAACTTGGTACAAGATTACAAAACGGAGCGGGTTTTGGAGACCCGATTTTTACAAATGTTACACAACTAAGCTTAGACATTACTTTGAAACTCATAGGATTTATGTCAAAACCAATTATCCTGTTAAAAATGTGCTTAGGAAACCTGAGATGTCTGGTTGGATGGCTAAGTGGTCCGTAAAATTAAGTGCATACGATTTAGTATATGAACCTAGGAATGCTATAAAGTCTCAGGCTTTAGCAGACTTTGTGGCTGATTTTAGTAGTGATATTCAAAATGAGGCTGACCTAGAAGTACAACAATTAGATGAGAATTCAGGATCTTGGATATTATATACTGATGGTGCATCTAATGTCAAAGGTGTAGGAGTAGGGATACTACTAAAATCGCCACAGGGGACATATTACCCAAGGCAATTAGATGTGAATTTCCTGCTACTAATAATGAAGCTGAGTATGAGGCCCTAATAGTAGGACTAGAATTGGTTAAGATTATGAATGTTAAATGTTTACAAGTGTATGTTGATTCCCTGTTGATTACTAACCATTTTAATGGATCTTATGCAGTCAAAGGTGAAAAGTTAGTTGAATATCTTGAAACTGTTAAAAAATTCGCAGGATATTTCGAAAATTTTACACTTGAACAGGTACCAAGAGAACAAAATGCTGAAGCAGATGCTCTAGCAAATTTAGGATCCACTGTCAGGATACCGGAAGGAACTCATATACCAATACTACATATCCGGTATCCCGCTATGAAACTTTTCAAGTCTCAGGATAAGGAGGTTATAACTATCCAGGATCCTGGTGATGGATATCTTGAGGAAAATCCTAAATCCTGGATGACTCCAATTGTTAAGTACCTTGAAGAAGGAGATATCCCAAAGGATGAGAATTCCAAAGCTTTCAAAATGAAGGTATCCTGCTTTACTATTATAAATAATGTTTTGTATAAAAAATCCCCTGCAGATCCATATCTGAGGTGCCTAGAAGCTCCTGAAACCAAGGAGGTACTTCAGGATATACACGAAGGAGATTGTGGCAACCATACTGGGGGCAAATCTTTATTCTCGAAAGTGTTGAGAACAGGTTATTACAGGCCAACCATGAAAAAAGATGCTGTGGAGTATGCTCGAAAGTGCGATGCATGTCAAAGACACATCAATATACTACATCAGCCTGCTGAAACATTATATCCCATTACATCTCCATGGCCATTCATGAAGTGGGGAATGGATATAGTGGGGAAACTACCTAAGGCTCCGGGAGGAAAGGTCTTCATGCTGGCAATGACGGATTATTTTTCCAAGTGGGTTGAAGCAGAAGCCTTTGTCCAAGTAAGGGATTAAGAAGTGGTATCTTTCATCAAGAGGAATATCCTGACAAGATTCAGCATACCGGTCGAGATAATTTGTGATAATGGCTCTCAATTTATCAGCAAAAGAACCACATATTTTTGTAAAAATTGGGGAATCAAGATGATCACATCAACACTGGTGCATCCTCAGGCCAATGGACAAGCAGAATCCTCCAACAAGATAATTGTCAATAACTTGAAGAAAAGGTTAGGTGCCAGAAAAGGAAGATGGGCTGAGGAACTCCCATTTGTCCTATGGGCTGATAGAACAACTGTGAAGAATGCTACTGGGCAAACTCGATTTTCTTTGGTATTTGGGGCATAAGCAGTGATTCCAACAGAAATGGTGATACCTACAACAAGATCGAGCCTTCGGGATCCTAAAGCAAATCCTGAAGCCTTATGTCAAGACTTAGATACTATCGACGAAGCAGGGATGCAGCAAAGCTAAGGATGGCAACATATCAACAAAGGATAGCTAAGTCATACAACAAAAATTTAAGAACCAGAAGATTCCAAGTTGGAGATTGGGTATTGAGAAAAGCCTTTCAAAACACAACCAATCCTGCCGATGGCAAGTTAGCTCCAAAATGGGAAGGACCATATGAAATTGAATCAGAGTCAGGAAAAGGAGCATATCGACTCAAGACTATGGAAGGGGATATGTTGCCAAGATCCTGGAATGATATACATCTTAAAGCTTATTTCAAGTAAGTTTAGGATTTACTTTCTGACTCAGGATGGTATGAATTCTATCTCTTTTAAATATGTTTAATTTAATATTCTTTGAAACCCAATACTGACTTAAGCATCGGAGGGGTGTTAGCTAAGCTAACACCCTTAGCTAACACCCACCTTAGTTTAAAGGTGTTTTGTAGGATACTTTTCAGGATATTACTCCAAGATACGTACTCAAGACGGATCGAAAGACTAGAGGATTGGCCCCCTCTCTCCACGTTTAAGGGATTCAGAACCCTTCACAGGTTTAAAGGTATTCACCTTTCTCTTGAATTGGGTTTAAACACCCCGCCTGGAGTGCAAGTATCCGGTTATAGTTCAAGATAGCGGACCAGCTCATGTAACAGTGGCTGACAATTTCGTTATTATTGGCTATATCCTGGATCCTTAAGGTATATGAGGATTGATCACCCTCTCTCGCGAAAGGGTATTTTCATACTCTCAAAGGTTTAAAGGTTTTCACCTTTCTAAGTCTTGGAGTTTATACACTCCCGCCTAGCGCACGAAAGCAAGGGTTTAACCCCAGGATACTAAGGGTTAAACCCCAGGATACTAAGGGTTTATCCCCAGGATGTTATGGGTTTATCCCCAGTAAAACTAAAGTTTTCAACAAAAACCAAAGATATGGCATGTTATGATTGTGTTCACACACGTCCTTTTGTGAAGAAAAATCACTAAGTCAGAAATACTCAAGTATGTCATGCGTTGATGCAATATCCTTCACAGACAAGGGACATCCATGCTGGGGACATCTATGCTGGGGACATTGCATATGATTTGAAGATTGAGGTTGAAAATTATTGCCTAAGTGTCTTTGGTATGAGTTTTTATTTTTCAAGTTTGAAACCCTTATCTAAATAGTCTAAGTTCTTTTATAAGGTCATATTTAAGTAAGTTTTTGTCTAACATGATAAAAATATTAAATATTTCATCAGTATCCTGACCGGGATATTTGATCAGGATATTCAAAGCATGTTTTTCGAAATAAAAACTTAACAACGGTAGATATGGTCAAAATATTAATCTATTATTAGCAACCCAAAATGTCACACTCTTGGTTTCGTCTTAAACCAAGACCCATCCACCAAAGTATGATAAAGTCTAAAGCATATGAACATTGATGACCAAAGGCTTCGTCCTGGAACCCAGGATCCCTCCACCTTTGGCCATCATATTGTGCAGAAAATATAAATTGTTTGAAGTGCAGGAAAAGTAAAGTGTTTAAAGGGGGTACAGACCATTCAGATCTAAAAAAGTGGGCTCCGGCTTAAGCAACACTATCCATCATTGCCCACCTTGATGCTCTCACACAGCAGCATCCTCACCAACCTTCACCGCCTCCTTACCCTCAGCATCCGCTCCAACATCAGCCCCAGAATCCACGATAGCTTCAACCGCCTTTGGAGGCTCCTCAACCACCGGTTTGGCAATGCGTTCTACGGGTTTGCCACCAAGGTCCTTCAGTTTTGCCTCCCAAGCTTCAATGTCCCAGGTAGGGCATTCAATTCCCACGACTCTGACTTCATAAGCCATCTTTTGCCTAGCTTGAAGAAGGGAGATGACAACGGTTTCCCAGTAGGCGATCAGATTTTGTTCATGTTGAAGCTGAGCGGCGTCCAGTTTAGCCTGAGCCTCTTGAGCTACCTCGGCAAGCTTAGCATCCTGGATCATAGCCTTGAGTTTGTCTTCTTAATGCTGTGACATGGCCTCGATGATCTTCCTCTGATCCTCATTGGCGATCTCTGCCTTCTTTAGTTTGACCTCCAATGCCTTGACAGAATCACAAGCCATGACCTGGAGATGTGTCAGGCGTTCGAGACCCTACAATGTCAGGCATGAATGTCAGTATAATTAACCAGGATATCAATTCAACATATATTCGCAGGATATAGGATGGGGATATTTACCTCGTTAAGAACGGAAGTCATGAGGCTGCTGGATTATGCAAACCCAAGGTTCTCGTAGGAAGGAGAGGCTTCAGCTGAAGCGGTGGGGAGTCAGTATCCTTTCTCTTTCGAGAACTAGAGTCCCGAGGCTTGGAGGTTAAAGAAGACTTAGGGACAGCGGTGGGCTTGGAACTGGAAGAAGGCTTCAATGCGGCTGAAGGCTTGGAGCTTGACTCTTTCTTCGCTGGTGCAGGTCTGGAGTAGCTATCCAATTCATCAAGATCGAAAACCTCAGGGGTCTTGGCTGATGCTGCATCTAGGGAGGTAACTTTAGACGGAATAATTCAATATCCTGTCTAACAAAATACGCAGGATATCAAACAGGATCCTTACCAGACATGTTCGAACTTGAGTGTTGTGTTGAAGATGTTGGAGGCGGAATGAAACTTCTTTCGGAATCTGGAAACTAATAGATTGCTTTGATCCTCTTCTCTGAATCAGCAAGCAGAGGTGCTATCCTAAAGTCAGATGCACAAAACATAAGGAAGATATTAAGCAAGATATTGAATAGGATATATCTAAGGATAACCCTAAAACCTAGTTCCTACCCTTGGTTAACCACTTCACCGGATAATCTGCTCCACTAGGAATTGAATCTCTTTTTACAAAGAAGAACTTGGATTTTCATTCCTCTTCATTCCTGGTGGCCCGGAGTATCAAAGGATCGCTAGAAGTGGAGTAGAACAGAAACCGATTGGATCCATGGGATCTTAGCCGGTAAGCGATGGGAAGGTCATTGACACAGAGCTCAGGAATGTGCTCGTTCTTGATGTGATAAAGAACAACCAAAACCCTCCAGAGCATGGGCATGGTTTGGCTGAAACTACGACCGGTGGTGTGAAAGAAATCAGTGATGAAGGGCTTTTCCTCGTATAAATCTTGGTTTCCCATTGTTTACATTTTCAATTTGTTCATACAATTGTTCATCACTCAAGCACTCAACCTCACATTCAAAGTTTGGTTAAATTACCCTTGTTGTGATTTTTGACCAAAATAGTTTGGCGCCCACTGTGGGGCAATCGGTAGGAGAGTTTGTTTTCTTTGTAACTATAAATATTGGATAACCAGATCGATAGGGCACAACACATTCACTCACTACTCTCAAATTTTGTCACTTACTTTCACATTACACACAAACACTAAACACTAGCAATTCTTGTAACACTTAGCAACGATCTGGGAATTATCCTGCACTGTATCCTGATTTCTAAGTAATAAGAAGAACAAAGCAACGATGATTGTCAGCTCCCGAGGTTTTATGCCGGATATCTAGATTGATGAAGGGCTTTCCTCGTACATCCCGTGTTATCCTTTACATTTTTGCTCATTGTTTGATTGTTGATATAGCTCAATATCCTGAGCTGTATCCGGAAAACTGTTTTTACAAACAAGCAAACCAACACTTTTTTCATAAACACTGTTAGCACACTACCTCACAAATTAATTTGATAACTTAATTGCTTTGGTAATTTTTGACTAAAACATTTATGTTTTAAAACTTTTATAAAAAATTTAGATTGATTAGACGTTGACGATAAACCGGTATTAAAAGCTCTTGTGTCCTTGGACGACCTTGGTATCTTACCAATGCTATACTACGCTCACGATGGATGCACTTGCCCAAGTGTGTGTTTAGTGTTAGTAGAATATTGTGTTTTATAAATTTAAAACTTGACTATGCGTAAAATGGACTAAAAATGACAATAAAAGTACGCTTAGCACACACCAAGTTTTTGGCGCCATTGCCGGGGACACAAGGATTTTGAGAAAGTTTAAAATCAACGGCCTATTTATTTTTAACAAATTTTTCTTTTTCTTTTTAGGAATTTTTTTCTTTTTAGGAAATCTGCATTTTCTGCAAATGTGCAGCACGGGTCGTGTTCAATCAACACGGGGCCGTGTCCAAATAGCATCAGCAACATAATCTGATTTAAGTCAGACACTAGCTGAACACGGGGTCGTGTCAAGCCAATACGGGGCCGTGTCCATCACCCAGTTACTGAAAACAGCACCGTCTGATCCCGACAGTCGATAACTTCTGACACACACATGGTGATATTGATTTTCGCCAATCTTATGGCGAGTGGTGTCAACTATGTGGAGGAGCCCATCAAGATTTGGAATGCTATATTTTAAATCTTGAACCCCATTTTTTAGTAGACCCATCTCTCTCATGTGGAGATCACCATAAGGTTGGCGAATGTAAAAATGATCCATATTACCCAACCAAATGCACTCAAACTTCCCTTCCATACAACTTTACCTCCTCCGAATTAAGCCAAATGGAAGAAAGGATTCTTTGAAAAATAAAGGAAATAGAGCTTTTGATAAAAAAAGAGGTACTCCTCACAAGCTCAAGTCCAAGAAGAATCATTGAGTTCGCATTTGTAATCCAACAATGTCGAGGTCATAAAAAGTACTTTAGTATCTTACGTTAGCTTTAGCGATAGTCGTCCCTGTGTCGATTTTGCCATGAAGGACTCTCCATCGGCCCCCACCGATGCGCTCATAGACCTGAGCAATTCGACATACACCTTCTTTAATGAGAGCCCGGATAAGGGGAATAAAGGTTGGTTTCGCCCACCGGTAAGTAGATTAGTTTTTACCCTTTCCGATAACCTCTTGCGTTCATGCATAAACCAGGAGCAACTTCGGTACATTATGCACTTCGGTGTTGTTCCCTCCAGTAAAGAACCTCCCGATTACCGAGGTCCTTAAAAGGCAACACTTCATAAAACTCCAACACGGGCCGTGCTCAACCAACACGGCCCGTGCCCGCCGAAAAATCAACACGAGGCCGTGCCCAGTCCAACATGCCCCGTGTCCTTAATACGGACAAACGTGTCAGAACAATTTTTGACCATGGGGCCGTGCTCAGCCGGCACGGGGCCGTGGTCAGTGTGTTGTCGCTTTCTATAAAGTCAGCCTTGTTTCTACATGCTTGGCCTCATTCCAAAGACAGAGATTTCCTGACATTTCTCACACATACCTTAAAAGGTATCTTCTTAATGAAGTTTCTCCTATCCATCTTGTCTTTGCCACTTTTGTCACTTTCCTTCTTCCTCTTGAACTCAAATCCTCCATTGAAGCTTGAAGATCCATAGCTTCAAGCTTTATTTTTGCAAAATATATGTTTTAAACCCAAGGATTCTCAATAAACTATCTGTTTATCACATTGCTTTAAGTTATTTTTGTTCACAAATGATCAAAACCTAAGAAAAATAAGTTAAACAATGAGAATTTTGAGTTCAAAACTGTGCAGGGGGACGAACACGGGCCCGTGTCCGCTGGGCACGGGGCTGTGGTGAACGTTTAAAACTCCTTTTCTTTTGAAATTTCACCTTTGTTTTCTTAGCATGTCAACCCAAAACAGCGGAACGTCATCAACAACAAGAAACAACCAAGGACGAATAAGACCGTCGATTGTGGCCACCCTAGTTCGCGGCATGTATGCTCAGCCATCGACGAAATGACATCAGTGGAAGAGGCCCTTGTCGATCGTGTTAACTATTTGACGGTTGGCTTGGAGAATTGCTTGCAAGAGATCAACCTTTTGCACCAAAGGTTGAACATTCTTGCAGTACCTCCCATGGAACCAATCTTTCCCCAAGAAGATTGGAACCTTGCTCAAGAAATGATCATTCCAACCGGATGGGACGACCTTCCCCCGAAACCTCCTCTAGACGCATTACACGAGGTTCCATTGATGGTCGCACCTCCCACTCCTCCCCCGTATGAAAATGCGGAAGAAGAGCCTTTCCTCTTCCTCCCTCGAGAGATTGAGGAAATGATCAACGAGTTTTGAGGAAGTGCATCTTCCGGGTTGAAGTTCCTAGAGGCCCCTATCCACCGAAAAATTAATTTCGGGTTTTTGTCGATCATTTAAAGAAATAATCATCTAGGGTAGGACTTCATTGTGGTTTAGGTTTCTTCTTCTATCTACTATTAGGAACTTTGTAATTTTAATTATTAGGACTAATCTTAGGATGTTTATTTTGAACCGTGCTCTATGAAATATGATGGTTTAAGTTATTTTGTGGTGTTTGGAACTTAAAATATGGCAAAACACACGAGAAAAGATGGAAACTACCAAAGGGACGTCAAAACCACACCCCATGCATAAAACAGTGCCTTCCGACAAAATTTTCAACCTTCCAGCATGTCAGCCCCGCCGTGTTTAGCCTAACACGCCCCGTCCTCAGCTTCTGCAAGAAAAAGTCCAAAAACAGGTAACCGACCACAGGCCGTGTTGACTGGCAACACCCCGTGGTCAAGCTTCTGTTAAATTTGTTACTGGCACTCTGGACACGGGGCCGTGCCCGGACCACACGGGCCGTGCCCAGATGCCCAGTAACACAAATATTTGTTTTTAAACGCACTTTTATGCATTAGAATCAACCGAAAAATTTATTTTTGGACACATTAAGGTCAATGTGTAATTTAAGTGGGGGGGTAACTAATGCTTTGAATTTAGCAAGTCCTAATAACAAGCCTTACACAAAACTCTATTGGAACTGCTAATCACCCCAAATATTTTTCAAACTTTTTCATTTCTTTTTTCTTGTCTTGGTTTAATTTGGGAATAACAAGTTCTAATAAGTTATGTTTTTACAAATATACAACGGATAGTGTCGTGATAAAAAGAACCAAATAAGAAAATTATAAAAAGGGGCATAACAAATCTTTTTAAAATTTGATTATATATACTTGTTCACATTATAAACCCATTCCCACATTAAGTGAGTTTTGAGCCTTTATCGAGCACACATTCATACATCTTTAAACTAAATACTCATTTTCGTTTCTTGTGTGAATAGCCCTTGGTCCTTACAACTCTAGAATTTGCCAAAACGATGCATTCCCGGTCTTACCAACTTAAAACCCAAGTAAGTAAATGATGGAGGCATTAGGAGTAACCCATTTTTTTTTTCTCAAAACCATTATTTTTTATTTCTTTTCACCCATCACCAAAAATCCCCCTAGTCAACCCTTTCGAGCCTAAAACCTTTTCATTTCAAAAACCCACAAAGACAAACACCTATTACCCACAAAAACCATTTTCCTTTCAAACCCATTTCTTTTCGTAAAAAGCTCGGATATTATGTTGGAAAAAAATAATAATGTATATATAGCTCTTCGAATAACCAAACAAGTTCCTTCAAAGAAAATCTTGTTTGAAAAACGCTTGGAAAAAATAAATACGAAAAGTTTTACGATATCCGATGCTATTTACGTCTTTTGCCATACTACTAACCACTAACAAAAAAATTCACCTACCTCTAGCCCAAGCCTAAACCCTTCAAAGTCCTCTTGATACTCGCAAAGGTTTATAGTTAAAAAGGATCACTTGGCAAGCATATGGTAGAAGTAAGTTCCAAACTGGAATCGTGTGATATCACAAAAATACATCTTCGGCCGAGTGTTGAGTGATCCCTTGTGAGGTACGTGAACTTGTATATAAATAAATAGAATTTTAAAGAGGCATGTTATGCCTAAATAAATATTTTTTCTTAGAAATGTTCTTAATAAATCATGACGAATAGGAACTGTAATTAAAAATAAAAATATAATTTGAATAAGAATCTTGGATTCCCGACACTCGAAGACAAGTCACAATACTTCTTCTCTACCTATTCCATTTAGGTGTGTAAGCCACATTTAAAGAGTTTTGCTTGAGAACAAGCAAAGATTCAAGTGTGGAGATATTTGATGAACACAAAATGCAACATATAAATTACATCAAATGAGGCATAAAACTAACCTTTTTTTAGTACTAATGTTGGAAAAAGCATGTTTCTTTGTTCCTTTTGTATTTTCAGGATAAAAAGAGCTCAAACAAACAAAAGAAGCAAATAAGCAGCTAAAACCAACATAAATACAGAAAGAAGGAATAACAAGCCATGCCCGACCCCTCAGCAACAATCCAAAAGACAAAAAAAACCAGATCACAGAAGATGAGCACTGGCCGTGTCCACCAAGCACGGGGCGTGGTCAAGCCCTGCACTACAAGACAAAACATTCAGAAGCTTCCACGCCCACCACGGAGCCGTGTCCAGAGTAACACGGGCCGTGGTCAACTATAAGATTTGCAGAATCTGGATAGTACAGCCAACAGTTGACCATGGGGCCGTGCCCAGAGGCCACAGGGTCGTGTGGGTCCCTCTGCTGACAAATGCAATTAATGAAGAAAGAGAAGGATGTTGGCCACGGGCCGTGTCCGCTAGACACGGGGCCGTGGTCGGGCTTCTGTTCAGACTATAAATAGGGGTGCTTGATTACCCATAAAGGCATCCCTTGGCAAACCACTTCTCTCTCACTTTGCCACCACTCCACCACCACTACAACACCAACACCCACCACCATCATCCATCTTCCATCTTTAGAGTGTGTAGTAGTCTCGGGATCCAAGATAGATTGTAAGGGTTCTTGTCAAACAAAGGCCATGCTTGGCTAAATTCCTTACATCACTTGGTGAAGACTAATATTTTATGTATTACTTTTAGTTTTTAATCTTTCGGCACTTTTATTAATGACTAGTTTCTTATGTTGAAAGTAAATTTTCTTAACCATTTCTTCATGATGTCATTGATTTGCTCATTCATGTCTTTACGGTCTATATAAAGCGCGTTAACTATTTGGAAGGGGGGTTAGAAGGGTGGTTTGGTAAAGTTCTTGTCTCGTTCAGTGTACAGATCCTGCGAGGACTTGGTTCAAGCCTATTAGGGCCTCCTTCAATGCTCAACGGGTATTGGATGGCGAGGGTGCGAATGGCTTGAACCCTTCATATGTAAACTACTATTAATACACCGGCTACTTGGGATTGTATCCCTGCTGACTCAAACCACTTAGCCGAGGGGTAACGTCACCTTCAAAAAAGGGGCCTACCACTTTTCGCATTAATAACTTACTTAATTGTCTTCCAATATTCCGACCTTTTGGGATTGTATCCCTCCTGACTCAAACCACTGGGTTGAGGGTAAGATCACCTTCAAAAGAGAGCCTACTACTATAACTAAGATAATCTCTTAGAAAGTCCGAAAGTGCGAAAACTATCAAAGGATACGTAAAAGAGAAGTTAGATCCAAGTGATTCTATCTTGTCTATTTGTACTTCATTTTATTTTATTTACCTTTTTACTTATCTTTATGTTTTAAAACTTTTATAAAAATTTAGATTGATTAGCGTTGACGATAAACCGGTATTAAAAGCTCTTGTGTCCTTGGACGACCTCAGTATCTTACCAACGCTATACTACGCTCACGATGGGTGCACTTGCCCAAGTGTGTGTTTAGTGTTAGTAGAATATCGTGTTTTATAAATTTAAAACTTGACTATGCGTAAAATGGACTAAAATGACAATAAAATATATAGTACGCTTAGCACACACCACATATCCTACAAAACCCCTTTAAACTAAGGTGGGTATTAGCTTGGCTAACACCCCTCCGATGCTTAAGTTAGTATTGGGTTTAAAGAATAATAACTTAAATTAAATATATATTTAAAAGAGATAAAATTCATACAATCCTGAGTTAGCATCCAAATTCTAAACTCACTTGAAATAAGCTTTAAGATGTATAGCATTCCTGGATCTTGGTATCATATCCCCCTCCGTGGTCTTGAGCTGGTATGCTCCTTTTCCTGATTCTGACTCCATCTCGTATGGCCTATCCCATTTTGGAGCTAACTTCCCATCAGCAGGATTAGTCGTTTTCTGAAACGCTTTTCTCAATACCCAATCTCCATCTTGGAATCTTCTGGTTCTTAAATTTTTGTTGTACGACTTGGCTATCCTTTGTTGGTATGCTGCCATCCTTAGTTTTGTCGCATCCCTTGTTTCATAAATAGTGTCCAACTCTTGACATAAGAGTTCAGGATTCGCTTCAGGATCCCGTAGGCTTGACCTGGCTGTGGGAATCACCATCTCTGTTGGAATAACTGCTTCTGCTCCAAACACCAAAGAAAATGGGGTTTGCCCAGTAGTATTCTTCACAGTTGTTCTATCACCCCATAGGACAAATGGTAGTTCCTCTGCCCATTTTCCTTTTTTGGCACCTAACCTCTTTTTTAAGTTATTGACAATTATCTTGTTCGAGGATTCTGCCTGTCCATTAGCTTGAGGATGCACCGGTGTTGACGTAATCATCTTGATTCCCCAACTTTTGCAAAAATCAGTAGTCCTTTTGCTGATAAATTGGGAGCCATTATCACAAAATATCTCAGCTGGTATCCTAAATCTTGTCAGGATATTCCTCTTGATGAAAGATACTACTTCTTAATCTCTAACTTGAACAAATGCTTCTGCTTCAACCCACTTGGATAAAATAATCTGTCATTGCTAACATAAAAACCTTTCCTCCAGGAGCCTTAGGAAGTTTCCCTACTATATCCATACCCCACTTCATAAATGGCCAAGGGGATATGATAGGATATAATGGTTTAGCTAGCTGATGTAGTATATTGGTGTGTCTTTGACATGCATCGCACTTCCGAGCATATTCCACAGAATCCTTTCTCATGGTCGGCCAGTAATATCCTGTTCTCAACACCTTCGAGAATAAAGATCTGCCACCAGTATTGTTAGGGCATAGATTTTTATAACTATGGATCCTGTATCCTGAAGCATTGCCTGGATCACATATCCTTAGCGGACGGTGCAGGGACTCGGAGGATCAAGGATCCTTAACGTTACTTATGATTTCTAACAATTATCTATGTTTTTAATGCTTATACGCAGGTATGGACGACGTGGACTTAGTCTTTGATAGAATTTCATCGAATATGCTTCATGGAGCACGTGCTTGATGAAGAATATCCGTTATGGAGAACATGGGAGGACTTGCACATTTTTCGGATAGTTAGTTACATGATATTTTATGAAATATATATGGGGATAATGAGCTCATTAGGGACAATCAATCAGCCACTTGTACACCTGCAACTCTCGATATCTCTCTCTCAAACAAACTAGCAAACACTTGTATTGAGCTTCATTATCATCTGAAGTTGTATTAATCTTAACATTATTGTTCAATATAGTTGGTGATCGGTAGTTGCCATCACCCGAGGTTTTTTATGCCGGAGATCATCATCGATCAAGGGCTTTTCCTCGTATAAATCTATGTGTTCATCATCGTTTATATTTCATATTTGTTCACACAATTGTTCATCACACAAGCACTCAACCTCACAAAATCAGATTTGGTTACATTATCCTTATAGTGATTTTTGAACAAAACAGTTTGGCGCCCACCGTGGGGCAATCGGTGGTTCAATTCTAAAAATTCCGTTCATTTCATTCAGTTCTATTCATCTCCATCAATCACATGGCTTCTTAGGGAAAATCCACTTCAGATGCCATGCCGGCGGTTATCTCATCTCAAGCTAGTGCATCGTTGCCTCCGATTCCCCCTGCATTCCAGAAGAATGCTGAAAATTCTCAGAAGAAGACATCATCTATCTTCACAGAATCAAAAACCTTTGTTGTTTCTTCATCTACAATTACTAACAGTGATGTTTCTACTTTGATTTTGCAGATGAAAGGCTACATGGAACAACAAGAGAAAACCAACCCGAGGATCCTTCGTGAGATTGATGAAATAAAGAAGCAAAAGAGACCAGTGGAAAATCAGTCTCCACTCATGCCTATAGCATTGGATTTTGCTACTCCATCATTAACAATCCAGCAGTCCAAAGGATCCACGACTCAACCCCAAGGATCCTATATCCTTCAACAAGGATCACTAGCAATGACGCAGCCTCAAGGATCCTCTATCCTTCAGCAAGGATCATTGGAGACAACTCAGAATCAAGGATCCTTCCTCCGTTCGGGAGGATATATGGAGACGTTTCCAGCTCAAGGATCCTACTTTTAGAATCAAGGATCCTCGTCTCAGGTTCAGGATCCATGGATTACCCTCCAAGGCCTTCAGCACCAATGTATCCAGGATCCAACATCTTTCAGGATCAAGGATCCTCAAGGAGTCAGCCATTCAGAAGTTCTGAAGTACATGAAGGGGATTCCATTCCTATGCAGACCATTGCATCATCTGGTCCTACCATTGCACCAGACATGTCTTACCCTAGATATACTTCTGGGATACCAGTTCCAAACCAATCAGGATGTAACAATTTCAATACGTCTTTTGGTACTAACTATGGCTCCATGCAGGATGCAGGTATCCATCAGGCTATGGCTAGGGAGATCCAGAAGCTCAAGGATATGATATCCAGTGTCCCAAGAGTGGTTAAACCCATTCCTGAGATCCCAGATGGAAGTCACAGGGTGTCTCTTTTGCGCCTCCTATATGCAATGTCGAGATACCAAAACACTTTCAAACACCAAGTATGAAGCTCTATGATGGTACCACTGATCCGGAAGAGCATGTGGCTCAGTACAGAGAAAGGATGGAGATCAACCCCATCCCTGAAAGGTTAAAGGAAGCCTGTCTGTGTAAGGGCTTCGGATCCACACTCACTGGATCAGCACTCAAATGGCAGCGAAGTCTTCCTCCTTACTCTATAACTTCATTTTCACATTTAGTTAACTTGTTCAATAATCAATTTTCTTGTAGTAGATCTTTTGAAAGGTTAACTAGTGACTTGTATGGGATCACCCAAGGTCGTGATGAATCACTTAGAGATTACATCACTAGATTTAGTAGAGAATCCTTAGAAATACCTAGTTTAGATATTTCCACTGTTGTGGAAGCATTTAAAATGGGATTACTAAAAGATTCTCCATTCTATGATGATCTTGTTATGACACCTTGCAGGAATTTAGACGAAGTAAGGAACAAGGCCCTAAGGTTCATCCGTTTAGAGGATGACAAGAGGATCCAGGATGGGTTGTCAGGATCCTCAAAACAAGAGAACCAAGGATCCTTTTACAAGAATAATCGATCCAAGCAATACTCCGAGCATGACAATCAGAATGTCCATGCGGATTAACAAGAGGAAGATGATGAAGATTATCCTCATATTTCTGAATATTGTTTTTCTGCTGATAACACTGAACTAATCCTTGCTTTGCAGAATTTATGTGACAAGGCTAGATGGTCGGGAAAAATAAGTCGAAATGGTGTGCTTATCATAAGGATTTCGGTCACCTCGCTGATGAATGTATAGCACTAAGGAAGCTAAAAGGCACGCCAAGGAAACAAAGATGGAGAATGGAGAGAGACCTCTTCGAACGACCATTATACCCAGCAGAAAGTGATATCTTTTGATGAGGATGACCGCGTTGACATACATGATCCTCATCACGATGGTCTTGGATACGCGAGACGAAGGCAGTCCCCTCAACATACCATCAAGGTGTAAAGCTACCAACCCCATGGGGAGTGGTGTAATAGAAAGTGATCAACAGGAGGTAAAGAACTGCTACACGTCTTCTATGAAGCCAGCTTGGAAACCGAGGGAAACATAGCAACTAAAGTATCTTCCAAGGAATGTCATGGAGGCAAGGGAGCAAGATGTCAAGGATATACTGCTAGACCCTGAGGATCCTGAATCCAAAGTTTTTATAGGATCCGGGATCCTGGATAGCATAGCATAGGATCTGGTATCCTTCTTAAAGAGTAGAAAGTCTACCTTCGCGTGGAAGCATGAAGCTACACTCAAAACCCTAAAGGATTACTTATCCTCTACACCAGTCCTGATGAAATCAGAAGATGGAGAACCATTATCCATATGTTTAGCTATTTCAGGTAAAGCGGTAAGTACCGTCCTGGTTAAGGATCATGAAGGCCAACAATATCCGGTATACTACGTAAGTAAAAGTTTACTTGATGTCGAGGCAAGGTATTCTCATTTAGAAGCTTATTCTTGCTTTAATCATGGCTTCTACTAAACTTAGAAATTATTTTGAAACTCATACTATTGTTGTTAATACTAACTTTCCTATTAAGAATGTCCTCAGGAAGCCTGAGATGTCTGACAGGTTGGCAAAATGGGCAGTCAAGCTTAGTGCATATGACATTAAGTATGAACCAAGAACTGCCATTAAGTCCCAAGCTTTAGATAACTTTGTGGCTAATTTTAGTAGTGATCTACAAAGAGAAGCTGAATTGGAGGTACAACAACTTGAGGAGACCAAGGATCCTTGGACACTCTTAACAGATGGAGCTTCAAATATTAAGGGAACTGGACTAGGCTTATTACCAAAATCGCCACAGGGGGGAAATTATACCCCAATCCATTGCATCTGAATTCCAAACTGCCAATAATGGATCAGGTATCTTCAAGTGTATTCAGCTAAGCAAAGGATCAGGTATCTTCAAGTGTATGTAGATTCATTATTAATTACTAATTATTATAATGCTTCATATACTGTCAAAGGAGAAAAGCTAATCAAATATTTAAAGATAGTCAGGAAACTGACATATTCTTTTGGGCTTGTCCCCAGTCGATTTGGGCTTGTCCCCAGTGTGTTGGGCTCGTCCCCAGTCTATTGCTTTTTTCAGTTTGACACAGCTACCTAAAGAAGAGAATGTAGAAGCAGACGCTTAAGCTAACCTTTGATCATCCCTAAAGATGCCAGAGGATGTCAAGATACCTATCATCCATGTTTTGTCTCCTGCAATTGAAGAAAATGAAGCAATGGAGATAGTGGAGGATGCTGCAATTGTACCCAGTAGATGTGCAGTCAAATTCAGGATCCTGGATCCTTCCAATTTTACATCCTGAAAGGGGAAATTCCCACAGGGGAAAAACCTAAAGCCTTCAAGATTAAGGTATCCCAATTCACCATATTAAATAACATGTTATATAAGGTTATCTCTTGCAGGTCCATATTTGTGGTGCATTAAGGATCTAGAGGTTCAAGAAGTCTTGAAGGATTTTCATGAAGGAGACTGTGGAAATCACATTGGGGGCAAATCACCATTTTCAAGGATCCTCAGAACAGGATACTACTTGCCTATGATGAAGAAGGATACTCTGGAATACGCAAGAAGATGTGATGCTTGTCAAAGGCATAGTAACATTCTATATCAGCCAGCAGAACCTCTACATCCTATATCCTCTTCTTGGCCATTCATGAGATAGGGAATGAATATAGTAATCAAACTTCCAAATGCACCCGAAGGGAAAGTATTTATGCTAGCTATGACAAACTACTTCTCCAAATGGATAGAAGCAGGAGCTTTTACTCAAGTCTGAGAAAAGGAATTTATATCCTTCATTACGTGAAAATTATTACTAGATTTGGAATTCCTTCTGAAATTATTTGTGATAATGGATCCCAATTTATTTGGAGTAGAACTACTAACTTTTGTGATAGATGGCCAGTTATCAACAAAGAATGGCTGGAGCATATAACAAAAATGTCAGGATCAGAAGATTTCAAGTTGGTGATTTTGTGCTAAGGACAGCATTCCAGAACACTACTAATCTGTTTGATGGCAAATTAGCACCAAAATGGAAGGTCCGTACTTGATAGAAGCTGAAGTTGGAAAGGGGGCATATCACTTACTGACTATGGATGGGATCTTCTCCCAAGAGCTTGGAATGTTGTTCATCTGAAGAAATACTTCATGTGAAAAGGATCAAGGATCCTTAGAGATTTCAGTACCCTGACTTAGGAACAAGGATCCTCAAAGGATATATGATCCTTACTTCAATAACATCTAATTTTCACTCTCTTTCACTTTATACTTATTATTCATCATGAGAAAAGGGTTTTAGTTTTTTAACATCCAATTTTATCAAGTTTTAAGTTTTGTAGAATTTTCACAAAGATTCAAGTGGTTGGCCAACCCTCCAAAGTTTTTGGGTTTATCCCCAGTTTTTAGGCTTGTCCCCAGCTTAAGGTATCCAATAGCTTCTACGGTTTAAAGGTTTTCACCTTTCACACGAATTGGGTTTTGACACCCCACCAGTAGCGCATGCTATCTAAGTATAGTACGAGGCAATGGGACCAGTACCCGCTTTAGGGGCTGACAATTTCATTGTTGTTGGCTATATGTAGGATCTCAAGTATAATGGTAGACGTACCATACATCCGTTCCTAAGGTTTCTAACGTTTTCACGTTAGCTAAGATTTTGGCATTTTCATGTCACTTACGATGGGCTAGTCGCCAGTTTGGGTCATACGCCAGTATCCTAAGGTTTCTAACGTTTTCACGTTAGCTTAAGCTTTGGGCTTGTCCCCAGTTATCATTGTCTTGTTCCCAGTTTGTTAGGCTTGTCCCTAGTTTATTTGGGCTTGTCCCCAGTTTGTTGGGCTTGTCCCCAGTTGTTTGGGTTTGTCCCCAGTTGTTTGGGCTAGTCCCCAGTTTGTTTGTCTTATTCCCAAGTTGATTTTAACAGGTTTTGGATCCTCGAAGATTCACAAGTTGATTCAAAAAGGATCCTGGATCCTTAAAGTTTATCCAACGGTGGCTTATTTGTTTGTACAAAGGTAGTTCCTAAGGATTCAAAATCCTAACTTGGATTTTCGGGAAGGTTAAGAACGAAGTGTCAAAAAGGCTTCATCCTCCACAAACAGAAGGATTTTCAGATCCTTAAAGAAACGGGAGTTATCTTTAACCCTATATTTCGCAATGATGATTGTAGCAGGTCTTAGCAGTGGCGTCAGGTAGTGTAACGGCTAGTCCGCATCCAATGGAAATATGACAGACTTGATTCACATCTTATCTGCCATATTTGGGGGCAATTGTTAGGGCATAGGTTTTTATAACTATGGATCCTGTATCCTGAAGCGTTGCCTGGATCACATATCCTTAGGGGATGGTGCAGGGACTCGGAGGATCAAGGATCCTTAACGTTACTTATGATTTCTAACAATTATCCACGTTTTTAATGCTTATACGCAGGTATGGACGACGTGGACTTAGTCGTTGCTAGAATTTCATCGAATATGCTTCATGGAGCACGTGCTTGATGAAGAATATCCGTTATGGAGAACATGGGAGGACTTGCACATTTTTCGGATAGTTAGTTACATGATATTTTATGAAATATATATGGGGATAATGAGCTCATTAGGGACAATCAATCAGCCACTTGTACACCTGCAACTCTCGAAATCTCTCTCTCAAACACACTAGCAAACACTTGTATTGAGCTTCATTATCATCCGAAGTTGTATTAATCTTAACATTATTGTTCAATATAGTTGGTGATCGGTAGTTGCCATCACCCGAGGTTTTTTATGCCGGAGATCTTCATCGATCTAGGGGTTTTTCCCCATATAAATCTATGTGTTCATCGTCGTTTATATTTCATATTTGTTCACACAATTGTTCATCACACAAGCACTCAACCTCACAAAATCAGATTTGGTTACATTATCCTTATTGTGATTTTTGACCAAAACAAGTATGGTTGCCACAATCTCCTTAATGTATATCCTGAAGTACCTCCTTGGTTTCAGGATCTTCCATGCACCATAGATATGGACCTGCAAGGGATTTCTTATACAAAAATTATTTATAATAGTCAAACGGGATACCTTCATTCTGAAAGCCTTGGGATTTTCATCCTTTCGGATATCTCCTTTTTCAAGATACTTCATGATTGGAGCCATCCAGGATTCAAGATTCTCCTCAGGACATCCATAACCAGATCCTGGATACTTGCTACTTCCCTATCCCGAGGCTTGAAAAGTTCCATTGCAGGATACGGGATATGTAGTATTGGTATTTGAGTTCCCTCCGGTATCCTGACAGTAGATCCTAGATTTGCTAGAGCATCTGCTTTAGCATTTTCTTCTCTTGGTACCTGTTCAAGTGTAAAATTTTCGAAATATCCTGCTAATTTTTTAACAATTTCAAGATATTCATCTAACTTTTCACCCTTGACTGCATAAGATCCATTGAAATGGTTAGTAATCAACAGGGAATCAACATACACTTGTAAACATTTAACATTTATATTCTTACCCAATTCTAATCCTACTATCAGGGCTTCATACTCAGCTTCATTATTAGTAGCAGGAAATTCACATTTAATAGCCTGGGGTAGTATGTCCCCATGTGGCGATTTTAGTAGTATCCCTAATCCCACATCTCTTATGTTAGATGCACCATCAGTATACAATATCCAACATCCTGAATTCTCTCCTAGTTGTTGTACTTCTAAGTGAGCTTCATTTTGAATATCACTACTAAAATCTGCCACAAAGTCTGCTAGAGCCTGAGACTTTATAGCATTTCTAGGTTAATACACTAGATCATAAGCACTTAGTTTAACAGACCATTTAGCTATTCTACCAGACATTTCGGGTTTGCTAAGCACATTTTTAACAGGATAATTGGTTTTAACATGTATCCTATGCGTTTCAAAGTAATGTCTAAGCTTAGTTGATGCCATGACTAGATCTAATATCAATTTTTCTAAGTGTGAATATCTAGTTTCAGCATCTAATAAGCTTTAACATAATAAACAGGATATTGCTGACCTTCGTGATCCTTTACCAAAATAGCACTTACTGCATTCCCTGATACTGCAAGATATACGGATAATGGTTCACCATCCTCAGGCTTCATCAGCAGGGGTGCACTTGAAAGATATTGCTTCAACTCTTGCAGGGTAGCTTCATGTCTTTCACCCCATTCAAACTTTTTGTTTTTCTTCAGGATATCATAGAATTCCTTGCACTTTTCAGAGGATCTTGATTTGAACCTGTTTAATGTCGCTACTCTTCCTGTTAACCTCTGAACATCCTTCATGTTGGATGGTGATTTAAGATCTAGGATAGCTTTAATCTGTTATGGACTTGCTTCTATCCCCCTCTTGGTTACTAAGTATCCTAAAAACTTTCCTGCCCCCACTCCAAAATGGCAGTTAGCAGGATTCAGCTTCATATTATACTGATCCAGGATATTGAAGGCACACTCTAAATTCTGGAGGTGATCCTCCGATTTCTTGGATTTCACCACCATATCATCAATATATACCTCCATTGTGTCCCCCCAGTTTGTCTTTAAACATCATATTAACCAGCCTCTGGTATGTTGCACCTGCATTTTTTAAACCAAAGGGCATGGCAGTTGTTTTGGTCAAAAATTACCGAAGCAATTAAGTGATCAAATTAGTTTTTGTGAGGTAGTGTGCTAGAAATATTCTCAAAAAGTGTATTGGTTTATTTGTTTGTAAAAACAGTTTCAGGATATAGTCTCAGGATATGGGACTATATCAACAATCAAACAATTAGCTGAAAAAATGGACGCGGGATATACGAGGAAAACCCTTGATCAACTTAGATCTCCGGCATAAAACCTCGGGAGCTGACAATCGTCGGCTGCCTTGTTCTTCTTATTGCTTGAATATTAAGGATACAATGCAGGATATAGCTCAGATCTCTACTAAGTGTTACAATAATTGTGAGTAGTGAGTGTAAGTGTGGAATCGAGAATGATTATAGCTGCAAAAAGAGAGTGTGAGAGCTGGTGAGTTGTGTTCGAATGTGTTCCTACGATCTGGCTTACCCTATATATAGTTACATAAATGAAACAACTTCTCCTAGAAACTTGGGATGCTCCGGAATATTCTTTTTAGAATGTTGTAGACCTAGTCTACCGGCTTCAACGTCCATATCCCAACTGAAAGGAGCGAGTCTTCTGGAGAAAAGGTCTTCCTATACGTTCCAAGTCCTGCAACTGTCTCCTGCACATGGACTGTTAGTTATTATCAAGATACTACCTCAGGATACTACCAATATCCTGTCGTGGTATCCTGACCGCAAACATATATCAATTAATCAAGATATAAGTTAGGATATGGGCTCAAACTTTCACCCACAACAATTGTCCCCAAAAATGTTTACGTTAAGGATCCTGAATCCTAACGGTAACATTTTTTACGTTTAACAAGGCAATTAAGAGATAAGACCTTTGATTTGACAACCTGCAACCACTCATCCTAAACCTACGGTACGTAGGCCCGTTTGTAATCTTGAAACGTATCGGACCCGTAGCTTATCAATTAGACCTTCCTGCCGAACTCAGTGGAGTTCACAACGTATTTCACGTGTCAAATCTGAAGAAGTGTCTATCAGATGAAACTCTAGTCATTCCATTGGATGAGATTCAAGTGGATGAACAACTGCACTTTGTGGAACAGCCTATCGAGATCATGGATCGTGAGATCAAGAATCGAAGGCACAGCAAGATTCCGATCGTTAAGGTTCGTTGGGACTCTAAGCGTGGACCGGAGTTCACGTGGGAAAGAGAGGACCAAATGAAAAGCAAATACCCACACCTCTTCGCAACTGAGCAGCAAACTAACGATACCAGTAACTAAATTTTCGGGACGAAAATTCTTTCAACATGGGGATGATGTGACAACCTGGAAATTTCTCATACTTTCGCGTACCATTGTTAACTAAATCCTTGTGCATGGCACTTGGGAATCTTTGTGCATGGCACTTGGGAACTTCTTGTAACTTCGCATACCATCGTAAACGAACTAACTCTTTGTGCGTGGCACTCTAAACATGTACGCTACATTCTAAACCGCGTTTACTCAATTTTCGGGACGAAAATTCTTTCAACATGGGGATAATGTGACATCCTGGTTTTCGGATAACTTAAACGCAATACTTGTCGAATAAATTACGTGCTACGTTATTATGTGATATCCGAGTTCGTGCTTTATGTTAGTTATAATGTATAGACGTAATAAATAAACAAATGAATCGAGCCGAACCGCGACACGAGCCCAATAAAAAAAAGCAGTCTTCCTTTATTCCTTTTTTTTTTTTTTTTTTTTTTAAGGAACTAAACTTGGGGATCAAGTTTAGAACCCAAACCTTAAACCCAAACCATGTCGCGAGCAAAGAACCCAAACCGACCCACCCAAGCCCTCGGCCGCGAGACACCCAAACCGCAACCCATTCATCTCTTGCACCTATATATACAAACACATGCATGGGTCTTTCTTCACAACACACAAAACCCTAGCATCTAATCAGCCGTCGGCAGCCTTACGCTTGTTCCATTGATCGCGAGCAGCCGATCCTTCATCTCTTCGATCGCAAACAGCCCATCTCTTCCACTTGTTCACCTCCTCGATCGCAAAACAGCCTACTACTTCTTCCCGGTCGCGAACAACATCCTTTCTCGGTCACGGATCCTCTCGGTCGAAATTATCTTTGATCATCGGTTCCTCATCTCACTCACGGTTCGTTTACCTTATCATTAAAGATTAGAATTTATCATTTGTTACAAGATCATATTCGGATATATGTGTTTGAATGAAGTGATTGTGTTGTTTTCGGATTATATGTTTGAATGCAAGGTTATGTTAGCCGATTTGTTAATAATGTTTGCAAGTGATGTTTGTTCGAAATCTGAAAATCATAGGCTGTGTTTGTTTATAAAAACTAGAGATGTTGATTAGGGTTTGCATGGATATGATATATGTATTGATCTATGATGGGAAAAATCAGTTCTTAATCGCCTAGGTTCATTGTATCGACGGTTATTGCGAATTAATTGTGATAAAATGCTGAAACAGTTTGCTGAATGATAGTTACAGCTGACTTCAACTGGCTGTAACTCGGTAGTTAGTTGTCGAAAAACGGATTTTCTAAAGTCTAAAACGTAGAGATTTGAATAAAGAATCTAATGGCACTAGATTCATATTTTTCTGAAGTCGTTTGATATTTTTAAGTGGCCAAATAAGTTCAGTAACTAAAGCTGTGAAAATCCTGAAATTTTGTTAGTTGTTTATCGAGTTGGATTTTATAATCAGTAGGGATTCGAATCATGAAATTTGTACAGCAACTAGGTATGGAAATTTCCGGGCAACTCCCACTGGAATTTTTAATTGGACGACCAGTGATTTTTAAATAAATTCTTCCGTGGACTGCAGTCAGAAAGCGACGAATCTGACTGCAGCCTAGTATATTAATATTTATGGATAATTGGTAAAGTATTAGGACTTGAAAAATTTATATAAATTTCTACAGGATAATTGTCACCTGCTGTAAAATAATTGGAATTTTTGGAACGTTGGAACTATTTTATAAAAATCCTAGAAAACAGCCGAATTATGAGTATGTATGCTGAAACTTGATAACTTGTGAATGTGTGCACCAAAGTGTTGTATGGATTGGATTATGTTCATGATAAATTGTTTTGATTACTATGTTCACATGAGGATACTTGCATGCATGTTTGAGTGTTAGGAATTTTGATTGTGTGTATCACTTTGTGCGTAAATTATGTGTAGAATTTTGTATTGGTGTGTTCACACACTGACTTGAAATCAATTGGTTTGTTAGGACGCAATTAGCGGTCCCATCCTTTACGAATTCTTTGCTACACTAACCGAGCAACTAAAGGTGAGTTCACGGCCCCTAATTTTATCCGGTTTTAAACAACAGGGGGAGAAACATGTATACACTCTTCAACAAAATCTCTTTACGTTATATGAAATTAACGTCACATAACTATTCGGTAACTAAGTAAATGTTAATGTAACGTTATGGTCACTAAGCAGCTATATCACTTAAGTCCTCGTCAATCTCTCGGATCGTTAGTATTGGGTTTTAATAGCGGGGGAATTATAAGTAGTACTACTGGGCCCGACAAGCCCCATCCGAGCTAGTCGCGCTAGCCGACCGGGTATGGTCAACGGGTGAATAATTTGGCCTAACTTCGCCATGGTCAGTGATAGGCCTGGCAACACGGAGGCACAACAGTCAGCTTCGATCGCGAACACTTACGTGACATAACTTTAGGCTAGCTACCTATATATGTTAACATTGAACTTAATTACGAATCAACTATATTATCCCGGGTTAGGGATAATGGAAACAACAACTTTATTATTCCGGGTTTGGAATAATGGAACCAACATCATTATTATTCCGGTTAAGGAATAATGGAACTATCGGTATTATTCCGGGTTGGGAATAATGGAACTAAATCGTTATCCCGGGTTAGGGATAACGGGGGAAACAAACTCATAACCGAACAAACGAATTTATGAAAACCTGTGAACTCACTCATCTTTAATGTTGACACTTGTTTCTTTACATGTTTATCAGGACGCTAGGAGCTCTAGGTGCACTCACATGCATTGAACAAGACATCATTTATCGAGTCTCATTTACAAACATTATTTTGGGTTTTTCTTTGGTTTTGGCGTTTATGTTGGCGCCCGTTCCGTTACTTTACTTTATGCTTCCGCTCAACTTTAAAAACTAATGCTTCCGCTAAACATTAGAAACTAACTAAGGCAATATAAAATCTACAATGAATGGTTAAACAAATGATTTTGGAAAACGTATTATCAAATAATATAGAGTCGTTCAACGTACTAGTGTCTCAGATTCTGGTTTGTTCACACGCCTCGCGGTAAAACTCCGCAAGTGGAAATTGAGGGTGTGACAGATTGGTATCAGAGCCACTAGCTATAGAGAACCAGGTTTGCATTAGAAGTAGACCTAAACTATAGCTGATTACACGACACTAGACGTAGTTTGGAACCGAACTGTTATATCTTGCTATGCGATGTACCACAACTGTGTTATGTAGATTATGACTTCATAATAAGAAATGAAAACAACTCGTAACTAACTACACAACCTAACAGGCAATGTCATCATCATCATCGTCATCATCATCCGACAAACTTACGCCACCAAGAGCGCCAGGAAAGGCACCTATGGTGGAACCCTTACCATCTTATGGCGTGGAGACACGCTCAGCTGCGAGGAAAAGGCTCGCTCTGGGGGAGGAGTCGTCATCACGCCCAACCATCGCTGTGCCGGTCAAACCGGTTAACTCTGTAGAAGTAGGGAATGACCTACTTAGAAACATGATACAGAAACAACAAGAACAATTAGAAAGAATGCAGGAAACCATCCTAGCATAGGGATGGATGATCCGACAACTGACAGGTAAAACCGACTCGCTCGAGGAAGAACAACATACGAGTAAGATAGCTCGTAACACCTTAGCCAGAGATCTGCGTGCTGAGCAGATAAGAGCCGACTGGCTCGAAGACAGAGTCCTGGAAAATAGTTGGAACATTCAGGAGCTAGAGCAAAATCAAGTACCTGCACCAGCACCGGCCCCTCCAGTGCCGGTAGAAGAGGATCCGGAAGAGGATCCAGAATAGGACCCAGAGGAGGATCCAGAGGAGGATCCGGAGGAGGACCCAGCTGCAGAAGCCGGGAATGCCGCGCAGGATGACGGCAACGATAGTGATCTGGGGGATGGAGACGTAGATGACTGACACGTCTTGCTTATTTTATTTACTTTCCTTCAGTCTATTTATTTTCCCACTTATGTTTAAACTTGAGACTTTATAGTAAATTCATATGTTTGGTTGGCACTTTGTAAGACGTTGAAACTTTATTTAATCAAGTACTTCTTTTGACTATTTATATTTGAGCTGACATAACTTGAGAATTATTAAAGTACGAAGTAGGATAACTATATTGGATATATAGACTTATCGGGGTGTGTTTATGTTGTTTTTCGAAGATCTAAATGGCAACTGGACGACGTGGAAACCTTAACATGACGCCCGAAGAACTAGCTGCCATGATTCAAGAGCACGTGAACCCAGCTCTAGCGGGTGTTCAGAACCAACCGGCAGGTAACCATTATTAAATTTTCATGTGAAAATCTAATAGTTGGGCTAGTAGAATTCCTCGCTGACTACCTATCCTCTGTCAGCAGGAGGGGGTTTTAACCCCTACAAGATGTTCCTCGACGCGAAACCAAGCAAATTCTCAGGGGCAGAAGGACCCATAGGACTGGTCCGCTGGATCGAAAAATCTGAATCAGTATTTGAAATGTGCAACTGTCTAGAGGCCAACAAGGTCAAGTACGCAGCCTCAACACTGGAAGACGGGGCACTAACTTGGTGGAATGCACAAGTCTAAACGCGTGGACTTATTGCTGCAAATGCAATGGCCTGGGCCGAGTTCAAGGCCCTAATCAAAGAAGAGTACTGTCCGCGAGACAGAGTGCAACAGTTGGAGCAAACCTTATGGAACCACAAGATGGTGGGATCTGAAATAGAGGCATACACAGCAAAACATCATGACTTGGTATTTCTATGTCCCGATCTGTCCAACACTGTGGAGAAAAGACTCGAGTTTTACCTTGGGGGTTTGGTCCCGGAGATTCAGGGTATGGTGATGGCTAGCAACCCTGCAACTGAACATCAAGCAATCCGATTGGCGCACAAACTCACCGATAAGGCGGTGGAACAAAAGAAGTTGCCAGCTCGGGGTACGACCGAAGTTGCCCCTGACAATAAAAGAAAGTTTGAAGACTCGTCTGCTCGACAGTCTTCGTCATCCCAGCCGCGACAGGGAACCAGAAACGGTTCAATCATTACAACAGCCACCGGGGTCACCAAAATCAGCCCGCCAACAACAACAACAACAACAACCAGAACGCAGGCGGCTATGTAGGTCGAAAGCCGCAGTGCACCCGCTGTAATCTTCATCATCACGGCCCTTGTGCCGGGAATCGCTGCCAACGATGTTGCAAGATGGGACATGCGGCAAAGGATTGTCGTGGGGAAATCATGTCCCGACAGAACCAAAATCAACCCCAAGGCCCACAACAGGGTGTTAACCGGGATGCTATCAGTGTGGTAGCACTGCCCACTTTAAAAGAGACTGCCCACAGCTGCGTAACAACCACAACAATGGTGGGAACAACCACAACCACAATAACCACAACAACAACAATAACAACAACAACAATGGAAATGGCGGCACAGGAGGTGCCAAAGGTCGCGCATTTACATTGGGCCGCGGAGAGGCCAGAAACGACTCGAACGTGGTCACCGGTAAGTTTCCCCTTAATGAACATTTTGCTACTGTGCTTTTTGATACGGGTGCGGATAGGAGCTTTATATCTGAGTCTTTTAGGAAGAACCTAAATCTCACGCCTAAACCCTTAGAGACCCCTTATGTCATAGAACTAACAGATGGTAAATCCGTAGATGTGACCCATATAGTATCCGGCTGTCAACACAAACTCGCGGGTCACACCTTTACCATTGATCTGATGACAACTACCCCGGGTAGTTTTGACGTGGTAGTCAGAATGGACTGGCTATCCGACGTCCGGGCTGAAGTTCTCTGCTTCGAAAAATCTATCCGAATTCCGCTCTCTAACGACGAAATCTTGACGGTGCAAGGCGAGAAGGCAGGCGCCGTCACCAACATCATATCTTACATGCAAGCACAGAAGTATTTCGGAGAAAGAACTCCTTCGCTTTACTCGCACTGGTTACCGAACAGCCTAAGGACGAGAAACGTATAGAAGACATCCCTGTCGTCTGTGATTTTTCCGATGTATTCCCAGAGGAATTACCTGGTCTTCCACCCCATCGACAATTGGAGTTTGAAATCGAATTGGCGAACCATGCAACTCCTATTGCCAAGGCTCCATACCGCCTAGCTCCAGCCGAGCTGCAGGAACTGTCTACCCAACTTCAGGAGCTGTTAGATAAGGGATTTATCCGACCAAGCGCTTCGCCATGGGGAGCTCCAGTCCTTTTTGTCAAGAAGAAGGACGGGACCTTCCGCATGTGCATCGACTACAGGGAACTCAACAAGGTTACTGTCAAGAACCGATACCCGTTACCTCGCATCGACGATCTCTTCGACCAACTTCAAGGGTCAAGCTACTACTCCAAGATTGATCTACGGTCCGGTTACCACCAGCTACGCGTCACGGAGGAGGATATCGCTAAAACGGCTTTTCGTACTCGGTATGGCCATTATGAGTTCTTGGTCATGCCCTTCGGTCTCACCAACGCACCTGCGGTGTTCATGGACCTCATGAACCGTGTGTGTAAACCATACCTCGACAAGTTTGTCATTGTGTTCATCGACGACATACTCATCTACTCCAAAAGTGAAGAAGAACATGCTGAACATCTACGATTACTGCTAGGATTACTTCAACAGGAGAAGCTATATGCCAAGCTTACGAAGTGTGATTTCTGGATTCTGGAAGTTCAGTTTCTCGGACGTATCGTAAATGAAAAGGGTATCCATGTCGACCCTGCCAAGATTGAAGCTATCAAAAACTGGGAAGCACCCAGGACACCGACAGAGATCCGCCAATTTTTGGGTTTGGCTGGTTACTACAGACGTTTCATCGAGGGGTTTTCAAAGATCGCACAACCGCTTACTACCCTCACCCAGAAAGGCATCAAGTATGCTTGGGGTGACAAGCAGGAAGCGGCATTTCAATTGCTGAAACAGAAACTTTGCAGTGCACCCATTCTGTCCTTGCCAGAAGGGACAGATGACTTTGTAGTATATTGTGATGCTTCCATTCAGGGGTTGGGATGCGTACTCATGCAACGCGATAAGGTCATCGGGTATGCGTCCCGCCAACTGAAGGTTCACGAGAAAAACTACACAACGCATGACCTGGAATTGGGAGCAGTAGTGTTTGCACTTAAGATTTGGAGACACTACCTTTATGGGACGAAGTGCACAATCTTCACAGACCACAAGAGCCTCCAACACATCTTTGATCAGAAGGAGTTGAACATGCGACAGCGTCGCTGGGTCGAACTCTTAAACGATTATGAGTGTGCCATTCGGTATCACCCGGGTAAAGCTAACGTGGTAGCTGATGCCCTCAGTAGGAAGGAACACTTGAAACCTCGTCGTGTACGAGCATTACAACTCACTATTCATTCGGGGCTACCCGAACAAATACGCGACGCCCAGTTAGAAGCAGTTAAGGAGGAAAACATCAAGGCCGAATCGGTGGGAAAAATGGAACGCGATTGGGAAGTAAAACCCAATGGAGCCCGGTATTTCATGAATCGCATATGGGTACCTCTCTACGGAAACCTCAGAGAACTAGTCATGGACGAAGCTCACAATCTCGATACTCTGTCCATCCTAGTTCGGACAAGATGTATCAAGACTTTAAAGCAGGGTATTGGTGGCCCAACATGAAAGCCGATATAGCCACCTACGTGAGTAAATGTTTGACTTGTGCAAAAGTCAAGGTAGAGTATCAAAAGCCATCGGGGCTACTCCAACAACCTGAGATCCCAGTGTGGAAATGGGATCAGATCTCAATGGATTTCATCATTAAACTCCCGTGAACTTTGGGTGGTTGCGATACCATTTGGGTGATTGTGGATCGTTTAACTAAGTCCGCACACTTCCTAGCTATTAAAGAAACATATAAGATGGAGAAGTTGACTCGCATCTACATTAAGGAAGTAGTTTCTCGGCACGGAGTGCCAACATCCATCATCTCAGACAGAGATGCTCGCTTCACATCCAACTTTTGGCAGTCACTTCAGAAAGCGTTGGGAACACGCTTAGATATGAGCACTGCCTATCACCCTCAGACTGATGGTCAAAGCAAAAGGACCATACAGACCTTGGAAGACATGCTTAGGGCATGCGTAGTAGACTTTGGAAATAGTTGGGAAATCCACCTGCCTTTAGTGGAATTCTCGTATAACAACAGTTACCATACAAGTATATCGGCAGCACCGTTTGAGGCATTATACGGTCGTAAATGTAGATCACCGGTCTGTTGGACAGAAGTCGGTGACAGCCAACTTACAGGCCCTGAGTTGATACTTGAGGCTACTGAAAAGATTGTACAAATCAGAAACCGCATGGCGGCGGCACGAGATCGACAGAAAAGCTACGCTGATCAACGACGCAAACCGCTCGAATTTCAAGTAGGCGACCGCGTCCTACTAAAGGTGTCACCCTGGAAGGGTGTAATCCGCTTTGGAAAACGAGGCAAACTAAACCCACGGTACGTAGGCCCGTTTGTAATCTTGAAACGTATCGGACCCGTAGCTTATCAATTAGACCTTCCTGCCGAACTCAGTGGAGTTCACAACGTATTTCACGTGTCAAATCTGAAGAAGTGTCTATCAGATGAAACTCTAGTCATTCCATTGAATGAGATTCAAGTGGATGAACAACTGCACTTTGTGGAACAGCCTATCGAGATCATGGATCGTGAGATCAAGACTCGAAGGCACAGCAAGATTCCGATCGTTAAGGTTCGTTGGGACTCTAAGCGTGGACCGGAGTTCACGTGGGAAAGAGAGGACCAAATGAAAAGCAAATACCCACACCTCTTCGCAACTGAGCAGCAAACTAACGATACCAGTAACTAAATTTTCGGGACGAAAATTCTTTCAACATGCGGATGATGTGACAACCTGGAAATTTCTCATACTTTCGCGTACCATTGTTAACTAAATCCTTGTGCATGGCACTTAGGAATCTTTGTGCATGGCACTTGGGAACTTCTTGTAACTTCGCATACCATCGTAAACGAACTAACTCTTTGTGCGTGGCACTCTAAACATGTACGCTACATTCTAAACCGCGTTTACTCAATTTTCGGGACGAAAATTCTTTCAACATGGGGATAATGTGACATCCCGGTTTTTCGGATAACTTAAACGCAATACTTGTCGAATAAATTACGTGCTACGTTATTATGTGATATCCGAGTTCGTGCTTTATGTTAGTTATAATGTATAGACGTAATAAATAAACAAATGAATCGAGCCGAACCGCGACACGAGCCGGCCTCTTTTTCTTGCGACTCAAGGAACTAAACTTGGGGATCAAGTTTAGAACCCAAACCTTAAACCCAAACCATGTCGCGAGCAAAGAACCCAAACCGACCCACCCAAGCCCTCGGCCGCGAGACACCCAAACCGCAACCCATTCATATCTTGCGCCTATATATACAAACACATGCATGGGTCTTTCTTCACAACACACAAAACCCTAGCATCTAATCAGCCGTCGGCAGCCTTACGCTTGTTCCATTGATCGCGAGCAGCCGATCCTTCATCTCTTCGATCGCAAACAGCCCATCTCTTCCACTTGTTCACCTCCTCGATCGCAAAACAGCCTACTACTTCTTCCCGGTCGCGAACAACATCCTTTCTCGGTCACGGATCCTCTCGGTCGCAATTATCTTTGATCATCGGTTCCTCATCTCACTCACGGTTCGTTTACCTTATCATTAAAGATTAGAATTTATCATTTGTTACAAGATCATATTCGGATATATGTGTTTGAATGAAGTGATTGTGTTGTTTTCGGATTATATGTTTGAATGCAAGGTTATGTTAGCCGATTTGTTAATAATGTTTGCAAGTGATGTTTGTTCGAAATCTGAAAATCATAGGCTGTGTTTGTTTATAAAAACTAGAGATGTTGATTAGGGTTTGCATGGATATGATATATGTATTGATCTATGATGGGAAAAATCAGTTCTTAATCGCCTAGGTTCATTGTATCGACGGTTATTGCGAATTAATTGTGATAAAATGCTGAAACAGTTTGCTGAATGATAGTTACAGCTGACTTCAACTGGCTGTAACTCGGTAGTTAGTTGTCGAAAAACGGATTTTCTAAAGTCTAAAACGTAGAGATTTGAATAAAGAATCTAATGGCGCTGGATTCATATTTTTCTGAAGTCGTTTGATATTTTTAAGTGGCCAAATAAGTTCAGTAACTAAAGCTGTGAAAATCCTGAAATTTTGTTAGTTGTTTATCGAGTTGGATTTTATAATCAGTAGGGATTCGAATCATGAAATTTGTACAGCAACTAGGTATGGAAATTTCCGGGCAACTCCCACTGGAATTTTGTTAATTGGACGACCAGTGATTTTTAAATAAATTCTTCCGTGGACTGCAGTCAGAAAGCGACGAATCTGACTGCAGCCTAGTATATTAATATTTATGGATAATTGGTAAAGTATTAGGACTTGAAAAATTTATATAAATTTCTACAGGATAATTGTCACCTGCTGTAAAATAATTGGAATTTTTGGAACGTTGGAACTATTTTATAAAAATCCTAGAAAACAGCCGAATTATGAGTATGTATGCTGAAACTTGATAACTTGTGAATGTGTGCACCAAAGTGTTGTATGGATTGGATTATGTTCATGATAAATTGTTTTGATTACTATGTTCACATGAAGATACTTGCATGCATGTTTGAGTGTTAAGAATTTTGATTGTGTGTATCACTTTGTGCGTAAATTATGTGTAGAATTTTGTATTGGTGTGTTCACACACTGACTTGAAATCAATTGGTTTGTTAGGACGCAATTAGCGGTCCCATCCTTTACGAATTCTTTGCTACACTAACCGAGCAACTAAAGGTGAGTTCACGGCCCCTAATTTTATCCGGTTTTAAACAACAGGGGGAGAAACATGTATACACTCTTCAACAAAATCTCTTTACGTTATATGAAATTAACGTCACATAACTATTCGGTAACTAAGTAAATGTTAATGTAACGTTATGGTCACTAAGCAGCTATATCACTTAAGTCCTCGTCAATCTCTCGGATCGTTAGTATTGGGTTTTAATAGCGGGGGAATTATAAGTAGTACTACTGGGCCCGACAAGCCCCATCCGAGCTAGTCGCGCTAGCCGACCGGGTATGGTCAACGGGTGAATAATTTGGCCTAACTTCGCCATGGTCAGTGATAGGCCTGGCAACACGGAGGCACAACAGTCAGCTTCGATCGCGAACACTTAAGTGACATAACTTTAGGCTAGCTACCTATATATGTTAACATTGAACTTAATTACGAATCAACTATATTATCCCGGGTTAGGGATAATGGAAACAACAACTTTATTATTCCGGGTTTGGAATAATGGAACCAACATCATTATTATTCCGGTTAAGGAATAATGGAACTATCGGTATTATTCCGGGTTGGGAATAATGGAACTAAATCGTTATCCCGGGTTAGGGATAACGGGGGAAACAAACTCATAACCGAACAAACGAATTTATGAAAACCTGTGAACTCACTCATCTTTAATGTTGACACTTGTTTCTTTACATGTTTATCAGGACGCTAGGAGCTCTAGGTGCACTCACATGCATTGAACAAGACATCATTTATCGAGTCTCATTTACAAACATTATTTTGGGTTTTTCTTTGGTTTTGGCGTTTATGTTGGCGCCCGTTCCGTTACTTTACTTTATGCTTCCGCTCAACTTTAAAAACTAATGCTTCCGCTAAACATTAGAAACTAACTAAGGCAATATAAAATCTACAATGAATGGTTAAACAAATGATTTTGGAAAACGTTTATCAAATCATATAGAGTCGTTCAACGTACTAGTGTCTCAGATTCTGGTTTGTTCACACGCCTCGCGTCAAAACTCCGCAAGTGGAAATTGAGGGTGTGACAAATAATAACTTAAATTAAATATATATTTAAAAGAGATAAAATTCATACCATCCTGAGTTTGAATTCAAATTCTAAACTCACTTGAAATAAGCTTTAAGATGTATAGCATTCCAGGATCTTGGTATCAATCCCCCTCCATGGTCTTGAGCCGGTATGCCCCCTTTCCTGATTCTGACTCAATCTTGTACGACCCTTCCCATTTTGGAGCTAACTTCCTGTTTTGGTCAAAAATCTGATTAAGGATAATGTAACCAAATCTGATTTGTGAGGTTGAGTGCTTGAATTATGAACAATTGAATGAACAAGTTAAGAATGTAATCAAGGATGAACACAGAGATTTATACGAGGAAAAAGCCCTTGATCAATGAATTATCTCCGGCATAAAAAACCTCGGGTGATGGAAACTACCGATCACCAACTATATTAAACTATAAAGATTACAACTTTGGAAATATTGAGCTTGTTTACAATGAAAACTAGTGTGTGTTTGACAGAGTGATTGCGAATATCTTTTGATAAGAGAAAAAAGAGAGTAAGTGTGTGTTCTACTCAGCTCAATATCCCTAATAACATAGCTGAAAATATCCTAACTAACTTCCCGAAAATCTTGCCATGCATGCACGTTCATCACCAACGGTTACTAGCTTATGCACGTGCCGGAACTAAAAGCATATTCTCCATGATTCCGAGTTGGAACGAGTCTCCCTTGAAACATACCTGCAACACAAGTCCAAAAGATGTTGGAAACAATTATTAGTTTATAGAATATTAATGAGGATCCTTGATCCTTATCTTTCCTGCTCAAGATCTTAAGGATCCGCGATCCAGGCATAATAAAGGATTCCTGATCCAGAAGCAATAAAATTCTATCCCTAACAATTGCCCCCAAACATGACTGGTTGGATATGAACCGAATAAGTTATGTTTTAATTAATTCGGACTATCCGTTGCTAATAGATATAGCCGTTAGAAGGCTGACGTCAGCTGAAGCGACTGCCTGCAACAAACAATGATTATAAATAGGTTAGAGATAGGGATGAAAATATTCATTCTGTTGGGATTGACCTCTACAAAAGAACAGATGATAAAATGCGAAAATAGGTCTGGTCCAAATGATCCATAATAAACAGTGTTTTGATTCACAACTTCCTTCAATGGCAAGATATCTAACATCTGCTCAAGGCTAAGCTCTGTTGGTTATAAAGACTGGTGAAGACCAAACCTCTGCTTGAAGTCAAAAGTCTGCTGGAAGTCAAAGGTCTGATCACCCTTTGAAGAACATATGATAAAGCTTCATCAGTGGTTTCGCTCATCAGTGGTTAGCTTTATCTTTGGCTAACTTTTTGTATATGAATCAGAGGATAGCATTAGCAGTGGTTAGAGGTTGTTATGTTTGTTAGATGTCATTGTCTTGGTGATGTCAGCAAAGATGCTTCAGAGGTTAGGATTTGTACTATAAAAAGACAGTGTATGTATTGTTCTATTTAGCTCACACACACACACTTATCCTGTACGATCTAATCTGTGTGAAGCTCGGGCTGAGGGGGAGTTAGTGATTCATGCATGTAATTACTTGAAATCTTTTTAAATCTTTTGAAATGAAAACATTTTGTGATGAAAGCTAATCTCTCATTTGATTGTGTTACAAAGTTTTAAATCGTATTTCACTGTAAGTTTTATATGTTTTATCTTATTTTATGTTCAATTTGTTTAAAACAACATAATCAGGTCAAACTCAGATCCTAACAATTGGTATCAGAGAATGGTCAGTCAAATTCGTTCTAACAATCGATTTGACGTAAAAGAGCAGCTCAATTTCTGTGATACTGTGTTATTCATAATTGTTGGAAAACAGAGTATTAGCCAAATCATGTTATATATGATTTTAGTATTTTTGTCAAAATTTGTGATGATTCCATAAGTGACGGTTGCTAAGGATTCATCTAAGGTCTTTAATAGACTAAGATGAACCTAAACCTTAGGAACAAGATCTATATGAGGAACAAAAGTTATGGGTTGATATTTAGAAAAACCAGATCAAACGTAATGTGAATTTTAGCATAAGCATTTTGCAAAAATGTTTAAGGTTCTCAAAACATTTCTGTAAATGATTCTGGATTGATTATTCTTTCCTTAAAAGCCTTCCAGTGAATGCTACGACATTTGCCTATGGAAGGTAAAAAGGGAATAGAAGAAAAATCACAAAACTCTGAAAGTGTGTTTATCTCAAAACTTTCAGTATCAAAAGAAAAGGGTATAAACATAAAACACTTAAGAGCTCACAGGCTAGTACTACAAAAGGAAAACCTAAAATTGAATTTTCGTCTCTGCTCAAACATTTGTTACCAAGCTGAGTGCAACCACGGCTTACAGGTAAATTCAGGTAACTGATGTATGACACGTTAAGAACTGTTTTAAAGAAGGACTTAGGACATCAATCAGATCTAATTGATTCTTTTATCAAGAAATTTATACTTAATTTTTAATAGTAAAGATTTCATGTATATATCAGGACATGTGTTGTTCCTTTTCAGTATTTTTGTTTTCTGGAAAGTAATACATGTTGAGCTTTCACTTATTTTAGATAGTTAAAGCTCATAAACCTGTCAGGAAGTAAAACCTTTCTATTTTTAGAGAGAAGGGAGTTACTCTTCCTTGATAATGGATCAAAAGAAATCTGTTGATGGCCAAGGTTATCTTGTATTATGCTTGTCTAGGCTAAGTTTGCAGATACTCACATGTCTCATTACAAGAGCAGCAGATGTTCAAAACAACTGTCTAAGCTCATCCTCTGCTGGTTTAATGTAGTTGATCAAAACAGCATCAAAATCACTGCCATCACATGATCTCCAAACACTGATGACACCAGATATCACTTTGTGAGGGATTGCTATGAAAAAGGTCTGATTTCTTTACAACATGTCCACACTAAGGATCAACTGGCAAATGTGTTGACAAAAGCACTTGATGCTCACACTTTTGACAGTTTGATTTCTAGGTTTAGAATGCTAAACATGGTTTAAAAACAAAATTTCTTTGTGATCCTTGTGTAAATAGCAATAAAATGTTTTTATAAAATCAAAATCCATCCTTAAAAATAGTTTAAAATTGAATTTTTCAATAAATCCTCAAAGTATGTTCAAAGCACTAATAGCACAAAAACACTGTTTGCTTAGAAAAATCTATCCACTGTCAAAAAGTGTATCTTCTGATAGTTGAAACTACTGTCCTTATCCAATGATCATATTTTCCAACAGTGGTTAGCCAAACAACTGTCTTCCATTTTCAAAACAAAGGTTACACGTAGGCAGATGTTATTCGACAGTTGTTGCATCAGATGCCACGTCATAATCACTTTTCAAAAACCCTATAAAAACCCTGTTCTATCCATAACAGGGGTTTCCATCTTAGTGTGTGATTTCAAAAATCTAAAACAGTTGTTACCGTAAATCATGGCTCCCAAGACAAAATCAAAAGCAAAATCTAAATCCGCATCATCAACATTCACGTTAATTTTCAAAACTCCTCATAACTACAATGCTATTCTGAAGGAAACCGAGTCAAATACGAGATATCATTCAATGATTCGGCTACTAAAAGAGTCCAAATCAAGGAGATGCTGATAGCAAAAGCCCCAATTTATGAAGGTTCACTCCGACAATTTTGGGCAAATGTTGAGGTTCACTCAACAGAGGGAGTACCTTATGCAATAATCTCAAGAGTGGGCAAAACCTTGATGCAAATTATCCCACAATCAATCTCACAGGTTTTTAAATTAAGTGACATGTCATATTCTGTGACATTTCCTCTGGGTGAGATCCAAGCAGAGTTTATTGGAAGAGGGTATGCTGATAAATTCAAAGGTATGACTATATTCAAACCAAATTTCCCTGCTGAGATGAGATCTTTCTTTCATATTATTTTGATATGTCTCTTAGAAAAAACTACTAGTTTTAATGAAATTCCATTGAACATGCAATATTTGGGATATGCTATTTTGACTGATTCAGATTTCAAATTTTCCCTAGTCTTGTTCAATGATATTGTTAATAATTATTAGGAAAAATTACATGTTTTGTCCTTTATCTTAACACCATTTTGCAGGCGGTGTCCTTTTCAACGAATGTTGACAGGTTTTGCCCTTTACAAGGAATTTTGTTGCACGTTATGTCCTTTGGCCCTAACCCAGTTAGATTTTCTTGTTAAATCTGGTAATGTGACTTGCGCATGAGGGTTATTTTGTCAATTTACTCAATTTATATTGTTTTTTTTTTCAGTTTTGATGTTCGATAAATGTGGGAGAGAGAGAAAATTACCCTCATGTGCAAGTCACATGACTAGATTTAACAAGAAAATCTAACTGGGTTAGGGCCAAAGGACAGAACGTACAACAAAATTCCTTGTAAAGGGCAAAACCTGTCAACATTCGTTGAAAAGGACACCGCCTGCAAAATGGTGTTAAGATAAAGGACAAAACGTGTAATTTTTCCTAATTATTATAATATTGCTAAATAAAAGGCTTTTCTGATACATCCTAGGTTTTTAAGCATATATCTTCAAAATCAATTACCTGGAGATGATTCTAAAATTGGCCCAGTTAGCCAGGCAGGAGCTATGGGTCATGAAACTTTTACACACATTTCTAATCAAGATAAAGCTTCCAAAACCCAAGTATGGGTGGTAAAGAAAGATTTATCAGAACAACCTGCCCAAACTCAACCACCTGCTACTGAGCCTATTACTCTTGGTGACCAAAGCAGCACAACCACTGTTGTGCAACCCCCACCAAAAACCACCAAAAAGACCAAAAAGAAATCCACCAAGCCCACCAAACCCACCAAAAAGATATTATGTTCTCTGTTTGTTTGTGTGCTAGGTACCAGTCTACTCCAAAGGAATCTCATATGGGTGCAGTCAAACGCATCTTCAGATACCTGAAAGGTAAACCTAAGCTTGGATTGTGGTATCCAGCTGAAGGTGGATTGGATTTAATTGCTTATGCAGAGCAGCCTTTGGAGGGTGCCCAGTCAACAGAAAATCAACCTCAGGCGGCGCACAATTACTTGGAAACCGTCTTGTGTCTTGGCAGTGCAAGAAACAAGTTCCCATGTCGCTATCCACATGCAAGGCCGAGTATATAGCAGCGTCGAGCTGTTGTGCTTAGGTTTTGTGGTTTCAGCAACAACTAACGGACTACGGTTTGAATTTTACTCGAACTCCAATTTTGGTCGATAATAACTCTGCCATTTCTATAACAAATAATCCGGTTAATCATTCACGCACTAAACACATAGATGTTATGCTTCATTTTATTCGTGATTGTGCTGAAAAGGGTTTAATCGAGGTGGTGAGGGTAGACACGTTGGATAATCTTGCCGACCTTTTTACTAAGACTTTCGATTGGGCTAGGTTTGAGGATCTGGTTCGAATGATCGGCATGATCAACCCAGAGTGAAAGCTTTTAGAAACTCGCATAGAAACTTTATTTTAAATTTCATGAACACTTCTTACTGCTTTTCAAAATGCAAAAATCCAAAAATATTTTACTTAGTTGTAGGATTATGTTCTAAAGAAAATACAAAAAAACATCAAAACATTGAAAAATGAAGTTGTTTTGAGGAACAGGAGAAATGATAGTACATCGGTTGTCGTATCGGTTGCAGGTCTATGGCAAAATATATAATAAACATTAACTGTAACAGCTTCATCATATGTTGCTTCGGTAGGCTTTACGCGTAAATAAGAACCTGCTTTTGGTATATAAACATAATAAACTGCGTAATTGATGCATCCCTCAGATATATGGTCTTGGTACCGTAATTTCGTTTGACAAATTGCCAAACTTCAGAGATACTAGGTCTTTATGTTCGTTAAATCTCTGGGGTATTATACTTGGTCTTCTGATATTGTGTGAGCAATGGCCTAGACCTCGTATAATGCTTTGCTAAGCGCTTCGTTTGTGCGCAAACCCTCTTGGTGGATTTCTTTTCTGCCTCAACAATCATCACCGGATGATATGTTCAAAAATTGTCATCACCGGATGTACAAGTTGCAAATCTATGCTACCACCGGGTACATGAAATAAACTGCTAAAAAATTCTGCAGAAAAAGATACCAAACGATGGTACACCATCTTCAAGTCGAGCCTTCATCTCTTTTTCTGTGTGGTGGCACTAACCTAAGCTCTCAAGGCACCGCATCTAGCTGGATACAGAGATTTTTCAGATATACTCACCTGTAAGATGCAATGTTTGGCAGTTTTGATACGGGAGTATATTCTGGGGTGGGATTACATAGTTATAGTTAGTAATTAATACACTTAACGCATATCTTGAAAGCAGTGTTCGAAAGCGTGCTAAAGTTTATGTGGACCACAATACCGTTGAACGTCTTGAACTGTTAATATCATTCTAAGTGCTTAACTAGAAATCTATAGTTTTGTAATTGGATATTGACAGAATAGCTGATATGATCTCCTTGCTCCAACTTCATAAAAACATAGTTAGTGTATATAGTTCTCGTAGTGCTTAAATTTCTTCCTGTCAAAAATGAAAAATATCAAAACTATTTTTCTTTCTTGTTTCTATGTGTGAGTTATAATTTAGACACTCTGTCGGGTTGTGAGGATTCATTAAATAAGGTGAAAATTTCATCAGGTCAGGTAATTCATCGCTAAGTCTTTTATAATAAAATCTTTTGGTCGTGCACGGTTAATCCAAGGTTGTGTCTAGTGTCTAGTTAATTTCATCAAATGTGAGGTAGGTTTGATAAAACAAGCTGGGTTGTGACATCTTTGGAATTTCAGAGGATTCAAAATTTTCACAAATATATATATTTTTAAAAAAATCTTTTCCAGGTTTTGTTATGAGTTCTGATTTAAAAGGCGTGTCCGGGTTTCTTTCTTGTTTAAGGGATTGTTCCGGGTTTCGGTAGCGATATTTAGGGTCCGGGTTATGGTGGTTATGTTTTCTGGAATTTATGGAGTTCATATTTTCCGGGTTTGGTAGGGTTATTTAGGGTCCGGGTTATGAGTTCACGTTTTTCTGGATTTTTGTTTCTATATAAGCCCTTCAAACGGTCAGTGACCTATTCTCTACATCCTCTCCTCTGTTTCTTTCTCCACAAAAAACCCACTTGAAGAAACCCTTTAAAGATCTGAGACAATAGTTTATGTTACTTCATCTTGTAAGATCTTGCTTCTAAACTTGAAAGGTATGCATCTCTACTTGAGTTCTTGTGCAAAATCATCAATTTTATGTTGATAAGAGATTTCTAGGGTTTGAAAAATGTTCTAACTTAGTGTTTGAATGAATGTTAATGAATGTCTCATTGGTAGTATGTGTATGTTATGATAGGATTTAAGTTTTTGGTTCAAATGGTTGATTTTGGTGTTTTAGAATAGATTGTTCTTGACTTTTGGGGGTTTTGAAGTATTGTTCTTATGTTGGGTGTTCTTGCTTTTTAAAAGGAAATATGAAGGAAAGAGGTACTAGTTTGTTGTTTAAGTTGTATTTGTGGTGTGAGTTTCCCTTCACATTCATGTTTTTCACCAAAAATCGTTGGTATGAACAATTGAGAATCTGTCAGGTTTCTCTTCGTGTTCTTGGCGGGAATTTTTGAGGTGATGTCTTCATTAGGAAGATTCATGATTTTTGAAATATGCACTTTTTGATCTTTGCAACTTATTACTTTGAAGTGTTTGTATGTTGGAGAGTTTTGTCCGTGTATTTCCGTAAGTTCGGCGATATAACAGACACAATTCAGTGAAAATATACAACCTTGTTTATTCCGGATTTTTCCTGAGGTTTATCTCCGGATTATGGTGTCTCCGGGAGATAACCTACCCGGGTTACCTCTGTTGATCAGATGGTCTCTCCGGGGTAATGCTCTCCTGAGGCTTTTCTCTGGGTTTTGGTGTCACCAGGTAATAGCCTATCCGGGTTACCTCTGTTGATCAGTTGATCAATGTTCCGTATTTTAGTTATCTCCGGTTGAACTCAAACTGTTGGTATACTGTTTTCAGGGTTTGATGTTATTACCTTATGTTTTCCGGGTTTATAGCTTATTTACCATTATTGCGTGTCTAAACTATTTTCTGAGTTTGCAGTATGTTGGGACTTGCTATGTGCTGTTTTGCAATTAGTATCTTGTGAATAAGTTACTAATTTATATCTGCATGCTGTGTTCCTCTTTATTATCTTATTACTTTACCTAATGGATGTGTCTTGTGCATTAATATATATTTTTCAGTTATGGCAGATAAGTTAGAAGATAATCCAGAAGTTCAACAGGAACAACCTCAAGTGGCACAACCAGCAGCAGTAGCAAATGTGCCTGTTCAAAATTTCTTCAGATTTCATAATCAGATTGCCATACTAGACGAAAATGCTAATGGAGCTATAGAATATGCTGATATTATTCGTTTTCTTTGAAATTCCTGAATAAGTTTCGCTCTTTCAGAAAACATTCATCAAGTTCGTGCATTCATCCAAGACTTCTAACGAACGGCGCGTGTAGTGAATAACTTTATTGAAGCAACAATTCACGGTAGTCAAATTGTGATCACTGAAGAAGTTATTCGAGCCGCATTACAGTTTGGTAATCTAGATCAAGGAGATACATATTATGTGAAGGGTATTCGTGAAAGAGGAGCTAGAGCTTTTGGATATGTGGGCTCCTTTAGAAGAAGCAAATCTTCAAGGGAATGGTCATAGGGCAATGGAGGTACTTCTATCATGTTATCATGTAGTGTATGGCTCCCCGCAAGTCTAGCATGGATGGAACGGGGCATGACCTTCTATCTGCTATGATCGGTTTAACTTTCAATCAGTCGTACAACTTCTCTCGCATGATTCTTGATGCCCTTAAAACACACATCGGTCTTCATTATAATGATAAGAGGATGATGATCCTGTATCCTCGATTCTTATCAATTATCTTTCGCCACCTACTATCGAACTTAGTGTTTGATCCGTTATTGCCCGCCTTTGCTCAAAATGCATACTCGTATTTTCAAGGATTGTGCTGAAGCGAGAGAAACTAAGCATGCTAATGTTCTCCCTGTTCCTCATCCGTTGCTTGGTGCGATTGTTCAAGAGAATTACAATCCCGATGATGATCAGGTTTGGATAAATATTCGAAATGGGATTGTTGATGTTTTTGAGGATGTTCCTGTAATTCAAGACCCTGTGGTTGTTCAACCTCCGGTTGATCTTCAACAACCACCGGTCGATGAACCGCAAGTTGATGAGCCTGCACATGATGATGAGCCTATTATGGCTGAGCCTTTGAGAGAAATGTCTGTTGTTACGATTTCCACCTCCAGTACTTTGGAGGAAACTGATCCCCTTTTGTTAGAGATTGATGCAGCTATTCAAGCCAGTCTGTCTTCTAGAGCAACAGATAAAGGAAAACAAATTGTCGATGAATCTGGAGAAGATATGTTATCTGAGCAGAGTTACTTGAAGTTTGTTTTTAAAGGATTGCAGAATCGTATTTCTCCGTCAGAACAGGAGAAGCTTGACTTGTTTGCGCAAAAGTTACCTCTTTCGGTCCCTCTTCCGACTGGGCCACTAAGTTAGATGTGTGGAACTCAAAGGTACATGATCTGGACTATCTTGCAGGTCTCCCCTCATCTTTGTCGTCATCCTCTGATGATGAAGATCGACGTCCACCAGATGCTGAGCGTATTAATATTGGTCCTCCTCTGAAAACTTACCAACGTCAAAGAGTTCGTGGAACTTCTGAATCGCCAGTCTCAGGGGTTGAAGTGTGTTCTGGAGCTGTTGTTACTTCTATACTGGGTAGCTCGATCTCTCTACCATATCTTACTGCAGCGATTCCCTCTTTGACTTGTGTTGAGTCAGTAAGTGTTGCTACCTCTATGGGATCATCTATGGTATTTACGTCTTCTGGAGTACCGACAATACCTTTATTTGGATCTGCATCATCTTCCCGTAGTGAAATTAATGTGTTTGCTCGACCTGATTTGTCTTCTATGCCTTCGTTACCTCCAGTTTTCCTTGGTATGCCACCTGGTTCATCTCAAACTTTTGTTCGTCCAGATCCTCAGGTGACTCCAATTCCCTCTAGCAAAAAGAGGTCAAAGCCTTCTTCCTCTAAGTCTGCTGGTACGACAACTCGTCAAGTTCGTCCGAAAATAGCTTACGGTCCCAGTCCGTTTGTTTCTAGCTCCACAGGTTCAAGACCTTCAGCACCTCATCCTTCTGCTCCAGGATCGTCAGTTCCTCGCCCTTCTGCTCCAGGCACTACCAGTACTGGTTCAAAAGTGTCATTCCCTACCTTTGTGCAAATCAGTTCAAAGACGTTGCTGTACTGCGAGAGCATAGAGAACAGATCAAAAGTCAGGAAAGGGAGCTGAATTATCTCAAGCAAAAGGATGCTAGGAGGGAGAAGCAAATGTTATTCTTGTTTTCTCTGTGCAAAGAGCAAGGTGTTCAGCTGGGGAAGGTAACTAAACGGCAGGTAACTTTGTCTACAGCAGCTGATCAACTCATCCAGATAGTTCCGGATCTTGTGTCTCTCCTGCTGCTCAGGGGGAGAACTCGAATTCTGAATTCCAGGTTCAAGCTCAATGCAAGCTTGATGAGTTGAAGAAAATCAAAGATGATCTCGACAAGGATCCAGATGCAGCAACTCAGGGGAGCAGCCAAGGAGTACACATGCAGCTGAAACTGCAACTCAAGTTCACATTGAAGGGGAATCCTCAGGGGCTGCAGCCAGAGACAAAGGTCCGGGGAATACAGATTCTGATGCTGTATTGGATTCTGAATTGGATCCAGTTGTGGATCTAGAGCTGGACGAAGGTGATGTAGTTGAAGAGTTGGTGGAGGATTGGAAAACGGATGATGATCTGACAAAGTTTTAGTTTATCGAAACATCAAAGGTGGAAAAATTGAGTATGAATCCCTGAATTCAAAGTTTGATGCCTTAAGAAGCTTTGTCTTCGGAGATGTCCCTCCAGATGAGATCGAAAATCCTATACATATTCCGGAAAATATTCGAGGCCTGGCTCATAAATGGTTTAGACCTATCCCCGATGAAACTTAATGAAAGAGGTACTTGAATACACGAGGTGAATACTACGGGCAAATACGAAGTTGGGATTTTGATGAACAAGACAGTTTAGTGATGATAAAATGAACTGACGGGGTTCAGTACTTCCGTCCATGGCCAAAGTTCCTTCGAACTCTTCCTGCCAGAGATCTTCATCATCTAGCTTCCTTGGATTTAAACAATCACACCAATTTCGGGAGTATTAGAGGATTAATTTGTCATCTGATTGCTGAAAGCAGGGATAGCAAGTGGAAAATCTTCAAACCTACAGTCGGGCGAGGAGTCAAGTCGTTGAACAAATTCACTAGAAAAGAAGAATGGAAGGTTGTGTACCCTCCAGCAAGATGTGTTCGCAAGATTCCTCTGAGGAAGTTTAACCTTGATAAGATTAAAGAGATCGGCTTCTGGTATTTAGATGGAAAGACAGGTGAAGCGGTCATCACTCAAAAGGACTCATCAAAATAAATTCTAAGGATTCTTGATCCAGTCTGGTTGGTGAATTTGAAGGATGAGCATCTGAAGAAACTTAGACATCTAGCTTTTCAGTACTGCAAGGAAGATCGGGGGCTTGCAGTTCAGTTCATCAAAGTGGTTCAGTTCTGTGTAAAGAACCAAGTATGGGCCGGAAGTGAGTACTCAAGGGATGGATGAAAGATCAAGTCACAAGATCTGCACACATTGAGGGGGAGTTTGTAATTGCAACTTTTGTGTAATATGTGCAGAATCTTATGTTGTTCAAGGTGTGTTATGTAACTTTGTTAAACAATTTAGTGTCTCTGAGTTTGTTTTGTCCGGAGATGGTTATGTGTAACCATGCTCCGAGTTTAGATGACAGAAACTATGTATCCGGACTTCCCGTATATATGGGATTCCGAGTTTTGCCTTGATTACGTCCGGGCTTCCCTAGATGTTGAGGGAGTCCGAGTTTTGTACTTAGTGGGCTTTGGGCCTCTCTATGTGATCTCCGGATATGTTTGTTGTCCGGAGATGGTCTTGTATATATATGCCTTTAATAGAATAGACAAGACAACATTTTCTTTGTAGAAATCTGTGCCCTAATCATTGTGTGTGTATTTTGTCTGGCGGATGCCTTTGTGAGTGACGTCATTCACCATCTACATCAAGAAAACTCTGTGTATTCTTGATTTCTCCATCAAAACCTTCCATTCTTTGGTAGCTTTAGCTGAGGGAGATCTTGGCTTAGGTGACCATACAGAGAAGTAGTATGTCATAGCCAACACGAACACTTTTTCTCCTGGTGCCTTGGGAAGTTTGCCTACTATATCCACCCCCCACCTCATGAATGGCCAAGAAGAGGATATAACATGCAGAGGTTCTACCGGTTGATAAAGAATGTTACTATGTCTCTGGCAAGCGTCACATTTCCTTGCGTACTCCACATCATCCTTCTTCATTGTAGGCCAATAGTATCCTGTCATGAGGATCCTTGAAAATAGTGTTCTGCCCCTAGTGTGATTTCCACAGTCTCCTTCGTGAAGTCCTTCAAAACTTCTTGGTTCTCAGGATCCTCAATGCATCGCAGATAAGGTCCTGCAAGAGATCTTTTATAGAGCAAGTTGTTAATTATAGTGAATTGGGATACCTTTATTTTGAAGGCTCTAGGATTTTCCCCAATGGGAACTTCCCCATTTTGGATATAATTCAGGATTGGAAGGATCCAGGATCCTGAATTCGACTGTATATCATCACTAGGAACAACTGCAGCATCATCCACTATTTTCATTGCTTCATTCTCCTCAATTGCAGGAGTTAGTACATGGATAATAGGTATCTCCACATCCTCAGGCATCTTCAATGAGGATCCAAGATTGGCTAGAGCATCGGCTTCTGCATTCTCTTCTCTAGGTACCTGTGTAAGGCTGAAAAAAGCAAAAGAATCTGCCAATTTCTTGACTATCTCCAAATATTTGATTAGTTTCTCACTTTTAACAGCATAGGAACCATTATAGTGATTAGTAATTAACAACGAATCTACAAGTACTTGAAGATACCTGATCCTCATATGTTTAGCTACTTTGAAACCTGCTATCAGGGCTTCATGTTCAGCCTCATTATTAGTGGTCTGAAATTCACAAGCTATAGATTGAGGTATAATGTCCCCCTGTGGCGATTTTAGTAGTAAGCCTAGTCCAGTTCCTTTCACATTCGAGGCTCCATCTATGAAGAGTGTCCAAGGATCCTTGGTCTCCTCAAGTTGTTGCACTTCTAGTTCAGCTTCCCTTTGTAGACCACTACTGAAATCAGCCACAAAGTTAGCCAAAGCTTGGGATTTAATAACAGTTCTAGGCTCATACTTAATGTCATATGCACTAAGTTTAACAGCCCATTTTGCCATTCTTCCCGACATCTCTGGTTTCCTGAGAACATTCTTAATAGGAAAGTTAGTTTTAACAACAATAGTATGAGTTTCAAAATAATGTCTTAGTTTGGTAGAAGCCATGATTAAAGCAAGAATGAGTTTCTCTAAGCGAGAATACTTGGCCTCAGCATCAAGTAGACTTTTACTTACATAGTATACCGGATGTTGTTGGCCTTTGTGATCCTTAACTAGGACCACACTTACCGCTTTACCTGAAACAACTAAGTATAAGGACAAGGGCTCTCCATTTTCTTGTTTCATCAAAGCCGGTGCTGAGGATAGGTAATCCTTAAGGGCTTGTAGAGTAGCTTCATGCTTCTCAGTCCATTCGAACTTCTTATTCTTCCTCAGAATATCATAGAAATCTTTGCATCTTTCTGAGGATTTTGAAATGAATCTATTCAAGGCGGCAATCCTTCCTGTCAATCTTTGCACATCCTTGGCATTGGCAGGAGACTTGATGTTCACTAAAGCCTTGATTTGTCCTGGACTTGCTTCAATTCCTCTCTTGGTCACCATATATCTTAAAAAAATTCCAGCTTTGACCCCGAAATGGCATTTAGAGGGGTTTAATTTCATGTTGTACTGGTCAAGAATATTGAATGCTTCTTCGAAATCCTTCAGGTGATCCTCAGCACTTTTAGACTCGACCACCATATCATCCATGTATACTTCCATTGTGTGTCCAAGTTGCGCTCCTTGAACATCATAGTCACCAGTCTTTGGTATGTAGCACCTGCATTTCTTAAACTAGAGGGCATAGCAAAATAACAATATATGCCGATGGGTGTCATGAATGCAATATCCTCTCGATCAGATGGTTCCATCTGAATTTGCTGAAATCCAGATGAAGCATCCATAAAAGTTAAAAGCTCATGACCCGCCGTAACATCCACCATGGAGTGAATGTGGGGTAAAGGGAAAGGATCTTTGGGACATGCCTTGTTTAAATCAGTAAAATCGACACATACCCTCCACTTTCCATTTTTCTTTTGAACAACAACCACATTGGCTAACCATCTTGGATACTTGGCTTCTCTTATCATACCTGCCTTCAGTAACTTGTCTACCTCTTCTTGGATAATTGTATTTCCTTCAGGTGCAAACTTCCTCTTCTTTTGGTGAATTGGCCTGAAAGACCCGTCAATACCAAGTTTATGAGTAATGACATCCTTTAAGATACCTGTCATATCTTCGTGCTTCCAGGCGAAGGTAGATTTTCTATGTTTCAGGAAGGATACTAGATCCTGCTCTTTGCTCTCCTGGATCCCGGATCCTATATACACCTTGGATTCAGGATCCTTAGGAACTAAGAGTATATCCTTGACGTCTTGTTCTCTTCCCTCCATGACGTCTCTTGGAGGATGCTTTAATTCCTATTCTTCCCTAGACTTGGAAGTTGGTTTCATCGAGGAAGTGTAGCAATTCTTTGCCTCCTGCTGATCACTTTCTATTTTGACTATTCCCCATGGACTTGGAAGCTTGACACATTGGTGGTATGTAGAGGGGACTGCCTTCATGTTGTGTATCCATGGCCTGCCAAGAATAACATTACAGCAAGATAAGCAATCTATGACACAAAATTTTTGGATAAAATTCACTCCCTCTATGTAAATTGGGAGTTTGATGTCCCCCAATGTATTCTTGGTTTCCCCACTGAATCCTACGAGCACTGATGATCTTGGAATGATCTCGGATTCAGGAATGTTCATCTTTTTGAGGACATCCAACTGAATTATGTTCACTGAACTCCCTCCATCAATAAGGATCCTGCGAACAAAGTGGTTAGAAATAAACAAAGTAATGACTAGACCGTCATGATGAGGATCCTGTATGTCTACACGATCATCCTCATCAAATGATATCACTGTTTGCTGTGTTAAGGTAGATGTTCGGACTGGCCTCTCCCCATTCTCCATCTTTGTTTCCTTAGCATGCCTTTTAGCCGCTGAGAATGAAGTTCCACAGATATCAGAACCACATGAAATAAAGTTAATGATTTGAGCATCTACTGGCGGTGGAGGAGCTCTTTCAGGAACTTTTCAGTATCCTAAGTTCTTGAACGTTTCCTTCCCAGTAATTCCTTCAAATATCCTTTGCTAAGAAGATATCCAATCTCCTTCCTCAATGCTATACATTCATCAGTAAGGTGGCCAAAATCCTCATGATAAGAGCACCATTTGGACTTGTCTTTATTGGCTGTGGCTTTCTCATTTTTTCTAGGCCACCTGGCTTTATCACCTAGATTCTGCATAGCAAGGATTAGTTCATGATTATCAATAGAAAAACAATACTCAGATATTGGAGGATAATCCTCATCGTCTTCTTCTTGTTCAACTGCATTCACATTGTGGTTGTCATGTTTAGAGTATGACTTGGATTGATTATTCTTAAAGAATGATCCTTGCTTTTCCTGTTTCGAGGATCCTAAGAGCCTTTCCTGGATCCTTTTGTCATCCTCTAAACGAATAAACCTTAATGCCTTGTTCCTCACTTCATCTAAATTCCTGCAAGGTGTCATTACAAGGTCATCATAGAATGAGGAATCCTTAAGCAATCCCATTTTGAATGCCTCCACAGCAGTGGCAATATCCAAGTTAGGAATTTCTAAGGATTCTCGACTAAACTTAGTGATGTAATCTCTTAATGATTCATCACGTCCCTGGGTTATTCTATATAGATCACTAGTTAAATGTTCAAAGGTTCTACTACATGAAAACTGGTTATTGAACAAATTAACTAGATGAGAAAATGAAGTAATTGAGTAAGGAGGAAGACTTAGCAGCCATTTGAGTGCTAATCCAGTGAGTGTGGATCCAAAGACCTTGCAAAGGCGGGCTTCCTTTAATCTTTCTGAAATGGGATTGATCTTATCCATTCTTTCCCGGTATTGTGCCACATGCTCCTCCGGATCAGTTGTATCATCGTACAGCTTCATGTTGGGGGTTTGAAAGCGTTTTGGTATCTCAGCATTGCAGATAGGAGGTGCGAAACGAGACACCCTGTGGCTTCCATCTAGGATCTCAGGAATGGGTTTAACCACTCTTGGGACGCTGGATATCATATCCTTAAGCTTCTAGAGTTCCCGTGCCATAGCCTGATTGATACGTGTATCCTTCATGAACCATAGTTAGTGCCAAAAGATGTATTGACATTGTTACCTCCTAATTGGTTTGGAAGTGGTATGCCAGAAGTATATCCAAAGCTGGACACTTCAGGTGTAACAGTTGGACCAGATGAAGCAATAGTTTCATAGGGATGATGTCCTTTTTATGAACTTCAGAATCCTTGAATATCTGACTCCCTGAAGATCCTTGATCCTGAAAGACATTGGGTCCAGGATACACGGGTGCTGAAGGTCTCGGAGGATACTCCATGGATCCTTGAACCTTGGATGAGGATCCTTGATGCTGGAAACAAGATACTTTAGGTGGCACCGTCTCCAAGTATCCTCCCGAACTGAGATAGGGTCCTTGATGCTGATATGAGGATCCTTGAGGCTGGAATGGGGATCCATAATGCTGGTAATGAGATGCTTGTGGCTGCGTCATTGCCAATGATCCATGTTGTAATCCTGAGGATCCTTGATACTGAACACTAGACGCCTTGGAATGCTGAATGGTTATTGCTGGAGTGGCGAAATCCAATGACATGGGCATCAACAGAGAATGATCCTCCGCTGATCTCTTCTGTTTCTTGATTTCATCAATTTCACGAAGGATCCTCTGGTTAGTTTTGTCCTGCTGTTCCATGTATCCTTTCATCTGCAACATCAAAGTAGATAGATCATTGTTAGTAGGTGTAGAGGATGAAACAGTAGAAGCCTTCGAGAAAACTGGTGTTGGCTTCTTCTGAGCATTATCAGCACTCCTCGCCGGTGCAGGGGGAAAGGGAGGAAACGATGCACATGTCTGAGATGAGGTAATCGCCGGCACGGCGCTTGAAGCAGATTTTCCATGAGAAGCCATGTAGTTAACGGAGATGAATATAGCTGAATGAAATGAATGGAATTTTTAGAATTGAACCACCGATTGCCCCACGGTGGGCGCCAAACTGTTTTGGTCAAAAATCTGATTAAGGATAATGTAATAAAATCTGATTTGTGAGGTTGAGTGCTTGAATTATGAACAATTGAATGAACAAGTTAAGAATGTAATCAAGGATGAACAAAGAGATTTATACGAGGAAAAAGCCCTTGATCAATGAATGATCTCCGGCATAAAAACCTCGGGTGATGGAAACTACCGATCACCAACAATATTAAACTATAAAGATTACAACTTTGGAAATATTGAGCTTGTTTACAATGAATACTAGTGTGTATTTGACAGAGTGATTGCGAATATCTTTTGATAAGAGAAAAAAAGAGTGTAAGTATGTGTTCTACTCAGCTCAATATCCCTAATAACATAGCCTAAAATATCCTAACTAACTTCCCGAAAATCTTGCCATGCATGCACATTCATCACCAACGTTTACTAGCTTATAGGGCTGTTTAAAAAGTCCGTGGCTCGAGGCTCGCTCGAAAAAAGTTCGAAAAAAGCTCGGCTCGAAGTCAGCTCGGTTTTAAACGAGCTGGCTCGGCTCGGCTTGTTTTGTAAACGAGCCGAGCCCGAGCCAAGGTAGGTTCGGTTCGTGGCTCGGTTTATATACATATATTCTAATATATCTAAGCAATGTTGTTTAATTAGTAACATGGTTACATTTTTATCGAAAGAAATAGATTGTTAAGCTATGGTTTTAATTATTAATATTGATTTAAAAGATATAGATTAAGGTAAGGAACAATAAATCTTTTCTTGTTCGTTTTATAATTCGCCCAAAATATTATTCTGTTTAAAAATTCCGTGGCTCGAGGCTCGCTCGAAGTTTGCTCGAAACATATTCGAAAAAGCTCGGCTCGAAGTTAGCTCGGTTTTAAACGAGCCGGCTCGGCTCGATTCAATTTTTAAATGAGCCGAGCCTGAGCCCACCCTAGTTTGGTTCGGCTCGGCTCATTTACAGCCCTACTAGCTTATGCACGTGCCGGAATTAAAAGCATATTCTCTGTGATTCCCGGTTGGAATGAGTCTCCCTTGAAACATACTTGCAACATAAGTCCAAAAGATGCTGGAAACAATTATTAGTTTATAGAATATTAATGAGGATCCTTGATCCTTATCTTTCCTGCCCCAGATCTTAAGGATCCGTTATCCACGCATAATAAAGGATTCATGATTCAGAAGCAATAAAATTCCATCCCTAACACTTCCCATCAGCGGGATTAGTTGTATTCAGAAATGCTTTTCTCAATACCCAGTCTCCAACTTGGAATCTTCTGGTTCTTAAATTCTTGTTGTACGACTTGGCTATCCTTTGTTAATATGCTTCCATCCTTAGCTTTGCTGCATCCCTTGTTTCATCAATGGTGTCTAATTCCTGATATAAGGCTTCAGGATTCGCTTCAGGATCCCGTAGGCTTGACCTAGCTGTGGGTATTACCATTTCTGTTGGAATCACTGCTTCTGCTCCAAATACTAATGAGAATGGGGTTTGCCCAGTAGAATTCTTCACAGTTGTTCTATCCGTCCATAGAACAAATGGTAGTTCTTCTACCCATTTTCCTTTTTTGGCACCAACCTCTTTTTCAGGTTGTTGACAATTATCTTGTTTGAGGATTCTGCCTGCCCATTAGCTTGAGGATGCACTAGTGTTGATGTAATCATCTTAATTCCCCAGCTTTTTACAGAAATCAGTAATCCTCTTGTTGATGAATTTGGAACCATTATCACAGATTATCTCAGCTGGTATTCCGAATCTTGTCAGGATATTCCTTTTGATGAAATATACTACTTCTTGATCTCTAACTTGAAAAAATGCTTCTGCTTCAACCCACTTGGAGAAACAGTCCGTCGTTGCTAGCATAAAAACCTTTCCTTCATGGGCCATAGGAAGTTTTCCCACTATATCCATACCCCACTTCATAAATGGCCAAGGGGATATGATAGGATATAATGGTTCAGCTGGCTGATGCAGTATATTGCTATGTGTCTAACATGCATCACACTTCCGAGCATATTCCGCAGCATCCTTTCTCATGGTTGGCAGTAGTATCCTGTTCTCAACACCTTCGAGAATAAAGATCTACCCCCAGTATGGTTGCCACAATCTCCTTCGTGTATATCCTGAAGTACCTCCTTGGTCTCAGGATCTTCCAAGCACCGCAGATGGACCTGCAAGGGATTTCTTATACAAAACAATATTTATAATCATAAAACAGGATACCTTCATTTTGAAAGCCTTGGGGTTTTCATCTTTTAGGATATCTCCTTTTTCAAGATACTTCACGATTGGGGCCATCTAGGATTCAAGATTCTCCTCAGGACATCCATCACCAGGATCCTGAATACTTGTTACCTCCTTATCCTGAGGCTTCAAGAGTTCCATCGCAGGATACTAGATATGTAGTATTGGTATCCGAGTTCCCTCCGGTATCCTGATAGTAGATCCTAGATTTGCTAGAGCATCTGCTTCAACATTTTCTTCTCTTGGTACCTGTTTAAGTGTAAAATTTTCGGAATATCCTGCTAACTTTTTAACAATTTCAAGGTATTTAGATAACTTTTCACCCTTGACTACATAAGATCCATTGAAATGGTTAGTAATTAACAGGGGATCAACATACACTTGTAACATTTAACACACATATTCTTAGCCAATTCTAATCCTGCTATCAGGGCTTCATATTCAGCTTCATTATTAGTAGCAGGAAAGTCGCATCTAATAGCTTGCGGTAATATGTCCCCCTGTGGTGATTTTAGTAGGATTCCTAATCCTACACCTCTTATGTTAGATGCACCATCAGTATATAATGTCCAACATCCTTAACTCTCACCTAGTTGTTGTACTTCTAGGTCAGCTTCATTTTGAATATCACTACTAAAATCTGCCACAAAATTTGCTAGATCCTGTATAGCATTTCTAGGTTCATAAACTAGATCATAGGCACTAAGTTTAACAAACCATTTAGCCATTCTACCAGACATTTCGGGTTTGCTAAGCACATTTTTCACAGGATAATTAGTTTTAACATGTATCCTATGTGTTTCAAAGTAATGTCTAAGCTTAGTTGATGCCACGACTAGAGCTAATATCAGTTTTTCTAAATGTGAATATCTAGTTTCAGCGTCTAATAAGTTTTTACTAACATAATAAATAGGATACTGCTGACCTTCATGTTCCTTTACCAAAACAACACTTACTGCATTCCCTGATACCGCAAAATATAGGGATAATGGTTCACCATCCTCAGGCTTCATCAGCAGGTGTGCACTTGAAAGATATTGCTTCGACTCTTGCAGGGCAGCTTCATGTCTTTCACCCCATTCAACCTTTTTGTTTTTCTTCAGTATATCATAGAATTCTTTGCATTTTTCAGAGGATCTTGATATGAACCTGTTTAGTGCCGCTACTCTTCCTGTTAACCTCTGAACATCCTTCATGTTGGATGGTGATTTAGGATCCAGGATAGCTTTAATCTGTTCTGGACTTGCTTCTATGCCCCTCTTGGTCACCAAGTATCCTAAAAACTTTCCTGCCCCCACACTCAAATGGCACTTTGCAGGATTCAGTTTCATATTATACTGGTCCAGGATATTGAAGGCGCACTCCAAATCCTGGAGGTGATCCTCCGATTTCTTGGACTTCACCACCATATCATCAATATATACCTCCATAGTGTCCCCCAGTTTATCTTTGAACATCATATTAACCAGCCTCTGCTACGTTGCGCCTGCATTTTTTAAACCAAAGGCAATGGCAGTATAATAGTATATACTGGTGGGTGTCATGAATTCTGTATCCTCCTAGTCGGATAGTTCCATTTGGATTTGTTAAAATCCCGAGGATGCATCCATGAAAGTCAGCATTTCATGTCCAGCGGTTGCATCCACCAAGGAATCTATATGGGGTAGTGGAAATGGATCGTTTGGACAAGATTTGTTGAGGTGTGTGTAATCTACACAAACTCTCCACTTCATATTATTCTTTTGGAACACCACTACGTTTGCTAGCCACTTGGGAAACTTGACTTCCCTAATCATCTTGGATTTCAGCAACCTTTCAACCTCCTCTTGTATAATTGCATTTCTTTCAGGGGCAAATTTCCTTCTCTTTTGTTGAACGGGCCTAAAAGATTTATCAATTCCAAGCTTGTGAGTTATAATATCTTTTGATATACCTGTCATGTCTTCATGTTTCCATGCAAATGTAGACATCCTGCATTTCAATAAGTTAGTAAGTTGATTCTCAATATCCTGAGGGATATTGGCCCCTACTAGCACATAAATATATGGATTATCCTGATCCAAGATAATTTCCAAATTTTGCCCAATACCCGGGTACACAACACGTTGCTTTCAACCGACCTATAAGTGAGACCTCTGAATTGGCTCATAACTTGGGACTCAGAGGCGTCTGTGTACCCTTCCAAGACCCTATGCAAGAACAGGATCAAGGAGAATGCCCTAGACATACCCTTTGACTCTTTCGAAAATTTTCAAGTTTCGCCCAATACCCCGGTACACGAAACATCACTTAAAACTGAACTATGAGTCAGACCTCTGAATTGGCTCATAACTTGGGTATCGGAGGCGTTCGTGGACCCTTCCAAGACCCAATGCAAGAACCGTATCTAGAAGAGTGCCCTAGACATAACCTTTGACTCGTTCCAAAATTTTCAAGTTTTGCCCAATACCCCGGTACACAACATGTCGCTTTCAACCGACGTATGAGTCAGACCTATGAATTGACTCATGACTTCGGTCTAGAAGGCGTCCGTGGATCTTTCCAAGTCCCTACGCAAGAACTGGATCTAGGAGAATGCCCTATACATACCCTTTGACTCGTTCCAAAATTTTCTAGTTTTGCCCATACCCCGGTGCACGATAAGTCGTTTAACACTTAAGTAAGAGTCATACCTCTAAATTGTCTCATAACTTGAGTCCGCGAGGCGTCCTTGTACTCTTCCAAGACCCTACGCAAGAACTGGATCTAGGAGAATGCTAGAGAAATAACCTTTAACTCGTACTAAAATTTTCCAGTTTTGCCCAATACCCGGGTACAGAACACGTCGCTTTCAACTGACCTATGAGTCAGGCCTCTGAATTGGCTCATAACTTGGGTCTCAAAGGCGTCCGTGCACCCATCCAAGACCTTATGCAAGAGCTGGATTTAGGATAGTGCCCTAGACATACCCTTTGACTCGTTCCAAAATTTTCAAGTTTTGCCCAATAACAAGGTACACGATAAGTTGCTTAACACTTAACTATGAGTCAAACCTCTGAATAGGCTCATAACTTAAGTCTGTGAGGCGTCCGTGTACACTTCCAAGACCCTACGCAAGAACTGGATCTAGGAGAATGCCCAAGACATACCCTTTGACTCGTTTCAAAATTTTCTAGTTTTGCCAAATACCCTAGTACACGATAAGTCGCTTAACACTTAACTATGAGTCAAACCTCTAAATTCGCTCATAAATTGAGTCTGTGAGGCGTCCGTGTAGTCTTCCAAGACCCTACGTAAGAACCGGATCTAGGAGAATGCCCAAGACATAACCTTTGACTCGTTTCAAGATTTTCAAGTTTTGCCCAATACCCGGGTACACGATAAGTCTCTTAACACTTAACTATGAATCAAACCTATGAATTGGCTCATAACTTGAGTCTGCGAGGCGTCCGTGGACTCTTACAAGACTCTACACAAGTACATGATCAAGGAGAATGCCCTAGAAATAACCTTTGACTTTTTCCAAAATTTTCAAGTATCGCCCAATACCCCGGTACACAACACGTCGCTTAATCTGAACTTTGAGTCAGACCTCTGAATTGGCTCATACTTGGGTCTCGGAGGTGTTGGTGGACCCTTCCAAGACCTAACGCAAGAACCGTATCTAGGAGTATGCCTAGACATACCATTTGAAGCGTTCCAAAATTTTCAACTTTTTCCCAATACTCGGGTACACGACACGTCGCTTACAACCGACGTATGAGTCAGAGCTTTGAATTGACTCACGACTGGGTCTAGAAGGCGTCTGTGGATCTTTTGAAGACCCTACGCAAGAACGGGATCTAGGAGAATGCCCTTTACATACCCTTTGACTCGTTCCAAAATTTTCAAGTTTTGCCCAATGCCCCGGTACACGATAGGTCGCATAAACTTAACTATGAGTCAATCCTCTGAATTGGCTCATAACTTGAGTCTGCGAGGCATCAGTGTACTCTTCCAAGACCCTACGCAAGAACTGAATCTAGGAGAATGCCCAAGACATACCCTTTAACTCGTTTTAAAATTTTCAAGTTTTGCCCAATACCCGAGTACACAACACGTTGCTTTCAACCGACCTATGAGTCAGGCCTCTGAATTAGCTTATAACTTGGGACTCAGAGGCTTCAGCGTACCCTTCCAATACCCTATGCAAGAACAGAATCTATGAGAATACCCTAGACATAAGCTTTGACTCTTTCCAAAATTATCAAGTTTCGCCCAATACCCCGGTACACGAAACATCGCTTAAAATTGAACTTTGAGTCAGACCTCTGATTTGGCTCATAACTTGGGTCTTAGAGGCGTTCGTGGACCCTTCCAAGACCCAACACAAGAACCATATCTAGGAGTATGCCCTAGACATACCATTTGACTCGTTACAAAATTTACAAGTTTTGCCCAATACCCGACATGACCGTCGCTTTCAACCGACATATGTGTCAAACCTTTGAAGTGACCATGACTTGGGTCTCGAAGGCATCCACGGATCTTTCCAAGACCCTATGCAAGAACTGGATCTAGGAGAATGAACTATACATACCCTTTGACTCGTTCCAAAATTTTCTAGTTTTGCCCAATACCCTTGTGCATGATTAGTGGCTTAACACTTAACTATGAGTCATACCTCTGAATTGGCTCATAACTTGAGTCTGCGAGGCGTCCGTGTACTCTTTCAAGACACTACGCAAGAACCAGATCTAGGAGAATGCCCAAGACATACCCTTTGACTCGTTTCAAATTTTTTAAGTTTTGCCCAATACCTGGGTACACAACACATCGCCTTCAACCGACCTATGAGTCATACCTTTGAATTGGTTCATAACTTTGGTCTCAGAGGCGTCCGTGTACCCTTCCAAGACCCTACGCAAGAACAGGATCTAGATTAATGCCCTAGACATAACCTTTGACACTTTCCAATATTTTCATGTTTCGCCCAATACCTCGGTACCCGAAACGTCGCTTAAAACTGAACTTCGATTCAGACCTATGAATTGGCTCATAAGTTGGTATCAGAGGCATTCATGGACCCTTCCAATACCCAACACAAGATCTATATCTAGGAGTATGCCCTAGACATACCATTTGACTCGTTTCAAAATTTTCAGGTTTTGCACAATACCTGGGTACACGACACGTCACTTTCAACCGACGTATGAGTCAGACCTTTGAATTGACTCATGACTTGGATCTAGAAGGCGTCCGTGGACCTTTCCAAGACCCTACGCAAGAATCGGATCTAGGAGAATGCCCTATAGATACCCTTTGACTCGTTTCAAAATTTTCAAGTTTTGCCCAATACCCGGATACACGATAAGTCGCATAACACTTAACTATGAGTCAGACCTTTGAATTGACTCATGACTTGGGTCTAGAAGGCGTCCGTGGATCTTTCCAAGACCCTACCCAAGAATTGGATCTAGGAGAATTCCCTATACATACCCTTTGACTCATTCCAAAATTTTCCAGTTTTGCCCAATACCCCGGTACACGATAAGTCGCTTATCACTTAACTATGAGGCAGACCTCTGAATTGGCTCATAACTTGAGTCTGCGAGGCGTCCGTGTACTCTTCCAAGACCCTACGCAAGAACCGGATCTAGGAGAATGCCCAAGACATACCCTTCGACTCGTTTCAAAATTTTCAAGTTTTGTCCAATATCCGGGTACACAACACGTCGCTTTCCTCCCCGACCTATGAGTCAGACCTCTGAAGTGGCTTATAACTAGGGACTCAAAGGTGTCTATGTACCCTTTCAATACCCTACGCAAGAACAGGATCTAGGAGAATGGCCCAGACATAACCTTTGACTCTTTCCAAAATTTTCAAGTTTCGCCCAATACCCCGGTACACGAAACTTCGCTTAAAACTGAACTTTGAGTCAGTCCTCTTAATTGGCTCATTACTTAGGTCTCGGAGGCGTTCGTGGACCCTTCCAAGACCCAACACAAGAACCATAGCTAGGAGTATGCCCTAGACATACCATTTGACTCGTTCCAAAATTTTCAAGTTTTGCCCAATACCCGGGCATGACACGCCGCTTTCAACCGACGTATGAGTTTGACCTTTGAATTGACTCGGGACTTAGGTCTAGAAGGCGTCCATGGATCTTTCCAAGACCCTACCCAAGAATTGGATCTAGGAGAATTCCCTATACATACCCTTTGACTCGTTCCAAAATTTTCCAGTTTTGCCCAATACCCCGGAACACGATAAGTCGCTTAACACTTAACTATGAGTCAGACCTCTGAATTGGCTCATAACTTGAGTCTATGAGGCGTCTGTGTACTCTTCCAAGACACTACGCAAGGACCAGATCTAGGAGAATGCCCAAGACATACCCTTTGACTCGTTTCAAAATTTTCAAGTTTTGCCCAATACCCGGGCATACAACACATCGCTTTCAACCGACCAATGAGTCAGACCTTTGAATTGGCTTATAACTTGGGACTCAGAGGCGTCTGTGTACCCTTCCAATACCCTACGCAAGAACAGGATCTTGGAGAATGGCCTAGACATAACCATTGACTCTTTTCAAAATTTTCAAGTTTCGCCCAATACCGTACACGAAACGTCGCTTAAAAAGGAACTCTCTGAATTGGCTCATAACTTGGGTCTCGGAGTTGTTCGTGGACCCTACCAAGACCCAACACAAGAACCGTATCTAGGAGTATGCCCTAGACATACCATTTGACTCGTTCCAAAATTTTGAATTTTTGCCCAATACCCAGCATGACACGTCGCTTTCAACGGACGTATGAGTCAGACCTTTGAAATAGACTCATGACTTGGGTCTAGAAGGCGTCCGTGGATCTTCCAAGACCCTACACAAGAACTGGATCTAGGGGAATGCCATGTACATACCCTTTGACTCGTTCAAAAAATTTTCTAGTTTTGCCCAATACCCTGTACCCGATAAGTCGCTTAACACTTAACTGTGAGCAATACCTCTGAATTGGCTCATAACTTGAGTCTGCAAGGCGTCCGTGTACTCTTCCAAGACCCTACGCAAGAACCAGACCTAGGAGAATTCCTAAGACATACCCTTTGACTCGTTTCAAAATTTTCAAGTTTTACCCAATACCCGGGTACACAACACGTCGCTTTCAATCGACCTATGAGTCAGACATCTGAATTGGCTCATAACTTTGGTCTCAGAGGCGTTCGTGTACCCTTCCAAGACCCTAAGCAAGAACATGATCTTGGAGAATGCCCTAGACATAACCTTTGACTCTTTCCAAAATTTTCAAGTTTCGTCCAATACCCCGGTACACGAAACGTCGCTTAAAACTGAACTTTGAGTTAGACCTCTGAATTGGCTCATAACATGGGTCTTGGAGGCGTTCGTGGACCCTTCTAATACCCAACGCAAGAATGGTATCTAGGAGTATGCCCTAGACATACCATTTGACTCGTTTCAAAATTTTCAAGTTTTGCACAATACTTGGGTACACGACACGTCGCTTAACATTGAACTAAGAGTTAGACCTCTGAATTGGATAATAACTTGGTCTCGGAGGCGTCCATTGACCCTTCCAAGACCCAACGCAAGAACCGTATCTAGGATTATGCCCTAAACATACCATTTGACTCGTTCCAAAATTTTCAAGTTTCGCCCAATGCCCGGGTACACGATAAGTCGCTTAACACTTAACTATGAGTCAAACCTATGAATTACCTCTTAACTTGAGTCTGCGAGGCGGCCGTGGACTCTTCCAAGACCCTATGCAAGAACTGGTTCTAGGAGAATGCCCTATACATACCCTTTGACTCGTTCTTTTAAAGTTTTGCCCAATACCCCGGTACACGATAAGTCGCTTAACACTTAACTATGAGTCGGAACTCTGAATTGGCTCATAACTTGAGTCTGTGAGGCGTCCGGGTACTCTTCAAAGACCCTACGCAAGAACCAGGTCTAGGAGATTGCCCAAGACATACCCTTTGATCGTTTCAAAATTTTCATGTTTTGCCCAATACCCGGGTAAACCGACCTATGAGTCAGACCTCTGAATTGGCTTATAACTTGGGAATCAGAGGCATCTGTGAACCATTCCAATACTCTATGCAAGAACAGGATCTAGGAGAATGCCCTAGACATACCATTTGACTCGTTTCAAAATTTTCAAGTTTTGCACAATACCTAGGTACACAACACGTCGCTTTCAACCGACGTATGAGTCAGCCTTTTGATTTGACTCATGACTTATGTCTAGAAGGCGTCCGTGGACCTTTCCAAGACCCTATGCAAGAACCTGATCTAGGAGAATGCCCTAGACATACCCTTTGACTCGTTTCAAAATTTTCAAGTTTTGCCCAATACCCGGGTACATGATAAGTCGCTTAACACTTAACTATGAGTCAAACCTATGAATTGTCTCATAAATTGAGTCTGCGAGGCGCCAGTGGACTCTTCCAAGACCCTACGCAGGAACTAGTTATAGGAGAACGCCCTATACATACCCTTTGACTCACTCCAAAATTTTCAAGTTTTGCCCAATACCCCGGTACACGGTAAGTCGCTTAACACTTAACTATGAGTCAGACCTCTGAATTGGCTCATACTTGGGTCTCGGAGGTGTTGGTGGACCCTTCCAAGACCTAACGCAAGAACCGTATCTAGGAGTATGCCCTAGACATACCATTTGAAGCGTTCCAAAATTTTCAACTTTTTCCAAATACTCGGGTACACGACACGTCGCTTACAACCGACGTATGAGTCAGAGCTTTGAATTGACTCATGACTTGGGTCTAGAAGGCGTCTGTGGATCTTTTGAAGACCCTACGCAAGAACGGGATCTAGGAGAATGCCCTTTACATACCCTTTGACTTGTTTCAAAATTTTCAAGTTTTGCCCAATGCCCAGGAACACGATAAGTCGCTTAACACTTAACTATGAGTTAAACCTATGAATTGTCTCATAAATTGAGTCTGCGAGGCGCCAGTGGACTCTTCCAAGACCCTACGCAAGAACTAGTTATAGGAGAATGCCCTATACATACCCTTTGACTCACTCCAAAATTTTCAAGTTTTGCCCAATACCCCGGTACACGGTAAGTCGCTTAACACTTAACTATGAGTCAGACCTCTGAATTGGCTCATAACTTGGGTCTCGGAGGTGTTCGTGTACCTTTCCAATACCCAATGCAAGAACCGGATCTAGGAGTATGCCCTAGACATACCATTTGACAAGTTTCAAAATTTTCAAGTTTTACATAATACTTGGGTACATGACACGTCGCTTTCAACCGACGTATGAGTCAATCCTTTGATTTGACTCATGACTTGAGTCTAAAAGGCGTCCGTAGACCTTTCCAAGACCCTACGCAAGAACCGGATCTAGGAGAATGCCCTAGACATACCCTTTGACTTGTTTCAAAATTTTCAAGTTTCGCCCAATACCTGGGTACACGATAAGTCGCTTAACACTTAACTATGAGTCAAACCTATGAATTGCCTCATAACTTGAGTCTGCGAGGCCGTTGAGTCTTCCAAGACCCTACGCAAGAATTGGTTTTAGGAGAATGCCCTATACATACACTTTGACTCGTTTCAAAATTTTCAAGTTTTGCCCAATACCCTGGTACACGATAAGTCGCTTAACACTTAACTATGAGTCGTACCTCTGAATTGGCACATAACTTTAGTCTGCAAGGCATCCGCGTACACTTCCAAGACCCTACGGAAGAACCGGGTCTAGGAGAATGCCAAGACATACCCTTTGACTCGTTTAAAAATTTTCAAGTTTTTCCTAATACCCGGGTACACAACACGTCTCTTTCAACCGACCTATGAGTCAAACCTCTTAATTGGCTTATAACATGGGACACAGAGGCATCTGTGTACCTTTCTAATACCCTACACGAGAACTGGATCTAGGAGAATGCCCTAGACATAACCTTTGACTCTTTCCAAAATTTTCAAGTTTCGCCCAATACCCCGGTACACGAAACATCGCTTAAAACTGAACTTTGTGTCAGACCTCTGAATTGGCTCATAAATTGGGTCTCGGAGGCGTTCGTGGACCCTTCCAAGACCCTACGCAAGAACCGGATCTAGGAGAATTCCCTAGACATACCCTTTGATCCGTTTCAAAATTTTCAAGTTTTACCCAATACCCAGGTACACAACACATCGCTCTCAACCGACCTATGAGTCAGACCTCTGAATTGGCTTATAACTTGGGACTCAGAACACGAAACGTCACATAAAATTGAACATTGAGTCAGACCTCTGAATTGGCTCATAACTTGGGTCTCGGAGGCGTTAGTGGACCCTTCCAAGACCCCACGCAAGAACCGGATCTAGGAGAATGCCCTAGACATACCCTTTGAGTTGTTTCAAATTTTCAAGTTTTGCCCAATACCTGGGTACACGATAAGTGGCTTAACACTTAACTATAAGTCAAACCTATGAATTGCCTCATAACTTGAGTCTGTGAGGCGCCCGTGGATTCTTCCAAGACCCTACGCAAGAACTGGTTCTAGGAGAATGCCCTATACATACCCTGTGACGTCGTTCCAAAATATTTCAGGTTTTGCCTTATACCCCGGTACACGATAAGTCGCTTAACACTTAACTATGAGTCAGACCTCTGAATTGGCTCATAACTTGAGTCTGCGAGGCGTCCGTGTACTCTTCCAAGACCCTACGCAAGAACCGGGTCTAGAAGAATGTACAAGACATACCCTTTGACTCGTTTCAAAATTTTCAAGTTTTTCCCAATGCCCGGGTACACAACACGTCGCTTTCAACCGACCTATGAGTCAGACCTCTGAATTGACTTATAACTTGGGACTCACAGGCATCTGTGTACCTTTCCAATACCTTACGCAAGAACAAGATCTAGGAGAATGCCCTAGACATAACCTTAGACTCTTTCCAAAATTTTCAAGTTTCGCCCAATACCCCGATGCACGAAACGTCGCTTAAAACTGAAATTTGAGTCAGACCTCTGAATTGGCTCATAACTTGGGTCTCGAGGCGTTCGTGGACCCTTCCAATACCCAACGCAAGAACCGTATCTAGGAGTATGCCTAGACATACCATTTGACTCGTTTCAAAATTTTCAAGTTTTGCACAATACCTGGGTACATGTCACTTCGCTTTCAATCGACGTGTGACTCAGACCTTTGATTTGACACATGACTTGGGTCTAGAAGGCGTCTGTGGACCTTTCCAAGACCCTACACAAGAACCGGATCTAGGAGAATGCCCTAGACATACCCTTTGACTCGTTTCACAATTTTCAAGTTTTGCACAACACCCGGGTACACGATAAACGCTTAACACTTAACTATGAGTCAAACCTATGAATTGCCTCTTAACTTGAGTCTGCGAGGCGCCCGTGGACTCTTCCAAGACCCTACACAAGAACCGGATCTAGGAGAATGCCCTAGATATACCCTTTGACTCGTTCCAAAATTTTCAATTTTTGCCCAATACCCCGGTACACGATAAGTCGCTTAACACTTAACTATGAGTCCTACCTCTGAATTGGCTAATAACTTGAGTCTGCGAGGCATCCATGTACTCTGCCAAGACCCTACGCAAGAACCGGGTCTAGGAGAATGCCCAAGACATGCCCTTTGACTCGTTTCAAAATTTTCAAGTTTTGCCCAATACCCAGGTACATAACACGTCGCTTTCAACCGACCTATGAGTTAGACCTCTGAATTGGCTTATAACTTGGGACTCAGAGGCGTCTGTATACCCTTCCAATACCCTACGCAAGAATAGGATCTAGGAGAATGCCGTAGACATAACCTTTGACTCTTTCCAAAATTTTCAAGTTTCGCCAATACCCCAGTACAAATAACGTCGCTTAAAACATAACTTTGGGTCAGACCTATGAATTGGCTCATAACTTGGGTCTCTGAGGCATTCTTAGACCCTTCCAAGACCACACGCAAGAACCGTATCAAGGAGTATTCCCTAGAAATACCATTTGACTCGTTTCAAAATTTTCAAATTTTGCCCAATACCCGGCATGACACGTCGCTTTCAACGGACGTATGAGTAAGACCTTTGAATTGACTCATGACTTGGGTCTAGAAGGCGTCTGTGGATCTTTCCAAGATCCTACACAAGAACTGGATCTAGGAGAATGCCCTATACATACCCGTTGACTCGTTCCAAAATTTTCTAGTTTTGCCCAATACACATGTACACGATAAGTCGCTTAACACTTAACTATGAGTCATCCCTCTGAATTGGCTCATAACTTGAGCTACGAGGCGTTCGTGTACTCTTCCAAGACCCTACGTAAGTACCGGATCTAGGAGAATGCCTAAGACCGACCTATGAGTCAGACCTCTGAATTGGCTCATAACTTTGGTCTTAGAGGCGTCCGTGTACCTTTCCAAGACCTTACGGAAGAACAGGATCTAGGAGAATGCCCTAGACATAACCTTTGAATCTTTCCAAAATTTTCATGTTTCGCCCAATACCCCGGTACACGAAATGTCGCTTAAAACTGAACTTTGAGTCAGACCTCTGAATTTGCTCATAACTTGGGTCTCGGAGGCGTTCGTGGACCCTTCCAATACCCATCGCAAGAACCGTATCTAGGGGTATGTCCTAGACATACCATTTGACTCGTTTCAAAAATTTCAAGTTTTGCACAATACATTGGTACAAGCCACGTCGCTTTCAACCGACGTATGAGTCAAACCTTTGAATTGACTCATGACATGGGTCAAGAAGGCGTCCGTTGACCTTTCACAGACCCTACACAAGAACCAGATCTAGGAGAATGCCCTAGACATACCCTTTGACTCGTTTTAAAATTTTCAAGTTTACCCCGTTACACGATAAGTTGCTGACACTTAATAGTCAAACCTATGAATTGCCTCATTACTTGATTCTGCGAGGCGCCCATGGACTCTTCCAAGACCCTACGCAGGAACTGGTTCTATGAGAATGCCCTATACTTACCCTTTGACTCGTTTCAAAATTTTCAAGTTTTGCCCAATACACCGGTACACGATAAGTCGCTTAACACTTAACTATGAGTCAAGCCTATGAATTGCCTCATAACTTGAGTTTGCGAGGCGGCTGTGTACTTTGCCAAGACCCTACGCAAGAACCGGGTCTAGGAGAATGCCTAAGACATACCCTTTGACTCGTTTCAAAATTTTCAAGTTTTGCCCAATAACCGGGTACACAACACGTTGCTTTCAACCGACCTATGAGTCCGACCTCTGAATTGGCTTATAACTTGGGACTCAGAGGCGTCCATGTACCCTTCCAAGACCCTACACAAGAATAGAATCTAGGAGAATGCCATAGACATAACCTTTGACTCTTTCAAAAATTTTCAAGTTTCGCCTAATACCCCAGTACACGAAGCATCACTTAAAACTGAACTTTGAGTCAGACTTATGAATTGCCTCATAACTTGAGTCTGCGCGGCGTCCGTGGACTCTTCCAAGACCCTACGCAGGAACTGGTTCTATGAGAATGCCCTATACATATCCTTTGACTCGTTTCAAAATTTTCAATTTTGCCCAATAAACCGGTACAACGATAAGTCGTTTAACACTTAACAATGAATCAAGCCTATGAATTGCCTCATAACTTGAGTTTGCGAGGTGCCCGTGTACTCCTCCAAGACCCTACGCTTGTGTGGGGCATTCTCCTAGAACCAGTTCTTGCGTAGGGTCTTGGAAGAGTCGACGGGCGCCTCGCAGACTCAAGTTATGAGGCAATTCATAGGTTTGACTCATAGTTAAGTGTTAAGCGACTTATCGTGTACTTGGGTATTGGGCAAAACTTGAAAATTTTGAAACGAGTCAAAGGGAATGTCTAGGGCATACTCCTAAATACCGTTCTTGCGTTGGGTCTTGGAAGGGTACACGGACGCCTCTAAGACCAAAGTTATGAGCCAATTCAGAGGTCTGACTCTTAGGTCGGTCTTAGGTATTCTCCTAGATCCGATTCTTGCGTAGGGTCTTGGAAAAGTATACGGACGCCTCGCAGACTCAAGTTATGAGCCAATTCAGAGGTATGACTCATAGTTAAGTGTTAAGCGACTTATCGTGTACAAGGGTATTGGGAAAAACAAGAAAATTTTGGAACAAGTCAAAGGGTACGTATAGGGCATTCTCCAAGATCCAGTTCTGTGTCGGATCTTGGAAAGATCCACAAACGCCTTCTAAACCCAAGTCATGAGTAAATTCAAAGGTCTGACTCATACGACCGTTGAAAGCGACGTGACATGTCGGGTATTGGGCAAAAATTAAAAATTTTGGAACGAGTAAAATGGTATGCCTAGGGCATACTCCTAGATACGGTTCTTGCGTTGGGTCTTGGAAGGGTCCAAGAACGCCTCTGAGACCCAAGTTATGAGCCAATTCAGAGGTCTGACAGAAAGTTCAGTTTTAAGCGACGTTTTGTGTACCGGTGTATTAGGCGAAACTTGAAAATTTTGGAAAGAGTCAAAGGTTATGTCTAGGGCATTCTCTTAGATCCTGTTCTTGCGTAGGGTATCAGAAGGGTAAACAGACGCCTCTGAGTCCCAAGTTATAAGCAAATTCAGAGGTCTGACTCATAGGTCGGTTGAAAGCGACGTGTTGTGTACCTGGGTATTAGGCAAAACTTGAAAATTTTGAAACGAGTCAAAGGGTATGTCTTGGGCACACTCCTAGACCCGGTTCTTACGTAGGGTCTTGGCAAAGTACACTGACGCCTTGCAGACTCAAGTTATGACCTAATTCAAAGGTCTGACTCATAGTTAATTGTTAAGCGACTTATCGTGTACTAGGGTATTGGGCAAAACTTGAAAATTTTGAACGAGTCAAAGGGTATGTATAGGGCATTCTCCTTGAACCAGTTCTTGCATAGGATCTTGGAAGAGTCCATGGGCGCCTCGCAGACTCAAGTTATGAGGCAATTCATAGGTTTGATTCATAGTTAACTGTTAAGCGACTTATCGTGTACTCGGGTATTGGGTAAAACTTGAAAATTTGGAAACGAGTCAAAGAGTATGTCTAGGGCATTCTCCTAGATCCGGTTCTTGCGTAGGGTCTTGGAAAGGTCCACGGACACCTTCTAGACCCATGTCATGAGTCATCGAAGGTCTGACTCATATGTCGGTTGAAAGCAAAGTGTCGTGTACCCAGGTATTGTGCAAAACTTGAATATTTTGAAACGAGTCAAATGGTATGTCTAGGGCATACTCCTAGATACGATTCTTACGTTGGGTATTAGAAGGGTCCACGGGCGCCTCCGAGACCCAAGTTATGAGCCAATTCAGAGGTCTGCCACAAAGTTCAGTTTTAAGCGACGTTTCGTGTACCGGGGTATTCGGTGAAACTTGAAAACTTTGAAAAGAGTCAAAGGTTATGTCTAGGGCATTCTCCTAGATCATGTTCTTGCGTAGGGTATTGGAAGAGTACAGGGATGCCTCGCAGACTCAAGTTATGAGCCAATTCAGAGGTCTAACTCATAGTTAAGTGTTAAGCGACTTATCGTGTATCGGGGTATTGGGCAAAACTTGAAAATTTTGGAACGAGTCAAAGGGTATGTATAGGGCATTCTCCTAGAACCAGTTCTTGCGTAGGGTCTTGGAAGAGTCCACGGGCGCCTCGCAGACTCAAGTTATGAGGCAATTCATAGGTTTGACTCATAGTTAAGTGTGAAGCGACATATCGTGTACCCGGGCATTGAGCGAAACTTGAAAATTTTGAAACGAGTCAAATGGCATGTTTAGGGCATACTCCTAGATACGGTTCTTTCGTTGGGTCTGGTAGGGTCCCCGGACGCCTCCGAGATGCAAGTTATGAGCAAATTCAGAGGTCTAACTCATAGTTCACTGTTAGCGACTTATCGTGTACCCGGGAATTGGGCAAAACTTGAAATTTTGAAATGAGTCAAAGGGTATGTCTAGGGCATTTTCCTAGAGCCGGTTTTTGCGTAGGGTATTGGAAGGGTCCACTAACGCCTCCGAGACCCAAGTTATGAGCCAATTTATAGGTCTGACTCAAAGTTCAGTTTTAAGCGACATTTCGTGTACCGGGGTATTGGGCGAAACTTGAAAATTTTGGAAAGACTCAAAGGTTATGTCTAGGGCATTCTCCAAGATCCTGTTCTTGCGTAGGGTATTGGAAGGGTACACAGATGACTCAGAGTCCCAAGTTATAAGCCAATTCAGAGGTCTCACTCATAGGTCGGTTGAAAGCGACGTGTTGTGTACCCGGGTATTGGGCAAAACTTGAAAATTTTGAAACGAGTCAAAGGGTATGTCTTGAGCATTCTCCTTGACCCGGTTCTTGCGTAGGATCTTGAAAGAGTACGCGGACGCCTCTCAGACTCAATGTATGAGCCAATTCAGAGGTCTGACTCATAGTTAAGTGTTAAGCGACTTATCGTGTACCGGGGTATTGGGCAAAACTTGAAATTTTGAAACGAGTCAAAGGGTATGTATACGGAAATCTCCTAAAACTAGTTCTTGCGTAGGGTCTTGGAAGAGTCCATGGGCACCTTGCAGACTCAAGTTATGAGGCAATTCATAGGTTTGACTTATAGTTTAGTGTTAAGCGACTTATCGTGTACCCGGGAATTGGGCAAAGCTAGAAAATTTTGAAACGAGTCAAAGGGTATGTCTATGGCATTCTCCTAGAGCCAGGTTTTGTGTAGGGTCTTGGAAGGGTCCACGAACACCTCCGAGACCCAAGTTATGAGTCAATTTAGAGGTCTGACTCAAAGTTCAGTTTTAAGTGACGTTTCGTGTAACGGGGTATTGGGCGTAACTTGAAAATTTTGGAAAGAGTCAAAGGTTATGTCTAGGGCATTCTCCAAGATCCTGTTCTTCCGTAGGGTATTGGAAGGGTACACAGATGACTCTGAGTCCCAAGTTATAAGGCAATTCAGAGGTCTGACTCAAAGGTCGGTTGAAAGCGACGTGTTGTGGTACCCGGGTATTGGGCAAAACTTGAAAATTTTGAAACGAGTCCAAGGGTATGTCTAGAGCATTCTCCTAGACCCGGTTCCTGCGTAGGATCTTGAAAGAGTACACGGACGCTTCTCAGACTCAATTTATGAGCCAATTCAGAGGTCTAACTCATAGTTTAGTGTTAAGCGACGTGTCGAGTACCTATGTATGCTGGAAAACTTGAAAATTTTGAAACAAGTTAAATGGTATGTCTGGGGCATACTCCTAGATACGGTTCTTGCGTTGGGTATTGGAAGGGTCCACTAACGTCTCCGAGACCCAAGTTATGAGCCAATTTATAGGTCTGACTCAAAGTTCAGTTTTAAGCGACGTTTCATGTACCGGAGTATTGGACGAAACTTGAAAATTTTGGAAATAGTCAAAGGTGATGTCTAGGGCATTCTCCTAGATCCTGTTCTTGCGTAGGGTATTGGAAGGGTACACAGATGACTCAGAGTCCCAAGTTATAAGCCAATTCAGAGGTCTGACTCATAGGTCGGTTGAAAGCGACGTGTTGTGTACTCAGGTATTGGGCAAAACTTGAAAATTTTGAAACGAGTCAAAGGGTATGTCTTGAGCATTCTCCTAGACCCAGTTCTTGCGTAGGATCTTGGAAGAGTACGCGGACGCCTTGCGACTTATCGTGTACCCAGGTATTGGGCAAAACTTGAAAATTTTGGAACGAGTCAAAGGGTATGTATGGGGCATTCTCCTAGAACCAGTTCTTGCGTAGGATCTTGGAAGAGTCCACAGGCGCCTCGCAGAATCAAGTTATGAGGCAATTTATAGGTCTGACTCAAAGTTCAGTTTTAAGCGACGTTTCGTGTACTGGGGTATTGGGCGAAACTTGAAAATTTTGGAAAGAGTCAAAGGTTATGTCTAGGGAATTCTCCTATATCCTGTTCTTGCGTTGGGTCTTGGAAGGGTACATGAACGCCTCTGAGTCCCAAGTTATAAGCCAATTAAGAGGTCTGACTCATAGGTCGGCTGAAAGTGACGTGTTTGTGTACCCGGGTATTGGGCAAAACTTGAAAATTTTAAAATGAGTCTAAAGTTATGTCTTGGGCATTTTCCTAGACCCGTTTCTTGCTTAGGATTTTGGAAGAGTACACGGACGCCTCACAGACTCAAGTTATGAGCCAATTCAGAGGTCTGACTCATAGTTAAGTGTTAAGCGACTTATCGTGTACAGGGGTATTGGGCAAAACTGGAAAATTTTGGAATGAGTCAAAGGGCATGTAAGAGTCAGACCTCTGAATTGGCTCATAACTTTGGTCTTAGAGACGTTCGTGTACCCTTCTAAGACCCTACGCAAGAATATGATCTAGGAGAATGCCCTAGACATAGCCTTTGAATTTTTCTAAAATTTTCAAGTTTCGCCCAATACCCCGGTACACGAAACGTCGCTTAAAACTGAACTTTGAGTCAGACCTCTGAATTGGCTAATAACTTGGGTCTCGGAGGCGTTTGTAGACCCTTCCAATACCTAACGTAAAAACCATGCTAGGAGTATGCCCTAGACATACCATTTGACTTGTTTCAAAATTTTCAAGTTTTGCATAATACATGGGTACACGACACGTCGCTTTTCAACGGACGTATGAGTCAGACCTTTGAATTGACTCATGACTTGGGTCTAGAAGGCATCCGTGGACCTTTCCAATACCCTACGCAAGAACCGAATCTAGGAGAATGCCTTATACATACCCTTTGACTCCTTTCAAAATTTTCAAGTTTTTCCCAATACCCGGGTACACGATAAGTCGCTTAACACTTAACTATGAGTCTGTGAGTTGCCCATGGACTCTTCCAGGATCCTACGCAAGAACTGGTTCTAGGAGAATGTCCTATACATACCCTTTGACTCATTCCAAAATTTTCAAGTTTTACCCAATACCCCGGTACACGTTAAGTCGCATAACACTTAACTATGAGTCAGACCTCTGAATTGGCTCATAACTTGAGTATGTGAGGCGTCCGTGTACTCTTCCAAGACCATATGCAAGAACCGGATCTAGGAGAATGCCCAAGACATACCCTTTGACTCATTTATAAATTTTCAAGTTTTGCTTAATACTCGGGTACACAACACTTCGCTTTCAACCGACCTATGAGTCAGACCTCTGAATTGGCTTATAACTTGGGACTCAGAGGCGTGTGTGTACCCTTCCAATACCCTATGCAAGAACAGGATCTAGGAGAATGACCTAGACATAATCTTTGACTTTTTCCAAAATTTTCAAGTTTCACCTGGTACACGAAACTTCACTTAAAACTGAACTTTGAGTCAGACCTCTGAATTGGCTAATAACTTGGGTCTCGGAGGCGTTCCTGGACCCTTCCAAGACCCAACGCAAGAACCGTATCTAGGAGTATCCCTAGACATACCATTTGACTCGTTCCAAAATTTTCAATTTTTGCCCAATACCCGGCATGACACGTCGCTTTCAACGGACGTATGAGTCAGACCTTTGAATTGACTCATGACTTAGGTCTAGAGGGTGTCCGTGGATCTTTCCAAGACCGTACACAAGAATTGGATCTAGGAGAATTCCCTATACATACCCTTTGACTCGTTCCAAAATTTTCTAGTTTTGCCCATTACCTCTGTACATGATAAGTCGTTTAACACTTAACTATGAGTCATATCTCTAAATTGGCTCATAACTTGAGTCTGCGAGGCATCCGTGTACTCTTCCAAGACCCTACGCAAGAACCGGATCTAGGAGAATGCCTAAGATATACCCTTTGACTTGTTTCAAAATTTTCAAGTTTTCCCCAATACCCGGGTACACAACACGTCGCTTTCAACCGACCTTTGAATCAGACCTCTGAATTAGCTCATAACTTTGGTCTCAGCGGCGTCCATGTACCCTTCCAAGACCCTATGCAAGAACAAGATCTAGGAGAATGCCCTAGACATAACCTTTGACTCTTTCCAAAATTTTCAAGTTTCGTCCAAGACCCCGGTACACGAAACGTCGCTTAAACCTAAACTTTGAGTCAGACCTCTGAATTGTCTCATAACTTGGGTCTCGGAGGCGTTCGTGGACCCTTCCAATACCCAACGCAAGGACGGTATCTAGGAGTATAACCTAGAAATACCATTTGACTCGTTTCAAAATTTTCAAGTTTTGCACAATATTGTAATACATAAGATAATACATATTGAAATGTACAATGATCTAGCAAATAAGATTTACTTTTTGTTAAATACAGCAAAAACGACCGTTCTTCTCCAATATTACCCCACAAGACTCAGTTATTTTTCCTTGGGGTTCCGTTCCATATTTCTAGATTTTAATAGAGGAGATAACGATGTGGAAAACAAGACAGGAATTCTCTACAATGACACTGTAGACAAATGGAAGGGATGGTACACGACACGTCGCTTAACACTGAACTATGAGTTAGACCTCTGAATTGGCTCATAACTTGGGTATCAGAGGCGTCCGTGGACCCTTCCAAGACCCAAACCCAAGAAACGTATTTAGGAGTATGCTCTAAACATACCATTTGACTCGTTCCAAAATTTTCAAGTTTCGCCCAATACCCGGGTACACGATAAGACGCTTAACACTTAACTAAGAGTCAAACCTATGAATTGCCTCATAACTTTAGTTTGCGAGGCGCCCGTGGACTCTTCCAAGACCCTATGCAAGAACTGGTTCTAGGAGAATGCCCTATACATATCCTTTGACTCATTCCAAAATTTTCAAGTTTTGCCCAATACCCCGGTACACGATAAGTCGCTTAACACTTAACTATGAGTCAGACCTCTGAATTGGCTCATAACTTGAGTCTGTGAGGCGTCCGGGTACTCTTCCAAGACCCTACGCAAGAACCGGATTTTGGAGATTGCCCAAGACATACCCTTTGACTTGGTTCAAAATTTTCAAGTTTTGCCCAATACCCGGGTACACAACACGTCGCTTTCAACTGACCTATGAGTCAGACCTCCGAATTGGCTTATAACTTAGGATTCAGAGGCATCTGTGTACCCATCCAATACCCTACGCAAGAACATGATCTAGGAGAATGTCCTAGACATAACCTTTGACTCTTTCCCAAATTTTCAAGTTCACCAGTAACACGGTACACGAAACGTCGCTTAAAACTGAACTATGAGTCAGATCTCTGAATTGGCTCATAACTTGGGTCTCGGAGGCGTTCGTGGACCCTTCCAATACCCAACGCAAGAATGGTATCTAGGAGTATTCCCTAGACATACCATTTGACTCGTTTAAAAATTTTCAAGTTTTGCACAATACCTGGGAACACGACATGTCGCTTTCAACCGACGTATGAGTCAGACCTTTGATTTGACTCATGACTTGGGTCTAGAAGGCATCCGTGGACCTTTCCAAGACCCTAAATAAGAACCGGATCAAGGAGAATGCCCTAGACATACCCTTTGACTCGTTTCAAAATTTTCAAGTTTTGCCCAATACCCGGGTACACGATAAGTCGCTTAACACTTAACTATGAGTCAAACCTATGAATTGCCTCATAACTTGAGTCTTCGAGGCGCCCGTGGACTCTTCCAGGACCCTACGCAAGAACTGTTTCTAAGAGATTGCACTATACATACGCTTTGACTCGTTCCAAAATTTTCAAGTTTTGCCAAATACCCGGTACACGATAAGTCGCTGAAAACTTAACTGTGTGTCAAACCTTTGAATTGGCTCATAACTTGAGTCTGCGAGGCGTCCGCGTACTCTTCCAAGACCCTACGCAAGAACTGGGTTTAGGAGAATGCCCAAGACATACCCTTTGACTTGTTTCAAAATTTGAAGTTTTGCCCAATACCAGGGTATACAACACGTCCCTTTCAACCGACCTATGAGTCAGACCTCCGAATTGGCTTATAACTTGGGACTCAGAGGCATCTGTGTACCCATCCAATACCCTACGCAAGAATAGGATATAGGAGAATGCCCTAGACATAACCTTTGACTCTTTCTAAAATTTTCAAGTTTCGCCTAGGGCGAGGTACACGAAACGTCGCTTAAAACTAAACTTTGAGTCAGATCTCTGAATTGGCTCATAACTTGGGTCTCGGAGGAGTTCGTGGACCCTTCCAATACCCAACGCAAGAATGGTATCTAGGAGTATGCCCTAGACATAATAGTTGGCTCGTTTAAAAAATTTCAAGTTTTGCACAATGCCTGGGTACACGACACGTCGCTTAACACAGAACTATAAGTTACACCTCTTAATTGGCTCATAACTTGAGTCTGCGAGGCGTCCGTGTACACTTTCAAGACCCTACGCAAGAACTGGGTCTAGGAGAATGCATAAGACTTACCCTATGACTCGTGCCAAAATTTTCAAGTTTTGCCCAATACCCGGGTACCCAACACATCGCTTTCAACCGACCTATGAGTCAGACCTCCAAATAGGCTTATAACTTAGGACTCAGAGGCATATGTGTACCCATCCAAAACCCTACGCAAGAACCGGATCTAGGAGATTGCACGAGACATAACTTTTGACTCTTTCCAAAATTTTCAAGTTTCGCCCAATACCCCCGGTACACGAAACGTCGCTTAACACTGAATTTTCAGTCAGATCTCTGAATTGGCTCATAAATGGGTTTCTGAGGTGTTCGTGGACCCTTCCAATACCCAACGCAAGAACGGTATCTAGGAGTATGCCCTAGACGAACTATTTTACTCGTTTCAAAATTTTCAAGTTTTGCACAATACCTGGGTACACGACACGTCACTTAACACAGAACTATAAGTTAGACCTCTGAATTGGCTCATAACTTGGGTCTCGGAGGCGTCCATGGACCCTTCCAAGACCCAACGCAAGAACCGTATCTAGGAGTATGCCCTAAACGTACTATTTGACTCATTCTAAAATTTTCAAGTTTCGCCTGGTACCCGGGTACACGATAAGTCGCTTAACACTTAACTATGAGTCAAACCTATGAATTGCCTCATAACTTGAGCTGCGAGGCGCCCGTGGACTCTTCCAAGACCCTACGTAAGAACTGGTTCTAGGAGAATGCCGTATACATACCCTTTGACTTCGTTCCAAAATTTTTCAAGTTTTGCCTAATACCCCGGTACACGATAAGTCGCTTAACACATAACTATGAGTCAGACCTCTGAATTGGCTCATAACTTGAGTCTGCGAGGCGTCTGCGTACTCTTTCAAGACCCTATGCAAGAACCGGGTCTAGGAGAATGCCCAAGACATACCCTTTGACTTGTTTCAAAATTTTCAAGTTTTGCCCAATACCCGGGTACACAACATGTCACTTTCAACAGACCTGTGAGTCAGACCTCTGAATTGGCTTATAACTTGGGAATCAGAGGCGTCCGTATACCCTTCCAATACCCTATGCAAGAACAGGATCTAGGAGAATTCCCTAGACATAACCTTTGACTCTTTCCAAAATTTTCAAGTTTCGCCCAATACCCCGGTATACGAAACGTCGCTTAAAACTGAACTTTAAGTCAGACCTCTGAATTGGCTCATAACTTGGGTCTCGGAGGCGTTCGTGGACCCTTCCAAGACCCTACATAAGAACCGGATCTAGTAGAATGCCCTAGACATACCCTTTGACTCGTTTCAAAATTTTCAAGTTTTGCCCAATACCCGGGTACACGATAAGTCGCTTAACACTTAACTATGATTCAAACCTATGAATTGCCTCATAAATTGAGTCTGTGAGGTGCCGTGGACTCTTCCAAGACCCTACGCAAGAACTGGTTATAGGAGATTGCCCTATACATACCCTTTGACTCGTTCCAAAATTTTCAAGTTTTGCCCAATACCCCGGTACACGATAAGTGGCTTAACACTTAACTATGAGTCAGACCTATGAATTGGCTCATAACTTGAGTCTGCGAAGCGTTCGTGTACTCTTTCAAGACCCTACGCAAGAACCGGGTCTAGGAGAATGCACAAGACATACCCTTTGCACAAGACAACACATCGCTTTCAACCGAACTATTAGTCAGACCTCTGAATTGGCTTATAACTTGGGACTCAGAGGCATCTGTGAACCCTTCCAATACCCTACGCAAGAACAAGATCTAGGAAAATGCACAAGACATAACTTTTGCTCAACAATCTTCTTCGATATCACATCCACCGGTTGGGTAGTTAGGTAGACTCAAGTTATGAGCCAATTCAGAGGTCTGACTCATAGTTAAGTGTTAAGCGACTTATCGTGTACCGGGGTATTGGGCAAAACATGAAAATTTTAGAACGAGTCAAAGGGTATGCATAGGGCAATCTCCTAGAACCAGTTCTTGCGTAGTGTCTTGGAAGAGTCCACGGGTGCCTCAGACTCAAGTTATGAGGCAATTCATAGGTTTGACTCATAGTAAAGTGTTAAGTGACTTATCGTGTACCCGGGTATTGGGCAAAACTTGAAAAATTTGAAACGAGTCAAAGGGTATGTCTAGGGCATTCTACTAGATCCAGTTCTTGTGTAGGGTCTTGGAAGGGTCCACGAACGCCTCTGAGACCCAAGTTATGAGCCAATTCAGAGGTCTGACTTAAAGTTCAGTTTTAAGCGACGTTTCGTGTACCGGGGTATTGGGCGAAACTTGAAAATTTTGGAAAGCATCAAAGGTTATGTCTAGGGCATTCTCCTAGATCCTGTTCTTACGTAGGGTATTGGAAGGGTTCACAGATGCCTCTGAGTCCCAAGTTATAAGCCAATTCAGAGGTCTGACTCATAGCTCGGTTGAAAGCGACGTGTTGTGTACCCAGGTATTGGGAAAAACTTGAAAATTTTGAAACGAGTTAAAGGGTATGTCTTGTGCATTCTCCTAGACCCGGTTCCAGCGTAGGGTCTTGGAAGAGTACACGGACGCTTCGCAGACTCAAATTATGAGCCAATTCATAGGTCTGACTCATAGTTAAGTGTTAAGCGACTTATCGTGTACCGGGGTATTGGGCAAAACTTGAAAATTTTGGAATGAGTCAAAGGGTATGTATAGGGCAATCTCCTAGAACCAGTTCTTGTGTAGGGTCTTGGAAGAGTCCTCGGCCACATCGCAGACTCAATTTATGAGGCAATTCATAGGTTTGAATCATAATTAAGTGTTAAGCGACTTATCGTGTACCCGGGTATTGGCCAAAACTTGAAAATTTTGAAACGAGTCAAAGGGTATGTCTAGGGCATTCTACTAGATCCAGTTCTTGTGTAGGGTCTTGGAAGGGTCCACGAACGCCTCTGAGACCCAAGTTATGAGCCAATTCAGAGGTCTGACTTAAAGTTCAGTTTTAAGCGACGTTTCGTGTACTGGGGTATTGGGCGAAACTTGAAAATTTTGGAAAGCATCAAAGGATATGTCTAGGGCTTTCTCCTAGATCCTGTTCTTACGTAGGGTATTGGAAGGGTTCACAGATGCCTCTGAGTCCCAAGTTATAAGCCAATTCAGAGGTCTGACTCATAGCTCGGTTGAAAGCGACATTTTGTGTACCCGGTTATTGGGAAAAACTTGAAATTTTGAAACGAGTTAAAGGGTATTGTCTTGTGCATTCTCCTAGACCAGGTTCCTGCGTAGGGTCTTGGAAGAGTACACGGACGCTTCGCAGACTCAAGTTATGAGCCAATTCATAGGTCTGACTCTTAGTTAAGTGTTAAGCGACTTATCGTGTACCGGGGTATTGGGCAAAACTTGAAAATTTTGGAAAGAGTCATAGTGTATGTATAGGGCAATCTCCTAGAACCAGTTCTTGTGTAGGGTCTTGGAAGAGTCCACGGGCACCTCGCAGACTCAATTTATGAGGCAATTCATAGGTTTGGATCATAGTTAAGTGTTAAGCGACTTAATCGTGTACCCGAGTATTGGGCAAAACTTGAAAATTTTGAAACGAGTCAAAGGGTATGTCTATGGCATTCTACTAGTTCCGGTTCTTGTGTAGGGTCTTCAAAGGGTCCACGAACGCCTCCGAGACCCAAGTTATGAGCCAATTCAGTGGTCTGACTTAAAGTTCAGTTTTAAGCGACGTTTCGTGTACCGGGGTATTGGGAGAAACTTGAAAATTTTGGAAAGCATCAAAGGTTATGTCTAGGGCATTCTCCTAGATCCTGTTCTTACGTAGGGTATTGGAAGAGTTCACAGATGCCGTTGAGTCCCAAGTTATAAGCGAATACAGAGGTCTGACTCATAGCTCGGTTGAAAGCGACGTGTTGTGTATCCGGGTATTGGAAAAAACTTGAAAATTTAAAACGAGTTAAAGGGTATGTCTTGTGCATTCTCCTAGACCCGGTTCCTGCGTAGGGTCTTGGAAGAGTACAAGAACGCTTCGCAGACTCAAGTTATGAGCCAATTCATAGGTCTGGCTCATAGTTAAGTGTTAAGCGACTTATCGTGTACCGGGGTATTGGGCAAAACTTGAAAATTTTGGAACGAGTCAAAGGGTATGTATAGGGCAATCTCCTATAACCAGTTCTTGCGTAGGGTCTTGGAAGAGTCCACGGGCACCTCACAGACTCAATTTATGAGGCAATTCATAGGTTTGAATCATAGTTAAGTGTTAAGCAACTTATCGTGTACCCGGGTATTGGGCAAAACTTGAAAATTTTGAAACGAGTCAAAGGGTATGTCTAGGGCATTCTACTAGATCCGGTTCTTGTGTAGAGTCTTGGAAGGGTCCACGAACGCCTCCGAGACCCAAGGTATGAGCCAATTCAGATGTCTGACTCAAAGTTCAGTTTTAAGCGACGTTTCGTGTACCAGGGTATTGGGCGAAACTTGAAAATTTTGGAAAGAGTCAAAGGTTATGTCTAGGGTATTCTCCTAGATCCTGTTCTTGCGTAGGGTATTGTAAGGGTAGACGGATGCCTCTGATTCCCAAGTTATAAGCCAATTCAGAGGTCTGACTCATAGGCCGGTTGAAAGCGACGTGTTGTGTACCCGGGTATTGGGCAAAACTTGAAAATTTTGAAACAAGTCAAAGGGTATGTCTTGGGCATTCTCCTAGACCCGGTTCTTGCATAGGGTCTTGAAAGAGTACGCAAACGCCTCGCAGACTCAAGTTATGAGCTAATTCAGAGGTTTGACTCATAGTTATGTGTTAAGGGACTTATCGTGTGTACCGGGGCATTAGCTAAAACTTGAAAATTTTTGGAACAAAGTCAAAGGGTATGTATAGGGCATTCTCCTAGAACCAGTTCTTGCGTAGGGTCTTGGAAGAGTCTATGGGTGCCTCGCAGCTCAAGTTATGAGGCAATTCATAGGTTTAACTCATAGTTAAGTGTTAAGCGACTTATCGTGTACGCGGGTATTGGGCAAAACTTGAAAATTTTGAAATGAGTCAAAGGGTATGTCTAGGGCATTCTCCTAGATCCGGTTCTTACATAGTGTCTTGGAAAGGTCCACGGATGCCTTCTAGACCCAAGTCAAGAGTCAAATCATAGGTCTGACACAAAGTTAAGACTTAAGCTACTTATCGTGTACTGGGGTATTGGGCAAAATTTGAAAATTTTGGAACAAGTCAAAGGGTGTGTATAGCGCAATATCTTTGAAACAGTTCTTGCGTAGGGTTTTGGAAGAGTCCACGGGCGCCTCGCAGACTCAAGTTATGAGGCAATTCATAGGTTTGACTCATAGTAAAGTGTTAAGCGACTTATCGTGTACCGGGTATTGGGCAAAACTTGAAAATTTTGAAATGAGTCAAAGGGTATGTCTAGGGCATTCTCCTAGATCCGGTTCTTACGTAGGGTCTTGGAATGGTCCAAAGATGCCTTCTAGACCCTAGTCATAAGTCAAATCAAAGGTCTGACTCATACATTGGATGAAAGCGACGTGTCGTGTACTCAGGTATTGTGCAAAACTTGAAAATTTTGAAACGAGTCAAATGGTATGTCTAGGACATACTTTTAGATATGGTTCTTGTGTTGGGTATTGGAAGGGTCCACGAACGCCTCCGAGACCCAAGTTATGAGCCAATTCAGAAGTCTGACTCAAACTTCAGTTTTAAGCGACGTTTCGTGTACCGGGGTATTGGGCGAAACTTGGAATTTTCGAAAGAGTCAAAGGTTATGTCTATGGCATTCTTCTAGATCCAGTTCTTGCATAGGGTATTGGAAGGGTACAAAGATGCCTCTGAGTCCCAAGTTATAAGCCAATTCAGAGGTCTGACTCATAGGTCGGTTGAAAGCGACCTGTTGTGTGATGTAGGGTCTTGGAAGAGTACACGAACGCCTCGTAGACTCAAGTTATGAGCCAATTGAGAGGTCTGACTCATAGTTAGTGTTAAGCGACTTATCGTGTACCGGGGTATTGGGCAAAACTTGAAAATTTTGAAACGAGTCAAAGGGTATGTACTGGGAAATCTCCTAGAACCAGTTCTTTCGTAGGGTCTTGGAAGAGTCCACGGGCGCCTCACAGACTCAAGTTATGGGCAATTCATAGGTTTGACTCATAGTTAAGTGTTAAGCGACTTATCGTGTACCCGGGTATTGGGCAAACTTGAAAATTTTGCAACGAGTCAAATGGTATGTTTAGAGCATACTCCTAGATACGTTTTCTTGGGATTGGGTCTTGGAAGGGTCCACGGACGCCTCCGATACCCACGTTATGAGCCAATTCAGAGGTCTAACTCATAGTTCAGTGTTAAGCGGCGTGTCGTGTACCATCCCTCTACAGTTTCATTCTCGAGAATTCCTATCTTGTTTTCCACATCGTTATCTTCTCTATTAAAATCTAGAATTTTTATTTCCATTTCGTCATTTTGGTCTCATTTAACATATAATAATAGTAAAATACTTCTATCTATATGAAATATGGAACGAAACCCCAAGGAAAAGTAACTGAGTCTTGTGGGGTAATATTGGAAAAGAACGGTTGTTTTTGCTGTATTTAACAAAAAGTAAATCTTATTTGCTAGATCATTGTACATTTCAATATGTATTATCTTATGTATTACAATATTGTGCAAAACTTAAAAATTTTGAAACGAGTCAAATGGTATGTCTAGGGTATACTCCTAGATACCGTCCTTGCGTTGGGTATTAGAAGGATCCACGAACGCCTCCGATTCCCAAGTTATGAGCCAATTCAGAAGTCTGACTCAAAATTTAGTTTTAACCGACGTTTCGTGTACCGGGGTATTGGACGAAACTTGAAAATTTTGGAAAGAGTCAAAGGTTATGTCTAGGGCATTCTCCTAGATCTTGTTCTTGCGTAGGGTCTTGGAAGGGTACATGGACGCCTCTGAGACCAAAGTTATGAGCCAATTCAGAGGTCTAATTCATAGGTCGGCTGAAAGCGACGTGTTGTGTACCCGGGTATTGGGCAAAATTTGAAAATTTTGAAACGAGTCAAAGGGTATATCTTAAGTATTCTCCTAGATCCGGTTCTTGCGTAGGGTCTTGGAAGAGTACACGGACGCCTCGCAGACTCAAGTTATGAGCCAATTCAGAGGTATGACCCATAGTTAAGTGTTAAGCGACTTATCGTGTATAGAGGTAATGGGCAAAACTAGAAAATTTTGGAACGAGTCAAAAGGTATGTATAGGGAATTCTCCTAGACCCAATTCTTGTATAGGGTCTTGAAAAGATCCACGGACGCCTTCTAGACGCAAGTCATGTGTCAATTCAAAGGTCTGACTCATATGTCCGTTGAAATCGACGTGTCATGCCGGGTATTGGGCAAAAATTGAAAATTTTGGAACGAGTCAAATGGTATGTCTAGGGCATACTCCTAGATACGGTTCTTGCGTTGGGTCTTGGCAGGGTCCAGGAACGCCTCCGAGACCCAAGTTATGAGCCAATTCAGAGGTCTGACTTAAAGTTCAGTTTTAAGCGACGTTTCGTGTACCGGGGTATTGGGCGAAACTTGAAAATTTTGGAAAGCATCAAAGGTTTTGTCTAGGGAATTCTCCTAGATCCTGTTCTTGCGTAAGGTATTGGAAGGGTTCACAGATGCCTCTGAGTCACAAGTTATAAGCCAATTCAGAGGTCTGACTCATAGCTCGGTTGAAAGCGACGTGTTGTGTACCGGGTATTGGGAAAAACTTTAAAATTTTGAAACGAGTTAAAGGGTATGTCTTGTGTAGTCTCCTAGACCCGGTTCCTGCGTAGGGTCTTGGAAGAGTACACGGACGCCTCGCAGACTCAAGTTATGAGCCAATTCATAGGTCTGACTCATAGTTAAATGTTAAGCGACTTATCGTGTACCGGGGTATTGGGCAAAACTTGAAAATTTTGGAACGAGTCAAAGGGTATGTATAGGGCAATCTCCTAGAACCAGTTCTTGCGTCGGGTCTTGGAAGAGTCCACGGTACCTCGCAGACTCAATTTATGAGGCAATTCATAGGTTTGAATCATAGTTAAGTGTTAAGCGACTTATCGTGTACCTGGGTATTGGGCAAAACTTGAAAATTTTGAAACGAATCAAAGGGTATATCTAGGGCATTCTACTAGATCCGGTTCTTGTGTAGGGTCTTGGAAGGGTCCACGAATGCCTCCGAGACCCAAGGTATGAGCCAATTCAGAGGTCTGACAGAAAGTTCAATTTTAAGCGACGTTTCGTGTACCGGGGTATTGGGCGAAACTTGAAAATTTTGGAAAGAGTCAAAGGTTATGTCTAGGGTATTCTCCTAGATCCTGTTCTTGCGTAGGGTATTTGAAGGGTAGACGGATGCCTCTGATTCCCAAGTTATATAAGCCAATTCAGAGGTCTGACTCATAGGTCGGTTGAAAGCGACGTGTTGTGTACCCGGGTATTGGGCAAAACTTGAAAATTTTGAAACAAGTCAAAGGGTATGTCTTGGGCATTCTCCTAGACCCGGTTCTTGCTTAGGGTCTTGAAAGAGTACGCAGACGCCTCGCAGACTCAAGTTATGAGCTAATTCAGAGGCCTGACTCATTGTTATGTGTTAAGCGACTTATCGTGTACCGGGTATTAGCCAAAACTTGAAAATTTTTGGAACAAAGTCAAAGGGTATGTATAGGGCATTCTCCTAGAACTAGTTCTTGCGTAGGGTCTTGGAAGAGTCCATGGGTGCCTCGCAGCTCAAGTTATGAGGCAACTCATAGGTTTAACTCATAGTTAAGTGTTAAGCGACTTATCGTGTACCTGGGTATTGGGCAAAACTTGAAAATTTTGAAATGAGTCAAAGGGTATGTCTAGGGCAATCTCCTAGATCCGGTTCTTACGTAGTGTCTTGGAAAGGTCCAAGGATGCCTTCTAGACCCAAGTCAAGAGTCAAATCATAGGTCTGACACATAGTTAAGTCTTAAGCTACTTATCGTGTACTGGGGTATTGGGCAAAACTTGAAAATTTTGGAACGAGTCAAAGGGTTTGTATAGGGCAATATCTTTGAAACAGTTCTTGCGTAGGGTCTTGGAAGAGTCCACGGGCGCTTCGCAGACTCAAGTTATGAGGCAATTCATAGGTTTGACTCATAGTAAAGTGTTAAGCGACTTATCGTGTACCCGGGTATTGGGCAAAACTTGAAAATTTTGAAATGAGTCAAAGGGTATGTCTAGGGCATTCTCCTAGATCCGGTTCTTACGTAGGGTCTTGGAATGGTCCAAAGATGCCTTCTAGACCCTAGTCATAAGTCAAATCAAAGGTCTGACTCATACATTGGATGAAAGCGACGTGTCGTGTACCCAGGTATTGTGCAAAACTTGAAAATTTTGAAACAAGTCAAATGGTATGTCTAGGACATACTTTTAGATATGGTTCTTGTGTTGGGTATTGGAAGGGTCCACGAACGCCTCCGAGACCCAAGTTATGAGCCAATTCAGAAGTCTGACTCAAACTTCAGTTTTAAGCGACGTTTCGTGTACCGGGGTATTGGGCGAAACTTGGAATTTTCGAAAGAGTCAAAGGTTATGTCTATGGCATTCTTCTAGATCCTGTTCTTGCATAGGGTATTGGAAGGGTACAAAGATGCCTCTGAGTCCCAAGTTATAAGCCAATTCAGAGGTCTGACTCATAGGTCGGTTGAAAGCGACCTGTTGTGTACCCGTGTATTGGGCAAAACTTGAAAATTTTGAAACGAGTCAAAGGGTATGTCTTGGGCATTCTCCTAGACCTGGTTCTTATGTAGGGTCTTGGAAGAGTACACGAACGCCTCGTAGACTCAAGTTATGAGCCAATTGAGAGGTCTGACTCATAGTTAGTGTTAAGCGACTTATCGTGTACCGGGGTATTGGGCAAAACTTGAAAATTTTGAAACGAGTCAAAGGGTATGTACTGGGAAATCTCCTAGAACCAGTTCTTTCGTAGGGTCTTGGAAGAGTCCACGGGCGCCTCACAGACTCAAGTTATGAGGCAACTCATAGGTTTGACTCATAGTTAAGTATTAAGCGACTTATCGTGTACCCGGGTATTGGGCAAAACTTGAAAATTTTTCAACGAGTCAAATGGTATGTTTAGAGCATACTCCTAGATACGTTTCTTGGGTTTGGGTCTTGGAAGGGTCCACGGACGCCTCCGATACCCAAGTTATGAGCCAATTCAGAGGTCTAACTCATAGTTCAGTGTTAAGCGACGTGTCGTGTACCATCCCTCTACAGTTTCATTCTTGAGAATTCCTGTCTTGTTTTCCACATCGTTATCTTCTCTTTTAAAATCTAGAATTTTTATTTCCATTTCGTCATTTTGGTCTCATTTAACATATAATAATAGTAAAATACTTCTATCTATATGAAATATGGAACGAAACCCCAAGGAAAAGTAACTGAGTCTTGTGGGGTAATATTGGAAAAGAACGGTTGTTTTTGCTGTATTTAACAAAAAGTAAATCTTATTTGCTAGATCATTGTACATTTCAATATGTATTATCGTATGTATTACAATATTGTGCAAAACTTAAAAATTTTGAAACGAGTCAAATGGTATGTCTAGGGTATACTCCTAGATACCGTCCTTGCGTTGGGTATTAGAAGGATCCACGAACGCCTCCGATACCCAAGTTATGAGCCAATTCAGAGGTCTGACTCAAAATTTAGTTTTAAGCGACGTTTCGTGTACCGGGGTATTGGACGAAACTTGAAAATTTTGGAAAGAGTCAAAGGTTATGTCTAGGGCATTCTCCTAGATCTTGTTCTTGCGTAGGGTCTTGGAAGGGTACACGGACGCCTCTGAGACCAAAGTTATGAGCCAATTCAGAGGTCTGATTCATAGGTCGGATGAAAGCGACGTGTTGTGTACCCGGGTATTGGGCAAAATTTGAAAATTTTGAAACGAGACAAAGGGTATATCTTAGGTATTCTCCTAGATCCGGTTCTTGCGTAGGGTCTTGGAAGAGTACACGGACGCCTCGCAGACTCAAGTTATGAGCCAATTCAGAGGTATGACTCATAATTAAGTGTTAAGCGACTTATCGTGTATAGAGGTAATGGGCAAAACTAGAAAATTTTGGAACGAGTCAAAAGGTATGTATAGGGAATTCTCCTAGACCCAATTCTTGTATAGGGTCTTGGAAAGATCCATGGACACCTTCTAGACGCAAGTCATGTGTCAATTCAAAGGTCTGAAACATATGTCCGTTGAAATCGACGTGTCATGCCGGGTATTGGGCAAAAATTGAAAATTTTGGAACGAGTCAAATGGTATGTCTAGGGATACTCCTAGATACGGTTCTTGCGTTGGGTCTTGGAAGGGTCCTGGAACGCCTCCGCGACCCAAGTTATGAGCCAATTCAGAGGTCTGACTTAAAGTTCAGTTTTAAGCGACGTTTCGTGTGTACCGGGGTATTGGGCGAAACTTGAAACTTTTGGAAAGCATCAAAGGATATGTCTAGGGCATTCTCCTAGATCCTGTTCTTGCGTAGGGTATTGGAAGGGTTCACAGATGCCTCTGAGTCCCAAGTTATAAGCCAATTCAGAGGTCTGACTCATAGCTCGGTTGAAAGCGACGTGTTGTGTACCCGGGTATTGGAAAAACTTGAAAATTTTGAAACGAGTTAAAGGGTATGTCTTGTGTAGTCTCCTAGACCCGGTTCCTGCGTAGGGTCTTGGAAGAGTACACGGACGCCTCGCAAACTCAAGTTATGAGCCAATTCATAGGTCTGACTCATAGTTAAATGTTAAGCGACTTATCGTGTACCGGGGTATTGGGCAAAACTTGAAAATTTTGGAACGAGTCAAAGGGTATGTATAGGGCAATCTCCTAGAACCAGTTCTTGCGTAGGGTCTTGGAAGAGTCCACGGGCACCTCGCAGACTCAATTTATGAGGCAATTCATAGGTTTGAATCATAGTTAAGTGTTAAGCGACTTATCGTGTACCTGGGTATTGGGCAAAACTTGAAAATTTTGAAACGAATCAAAGGGTATATCTAGGGCATTCTACTAGATCCGGTTCTTGTGTAGGGTCTTGGAAGGGTCCACGAATGCCTCCGAGACCCAAGGTATGAGCAAATTCAGAGGTCTGACTCAAAGTTCGATTTTAAGCGACGTTTCGTGTACCGGGGTATTGGGCGAAACTTGAAAATTTTGGAAAGAGTCAAAGGTTATGTCTAGGGTATTCTCCTAGATCCTTGTCACACCCTCAATTTCCACTTGCGGAGTTTTACCGCGAGACGTGTGAACAAACCAGGATCTGAAACACTAGTACGTCGAACGACTCTACATGATTTGATTATACATTTTACAAAATCGTTCTTTGTAGATTTTATATCAATTACCAATATTTAGCAGAGCATTGGTTTTAAAGTTTGAGCGGAAGCATAAATAAGTAGTGATGCGGGCGCCAACACAAACGCCAAAACAAATGAAAAATCCTAAAACAATATTAATAAATAAGACTCGATAATGACGTCTTGTTCAATGCATGTGCGTGCACCTAGAGCTCCTAGCGTCCTGAGAAACATGTAAAGAAACAAGTGTCAACATTAAAGATGAGTGAGTTCACAAGTTTTCATAAATTCGTTTGTTCGGTTATGGTTTGTTACTCCGTTATCCCCAACCTGGGATAACATATTAGTTCCATTATTCCAATCCCGGAATAATAAGTTGTTGCTTCCAATATTCCCATCCCGGAATATTAAGTTGTTATTTCCATTATCCCCAACCCGGGATAATAAGTTGATGTTTCCAATATTCCAAACCCGGAATATTGAGTTGATCCGTAATTAAGTTCAATATTAATGTATATAGGTAGCTAGCCTAAAGTCATGTCACTAAGTGTTCGCGATCGAAGCTGACTGTTGTGCCTCCGTTTTGCCAGGCCTTTCACATGACCATGACGGTGTTAGGCCAATCATACACCCGTTGACCATACCCGATCGGCTAGCGCGACTAGCTCGGATGGGGCTCGTCAGACCCAGTAGTACTACTTATAATTCCCCCGCTACTTAACCCAAATACTAACGATTCGAGGAGATTGTCTAGGACTTAAGTGATAAAGCTGCTTAGTGCCCATAACATTACATTAACATTAACTTAGTTACCGTATAGTTATGTGACGTTAAATTCGTATAACGTAAAGAGTTTGAGTTTGAGAGTGTATACATGTTTCTCCCCCTGTTGTTTAAAAACCGGATAAAGTTAGGGGCCGTGAACTTACCTTTATTTGCTCGGTTAGTGTAGCAAAGATGTTATAAGAGATGGGACCGCTAGTTGCGTCCTAACAAACCAATTAATTCCACGTCAGTGTGTAATCACACCAATACAAATTCCACACGCAATTTACTCACAAAGTGATACACACAAACAACATATCTAACACTCAAACATGCATGCAAGTATTCTCATGTGATCATAGTAATCAAACAACTTATCATGAACATATTCCAAATCCATGCAACACTTTAATGCATAAAATCACAAGTTAACAACTTTCTGCTTAACACTCAATTATTCAGCTGTTTTCTAGGATTTTTATAAAATAGTTCCAGCATTCTAAAAATTCCCATATTTTTACAGTAGGTGACATTTATACCATAGAAATTTATATAATTTTTCTAAGTCCTGAATCTCTACCAATTAACCATCAATATTAATTCCCTAAGCTGCAGTCAGATTTACCGCTTTCTGACTGCAGTCCACGGAAGAATTTATTTAAAAATCACTGATTGTCCGATTAACGAAATTCCAGTTGGAGTTGCCCGGAAATTTCTATACCTAGTTGCTGTACAAAAATCATGACTCAACTCTCTACTGATTTTAAAATCTAGCTTGATAAACAACCAACAAAATTCCAGAATTTTAACAGCTTTACCTACTGAACTTGTTTAGTCCTTTAAAAATATCAAACGATTTCAGAAAATTATGAATCCAGCGCCATTAGATTCCTTATTCAAATCTCTACGTTCTAGACATCAGAAAATCCGTTTTTCGACAACTAACGACCAAGTTACAGCCAGATGAAGTCGGCTGTAACTAGTATTCAGCAGGCTGTTTCAGCATTATTGTTATTACAACTTACCTACACCGTTCCTATTGATCGACCTAAGCGAGCAAAGACCGATTTTTGATCCTAGTTTACTAATAACGACTTATCCATGCAAACCCTACTCAATAACTATAATCTTTATAAACAACTCATAGTTGTAAGCTATTGATTCCGAAAACAGTCATGTATACCCACACTATCAATTCAGCCGATTACTTGCAAGCACATATAATCCGAAGACAACTAATCAATTAATCATATGTCCGAGACAACAATTCATTCAAGCATATGTCCGAGACAATGAATCATTCAAGCATATGTCCGAAACAACTAGACATTCAAACATATACATAATCCGAAAACAACACACTCAAGACACGTATATCCGACTATGATCCAGTAACATATGATAAATTCTAGACTTTTAATGATAAGGTAATCGAACCGTGAGTATGTTAAGGAACCGGTGATCCTGGATAGTTGCGACCGAGACTGAAGATGTCGATGATTGCTGCTGCGACCGGAAGAAAAGAACAGAAAAACTGTTGCTTGCTGCGACCGAGATGATGATGAGGGTAAGGCAGTTTGTTTGCGACTGAAAAGATGAACAAAAGAGTTGATCTCGATCGGTTAGGAGGAGCAAAGGGAGCTGCCGACGGCAGTTTTGTCTAGGGTTTTGTGAATTCTGAATTGAGCATGCATTGTTGATATATATAGGCAAGGAGAGAGATGAGGGTTGCGGTTTTAGATACACACTCGTGGCCGAGGGACTTGGGTTGGGTCGGTTTGGGTTTTATCTTGCGGCCAAAGATTAGAGTATTAGAGTTTAGGTTTGATCTTTGATTCTTGTTCTCTTTTGGCCGAAGACTAAAGTTGCATGCTATAGGTTTCGGTTTGGTTTTGATCTTATGGCCGAGACATGTTTGGTTTAGGGTTTAGGTTTTCGATGTGTGTTGGATTTGATCTTGGCCGAGGACTTGACTTGAACTAGAGTTTAAAACTTGTTACTCCTAGAGTCGCAATGAACCAAGGTTTAGAACGTGTCACGGTTCGGTTAAGTTCGTGCACGTATTAAATCTAAATATTCAATCACTAAAACAATCACACAACACACAACACGTATTCATTTAATTCGTACACATAGCACGTAATTAGATTGACACGTATTACGTTTAAGTTATCCGAAAAACCCGGGATATCACAATCCTGTTCTTGCGTAGGGTATTGGAAGGGTAGACGGATGCCTCTGATTCCCAAGTTATAAGCCAATTCAGAGGTCTGACTCATAGGTCGGTTGAAAGCGACGTGTTGTGTACCCGGGTAGTGGGCAAAACTTGAAAATTTTGAAACAAGTCAAAGGGTATGTCTTGGGCATTCTCCTAGACCCGGTTCTTGCTTAGGGTCTTGAAAGAGTACGCAGACGCCTCGCAGACTCAAGTTATGAGCTAATTCAGAGGCCTAACTCATTGTTATGTGTTAAGCGACTTATCGTGTACCGGGGTATTAGCCAAAACTTGAAAATTTTTGGAACAAAGTCAAAGGGTATGTATAGGGCATTCTCCTAGAACTAGTTCTTGCGTAGGGTCTTGGAAGAGTCCATGGGTGCCTCGCAGCTCAAGTTATGAGGCAATTCATAGGTTTAACTCATAGTTAAGTGTTAAGCGACTTATCGTGTACCCGGGTATTGGGCAAAACTTGAAAATTTTGAAATGAGTCAAAGGGTATATCTAGGGCAATCTCCTAGATCCGGTTCTTACGTAGGGTCTTGGAAAGGTCCACGGATGCCTTTTAGACCCAAGTCATGAGTCAAATCAAAGGTCTGACACATAGTTAAATCTTAAGCTACTTATCGTGTACTGGGGTATTGGGCAAAATTTGAAAATTTTGGAACAAGTCAAAGGGTGTGTATAGCGCAATATCTTTGAAACAGTTCTTGCGTAGGGTCTTGGAAGAGTCCACGGGCGCCTCGCAGACTCAAGTTATGAGGCAATTCATAGGTTTGACTCATAGTAAAGTGTTAAGCGACTTATCGTGTACCCGGGTATTGGGCAAAACTTGAAAATTTTGAAACGAGTCAAAGGGTATGTCTTGGGCATTCTCCTAGATCCGGTTCTTACGTAGGGTCTTGGAATGGTCCACGGATGCCTTCTAGACCCTAGTCATGAGTCAAATCAAAGGTCTGACTCATACATTGGATGAAAGCGACGTGTTGTGTACCCAGGTATTGTGCAAAACTTGAAAATTTTGAAACGAGTCAAATTGTATGTCTAGGACATGCTTTTAGATACGGTTCTTGCGTTGGGTATTGGAAGGGTCCACGAACGCCTCCGAGACCCAAGTTATGAGCCAATTCAGAAGTCTGACTCAAACTTCAGTTTTAAGCGACGTTTCGTGTACCGGGGTATTGGGCGAAACTTGGAAATTTTCGAAAGAGTCAAAGGTTATGTCTATGGCATTCTTCTAGATCCTGTTCTTGCGTAGGGTATTGGAAGGGTACATAGATCCCTGTGAGTCCCAAGTTATAAGCCAATTCAGAGGTCTGACTCATAGGTCGGTTGAAAGCGACCTGTTGTGTACCCGTGTATTGGGCAAAACTTGAAAATTCTGAAACGAGTCAAAGGGTATGTCTTGGGCATTCTCCTACACCCGGTTCTTACGTAGGGTCTTGGAAGAGTACACGAATGCCTCGTAGACTCAAGTTATGAGCCAATTGAGAGGTCTGACTCATAGTTAGTGTTAAGCGACTTATCGTGTACCGGGTTATTGGGCAAAACTTGAAAATTTTGAAACGAGTCAAAGGGTATGTACTGGGAAATCTCCTAGAACTAGTTCTTTCGTAGGGTCTTGGAAGTGTCCACGGGCGCCTCACAGACTCAAGTTATGAGGCAATTCAGAGGTTTGACTCATAGTTAAGTGTTAAGCGAGTTATCGTGCACCCGGGTATTGGGCAAAACTTGAAAATTTTGGAACGAGTCAAATGGTATGTTTAGAGCATACTCCTAGATACGTTTCTTGGGATTGGGTCTTGGAAGGGTCCACGGACGCCTCCGATACCCAAGTTATGAGCCAATTCAGAGGTCTAACTCATAGTTCAGTGTTAAGCGGCGTGTCGTGCACCATCCCTCTACAGTTTCATTCTCGAGAATTCCTGTCTTGTTTTCCACATCGTTATCTTCTCTATTAAAATCTAGAATTTTTATTTCCATTTCGTCATTTTGGTCTCATTTAACATATAATAATAGTAAAATACTTCTATCTATATGAAATATGGAACGAAACCCCAAGGAAAAGTAACTGAGTCTTGTGGGGTAATATTGGAAAAGAACGGTCGTTTTTGCAGTATTTAACAAAAAGTAATCTTATTTGCTAGATCATTGTACATTTCAATATGTATTATCTTATGTATTACAATATTGTGCAAAACTTGAAAATTTTGAAACGAGTCAAATGGTATGTCTAGGGTATACTCCTAGATACCGTCCTTGCGTTAGGTATTAGAAGGATCCACGAACGCCTCCGATACCCAAGTTATGAGCCAATTCAAGAGTCTGACTCAAAATTTAGTTTTAAGCGACGTTTCGTGTACCGGGTATTGGACGAAAATTTAGTTTTAAGAGTCAAAGGTTATGTCTAGGGCATTCTCCTAGATCTTGTTCTTGCGTAGCGTCTTGGAAGGGTACACGGACGCCTCTGAGACTAAAGTTATGAGCCAATTCAGAGGTCTGATTCATAGGTCGGCTGAAAGCGACATGTTGTGTACCCGGGTATTGGGACAAATTTGAAAATTTTGAAACGAGTCAAAGGGTATATCTTAGGTATTCTCCTAGATCCGGTTCTTGCGTAGGGTCTTGGAAGAGTACACGGACGCCTCGCAGACTCAAGTTATGAGCCAATTCAGAGGTATGACTCATAGTTAAGTGTTAAGCGACTTATCGCGTACAGAGGTAATGGGCAAAACTAGAAAGTTTTGGAACGAGTCAAAAGGTATGTATAGGGAATTCTCCTAGACCCAATTTTTGTATAGGGTCTTGGAAAGATCCACGGACGCCTTCTAGACCCAAGTCATGTGTCAATTCAAAGGTCTGACTCATACGTCCGTTGAAATCGACGTGTCATGCCGGGTATTGGGCAAAAATTGAAAATTTTGGAACGAGTCAAATGGTATGTCTAGGGCATACTCCCAGATATGGTTCTTGCATTGGGTCTTGGAAGGGTCCAGGAACGCCTCCGAGACCCAAGTTATGAGCCAATTCAGAGGTCTGACTCAAAGTTCAGTTTTAAGCAAAGTTTCGTGTACCGGGGTATTGGGGGAAACTTGAAAATATTGGAAAGAGTCAAAGATTATGTCTAGGGCATTCTCCTAGATCCTGTTTTTGCATAGGGTATTGGAAGGGTACACAGACACCTCTGAGTCCCAAGTTATAAGCCAATTCAGAGGTCTGACTCATAGGTCGGTTGAAAGCAACGTGTTGTGTACCCGAGTATTGGGCAAAACTTGAAAATTTTGAAACCAATGTCTTGGGCATTCTCCAAGATCTGGTTCTTGCGTATGGTCTTGGAAGAGTATAACAGATGCCTCGCAGACTCAAGTTATGAGCCAATTCAAAGGTCTGACTCATAGTTAAGTGTTTTGCGACTTAACGTGTACCGGGGTATTGGGCAAAACTTGAAAATTTTGGAACGAGTCAAAGGGTATGTATAGGGCATTCTCCTTGAACCAGTTCTTGCGTATGGTCTTGGAAGAGTCCATGGGCAACTCGCAGACTCAAGTTATGAGGCAATTCATAGGTTTGACTCATAGTTAAGTGTTAAGTGACTTATCGTGTACCCGGGTATTGGGCAAAACTTGAAAATTTTGAAAGGAGTCAAAGGGTATGTATAGGGCATTCTCTTACGTAGGGTCTTGGAAAGGTCCACGGATGCCTTCTAGACCCAAGTCATGAGTCAATTCAAAGGTCTGACTCATACGTCCGTTGAAAGCGACGTGTCGTGTACCCATGTATTGTGCAAAACTTGAAAATTTTGAAATAAGTCAAATGGTAAGTCAAGGTCATACTCCTAGCATGGTTCTTGCGTTAGGTATTGGAAGGGTCTACGAACACCTCCGAGACCCAAGTTATGAGCCAATTCAGAGGTCTGACTCAAAGTTCAGTTTTAAGCGACGTTTCGTGTACCGGGGTATTGGGCGAAACTTGAAAATTTTGGAAAGATTCAAAGGTTATGTCTAGGGCATTCTCCTAAATCATGTTCTTGCGTAGGGTCTTAGAAGGGTACACGAATGCCTCTGAGACTAAAGTTATGAGCCAATTCAGAGGTCTGACTCATACATACCCTTTGACTCATTTCAAAATTTTCCAGTTTTGCCCAATACCCCTGTACACGATAAGTCGCTTAACACTTAACTATGAGTCATACCTCAGAATTGGCTCATAACTTGAGTCTGCGAGGCGTCCGTGTACTCTTCCAAGATCCTACGCAAGAACCGGGTCTAGGAAAATGCCCAAGACATACCCTTAGACTCGTTTTAAAATTTTCAAGTTTTGCCCAATACCCGGGTACACAACACGTCGCTTTCAACCGACCTATGAGTCAGACCTCTGAATTGGCTTATAACTTGGGACTCAGAGGCGTCCGTGTACCCTTCCAAGACCCTATACAAGAACAGGATCTAGGAGAATGCTCTAGACATAACCTTTGACTCTTTGAAAAATTTTCAAGTTTCGTCCAATACCCCGGTACACGAAACTTCGCTTAAAACTGAACTTTAAGTCAGACCTATTAATTGCCTCATAACTTGATTCTGCGAGGTGCCCGTGGACTCTTCCACAACCCTACGCAAGAACTGGTTCTAGGAGAATGCCCTATACATACCCTTTGACTCGTTCCAAAATTTTCAAGTTTTGCCCAATACCCGGGCACACGATAAGTCGCTTAACAGTTAACTATGAGTCAAACCTACGAATTGCCTCATAACTTGAGTCAGCATAGCGCCCGTGGACTCTTCCAAGACCCTACGCAAGAACTAGTTTTAGGAGATTGCCCTATACATACCCTTTGACTCGTTTCAAAATTTTCAAGTTTTGCCCGATACCCCGGTACACGATAAGTCGCTTAACACTTAATTATGAGTCAGACCTCTGAATTGGCTCATAACTTGAGTCTGCGTGGCGTCCGTGTACTCTTCCAGGACCCTACGTAAGAACTGGGTCTAGGAGAATGACCAAGACATACCCTTTGACTCATTTCAAAATTATAAAGTTTTGCCCAATACCCGGGTAAACAACACGTCGCGTTCAACCGACCTATGAGTCAGACCTCTGAATTGGCTTATAACTTGGGACTCAGAGGCATCTGTGTACCCTTCCAATACCTAACGCAAGAACCGTATCTAGTTGTATGCCCTAGACATAACATTTGACTCTTTTCAAAATTTTCAAGTTTTGCACAATACCTGTGTACACGATAAGTCGCATAACACTTAACTATGAGTTTGCGAGGCGCTCCTGGACCCTTCCAAGACCCTACGCAAGAACTGGTTCTAGAAGAAGGCCCTATACATACCCTTTGACTCGTTTGAAAATTTTCAAGTTTTGCCCAATACCCTGGTACACGATAAGTCGCTTAACACTTAATTATGAGTCAGACCACTGAATTGGCTCATAACTTGAGTCTGCGTGGCTTCCGTGTACTCTTCCAGGACCCTACGCAAGAACTAGGTCTAGGAGAATGCCCAAGACATACCCTTTGACTCATTTCAAAATTTTCAAGTTTTGCCCAATACCCGGGTACACAACACGTCGCTTTCAACCGACCTATGAGTCAGACCTCTGAACTGGCTTATAACTTGGGACTCAGAGGAATCTATGTACCCTTCCAATACCCAACGCAAGAACCGTATCTAGGATTATGCCCTAGACTTACCATTTGACTCTTTTCAAAATTTTCATGTTTTGCACAATACGTGTGTACACGTCATGTCGCTTTCAACCGACGTGTGAGTCAGACCGTTGATGTGACTCATGACTTGGGTCTAGAAGGTGTCCGTGGACCTTTCCAAGACCCTACGCAAGAACCGGATCTAGGAGAATGCCCTAGACATACCCTTTGACTCGTTTCAAAATTTTCATGTTTTGCCCGATACCCGGGTACACGATATGTCGCATAACACTTAACTATTAGTCAAACCTATGAATTGCCTCATAACTTCAGTCTGCTAGGCGCTCCTGGACCCTTCCAAGACCCTACTCAAGAACTGGTTCTAGGAGAATGCCCTATTCATAATGTATGACTCGTTCCAAAATTTTCAAGTTTTGCCCAATATCCCGGTACACGATAAGTCGCTTAACACTTAATTATGAGTCAGACCTCTGAATTGATTCATAACTTGAGCCTGCGAGGCGTCTGTGTACTCTTCCAAGACCCTACACAAGAACCGGGTCTAGGAGAATGACCAAGACATACCCTTTGACTCATTTCAAAATTTTCAAGTTTTGCCCAATACTCGGGTACACAACACGTCGCTTTCAACCGACCTATGAGTCAGACCTCTGAATTGGCTTATAACTTGGGACTCAGAGGCATCTGTGTACCCATCCAATACCCAACGCAAGAACCATATCTAGGTGTATGCCCTAGACATAACATTTGACTCTTTTCAAAATTTTTAAGTTTTGCACAATACCTGTGTACACGATAAGTCGTATAACACTTAACTCTGAGTCAAACCTATGAATTGCCTCATAACTTGAGTCTGCGAGGCGCTCCTGGACCCTTCCAAGACCCTACGCAAGAACTGGTTCTAGAAGAATGCCCTATACATACACTTTGACTCGTTTCAAAATTTTCAAGTTTTGCCCAATACCCTGGTACACGATAAGTCGCTTAACACTTAATTATGAGTCAGACCTCTTAATTGGCTCATAACTTGAGTCTGTGTGGCTTCCGTGTACTCTTCCAGGACCCTACGCAAGAACTGGGTCTAGGAGAATGCCCAAGACATACCCTTTGACTCATTTCAAAATTTTCAAGTTTTGCCCGATACCCGGTACACAACACGTCGCTTTCAACCGACCTATGAGTCAGACCTCTGAATTGGCTTATAACTTGGGACTCAGAGGAATCTGTGTACACTTCCAATACCCAACGCAAGAACCGTATCTAGGAGTATGCCCTAGACATACCATTTGACTCTTTTCAAAATTTTCAAGTTTTGCACAATACCTGTGTACACGACACGTCGCTTCCAACCGACGTATGAGTCAGACCTTTGATGTGACTCATGACTTGGTTCTAGAAGGCGTCCATGGACCTTTCCAAGACCCAACGCAAGAACCGGATCTAGGAGAATGCCATAGACATACCCTTTGACTCGTTTCAAAATTTTCAAGTTTTGTCCGATACCCGGGAACACGATAAGTCGCATAACACTTAACTATGAGTCAAACCTATGAATTGCCTCATAACTTGAGTCTGCGAGGCGCTCCTGGACCCTTCCAAGACCCTACGCAAGAACCGGTTCTAGGAGAATGCCCTATACATACCCTTTGACCCGTTCCAAAATTTTCATGTTTTGCCCAATACCCCGGTACACGATAAGTCGCTTAACACTTAACTATGAGTCAGACCTCTGAATTGACTCATAACTTGAGCCTGCGAGGCGTCCGTGTACTCTTCCAGGACCCTACGCAATAACCGGGTCTAGGAGAATGCCCAAGACATACCTTTGACTCATTTCAAAATTTTCAAGTTTTGCCCAATACCCGGGTACACAACACGTCGCTTGCAACCGACCTGTGAGTCAGACCTCTGAATTGGCTTATAACTTGGGACTCAGAGGCATCTGTGTACCCTTCCAATATGTTACGCAAGAACAGGAACTAGGAGAATTCCCTAGACATAACCTTTGACTCTTTCCAAAATTTTCAAGTTTCGCCCAATACCCTGGTACACGAAACGTCGCGTAAAACTGAACTTTGAGTCAGACCTCTGAATTTGCTCATAACTTGGGTCTCGGAGGCGTTCGTGGACCCTTCCTATACCAACCGCAAGAACGGTATCTAGGAGTATGCCTAGACATACCATTTGACTCGTTTCAAAATTTTCAAGTTTTGCATAATATCTGGGTACACGACATGTCGCTTAACACTGAACGATGAGTTAGACCTCTGAATTGGCTCATAACTTCGGTCTCGGAGGCGTCGGTGGACCCTTTCAAGATCCAACGCAAGAACCGTGTCTAGGAGAATGCCCTAAACTTACCATTTGACTCGTTCAAAAATTTTCAAGTTTCGCCTAATACCCGGGTACACGATAAGTTGCTTAACACCTAACTATGAGTCAGACCTCTGAATTGGCTCATAACTTGAGTCTGCAAGGTGACCGTGTACTATTTTAAGACCCTACGCAAGAACCGAGTCTAGGAGAATGCCAAAGACATACCCTTTGACTCGTTTCAAAATTTTCAAGTTTTGCCCAATGCCCGGGTACCCAACAAGTCGCTTTCAACCGACCTGTGAGTCAGACCTCTGAATTGGCTTATAACTTGGGAATCAGAGGCATCTGTGTACCCTTCCAATACCCTACGCAAGAACATGATCTAGGAAATGCCCTAGACATAAGCTTTGACTCTTTCGAAAACTTTCAAGTTTCGCCCAATACCCCGGTACACGAAACGTCCCTTAAAACTGAACTTTGAGTCAAACCTCTGAATTGGCTCATAACTTGGGTCTCGGAGGCGTTCGTGGACCCTTCCAATACCCAATGAAAGAACGGTATCTAGGAGTATGCCCTAGATATACCATTTGACTCGTTTCAAAATTTTCAAGTTTTGCACAATACCTGGGTACACGACACGTTGCTTAACACTGAACTATGAGTTAGACCTCTGAATTAGCTAATAACTTGGGTCGCGGAGCCGTCTGTGGACCCTTACAAGACCCAATGCAAGAACCGTATCTAGGAGAATGCCCTAGACATACCGTTTGACTCGTTTCAAAATTTTCAAGTTTTGCACAATACCTGGGTACACGACACGTCGCTTTCAACCGACGTATGAGTCAGACCTTTGATTCGACTCATGACTTGGGTCTAGAAGGCGTCCGTGGACTCTTCCAAGACCCTACGCAAGAACTGGTTCCAGGAGAATGCCCTAGACATACCCTTAGACTCGTTTCAAAATTTTCAAGTTTTGCCCAATACCCGGGTACACGATAAGTCGCTTAACACTTAACTATGAGTCAAACCTCTGAATTGGCTCATAACTTGAGTCTACGAGTGGTCCGTGTACTCTTCCAAGACCCTATGCAAGAACCGGGTCTAGGAGAATTCCCAAGACAAAACCTTTGACTCGTTTCAAAATTTTCAAGTTTTGCCCAATACCTGGGTACACAACACGTCGCTTTCAACAGACCTATGAGTCAGACCTCTGAATTGGCTTATAACTTGGGACTCAGAGGCATCTGTGTACCCTTCCAATACCCTACGCAAGAACATGATCTAGGAGAATGCCCTAGACATAACCTTCGACTCTTCCCAAAATTTTCAAGTTTCGTCCAATACCCCGGTATACGAAACGTCGCTTAAAACTGAACTTTGAGTCAGACCTCTGAATTGGCACATAACTTAGGTCTCGGAGACGTTCGTGGACCCTTCCAATACCAACGCAAGAACGGTATCTAGGAGTATGCCCTAGACATACCATTTGACTCGTTTCAAAATTTTTAAGTTTTGCACAATACTTGGGTACACGACATGTCGCTTAACACTGAACTATGAGTAAGACATCTTAATTTGCTCATAACTTGCATCTGGAGGCGTCTGTGGAGCCTTCCAAGACCCGACGCAAGAACCTTATCTAGGAGAATGCCATAGACATACCCATTTACTCGTTCCAAAATTTTCAAGTTTCGCCTAATACCCGGGTACACGATAGGTCGCTTAACACTTAACTATTAGTCAAACCTATGAATTGCCTCATAACTTGAGTCTGCGAGGCGTCCGTGGACTCTTCCAAGACCCTACGCAAGAACTGGTTCTAGGAGAATGCCCTACACATACCCTTTGACTCGTTCCAAAATTTTCAAATTTTGCCTACTACCCCGATACACGATAAGTCGCTTAACACTTAACTATGAGTCAGACCTCTGAATTGGCTCAAAAATTGAGTCTGAGAGGCGTCCGCGTACTCTTTAAAGATCCTATGCAAGAACCGGGTCTAGGAGAATGCTCAAGACATACCCTTTGACTCGTTTCAAAATTTTTAAGTTTTGCCCAATACCCAGGTACACAACACGTCGCTTCCAACCGACCTTTGAGTCAGACCTCTGAATTGGCTTATAACTTGGGACTCAGAGTCATCTGTGTACCCTTCCAATACCCTACGCAAGAATAGGATCTAGGAGCCCTCGACATAACCTTTGACTCTTTCCAAAATTTTCAAGTTTCGCCCAATACCCCGGTACACGAATCGTCACTTAAAACTGAACTTTGAGTCAGACCTCTGAATTGACTCATAACTTGGGTCTCGGAGGTGTTTATGGACCCTAACAAGACCCTATGCAAAAAACGGCTCTAGGAGAATGCCCTAGACATACCCTTTGACTCGTTTCAAAATTTTCAAGTTTTGCCCAATTCCCGGGTACACGATAAGTCGCTTAACACTTAACTATAAGTCAAACCTATGAATTGCCTCATAACTTGAGTTTGTGAGGCACCCGTGGACTCTTCCAAGACACTACGCAAGAACTGGTTCTAGGAGATTGCCCTATAGATACCCTTTGACTCGTTCCAAAATTTACAAGTTTGGTCCGATACCCCGGTACACGATAAGTCGCTTAACACTTAACTATGAGTCAGACCTCTGAATTGGCTCATAACTTGAGTCTGTGAGGCGTCCGCGTACTCTTCCAATACCCTACGCAAGAACCGGGTCTAGGAGAATGCCCTAGACATAACCTTTGACTCGTTTCAAAATTTTCAAGTTTTGCCTAATACCCTAGTACACAAAACGTCACTTAAAACTGAACTTTGAGTCAGACCTCTGAATTTGCTCATAACTTGGGTCTCGGAGGTGTTCGTGGACCCTTCCAATACCCAACGCAAGAACTGTATCTAGGAGTATGCCCTAGACATACCATTTAACTCGTTTCAAAATTTTCAAGTATTGCACAATACATGGGTACACGACACGTCGATTAACACTGAACTATGAGTTAGACCTCTGAATTGGCTCATAACTTGCGTCTCGGAGGCGTCCGTGGACCTACCAAACCCAACGAAAGAACCGTATCTAGGAGTATGCCCTAAACATACCATTTGACTCGTTCCAAAATTTTCAAGTTTCGCCCAATACGCGGGTACACGATAACTCGCTTAACACTTAACTATGAGTCAAACCTATGAATTGCCTCATAACTTGAGTCTGCGAGGCACCCGTGGACACTTCCAAGACCCTACACAAGAACTGGTTCTTGGAGAATCCCCTATACATACCCTTTGACTCGTTCCAAAATTTTCAAGTTTTGCCCAATACCCCGGTACACGATAAGTCGCTTAACACTTAACTATGAGTCAGACCTCTGAATTGTCTCACAACTTGAGTCTGCGAGGCGTCCGTGTACTCTGCCAAGACCCTACGCAAGAACCAGGTCTAGGAGAAAGCACAGGACATACAAACCCTTTGACGCGTTTCAAAATTTTCAAGTTTTGCCCAATACCCGGGTACACAACATGTCGCTTTCAACCAACCTATGAGTCAGACGTCTGAATTGGCTTATAACTTGGGACTCAGAGGCATCTGTGTACCCTTCCAATACCCTACGTAAGAACATGATCTAGGAGAATGCCCAAGACATAACCTTTGACTCTTTCCAAAGTTTTCAAGTTTCACCCAATACCATGGTACACGAAACGTCGCTTAAAACTGAACTTTGAGTCAGACCTCTGAATTGGCTCATAACTTGGGTCTCGGAGGCGCCCGTGGACCCTTCAAATACCCAACGCAAGAACCGTATCTAGGAGTATGCCCAAGACATACCATTTGACTCGTTTCAAAATATTCAAGTTTGCACAATACATGGGTACACGACACTTTGCTTTCAACTGACGTATGAGTCAGACCTTTGATTTGACTCATGACATGGGTCTAGAAGGCGTCCGTGGACCTTTCCCAGACCCTATGCCAGAACCGGATCTAGGAGAATGCCCTAGACATACCCTTTGACTCGTTTCAAAATTTTCAAGTTTTGCCCAATACCCGAGTACACGATAAGTCGCTTAACATTTAACTATGAGTCAAACCTATGAATGGCCTCATAGCTTGAGTCTGCGAGGCACCCGTGGACTCTTCCAAGACCCTATGCAAGAACTGGTTCTAGGAGAATGGCCTATACATACCCTTTGACTCGTTCACAAACTTTCAAGTTCTGCCCAATACCCTAGTACACGATAAGTCGCTTAACACTTAACTATGAGTCAGACCTTTGAATTTGCTCATAACTTGAGTCTGTGAGGCGTCCGTGTACTCTGCCAAGACCCTACGCAAGAACCGGGTCTAGGAGTATGCCCAAGACATTCCCTTTGACTCGTTTCAAAATTTTCAAGTTTTGCCCAATACCCAGGTACACAACACGTCGCTTTCAACCGACCTATGAGTCAGACCTCTGAATTGGCTTATAACTTTGGACTCAGAGGCGTTTGTGTTCCGTTCCAATACACTATGCAAGAACAGGATCTAGGAGAATGCCTTAGACATAACCTTTAACTCTTTCCAAAAGTTTCAAGTTTCGCCTAATACACAGGTACACGAAACGTCGCTTAAAACTGAACTTTGAGTTAGACCTCTTAATTGGCTCATAACTTGGGTCTTAGAGACGTTCTTGGACCCTTCGAAGACCCAATGCAAGAACCATATCTAGGAGTATGCCCTAGACATACCGTGTAACGGGTAAACTTGAAAATTTTAAAACGAGTCAAAGGGTATGTCTAGGGCATTCTCCTAGATCAGGTTCTTGCGTAGGGTCTGTGAAAGGTCAACGGACGCCTTCTTGACCCAAGTCATGAGTTAATTCAAAGGTCTGACTCATACATCGGTTGAAAGTGACGTGGCTTGTACCCATGTATTGTGCAAAACTTGAAAATTTTGAAACGAGTCAAATGGTATGTCTAGGGCATACCTCTAGATACGGTTCTTTCGATGGGTATTGGAAGGGTCCACGAACGCCTCCGAGACCCAAGTTATGAGTAAATTCAGAGGTCTGACTCAAAGTTCAGTTTTAAGCGACGTTTCGTGTACCGGGGTAATGGGCGAAACTTGAAAATTTTGGAAAGAGGCAAAGGTTATGTCTAAGGCATTCTCCTAGATCTTGTTCTTCCGTAGGGTCTTGGAAAGGTACACGGACGCCTCTGAGACCAAAGTTATGAGCCAATTCAGAGGTCTGACTCATAGGTCGGTCTTAGGATTTCTCCTAGATCCGGTTCTTGCGTAGGGTCTTGGAAGAGTACACGGACGCCTCGTAGACTCAAGTTATGAGCCAATTCAGACGTATGACTAATAGTTAAGTGTTAAGCGACTTATCGTGTACAGGTGTATTGGGCAAAACTAGAAAATTTTGGAACGAGTCAAAGGGTATGTATAGGGCATTCTCCTAGATCCAGTTCTTGTGTAGGATCTTGGAAAGATCCATAGACGCCTTCTAGACCCAAGTCATGAGTCAATTCAAAGGTCTGACTCATACGTCCGTTGAAAGCGACGTGTCATGCCGGGTATTGGGCAAAAATTGAAAATTTTGGAACGAGTCAAATGGTATTTCTAGGGCATACTCCTATATACGGTTCTTGCGTTTGCTCTTGGAAGGGTCTAAGAACGCCTCAGAGACGCAAGTTATGAGCCAATTCAGAGGTCTGACTTAAAGTTCAGTTTTAAGCGACGTTACGTGTACCGGGGTATTGGCGAAATTTGAAAATTTTGGAAAGAGTCAAAGGTTATGTCTAGGGCATTCTCCTAGCTCCTATTCTAGCATAGGGTATTGGAAGGGTACACAAACGCCTCTGAGTCCCAAGTTATAAGCCAATTCAGAGGTCTGACTCATAGGTCGGTTGAAAGCGACGTGTTGTGTACCTGAGTATTGGGCAAAACTTGAAAATTTTGAAACGAGTCAAAGGGTATGTCTTGGGCATACTCCTAGACCCGGTTCTTGCGTAGGGTCTTGGCAGAGTACACGGACGCCTCACAGACTCAAGTTATAAGCCAATTCAAAGGTCTGACTCATAGTTAAGTGTTAAGCGACTTATCTTGTGCCGGGGTATTGGGCAAAACTTGAAAATTTTGGAACGAGTCAAAGGGTATGAATAGGGCATTCTCCTAGAACCAGTTCTTACATAGGGTCTTGGAAGAGTCCACGGGCGCCTCGCAAACTCAAGTTATGAGGCAACTCATAGGTTTGACTCATAGTTAACTGTTAAGCGACTTATCGTGTACTCGGGTATTGGGCAAAACTTGAAAATTTTGAAACGAGTCAAAGGGTATGTCTAGGGCATTCTCCTAGATCCGGTTCTTGTGTAGGGTCTTGGAAAGGTCCACGAACGCCTTCTAGACCCAAGTCATGTGTCAAATCAAAGGTCTTACTCATAAGTCGGTTGAAAGCGAAGTGTCGTGTACCCAGGTATTGTGCAAACTTGAATATTTTGAAACGAGTCAAATGGTATGTCTAGGGCATACTCCTAGATACGGTTCTTGCGTTGGGTATTGGAAGGGTCCACGAGCGCCTCCGAGACCCAAGTTATGAGCCAATTCAGAGGTCTGACACAAAATTCAGTTTTAAGCGACGTTTCGTGTACCGTGGTATTGGGTGAAACTTGAAAACTTTGGAAAGAGTCAAAGGTTATGTCTAGGGCATTCTCCTAGATCATGTTCTTACGTAGGGTATTGGAAGGATACACAGATGCTTCTGAGTCCCAAGTTATAAGCCAATTCAGACGTCTGACTCATAGGTTGGTTGAAAGCGACATGTTGTGTACCCGGGTATTGGGCAAAACTTGAAAATTTTGAAACGCGTCAAAGGGTTTTTATGTCATGTGCATTCTCCTAGACTTGGCTCTTCCGTAGGGTCTTGGAAGAGTACATGGACGCCTCGCAGACTTAAGTTGTGAGCCAATTCAGAGGTCTGACTCATAGTTAAGTCTTAAGCGACTTATCGTGTACCGGGGTATTGGGCAAAACTTGAAAATTTAGAACGAGTCAAAGGGTATGTATAGGGCATTCTCCTAGAACCAGTTTTTGGGTAGGGTCTTGGAAGTGTCCACGGGCGCCTCGCAGACTCAAGTTATGAGGCAATTCATAGGTTTGACTTATAGTTAAGTGTTAAGCGAGTTATCGTGTCCCCGGGTATTGGGCGAAACTTGAAAATTTTGGAACGAGTCAAATGGTATGTTTAGGGCATACTCCTAGATACGGTTCTTTTGTTGGGTCTGGTAGGGTCCACGGACGCCTCCGAGACGCTAGTTATGAGCCAATTCAGAGGTCTAACTCATAGTTCAGTGTTAAGCGACGGGTCGTGTACCCATGTATTGTGCAATACTTGAAAATTTTGAAACGAGTTAAATGGTATGTCTAGGGCATACTCCTAGATACGGTTCTTGCGTTGGGTATTGGAAGGGTCCACGAACACCTCCGAGACCTAAGTGATGAGCCAATTCAGAGGTCTGACTCAAAATTCAGTTTTAAGCGACGTTTCGTGTACCGGGGTATTGGGTGAAACTTGAAAATTTTGGAAAGAGACAAAGGTTATGTCTAGGGCATTCTCCTAGATCCTGTTCTTGCGTAGGGTATTGGAAGGGTACACAGATGACTTTGAGTCCTAAGTTATAAGCCAATTCAGAGGTCTGACTCATAGGTCGGTTGAAAGCGACGTGTTGTGTACTCGGGTATTAGGCAAAACATGAAAATTTTGAAACGAGTCAAAGGGTATGTATTGAGCATTCTCCTAGACCCAGTTCTTGCGTAGGATCTTGGAAGAGTACGCAGACGCCTCACAAGACTCAATTTATGAGCCAATTCAGAGGTCTGGCTCATAGTTAAGTGTTAAGCGACTTATCATGTACCGGGGTATTGGGCCAAACTTGAAAATTTTGGAACGAGTCAAAGGGTAACTTTAGGGAAAACTCCTAGAACCAGTTCTTGTGTAGTGTCTTGGAAGAGTCCACGGGCGCCTCGCAGACTCAAGTTATAAGGGAATTCATAGGTTTGACTTATAGTTAAGTGTTAAGCGACTTATCGTGTACCCAGGAATTGGGCAAAACTTGAAAATTTTGAAACGAGTCAAAGGGTATGTCTAGGGCATTCTCCTAGAGCCGGTTTTTGCATAGGGTCTTGTTAGGGTCCATAAACACCTCTGAGACCCAAGTTATGAGTCAATTCAGAGGTCTGACTCAAACTTCAGTTTTAAGTGACGTTTAGTGTACCGGGGTATTGGGCGAAACTTGAAAATTTTGGAAAGAGTCAAAGCTTATGTCTAGGGCATTCTTCTAGATCCTGTTCTTGCGTAGGGTATTGCAAGGGTACACAGATGACTCTGAGTCCCAAGTTATAAGCCAATTCAGAGGTCTGACTCAAAGGTCGGTTGAAAGCGACGTGTTGTGTACGTATTGGGCAAAACTTGAAAATTTTGAAACGAGTCAAAGGTATGTCTTGAGCATTCTCCTAGACCCGGTTCTTGCATAGGATCTTGAAAGAGTACGCGGACGCCTCTCAGACTCAATTTTTGAGCCAATTTAGACGTCTGAGTCATAGTTAAGTGTTAAGCGACTTATCGTGTACCGGGGTAGTAGGCAAAATTTGAAAATTTTTGAACGAGTCAAAGGGTATGTGTAGGGCATTCTCCTAGAACCAGTTCTTGTGTAGGGTCTTGGAAGAGTCCACGGACGCCTCGCAGACTCAAGTTATGAGGCAATTCATAGGTTTGACTCATAGTTAAGTGTTAAGCGACTTATCGTGTATCCGGGTATTAGGCGGAAACTTGAAAATTTTGGAAAGAGTAAAGGGTATGTCTATGGCATTCTCCTAGATACGGTTCTTGCGTTGGGTCTTGGAAGGGTCCACAGACGCCTCCGAGACCCAAGTTATGAGCCAATTAAGAGGTCTTACTCATAGTTCAGTGTTAAGCGACGTGTCGTGTACCCAAGTATTGTGCAAAACTTGAAAATTTTGAAACGAGTCAAATGATATGTCTAGGGCATACTCCTAGATACCGTTCTTGTGTTGGTATTGGAAGGGTCCACGAACGTCTCCGAGACCTAAGTTATGAGCCAATTCAGAGGTCTGACTCAAAGTTCAGTTTTAAGCGACGTTTCGTGTACCGGGGTATTGGGCGAAACTTGAAAATTTTGGAAAGAGTCAAAGGTTATGTCTAGGGAATTCTCCTAGTTCTTGTTCTTGCGTAGCGTATTGGAAGGGTACACAGATGCCTCTGGGTCCCAAGTTATAAGCCAATTCAAAGGTCTGACTCATAGGTCTGTTGAAAGCAACGTGTTGTGTACCCAGGTAATGGGCAAAACTTGAAAATTTTGAAACGAGTCAAAGGTTTTGCCTTGGGAATTCTCCTAGACACGGTTCTTGCGTAGGGTCTTGGAAGAGTACGCGGACCACTCGTAGACCCAAGTTATGAGCCAATTCAGAGGTCTGACTCATTGTTAAGTGTTAAGCGACTTATCGTGTACCGGGATTGGGCAAAAATTGAAAATTTTGGAACGAGTCAAAGGGTATGTATGGCATTCTCCTGGAACCAGCTCTTGCGTAAGGTCTTGGAAGAGTCCATGGGCGTCTCGCAGACTCAAATTATGAGGAAATTCATAGGTTTGACTCATAGTTAAGTGTTAAGCGACTCATCGTGTACCCGGGTATTGAGCAAAATTTGAAATTTTTGAAACGAGTCAAAGGGTATGTCTAGGGCATTCTCCTAGATCCGGTTCTTGTGTAGGGTCTTGGAAAGGTCCACGGACGCCTTCTAGACCCAAGTCATGAGTCAAATCAAAGGTCTGACTCATTCGTCGGTTGAAAGCGACGTGTCGTGTACCCAGGTATTGTGCAAAACTTGAAACTTTTGAAACGAGTCAAAAGGTATGTCTAGGGCATTTTCTCCTAGATACGGTTCTTGCATTGGGTCTTGTAAGGGTCCACAGACGCCTCCGCGACCCAAGTTATGAGCTAATTCAGAGGTCAAACTCATAGTTCAGTGTTAAGCGACGTGTCGTGTACCCAGGTATTGTGCAAAACTTGAAAATTTTGAAACAAGTCAAATGGTATATCTAGGGCATACTCCTAGATACTGTTCTTTCATTGGGTATTGGAAGGGTCCACGAACGCCTCCGAGACCCAAGTTATGAGCCAATTCAGAGGTTTGACTCAAAGTTCAGTTTTCATGGACGGTTCGTGTACCGGGGTATTGGGCGAAACTTGAAAGTTTTCGAAAGAGTCAAAGGTTATGTCTAGGGCATACTCCTAGATCATGTTCTTGCGTAGGGTATTGGAAGGGTACACAGATGCCTCTGATTACCAAGTTATAAGCCAATTCAGAGGTTTGACTCATAGGTCGGTTGAAAGCGACGTGTTGGGTACCCGGGTATTGGGCAAAACTTCAAAATTTTGAAACGAGTCAAAGGGTATGTCTTTGGCATTCTCCTAGACTCGGTTCTTGCATAGGGTCTTAAAATAGTACACGGATACCTCGCAGACTCAAGTTATGAGCCAATTCAGAGGTCTGACTCATAGTTAGGTGTTAAGCAACTTATCGTGTACCCGGGTATTAGGCGAAACTTGAAAATTTTTGAAGGAGTCAAATGGTAAGTTTAGGGCATGCTTCTAGACACGGTTGTTGCGTTGGATCTTGGAAAGGTCCACCGACGCCTCCGAGACCGAAGTTATGAGCCAGTTCAGAGGTCTAACTCATCGTTCAGTGTTAAGCGACGTGTCGTGTACACAGGTATTGTGCAAAACTTGAAAATTTTGAAACGAGTCAAATGGTATGTCTAGGGCATACTCCTAGATACCGTTCTTGCGTTGGGTATTAGAAGGGTCCACGAACGCCTCCGAGACCCAAGTTATGAGCCAATTCAGAGGTCTGACTCAAAGTTCAGTTGTAAGCGACGTTTCGTGTACTGGGGTATTGGGCGAAACTTGAAAATTTTGGAAAGAGTCAAAGGTTATGTCTAGGGAATTCTCCTAGTTCCTGTTCTTGCGTAGCGTATTGGAAGGGTACACAGATGCCTCTGAGTCCCAAGTTATAAGTCAATTCAGAGGTCTGACTCACAGGTCGGTTGCAAGCGACGTGTTGTGTACCCGGGTATTGGGCAAAACTTGAAAATTTTGAAATGAGTCAAAGGGTATGTCTTGGTCATTCTCCTAGACCTGGTTCTTGCTTAGGGTCTTGGAAGAGTACACGGACGCCTCGCAGGCTCAAGTTATGAGTCAATTCAGAGGTCTGACTCATAGTTAAGTGTTAAGCGACTTATCGTGTACCTGGGTATTGGGCAAAATATGAAAATTTTGGAACGAGTCAAAGGGTATGTATAGGGCATTCCCCTAGAACCAGTTCTTTGGTAAGGTCTTGGAAGGGTCCAGAAGCGCCTCGCAGACTCAAGTTATGAGGCAATTCATAGGTTTGACTCATAGTTAAGTGTTATGCGACTTATCGTGTACACAGGTATTGTGCAAAACTTGAAAATTTTGAAAAGAGTCAAATGGTATGTCTAGGGCATACTCCTAGATACGGTTCTTGTGTTGGGTATTGGAAGGGTACACAGATGCCTCTGAGTCCAAAGTTATAAGCCAATTCAGAGGTCTAACTCATAGGTCGGTTGAAAGCGACGTGTTGTGTACCCGGGTATTGGGCAAAACTTTAAAATTTTGAAATGAGTCAAAGGGTATGTCTTGGTCATTCTCCTAGACCCAGTTCTTGCGTAGGATCCGGGAAGAGTACACGGACGCCACGCAGACTCAAGTTATGAGCCAATTTAGAGGTCTGACTCATAATTAAGTGTTAAGCGACTTATCGTGTACCGAGTATTGGGCAAAACTTGAAAATTTTGAAACGAGTCAAAGGCTATGTATAGGGCAATCTCCTAAAACTAGTTCTTGTGTAGGGTCTTGGAAGAGTCCACGGGCGCCTCGCAGACTCAAGTTATGAGGCAATTCGTAGGTTTGACTCATAGTTAACTGTTAAGCGACTTATCGTGTGCCCGGGTATTTGGCAAAACTTGAAAATTTTGGAACGAGTCAAAGGGTATGTATAGGGCATTCTCCTAGAACAAGTTCTTGCGTAGGGTCATAGAAGAGTCCACGGGCGCCTCGCAGAATCTAGTTATGAGGCAATTCTTAGGTCTGACTCAAAGTTCAGTTTTAAGCGAAGTTTCGTGTACCGAGGTATTGGGCGAAACTTGAAAGTTTTGGAAAGAGTCAAAGGTTATGTCTAGGGCATTCTCCTAGATCCTGTTCTTGCATAGGGTCTTGGAAGGGTACACGGACGCCTCTGAGTCCCAAGTTATAAGCCAATTCAGAGGTCTGACTCATTGGTCGGTTGAAAGCGACATGTTGTGTACCCGGGTATTGGGCAAAACTTGAAAATTTTAAAACGAGTCTAAGGGTATGTCTTAGGCATTTTCCTAGACCCGGTTCTTGCGTAGGATCTTGGAAGAGTACACGGACACCTCGCAGACTCAAGTTATGAGCCAATTCAGAGGTATGACTCATAGTTAAGTGTTAAGCGACTTATCGTGTACAGGGGTATTGGGCAAAACTAGAAAATTTTGGAACGAGTCAAAGGGTATTTATGAGTCAGACCTCTGAATTGGCTCATAACTTTGGTCTCAGAGGCGTTCGTGTACCCTTCTAAGACCCTACGCAAGAACATGATCTAGGAGAATGCCCTAGACATAACCTTTGAATCTTTCTAAAATTTTCAAGTTTCGCCCAATACCCCGGTACACGAAACATCGCTTAAAACTGAACTTTGAGTCAGACCTCTGAATTGGCTCATAACTTCGTAGACCCTTCCAATACCTAACGCAAGAACCATGCTAGGAGTACGTCCTAGACTTACCATTTGACTTGCTTCAAAATTTTCAAGTTTTGCACAATACATGGGTACACGACACGTCGCTTTCAACGGACGTATGAGTCAGACCTTTGAATTGACTAATGACTTGGGTCTAGAAGGCATCCGTGGACCTTTCCAAGACCCTACGCAAGAACCGGATCTAGACGAATGCCCTAGACATACCCTTTGACTCCTTTCAAAATTTTCAAGTTTTGCCCAATACACGGGTACACGATAAGTCACTTAACACTTAACTATGAGTCAAACCTATGAATTGCCTCATAACTTGAGTCTGCGTGTTGCCCATGGACTCTTCCAAGACCATACGCAAGAACTGGTTCTAGGAGAATGCCCTATACATACCCTTTGACTCGTTCCAAAATTTTCAAGTTTTGCCCAATACCCCGGTACACGTTAAGTCGCATAACACTTAATTATGAGTCAGACCTCTGAATTGGCTCATAACTTGAGTCTGCGAGGCATCTGTTATACTCTTCTAAGACCATACGCAAGAACCAGATCCAGGAGAATGCCCAAGACATACCCTTTGACTCGTTTCAAAATTTTCAAGTTTTGCCCAATACTCGGGTACACAACACGTCGCTTTCAACCGACCTATGAGTCAGACCTCTGAATTGGCTTATAACTTGGGACTCAGAGGCGTCTGTGTGCCCTTCCAATACCCTATGCAAAAACAGGATCTAGGAGAATGCCCTAGACATAATTTTTGACTCTTTCCAAAATTTTCAAGTTTCGCCCAATACCCCGGTATACGAAACTTCGCTTAAAACTGAACTTTGAGTCAGACCTCTGAATTGGCTCATAACTTAGGTCTCGGAGGCGTTCTTGGACCCTTCCAAGACCCAACGCAAGAACCGTATCTAGGAGTACGCCCTAGACATACCATTTGACTCGTTCCAAAATTTTCAATTTTTGCCCAATACCCGGCATGACACGTCGATTTCAACGGACGTATGAGTCAGACCTTTGAATTGACACATGAATTGGGTCTAGAAGGCATCCGTGGATCTTTCCAAGACCCTATACAAGAATTGGGTCTAGGAGAATTCCCTATACATACCTTTTGACTCGTTCCAAAATTTTCTAGTTTTGCCCATTATCTTTGTACACGATAAGTCGCTTAACACTTAACTATGAGTCATACCTCTGAATTGGCACATAACTTGAGTCTGCGAGACGTCCGTGTACTCTTCCAAGACCCTAGGCAAGAACTGGATCTAGGAGAATACCTAAGATATACCCTTTGACTCGTTTCAAAATTTTCAAATTTTGCCCAATACCCGGTACACAACACGTCGCTTTCAGCCGACCTATGAATCAGACCTCTGAATTGGCTCATAACTTTGGTCTCAGAGGCGTCCGTGTTCCCTTCCAAGACCCTACGTAAGAACAAGATCTAGGAGAATGCCCTAGACATAACCTTTGACTCTTTCCAAAATTTTAAGTTTCGTCCAATACCCCGGTACACGAAACGTCGCTTAAAACTAAACTTTGAGTCAGACCTATGAATTGACTCATAAATTGGGTATCGAAGGCGTTCGTGGATCCTTCCAATACCCAACGCAAGGACGGTATCTAGGAGTATACCCTAGACATACCATTTGACTCGTTTCAAAATTTTCAAGTTTTGCACAATATTGTAATACATAAGATAATACATATTGAAATGTACAAAGATCTAGCAAATAAGATTTACTTTTTGTTAAATACAGCAAAAACGACTGTTCTTTTCCAATATTACCCCACAAGACTCAGTTATTTTTCCTTGGGGTTACGTTCCATATTTAATATAGATAGAATTATTTTACTATTATTATATGTTAAATGAGACCAAAAAGACGAAATGGAAATAAAAATTCTAGATTTTAATAGAGGAGATAATGATGTGGAAAAAAAGACAGGAATTCCCAGAATGAAACTGTAGACAAATGTAAGGGATGGTACACGACACGTCGCTTAATACTGAACTATGAGTTAGACCTCTGAATTGGCTCATAACTTGGGTATCGGAGGCGTCCGTGGACCCTTCCAAGACCCAAACCCAAGAAACGTATCTAGAAGTATGCTCTAAACATACCATTTGACTCGTTCCAAAATTTTCAAGTTTTGCCCAATACCCGGGTACACGATAAGTCGCTTAACACTTAACTCTGAGTCAAACCTATGAATTGCCTCATAACTTGAGTCTGTGAGGCGCCCGTGGACTCTTCCAAGACCCTACGAAAGAACTGGTTCTAGGAGATTTCCCAGTACATACCCTTTGACTCGTTTCAAAATTTTCAAGTTTTGCCCAATACCCCGGTACACGATAAGTCACTTAACACTAACTATGAGTCAGACCTCTCAATTGGCTCATAACTTGAGTCTACGAGGCGTTCGTGTACTCTTCCAAGATCCTACGTAAGAACCGGGTCTAGGAGAATGCCCAAGACATACCCTTTGACTCGTTTCAAAATTTTCAAGTTTTGCCCAATACCCGGGTACACAACACGTCGCTTTCAACCGACCTATGAGTCAGACCTCTGAATTGGCTTATAACTTGGGACTCACAGGCATCTATGTACCCTTCCAATACCCTACGTAAGAACAGGATCTAGAAGAATGCCATAGACATAACCTTTAACTCTTTCGAAAATTTCCAAGTTTCGCCCAATACCCCGGTACACGAAACGTCGCTTAAAACTGAACTTTGAGTCAGACTTCTGAATTGGCTCATAACTTGGGTCTCGGAGGCGTTCGTGGACCCTTCCAATACCCAACGCAAGAACCGTATCTAAAAGTATGTCCTAGACATACCATTTGACTCGTTTCAAAATTTTCAAGTTTTGCACAATACCTGGGTACACGACACGTCGCTTTCATCCAATGTATGAGTCAGACCTTTGATTTGACTCATGACTTGGGTCTAGAAGGCATCCGTGGACCATTCCAAGACCCTACGTAAGACCCTACGCAAGAACTGTTTCAAAGATATTGCCCTATACACACCCTTTGACTCATTCCAAAATTTTCAAGTTTTGCCCAATACCCCAGTGCACGATAAGTAGCTTAAGACTTAACTATGTGTCAGACCTCTGAATTGGCTCGTAACTTGAGTCTGCGACGCGTCCGCGTACTCTTCCAAGACCCTACGCAAGAACCGGGTTTAGGAGAATGCCCAAGACATAACCTTTGACTTGTTTCAAAATTTTCAAGTTTTGCCCAATGCCCGGGTACACAACACGTCGCTTTCAACCGACCTATGAGTCAGACCTTTGATTTGACTCATGACTTGGGTATAGAAGGCATCCGTGGACCTTTCCAAGACGCTACGTAAGAACCGGATCTAGGAGAATGCCCTAGACATACCCTTTGACTCGTTTCAAAATTTTCAAGTTTTTCCCAATACCCGGGTACACGGTAAGTCGCTTAACACTTAACTATGAGTTAAACCTATGAATTGCCTCATAACTTGAGCTGCGAGGCGCCCATGGACTCTTCCATGACCCTACGCAAGAACTGGTTCTAGGAGAATGCCCTATACATACCCTTTGACTTCGTTCCAAAAATTTTCAAGTTTTGCCTAATACCCTGGTACACGATAAGTCGCTTAACACATATATATGAGTCAGACCTCTGAATTGGCTCATAACTTGAGTCTGCGAGGCGTCTGCGTACTCTTTCAAGACCCTATGCAAGAACCGGGTCTAGGAGAATGCCCAAGACATACCCTTTGACTTGTTTCAAAATTTTCAAGTTTTTCCCAATACCCGGGTACACAACACGTCGCTTTCAACCGACCTATGAGTCAGACCTCTGAATTGGCTTATAACTTGGGAATCAGAGGGATCCGTCTACCCTTCCAATACCCTACGCAAGAACAGGATCTAGGAGAATTCCCTAGACATAGCCTTTGACTCTTTCCAAAATTTTCAAATTTCGCCTAATACCCCGGTACACGAAACGTCGCTTAAAACTGAACTTTGAGTCTGACCTCTGAATTGGCTCATACCTTGGGTCTCGGAGGCGTTCGTGGACCCTTCCAAGACCCTACACAAGAACCGGATCTAGTAGAATGCCCTAGACATACCCTTTGATTCGTTTCAAAATTTTCAAGTTTTGCCAAATACCCGGGTACACGATAAGTCGCTTAACACTTAACTATGAGTCAAACCTATGAATTGCCTCATAAATTGAGTCTGTGAGGCGCCCGTGGACTCTTCCAAGACCCTACGCAAGAACTGGTTCTAGGAGATTGCCCTATACATACCCTTTGACTCGTTCCAAAATTTTCAAGTTTTGCCCAATACCCCGGTACACGATAAGTCGCTTAACACTTAACTATGAGTCAGACCTATGAATTGGCTCATAACTTGAGTCTGCGAGGCGTCCGTGTACTCTTCCAAGACCCTACGCAGGAACCGGGTCTAGGAGAATGCACAAGACATACCCTTTAACTCGTTTCTAAATTTTCATGTTTTTCCCAATACCCGGGTACACGACATGTCGCTTTCATCCGAGCTATGAGTCAGACCTCTGAATTGGCTTATAACTTGGGACTCAGAGGCATCTGTGAACCCTTCCAATACCCTGAGCAAGAACAGGATCTAGGAGAATGCCCTAGACATAACCTTTGATGCTTTCCAAAATTTTCAAGTTTCGCCCAATACCCCGCTACCGAAATGTCGCTTAAAACTGAACTTTAAGTCAGACCTCTGAATTGGCTCATAACTTGGGTCTCGGAGGCGTTCGTGGACCCTTCCAAGACCCTACACAAGAACTGGATCTAGTAGAATGCCATAGACATACCCTTTGACTCGTTTCAGAATTTTCAAGTTTTGCCCAATACCCGGGTACACGATAAGTCACTTAACACTTAACTATGAGTCAAACCTATGAATTGCCTCAAAACTTGAGTCTGCGAGGCGCCCATGGACTCTTCCAAGACCTTACGCAAGAACTGGTTCTAGGAGATTGCACTATACATACCCTTTGACTCGTTCCAAAATTTTCAAGTTTTGCCCAATACCCCGGTACATGATAAGTCGCTTAACACTTAACTATGAGTCAGACCTCTGAATTGGCTCCTAACTTGAGTCTACCTAACTACCCAACCGGTGGATGTGATGTCGAAGAAGATTGTTGAGCAAAGGGTATGTCTTGTGCATTTTCCTAGATCTTGTTCTTGCGTAGGGTATTGGAAGGGTACACAGATGCCTCTGAGTCCCAAGTTATAAGCCAATTCAGAGGTCTGACTAATAGTTCGGTTGAAAGCGATGTGTTGTCTTGTGCAAACGGTATGTCTTGTGCATTCTCCTAGACCCGGTTCTTGCGTAGGGTCTTGAAAGAGTACACGGGCACCTTGCAGACTTAAGTTATTAGCCAATTCAGAGGTCTAACTCATAGTTAAGTGTTAAGTGACTTATCGTGTACCGGGGTATTGGGCAAAACTTGAAAATTTTGGAACGAGTCAAAGGGTATGTATAGGCAATCTCTTTGAACCAGTTCTTGCGTAAGGTCTTGGAAGAGTCCACGAGCGCCTCGCAGACTCAAGTTATGAGGCAATTCATAGGTTTGACTCATAGTTAAGTGTTAAGCGACTTATCGTGTACCCGGGTATTGGACAAAACTTAAAAATTTTGAAACGAGTCAAAGGGTATGTCTAGGGAATTGGGCGACGTTTTAAGCGACGTTTCGTATACCGGGGTATTGGGCGAAACTTGAAAATTTTAGAAAGAGTCAAAGGTTATGTCTAGGGAATTCTCCTAGATCCTGTTCTTGCGTAGGGTATTGGAAGGGTAGACGGATGCCACTGATTCCCAAGTTATAAGCCAATTCAGAGGTCTGACTCATAGGTCGGTTGAAAGTGACGTGTTGTGTACCCGGGTATTGGGCAAAACTTGAAAATTTTGAAACAAGCCAAAGGGTATGTCTTGGGCATTCTCCTAGACCCGGTTCTTGCATAGGGTCTTGAAAGACTACGCAGACGCCTCGCAGACTCAAGTTATGAGCCAATTCAGAGGTCTGACTCATAGTTATGTGTTAAGCGACTTATCGTGTACCGGGGTATTAGGCAAAACTTGAAAAATTTTGGAACGAAGTCAAAGGGTATGTATAGGGCATTCTCCTAGAACCAGTTCTTACGTAGGGTCTTGGAAGAGTCCACGGGCGCCTCGTAGCTCAAGTTATGAGGCAATTCATAGGTTTGACTCATAGTTAAGTGTTAAGCGACTTTCGTGTACCCGGGTACCAGGCGAAACTTGAAAATTTTAGAACGAGTCAAATAGTACGTATAGGGCATACTCCTAGATACGGTTCTTGCGTTGGTCTTGGAAGGGTCCATGGACACCTCCGAGATCCAAGTTAGTAGCCAATTCAGAGGTCTAACTTATGTTCTGTGTTAAGTGACGTGTCGTGTACCCAGGTATTGGGCAAAACTTGAAAATTTGAAAACGAGTCAAAGGGTATGTCTAGGGCATTCTACTAGATCCGTTCTTGTGTAGGGTCTTGGAAGGGTCCACGAACGCCTCCGAGACCCAAGTTATGAGCCAATTCAGAGGTCTGACTCAAAGTTTAGGTTTAAGCGACGTTTCGTGTAACGGGGTCTTGGACGAAACTTGAAAATTTTGGAAAGAGTCAAAGGTTATGTCTAGGGCATTCTCCTAGATCTTGTTCTTGCGTAGGGTCTTGAAGGTACACGGACGCCTCTGAGACCAAAGTTATGAGCCAATTCATAGGTTGATTCAAAGGTCGGTTGAAAGCGATGTGTTGTGTACCCGGGTATTGGGGAAAACTTGAAAATTTGGAAACAAGTCAAAGGGTATATCTTAGGCATTCTCCTAGATCCGGTTCTTGCATAGGGTCTTGGAAGATTACACGACGCTCGCAGACTCAAGTTATGAGGCAATTCAGGATTGACTCATAGTTAAGTGTTAACGACTTTCTGTACACGGGTACAGGCAAACTTTGAAAATTTTGAACGAGTCAAATATGTATAGGGATACTCCTAGATACCATTCTTGCGTGTAGGTCTTGGAAGTCCAGGACACCCTCGTAGACCCAAGTATGTAGCCAATTCAAGGTCTGACTATACTCCGTTTAATGACGTGTCTGTACCCAGGTATTGGGCAAAATTGAAAATTTTGAAAACGAGTCAAAGGTATGTCTAGGGCATACTCCTAGATCGGTTCTTGCGTTGGGTCTTGGAAGGGTCCAGGAACGCCTCCGAGACCCAAGTTATGAGCCAATTCAGAGGTCTGATCAAAGTTCAGGTTTTAAGGAAGTTTCGTGTAACGGGCTGACAACTTGAAAATTTTGGAAAGAGTCAAAGTTATGTCTAGGGCATTCTCCTAGATCCTGTTCTTGCTAGGGTCTTGGAAGGGTACACACGACGCCTCTGAGTAAAGTTATAGCCAATTCAGAGGCTTTATCAAGGTCGGTTGAAAGCGATGTGTTGTGTACCCGAGTATTAAGAAAACTTAAAATTTGAAACAGTCAAAGGGTATGATCTTAGGCATTCTCCTAGATCCGGTTCTTGCATAGGTCTTGGAAGAGTACACGGACGCCTCGTAGACTCAAGTTATGAGCCAATTCAGAGATATGACTCATAGTTAAGTGTTAAACGACTTAACGTGTACAGGGTATGGGCAAAACTTGAAAATTTAGGAACGAGTCAAAGGTATGTATAGGGAATTCTCCTAGATCCATTCTTGTGTAGGTCTGGAAAGATCCACAGGAGCCTCAAGACTCAAGTTATGAGAATTCAAGGTTTGACTCATACATGTTAATCGACATGGTCCCGGGTATTGGGAAAAATTGAAAATTTTGAAGGAGTCAAAGGTATGTCTAGGGCATTACTCCTAGATACGGTTTTGCGTTGGTCTTGGAAAGGGTCCACGGATGCCTCGAGACCCAAGTTATGAGCCAATTCAAAGGTCTGATCAATTCAGTTTAAGCGACGTGTCGTGTACCCAGAGGCAAACTTGAAAATTTTGAAAAGTCAAGATTATGTCTAGGGCATTCTCCTAGCATGGTTCTTGCGATAGGTATTGGAAGGGTACACGAACGCCTCGAGAAGTTATAAGCCAATTAAGAGGTCTGACTCATAGTCAGGTTTGAAAGCGACTTTTCATGTACCGGTATTGCAAACTTAAAATTTTGATCGAGTCAAAGGTTATGTCTAGGGCATTCTCCTAGATCGTTTCTTGCTAGGTCTTGAAGGGTACACGACGCCTCGAGACCAAGTTATGAGCCAATTCAGAGGTCTGACTCATACATGTTTTCGTTAAATTTTCCAGTATTGGCCAAACTTGAAATAAGGCAACATTCAATAGAGTCATTAATGGCATACTGCCCGAGCAGTTCCGTGTAAGATCCTGAAGCAGTCCATTGGCAAAATCCAGACTACAATCATTATGAAAATTTCAGTTTGCCCAATTAAGGTGTACAGCACAATCGTGTACCGACGTATGAGTAAACCCTTGAATTTTATAAGGAGTCAAAGGGTCTGTCTTAAGCGCGCAATTATTCCTAGAATACCTTTGTCTTATTCAGTTTCGAAAAGTCACGGATTGCTTAAGACCATAATTTGAGTCAATTCAAATTGACTCATACTGATTAAGCGACGTGTTTTCGACCCAAACCCTGGTTTGTGGAAATGAAACTATTTGAAACAGTCAAATTAGTCTAGCTACTCCTAGCATGGTTCTTACGTTAGGTATTGGAAGGGTCTACGAACGCCTCCGAGACCCAAGTTATGAGCCAATTAAGAGGTCTGACTCAAAGTTCAGTTTTAAGCGACTTTTCATGTACCGGGGTATTGGGCGAAACTTGAAAATTTTGTTATATGTTCAAAGGTTATGTCTAGGGCATTCTCCTAGATCATATTCTTGCGTAGGGTCTTAGAAGGGTACACGAACGTCTTTGAGACCAAAGTTATGAGCCAATTCAGAGGTCTGACTCATACATGCCCTTTGGCTCGTTCCAAAATTTTCCAGTTTTGCCCAATACCCCTGTACACGATAAGTCGCTTAACACTTAACTATGAGTCAGACCTCTAAATTGGCTCATAACTTGAGTCTGTGAGGCGTCCGTGTACTCTTCCAAGATCCTACGCAAGAACCGAGTCTAGGAAAATGCCCAAGACATAACCTTAGACTCATTTTAAAATTTTCAAGTTTTGCCCAATACCCGGGTACACAACACGTCGCTTTCAACCGACCTATGAGTCAGACCTCTGAATTGGCTTATAACTTGGGACTCAGAGGCGTCCGTGTACCCTTCCAAGACCCTACGCAAGAACAGGATATAGGAGAATTCCCTAGACATAACCTTTGACTCTTTCCAAAATTTTCAAGTTTCGCCCAATACCCCAGTACACGAAACGTTGCTTAAAACTGAACTTTGAGTCAGACCTATAAATTGCCTCATAACTTGATTCTGCGAGGCACCTGTGGATTCTTCCAAGACCCTACGCAACAACTGGTTCTAGGAGAATGCCCTATACATACCCTTTGACTCGTTCCAAAATTTTCAAGTTTTGCCCAATGCCCGGGCACACGATAAGTCGCTTAACAGTTAACTATGAGTCGAACCTACAAATTGCCTCATAACTTGAGTCTGCGAGGTGCCCATGGACTCTTCCAAGACCCTACGCAAGAACTAGTTTTAGGAGATTGCCCTATACATACCCGTTGACTCGTTTCAAAATTTTCAAGTTTTGCCCAATACCCCGGTACACGATAAGTCGCTTAACACTTAACTATGAGTCAGACCTCTGAATTGGCACATAAATTGAGTCTGAGAGGTGTCCGCGTACTCTTTCAAGATCCTACGCAAGAACCGGGTCAAGGAGAATGCTCAAGACATACCCTTTGACTCGTTTCAGAATTTTCAAGTTTTGCCCAATACCCGGGTACACAACACGTCTCTTTCAACTGACCTTTGAGTCAGACCTCTGAATTGGCTTATAACATGGGACTCGGAGTCATCTGTGTACCCATCCAATACCCTACGTAAGAACAGGATTTAGGAGAATGCCCTAGACATAACCTTTGACTCTTTCCTAAATTTTCAAGTTTTGTCCAATACCCCGGTACACGAAACGTTTGAGTCAGACCTCTAAATTGACTCATAACTTGGGTCTCGGAGTGTTCGTGGACCCTTCCAAGACCCTACGCAAAAACCGGCTCTAGGAGAATGCCCTAGACATACCCTTTGACTCGTTTCAAAATTCCAAGTTTCGCCCAATTCCCGGGTACACGATAAGTCGCTTAACACTTATATATAAGTCAAACCTATGAATTGCCTCATAACTTGAGTCTGCGAGGCGCCCGTGGACTCTTCCAAGACACTATGCAAGAACTGGTTCTAGGAGATTTCCCTATACATACCCTTTGACTCGTTCCAAAATTTTCAAGTTTGGCCCAATACCCCAGTACACGATAAGTCGCTTAACACTTAACTATGAGTCAGACCTCTGAATTGGCTCATAATTTGAGTCCGCGAGGCGTCCGCGTACTCTTCCAAGATCCTATGCAAGAACCGGGTCTAGGAGAATGCTCAAGACATACCCTTTGACTCGTTTCAAAATTTTCAAGTTTTGCCCAATACCCAAGTACACAACATGTCGCTTTCAATTGACCTATGCGTCAGACCTCTGAATTGGCTTATAACTAAGTCATCTGTGTACCCTTCCAATACCCTATGCAAGAACAGGATCTAGGTGAATGCCCTAGACATAACCTTTGACTCTTTCCAAAATTTTCAAGTTTCGCCCAATACCCCGGTACACGAAAACTCGCTTAAAACTGAACTTTGAGTCAGACCTATAAATTTACTCATAACTTGGGTCTCGGAGGCGTTAGTGGACCCTTCCAATACCCAACGTAAGAACCGTATCTAGGAGTATGCCCTAGACATACCATTTAACTCGTTTCAAAATTTTCAAGTTTTGCACAATACCTGGGTACTCGACACGTCGCTTAACACTTAACTACGAGTCAGACCTCTGAATTGGCTCATAAATTGAGTCTGAGAGGCGTCCGCGTACTCTTTCAAGATCCTACGCAAGAACCGGGTCTAGGAGAATGCTCAAGACATACCCTTTGACTCGTTTCAAAATTTTCAAGTTTTGCCCAATACCCGGGTACCACAACACGTCGCTTTCAACCGGCCTTTGAGTCAGACCTCTGAATTGGCTTAACTTGGGACTCAGAGTCATCTGTGTACCCTTCCAATACTCTACGCAAGAACATGATCTAGGAGAATGCCCTCGACATAACCTTTGACTCTTTCCAAAATTTTCAAGTTTCGCACAATACCCCGGTACACGAAACGTCACTTAAAACTGAACTTTGAGTCAGACCTCTGAATTGACTCATAACTTGGGTCTCAGAGGTGTCCGTGGACCCTTCCAAGACCCAATGCAAAAACCGGCTCTAGGGGAATGCCCTAGACATACCCTTTGACTCGTTTCAAAATTTTCAAGTTTTGCCCAATTCCCGGTTACATGATAAGTCCCTTAACACTTAACTATAAGTCAAACCTATGAATTGCCTCATAATTTGAGTCTGCGAGGGGCCCATGGATTCTTCCAAGACACTACGCAAGAATTGGTTCTAGAAGATTTCCCTATACATACCCTTTGACTCATTCCAAAATTTTCAAGTTTGGCCCAATACCCCGGTACACGATAAGTCGCTTAACACTTAACTATGAGTGAGACCTCTAAATTGGCTCATAACTTGAGTCTGCGAGGCGTCCGCGTACTCTTCCAAGATCCTACGGAAGAACCGGGTCTAGGAGAATGCTCAAGACATACCCTTTGACTCGTTTCAAAATTTTCAAGTTTTGCCCAATACCCGAGTACACAACACGTCGCTTTCAACCGACCTATGAGCCAGACCTCTAAATTGGCTTATAACTTGGGACTCTGAGTCATCTGTGTACCCTTCTAATACCCTATGCAAGAATAGGATCTAGGAGAATGCCCTAGACATAACCTTTGACTCTTTCCAAAATTTTCAAGTTTCGCCCAATACCCCGGTACACGAAACGTCGCTTAAAACTGAACTTTGAGTCAGACCTATAAATTGGCTCATAACTTGGGTCTCGGAGGCGTTAGTGGACCCTTCAATACCCAACGCAAGAACCGTATCTAGGAGTATGCCCTAGACATACCATTTAACTCGTTTCAAAATTTTCAAGTTTTGCACAATACATGGGTACTCGACACGTCGCTTAACACTGAACTATGAGTTAGACCTCTAAATTGGCTCATAACTTGCGTCTCGGAGGCGTCCGTGGACCCTAACAGACCCAACGAAAGAACCGTATCTAGGAGTATGCCCTAAACATACCATTCGCCCAATACCCGGGTACACGATATGTCGCTTAACGCTTAACTATGAGTCAAACCTATGAATTGCCTCATAACTTGAGTCTACGAGGCGCCCGTGGACTCTTCCAAGACCCTACGCAAGAACTGGTTCTAGGAGAATGCCCTATACATACCCTTTGACTCGTTCCAAAATTTTCAAGTTTTGCCCAATACCCCGGTACACGATAAGTCGCTTAACACTTAACTATGAGTTAGACATCTGAATTGGCTCATAACTTGAGTCTGCGAGGCGTCCGTGTACTCATCCAAGACCCTACGCAAGAACTAGGTCTAGGAGAATGCACAAGACATACAAACCCTTTGACGCGTTTCAAAATTTTCAAGTTTTGCTCAATACCCGGGTACACAACATGTCGCTTTCAACCAACCTATGAGTCAGACGTCTGAATTGGCTTATAACTTGGGACTCAGAGGCATCTGTGTACCCTTCCAATACCCTACGCAAGAACATGATCTAGGAGAATGCCCTAGATATAACCTTTGACTCTTTCCAAAGTTTTCAAGTTTCACCCAATACCCTGGTATTGGGCAAAACTTGAAATTCTTGAGCATTCTCCTAGACCCGGTTCTTGCGTAGGATCTTGGAAGAGTGCCCGGACGCCTCGCAGACTCAAGTTATGAGTCAATTCAGAGGTCTGACTCATAGTTAAGTGTTAAGCGACTTATCATGTACCGGGGTATTGGGCCAAACTTGAAAATTTTGGAACGAGTCAAAGGGTATGTATAGGGAAATCTCCTAGAACCAGTTCTTGCGTAGTGTCTTGAAAGAATCCACGGGCGCCTCGCAGACTCAAGTTATGAGGCAATTCATAGGTTTGAGTTATAGTTAAGTGTTAAGGGACTTATCGTGTACCCGGGAATTGGGCAAAACTTGAAAATTTTGAAACGAGTCAAAGGGTATGTCTAGGGCATTCCCCTGGAGCCGGTTTTGGCATAGGGTCTTGGAAGGGTCCACGGACACCTCCGAGACCCAAGTTATGAGTCAATTCAGAGGTCTGTCTCCAAGTTCAGTTTTAAGTGACGTTTCGTGTACCTGGGTATTAGGCAAAACTTAAAAATTTTTGAAGGAGTCAAAGGTTATGTCTAGGGCATTCTCCTAGATCCTGTTCTTGCGTAGGGTATTGGAAGGGTACACAGATGACTCCGAGTCCCAAGTTATAAGCCAATTCAGAGGTCTGACTCAAAGGTCAGTTGAAAGCGACGTGTTGTGTAGTAGGGTATTGGGCAAAACTTGAAAATTTTTGAACGAGTCAAAGGGTATGTATAGGGCATTCTCCTTGAACCAGTTCTTGCATAGGGGCATGGAAGAGTCCACGGACGCCTCGCAGACTCAAGTTAGGAGGCAATTCATAGGTTTGACTCATAGTTAACTGTTAAGCGACTTATCGTGTACTCGGGCATTGGGCAAAACTTGAAAATTTGGAAACGAGTCAAAGGGTATGTCTAGGGCATTCTCCTAGATCCGGTTCTTGCGTAGGGTCTTGGAAAGGTCCACGGACGCCTTCTAGACCCATGTCATGAGTCATTAAAGGTCTGACTCATATGTCGGTTGAAAGCGAAGTGTCGTGTACCCAGGTATTGTGCAAAACTTGAATATTTTGAAACGAGTCAAATGGTATGTCTAGGGAATACTCCTAGATACGGTTCTTGCGTTGGGTATTAGAAGGGTCCACGGGCGCCTCCAAGACCCAAGTTATGAGCCAATTCAGAGGTCTGACTCAAAGTTCAGTTTTAAGCGACGTTTTGTGTACCGGGGTATTGGGTTAAACTTGAAAACTTTGGAAAGAGTCAAAGGTTATGTCTAGGGCATTCTCCTAGATCATGTTCTTGCGTAGGGTATTGGAAGGGTACACAGATGCCTCTTAGTCCCAAGTTATAAGCCAATTCAGACATCTGACTCATAGGTTGGTTGAAAGCGACATGTTGTGTACTAGGGTATTGGGCAAAACTTGAAAATTTTTGAACGAGTCAAAGGGTAAGTATAGGGCATTCTCCTTGAACCAGTTCTTGCATATGGGCTTGGAAGAGACCACGGACGCCTCGCAGACTCAAGTTATGAGGCAATTCATAGGTTTGACTCATAGTTAACTGTTAAGCGACTTATCATGTACTCGGGCATTGGGCAAAACTTGAAAATTTGGAAACGAGTCAAAGGGTATGTCTAAGGCATTATCCTAGATCCGGTTCTTGCGTAGGGTCTTGGAAAGGTCCACGGACGCCTTCTAGACCCATGTCATGAGTCATTAAAGGTCTGACTCATACGTCGGTTGAAAGCGAAGTGTCGTGTACCCAGGTATTGTGCAAAACTTGAATATTTTGAAACGAGTCAAATCGTATGTCTAGGGAATACTCCTAGATACGATTCTTGCGTTGGGTATTAGAAGGGTCCACGGGCGCCTCCGAGACCCAAGTTATGAGCCAATTCAGTGGTCTGACTCAAAGTTCAGTTTTAAGCGACGTTTTGTGTACCGGGGTATTGGGTTAAACTTGAAAACTTTGGAAAGAGTCAAAGGTTATGTCTAGGGCATTCTCCTAGATCATGTTCTTGCGTAGGGTATTGGAAGGGTACACAGATGCCTCTGAGTCCCAAGTTATAAGCCAATTCAGACGTCTGACTCATATGTTGGTTGAAAGCGACATGTTGTGTACCCGGGTATTGGGCAAAACTTGAAAATTTTGAAACGCATCAAAGGGTTTGCATGTCTTGTGCATTCTCCTAGACCTAGTTCTTGCGTAGGGTCTTGGAAGAGTACACGGACGCCTCGCAGACTCAAGTTATGAGCCAATTCAGAGGTCTAACTCATAGTTAAGTGTTAAGCGACTTATCGTGTATCGGGGTATTGGGCAAAACTTGAAAATTTTGGAACGAGTCAAAGGGTATGTATAGGGCATTCTCCTTGAACCAGTTCTTGAGTAGGGTCTTGGAAGAGTCCACGGGCGCCTCATAGACTCAAGTTATGAGGCAATTCATAGGTTTGACTCATAGTTAAGTGTTAAGCGACATATCGTGTACCCGGGTATTGGGCGAATGGTATGTTTAGGGCATACTCCTAGATACGGTTCTTTCGTTGGGTCTGGTAAGGTCCACGGACGCCTCCGAGACGCAAGTTATGAGCCAATTTAGAGGTCTAACTCATAGGTCGGTTGAAAGCGACGTGTTGTGTACTCGGGTATTGGGCAAAACTCGAAAATTTTGAAACGAGTCAAAGGGTATGTCTTGAGCATTCTCCTAGACCTGGTTCTTGCGTAGGATCTTGGAAGAGAACGCGGATGCCTTGTAGACTCAAGTTATGAGCCAATTCAGAGGTCTAACTCATAGTTAAGTGTTAAGCGACTTATCGTGTACCGGGGTATTGGGCCAAACTTGAAAATTTTGGAACGAGTCAAAGGGTATGTATAGGGAAATCTACTAGAACCAGTTCTT